>JAZHRO010000059.1:17147500-18427142 GCA_037157565.1 Thalassia testudinum
TTTTCAACATGGGCTTAGTAAAGATGATCAAATGATCATGATTCTTCAGACCCTGGCTGATATGCAGAAGACTAATGCTGCCATGCAGAGGCAGCATACTGCGGATATGGCAGATATACCCAACTAGATTGCACAAATGGCTGGGACTTGCCAGCCAGGCGCATTACCCTTGCAACCTTTGCCAAACCCTAACAATATGCCAAATCAGAGGTACGTTGTGAACCCAAAGCAGGGCCAAATTCATTATGTGCAACTAGGCCCTTCCACACCTTTATATTAAGATGGGTAAGAAGAATCAACTTCTGTACCTGACTCATCTCAGCAGCAGTAGCCACCTATCCTACCCACTCCTCCATATCCTGCGAAATTACATTTTGTCATAACCCGTAGTGGTAAGTGTACTAAGGATCCTGAGCCTAAGAGATACATTAAACCTAAACCTAGTACATCTCAATCCGGAGTGATTATTAAGGATAACTCAGGCACTACAGAACCCACTCCAGAGGAGCCTAAGACCACACCTTTTTCTGAGGCCTTGACCAAAGGAAAAAAGGGTAGGAAACCACCTCAAGTTGATGAGGACTTGATCAAGCTCTTTGAGCAAGTCCAGATTAGCATTCTCTTGATGGATGCTATATGTCTTATACTGGCTTATGCGCGATTTTTAAAGAACATATGCACTCCTAAGCGAAAGCCAAAGAATTCTAACAGAAGTCCTATTTTGCTATCGGAGCAGGTTAGCTCCATTATCTTGAGCAAGCTTCTGCAGAAATTGAAAGACCCTAGCACCCCTCTGATCTCCTACAAGATTCGGGATTTAGAATTTAACCGAGCTCTTTTAGATTTAGGTGCATCCATTAACCTCATTCCCACATCCCTCCTAAAATATTTTGAGGATTTTGAACTTAAACCCACGGAAGTGACATTACAGTTAGTTGGTCGATCTATTAAGTCACCCTGTTGAATTTTGGAGGATGTAGTTGTAAGAGTCCGGGATTTCTATTTCTCTGTGGATTTTATTGTATTAGATATGGATACACCAGAAAACCTAAAAGATACACCTATAATCTTGGGGAGACCATTCCTAGCAACAGCTAGGGCAAACATTAATTGCGAGGAGGGCCAAATGGAAATAAAATTCAGGGATAAGACGATGAAAATTGATATTTTTTAGGCCTATAAAGGAATCAATTGTGGGGTAATTTAGGAAATAAATAGAGTCGGTTCACTTCTCTAGGATCCTATTGCTGATGTGGATATAGATATTCCTGAGCAAGAACCCATAGAAGTCCAATCCCGATTACACATTGAGGAACCTAGTCCACCTCTAGTTCCCCTTCAGGCTAGCCCTGACCTTCCTACTGCTACTAAGAACCAGGTACTTGAATTGAAACCGCTTCCTGACAATCTCAAATACGTCTTTTTGGGTTCAAACAACATGTTTCTTGTGATTATCAACTCCTCTCTATCCACAGATTAGGAAACACGTTTAATTTCCATCCTCCGAAAGCATCGCAAGGCCATTGGTTGGAGCTCAGATGATCTCACCGGCATAAGTCCTTACTGTACCCAATGCATTTTTACAGAAGAAGGCTCACGACCTACGTGCGAGGGACAACACCGACTCAATCCAAATCTTCAAGAGGTCATAAAGAAAGAGATAATTAAATGGCTTGATGCAGATACTATCTATCCCATCTTTGATAGCCATTGGGTTAGCCCAATTCATGTGGTGCCTAAGAAGGCTAGGCTAACCATTATCAAATCTGAGTCTGGAGAATCCATCCCCACCAAAATTGCAAATTCGTGGAGAGTCAGCATAGACTACAAGAAATTGAATACCCCCATGAAGAAGGACCATTTCCCGCTACCTTTTATTGATTTGATTCTCAAAAAATTAATGGGAAATCAGTATTTTTGTTTCTTGGATGGATACGCAGGCTATAATCAAGTGGCCATTCATCCTGAAGACCAGGAAAAAACCACATTCACTTGTCCCTACTGGACATTTGCATTCTGTAGAATGACTTTCGTACTCTGCACTGCACCTGCTACCTTCCAACGGTGCATGTTGGCAATATTCTCAGACATGGTGGGTGAATCCTTAGAGGTCTTTATGGATGATTTTTCTATCTTTGGAAAAACCTTTGATGAGTGCCCAAGCCACTTGACTAAAATCCTCCAACAATGCATTGACATAAATCTAGTCCTGAGCTGGGAAAAGAGCCATTTCATGGTTCCCTAGGGCATCGTTCTCAGACACCTTATGTCTGAGCAAGGTATCCAGGTTGACCGAGCAAAGATCAATTTAATATCCAAACTCCCTTCGCCTTCCTCGATCAAAGAAATCAGGTCCTTCTTGGGTCACGTCGGATTCTATTGAAGTTTTATTTCTGACTTCTCAAAAATCACCAGGCCCCTGACTAAGTTATTATCGAAGGATATTCCCTTCGATTTCTCTGATGCATGTGCCAAAGCCTTCAAAATCCTTAAGGATCGAGTCACTAAGGCACCAGTATTGCAACCCCCTAACTGGTCTCGTCCATTTGAGATCATGTGTGACACATCAAATTTTGCTGTGGGGGAAGTCCTTGGTCAAAAAGTTGACGGGAAACCCATAGTGATCTATTATGCAAGTAAAACATTGAACGATGCTGATGTAAACACATTTACACTACTTAAAATGTCTATTTATGCATGTTCTTAAGCATAGGATTGCATTTCATGATATAAATATTGCATTACATGCATCATCTTGCATTTAGAGTAGTTTGAATAAAATGGAGGTTAATTGTCTCCTTTTATGTGCTTGGACAGGGCAAATATTTTATCGGGGCCTCGGATCAAAGATCCAACCGTATGGATATGATCAGGGCGACGATTGGAGTTCAACGACTCCAAGATCGCCCTAATCAGGCATCCGTAGCATCAGATAGAGACCGGGGAACCCTAGAAGATCAAGGGCCAGGATGGTGTAAATCCGCACTTCAGATGGAAAATCCGACCACACGGATGAATTCGGATCGACGATCGCAGCCGAACGACACAAAAATCAAGTCAATCCGACATCCGTGGCACCATCTACAACTTCCAGAAGATGGACGGCCAAGATGGCGCCACGTGGCGCCATCCCAGCCGCCCAATCGGCCGCAGGAGTCCTGTGAAGATCGCGCAACGTCTCCTCTCCGCCGTTGGATCTCGATCCAACGGCTGCGGTCGCGCGCGTTTAAAAACGTCCGCGCGACCATTTCGCCGCGTAGCGCAGCGGCTACGCAGCCGCGGGCGAAGCGGAGGTCGCGGGTTCGAGCCGCGGAGAGGGGGGCGAAGGCGCGGGCGAGCGGGCGCGCACGAGCGTCGGATGAAGATCCAACGGCCGCGCGCGCCCGATAGCGCCGACGCGCAATTGGACGCCCTGGTGGGCGCGCGATCGCACGCGGGCGGCGCGCTACGCAGCGGGCGCGGGCGCGATCTAAGCCGTCCGATCTCGCGATCGGACGGCTGAGACGACGCGGACGTGCGTCTGCGTTACGCGCGCAGGCCAGCCGAGCGGGCGCGCGTGGCGCGGCGGCGACGGCGACGGCGGGGCTTTAGCGACGGTTTTATCCGTCACTAAAGACCCCTTATTTATTATTTTGAAGATGTAATGTCCATTTTGCCCCCACTCCTTGCAACTATAAAAGGAGACCCCCTCCATACGAAATTTTCATCCCTTCCTTCTCCTCTCTACCTCTCCAAAGCTCAAGAGAAGCTTGTCCCACACCCGGGATGCTTCTCGCGAGATAAAGTCCAAATTTTCGTCCCCCTTCGGAAGTGGATCCCGCGACGACGACGGCGTGCTGCTTCGTTCCCGTTCTTCTGCTTCGTCCTCCTTCGTCCCGCTTCGTTCTCCTTCGTCCAGGCGTCGTCCCGTCCGGCTCGTCCTCCAAGCGACCGTCGAGGAGGATTTCTCTCTCCCTATTCTTTTTACTGCTTTCTAGTATAGATTTACTGCTTTCTAAGAGTAGTCTATTCGTCCTCCGAGCGATCGTCGAGGAGGACATTTCTCCCTCCATTCTTTTAATGCTTTCTAGAGTAATTGTTTTATGTTTTCTAGTTGTAATGAAAGAACTCTTTTATGATAACTTCCTTGTCTATTCTACATCTCATTTTGATTTCCATGTATAGTATTCCTTCTCTCTCTCTTACTCCCTCTATCTCTTTTATTTGTTGTAGATACTTAGATAGTTTAAATTGAATTTCTTTGTGACAAAATAAAAAGAAACGCGGAGTTTTTAAATCAAACGTTCGCCTCCCTGTGTTCGACCCGGAATTCTTATTTCGGTATAAATCTTATTTGTTGAACACGAATCCTTCGCTTTCGAACTACAACGACGGGTTTTCCAAAACCAAACACGTTAGCGTAGATTCGTCTCGCTCAACATTTTGGCGCCGTTGCCGGGGAGGCAACGCTCTTTGATTTCTCTTCGCGTTTTGTAACTTACAAATCATTTACCTCACTTTTCTCCTTTCTTATTGTAATTGCAGGTACTCTTTCGAGACAGGCAAAAGCGGTAGATTGGAGTAAAGTGCTGTGAAAGGTTTTGTAAGTTATCACCCATTCTTTCCCCCTCCATAGATTTCATTCGCCACATTGAATCCAAATTCCAATTAACCTAGGTGTTTGCATAAATCCTAGGAATAGTTTGTTTGTTTGGATTCTCACTCACATTCATTCCACCTTCATTTATATAAAAAAAAAAAGTAAAAAGATAATTTTGTGGGGTAATTTTCAACAAATACACAATGTACACCCACATTTAAAGGCACTTAACCAAATTGATTTGTTTCTACTCAACTGGGTTCTGATCTGTGGGACCAGTACACATAAAGCAACACATGAAAGAGTAGAAATCATTCTAAATTAACCATCTTTGTGTGCCTAACTTAGTGGTGCATTTGAGGCCAATTGTTTGAGTTGTTTGGGCCGCACCACTTCAAATAAAATCAACTCATCAAGTAGCTGCCAATTAGGTTCAACTCTTAGGGATCTACCAGGCACTCCACATTCTTTTTAAACTTTAAAGGAAAATATCTTCACCTGTGCTTGCAAAATCTGGTGTGCCAATGAAACTTGATTGAAAACACCTAAAGTTGAATCCTAAAAGCTACTAAGCAAGATTTGAACCTTAAAAATTCACCACATCAAAAATAATCTTGCTTGAAAACCACTGGTTGTGCACGCACACACAAAGCAATCAATCATTAAGGGCACAACCCATTTAAAGGGCCCATCACATTCCAAAGCACATTCAAACCTAGCCCTAAATAAAACAGAGTAGACGTTGGCCTTAAGGATTGGACTCGCTCTTCAGAACTCAGAACGAGATTATTTTCGATTAGTCTGTTTCTACTGTTCAATCTGATGTCTAGCTAGGGGAGCAGAGTCAAACGATCGCGGCTGGGGGGTACACTAGGAACCGGAGGCGCAAGCCGAAGGAAGAACCTTCTCCCCAGTCCCTCCTTCTAACTGGTTGGATTGAACAGACAGAAGTAGATCAAATCGTTCCTTTATCTCAAGACGGGTTTTGAGAGTCTGTAGGTCTGTAGGCTAACCCATTTAAGGAAAGGTTTGATTGTTTGTATTGCAGGGCACCTTTCTTCCTCCCGTGTCTCATGAATCCTTCCACATATTTCACGCATTCCCACTCTTTCCCTCCTGTTGTAAATTATCCTCAACATGACGATTATCCCAACTCGTATTGTAATCGACCATCAGTTAGTTGGGATAATTCGGATTGGGGATACAATTCCGGACCCCCGTGTTTAGGGTCTAACCCTGAACACTTTGATTCTCAATTCTATCCTTCTCAGAGTTGCATCGATTATAGATCGTCCTCCTTTCATGAACAACCTAATGCGATCTACAATCAAGAAGGATACACTGATCCTTACCCATCCTCTGATTTCACTGCCTTTAGGTCATCTCCATCTTTTGAACAATCTGAAATGACCTATTATCAGGATGGGTATAACGAATCTCAATTCGTTAATTCCTCTACATTGATGTCAAACCCGCCCAACCCTGAACCAACTCATTTGGTTCAGGTTAATCAGGTTCAAGATAAGGTTCTGGCTAACTTGAGGAATATCATTCAATCTTTAGAAGTTCAGCCAATACCTTGCATTGAGAGATTGGAGCCCCTGATTGAAATGATTGATGATTTAAACAAGTCTTTGTTGGATTGGCTCCAGGATGTTAAGGATAAGAACCCGGGTGAGTTTCTACTTGGGAAATTAGCGAAATTGAGGATGAGATTCGTGGTTGCTTTGATTCAATCTTGGAATAATTCCCAGGATGAACTCTCTTCAGGAAAGCCAATGACAGAACCCGCTCAGGCACCTGTTGGGGGGGACACGTGTTACGAAGCTGACCAGATTGAATTAAAGCAACCAATTAAGGATGATCTGATTTCTTCACCTGAGATCCCTGAGCCAGGTTACGAGAAAACGTATGTCTCCTTGGAACGCAAAGTGACAAATGATTTTGGGACATACATTGATACGGATCCTAATGGTGAAGATTCAAGTTGCGAAGTCTCACACGAGTTTTCAGATCACGATTTTTGTGAGACGATTGGGCCTGAGGAATCTGATAGATCATTTGATAGCCCAATAACTGAGGAAACTGATCTTATTAGGGCACACGATACGGATCCAGAATCGCATTTTCTGGAGGAATTAATTCAATGCCCTGATTATCAGTTACACCCTGTTGAGCTTATTGATGATTCTAATTCTGAGATAATTAGACCCAAGTCAATTTTGATTTTCCCACATCATCTAGACTTGGAGATTTCAGACAGGGTGATGAATATACAAGAGGTCATGGAATTTGATATGCCGAATGAGGAGGATAGGAGCTGGGAAATTCTGATTTGGGAAGTCAATTTTGGAGGAAATGGAAGATTGAGTCGAAGGGTTCCTTTTAAACTGAAACCATCAAATCAGAACCCTTACGACATTTGTTTCGAGGATGTCAAACTCAAGCACACATTTAACGATTATCCTTTTGAGCTTCAATTCTCTGTAACCCGACATTTTGGCCTTGGGTTGCATCCTCACAAATCGCAGGCCCGACCCCGCTTGCATTCTGATTTTAGGTTTTGGGTAATTTTTATCCAGAACCTAAGGTATTCTCGATTATGGGGTGTGGGTCTGCACCACAATCTGGTCCACATCTGTGGACCTCTGCTGACAGGTCAGAGGATTCTTCTGTTTATTCTAATTCTGACCTGCACATGTGAATTCTTCATTTCTTTTCTTTGTATAGTGTGCCTAGCTGAAGGCACTAAACTCAGCACATATACAGTTCTTTTTCATTTTCATCTCGGAGCGGACCCGATATCCACGCAATTCAGGTGCTTTCTACGCTTTTCCACTCTGTTTTATGTCTTTTTAATACAATGAGGACATTGCATTAGATAGGCATGGGGGGGTGGATATTTATCTTTGAATTCATTCGTCAGCTCCGTAGATTTGTTTTATTTAAAAAAAAAAAAAAATCAAAATTAGGAAAGAGAATTTGGGTTTCAGAAAATTTTCGATCTTAAGAAATACTATATTATGTTCTGAACACAAAGACCCTTCAGGTCTTTGGACTTAATCAGCCTATGTATCCACTAAAATGTGGATTTGTTTTTCGAGTTCTCGCCAACTTGAATTTTATTTTAATTGGAGTAAATAAGTTTGGGTGATAAGTACACGACTTATCAACCCGCCCTCTGATGTGAGGGAATTTTGAGTCTTAAGCATCTACACACTTTCTTTGCACTGACTCGTTGTTTGGCGATTTTAACGGAAATTGGGTAGCTAATGAACCTTCTTGGGTGATATGGCTGGCAAGTTATCGTGGGTAACAGCCCATAGGTAGGTTGTCCAGAGCCCAGTCACTGGACCTTTCTCTTTTTGCTGCCTTTAGGTAAATCTTAGACCAGGGAAGCCACCTACTTAAAAAAAAAAAAAAAAAAAAAAAAAAAAAATCAAAAAGGAGAAAAGAACAAAAAGAAATAAGCCACACTTCGCCGCACGAGTATGGCTGGCAAGTTGTCGGTGGTAACAGCTCATCGACCGGTTGTCCAGAACCCAGCTCAGAAAATGCACTAAAAATTCCCAAAACACTTAGGAAGAAGCGGAGAAGTAGAATAAACCGGGGAGATATACACTGGATTCACCCTTGTGTTGACCCCGTTAAAAAATAAAAGTAGGGAGAAAGCTACCGGTTGTAAAGATACACCTTTAGGCAGAATTCTTTTTGAGGTCACCTAGAGGCGTAGAAATCCGAAGTCCGTTTTAATTACCGGTCAACGAGTCTATCACAATCACAATAAGATGCTTAAAACTTAGGGTTCTCATCAAATCTTGGGTGAGTTGAATGGCCGTAGAAAGCCACTCTTAAACCCTAAAATTTGAAAATCTAAAAAAGAGAGTAAAAACAGAAAAAGGAATTTTTCTTTGAATAAGGCGAGGCTTGAGGCGGTCTGCATTTTGGCTGATACCCGGGCACTGTTGTGTCTTTGAAAGTTCAGTTCTTAAGTAGACAATTTCTTAATGATTGAAAATAACTCAGGTCCAAATAATCTAACCTAATTCTTTTATAAATAGCATATAGTTTTTGCTAGGGACTAGCAAAAGATAGGCATGGGGGTATGATGTAAACACATTTACACTACTTAAAATGTCTATTTATGCATGTTCTTAAGCATAGGATTGCATTTCATGATATAAATATTGCATTACATGCATCATCTTGCATTTAGAGTAGTTTGAATAAAATGGAGGTTAATTGTCTCCTTTTATGTGCTTGGACAGGGCAAATATTTTATCGGGGCCTCGGATCAAAGATCCAACCGTATGGATATGATCAGGGCGACGATTGGAGTTCAACGACTCCAAGATCGCCCTAATCAGGCATCCGTAGCATCAGATAGAGACCGGGGAACCCTAGAAGATCAAGGGCCAGGATGGTGTAAATCCGCACTTCAGATGGAAAATCCGACCACACGGATGAATTCGGATCGACGATCGCAGCCGAACGACACAAAAATCAAGTCAATCCGACATCCGTGGCACCATCTACAACTTCCAGAAGATGGACGGCCAAGATGGCGCCACGTGGCGCCATCCCAGCCGCCCAATCGGCCGCAGGAGTCCTGTGAAGATCGCGCAACGTCTCCTCTCCGCCGTTGGATCTCGATCCAACGGCTGCGGTCGCGCGCGTTTAAAAACGTCCGCGCGACCATTTCGCCGCGTAGCGCAGCGGCTACGCAGCCGCGGGCGAAGCGGAGGTCGCGGGTTCGAGCCGCGGAGAGGGGGGCGAAGGCGCGGGCGAGCGGGCGCGCACGAGCGTCGGATGAAGATCCAACGGCCGCGCGCGCCCGATAGCGCCGACGCGCAATTGGACGCCCTGGTGGGCGCGCGATCGCACGCGGGCGGCGCGCTACGCAGCGGGCGCGGGCGCGATCTAAGCCGTCCGATCTCGCGATCGGACGGCTGAGACGACGCGGACGTGCGTCTGCGTTACGCGCGCAGGCCAGCCGAGCGGGCGCGCGTGGCGCGGCGGCGACGGCGACGGCGGGGCTTTAGCGACGGTTTTATCCGTCACTAAAGACCCCTTATTTATTATTTTGAAGATGTAATGTCCATTTTGCCCCCACTCCTTGCAACTATAAAAGGAGACCCCCTCCATACGAAATTTTCATCCCTTCCTTCTCCTCTCTACCTCTCCAAAGCTCAAGAGAAGCTTGTCCCACACCCGGGATGCTTCTCGCGAGATAAAGTCCAAATTTTCGTCCCCCTTCGGAAGTGGATCCCGCGACGACGACGGCGTGCTGCTTCGTTCCCGTTCTTCTGCTTCGTCCTCCTTCGTCCCGCTTCGTTCTCCTTCGTCCAGGCGTCGTCCCGTCCGGCTCGTCCTCCAAGCGACCGTCGAGGAGGATTTCTCTCTCCCTATTCTTTTTACTGCTTTCTAGTATAGATTTACTGCTTTCTAAGAGTAGTCTATTCGTCCTCCGAGCGATCGTCGAGGAGGACATTTCTCCCTCCATTCTTTTAATGCTTTCTAGAGTAATTGTTTTATGTTTTCTAGTTGTAATGAAAGAACTCTTTTATGATAACTTCCTTGTCTATTCTACATCTCATTTTGATTTCCATGTATAGTATTCCTTCTCTCTCTCTTACTCCCTCTATCTCTTTTATTTGTTGTAGATACTTAGATAGTTTAAATTGAATTTCTTTGTGACAAAATAAAAAGAAACGCGGAGTTTTTAAATCAAACGTTCGCCTCCCTGTGTTCGACCCGGAATTCTTATTTCGGTATAAATCTTATTTGTTGAACACGAATCCTTCGCTTTCGAACTACAACGACGGGTTTTCCAAAACCAAACACGTTAGCGTAGATTCGTCTCGCTCAACAGATGCCCAACAGAATTATTCGATCATTGAGAAGGAACTTCTGGCTATTGTCTTCGCCTTGGAGAAATTCCGATCATACCTTCTCGGGTCCCACATATCATATACTTAGACCACACAACGATATGGCACTTGCTCACCAAGAGGGACGCGAAGCCTTGTCTGATTCGTTAGATCTTTCTTTTGCAAGAATTTGATTTAGAGATTCCCGACAAAACGAGAAAACAAAATGCAGCTGCAGATCATCTGTCCCGCCTTCCCTCATCTATCATTGATCCATCAGTACCTATTGCTGAGCACTTTCTGGATGAGCATCTTTTGGGTATAGATGCCAGGCTTCCCTGGTATGTAGACATTGTCAACTACTTAGCATCAAACTAGATTTCGTCTGATTGGTCCAAAGCCAAAAAGGACAAATTGATATCAGACGCCAACTACTATTTCTGGGAAGATCCATATCTTTTTCACATTGGAGCAGACCAGATCATCCAGAGGTGTATTCCTGACACAGAGGTCAATGATATTATCTCATTTTGTCATGATCAGGCCTGCGGTGGCCATTTTTGTGGACATAAAACCACAGCCAAAATCCTCCAAAGCGGCTTCTATTGGCCAACTTTATTTAAAGATGCACACAAATACTATAGGGCATGTGCTCGTTGCCAAACCTCAGGCAACATGGGCCATTGCGATATGATGCCCTTAAATCCGATCATCATGTACGAAATTTTTGATATCTGGGGGATTGATTTTATGGGCCCATTTCCAAATTCGAACGACTTCAAATATATTCTTCTTGTTATGGACTATGTGTCCAAATGGATTGAACCAATATATTTGGGGGATATGATTGTTGTTATCCGATTTATTCACGATAACATCTTCTCCTGGTTCAGTGTTCCAAAAGCAATTATCTCTGATGGTGGGACCCATTTCGTGAATGTGCATTTCCAATCCGTACTTAGAAAATACAGGGTGTCTCACTGCATTTCTACCCCGTATCATCCACAAACAAATGGACTTGCCGAGCTATCAAACTGGGAAATCAAAAAGATTCTACAGGTCACTGTTCGACCTGATAGAAAGGATTGGTCAACCCGGCTTCTGGAAGTATTATGGGCTTATAGGACCGCCCAAAAGACCCAATTAGGAATGTCTCCCTTCAAGACTATTTACGGGAAGGCATGTCACCTTCTTGTAGAAATGGAGCATAAAGCCTATTGGGCAGTACGAAAGTGTAATCTGGACCTCGGAAAGGCTGGTATTCACCGTCGCTTGCAAATAAGCGAGCTCGATGAGATATGCAATGATGTGTACGAGAACTCACAAATTTACAAGGATCGAATTAAAGCCTTACATGGTAAGCATATTTCACATAAATCATTCAGCCTGGTCAGAAAGTACTTTTACTTGATGCCAGTCTTAAGCTATTCCCAGGCAAGCTCAGATCTAAATGGACCGGACCTTTTCTGGTTAGGAGGATTTTTGGTAATGGAGCTGTGGAAATCTCACCTCCCGATCGTGACTCTATACCATTTCTTGTTAATGGCCAACGTCTTAAACATTTTCTTGAACTTCATGATTTGAGTCAGATCGAAGAATCTCTTGACCTTCATTCCACTTGAGCCGGATTGCGCCCAGCTAATGGTGGTAAACTTAGCGCTTAATGGGAGGCAACCTGTCATCCGAAAAAATCGAGACCTTTCTTATCTTCTTTGAGCAAATCATTCTTACTACAATTTAGAGTTTCTAATTTAAGAATAGTCGACTCCACCTCCAATGTTTGCATTGGAGCTAGAAATCGTTCACAACAACCATTTCCGACCCGCCCAACAACCCTTAAACCTGTTCTAAAATTATGAACTAAGTTGAATGTGAACCCATCTTGTTTGCAATGAGGGCATTACAAAGCTTAGGCATGGGGGGGATTTAAGTGCAATTATCTGAAATTCATGATTGAAAGGTTCTCACAAAAAATACACATAGATTATCACAAGAAAAAAGGGAAGGAGACATAGGAGGAAAAATAAAAATAGAGAGAGGAATAAAAAGAAAAATCAATAGACATTTATAGTTTGTCGAAGCCCTTAAACATTCAGTTATGGAATCATGCAAAATTTTCTTCCATAAGATCCACCAAATAATTATGAGGTGAGAGAAGAGTGTTTATTGATGCTCTAAATCTAGTATGAAGACTCGTAAGTTATGGACAATTAGATAATGAAATTTGGAGTTAGGCACAGTTTTCGCTCTCAACTCTTTTGTGCGAATATTTTGTATGAATTCTTGAGAGCCACCAAATAAGGAAATACGTAGAGAACGGGTTCTAATAAAACTATGACTAAGGTGGATGGTTACAACCATTCTTTACGGAATACTCGACTGAAGGAGGGTACTCATGTCAAAGGTTAGAAATACATTATCCTATTCATTCTTTCCTGGTGCTGAGAGTAGGCACTTACACCAAATAAGCCACATAATATCCTCTCGAACACACCCATTTCCCGATAATGCCTCATTAATGAATGTTGTGTTGTGTTGAGTTATATTTTTACAAAGAAAAAAGAAAAAGAAAAAGAGAGAGAGAGAAGAGAATATCTATATATATAAAGAGAATGTGTTTAAATTACGCTTATTATAAATAAATCTCATTGAGGCAACATTACCCGCCAAACTTTATGTCCTACCAAATACAACCTTTACTTACCTTCATGTATTTCTGACCGCTTGAATATGGGTTGAGGAGTTTTGACTTAGTTATTAGGTTATCAGAACTTAATCAAAGCGTCGATGCCTTGAGAGACCACCAAACATATTGACAATCCGAAAAAATTATGAGCTCTTGACTCATATATATATATATAAAAGGGGTGAGAAAAAGAAGAAAAAGAAAAAGAAAAGGAGAAGAGAGAGAGTAAGCACAAAGGAACTAAAAAGAGAGCATAGTTTTAAGCATTTCTCCGAATGGATTTATTTAATAATCTAGACATTTGGAGTCTGAAATACTAGATTATATGTAGCACCAATTGAGTGTCAACCACCAAAAATAAAATCCTTGCAACTCAGATATCTTCTACTTATACCTAAAAGCCGAGGTTGAACCACAGATCACCTGCTATCCCCGAGGGAAGAAAGTTTTTCTCTATCCTGATACATTTGTACTAAGGGTTGAAAATGAACTTTAAATGAATATTGAGAAATGACACGGAGAAGGAGGAGAATAAATTCTTTGGAACTGCATAACAGAAATACCCTTATACCAAACATGTGGGCTAAAAACTCTAAAATTTGCTAAGGGACTAGTGACGTGCGCAGGACGCGGTTGTTTAATTGTATCGTTATAGCATGCGTTCCCGATGTCGATTTTAAATTAGAATGTGGATTTGGTGAGTCTAAGTGTCGAACACAAGAAGGCGTAAAATCGGATTACTTTGTTGCTTTTAGTTGTCACATGAAGTTTGGTTTGCTTGCGAGAAAATGAGAAAGAGAGAGAGAGTAGGGTTAGAAATTTTCTTTGAATCACGATGTTCATTTGAACAAAATGAGAGCTATATAAGAAACAACATCAACATTAACATTTAGCATACAACTTGAGTTTGTTTGCAAATACAACAATAGCTAAAAGCTTAAACAAAAGAAATATGAAACTAGGGTAAAGAGAGACAAAGGAGAAGGCAAGGCGGCCACAGCAGTGGAGGAGGGCTCCGTCGGTGGCTTGACAACTCCAACGAGTGTGAAGTATGCTTGGTGAAGCTAGGAAGGAGCTAGGAGTATGGTGGAAGGTGTTTGTGTATTCAATGCTTCCAATAGGGTGGTTGAAGGGGGTTTAAATAGGTGAAAAGGGCTTCTAATTGAGGTAATGGGGTTTAGCAATGTCCAGGATGTCGCTAAGCCCCTTCCAAAAACATCGCTGAAGCCCTCCTCCTACCGGGCCATTGAGGCGCACGTTCTTTCTCTGCCCGTGATACGTGTGCATTCGCTGTGAGCTGTCTGATCGAAGATCGGATGGTTGAGACTTCACCTGCGACACCAGTTTAGATCGTGCATGAGGAGTGCACGCCTCGCGCATTATCCCGCATGTGCCCATCGGGCGCGTGAGGGCACACCGCGTTGCTTCCATCCGCACTGCTTGCTGCTGATCGGGCAGCTCGAATTAGCTGCGGTGCATGCTGGGTCGAGAATTGAAGTGTGACGCGATTCGAACCCTCGCCTCTTAGCACGAGGGTGAGGCGTGGACTGCTACACTGCTCTCTCGATTGGTCACAGAGACGAGGTCAGGTGCGAGGGGTGTCGACTGTTGGATGGAAATCCAATGGCTAGGATCTGACGCTGAGGCTACGAAGGTGCCTGAGCGAGGGATGTGTGTGGGCGAGGGTTGCAAGTTCTCAGCCGTCCGATCGAAGGATCGGACGACTTAAAGTTGCTGAGCTCGATGAAGAGGTGAGCTGCAGGTGAGGGCACATCAGATGCTGCCACGTGCCGCCTGTGGGTCGTTGATCATCAGATCAACAACCATAACTTCTTAGGCCAGTTGAGGGAGCTTCGAATGTCGGATTTGAGTGATTTCGAGTCCGTTGGACTCGATTCGTCGATCTGAGTCCATCCGTGCGGTCTGATTGCTCATCTAAGGCATGTTTCAATACACACCTGTACATATGGCCATTAAACATTGATTATAAGCAATTTTAATTTGTCATGCATGTAATGCTCTGTTACGACCCGGTTCCCGAATCCCTATAGGACCCAAAATTGACTTGACTCGACTAATCCCAAGACCCAGTCGTCCAACAAAAAAATAACCAAAAAGTAGGAAAGTAAACCACATTTACTATACTAAGTAACTAACAGTAAAAGAGTATAAGCAGTAAAATAAATAAAGCTGCTAACAGTAGATATCACCACCACAACAGTAAAGTAGAACAATTTACGTAAACAGAAATAGTAACAACAGTCTAACTCACTAGCAAAAAGGAAGTACAGCAACAGCAGGAACTACTACTGGGCTCGACTGGGCCCAGCACCCTCTGCAGCCGGTGACTTGGGCTGCTCAACTCCTGGATCTGTAAAGGGGGTACGAGTAAAACAGAGTGAGCGAACGCTGAGTAGAGTGGTAACCAAACTAACTAAAGCAGTAAAAGCTAACAGGTAATTTATCTTTTCCAGTTATTTTGTTTTACAAGTCATTCCTTTTCACCCATTGGTTTACTTTTCAGATCTCTTTCTTGATCTTGCATGTTCCTCGTGGGAACGATCTTGATTGCAGTCTTTTCCGAAGAGTAGAAGACACACGTGGTGCTCTCCCGGCCGGGAGAGTCCCCCGTGGTGATCCTACAACCAGTCAACCACCTCGAGGTCACGAACAGACGTAGCGGTGACTACGGCATGCGCGATAAGCGCACGGGTAGCTATCCTGCACTGGCACGCGGTCAGTCGTTTCCACTAGCGGGTACGCCCAAAGTACAGCACGGAACAATATAGGTCCTAGCTCTCTCAGCAACAGGGGTCTAGCCCCTCAGAACCAAACAGGGGTCTCAACCCTTCACAGTTCGTGCATCCTCGTCTGACTACCCCAGTTTGCCCAGTGGGCCTAACAAGTCGGTGTAGGGTGGCTAGCTGAATCCCGGGCCCCGTAAGGTGGCTAGCTCTTTCCCTACACTAGTAGCTCTCCTCAGTACAGTGTACGCGAGGCCAACGAAGTCGGTGTAGTGTAGCCAATCCTAACCCCCAGGTCCCAACCCAAGGGCGGCTAGCTTCGCTCTACACTAAACATGGGACAGTTGCTCTCCTTGGTACCACATACTCAAGGGCCAGCACACTTCCCACTCACATTTCCGGGTCCATTCCATTTATCCACAGGAGCTCTACTCCTAATTCCCTGTAAGGTTCATGCTCGTATTCACCATGTCGTCCATACCAGGTTTCATCATTCACATTTCAATTCTCATATTATACACATGTAGTTCGTATTTCCATCATTTAACATATACAACAAGTAATGTCACAAGTAACTGTTTAACTAGCACAGGCATTTCATATTTCACAAGCAGCTCGTATTTATGTTTAGATAGTTATTCACATTTCTGTTCATTCAAACAATGCAAGTACTTCTCGTCCTAGGATTCATGCCACATCCTAGGTTTATAGTTATCCAACTTCACATATGTATTTATGATTTATAATTCAAACAAGGGAAACCACTCTACCAGACAATCCAGGAGTACTGGGGGCTCGAACGCCAGGCTCACGTGCCTCTGCAGGCCCCGAACACGGAATAGATTGAAATCCTATACCAAGGAACATAACACAACGAAATGTTCAGAACAGTAAGAAAAGGCCTTTTAAAAAGTAGGGGAACTCGCAAGGAATCCACAGATATCTCGTTTGCGTAAAACAGACCTCAAACGAACCCTAAACGGGTCAAAAATAGGTCTGCAGACCTAAATCAGACGTTTGGCACAAGGTCCAGATGTCTTAAAAGTAACCAGGGTCTCACCCCAGGTTCCTACGTCGACTTCAGACATCCAGAAGCCCTACTTGATAGTCTGGACCCAGCTCCAGACATCTAACCTCTCCTCCAGTCGTCTGGGAGTGCTTCCAGTCGTCTGGTAAGCAGTCCAAACATCTGAAATGCATGGGAGGGCATGCCCTGCGCCTTCCCGAAGCTATCCCTACACGCGACAGGCAAATCACCCACATTTAGCAATACAGTTTGGCTTTACGGTGCGGTCTACTTGGCCGTAACTGCAAGAGGAACGTACCTTCGCAAAACACTGCTTTCAGACGTTCGGTGTCGTCACCAGACCTCCAACCCGTCATCTGGATGGCATGCCAGACGTCTGATTCTGGGAAAATCCCAGAACCAGACCGACCTCCTGCTCCTCTCGCCGCGTGCAGCCGTGGCCTCTCCCCCTCGCCTGCAGCTCCGGCTGTAGCAAAGTGTCGGGAACGTCTCCCCCAACGCGCTCCTCCTCCCGCATGCGCCGCTCCTGCTGTGCTTCCTCCGGCGAGCTCTCACGAGCTCGCGAGCTCAAGATCTTCCTCCTCTCTTCACGCTGCCTCCCCTCCTCGTTGCTCGCTCTCGCGCCCTCTCTCGCACTCGCCCCTCTTGTTGCAGTGGAGAGGAAGGAAGGAAGGTGGTTGTGGTGGAGTGGGGAAGAGAGGAAGGGGGGAGAGGGGTTATATAGGGAGTGCGCTAGGGTTCTGGTGGGGGAGAAGAGAGAGAGAGAGAAGAAAAATTAGTCTGTCTTTGCACAGCCAGCGCGCAGACACGAGTATACGTACAAAATTTTCAATTTCCAGACGTCTGGGAATGGGTCCAGATGTCTGACCAGACGTCTGACTGACAGTCCAAACGTCTTAAAAGGCTCAGAATAGAATGAGTCTTTACATCATAACAAACTTAAAGGAAGTTTCGTCCCTGAAACTTAAGCTAACTAAGGTGCGGAAAAGGAAATATACACGCATAACTATAAAGACCCATTCTGACTTGAGCCTTGTAAGACGTCTGGACTGTCAGTCAGATGTCTACATCCATTCCTAGATGTCTAGAAATTGAAATTTTTGGGTATGAGCTTAGCATCTGCGCGTGGGCTGCGTGCAGACAGTACCCTCTTTTTCTCCCCTTCTCTCTCCCCTCCTCCACCGAACCCTAACACACCACCGTTATAAAGCCCTCTTCTCCTCTCTTGTTCTCCCCAGTCCACAACCACCTTCTTCCCTTCCTCTCCACCACAGTGAGAGGAGCGAGCGCGAGAGAGAGCACGAGAGCGGCAACGAGGAGGAGTGGCAGCATAAGGAGAGGAGGAGGAGCTTGAGCTCGCGAGCTCGTGTGGGACCTCGCCGGAGGGCACACGGCCGGAGCGACGCATGCGGGAGGAGGAGAGCGTTGGGGAAGTCGTCCCCAGTACTACTGCAGTCGGAGTTGCAGGCGAAGAGGTGAGGTCGCAGCTGCGCGTGGTGAGGGAGAGCAGGAAGTGGTTCTGGTTCTGGGATTTTCCTAGAATCAGACGTCTGGCGTGACGTCCAGACGTCGTGGCGGACGTCTGGTGACTACACCGGATGTCTGAAGGCAGATCTTCGCGAAGGTACGTTTCCTTTTGCAGATACGGCCATGTAGGTCGCTCTGTAGTTATGTTTTGCGTGGCTTATTGAGGGAGATTTGTTGTCGTGTGCAGGGATTACTTCAGGAAGGCACGGGACATACCCTCCCACCGCTTCATACGTCTGGGCAGCTTACCAGATGACTGAAAGCACTCTCAAATGTCTGGAGAGGAGGTCGGATGTCTGGAGCTGGGTCCAGACGGTCTAGAAGAGGTCCTGGATGTCTAAGGTCGACACAGAGCCTGAAGTGCATTTCTGGTCACTTTTAAGACGTCTGGACATTGTGCCAGACATTTGATTTAAGTCAGTAGCCCTATTTTTGACCCGATTAGGATCCGTTTGAGGTCCGCTTTACGCAAACAAGATATCAATATTTTCCTCATGAATTTCTCTACTTGTTAAAAGGCTTTCTATACTGTTCTAAATGTTCCATTATGATTGTTCCTTGGTTTGGGACTTCGTTCTGTTGTGGGTTTGGGACTTGCTGAGGTGCGTGAGCCTGCCGTTCGAGCCCCCAATACTCCTGGGTTGTCTGGTAGTGTGGCTTCCCTGATTTAATTATAAACCTAAATGCATGTGTGGATTGAATAGCTAGAACCTAGGATATGGCATGAATCCTAGGACGAGAGGTTACCTGAAATGTCTGTATGTGTGTTTGATTTGCAGTCTTGAATGAATAAATAGATATGATGACAACTGCTTGTTAATGAACAAGTGCTGCCTGTGAAATATGAATTAGCTATGCTAGTTAGACAGTTACATGTGACATTACCTGTTGTATATGTTAAATGATAGAAATACAAGCTGCATATGTATAACCTAATAATAGAAATGTGAATGATAGAAATACGAGCTGCATGTGTACAACCTGAGAATGGAAATGCAAATTATGAAACCTGGTATGGAATGGCATGAGAAATATGAGCATGAACCCTACAGGGAATTAGGAGTAAAGCTCCTGGAAATAAATGGAATGGATCTGGAAATGTGAATGGGAAGTGTGTTGGCCCTTGAGTACGTGGTACCAAAGGGGAGCAACTGTCCCCTTTTTAGTATAGAGCGGAGCTAGCCGCCCTTGGGTTGGGACCCGGGGTTAGGTATGGCCACTCTACACCGACTACTGTTGGCCCTCGCGTACACAGTATCGGGGAGAGCTGTTAGTGTAGGGAGGGAGCTAGCCACCCCACAGGCCTGAGGTTAAGCTAGGCAACCTACACTGACTTTTCTTTGGCCCTCTAGGAAAATCGGGGTAGTAAGACGAGGGTGTGCGGACTGTGGAGGGGCGAGACTCTTGTTTGGTTCTGAGGGGCTAGACCCCTGTTACTGAGAGGGCTAGGCCCTATACTATTCCGTGTTGTACTTTAGGTGTTCTCGTTAGCGGAAACGACAGACTGCGTGCTAGTGAGAGGTAGCTACCCATGCACTTATCGCACATGCCGTAGTCATCGCTACGTCTAGACAGTGACCCCGGGGTGGTTGATTGAGTGTAGGATTATCACAAGGGGCTCTCTCGATTAGGAGAGCACCACGTGTGCCTTCTACTCTTCGGAAAAGACTGCAATCAAGATCGTTCCCACGAGGAACATTCGAGATCAAGAAAGAGTTTTGAAATTATAAACCAATAGGTGAAAAGATATAACTTGTAAATTAAAGAATTGGAATAGCTAGATACCTGTTAGCTTTTACTGCTTTAGTTAATTGGTTGCCACTCTACTCAGCGTTCGCCGACTTTGTGTACTCATAACCCTTTTCAGGTCCAGGTGTTGAGCAGCCCGAGTCTCTAGCTACAGAGGAAGTTAGGCCCAGTAGAGCCCAGTAGCTGTAGTCTTTTCTTGTTGTACTTTCTGTTGTTAGTGAGTTTTTTACTTTTATACCTTTACGTTTCTGTACCTTGTCTCTGTTTTACTGTTATGGTGGTGATATGTACTGTAGCAACTTTTACTTTCTTTACTGCTGTACTCTTTCACTGTTAGTTACTAGCATGGTGAATGTGGTTTACTTTCCTACTTTTTGGTTATTTCTTGTTGGACGACTGGGTCTTGGGATTAGTCGAGTCCAACCGGTCCTGGGTCCTGTAGGGATTCGAGAATCGGGTCGTAACAATAACAAACTTAAAGAGGATCGAAGCCAGTCCGAAAAGACATACCCTCAAAAAGCTCCGGGTACCGCTCTCGCATCACCACCTCAGGCTCCCAGGTAGCCTCCTCGTACCGCTGGCTCCTCCACAAGACCTTTACCAAGGGTACCTGCTTCCGTCTCAAACTCCGGATGACTATGTCTAGTATCTGTACTGGTCTCTCGGGGTAGGTTAGGTCGTCACCCACCTTGACACTCTCATGGCTCAGAACGTGATTGGGATCGGCGACATACTTCCTGAGTTGGACATGTGGAACACGTCGTGCACACCAGAAAGCTGGGGAGGAAGGGCAAGCCGGTAAGCAACGGGTCATACCCGCTCCAAGACCTCAAAGGACCCCACAAACCTTGGCATAAGCTTCCCTTTCACCCCAAAATGCTACAGGCCCTTCATGGGCGAAACACGAAGAAAGACGTGATCCCCAACCTCGAACTACACCTCTCTATGCTTCCGATCAGCATAACTTTTCTGTCTGCTCCTGACAGTGCGAAGTCTTCTGTGAATCTGCTCTGTCACCTCCTGACTCTGCCAGATCAGCCTAAGGCCAACCTCCCACTTGATCCCTGATGAGAGACTCATCATAATCTCTAATTACCCCTAATTAACTAGTCTTCCTAGTTAATTAGCTAAGGTTATGAATATATAAGGGTTAGTTATGAAATAAGAGATATATAGTAAAGAACATTAAAATAATTTTAAAATGATATTTTATCATTCAATTAACATTATTAACAATTTAATTAATAATTGGACTTGAAATCTTATTAACCATTCTCTTAATTAATAAGTTAAGTAACTTAAACAAAATGTATACCTAAGTATATAATAACTTAAGTAATTTTAGTTAATCTAATAAATTAACTTAAAAAGGTCAAAAATGTACATTCAAGGTGAAAACATAATATTTATCTTATTTACCTACATATATAAAAAGTTGAAAAAGTTCTAAGTTAAAATAAACTTCTAAAATCTGGGTTTACATTTAGGTCCTTACTATTCATTGCAATCGGGTCCTTAATCTTCATAAAGGTCCTTAAGTTTCACTGCATTTAGGTCCCTTTCGTCTTCTTCTTCTACAGCTGAGTGAACGGCTGACGACGGAGAGTGACTCCACCGCGCAATCACCACTCTGTCGACATCATCCTTCCTTCTCCAAGCTCTTGGAGCTTGTGCTCACCACTCCATCTTCATCCATCGGTCTGGATTATTTGGAAATCCTAATTCCTGGTGGGAGTTAACCTCACCGTCGTCGGAGACGATGTCGAAGGTTAAGCTCCCCAAGCTTCTTCGTCCAGACTCCATCGTCTTCTTCGTCACCATGCACTATAAATACCTCCTCACCCCTCTGATTTCTCTTAAGTTGGCTCCCTTCCCTCTTCTAACACTGAGCCGACCCAATAGGCTATTCGTCCGCAACTCCGGCGAACTTCCACGCCATTCTCCAACTTCCTCCATCCATCTTGATTAGCTGAGGAGATCCACTGAGGTCAGTCGCGTCTCTGGACAAAGGTGACGACCGAGGAGATCCTTTGCTTCACCTCACATCTGCTCGCAGGAGATTCTTCTTAATCCCTCTGATTTCGTCATCTGCCATAAGCCTTCAGCGGAACCCTATTGACCCCTTCGTTAGGGTAATAGTAGATTAGGAGTAGGAGTAGGAGTAGGGTAGTTTAGGTAGTGATGAGAACCTCATCATAAACCCTAACTAGCACATTTTTGACCTAAATAAGTGTACAAAAGCTCCTACAAAACCTAAGGGAATGCCTAAATCAGAAAATTACAAATTTGAGTATAAAATAATTCACAAGAGGTAAAACTGTAATTTTACCAATGCAGTACATAAACAGGATTACTAAGGGTCTAGACACAGGTCAAATGGGCTTAATAAGAGAAAAAGTGGATGATTCGATCAGGAAAGGGTTATGACAAAATCTGGGAATTAAATGACATTCTGTAACCCTAAAGCAAATCCGCTTTAATTCACGAAGTTACAGGTAAGATAAAAACCAATTAAATCCTCTAAAATTCATGAAAAAACATTCCTTATGGTTTAGAACCTTCAATTTGGCCATTGGAACTTATCTTGACCTAAATTGAGAACCATACCCAATTTTTTACCTAATTTAGGTTTTTGTGCAAAATGTCCAGTCAAACATGGTCAAACCTAAAATCCAACCTCACCACTGGATTCCTTAGGTCCAAATTATGGTTATACCAAAATTTGGACCTAAGGAAAGGTTGCCTTAACCCAGTTTACAAATTGGTCCTCAATAATTACTTTCTCACCCTTAACTCTTTGAACTCTTACACTTACCCCCTCAACTTTCCCGTTGTTTTCTATGAACCGGTCCCTCTGCCACCCGCAGCAGCAGGCCATACCTCTGGTGACTTTGCACGGAGGATGGCGCCGTGCAGGGCAAGGGAGCCGGCCCTAGAAACGAGAGGAGGATCCCCTGCGTTGTCTTCTTCTCCTCTGACCAAGTGGTCCAGTGAGCTCCGACGAGCCGCCCTCCTCTTTCTCGTCGCTTTGCCACAATACCAGTGGCAGAGCTGTCCTCACCATCCTCCTCCGCATCACACAACACCTGCGCGAGCATCCCTAGCCCTGTCGTCGCCGCCGTCTCCCACCACTGGACACCATCTTCTCCGGCGACAGTAGGTACTGCCAGTCGCCAGCTCTCCCCCTTCGTCCACTTAGTTAGGTTAAAATCACTCATCTCTATCCCCTCTTCAATTCCCCTGAATATATTTCATGAATTATCCCTTGACTGCCACTGTCCACCGCCATCGTCCCCATCTCCGGCCAACCTCCGGCGAGACGCATCCGTCACTCCACACCTCCACATGTCTCGCCACCAACCTCACAACCACTGCCACAGTCCACTAAACATCTTTCACCCATCCACAGGTCACCACACGCACTCCACTCTTTCCTCAACCTAACCCATAAATCCAGCCACAGAGCGACCTAGGCACGCACGCCTAGGCCGCCCCGCGGCCTGCCACCTATTGCCTCACCTTTGCCGTGACACGGCAAAGGTCCTCCTGTGGTCTGATAGAGCCGCAAGGCTCCTTTTGTGTCATGCAGGGTCAAGCTCCCATCCGCCATTAGCGACGGCTCGAGCTCGCTTGTTCTCCAGCTCCAGGTCACAAGCGTCAGGTCCCAGGCTTCCAGACTACGCGGATTGAGGGCGAGAGTGAGTCCAGCCTGGTAGCAACTGCCGCGAGACCTGCAGCTGCGTCGATTGTGAAGTCACTCTCCTGCAGGTGTCAACAGAGGCGGGTGGGACTTTTAGTCCCTCCTCAGTAGGTCGTAAGCTTCCTGAGTGGTTTAAGTAGATTTTGTGTTCTCCGCTGTTTGCCTCTAATTCACTGGGGTGAGGTCCCTCGCCTCACATATCATGCCTTGTCTGTGACATATAACCCGCGTACCTAGCACCCGGATCATATTAACCCCTCCGTGCACTCTTCACGCACCACACCCACGCCGGTGCACCTGAACCCAGGCACGCGACAGACCTGATAACCCAACTCTGGGAGAGCGTACCGAAGAGTGATACACAGAGAGAGAGAGATGTGGGGAGGGTAGGGGTTAGGTTTTGCCTAACCTTACACTGTGCAGGGAAGCAGGAGAAGAAGAAGGAGAAAGGAGGAGGAGCAGCTGAGGACTTAGCCACACAGAGAAGCAGACGTTGAAGAAGGAGGGAGTGCAGCAGAGAGAAGAAGAGACGTGGATGAAGAAAAGAAAGAAGAAGAAGAAGCCAAGGAGGAGTTGCAACAGAAGAGGAAGCTGGAGCAGAAAGAGGCCAAGGAAGAAGAAGCTGAAGACGCAGCTGAAGCCTAAGGCAAAGAAGAAAACAAAGAAGGCCTTGCACAGAAGAAGAAGAGAAAGAGAAGCAGCAGAGAAGAAAAGAAGAAGAAGAAGCCAAGAACTAACAGAAGAAGCGCTGTAGCAAGTAGAGTTTAAGTCGTCTGACCCTGGAATCAAACATCTGAAGAGAGAAAGAAAGAAGAAGAAGAAAGAGAAAAGAAAAGAAGAAGAACAAATTTTCCTTTCTTTTATTTTTATTTTTTGTAAAATAGTATATATCTATATTGTAAATTGTGATTTTGTACGCTTCTAGAATCAAGTGTTGTTCCCTGAGTTCGACCTCGGAAATTTTCTATTTTCGAGTAATAAAAACAAATATACATACTGGTTATTGTATATTTGATCGAGCTCCCTGAGTTCGACCAGCAGGTAGGTAGTTAGTTAGGTAGTTAGTCGTAATGTCATATTTCAGATGTCATCTTCCTTGACTCCGGCGAGCTCCTTGAGCTTGCCAAAGCCCTAATTTTGTCTTTTGAACTTATTAATCACCTTCCTCTATCACTCATGATCACTTCTAACCCATTTAAACACTAATTTTATCTCTTAATCGCTTAAATCACTTCCACCTTCAACCGTTACTATTGCTATCCATGGCGGCAGTAACTGGCTTAGATTCACATGCAATGGATCCTCCATCACTTACTCATCATTAAAGGATCCTAAATATCATCTTAATTTGATTAATTATTGTATATAACTTAAAAGCCTAATTTTATCTAAGTTCCTGAGCTCGCTGTCAATGGCGGCTCAGGAATTGTTTAAATTATAAATTATGTATTTATTTATCTTTGCAATACTGTTTTGACATGTCTTGACCACTTATTTGAGTGGGAGACCAAGTCCTGTGCCTCAACCCATTCAAAATCTATTCAAACTAATTTTAATGATTAATCATTCATCTAATGAATTACTGAGGAATTAAATACGATTCTGAGGTTCCTTGCAACCTCAGGAACATTTTCAGATTAAAAATGGCATAAATTCACCATTCTGAACACGATTTGAATTTTTACTAAACTCACCGGAGCTCCGACGAGCTCCGGTGAGTCAAAACTAATCTTCAACCTATAAAAGTTGATGAGAAGCTCCAGATTGATGTAATATTAATCACTAATTAGTTTGAAGTCTTTGATTTGGGATTTTAGCAACTGGAGTTTGGGTTACTAATTCATCTTCCCCAACTCCGGCGGAGTTGGAGAAGTCTAACAGAAGTTTAAAAGAGACATTTGATGGATTTAAAAGCTTCAGTGCAATGCACTGAAGTTAATTATGCCTTCAAATCTGTGTAACAAATCCTTGATTACTCTGACGAACAAATCACATTTAGAGTTCAGGCGACAAGCCTGAAACCCTAAAATCCAAGGTCCAAACATCTATCTAAGGGGTTGAGCAAGTTCCTGAGGATGAAAGGATCCTATCCTATGCTTTGATTTCTTGAGAAAAGGCATAGAACAGAAAGTCAATTTTTAATGCCTTATAGTCAACCCTGAGGAGGAAACTCTGATTCTGAGCTTAATTCGATAAGTTGATGAGTTAGAATAGATTCTGAGATGTCTGTGAATGATTTTAAAGTGATTTGAGTGAGCTCAGATCTGTTTATTTGATGGAATTAATCAACTGCCAGTTTGGGTTGTTTTCGAACCCAAACTGATAGCAGTGCCTTTCTGATGAGATTTGAAGTTGAATTCTACCCAGATGAGCCTGTTATATCCCTTAGAGTTTGTTTTAATTGATTGAAAATAATCTTAACTGTCTATTGCACTTTTCTTCATCTAAATTCCTGTCTCTGAAGCTTTCAGAGAAGCTTCAAGCTTCTTTGTGTTTCCTGAAGCTCTCAAGAGCTTAAAACCCATTCCAGCAGTCGCGGAAATATATGTAGAACCTATTTAGACCTTTAACTAAGAGCTTAAGTCCAGTCTGAGGACTCAGAGCTAATAAATCCATTTTTCAGGCTTAAATGAACATAGATAGATAGTAGATTCGCCCTTCAAATCGAAGAGGAAATCTTCCCCTTCACATTAAATTGATAGTATGATTCTGTAGAGCAACTCAAGAGCTTTCCAACAAGCTTTTGTTCGCTTGAAATGGAGCTCTGAGCTGGGAGTTATCATCATTCAAAGTTCGCTCTGGAAGGGGGAACTTTAGTCCCACATCGAGAATCCTTGAGCGCCCGCGTTGGAATAAAAGGAATTTGCTAAGTGCACTATTTAATCATCAGCGCTCGACGCACGGTTACCGAATGAATGAGCATATGTGTGTGTGCGGGCGTGTGTGCCTGCGAGTGTGCGCCAGTGTGGGCGTGAGATGTGTGTGGCCCTGGGAGGGCAAGGCCTGGGAGGCGTTGAGCTGGTTGGCTCGAGAAAATAAATCGAAATTAAATCAATTCAGGCGAGGACCTAGTAGGGTCTGGTCCCACCCTGAAAAGGGTGCTACATATCCCAGAAAAGTCTGAACTGCAAATCATAAACCAATTTTTGGTTGAAGAGGAAAACCTGATTCAGCTGAAGCCAAAGAAAGCTAAGAAAGAACAAGTGTTGTGCTGATAGTTAAGTGCTGAAGGCAGAAGCCGAAGGCTAAGGGAATTAAAGAGATACTAAAGAGATTAAGAAAGGCTAAGGGAACAAGGAAAAGAAGATTAAGGGAGAAGAAGAAGGTAGGAGCAAAAGAAGAGAAGAAAAGAAAAGAGGCTCGAGAGAATAAGAGAGAAATAAAAGAAAAAGAGAAAAGATAAAGGATAAATAAAAGGAAAAGAGAGAAAGAAAGAAAGAAAGAAGAAGAAGAAAAGAGAGAGAGAGGCTGAAGAATAAAAAGAAAAGAATTCATTTTTCTTGCTATATGTTAAATTTCTTTTTGCTTTTAATTATTGTAATAAGGCATGCTGTAATTAGAAAAACTCTTATTTGCCTTACTTCTTTTGAAATAAAATAGAAAACTAACATGTTTACTTGCTAATAAAGTAGATCATTTGTGTAAATGTGTTTTCATATGGGATTTTTCATATTCCTTAAGTTTAAATCATTTGGCAAAATTCATGTTCCATAATTAACTTAAATATACCTCCTATACTTATAGATGAAAATAAAAGATAACTAGTGAATTTAGAATGGATTATACCCCTCAGTGAACGACCTGGACTCAACCAGTAAAAATTTTCTAAAATGTTAGGTTAATTCAACCCTATACTACTTAACCGACACAAATTTGAGTTAACCTAAGTTACTTTCTTCTACTCCTAATTAAGTAAAATTAACTTAATTAACTGAGTTGAGGTAAGGAACTCACCATTTTAATGGCGCCGTTGCCGGGGATCGAACCCGGGTCGCTCGCATGACAGGCGAGAATACTCACCGCTATACTACCCACCTCAACGCAACTCAAGGGCGTAGTACACCTCCGTCTGTATAGAGCCTCGTAGGGTGCCATGCCGATACTCGAGTGATAGCTGTTATTATATGCAAACTCTGCCAGGGGTAAGTGCTCCTCCCAAGAGCCCCTCCAGTCTAGTACACAGGCATGTAAAAGGTCCTCGAGTGTTTGTATCGTGCGCTCTAACTGTTCATCCGTCTAGGGGTGGTACGCCGTACTGAACCTCAACCGTGTCCCCAAAGCCTGCTGAAACTCGGCCCAAAACTGGGAAGTAAAACGGGTATCCCGGTCGGATACAATCTCATGCGAGACTCTGTGCAGACGTACCACGTCACGAATATACCTCTCTACCAATTGCACTAATCCCAAGGTGACTCGGATCGGCAAGAAACGTGTCGTTTTCGTCAATCTGTCTATAATCACCTAGACTACGTCGTGTCCTCGTTGGGTAATGGGTAAGCCCACCACCAAGTCCATGGTGATGCTCTCCCACTTCCACTATGGCACAGGAAGTGGCTGTAATGGCCTAGCAGGCCTCTGATGCTCGGCCTTCACCTGCTGGCACACCAAACACTGCTGCACGAACTCACCTACATCTCACTTCATCCCTCTCCACCAAAAGTCACATCTCAGATCATGATACATCTTTGTGTTCCCAGGATGTATGGTGAACCTGAACCCGTGCGCCTCAGTCAGGAGCTCTCTCAACAACTCCTCGTCCCTAGGAACGCACAAACATCCCCTCATAAGCAGCACCTCGTCTGTAAAAGAGAAGTCTCCTGGGTCCCTTGATAGTACTCTGCCTCGCAACGACTGTAGGTACGGATCTGTCATCTGTCCTGTGATGATACGGTTTATTAGCTCTGGTCTTGTCTATCGTGTCACCGTCACTGCCCCACAATGCCCCTGTAACTCTAGGGGCCGCCAACTGCCCAACTCCTCCATAAGTCTCCAACTTTGTGCCTATAAACTGACCAAGTGGGCGGGGCGCCTTCTAGTTCAAAGCGTCAGCCACCACGTTGGCCTTCCCCGAATGGCAGGAGATGCTGCAGTCATAGTCCTTTAGGAGCTCTAACCAACGTCTCTGTCTCATGTTAAGCTCCTTCTGGTCAAACAAATACCTGAGGCTCTTATGATCCGTTAAAATCTCAAAGGTCTCATCGTAAAGGTAGTGCCTCCATGTCTTCAGCACGAAGATAACAACTACCAACTCTAAGTCATGGGTGGGGTAGCTATGCTCATGGGGCTTCAGTTGCCACAAAGCATTAGCGACAACGTGACCCCGCTACATGAGCACATCCCCTAACCCTGCAACGAAGCATTTGTGTAGACCACAAAATCACCACTGCTATCTGGGATGGTAAGCACAGGAGCCGGAGTCAGCCTCTCCTTCAACTCCTTGAAACACGCCTCATAAGCATCTGTCCAAGCAAAGGGTACATCCTTCCGGGTCAACTGAGTCATAGGATGCGCAATCTATGAGAAACCCCTAATAAATCGCCGGTAGTAGCCTTCCAGTCCCAAGCAACTGCGTATCTCTGTCACTATACGTGGCCTCTCCCACCTGAATACTGCCTGAACCTTGGCTGGATCCACAGCCAAGCCATCCCCTGAAATCACATGGCCCAAGAAGGTCACCTGTCCCAACCAAAACTCGCACTTGCTGTATTTGGCATACAACCTGCACCGTCTCAAAGTGTCCAGAATCATCTGCAACTGCTGTCCGTGTTGTGCCTAATCCCGCGAGTAAATGAGCACGTCATCAATAAATACCACCACAAACTGATCCAGATACGGTCTGAACACCCGGTTCATCAAATTCATGAAGGTAGCGAGGGCGTTGGTCAGCCCAAATGGCATGACCAGAAACTCGTAGTGTCCGTACCGGGTGCGGAAAGCTGTCTTGGAGACGTCGGTCTCCCTGATCCTCAACTGGTGGTAGCCTGATCTCAGATCTATCTTAGAGAAAACCATGGCACCTCATAACTAGTCGAACAAATCATCAATCCTCGGCAGCGGATACCTGTTATTGATAGTGACCCTATTCAGCTGTCTGTAATCAACACAAAGGTGCAAGGTACCATCCTTCTTCTTCACAAATAATATAGGGGCTCCCCACGGGGACGCATTGGCCTCACAAAGCCCTTCTCCAATAGGTCCTGCAGCTATGACTTAAGTTCTCGCAGCTCAAGTGGTGCCATCCTGTATGGTGCTGTAGAAATGGGGCTGGTCCCCGGTACTAGTGAGATCTCAAACTCAATCTCACGCTCAGGCGATAGTCCTGGCAGCTCCTCTGAAAACACGTCGGGGTACTCTCTGACCACCGGGATGCTCTGAAAGTCTGCCACGGGGCTGGGTTCTGCCACCACACAGGCTAGAAAGCTCTCACACCCCTGGCTCCAAAGTCTCACTACCCAAAGAGCAAAAATGCACCTGAATGCTCCGTCCACCGGCTGTCCGTGAAACTCAAACGAAGGCATCTTCGGTATGGAGAAGACGATCTTCCTCCCAAAACAGTCCACCAAGGCATGGTAAGCGGACAGCCAATCCATCCCCAGAATCACGCTAAAATCCTCCATCGGTATCACGATCAGGTCAACAGGGAGCCTGTGTCCCCCAATGCTGACCTTACAGTCTGTGTAGACCTCCTCAGCTACAAACAGTTGACCACCCGGACCTCTGATCACAAATAGATCTTTTAACAACACGCAATCCTGTCCCAAACTGACAGCAAAACTTGCAGCAACAAACGAGTGTGTGGCACCGGAATCAAAAAGTACAAAAACTAATCTACCGGAAACTGTAACCATACCTGCCACCACTGAACCTGATGCCCTGGCATCTTTGTGTGTCAGGGTGTTGATACGCCCCTCAGCTCTCGGTGCAAAAGAAGCAGCCACACTCTACGTTCGACGGGTAGTCGCTAGCCGGTACCCTCCTCATGACTGTTGTCCTCCCCCACGCACCTGGGAACCACGACCACCTGCTCGGCCTCCAACGCTCAATGCGGGGAGCACCTGCTGCACTCCAGCCCTAGACGGGCAGTCTCTCTTGATGTGGCCCGGCTGGCCACACTGGTAGCAGAGGGGGACTCGACTCCTCCCTCAGTAGGTCCCTGTTGACGACTGGGCGGGGGTCCAGTGCTGAAAGCTAACCCCTATCGAGGGCCCCCAAAGGCCACTAGCAGCCCCGCAAAATGAGATGGCTCTCCCGCCAGTGCTGCGTGCCTCCTCTCTTGTCAGCCCTGTGAGTACTTTGGCTGGTAGGACCTCTTTCGTCCGTTGTCAGTGTCTCTTACGGCTGGGTTGGTCTCCTCGTACGTCATAGCTGCCTCCACCACTCTCACGAAGGTGGGCAGCTTCAGGGGCTTAACATACCCCCGAATGGCAGGCCAGAGCCCCTTAGTGAACCTCCACAGGCACTCCTTTGTAGCTACAACTGTCGCAGCAAAACTTGACAGCTCCAGGAAGCGCGTGCGGTATGCACTAGCAGTCATCGTCCCCTGGCGGAGAGTGTGGAACTCCCGCCTCCTCTGATCCTACCAAGTCTGTGGGAAGTACTGCTCATAGAAGAGGGTCACGAACTGGTCCCACGTCGGCTCTCCCCTCTCCTGGCCTCTGACCGCCCACCACCACCTGTATGCCGCACTCTCCAGCTAGTACGTGGCAAAGGCCATGCAGCACTCCGCAGGGGGCGAACGGTGTCAAACACCTTCATAATCTGCTCCAGGCAGTCCTCTGCCTCAGACGGGTCCTCATCCCCCTTGAAAGAGGGGGCTTCAGCTTCCAGAACTGTCCGAAAAGCTCGTAGTGCAGCTGCAGTGGGGGAACGGGCACGCCTCCAAGTAGGGAGGGCTCAAGCTCAGAAGTGTCAGAGTGAGGTAGGGGCGGTGGAGGACTACCCCCTCCCCCTCGTCCAATGCTGCGTCGGTCTCTCGACCCACAGAGGACTCCCCCTCTACATCTCCAGGGAGAGGCGCCCGTGGAGGTAGGTGGAGCTCCTCTCGTACTATGTCTTATATCAACTGAGCAAGGTCCTGGGCCTGAACGCCCGGGAGAAGTGGCTAGTCAACTGACACCTTGGGTCCGACATGTTCGCCCCCCCGACCTCGTTCACGACTGCGTCCACGGCCTGCCTCAAGAACTTCACGTCGAGTTATCTCCTACAAGGAGACGCGGAAGACAGAACAAAAAGAAGTCAACTCTAACAGACTTCAGAGAAAGAAACCTAGAACAGATGTCAAGCGGTACGTTGTGGTGGTTACTCTAGTTACATGCACGTGAATTGGTTATTATCATGCTAGTTGATTCATTTCTCGGGACGACCTTGCTCTGATGCCATCTTGTTTCGACCCGGTTCCCAAATCCCTACAGTACCCTAGACCAGCTCAACTCGACTAATCCCAAGACCCAGTCGTCTAACAAAAAAATAACCAAAAAGCAGAAAAGTAAATCACATTCACTATGCTAAGTAACTAACAGTAAAAGAGTATAAGCAGTAAAATAAATAAAGCTGCTAACAGTACATATCACCACCACAACAGTAAAGTAGAACAAGGTACAGAAACAGAAACAGTAACAATAGTCTAACTCACTAGCAAAAAGGAAGTACAACAACAGCAGGAACTACTGCTAGGCTCGACTGGGCCTAGCACCCTCTGCAGCCGGCCACTTGGGCTGCTCAACTCCTGGACCTGTAAAGGGGGTACGAGTAAAACGGAGTGAGCGAACGCTGAGTAGAGTGGTAACCAAACTAACTAAAGCAGTAAAAGCTAACAGATAATTTATCTTTTCCAGTTATTTTGTTTTACAAGTCATTCCTTTTCACCCATTGGTTTACTTTTCAGATCTCTTTCTTGATCTTGCATGTTCCTCGTGGGAACGATCTTGATTGCAGTCTTTTCCGAAGAGTAGAAGGCACACGTGGTGCTCTCCTGGCCAGGAGAGTCCCCCGTGGTGATCCTACACCCAGTCAACCACCTTGAGGTCACGGACAAACGTAGCGGTGACTACGGCATGCGCAATAAGCGCACGAATAACTACCTTGCATTGGCATGCGGTCAGTCGTTTCCGCTAGCAGGTACGCCTAAAGTATAGTACGGAACAATATAGGGCCTAGCCCTCTCAGTAACAGGGGTCTAGGCCCTCAGAACCAAATAGGGGTCTCGCCCCTCCACAATCCACGCATCCTCGTCTGACTACCCTGGTTTGCCCAGTGGGCCTAACAAGTCGGTGTAGGGTGGCTAGCTGAATCCCGGGCCTCTTGGGGTGGCTAGCTCTTTCCCTACACTAGTATCTCTCCCCGGTACAGTGTACGCGAGGCCAACGAAGTCGGTGTTGTGTAGCCAATCCTAACCCCCGGGTCCCAACCCAAAGGCAGCTAGCTTCGCTCTACACTAAACATGGGACAATCGCTCTCCTTGGTACCACATACTCAAGGGCAGCACACTTCCCACTCACATTTCCGGGTCCATTCCATTTATCCACAGGAGCTCTACTCCTAATTCCCCGTAGGGTTCATGCTCGTATTCACCATGTTGTCCATACCAGGTTTCATCATTCACATTTCAATTCTCATATTATACACATGCAGCTCGTATTTCCATCATTTAACATATACAACAAGTAATGTCACAGGTAATTGTTTAACTAGCACAACCATTTCATATTTCACAGGCAGCTCGTATTTATTATCAGGCAGTTATTCACATTTCTATTCATTCATTTATGACTGCAATCTCAAACACGCATACAAACAATGCAAGTACTTCTCACCCTACAATTCATGCCACATCCTAGGTTTCTAGTTATCCAACTTCACATATGCATTTATGATTTATAATTTAAACAAGGGAAAGCACTCTACCAAACAATCCGGGAGTACTGGGAGCTCGAACGGCAGGCTCACGTGCCTCTATAGGCCCCGAACACGCAACAGATCGAAATCCTATACCAAGGAACAAAACACAACGGAATGTTCAGAACAGTATAAAAGGTCCTCTAACAAGTAGGGGAACTTGCAAGGAATCCACAGATATCTTGTTTGCTTAAAACAGACCTCAAATGGACCCTAAACGGGTCAAAAATAGGTCTGTAGACCTAAATTAGACGTCTGGTACAAGATCCAGACGTGTTAAAAGTAACCAGGGTCTCATCTCAGGTTCCTATGTCGACTTCAGATGTCCAGAACCCCTACTTAACCGTCTGGACCCAGCTCCAGACGTCCGACATCTCTTCCAATCATCTGGGAGTGCTTCTAGTCGTCTGGTAAGCTGTCCAGACGTCCGAAATGCGTGGGAGGGCGTGCCCCGCACCTTCCCGAAGCCATCCCTGCACGCGATAGGTGAATCACCCACTTTTAGCCATACAGGTTTCCTTTGCGGTGCGGCATGCATGGCCGTAACCGCAAGTGGAATGTACCTTTGCGAAACACTGCTTTTAGACGTCCGATGTCGTCACTAGAAATCCAACCCGTCATTTGGACGGCACGCCAGACGTCTGATTCTGGGAAAATCCCGAAACCAGATCGACCTCTTGCTCCTCTCGCCGTGCGCAGCTGCGGCCTCTCCTCCTCGCCTGCAGCTTTGGCTGCGGTAAAGTGTTGGGGACATCTCCCCCGACGTGCTCCTCCTCCCACACGTGCCGCTCTGGTCGTGCGTCCTCTGGCAAGCTCCCACGAGCTCGCGAGCTCAAGCCCTTCCTCCTCTCTTCACGCCGCCTCTCCTCCTCGTCGCTCACTCTCGCACTCGCCCCTCTCGTTGCAGTGGAGAGGAAGGAAGGTGGCTATGGTGGAGTGGAGAAGAGAGGAAGGGGGGAGATGGGTTATATAGGGAGTGCGCTAGGGTTCTTGTGGGGGAGAGAAGAGAGAGAGAGAAGAAAAAGGAGTCTGTCTGCGTGCAGCCAGCACGTAGACGCGAGTATACGTACAAAATTTTCAATTTCCAAATGTCTGGGAATGGGTCTAGATGTCTGACCATACGTCTGACTGACAGTCCATAAGTCTTAAAAGGCTCAGAACAGAATAGGTCTTTACATGCTCCCAAGCCCATTATGGTATATCATTAACGCACATATATCCTCAAAATCGACCTCGGTTGATGGAATTATCATCCTTAGGTGTAGAGTTATAAACTAGTAAATGATAGGCATGGGGGTATGATGGCAGTGCCATCATACTCTATAACTCACCTAATTTAGCTAAGTCCTAAGGCAAATTGACCTAAATAATACATCAAAAGGGTACAATATCGTATGGAGGAAGATTCATAAGAAAAAACCCAAAAGACCGCAAAGTAGTTCAAAATAACCAATTTAGGATTTCCTTTGAAATTATGCTATTAAAGAGAACAATTAAACCCTATGTTTGATCTGACTTAGTTTGATAGGATTTTGATGAAAATATTGCAAATTAAACCTTATAAAAATTATGAATAAATATTCCACAAGATTTAATTTGATCAGATACATCAAAGAAGCCAATTAAACTTAAAACAATGACCTTGGTGAATAATTAATCTCAAATGAGTTTGAATGGAGGATTTACCAACCAAACAACTTCAAAACTCAAAAATGACATGACCACCAGATTCCTTAGATCTTAATTGAGTTTCCATAAAAAGTTGGACCTGATTTGACAATATTATCACCTACTTTACATTTAGGTCCCCAAATTCCTACAAAAGTTTGAAGAAGGCACAATTTATTACTCTTAGGTCCCTTTCTTCTTGTGAATTGGTCCTCGACGTCATCTTCCTCCGTCAACAGCTAGGGGACCATTGACTGAACTGATCAACGACTTTCCAATGCCATTTGCGGCCGCTTCGAGCATCGGTTGAGCTCGACCACTAAGGCGAAGTTGTTCGTCGTTCCGCTTTGCATCGATCGATATACATCTCGACTACTGCCGTCGTTGTAACAACCTACATTCTCCAGTCAAAAACAACCGCAGAGATACGAGTTATTACAAGGACTTCTCGCTACCTCCTGCAACTAAATCATGCATGGCCGAGGCACTATAAAGCCTCGTGATGCTAGTCCTAGTCGAGTCATCTGGAATCCGAGCGCAACAACTGCCTTCTCTTCCTCCGTGCGTTGCCAATGCCAGACCTTGGGGTCTTCTCCGCCCCTTCGCTTTGCTGCCTCTCACCATTAAACGAGGGTGTAGCTGCCTTCGTCTCTCTCTCGTCAAGCTTCTCAGCCCAATAGTGGGTTCTCTACCTCCTTCGTCGGCCTCAATTCCTTCTCCGATTCTTTACCGGCGACCTGCCACCGCCACCGGTCTCCACCTCTCCTTCCTCCAAATTAGGTTAGGGCTTTTCTTCCCCTTCCTTCCCTCTACCTTCTCATCTCTCCAATTTTAACTTCCAACCTTGTTTGAGCCATCACCGACCACCATCTTTAAGGACTCCGGTGAGCTTCCTTGCCACATCACCGAGCCCCTTCGCACAGCACATAAAAATAGGGAAAAGCTTCGGGGATCTTCCCTGAAGCTTCTGGACTGATCTAGGACCAAGAGGTCCGTTTTGCTGTACACAGGTACCCGCTGGAGCTACCCTTCATCTTCGCCTCCGGCCACAGTCCTCCAACCATCTCAGACGACACCTCACCGCACCATCCAGTGCCCTGATCAGAGAGGAACCTCACCAATTAGAAGCGCACCACCAGTAGCAATAGATCCATTGGTGCATCAAGGCAATCTAACGGCTGGTGCGCTCGAATTGAAGAAGAGCATCGCGCCTGCAGAGCCAAGGGACATAGTTCCACATTGTGCAGGACAAAGCGAAGTGCAACATTCATTACGCAAAAGTACCCAAAGCTTATCGCCTCAGAACACAAGGGGTGAGGTCCCCTTCGCACGCATAGACGAACATGCTTACACACGAGGCCTCTCCCGCAAACACACTCGCGGGTCTAGGCTGAGGATCTGATTAGTCGAGTCCGGCTGGGTTTGAAAGAGATACTGAAGGAGGGGGAGGGGGGTTTTGCAGCGTAGAACAGTACCCTGTGCACCCTTGCCCTCAATACTTAAGGCGTCTGTGGCTGTTCTCTATCGTCTAATGGTAAAGTGCTGAGTTAACCGTTGATAATTGAGAGTTGTGCTGAACCTAGTGAACTTGGTGGTTTAAACCACCACTTTTACTCTATTTTTTTTATCTCTATAAAGAAGCACTTTATTTACTCAGCATATATTACCTTTTGATAGTGATAAATTGTGTGAATAATTGCTCCTAGAGATAACCTCAGATTTCTTTTTATTCAAGTTATAAATTTAAGTGCTTAATTTGATTTGATCTTTATACTACGACGCGACAATTTTATAATACAACCGAAGCGAGTTAGCACAACTCCTTTTCGTTCAATTCCCATTTTTCCTCTCCCAGGAGGGTCTAAATCTTCTTGCAAGCCTTTAGGGAGTCCAACTAGTTTGCCCTATCACGTATACGGTCAAAAGGTGTGGGTCGAAACTCGATCCTATAATCTTATCAATGTCCATTGTCATCATTGTAAACTAGTAGTATCCTTAACAGTTAAATGATAATCCAACCCATCCAAGTCTTTTGATCCTAGAAGAGTAGGTACCCTATTAGATGATTTCGGTTGGGTATCCAACTTGTTTTGTTGATGTGTAACCAATAGGTGTATTCACGTTAATCAAAATTTAAGATAATCATTGCTAATATCATTACTAATGATTCTAATTCCATCAATGATGACACAATTGTAATCAATGGTCCACCAATAATGTTGTTAGTAGATGCTAAGAATGCCCATGACACGGTTGATCTACCAACGATGACGCTAACACCAACAATGACACATTGTTGTGGCAACTTAGGACGATGAAATTGGAGATGAAGCCAAAGTTGACCACAACATTTACTTTGAACTTGATCTCACCACCAAAAGCAACATATGCAAGGACTCCTACCAATGTCGACATTGCCATTAATCTCAACATCTTCATTGCTAACCAATCACTATTGTCACTACATCAACCAAGCCATTGCTCCCAAGCCATTACTATAATCAATGTCATTGACACAAATACTTATTCAAGCTCTCAAAAACATTTGTTTGTTTATAATTGATTAATAAATGTTTTAATAAATCAATATTCATAATTATACGATTATTTACTAAATTTTTATATTTGATATTTGTTAATGGATAACCATGTGTATCCATTAGAAATTGGGTATCTAGTCAATTGGATATTCTTTAGAATGGGGTGAGTTGATCCACGACCCGATCATAGAGAATTGGATTAGACTCATAAGCAAATGGCTCATGCATTTTCCCTGTACACATGCCTATTGCCATGTCATTATTTGCATCTTTTCTACAACTCTACATGGCCTATACTATCTATTTTTTCCAAATATCGCTTATACTATGGGGCTTTCTTGTTTCCAAATTAGCATTAGAATAGCAATTTAAGACACCTGACCCTCTAACCAATTCACATAATTGATCAATGACCTCTGAAAAATCTCATCTTTCAATAGGTTTCTTGCCTATCCACCTCTCATTACTTGTCTTCTTAGAATGAATAAGTATTGATATCAAACCATGGTATCGCAATTCAGGTGATTTCAAATTTATCATCACTCTATAGGAATCATAGTAAAAAGTAAGTTCTACATCAAGTGTAAAAGGCACCACCCATTCAAAACATGAGAATCACAATATAAAGTTAGGATGTACATAAAGTGCAAAAGGCTTCACTCATCTGAGTTGTTGAGCCTCTTCCCGTGGAATTCTTCATTTAAGATAGCTATTTGCCTCTCTCCTCCACCCTTAGTAGGACCTTGTATCCTACTTGGGTTTGGCCTTAACCCTAATTGGAGTCCCTTACACGTATCTCTCAACATTACCATCCTAGATAGTCTTACCCAATTGGTTGGTATCTACTAGCTTCATCATCGCCAACTTCCCTTTGTCGAACTATATCCAATCTCGATCATTCACTCTCTTGTCAAGATTTGTTAATCTAGAAAATTTTAGGCTTAGAGATCCCTTCAAACTCAATCAGTCCTTGCCATGTCATTAGTTGCCTATCTACAACTTTAGATATTCTCAACTACCTTCCGTTGCCTCTAGCTTACCTTAGTCAACCTTGGCTATTGATCGAGCCTCTTAGAATAGAAAACTTGACTCAAAAGAAATCACACAGAAAAAAAGTAGAGATTGGTGACCCAGTTTCACCTTAACTAGTGTATGTTTGGGGAGAGTGTGAGACTCTCATAATTCACTATTAAGTTTTGTGGATACAGAATACAAGGAAGTTCTCTCTTTACTTTTCTCTCAGATTGCCTAACCCCATCCACTCGAGCAGCCTTGATTGATATAGGTCACGCGAGCCTTAAACGTGGAGATCATGGTTAATTAAGTAGATGATCGTGGGTTTGAAACCATGATCCCACAATCTCCTTCAATAATGAGGATGTGCCCTTGAAATAACCATCACGTCCATGTACCTTCCGAGTAGTTGGAGCGAGCCGGCCTACCGAGTATTCGAACGAAGATCTGCCTCCAGGTAGCCGGATCTAGTCGGGCTATCGAGTGGGCAAGTGAAGATCCACCTCTAGGGATCTGAACTTAGCTGGGCTATTGGGCTAGGTAGCTAAACTTAGCCAAGCTACTGGATAAGTAGGTTGCCCGACTAGGTCTATACAGGCATCCTGAAATGAGCTTATTTCATTTAATGGACTTTATTAGCAAGGCCCGGTTGAAAGGATTTTTCTTACCTCATCAGCTACATTTTGACCAACCCCCCTTAACTTTAAGAGACCTTCTCCTCATCTCATCTAGACTCATGGGTTCTTAGCCTGATACTTCCTAATCATGTAGGCAGGCCAACTCATAAGGCTTGTAGGAAATCCACAATCAACTAGGTTGGTCATCTAAGTAAGGATAACTTAGCATGCATGTTCATGACTCAAAATGAGATGCTCTCTCTTTAGCTGCATGCCAATGTAGTCCTTAAATGTCAGATTTTTATTCAAGTAATTCCTTACTTTGTAGGGCTTTGTTGGCTGTAGTTGACCTCACCTTGCCTCAACGTAGCTTCCACACACTTTTCATAGGACCTCATTCTCAAACTTTTCTCAAAAATCAATTTTTACCTTAAAATCCCTTGGATACCATTTGTTATCCACAATCCTGAACCAAGTTCTTGCCAATGACACTATCTTGGATGAATCAACTTTGCTTTAAAGGCCCTCAACTATCCTCATGTCCTAATCCTACCGTTGACTCTTTATATCCTACCTTTCTTAACCTTAACCTTGCCTCAAGCAACCTCAACTTCATCTAGGAAACCCATAGCCAAGGTTGCAAAACTTGGCAAAGCAAATCAATTGGCCAACTGGGTTATCCTACTCAACCTCCTATTTAGATGTAGGATTATATTCAAGATGCCCAAGTAGATGACCAAATTCATCAACTACTCACTTCAGCAATCACATGAGCAACCATGCCCAAGTTGGATCTACAATCCCGATCACCTAATCTACCCAATTAAATTATATATCCTATCATCAATATTAAATAGGATCTTTTTCCATCTAAGAAAAGATTCCACATCCCTATTGCCTATTTAGGGTTTCTCCTCATTTTAACCTTCTTCCTCCCCATCCCTCATGATTGCCAAAGGTTCCTTTCACCATTACCACTCTATTGACAAGAGAAGCCCCGTTCCAACCCTTTCAATATGGTCAAAAGCCCTTTTATGCACTATCTTCGAATTGCTAAAAGACCACATCATTATTGTGACCCCTCCAATATTATTATTAATCAACCAACCAACTGCCCTCAATCTCCTCTTCCATAATTGATATTTTTGTCTACTCTTAGTAGCAGTGATGTTATTATTTGTTAACATTCTTGAGAAGAAAAGGTATCAGTGTTGATTACTTCATTTTCAATTGTTTTTTTTGAAAGGTACTTCATTTTCAATTGTTATTATCTAAATCCCAGTATAATATTGACTTTTCTGCACTATTTCTTTCTATATGTGAAAAGTTCTCAATATTTGTATATTTTATGTCTATTTTATCTAATTTAATGCATAAGTTTTATGTCTAGATCATGAAAATAGTATATATTTTCTTTTCTTAAAGCTTTCTTTGCACAACAGACAGGGGAAAAAAAATTCAATGAAAGGGGGAAAGCCAAGTTTAATCCAACCACCCCCCCCCCCCGGCCAAGCCAAGGTCAAACACACCGACACAAAAAAAGATCGTCATTTCGGTAAAAGACCATTAGGTGCTTTTAGCAGAAAAAAAAAAATTAAAGCCCACGTGGGCCATTTCGGCAGTTGGTGGAGGTCCATTAACAGCAGAACAACAAACCGAAGAAACAATCTAAAGCAGATTCGGTATTAACGGGCAAGAAACGTGATTTGATGGGATTTTTCTGCAGTAGAGATGTACGATGAGAATGAAACACATCGCCTCTGCTCACTCTCTCCAACTCCTACTGCCATTCTCTAACTATTCTTCGGTTGTGGTGAAGGGTTTGAAAGTTATAGGTAAGGATTTGATGTAAATTGGAAGGAGAGAAAATTAGACATTGAAGTTCAGAAAGCGCAGATTCAGTCCACTGTATCAAATATTGAAATATGGGAAAGGGAAAAATAATTATTAATATGAGGAGATACTGTTGCTAGAGAAAATATGTTAGTTCCAAAGATTGAGAAAAAATTATGTACAAAGGGGAGATCGAAATATAAAATATTATCATAATTATACTTAGTGTATAAGAAGAAAAAATACAATTGATTGGTTAATTATGCCTAATGATGAAGAAATGGGGGATTAGAATAAAATCAAGCAAGTATTCTACAATTTTTATATGAATCTCTACAATTCTCAGATTGTGGAATTCTAGCTTGATTCAGCGTTTTCAAACTATGACAAACTTACTGGGGTGGAAGAGAGATGGTGTAGGAAGATACCAGATAAAGATGAAATTAAAAATGTCCTTTTCAAGATGCACCCGTATAAAAGTCCTGATCCTGATGGCTTGCTGACTTTCTTTTATCAGAATAGTTGGAATATTGTGAAGCTAGAAGTCATTGCGTTCATACAAAGTTGCTTTATTACTCAGTGTATGCCTAGTCAAATGAGTAGAACTTATTTTGACGCTTGCTCCAAAGTTTCAATCTCCCACTCTCCCGAAAGATTTTAAGCCAATAAGTTTAAGGAATACTCTATACAAGTTGGTAGCAGAGTAATTTCGGAAAATCAGGTGGGTCTCTTGTCAGATAGACAAATTGCAAATAATATTGTATTAGTAAAGGAAGTCATTCACTCTATGAAAATTAACCAGAGGAAGAAATGTTCGATGATGTTAAAGTTGGATATGGAGAAAGCCTTTGACAGGATTGAATGGGATTTTGTCAGATTTTGCTTAGTCAAATACATATTCCTGACTTTGATAGCATTGTTTCAAGTGTTGGTGAATGGGGAACCCTCAAATACTATTATTCTAGCTAGGGGCATAAGACAAGGGTGTCCATTATTGACGTATATATTTATCTTATTCTCAAAGTATCTGATTAGGAGCTTAGATAGAGCTCTTTATGATAAACAATTATCAGGATACAAGATGCATAGGAGCTCCCCCCCTCTAACTCATCCGATGTTCGTAGATGAGATGTTGTTTGTAAGAGCAAATGAAGAAGAGGCTTATAATCTTAAGAGGCTATTGGTTGATTATGAGGGTTGTTCAGGGCAAAGCGTTAATTTTCAGAAATCAAAAATATTTTTTAGTAGGGGCAATCCTATCCGCACGCAAGAAAATGTATTGACTATTCTCAATGTTGGTAATATGACTAAGAAGGAGGTGTATCTGGGTAGCCCTATTTTGGATGATGCTAATCAAGGAGTGCTAAAAGAAATGCTTTTGTTTGGAATGAATGAGAAGTTGGCTAATTGGAAAGGTAAAGTGTTATGTCAAGCTGGGAGAGGTATATTGATTCATGCAGTACTCTCTGCTGTTCCCTGCCACCTGATGGCCACTAACCTGTTCTCAAAAAAATTGCATGCAAAGTTTGATGCTATAATTAGAGATTTCTGGTGGGGACTAGAAGAAAATAAGAAGCATGTATATTATAAGGCGTGGAAGAGTATTTGTATGACAAAATTTATGGGAGGTTTGGGCTTCGAGAGATTTAGGTTGGTTGATTTGACCTTCCTGTCAAAGATGGTTTGGATGTTATGCTCCAAGAATGATGGATTGTGGCGGTTACGACCTGGTTCCCGAATCCCTACAGGATCCGAGACCGTCTCAACTCGACTCATTCCAAGACTCAGTCGTCCAACAAGAAATAACCGAAAAGCAGGAAAACAAACCACATTCACTATGCAATGTAACTAACAGTAAAAGCATACAAGCAGTAAAGAAAGCAAAAGCTACTAGTCAATACATACCATCACAACAATAGGAAGGTAGAACAAGAGTACAGTAACAGGAACAGTAAACAAAAGTCTGAAACTCACTAGCAGAAAAGAAAGTACAACCATAGTACGAAAACAGCTGCTGGGCTCGACTGAGCCCAGCACCCTCTACAGCCAGTAACTCAGGCTGCTCAACCCCTGGACCTGTAAAGGGTTGTGAGAAAACGAAGTTAGCAAACACTGAGTAAAGTGGTAACCAAACTATCTAAAGAAGTAAAAGCTAACAAGTAAATTTATCTTTTCCATTTTCTTTTTCTCAAGTAATTTCTTTTCACCCTATTGGTTTACTTTCAAATTTCTTTCTTGATCTCGCATGTTCCTCGTGGGAACAATCTTGATTTCAGTCTTTTCCGAAGAGTAGAAGATACACGTGATGCTATCCTGGCCAAGAGAGTCCCTCGTGGTAGTCCTACACCTAGTCAACCACCCCGAGGTCACAGACAGACGTAGCAGTGACTATGGCACGCGCGATAAGTGCACGGGTAGCTACCCCGCACTGGCACGCGGTCAGTCGTTTCCGCTAGCGGATAGCCCAAAGTACAGCACAGAACAGTCTAGGGCCTAGCTCTCTCAGAAACAAGGGTCTAGCCCCTCAGAATCAAACATGGGTTTCGCCCCTCCATAGTCCGTGCACCCTCGTTTGACTACCCCGGTTTGCCCAGAGGGCCTAAGTCAGTGTAGGGTGGCTAGCTGAACCCCGGGCCCCATGGGGTGGCTAGCTCTCTCCCTACACTAGTAGCTCTCCTCAGTACCGTGTACGCGAGGGACAATAGAAGTCGGTGTAGAGTGGCCAATCCTAACCCCGGGTCCCAACCCAAGGGCGGCTAGCTTCGCTCTACACTAAAAGGGGGCAGTCGCTCTCCTTGGTACCATGTACTCAAGGGCTAGCACACTTCCCGTCCACATTCTAGGCTTTTCCATCTAACCACAGGAGCTCTACTCCTAACTCCCCATAAGGTTCATGCTCATATTCACCATATTATTCCACACCAGGTTTCATCAGTCACAATTCTGTTCTCGTATTTTACACATGCAGCTCGTATTTCCATAATTTAACACATGCAACAAGCGATATCACAGGTAACTGTTTAGTTATCTCAGGCATTTCATATTTTAATAGACAGCTTGTATTCATTAACAGGCACTTGCTAACAATTTAGCTCATTCATTCATAAATACAGTTTCAATCACGCAGGCAAGTGGTTCAACCATTTCTCGACCTAGGGTTCATGCAACATCTTAGGTTTCCAGTTATCTAATTTTCATAGATGCATTCATATTTTATAAGTAAAATAGGGGGAAACCACTCTACCAGACAATCTGGGAGTACTGGGGTCTCGAATTGCAGGCCCACGTGCCTCTGCAAGCCCTAGACACGCAACAGATCGAAGTCCTATACCAAGGAACACATCACAGTGGAACATTCAGAACAGTATATAAAGGCTTCTAATATGTAGAGGAACTTACAAGGAAACCACAGGTATTTTGATTGCGTAAAACGGATCCCGATCGGACCCTAAACGGGTCAAAAACGTGTCTGCAGACCCAAATTAGACGTCTGGAAACAAGTCCAGACATCTTAAAGGTCATCAGAGACTCACCTCAGGTTCCTGTGATGATCTCAGAAGTCCAGGACTCGTCCGCGATCGTCTGGACTCAGTTCCAGATGTCCAACTAGTCCTCCGGTCGTCCGAGGACGTCTCCTGTCGTCTGATAAGCTATCCAGATGTCTGAAAAGGGTGGAAGGGCGTGCTGCACACCTTCCCAAAGCTGCTCCTACGCACGACAGAGTAGCTCACCACTTTTAGCCAAGCAAATCACACTGCGGTGCAGCCTGCATGGCCGAAACCGTGAGGAAGACGTACCTTCGCGATACACCCACTTTCAGACGTCTCGTGTTGACGGCAGACGTCTAGCCAGTCGTCCGAAAGGCCCTCCGGACATCTGATACTGGAGAAACTCCAACACCAGACCGTGCTCCTGCACCTCTCGCCACGCTCCGCCGCGACTCCTCCCACATCGCTATAGCTCCGACCACTGCAGAAGGTCGAGGATGACGCTCTGACGCTCTCCTCCTAATGCACGCGCCGCGGTGGCCGTGCAAGCCTTCGGCGAGCCTCTACGAGCTCGCAAACTTGGCCTTCTCCTTCTATTCACTCCCGCTCCTCCTCCTCGCTCTCACTCTCGCTCTCTCGCTCATCTCTGCTCATGGCAGTGGAGTGGGGAGGTGTGGTGGAGTGGTGGAGTGAAGAGGAGAGGAGAAGGGACTCTTTTATAGGTTAGAGGGTTAGGGTTTGGTGGGGGAAAAATAGAAGAAAGGAGAGAGAGAGAAGGGTTGCGCGCTGTCTGCACGCAGAATCAAAAGTGCGTACATATTTTTCAATTTCCAAACATCCAGGAAAGGGTCCAGACTTCTGGCCAAACGTTTGATCGACAATCCAGACATATTAAAAGGCTCAAATCAGAATGGATTTTTCCAATAGCAAATTGTTAAGACCCGTGCTGCCTAAGCCTTTTAAGATGTCTGGAATTTGGGTCAGACGTCTGGACACCATCCCAGACGTCTGGAAATCAAAAATTTTGAGTGTGAACTCGCGTCTGCGTGCATGCTGCGCGCAGACAGTACACTTCCCTCATTTTCTTCTTCTTCTCTCTCCTTCCGTCCAACGAAAACCCTAACCCCACACCCTTATATAAGCCCCCCTCCTCTCCCTCGTTTCACCCCACTTCCCAGCCACCTTCCTCTTACCCTCCAGTGAGAGCAGCCGAGCGAGAATGGTGGAGAGAAGGAGCTGCGTGAGAGGAGAGGAGAAGCAACGTGAGGAGGAGAGGAGAGCAAGCTTGCGAGCTCACGTGGGAGCTCGTCGGTGAGCTCACGATTGGTCGGCTCATGCGCAAGGTGGAGGAGTGCATCGGGGAGGTCCTCCTCGACACTACTGCAGTTGAAGCAGCAGGCGAGGGGGCTCGGTGCGGCCATGCACGGCGCGAGAGGGTGAAAGTAAGACCAGGTTCTGGGTTTTTCCCAGAATCAGACGTCTGGAGTGACGTCTAGACGACGTAGCTGACGTTTGGAGGAGGTTCTAGACGACTGAGAAGTAGGTTTCGCGAAGGTACATCTTCCTTGCGGATACGGCCATGCAGGCCACTTCGCCGAGGCACTGTTTCTTGCCATTTTGATGGAGATTCAGTTGATTAGCGAAGGAGTTGCTTCGGGAAGGTGTGGGACACACCCTCTCACGCATCTCAGACGTCTGGGCGAGGCACCAGACGACGGGAAGCATTTCCAGACGTCTGGAGAGGTGGTCGGACGTCTGGAACTGAGTCCAGATGATCCAACGGAGTTCCTGGATGTCTGAAGAGTAGCGTAGGACTTGAGGTATTGCACTGGACACTTTTAAGACATCTGGAAGTTGTTCCAGACATCTAATTTGAGTCAGAATCACTATTTTTGGACTGTTTAGGGTCCGTTTGAGGTCTGATTTCCGCAATTAAGATACCAATGTTTCCCATATGAATTCTCCTCTTGTTAGAAGACTTTCTATATTTTTCTGAGTATTCTCTTATGATTGATCCTTGTAATAGGACTTGTTTCCATTGCGGGTTCGAGGCTTGCTGAGGCACGTGAGCCTGCCGTTCAAGCCCCCACTACTCCAGGGTTTACTGGTAGAGTAGCTTCCCCTTAATTTAATTACAACCTAATTGCATGTGTGGAATGAATGATTAGAACCTAGGATATGGCATGAATCCTAGGACTAGAAATACTGGAATGTCTGTATTGAATGAATGAATTGCAGTCTTAAATGAGTAGATAGAATGATAACAATTACCTGTAAATGAATAATAGTTGCCTACAAAATATGTAGTATCTAAGCTAGTTAACTGTTGCATGTAATTTTCCTGTCGCACAAGTGAAATGATACAATATGAGCTGCATGTATATAAATTGGAAATGGAATGATGAATGTTGTAAACATGAGCTACCTGTGAATAACCTGAATGTGAAAATGTGAACGATAGAATTACAAATTTACATGTGTATAACCTGAGAATGGAAATAGAAATGATGAAACCTGGTATGGAATGGCCTGAGGAATATAAGCATGAACCCTACGGGGAATTAGGAGTAGAGCTCCTGGAAATAATTGGAATGGAACTAGAAATGTGAGTGGGAAAGTGAGCTAGTCCTTGAGTACGGAGTACCAAGGAGAGCGACTGCCCCCTGTTTAGTGCAGAGCGGAGCTAGTCGCCCTTGGGTTAGGACCCGGGGTTAGGATTGGCCACTCTGTACCGACTTTTTGGCCCTCGTGTATACTATACCGGGGAGAGCAACTAGTGTAGGGAGAGAGCTAGCCACCCCACGGGACCCGGGGTTCAGCTAGCCTCCCTACACCGACTTGTTAGGCCCATTGGGAAAACTAGGGTAGTCAGGGGAGGGTGCGCAGACTGTAGAGGGGTGAGACCCCTGTTACTGAGAGGGCTAGGCCCTATACTGGTTCCGTGCTGTGCTTTGAGCGCACCTATTAACGAAAACGACTGACCGCATGCAAGTGCAAGGTAGCTACCCGTACGCTTATCGCGAGTGCCGTAGTCATCGTTACATCTGTCCGTGACCTTGAGGTGGTTGACTGGGTGTAGGATCACCACGGGGGACTCTCCCGGCCAGGAGAGCACCACGTGTGCCTTCTACTCTTCGGAAAAGACTGCAATCAAGATCGTTCCCACGAGGAACATTCGAGATCAAGAAAGAGACCTGATAAATAAACTAAATGGTGAAAAAGAATAGGTAGTTAAAGAAAGTAATTGGAAAAACAACAGCTACCTGTCCACCTTTACTGTTTAGTTAGTTGGCTGCTACTCTACTCAGCGTTCGCTGACTTCGTGTACTCATAACCCTTTTCAGGTCCAGGTGTTGAGCAGCCAGAGCCCATGGCTACAGAGGGTGTTGGACCCAGTAGAGCCCAGTAGTTGTAGCTCTTTTTGTACTCGTTTGTAGTAGTGAGTAGTTTCTTGTACCTTTATATTCAGTACTCTTTCATTCTGCACATTATATTCATGTACCCGTTCACTTTTCTACTGTTGTGGTGGTGTGTACTGTAGTAGTTTACTTCTTTACTGCTGTACTTTTGTTACTGTTAGTTACTTAGCATAGTGAATGTGGTTTACTTTCCTGCTTTTTGGTTACTTTCGGGATCAGTCCGATCTCGTGTCCGTAGGGATTCGGGAACCAGGTCGTAACAAGATGGTATTAGAGCAAGGTCGTCCCGAGAAGTGAACCAACTAGCTTGAGAATAAACAATTCACGTACTTGTAACTAGAGTAACCACTACAACGTACCTTTTGACATCTGTTTTGAGGTTCTTTTGCTGTATGTCAGTTAGATTTGACGTCTTCCTGTTCTGTGTTCGCATCTCCTTACAAGAGATGCCTCGAAGTGGAGCCATTGAGGTGGGCCGCAGACGCGGCCATGGATGAGGTCAGAGGGGCGTACGTGTTGAGCCTGACGTTTCGGTGGATCAGCACTACTTCCGGACGTTCAGGCCCAGGACCTCGCCCAGCTGATACGGGAGATCGTACGAAAGGAGCTTCACCCACCTCCACAGGTGCCTCTCCCTGGGGTTGCAGAGGGGGAGTCCTCTGTGGGACCGCAAGACAGACGCAACGCTTGACGTAGGGGAGGGGGTGGTCCTCAACCACCCCCACCATCCTCTAACACTTCCAAGCACGAGCCCTCCCTACCTGGAGGCATACCAGTTTCCCCACTTTAGCACCATTACGAGCTTTTCGAACAGTTCCTGAAGCTGAAGCCACCCTCCTTCAAGGGGGATGAGGATTCGACCGAGGTGGAGGACTGGCTCGAGTAGGTAGAGAAGGTGTTTGACACCCTTTGCCCCCAGCGGAGTGCCGCGTAGCCTTTGCTACGTACCAATTGGAGAGCGCGGCACACAGGTGGTGGGGGGCGGTCAGTGGTCAGGAGAGGGCCAAGCTGACTTGGGACCAGTTTGTCACCCTCTTCTACGAGCAGTACTTTCCCCAGACGTGGCAGGATCAGAGGAGGCGGAAGTTCCACACTCTCCGCCAGGGGACAATGACCGTGAGCGCGTATCGCACACGTTTTCTAGAGCTGTCTCGTTTCGCCGCGACAGTTGTAGCTACTGAGGAGGAGCACCTGTGGAGGTTCACCAATGGGCTCTGGCCTACTATTCAGGGGTATGTCAAACCCCTGAAGCTGCCTACGTTCTCGAAAGTGGTGGAGGTAGCTATGACATATGAGGAGACCAACCAGCCTCACGTGACACTGACAGCAGACAGAAAAGGCCCTACCAGCCAGACTACTCACAGGGCCGGCAAGAGAAGAGGCACGTGGTGCCAGCGGGAGAGCCGTCACGCTTTGCGGGGCCATCAGTGGCCTTTGGGGGGCCCCGACAGGGGCCAGCTGCCAGCTCTGGACCCCCGCCCAGCCGTCAGCGGGACCTACCGAGGGCGGGAGTCGGGTTCCCCTTTGCTACCAGTGTGGCCAGCTAGGCCACATCAGGAGGGACTGCCCGTCCAGAGCTGGAGGTCAACAGATGCTTCCCGCACCAAGCGCTGGAGGACGAGCAAGAGGCTGTGGTTCCCAGACGCATGGGGGAGGTCAGCAGTCGCGGGGAGGGTACCGACCAGCGACTACCCGTCCGACGCAGAGTGTGGCTAATTCGTCCGCACCTAGAGCTGAGGGGCGTATTAACGCCTTGACACAAAGAGACGCCAGAGCATCAGGTTCAGTGGTGGCAGGTATGGTTACAGTTGCCGGCAGACTAGTTTACACACTTTTTGATTCCGGCGCCACGCACTCGTTTGTTGCTACTAGTTTTACTGTCAGTTTGGGATAGGACTGTGTGTTGTTGGAGGATCCGTTTGTGATCAGAGGTTCAGGTGGTCAGCTGTTTGTAGCTGAGGAGGTTTACACAGGCTGTAAGGTCAATGTTGGGGGACATAGCCTCCCCGCTGATATGATTGTGATACCGATGGAGGACTTTGGTGTGATTCTGGGGATGGACTGGCTGTTCGCTTACCACGCTTTGGTAGACTGTTTTGAGAGGAAGATCGTCTTCTCCATACCGGAGATGCCTTCTTTTGAGTTTCACGGACAGCCGGTGGATGGAGGCTTCAGGTGCATTTCTGCACTTCGGGCGGCGAGACTTTTAGGCCAGGAGTGTGAGGGCCTTCTGGCTTGTGTAGTGGCAGAGCCCATTCCCGTGACAGACTTTCAGAGTATCCCAGTAGTCAGAGAGTATCCCGACGTGTTTCTAGAGGAGCTGCCAGGAATAACGCCTGAGCGTGAGATCGAGTTCGAGATCTCACTGGTACCGGGGACCAGCCCCATTTCTACAGCACCTTACAGAATGTCACCACTGGAGCTGCGAGAGCTCAAGTCCTAGTTACAGGACCTTCTAGAGAAGGGCTTTGTGAGGCCCAGTGCGTCTCCGTGGGGAGCCCCGGTATTATTTGTGAAGAAGAAGGATGGTACCCTACGCCTTTGTTTGGGCTACAGACAGCTGAATAGGGACACCATCAAGAACAGGTATCTGCTGCCGAGGATTGACGACTTGTTTGACCAGTTGCGAGGTGCCACGGTCTTCTCCAAGATAGACTTGAGGTCTGGCTACCACCAATTGAGGATCAAGGAGTCCGACGTCTCCAAGACAGCTTTCCGCACCCGGTACGGACACTACGAGTTTTTGGTCATGCTATTTGGGCTGACCAATGCCCCCGCTGCTTTCATAGACTTGATGAACCGGGTGTTCAGACCATATCTAGATCAGTTCGTGGTGGTATTTATCGATGATGTGCTCATCTACTCGCAGGATCAGGTGCAGCATGGACAGCACCTGCGGATGGTTTTGGACACATTGAGACGATGACAGCCACCGGGTTTCTGTCTTGTTATGCTTATTATAGTTTAGTTACAGTCGTTATAGTATGAGATAAAACAGCTACCAGATTACTATCAAAAAATTTTACTCGGAACAAGGTTTTCCTAAGGTCGAACTCAGGGAGCATTATGCTTCTAGAAGTCTAGATAAGATCTCTATTATGTTACAAAAATGAGAGAGAGAGAGAGAGAGATCTTGGCTTCTTCTTCTTCTTCTCTTTCTCTTTTCTTCTTCTTCCTTGGCCATTTCTCTTCTTCTTCTTTCTTTCTTTGTTCTTTGTTCTTTCTTCTTCCTTGCTTTCTTCTGCCTTCTTTTTCTGTTTTGCTTTTTTTTTTCTTTCTTTCTGGCAGCTATGTCTTCTTCCTTCTTTTTCTTCTTCTTTTCTTCTTGCCTTCTTTCTTCTTTTCCTTCCTGCCCTCTGCAGCTATGGTAATTCCGACGTCTGATGCTGTGCTCAGATGACTTATCTATGGCTTTGCTACAGTGCCTTCCTTCTTCTCTTCTTCTGTTTCTCTCCTTCCTTCTTTCTTCTTTTCCTTCCTACCTTCTTCTTCTTTCTTTCTTCCTGCACACTAACACAAGGGTCAGAGCAAAACCTACCCCTACCTTTCCCCACGTCTCTCTCTTTCTCAGATTTCTCTCTTAGGATTGCTCTCCCAGAGTAGGGTAATCGGGTGCGGGTATCGCGCCCGGGACCAGGCCCACCGGTGTGCGGTGGTGGGCGAGGAGTGCGCGGTTTGGGTAATCGGATCCTGCCCAAACCCGCGGGGCATGAGCGCGGGTGAGGGCGAGCGAGCGCGTGGCACGCTGCGTGCGGGAGAGGGACCTAACCCCTGTGTTCGAAGGCGATTAGCCTTAGGCACTTTTTCAATTTAAGTGCGGGCACTTGGCCACGCACTTCCGAGGTGGGACTAAAGTCCCACCTCCCAAATTGGCGCCCGCAGGTGAGCGACCTGCGGCCAATTGAGGCAGCCCACGAGGTCTTCGCCCTAGCTGCAGACCTGGGTGTCTTCGCGACTCCTGCTTGCGCAACCTGGGATGCGCACCTGGGCTGGAGGGTGCCTGCAGCTGTAGGTGAAGCTACTGCAGCTTGTCAACAATGGCGGTGAAGGGCGCGAACCTGAAATCACAGCTACGGCCTCTCGGCCCAGTCAGAATACATAGGAAGCTCCGTCGGAGTGAGGCGAAGCTTGTGCGGTGATCGGTTGGGTGTGGGAGTGCGTGGAGAGGCTGACCTAGGTCAAACTGTGGCTGGAGAGGTGGGTTTGTTCGGGGGGTGGTCGGGTGGCGCTTGGCAGTGAATGGAGAGGGGGGATCGGTGGAGTGGAGTGTGAGGGAGCTTCTGGGCTGGTCGGCGAGGTGTGAGAGTGTCTGTGGTCGTGAGATGGTCTTGCCGGAGGGGGTGATCGGCGGTGGAGAAGGTGGTCTGGACAGTGGCGGTTGGGTGGTCGAAAGGGCAGTTTAAAAGGGGGAAAATATAAGGGAAGGAGGGAGGAAGCTATCTACCTAATTACTCGACGAAGGGGGAGGGCAGAGCAGCCGGCTCATATCTGCCGAAGCTGGAGACAAAGATGCCCGGGAGGAGGGTTTCGGCGACGAGGAAGCAGGCGAAGGGCGCCAGCGGGTATAGCCTGGCGCGGACGACGGAGCAAGGCAAACCCTACTGCAAGTAGGGCAGCAGAGCGATGAGGAGGAAGGGGAGGAGTTCGCCGGAAGCTTCGGGCTCTCTGACCGGAGGAGAAAGGGATGAAGAGGGGGTAGATCTCCGTCAAACGAAGCTTGAAGGAGTCGGTAAGGTGTGCCGCTCCTTATAAAGAGCTTGGCGCAGAGAGAAGGGCGAGCTGGCGTCGTGCCAGCCTCACCGGAGTAAGGCCGGAGATGACACCCATGCCTTCCACGCGTTCGCATGGAAGGCATGGTGGTCGGCAGAGATCGTGGGCAGGTCCCTACGACAGAGGATGACGTAGAGAGCCCCGCTTCTATTCTGCAGGACGGCAGCCCTGCCCTATGGGGCACCATGCTCCGCGCAAGGTCATCGGAGTATGGCGCTGCGCAGAAGTTGCAGGGAGGACTGTTCTGCAAAGAACGATGAAAAGTTGGGGGCCTGAATGCAAGGGTTTCAAAAGATAAGGGTCAAAAAGTAAATGAGGAGGACCAAATTGTAAAGTCGGTCAATGAGGTCTCTTCTTAGGCTCAAGTTTTTATACAAGACTAATTTGAACCTAAGGATTTTAATGGTGAATTTTAATTCTAGGTTGGACCATATTTGACCAGCCAATTTGCGTAAAAAACTAAATTAAGTTATTAATTGGGCATGGTTCTCTTTTTACGTCAAAATATGTTTCTAAGGCAAAATTGAAGGTTTTAAACCCTAGAGAATATTTTTCTATAAATTTTAGAGAGTTTAGTTGATTTTTATCCTACCTCAAACCTCGTGAATTGAAGTGGATTTGTTTTAGGATTACTTAATGTCATTTAATTCCTGGAAGTTGCTACAACCTTTTTTAGATCAGATCATCCCACTTTCCTTCTTGTTAAGCTTGGTTGACCTGTGTTTGGACCCTTAATTACCCTGTTTGCAAACTGCATTGGTGAAATTGCAGTTCTACCCTTATGATTTGTTTTATTCTTAAACTCAGAATTCTCTGAGTTAAGCCTTTCTTTTGATCATGTAAGAGCTTTTTCTCACATATCTGGGTTAGATTGTGCTAGTTAGGGTTCATGATGAGGTTCTCATCATACCCCCATGCCTAGCTTTTGCTAGTCCCTTAGCAAAAACTTAAGGTTTCAACCCTTGTTCTAGACCATGAAGTTCTTTAATGATTTCAGATAAGTGCTTTTTCATTTGAAACCTAGATTAGGTTTGAATGCTAACCAAAGGCCTAAAAGGTACTCTAGTACCAACCAAGATCCAGATCCATCTAGCCTCAGCCTCAGTCCTTAGCAAAGGTTTTTAAGGCCTACAAGAACTAACCTAAAGTTTATTAGACTTTGTGATTAAAGCATCCGTGCTTGAGATAATTTTAGCCCTGGCTCAGTTCACAGTGCGTTTTGTAAGAAAGAGAGGTAGAAGATTTATCTGTTTGGAGAGTTTTCTCTCGCCTTTTCATTTTAATTCTAGCTTAGGATTGGCTTTTCAACATGGTCTGTATCAGATTCATTATCCCCATCATCAATCCTCAAGGGTTCCTGGCAGTCGATGCTTTGAGATAGCACTGCCCATGGTAACCCCCAGAACCCTGGCTGTTGAGATTTCGAGATAATCCCATCCATGGTGTCCCGTGGCCGAATTCAGACCCTGGCAATTGACATTTCGGGATAATGCCATCCATGGAATCTGAACTAGCAGAGTGCTTACATGCCCCCAGTAGGATATGTAAATATCCTAAGAGACAAGCACTGAGGAGATGATATTTCGTTACGCATCTTCGAGGGGAATTTCCCACCTCTCCGTGTTAGGAACTCGTCCAAATCAACTTGTGTTGATCGGCCGCTCCTACTCTAGGTGTCCTTTTCAGAATTTTTGCAACACTTCTGCGTGATTTTGATTTTTATGCTTACTGAACCAAGCTGTGTGTGAAGTTAGGGTGCTTAGGTTACTGAGTCCTATAAACCAAAAATTAGTTAACGAGGTCAAATACTCCCTAAGCCTTGGACCTAATACTCAAGCTTTTCATTTTCCTAAACCTCTTGAGGAATGTCTAGATCTTAATGGGTACTAAGAGTCTATCCAAGAATGCCTAAGGTTCACGTTTTTACTAATCTCACTGTGCACTTTTCATTTCTTTTCTTGAATGAGGTCTAAAACTTAGGTTAATTCCTAAGTTTCTTACTAATGCCTATCACTTTTTCTTTCATTTTTGTACTCCTTTTCATTTTGTTCCCTTTTCCTTTCCTCCACAAAATTTCTTTCCTCCTTTCATTTTATTATTCTTTTTCAAAAAAAATTTTTATTTTTTATGGTGTTTTTGGCATATGTGAATTTTTTTTTTGTTTAAAACCTTTTCTTACAAGTTTTGCACTTTCATACCCCCCATGCCTAAGATTTGCAATGTCCTCATTGTGACTTAGGGGATTTTTATTCAACTTAGTTCATTCCTTAGGACAGATGTTTTGATGAGTGAATGGGTCGGGGTGGCTGTTGCGGATGATTTCTAATCTCAGATGCAAGCACCTGAGGTGGAGTCGGCTGTCCTAAAGGGTGAACCTTAAGTGCACAAAGGTGTCAGAAAAGGTTTCAGGTTTTCAAAGAGAATGACGGGCTGCCTCCCATTGAGCACTGAGTTTTACGCCATCGGCTGGGATCAATAAGCTCAGGGGGAATGGAGGGTAGAAGATGATTCAGCCAAATCAGTACAAGTTACATCAATGAACGGTTTTAGTCTCTGATCGTTCACGATGAAAGGTTCAGAATTATGGCTGAGCGGACTGATTTCGACGGCTCCATTTCCAAAAATCTGTCGGACCAGGTATGGTCCAACCCACTTGGATCGTAGCTTCCCAGGGAAAAGTTTGAGTCGGGCATCGAAGAGTAGGACCTCCTGACTAGGATAAAAGATCTTTCTAGAGATATGCTTGTCATGGAAGCCTTTAACCCGCTCCTTGTAGATTCGTGAGTTCTCGTACACATCAAGACGTAGTTCATCGATCTCGCTGATTTGAAGCTTCCTGTGGGTTCCAGCCTTAGAAAGATCTAGATTATAATTCCGTACTGCCCAATAGGCTCTGTGCTCCAGTTCGACGGGAAGATGACACGCCTTCCCGTACACCAGTCTAAAGGGAGACATGCCTAATTAGGTTTTGTGGGCGATCCTATAGGCCCACAAGGCTTCCGGAAGTTGGGACGACCAGTCCTTCCTGTCAGGCCGAACAATGACCTGCAGGATTTTCTTGATATCTCTATTTGACAGCTCAGCTAGACCATTAGTCTGGGGGTGATAAGGACTAGAGATTCGGTGAGACACCCCGTATTTGGTCATTAGTGACCTGAACTGAGCATTCGTGAAATGGGTCCCCCCATCTGAGATGATAGCACGAGGAATCCTGAACCGTGAGAAGATATTGTGATGAATGAATTTGAGAACGATTTTGTGATCACAGGTTCGGGTTGGTATAGCTTCGATCCATTTGGACACGTAGTCCACAGCCAACAGAATGTATTCAAAACCATCCGAAATAGGAAAGAGGCCCAAAAAATCAATCTCTCAAACATCAAAGATTTCGCAAACGAGAATCGGCTGCAAAGGCATCATGTCGCGATGGCTCATGTTGCCCAATGTTTGGCAATGACTACATGCCTTGTAGTGATTGTATGCGTCCTTAAACAGAGTGGGCCAATAAAAGACACACTGGAGGATTTTCGATGCGATTTTATGCCCAGAGAAATGGCCACCGCATGCCTGGTCATGGCAGAAGGAGAGAATATCATTGATTTCACCCTCCGGGACACATCTCCGGATGATTTGGTCGGCACCTATGCGGAAGAGGTACGGATCTTTCCAAATGTAATACTTGGCATCAGAGCACAATTTGTCTTTCTTGGTCTTTGGCCAATCAGACGGGATCCGATGAGATGCCAAGTAGTTTATTATATTAGCAAACCATGGAAGTCTAGTACCAATAGTCAGCAGGTGCTCATCAGGGAAATGCTCCGTGATGGGTCTAGAAGGGTTGATAATCTCAGAAGGAAGGCGAGACAAATGGTCAGCTACCACATTTTGTCTTCCCACCTTGTCACGAATCTCGAGGTCGAATTCTTGCAACAGCAAGATTTATCGGATTAGTCGGGGCTTCGTGTCCTTCTTGGCAAGGAGATGCCTCACAGCCATGTGATCCGAGTAGATGACGACGTGGGAACCCAGGAGATAAGATCGAAATTTTTCAAGGGCAAATACTACGGCTAGCAACTCTTTCTCTGTAACTGTATAGTTACGCTAAGCCTCGTCAAGTGTCTTGCTAGCATAGTAGATGACCACGGGCTTCCCGTCAACTTTCTGCCCCAGAACCGGTCCTACAGCGAAATCAGACGCATCGCACATGATCTCAAAAGGTTGAGACCAATCAGGGGATTGTAGGATCGGGGCCTGGGTGACTCGGTCACGGAGGTTCTCAAAGGCTTGAGTGCATTCCTTGGAGATTTCAAAGGGTACATCCTTAGAGAGAAGAGTCGTCAGGGGACGTGTGAATTTTGAGAAATCAAGAATGAAACGACGGTAAAAATCGACGTGCCCCAAAAAAAACGGATGTTCCTGATCGAGCTAGGCATAGGAAGGCGAGAGATTAGATCAACCTAGGCTCAATCCACATGGATGCCTTTCTCAGAAATCAGATGTCCTAGGACGATCCCCTCAGGCACCATAAAATGGCTCTTTTCCCAGGAAAGAACTAAATTAACGTCGATGTAGCGCCTGAGTATATGAACCAAGTGCTGGAGGCAATCATCAAATGATGCCCCGAAAACTGAGAAGTCATGCATGAAGACTTCCAGATAATCACCTACCATATCAGAGAATATGGCAAGCATGCACCGTTGAAAAGTCGCGGGTGCATTGCAGAGACCAAAAGGGATCCTTCGGAATGCATACGTTCCGAAGGGGCAGGTGAACGTGGTTTTCTCTTAGTCCTCAGGATGAATGGAAACTTGGTTATAACCAGAGTACCCGTCAAGAAAGCAGAAGAATCGATTTCCCTCTAATTTCTCGAGAATCCGATCAATGAAAGGTAGTGGGAAATGTTCACACTTTGTGGAGGAATTAAGTTGTCGGCAATCTATGCAGACTCTCCACGAGTTGGCTAATCGGGTAGGTATGATTTCTCTAGTTTCAGTCGTAATGGTGGTGAGCCCCGCCTTTTTAGGCACAACCTGAATTGGGTTCACCCAACGACTGTCGGAGATCAGGTAGATGATCCCTGCATCTAACCACTTGATGATCTCCTTTTTCACAACCTCCTGCAGATTGAGGTTTAAACGTCTCTGTATCTCACGAGAAGGTCGTGCACCCTCTTCTGAATAAATATGATGTGTGCAATAAGAGGGACTTATTCCAATCAAACTATCGAGAGTCCATCCAATGGCTCTGCGATGTTGTTGGAGAACAGCAATCAGACGGGATTCCTATTCAAGAGTAAGCTTGGAATTTATAATCACAGGAAGGGTCTGATTAGAACCCAAAAAGATATATTTCAAATGATCGGGAAGGGGTTTCAGTTCAAGGACGGGGTTATCAGTAGCAGCGGGTGGTTTAAGGTAAGTGAGAGGTTCAAGGGTAGGAGTTATGGGTCTGTCTAAATCTGGATTTGACTCCTCTAATTGCAGTTCAAGATCTTTCTGTGGTTGATGAAGTATAATCAGGTCATTCTCAAAATGCGTTTCATAACCAGAGCCCTAATATCACAGATTTGTTCGATGACACTGAATTGATTCCTTGTTAGGCCTTAAATATATCAATCTTTAGGATTTGATTACCAAATTTCAGTTCTATTTGGCCCTCCTCACAACTGATGTTGGCACTAGCAGTAGCCAAGAAAGGTCTCCCTAGAATGATCGGTGTATCCCTAGGGTTTTCAGGTGCATCCATGTCCAAGACTATAAAGTCTACAGGGAAATAGAAATCTCGCACTCTTACAATAACATCCTCGAGAATCCCTTTAGGTGACTTTATGGATCGATCGGCTAATTGCAGTGTCACCTCAGCTGGTTTTAGCTCGGATTCCTCTAGGTGGCTAAGTAAGGATGTGGGTATCAGATTTATGGAAGCACCCAAGTCTAGCAATGCTCTGTCAAATTGGGTATCACCTATTTTACAGGAAATCAGGGGAGTACCCGGATCTTTTGCCTTGGGTGGGAGCCTTCTTAGGATTACAGAGCTAGCTTGCTCTGACAGTACAATTGGACTCCCACTCTTGGTTTGCGGCTTACGCTGAGGTGTACACACATTCTTTAAGAATCGTGCGTAAGCCGGTACGTGGCAAATTGCATCCATCAAAGGGATGTTTATTTGGACCTGCTCAAAGAGCTTGACCAGGTCCTCCTCAGGAGCCACGGGCTTGGTTGTCTTCTTTCCCTTGGTAAGGCCTCGGGAAAAGGAAGCTTGGTTGGTTCTTCTAGGATAGGTCCAAGTCTTTGATCTGGGACAGGGATAGGAACGTCTTGGATTTCTGTCCTAGGGTTGGGATCACTACCAGGCTTGGAGTGGTTTGGATAGGATGGATCTTGGGTCTCCTTACCACTACGGGTCGTTACAAAATTCAGTCCTGCCTGGTTTTGGTTAGGGTTGGGTAAGATGGGTTGCTGCTGATAGCCCGCATAAGAAGTGGAAGCCTCCATCCCGTTAGGTGAAGGAACAGAGGGGGCCTGATAAATCATGTGTGCTTGGCCCGAGTTTGGGTTCATAACGTGCAGCTGGGTCAGCACGTTATTCGGGTTAGGAAGAGGTTGAGAAGGAAGTGTGCCCGATTGGCGAGAATTTGCCAACTGGGCCAGTTGATTTCGAACCTCTGTAAGTTCATCCTTGTGTTGTTTCTGAATAGCTGCATTCGTTCTTTAAATGTCAGCCAGAGTCTGAAGGATGAGGGACATTTGGTCTTGGTTTAGCCCTGACGAATAAGTAGGGTTGGGCCGAGGCTAAGGTGGTTGTGGACAGGGCTAAAAGGGTGGTATTTGGGTTTGGGAATTTCCCGCCCACTGGAAGTTGGGATGGTTGCGCCATCCAAGATTGTAGGTGTTGGAGAATGGATCATTCTGGATGGCATTGAGGTCCTCGCAAGTCTGAGGAACCTCCAAAGAATTAGAGAATGGGGAAGTGGAATTCCCCGGGCTGGTATAGAAAGGATCGGAGGATCCTCCGATACGAGAATCAGATGGGGGTGGATATGGATCCATCCCGGGAGAAGGTCAGTGGAGAATGTTTTACACAGTCTCCCGTGTGGAAGGAGGCTGTGCAAAGGAGTTATGCGCAGAGGTGGCTCACTGCAAGTGCTGAATCAGCTCGTCCACCTTCTTCTCAATGATGGAGACCTTATCCAATCGAATAGCCATTAGTTCCAGGTCGACTGATGCGGACAGGCCCTGCGTTTCGTGTGCTCCCCTAAGGTTCGTCGATGCATCGGTATTCGTCCTGTTGAATAGTCTCATGGAGTCATTATTGATGGAGTTCTCGCACATGTTTTCAAGAATCTCCCACACGGTGTCCTCATGTTGACCCATGATATTCCCTCCGCAAGTTGCATTGACGAAAAGCCTGATATCTTCACGGAGTCCCTGGTAAAAAGACTGGACTTGTTCCCATTTAGGAACTCCATGATGGGGGCACTTTCTCATGAGACCCTGAAAGCGATCCCATGCCTTGTGGAGAGGTTCTCCCGTTTGCTGAGTGAAGTGGGTAATCTGATGGCGCAAGGCATTGGTCCGACCAACGGGAAAGAACTTCTTCAAAAATTCGGACTGAAGTTCTTCCCAATTGTTGATCGGTCGGGTCTGTGTTTGATACCAATGAGCGACCTTGTCCATAAGGGAGAAGGAGAACTTCTTCATGAGGAGAATGTCCCGATTTTGTGCAGCTGACCCAAAAGTTTGGGCCAGATGCTTTAGCTGTTTTATGTGCTGGAAGGGATCTTCAGAATTAAGCCCATGAAATTTAGGTATAGCATGAATCATATTGGGATTTAATTCAGAATCAGGTCCTCCAGTCGGGATTCTGACTCGAGGCTCAATAGCCACCGCAGCAGGATTATAATGGTCCCGCATCATGGGACGCTGCGGTGGGTGCACAAAGTTCTGGAAGAGGTCATTGAGTCGCTGGAGCTGGTGCTCCATATTGTTCTCTTCCTCAACTGGTTGAGCCATTGGGGAAGAAGAAGGTGAGTTGGGTTCGGAGTCGGAGGAGAGGTTTATATGAAGTGTTGATTGCACAAACAAGGGTGCTGAGGCTTGACCTCGAGGAGAGTGAATTTCTAAAGGAGGTTTCAAGGACCTCCTACCAAACATACACTGTTGGAAGAGATGAGTTTAGCAAGTGCTGGACCCAATCAAGACACCCAAGATGTTGGGTGACTATAGAGGTTCGGGGCAGATGGGCCCCTTAATCAGAAGATCGACCACCTGAGAATTACCTGGGTAGCCAGAGAGGGTGAGTCTCGCGAAGACCCCTACACGGTAGAGCATCCTCACGGGTTACAGGGTTTCCCCCACCCGACCTCTCTTGTCACTGAGATTCCAGGTAGACCAGAATGGGGATTTTGACCTCTTAAGTCTACCACTTTTAGTTTAAGATCAAGGTGCTTAGATTTTTACTTGAACTTTAGGCTTTTTGAGTGCAAAAAGTGACCTAAGTTAAAGGTTGGTTGACCCAAGGGGTCAACTTCACCTGCTAGTTCTTTTGAGAGCTTATTAGGTCTTGTCTTTTAGGGTTCAAGTGTTTTTAAGAGCCAAATTGCTTAGGGTTTTTCTGAATAGGTATTTTCAATCAATGGTTTAGGCGCACTTCTTTTGGGATTTCTCAATTCTTGTTTAAGAAGTGTGTCTCTAAAACCCTAATGTTGAATCTTATGTTGGCTCTACTTGGTCCAGTTAGCTCTTTGTTGGGTAATTAGGGCTCAGGCAAGAAGGTGTTAGCCCTTAAATACCCTTAATAGTGTGTGTAGGAATAGTGGGTTGAAAACATGCAGCTTTTGATGATTTACTAAGTATAGAAGACAGGTTACACCTATATTGCTTGTTTTCCTTTTTCTTCCTCTTTAGATTTTAGGGGTTAATAGTGAGAGGATAGAGAAATTACCTGTTCTTCTTTTTCTGTTCTTTTTTTTTTTCTTTCTTTCTGGCGGCTATGTCTTCTTCCTTTTTTTTCTTCTTCTTTTCTTCTTGCCTTCTTCTTTCTTCTTTTCCTTCCTGCCCTCTGCAGCTGTGGTGATTCCGACGTCTGATGCTGTGCTCAGATGACTTATCTGTGGCTTTGCTACAGTGCCTTCCTTCTTCTCTTCTTCTGTTTCTCTCCTTCCTTCTTCCTTCTTTTCCTTCCTGCCTTCTTCTTCTTCAGCTACCCTGAGCAACTAAGGCTTCGACCGCCTCTCTTCTTCTTCTTTTCCTTCCTGCCTTCTTCTTCTTTCTTTCTTCCTGCACTCTAACACAAGGGTCAGAGCAAAACCTACCCCTACCCTTCCCCACGTCTCTCTCTTTCTCAGATTTCTCTCTTAGGACTGCTCTCCCAGAGCCGGGTAATCGGGTGCGGGTATCGCGCCCCGGACCAGGCCCACCGACGTGCGGTGGTGGGCGAGGAGTGCGCGATTTGGGTAATCGGATCCTGCCCAGACCCGCGGAGCGTGAGCGCGGGCGAGCGAGCGCGTGGTGCGCTGCGTGCGGGAGAGGGACCTGACCCCTGTGTTCGAAGGCGATTAGCCATAGGCACTTTTTCAATTTAAATGCGGGCGCTTGGCCACACACTTTTGAGGTGGGACTAAAGTCCCACCTCCCAAATTGGCGCCCGCAGGTGAGTGACCTGCAGCCAATTGAGGCAGCCCACGAGGTCTTCGCCCTAGCTGCAGACCTGGGTGTCTTCGCGACTCCTGCCTGCGCAACCTGGGATGCGCACCTAGGCTGGAGGGTGCCTACAGCTGTAGGTGAAGCTGCTGCAGCTTGTCAACAATGGCGGTGAAGGGCGCGAACCTGAAATCACAGCTACAGCCTCTCGGCCCAATCAGAATACATAGGAAGCTCTGCCGGAGTGAGGCGAAGCTTGTGCGGTGGCCGGTTGGGTGTGGGAGTGCGTGGAGAGGCTGACCTAGGTCAGACTGTGGCCGGAGAGGTGGGTTTGTTCGGGGGATGGTCGAGTGGCGCTTGGCAGTGAATGGAGAGGGGGGATCGGTGGAGTGGAGTGTGAGGGAGCTTCTGGGCTGGTCGGCGAGGTGTGAGAGTGTCTGTGGTCGTGAGATGGTCTCGCCGGAGGGGGTGATCGGCGGTGGAGAAGGTGGTCTGGACAGTGGCGGTTGGGTGGTTGAAAGGGCAGTTTAAAAGGGGGAAAATATAAGGGAAGGAGAGAGGAAGCTATCTACCTAATTACTCGATGAAGGGGGAGGGCAGAGCAGCCGGCTCCTATCTGCCGGAACTGGAGACAAAGACGTCCGGGAGGAGGGTTTCGGCGACGTGGAAGTAGGCGGAGGGCGTCAGCGGATACAGCCTGGCGCGGACGACGAAGCAAGGCAAACCCTGCTGCAGGTAGGGCAGCAGAGCGACGAGGAGGAAGGGGAGGAGTTCGCCGGATGCTTCGGGCTCTCTGACCGAAGGAGAAAGGGATGAAGAGGGTGGTAGATCTCCGTCAAACGAAGCTTGAAGGAATCGGCAAGGTGTGCCGCTCCTTATAAAGAGCTTGGCGCAGAGAGAGGGGCGAGCTGGCGTCGTGCCAGCCTCGCCGGAGTAAGGCCGGAGATGACACCCATGCCTTCCGCGCGTTCGCACGGAAGGCATGGTGGTCGACAGAGATCGTGGGCGGGTCCCTATGACAGAGGACGTCGCAGGGAACCCTACTTCTGTTCTGCAGGACGGCACCCCTGCCCTGCGAGGCGCGGTGCTCTGCGCAAGGTCGCCGGAGTATGGCGCTGCGCAGAAGTTGCAGGGAGGACCGTTCTGCAAAGAACGATGAAAAGTTGGGGGCCTGAATGCAAGGGTTTCAAAACATAAGGGTTAAAAAGTAAATGAAGATGACCAAATTGTAAAGTCGGTCAAGGAGGTCTCTTCTTAGGCTCAAGTTTTTATACAAGACTAATTTAAACCTAAGGATTTTAATGGTGAATTTTAATTCTAGGTTGGACCATGTTTGACCAGCCAATTTGCGTAAAAACCCAAATTAAGTTATTAATTGGGCATGGTTCTCTTTTTAGGTCAAAATAGGTTTCTAAGGCCAAATTGAAGGTTCTAAATCTTAGAGAATATTTTTCTATGAATTTTAGAGGATTTAGTTGATTTTTATCCTACCTTATACCTCGTGAATTGAAGTGGATTTGTTTTAAGGTTATAGAATGTCATTTAATACCTGGAAGTTGCTACAACCCTTTTTAGATCAGATCATCCCACTTTCCTTCTTGTTAAGCTTGTTTGATCTATGTTTGAACCCTTAATTACCCTATTTGCAAACTGCATTGGTGAAATTACAATTTTACCCCTTATGATTTGTTTTATTCTTAAACTCAGAATTCTTTGAGTTAAGCCTTTCTTTGGGTCATGTAGGAGCTTTTTCTCACATATCTGGGTTAGATTGTGCTAGTTAGGGTTCATGATGAGGTTCTCATCAGAGGATGTAGGATGTATACCGAGTACAGCAAGTGCGAGTTTTGGTTTAGGGAGGTGATCTTCTTAGGTCCTGTGAATTCAGGGAATGGCTTGGCTGTGGACCTAGCCAAGGTTGAGGCAGTGCTCAGGTGGGAGAGACCACGTACAGTGACAGAGATCTGCCATTACTTGAGATTGACAAGCTACTACCGGCGGTTTATTAGGGGTTTCTCGCAGATTGCACGTCCTATGACACAGTTGACTAAGAAGAACGTGCCCTTTTCTTGGACAAATGTTTGTGAGGCATGTTTTCAGGAGTTGAAGGCGAGGCTGACTTCGGCTCCCGTGCTTACCATCCTAGACAGTAGTGGCGATTTCGTTGTATACACGGACGCCTCCTTGCAGGGGTTAGGGGGTGTGCTCATGCAGCGGGGTCACGTTGTCGCATACGCTTCGCAGCAACTGAATCCCCATGAGCATAGCTACCCTACCCACAACCTAGAGTTGGAAGCTATTGTCTTTGCGCTAAAGACTTGGAGGCACTACCTGTACGGTGAGACTTTAGAGATATTCACAGATCATAAGAGCCTCAGGTACTTATCTGATCAGAAGGAGCTTAACATAAAACAGAGACGTTGGTTAGAGCTCCTGAAAGACTATGACTGCAGCATCTCCTACCATCCGGGGAAGGCCAACGTGGTGGATAACGCCTTGAGCTGGAAGGCGCCCACCCACTTGGCCAGTTTATAGGCACAAAGTTGGAGACTCATGGAGGAGATGGGCAGTTGGCGACCCCTAGAGTTACTGGGGCATTGTGGGATAGTGATTGTGACACGACAGATGAGACCAGAGCTGATAGACCGCATCATCACAGGATAAATGGCAGACCCGTACATGCAGTTGTTGCATGACAGAGTACTGTTAGGGGACCCTGGAGACTTCTCCTTTACTGATGAGGTGCTGCGCATGAGGGGACATTTGTGCGTTCCCAGGGACGAGGAGTTGTTGAGAGAGCTCTTGACTGAGGCACACGGTTCCAGGTTCACCATACATCCCGGGAACACAAAGATGTATCATGATTTGAGACGTGACTTTTGGTGGAGGGGAATGAAGCGAGATGTAGGTGAATTCGTGTAGCAGTGTTTAGTGTGCCAGCAGGTGAAGGCCGAGCATCAGAGGCCTGCAAGGCCGTTGCAGCCACTTCCAGTGCCAGAGTGGAAGTGTGCGAGCATCACCACGGACTTGGGTGATTGTAGACAGATTGACAAAGACGGCACGTTTCTTGCTGATCCGAGTCACCTTGGGACCAGCACAATTGGCAGAGAGGTATATCCGTGATGTGGTACGTCTGCACGAAGTTCCGTGGGAGATTATGTCCGACCGGGATACCCGTTTTACGTCCTAATTTTGGGCTGAGTTTTAGCAGGTTTTGGGGACACGGTTGAGGTTTAGCCCGGCATACCACTCCCAGACAGACGGACAGTCTGAGCGCACGATATAAACGCTTGAGGACCTTTTGCGTGCCTGTGTACTGGACTGGAGGGGCTCTTGGGAGGAGCACTTGCCCCTGGTAGAGTTTGCATATAATAGTAGCTACCACTCGAGCATCGGCATGGCACCTTACGAGGCTTTGTACAGACGGAGGTGTACTGCACCCTTGAGTTGGGTTGAGGTGGGGACCAAGTGGGAGGTTGGTCCCAGGCTGATCCGGTAGAGTCAGGAGGTGATTGAGCAGATTCACAGACGGCATCGCACAATCAAGAGCAGACAAAAGAAGCTATGCCGATCAGAAGCGTAGAGAGGTGCAGTTTGAGGTTGGGGATCACGTCTTCCTTCGTGTTTCACCCATGAAGGGCCTGCAGCGTTTTGGGGTGAAAGGGAAGCTCAAGCCGAGGTTTGTGGGGCCTTTTGTGGTCCTGGAGCGGGTTGGACCCATTGCTTACAGGCTTGCCCTTCCTCCCCAGCTTTCTGGTGTGAACGACGTATTCCACGTGTCCAACCTCAGGAAGTACGTCGCTGATCCCAGTCACGTTCTGAGCCACGAGAGTGTCGAGGTGGGTGACGACCTGACCTACCCCGAGCGACCAGTGTAGATACTAGACAGAGCCGTCCGGAGTTTGAGACATAAGCAGCTACACCTGGTAAAGGTCATGTGGAGGAGCCAGAGGTACGAGGAGGCTACTTGGGAGCCTGAGGCGGTGATGCAAGAGCGGTACCTAGAGCTTTTTGAGGGTACGTCCTTTCGGACCGGCCTCGGTCCTCTTTGAGTTTGTTATGCGTATGTTATTCTTTTTCCGCACCCTAGCTAGATCAAGTTTCGAGGACGAAATTTCCTTTGAGTTTGTTATGATGTTAAGACCCGTACTGCCTGAGACCTTTAAGACGTCTGGAATTTGGGTTAGACGTCTGGACACCTTCCCAGACGTCTGGAAATCGAAAATTTTTAGTACGAGATCGTGCCTGTGCGCATGCTGCGTGCAGACAGTACATTTCCCTCGTTTTCCTCTTCTTCTCTCTCCTTCCGCCCGACAAAAACCCTAACCCCACACCCTTATATAAGCCCCCCTCCTCTCCCTCGTTTCACCCCACTTCCCAGCCACCTTCCTCTTACCCTCCAGCGAGAGCAGTCGAGCGAGAACGGCGGAGAGAAGGAGCGACGTGAGAGGAGAGGAGGAGCGGCGTGAGGAGGAGAGGAGAGCAAGCTTGCGAGCTCGCCGGTGAGCTCACGGTCGGTCAGCACGTGCGCAAGGAGGAGGAGTGCGTTGGGGAGGTCCTCCCCGACACTGCTGTAGCAAGAGCAGCAGGCGAGAGGGCGCGGCGCGGCCACGCACGGCGCGAGAGGGCGGAGTAGGACCTGGTTCTGGGTTTGTCCCAGAATCAGACGTCTAGAGCGACGTCCAGACGACGTAGCTGACGTCTCGAGGAGGTTCCAGACGACTGAGAAGTAGGTTTTGCGAAGGTACGTCTTCCTTGCGGATACGACCATGCAGGCCGCTTCGCCGAGATACTGTTTCTTGCCTTTTTTATGGAGATTTGGTTGATTCGGGCAGGAGTTTCTTCGGGAAGGCGCGGGACATGCCCTCCCACGCATTTCAGACGTCTGGGCGAGGCACCAAATGACGGGAAGCATTTCCAGACGTCCGAAGAGGTGGTCGGATGTCTGGAACCAGGTTCAGACGGTCTAGTGGAGTTCCTGGACGTTTGAAGAGTAGCGCAGGACTTGAAGTATGGCACTAGACACTTTTAAGACATTTGGAAGTTGTTCCAAACGTCTGATTTGAGTCAGAATCACTATTTTTGACCCGTTTAGGGTCCGTTTGAGGTCCGATTTCCGCAATTAAGATACCGATGTTTCCCGTATGAATTCTCCTACTTGTTAGAAGATTTTTTATATTGTTCTAAGTATTCTCTTGTGATTGATCCTTGTGATAGGACTTGTTTCCGTTGCGGGTTCGGGGCTTGCTGAGGCACGTGACTCTGCCGTTCAAGCCCCCACTACTCCTGGGTTTACTGGTAGAGTGGCTTCCCCTTAATTTAATTACAACCTAATTGCATGTGTGGAATGAATGATTAGAACCTAGGATATGGCATGAATCCTAGGACTAGAAATACTGGAATGTCTGTATTGAATAAATGAATTGCAGTCTTAAATGAGTAGATAGAATGATAACAATTGCCTGTAAATGAATAACAGTTGCCCACGAAATATGTAGTATCTGAGCTAGTTAACTGTTGCATGTAATTTTCTTATCGCACAAGTGAAATGACACAATATGAGCTGCATGTATATAAATTGGAAATGGAATGATGGATATTGTAAACACGAGCTACCTGTGAATAACCTGAATGTAGAAATGTGAACGATAGAATTATAAATTTACATGTGTATAACCTGAGAATGGAAATAGAAATGATGAAACCTGGTATGGAATGGCCTGCGGAATATAAGCATGAACCCTACAGGGAATTAGGAGTAGATCTCCTGGAAATAATTGGAATGGAACTAGAAATGTGAGTGGGGAAGTGAGCTGGTCCATGAGTACGAAGTACCAAGGAGAGCGACTGTCCCCCTATTTAGTGCAGAGCGGAGCTAGCCGCCCTTGGGTTGGGACCTGGGGTTAGGATTGGCCACTTTGTACTGACTTTTTGGCCCTCGTGTACACTGTACCAGGGAGAGCTACTAGTGTTGGGAGAGAGCTAGCCACCCCACGGGGCCGGGTTTCAGCTAGCCTCCCTACACCGACTTGTTAGGCCAACTGGGCAAACTAGGGTAGTCAGGTGAGGGTGCGAAGACTGTGGAGGGGCGAGACCCCTGTTTGGTTCTTAGGGGCTAGACCCCTGTTATTGAGAGGGCTAGGCCCTATACTGGTTCCGTGATGTGCTTTGGGCGCATCCGTTAACGGAAACGACTGACCGCATGCCAGTGCAGGGTAGCTACCCGTGCGCTTATCGCGCGTGCCGTAGTCATTGTTACGTCTGTCCGTGACCTTGGGGTGGTTGACTGGGTGTAGGATCACCACGGGGGACTCTCCCGACCAGGAGAGCACCACGTGTGCCTTCTACTCTTCGGAAAAGACTGCAATCAAGATCGTTCTCATGAGGAACATTCGAGATCAAGAAAGAGACCTGATAAATAAACTAAATGGTGATAAAGAATAAGTAGTTAAAGAAAGTAATTGGAAAAACAACAGCTACATGTCCACCTTAACTGTTTAGTTAGTTGATTGCCACTCTACTCAGCGTTCGCTGACTTCGTGTACTCATAACCCTTTTCAGGTCCAAGTGTTGAGCAGCCAGAGCCCACGGCTGCAGAGGGTGTTGGGCCCAGTAGAGCCCAGGAGTTGTAGCTCTTTTTGTACTCGTTTGTAGTAGTGAGTAGTTTCTTGTACCTTTATATTCAATACTCTTTTGTTCTGCACATTATATTCCTGTATCCGTTTACTTTTTTACTGTTGTGGTGGTGTGTACTGTAGTAGTTTACTTTTTTACTGCTGTACTTTTGTTACTGTTAGTTGCTTAGCATAATGAATGTGGTTTACTTTCCTGCTTTTTGGTTACTTTCTCGTTGGGCGACTAGGTCTTGGGATCATTCGAGTCAGTCCGGTCTCGTATCCTGTAGGAATTCGGGAACCAGGTCGTAAGACAACTGCATATCAAAAGGAAGTACTTCCCATTTGAATCATTTTTGGAGTATGTTTCTAAGCCAGTGGATTCTTCTTTCATGAAGGCGTTATATGAAGTGAAAGATATTCTGCATAGGAATGCATTGTGGCTGATAGGTAAAGGAGAAGATGTGAATTTATGGTCTGATCCATGGCTGCGGTTGGATGGGCAAGAACTTATTCTTATTAATTATGATGCTCTTAAGATGTCACTTGTTGCTGAACTAATGGATCAGAATGGGAACAAATGGAATGAGGAGATTGTTCATGATAATTTTTCACCTGTGGTGACAGATAGAATAATCAATACTCCCTTGCATGAGGGGTAAGGTATGTTGATATGGAAACCTCATCCTAAGGGGAAGTTTTCTGTTAGATCTGCATATGTAACGCTTATGAAGGAGGAAGGTATTAGTACCGCTCTCTCTCCCATTCTTATCTCATAATAAGTCAATGGCGTTATATCTCCACCATTAACTTCCTTATCTTATATTCTTCCATTAGATACAAATATTGAGTACGCTTCTACATAGCATTGTGCACATTAGTTTGTGCACTATTTATTTTTTTCTTTTCGTTTGCTACGGTAAGTTCTCTGCTTCTCTTACACATACTCTCTCTCTCTTATCTCTCTTCTCTGTCTTTCTCTCTCTCTCATCTCTTTCTTTTTTTCCCTCTTATTTCACTTCTCTTATACAATGTTTAACACGTGTGTTCGACTCGAATTTCATCTCCATCATCAACCTCTTCGTCTTATGCTCATCCATTAGATATTACTATTGATTACATTTCTATAAGAGTATGAAATAATACATATACAAAATGAGACAGTATAAAAATAATCTAAGATACCAATTGAAATCAAAATGTTCCAAGCAATATATTTTATAACGTATGATGCATTTTGATTTCCGATCAGTATTTTTTATTTTCTAACGATTGAAAGTCAAGATGCATCAGACAATGCATTTTGTTATAATATACTTCACATTTAATATTTTTTAACTTTTATACTCCCACGCTAAATTGTATGCTCAAAAGTAATTACCCTTCAATGTCTACCCTCTCGATTCTTTTTGACTTTGTTATTTTTGCATGTGGTATAATAGCTATTGATTTATTGATATACTTTTAAGAGTATTACAAATAAAATAAAAATACCCATGCGGAGAGTTTCAACAAAAGCAATTATTAAACGAGACTCACCCAATTTCTCCAACTTTGTCTTTTTCTCTTGAGCGGATTCCTCATCCATCAATATCAATAATTTACCAAATAGGCATGGGAATTGCCATGAGAATCACAAGGAAAGTAAAAAAAGTTAAAAAGAAAATAAAAAAGCATTCGAATGTAATTTGTAACATACGAAATGAGAGTGATGATTTTAACCAATGTGTTTTAATTTTTCACTGGTGAAAATTACTTTTTATGGATGAAAAATCACATTCTAATTTCACATTTCTCAACATTACTCTCCTAACTCCCAATTAAACTAACCCTAAATTACGTAAAGGGCCCTTTCTATTAGTTGTTGACACATTGAAGCAGCTTAGTGGGCACAAGCAAACCTTGTGTTAGACGTCATTATGACTCAACTAAGAGGTAAACAAAAGGTGGAGTTCGAAACCCATTAAGATACAACTCAGCTGATGATAACTATTAGCCACAGTAGAGAAAACTTGAGTTTGAACTTGAGGGGTTAACGTTGTAGGACCATCAATTCCTTCGATTATTCCACAAGGGATTTTAGGTCATTAAAAAAAAAAAGATGGAGCTCAAAGTGTGTGTGCAGGGATAGAGAGGGAGAGAGAGGTTTTGAACCTTGTTTAAGATCTCGTTCTTGTATAGATTAGGGATAATAAAGGGGGTGATTTTTGTTGATTTTGCTTTCTCCTCAAGCAGAAGGATCTCTGGTTGGTAAATTCTAGAATTGCTTATAAAACAGAGATATCTCACTTCTTAGTTTTGATTTTGATGTTACACCCATTTTCTTTTGACTAGCATGTACAGTGGAGACTACATCTGTTACAGTCATGTATTTGAAAATGAGTCATTTTTTTTAACTTTTATATATTTTCACATTAAAATATAAGTACTCCAACATAATATACTTATTAAAATATATTCAATATATCACATAAAACTACTTACACTTATATCATAATATTAGAAAATCATCTACTAACACCTTATACTATAGAAATCATTTCTATCCCACTATTTATCTCATCTTCCCAAGCAAACACCTTTTTCAATATACACCTCTCTTAATCTATCTCCATTTTAGATGCAGGTTAGTGGAAGGTTATCCCCGTTTAGAGTTTTTTCAAAAAAAATATTTAATTAAATCACAATGATCTTAACTTCTACTTTTAAAAATAATTAAATATCCATTAACATCCTCGGCAACTAATTTTAACATAAAACAAATATTCACTGCATTCTTTATTTATTTTTAATATTAAATAAATATCTATTATAAATTATTTTCACTCATTTATCTCGTACCTAAACAAACATCCTTCTCCGTCTATTTCACACTGATCTATTCCTATAATATCTTATCCCTCGTCCAAAAAGATCCTAAGATTGAATGGGTTTTACTCACGGGAAATTTTCCACTTTATTTTAACGGAGGAAGAGGTTTTAGCTGTTGGATGCTAATCTAATGTCTGAGAGAGAAGAACCTACGGTACATTGAACCTGGACACCTTTCCCACCACAATAAATATGCACCCAATCGCACCCTTCTCCGCCACCACCAAGGGAAATTCCCAGTCCTAACAACCACACGAACCGTTCGGTGTCAACGGTATGGCCCCCGGACTCGCTATTGCTTGCTCCTCCGAGAAGTTCCTCTCCTATGGAAGAGGGGCGGAGGACGAGGGGAACAGAGCAAGGGAGAGGGTCGCGGCCTCTGAGGAGGCGCAGATCCGGGAGGTCAAGGCGGAGCCGATTGGCCGGACACACGTGCCCGCCGCCACGATGAAGCAGCTCGCGTGGGCGCGAGCTAACCTCGCGCTGGACCTCATCCAGGCGATGGGGATCTGAGGCTGTTAAGTTGCAGAACGGAAGGTAGAGAGAGAGAGAGAGAGAGAGAGGAGAAGGGAGCTTTCTGACGTTTGTTCAGGATCTCGTTCTTGTATAGATGAGGGGGTAAAGGAGTGTTGGTTTGTTCCCGAGCAGAATGGTCTCTAGTTTTGATTTTGATGTAACTACCTTTTTTTTTTTTTTTCGTCTTTTTCTTTCGGGTGGAAAAGTTTGTAACGAAGTCCAGCAAATCGATTCTCTTTTTGCAAAGGATGGTATTCAGGTTGGAATCGGGTTACCGAATTTGGAATTGTGGATACGGTTGTCTGTGTTTACTTGATGATATGGGAAAATTTTCCTTCCACTCGTACAGCAAACAACCACCGATGTTGAGAAAGGTGGGTACTCTCTACTCTGAACAAAATCCCCTGATTGATCACGACTATGCGCATCCCGTGCTACATCTATATCGGAGTTAAAATTTGAAGAGATATCCCCTAATAAAGGAAGGATATCGGAAACGATGTGCAACTTTTGGACAACTGAGTTAAAAGGAACACATCCAGCTATCACTACCCCTCACGGAAGAAATAGCTTCAACCCTTCCGCAAGCCGGAAGTGCTTGGGTCCTTATCGGTCTCCGCTCGTCGGTCGGGGCCGCCGCTGCTCGCGTTGTGTCTGCGACAAATCTCTCATTCTCTGCTTACGTTGTGTCTGTGACAAATCCCTCTTGCTGTCGATGCGGTTGAACGTGGTCGTCCACGAAACTTGGTTGCTGCTGTGATGATGTGGAGGATGCTTGCTGTGGTCGTTTGCAGTTATCGTGGAGTGATTTTCGTGTTCAAACGGTGGTGTTCGTGATGTGGGTTCTTGATTTGATTAGTTTGGACGTGGTCGTTGGAGGTAGTGTTGTCTTTCTCGTCCTTGGGATCATATGACAGAATCTGAATCTCCTGAGTCTAAATCAGTGGTGTTGACGTATGGACGTTTTCTTTGTCATTTATTATATTTTTAATTTTTTTCTTTTTTTTTCTTCTAATTTTGTGGAGCAACTTTACCCTTTTGTGAGGGAGTTTGAATATTTTTTCCTTTCTCCACTTCTTAAGTTGAGTCCTATCTAACGACTTCCTTTTTTTTCTTCTTTTATCAATTAAATGTTTTATCTTAAATGCAAAAAAAAATGTGAACACCATCAAAAGATGATTTCATGAGAAGCCGTGAGAAGTTTTGGTTGCGTTTATGTATGAAGTAAAAGAATGAGATTTAGATAAAGAATCTATATAAGTAAAAACGAAAATCCAAGTCTGCGATGCAGAAAGTTTCAAGCAATTTAGTTATTGATAATAATGGACTACTAGAACAAGATGCCGTTGGAAAAAGATGCCATACACGTCATGTTTGGATACTTTTTCGTAGCTATTTTATATAAATGATTCTATTTTAATACGTAAGATCGGATTTCCCAAATACAATTGTTATTAAAAAGTTTCTCGCAATTTTTCATAAAAGTGATATTATATATACTTTTTTACGTATCCTATAATATATTTCAATCCTTCCTAAAATTCTACCAAGATTTCACGTGTAATCTCTACTCCGATGTTGTATGAGGTCTATCGATTTGAATTTAAATTTTTTTTTATAAAAGAAGTATTCCACCTAATTTTCTCTCCTTCCCACGTCACTCACCCATCACCCATATCCAGTGCTACCTCTACTAGCAGTTGCCTGACAAATGACATCGAGCTTCGGTGAGCTCCCCCTCCTACGGCCTTGACCGTTGTTAGCCTCAAGCTCCTCTGGCAAGCTCCTCTTCAGATCGAGTTGCTTAGAGCTTCCCCTCCTCCAACCCTGAGCTCGACCGAGCTCATCCAACCTAGCTTGGTTGAGCACCTCCGACCTTGATCCCAACCGAGCTCCTCCGACCTCATCCTGACCTCGACCGAACTCATCCAATAGACCTCGACCTCCGCCGACATTGACTCCAACGAGCTCCTCCGACTCTAACTCCAACCTCAAGCTCAGCCAAACTCCTCTAACCCCAACCTCCTCCAACTTCGACTCTAACAAGTTCCTCCGACCCCGATCATGGTGTATAAGTTCTGTAGAGAATTTTAAAAGGGAAAATAGTTCTTGTTCTTCATCAAATAAAGAGGCCCTAGTGTTAGCATTAATTCCTTAAACCCTTAGGAGCTTAACTGAAATTAATCCACCTCTGACTTAGGATGGACCCTTACAATATCATATCTCAATTGGACTTCATACTGATTAGGTACCGGTACTGGTAGACCACCACCAATACCCATGACTTACTGTCATGGGTTCCATATTCAATGAATACTGGTGTTGATGCCAAGTACCGGTACTTATGTGTTACTGTTTGGAACTCAAGTCCAAATGAGTACTTGTCCAGTACCTACCATGTACCGGTACTCATGATGAGTACCTGTTACGACCCGATTCCCGAATCCCTACAGGACACGAGAATCGGACCGACTCGAGTGATAATTGTTATTATATGCAAACTCCGCCAGAGGCAAGTGCTCCTCCCAAGAGTCCCTCCAGTCCAGTACACAAGCACGCAAAAGGTCCTCTAGTATCTGTAACGTGCGCTCAGACAGTCCGTCCATCTGGGGGTGGTATGCCGTACTGAACCTCAATCGTGTCCCCAAGGCCTGCTGGAACTCAGCCTAAAACTGGGACGTAAAACGGGTATCCCAATCGGATACGATCTCCCGCGGAACTCCGTGTAGCCGTACCACGTCGCGAATATACCTCTCTGCCAACTATGCTGGTCCCAAGGTGACTCGGATTGGCAAGAAACATGCCGTCTTCGTCAATCTGTCAACGATCACCCAGACTGTGTCGTGTCCTCGCTGGGTAGCGGGCAAGCCCACCACCAAGTCCATGGTGATGTTCTCCTACTTCTACTCTGGCACTGGAAGTGGCTGCAACGGCCCTGCAGGCTTCTGATGCTCGGCCTTCACCTGCTAACACACTAAACACTGCTATACGAATTCACCCACATCCCATTTCATTCCCCTCCACCAAAAATCGCATCTCAAATCATGGTACATCTTTGTGTTTTTCGGAATGTATGGTGAACTTAGAACCGTGTGCCTCAGTCAGGAGCTCTCTCAACAGCTCCTCGTCCCTAGGAATGCACAAACGTCCCCTCATGCGTAGTACCTGGTCTGTAAAAGAGAAGTCCCCAGGGTCTCCTGACAGCACTCTGTCACGCAACGAGTGCAAATATGGGTCGGCCATCTGTCTTGTGATGATGCAGTCTATCAGCTCTGGCCTCGTCTATCGTGTCACAGTCACTGCCCCACAGTGCCCTAGTAACTCTAGGGGTCGCCAACTGCCCATCTCCTCCAAGAGGCTCCAACTCTGCGCCTGTAAACTGGCAAAGTGGGCGGGCACCTTCCGGCTCAGGGCGTCAGCCACCACGTTGGCCTTCCCCGGGTGGTAGGAAATACTGCAGTCATAGTCCTTCAGGAGCTCCAACCGACGTCGCTGTCTCATGTTGAGCTCCTTCTGATCAAACAAGTATCTGAGGCTCTTATGATCTGTGAAAATCTCAAAGGTCTCACCGTACAAGTAGTGCCTCCAAGTCTTCAGCGCGAAGACAACAGCTGCCAGCTCCAGGTCTTGGGCAGGGTAGCACGCTCATGGGGCTTCAGTTGCCGCAAAGCGTAAGCGACAACGTGACCCCTTTGCATGAGCACACCCCCTAACCCCTGCAAAGAGGCGTCCGCGTACACAACGAACCCGTCACTACTGTCTGGGATGGTGAGCACGGAAGCCGAAGTCAGCCTCTCCTTCAGCTCTTGAAAACATGCCTCATAAGCGTCTATCCAGGAAAAGGGCACGTCCATCCAGGTCAGCTATGTCATAGGACGTGCAATCTGCGAGAAGCCCCTGATAAATCGCCTGCAGTAGCCTGCCAGTCCCAAGAAACTACGGATTTCAGTAACAGTATGCGGTCTCTCTCACCTGAGTACTGCCTCAACCTTGGCTGGGTCTACAACCAAGCCATCCCCAGAGATCACATGGCCCAAGAAGGTCACCTCCCTCAACCAAAACTCGCACTTGCTGTATTTGGCGTACAGCCTACCTCGTCTCAGTGTGTCCAAAACCATCTGCAAGTGCTGTCCGTGCTGTGCCTGATCTCGAGAGTAGATGAGCACATCATCAATAAGTGCCTGATGAGTACAAAAGGAGGGGCTTATTCCAGTCAAATCATCGAGAGTCCACCCGATGGCTCTGCGATGTTGCTGGAGAACAGTAATCAGACGGGATTCCTGTTCGGAATTAAGGGTGGAATTTATAATCACAGGAAGGGTCTGATTGGAACCCAAAAAGATGTATTTCAAGTGAGCAGGAAGAGGCTTTAACTCGATGATAGGGTTATCAGCAGCAGCGGGTGGTTCAGTGTAGATGTGAGGTTCAAGGGTAGGAGTTACTGGGTTGTGTATGTCTGGATTCGACTCCTCTGTTTGCGGGTCAAGATCTATCTGTGATTGATGAGGCATAATCGAGTCATTCTGGAGGTGTGACTCATCAACCAAAATCCTAACGTCACAAATCTGTTCGATGACACCGCAATTAATTCCTTGTTGGGCCTTAAATATATCAATTTTTAAGGTTTGATCTCCAAATTTAAGCTCTATTTGGCCCTCCTCACAGCTGATGTTGGCTCTAGCAGTAGCCAAGAAAGGTCTCCCTAGAATGATTGGTGTATCCCTAGGGTTTTTAGGCGCGTCCATATCTAAGACTATAAAGTCCACTGGGAAATAGAAATCCCGCACTCTTACGATAACATCCTCGAGAATCCCTTTTGGTGACTTTATAGATCGATCTGCTAATTGTAATGTCACCTCGGTTGGTTTTAGCTCAAATTCTTCTAGATGGTCAAGTAAGGATGTGGGTATCAGGTTTATGGATTCACCTAAGTCTAGCAAAGCTCTGTCAAATTGGGTAGCACCTATCTTGCAGGAAATCAGGGGAGTACCAGGATCTTTTGCCTTGGGTGGGAGTTTACTGAGGATTACAGAGCTGGCTTGCTCTGACAGAACAATTGGGCTCCCACCCTTGGTTCGCGGCTTACGCTGGGGTGTACACACATTCTTTAAAAATCGTGCGTAAGCTGGTACGTGGCGGATTGCATCCATCAAGGGGATGTTTATGTGGACCTGCTCAAAGAGCTTGACCAGGTCCTCCTCAGGTGCCACGGGCTTGGTGGTTTTCTTTCCCTTGGTCAAGGCCTCGGGAAACGGGATCTTGGTTGGTTCTTCTAGGATAGGTCCTGGTTGTGGATCTGGGATAGGGGTAGGAACGTCCTGGATTACTGTCCTAGGCTTGGGATCACTACCAAGCTTGGAGTGGTTTGGATGAGGTGGGTCTTGGGTTTCCTTACCACTACGGGTTGTTACGGAATTAAGTCCTGCCTGGTTTTGGTTGGGATTGGGTAAGATAGGTTGCTGCTGGTAACCTGCAAAAGAAGTGGAAGCCTCTACCCCATCGGATGAAGGAACAGAGGGGGCCTGATAAATCATATGGGCTTGGCCCAGGTTTGGGTTCATAACATGCCGCTGGGTTGGCACGTTATTAGGATTAGGCAGAGGTTGGGAAGGAAGAGTACCTGGCTGGAGGGAGTTTGCCAACTGGGTCAATTGGTTTCGGACCTCTGTAAGTTCGTCCTTGTGTTGTTTCGGGATAGCCGCATTCGTTCTTTGAATGTCAGCCAGGGTCTGAAGGATAAGGGACATTTGATCTTGATTTGGCCCAGATGGATAAGTAGGGTTGGGCCGAGGCTGAGGCGGCTGGTAAGGACGAGGAGGTTGTGGGCGGGGTTGGAAGGATGGTCTTTGGGTTTGGGAATTTCCCGCCCACTGAAAGTTAGGATGGTTACGCCATCCAGGATTATAGGTGTTGGAGAACGATTCGTTCTGGATGGCGTTGAGGTCCTCGTAGGTCTGAGGAACCTCCAGAGGGTTAGAGAAAGAGGGAATGGAATTTCCCTGGCAGGTGTAGAAGGGATCGGAAGGACCTCCGGGCAAAGATTCGGATGATGGGTCCATCCTAGGAGAAGATCGATGGAGAATGTTTTGCACAGTTTCCCTTGTGGAAGGAGGCTATGCGAAAGGGTTATGCGCAGAGGTGGCTCGCTGAAGATGCTGAGTCAGCTCATCCACCTTCTTTTAGATAATCGAGACCTTGTCCAATCGACTGGCCATTAACTCCAAGTCGACTGATGCGGACAGGCCCTGCGTCTCGTGTGCTCCCCTGAGATTCGTCGCTGCGCGGGTATTCGTCCTGTCGAATAATCCCATGGAGTCACTGTTGATGGAGTTCTCGCACATGTTTTCGAGAATCTCCCACACGGTGTCTTCATGTTGACCCATGATATTTCCTCCGCAGGCTGCATTGACGAAAAGATGGATGTCCTCATGGAGTCCCTGGTAAAAAGATTGGACTTGTTCCCATTTAGGAACTCCGTGATGGGGGCACTTTCTCATGAGATCCTAAAAACGATCCCATGCCTCATGGAGAGGTTCCCCTGTTTGTTGGGTGAAGTGTGTAATCTGATGGCGCAAGGCATTGCTCCGTCCAACAGGGAAGAACTTTTTTAGGAACTCGGACTGAAGTTCTTCCTAATTGTTGATCGGCCGAGTCTGAGTTTGGTACCAATGGGCGGCCTTGTCCGTAAGAGAAAAGGAGAACATCTTCATGAGAAGAATATCCCGATTTTGTGCGTCTGACCCAAAAGTTTGGGCCAGATGCTTTAGTTGCTTGATGTGCTGGAAGGGATCTTCAGAATTAAGCCCATGGAATTTAGGTATAGCATGAATCATATTGGGCTTCAATTCAGAATCAGGTCCTCCAATCGGGATTCTGACTCGAGGCTCGATGGCCACCGCAGCAGGATTATAATGGTCCCGCATCATGGGGCGCTGCGATGGATGTACAAAGTTTTGGAAGAGGTCGTTGAGTCGCTGGAGCTGGTGCTCCAGATTGTTTTCTTCCTCAACTGACTGAGCCATGATGGGGGAAGAAGAAGAACTTGGTTCTGAATCAGAAGAGAGAATAATGTGAGGGGGTTGCTGCACAAACACGGGCGTCGAGGCTTGGCCTTGACGAGAGTGAATTTCTAAAGGAGGTCTTAAGGGTGGTCTTAAGGACCTCCTACCGTACATGCACTGTTGGAAGAGATGAGTTTAGATTGTGTTGGACCCAATCAAGACACCCAAAAATGTGTTGGGTGACTATAGAGGTGCGGGGCAGATGGACCCCTTGATCAGAAAGATCGACCACCTGAGAATTACCTGGGCAGCCAGAGAGGGTGAGTCCTGCGAAGACCCCTACACTGTAGAGCGTCCCCACCGGTTACAGGGTTTCCCCCACCCGACCTCTCTTGTCACCGCGGTTCCAGGTAGACCAGAATGGGGATCTTGACCTCTTAAGTCTGCCAATTTTAGTTCAAGAGTAAGGTGCTTAGGGTTCCACTTGAACTTTAGTCTTTTAAGTGCAAAGAGTGACCTAATTTGAAGGTTAGTTGACCCAAATGGTCAACTTTACCTGCTAGTTTTGCTTATTAGGTCTTTGTCTTTTAGGGTTCAAGTGTTTAAAGAGCCAATCTTATTTTAGGGTTTCTTTGGATAGGTATTTTAAATCAATGGTTTAGGCACACTTCTTTTGGATTTTCTCCATTCTTGATTTAAGTAGTGTGTCTCTAAAACCCTAATGTTGAATCTTATGTTGGCTCTATTTGGTCCAGTTAGTTCTTTGTTGGGTAATTAGGGCTCAAGCAAGAATGTGTCAGCCCTTAAATACCCTTAATAGTGTGCAGGAATAATGGGTTGAAAACATGCAACTTTTTATGGTTTACTAAGTACAGAAGACAGGTTAGCCCTATATTGCTTGTTCTTTTCTTTTCTTCCTCTTTAGAATTTAGGGGTTGAGAGGATAGAAGATTACCTGTCCTCGAAGTGGTTGTCGTGCGGTTGCTTGTCTTCTTGATTTCCTGTAGCTGCACAAAAGAGAGGAGATTATTAGAACTAAAAAAAGAATGTTTACCTCTAGAATAGCCGTTGCTCCCCGGCAACGGCGCCAACTGGCAGAACGGTGGCAGCAACTAGCTTTTCTTAAGTCGTTGTAGTACAGATAGTTATTGCCATCATTTGCTAATATTTGTTACTCGGAAAATACAATTCTCCCGAGGTCGAACTCAGGGAGCAAGTCGTATTCTAGAGATATACATGTTCTATTACAAAAATAAAGAGAGAGAGAGATGAAAGTTTGGCTCTTCTTCTTTTCTTCTTTCTTCCTCTTTGGCTTTTTGTTCTTCGTGTTCTTCCTCTATTTCTTGGTTGGACGATCCTGTCTTTTTCTTCTTTTTATTTTATTTGTTTCTTCTTTTCTTGCCTCAGATCTTCCTCCCGTGCTCTTCTTCTTGCTTCTCTTCTTCTTCTGCTTTCTGTTTCTGCACTTGGCGGCTCTGTGTTCCTCTCTTTCCTCTGCTTCGCCTTCCTTCTTCTTCTTTGCCTTCACCTGTCTTCAGGACGTCGTCTGATTTCTAAATCAGACGACTTAAACCGCTTGTTGCTACAGTGTCTCCCTTAGCTTCCTTCTTCACCTGTGCCTGCACGCTCAAGAATTCAGAGTCAGAGGGCAAAATCTACTCTACCCCCTCCCCCGCACGTCTCTTTCTCTCTAAGTTCGCTCTTAGGACAGCTCTCCCAGAGCAACCGGGTAATCGGGTACGAGTCGCGCCCGGGTCCAGGCCCACCGGTGTGCGGTGGTGGGCGAGGAGTGCAGGTCGGGTTAATCGGGTCGGGCCAAGTCCGCGGAGCGTGATCACGGACGAGGCCGGGTCGGGTGAGAGGGACCTCACCCCGTGGTCAGGAGGCAGACAGCATAAGGCACTTTTTGCCTTTATGCGCCCGCGCGCCTCTGAAAGGTTCCGAGGTGGGACTAAATGTCCCACCCCAATTGACCGCCCGTCGCGGAGGGAGCAGCGGGCGATCGTGGCTTCACGCGTGGCCTTCGCCCCAACTGCGAACCTGGGACGTTTCGCGAAGACGCCCCGTGCAACCTGGGAGTCGAACCTGGGCGAAGGTGTGCCTACACCTGCAGGCAAAGGAGCTCTGCCTGCTCAGTAATGGCGACGGCGGGCGAGTCACCTGGTCACAGAAGAACGGCCTTTCGGCCAAATCAGACAGGCGGGGGACCTTCGCCGTGGCACGGCGAAGGTGGTCAGAGGGTCTGCAGGGGGCGTGGTGGAGCAAACAGATCGCCCTAGGTCAAACTGCGGGCAAAGAAGTGGGTGTGTTCGGTGGGTCTGCAAAGGGCGTTTGGTGGGCAGTGGAAGGGCGGAGGAGGATCAGGGTGAGGAGGCGGAGGTTATGCACCGGTCGGCGAGCCGTGTGGGGTGCTGGAGCGATGGGAGTGGTTCGCCGGAGTTTGGCCGGAGGTGGAGAAGATGAGGGTGATCGGTGGGAAATAGGTGGCGACAGTAAGGGTTTTCAGTATAGAAAAGAAAGAGGGGAGGAAGAGAAGTTCTACCTGCTAAGCTGGACGAGGAGGGGTTGGCGCAGGCGACAGTCGTATCGACTGTCGCCGGAGAAAAAATTGCCCAGAGGAAGGAGCTGCGGCGAGGAAGGGACCGGAGAGGCGCCAGCTGGGTACGACGTGACGCGGAAAGATTGAGGGAAGGTAACCCTGCTGCTGGTAGTGCGGCAGGGCGACAAGGAGGAGGAGGAGAGGCCGCCGGAGCAAGGGGGCGTCTGTCGGAGTGGGAAGGGAGGAATTTAGGGGGGTGTCTCCGTCAGATCCGAGCTACCGAAAGCGGCAGACGGTGGTGGCTTTTATAGAGGCGAAATCAGAGAGGAGGGCGGAGGGAGATGACGTGCCTCCCTCGCCGGAGGATGGCCGGATCGCGACCCATACCTTCCGTGCGTTCGCACGAAAGGTGTAGGCGATGGCAGAGATCGTGGAGGTGTCCCTGCGACAGCATACGTCGCAGGGAACACCCCGTTGTCTTGGCAGGGGGTCGCCCTCACCCTGCGCGGCGCCATGCCTCGCCGGAGTATGGCGCTGTGCAGGGTTTTGCAGGGAGGACCAAAATGCAAAAAATGATGAAGAATTAGGGGCCAAAATGCGAGGGTTTCAAAAGTTGAGGGTCAAAAAGTAATGGATGAGGACCAAAATGAAAAGTTGGTCAAGAAGGTTTCTTCTTAGGCCCAAGTTTTTCTACATGACTAATTAGGACCTAAGGATTCTGATGGTGAATTTTATTTCTAGATTAAACCTTGTTTGGCTAGTCAATTTACGCAAAAACCCAAATTGAGTTGTTAATTGGGCATGGTTCTCAATGTAGGTCAAAATGGGTTCCTAAGGCCAAATTGAAAGTCCTAAACCCTAGAGATTATTTTTATATGAATTTTAGAGGGTTTATTTGATTTTTACCTTGCCTTGAACCACGTGAATTGAAGTGGGTTTGTTTTTAGGGTTACAGGCTGTTATTTAATTCCTTGGAGTTGCTGTAGCCCTTATTGAGTCATTTCATCCCACTTTTCTTCTTATTAGGTTGTTTTGACCTATGTTTGGACCCTGAGTTACCTTATTTTCAGATCGGATTGGTGAAATTGCATTTTTACCCCTCAGTTTATGTTTTCTTTGCAAACTCAGAATCTCTCTGAGCCAAGCCTTGCTAAGGTTATGTAGGAGCTTTTATTCTCTGTATTAAGTCAAAATGAGCTAGTTATGGCTCATGATGAGGTTCTCATCAGGCAGTAGTCCTGGCAACTCATCTAGGAACACGTCGGGGTACTCTCTGACCACCGGGATACTCTGGAAGTCTGCCACAGGGCTAGGCTCCGCCACCACACAAGTTAGAAAGCCCTCACACCCCTGGCTCAAAAGTCTCGCCACCCGAAGTGTAGAAATGCACCTGAAGCCTCCATCCACTGGCTGTCCGTGGAATGCGAAAGAAGGCAACTCCGGTATGGAGAAGACGATCTTCCTCTCAAAGCAGTCCACCAAGGCGTGGTAAGCAGACAGCCAGTCCATCCCCAGAATCACGCCAAACTCCTCCATCTGTATCACGATCAGGTTGGCGGGAAGGCTGTGTCCCCCAACACTGACCTCACAACCTGTGTACACCTCATCAGCTACAAACAACTAACCACCCGGACCTCTGATCACGAACAGATCCTCTAACAACACACAGTCTTGCCCCAGACTAACCGCAAAACTGGCAGCGACAAACGAGTGCGTGGCGCCGGAATCGAAAAGCGTGCAAACAAGTTTTCCTGAAACTGAAACCATACCTGCCACTACTGATCCTGAAGCTCTGGCATCCCTTTGTGTCAGGGCATTGATATGCACCTCAGACCTAGGTGCGAACGAAGCAACCACACTCTGAGTCGGACGGGTAACCGCTGGCCGGTACCCTCCCCACGACTGCTGTCCTCCTCCTCGCGCTTGGAAACCACGGCCTCCAGCTCACCCTCCAGTGCTCGACGCGGGGGCATCTGCTGGCCTCCTGCCTTAGACAGGCAATCCCTCCTGATGTGGCCCGCCTGGCCACACTGGTATTAAAGGGGGACTCGACTCCCGCCCTCAGTGGGTCCATACTGATGGTTGGGCGAGGGTCCGGTGCTGGCGGCTGGCCCCTGTCGAGGGCCCCCAAAGGCCGCTGACGGTCCCGCAAAGCATGACGACTCTCCTACGGATGCCACGTGCCTCCTCTCTCTGGGACTGCGGAGGGGGAGTCCTCTGTGGGACCACGCAACGGACACGGCGCTAGACGCGGGGGAGGGGGTGGGCCTCCACCGTCCCCACCTTCCTTCGGCACTTCTGAGCACGAGGCCTCTTTACCGGGAGGGGTACCAGTGTCTCCCCTTCAGCGCCATTAAGAGCTTTTCGGGCAGTTTCGGAAGCTGAAGCCCCCCTCCTTCAAAGGGGATGAGGACCTGACCGAGGCCGAGGACTAGCTCGAGTAGATCGAGAATGTTTTTGACACCCTTCGCCCCCCTGTGGAGTGCCGCGTGGCCTTTGTCACGTACCAGCTAGAGAGCGCAGCACACAGGTGGTGGAGGGCAGTCAGAGGTCAGGAGAAGGATGAGCTAACTTGGGACCAGTTCGTCACCCTATTCTGCGAGCAGTACTTCCCTCAGATGTGGCAGGACCAGAGGAGGCGGGAGTTCCACACTCTCCGCCAGGGGACGTTGACCGTGAGCGCGTACCGCATGCGTTTCCTAGAGCTGTCTCGTTTCGCAGCGACAGCCGTGGCTACCGAGGAGGAGCGCCTTTGGAGGTTCACCGAGGGGCTCTGGCCTACTATTCGGGGGTATGTCAAACCCCTGAAGCTGCCTACGTTCTCGAGGGTGGTGGAGGCAGCTATGACGTATGAAGAGACCAACCCATCCGCACGCGACACTGATAGCGGGCGGAAGAGGCCCTATCAGCCAAACTACTCACAGGGCCAACGAGAGATGAGATGTGCAGCGAGAGGGAAGAAGAGAGAGAGAGCTCGCCAGGACAGCTTGAAGCCGGCTGACGTGCGCGTGAAGGAGCGTCGAGCTAGAGAGATCTCCCCTAGTGCTGCTGCAGCTCAAGCAGCGGACGAGCGGCTGTGTGGTGAGCTCGCGCGCAGCGGGAAGAAGCCGAAGGAGCTGCTGATTCTGGGATTTTTCCCAGAATCAGACGTCTGGACCTCCATCCAGACAACGTGGACGACGTCTGGAGGGACCTCCAGACGACTGAGAGGTACTTATTTCTTCCTCCCCTTCCTTTTGCAGATACGGCCATGCAGGCCGTTCCACCAAAAGTTCTGTCTCATGCCGTGTTGAGAGACTTTGCGTACGCATGCAAGTTTCGCTTTGGGAAGGTGCGAGGCACTCCCTCACACGCGATTCAGACGTCTGGGCGAGTCACCAGATGGCGGAGAGCGTCTCCAGACATTTGGAGAGGTGGTCGGACGTCTGGAGCTGGGTCCAGACGGTTCAGCAGGACCTCTGGACGTCTGAGGAGCAGCGCAGAGTGAGATATGACCTGGACCCCTTTTTAGGACGTCTGGAAGATGTTCCAGACGTCAGATGTGAGTTAGAGTTGTCGTTTTTGACCCGTTTAGGATCCGTTCGAGGTCTGATTTTCGCGTTTAAGATTCCGTTCTTCTCAGAATTAGTTCCTCTACTTGTTTGGAATACTTTTATCCTATTCTGAATGGTTCCTTGTGATTGATCATTGTGTTAGGACCTCGTTCTGTTGCGACTTTGGGAGTTGCGGAGGCACATAGACCTGTCGATCACACCCCCATTATTCCTGATTTTGCGGGTAGAGTGGCTTCCCTTAGTTAATTACAAGCATTAATGCATATCTGAATTAAATGATAGATCCTAGGGTATGGCATGAATCCTAGGACCTGAAAACTAGATTGAATGATAGATCCTAGGGTGTGGCATGAATCCTAGGAACAGAAACACTAAAACGAATGTCTTGAATGCCTGAATTGCAGTCTTGGGTAAGTAGATAGAATAATGATAATTATCTGTAATTGGATAATAGCTACCTGTAGAGTACTGTTGCTAGTAACTGTTACATGTAAATTCTGTTGGTTGAAATTAAATACGAGATCCTTGTATATAAATGGGAAGGGAAAATAAGTTTGAATGTTGGAAACACGTATTATATGCGAATAAACCTGAAATGATGAAACCTAGTATGGCATGGCCTAAGGAAACATGAGCACTAACCCTACGGGGAACTAGGAGTAGAGCTCCTGGAAATAAATGGAATGTAACTGGAAAAGTAAACGGGAAAGTGTGTTGTCTCTTGGGTACGTGGTACCAAAGAGAGCACATATTACCTCTTAGTGTAAAGGGGAGCTTGCGGCACTCAGGTCAAGACCGGGGTGAGTTTGGCCACTTTGCACCAACTTTCTGGCCCTCGCGTACACAGTACCAGGGAGAGCTACTAGTGTAGGGAGAGAGCTAGCCATCCCACGAGGCCCGGGGTTCAGCTAGTCATTCTACACCGACTTGTTAGGCACACTAGGCAAACCAGGGTAGTCAGGAGAGGGTGCGCGGACTGTGGAGGGGCAAGACCCCTGTTTGGTTACTGTGGAGGGGCTGGACCCCTGTTACTGAGAGAGCTCTGCCCTATACTGGTTCCGTGCTGTACTTTGGGCGCATCCGTTAACGGAAACGACTGACCACGTGCCAGTGCGAGGTAGCTACCCATGCGTTTATCGCGTGTGCCGTAGTCACCGTTACTTCTGTCAACGACCTTGGGGTGGTTGACTAAGGGTAGGAGCACCATGGGGGACTCTCCCGGCCAGGAGAGCACCACGTGCTACTTCTACTTTTCGGAAAAGACTGCAATCAAGATCGTTCCCACGAATAACATTCAAGATCAAGAGAAAGACCTGAGAAATAAACCAAGAAAGGCTAAATAGATAAAGAAAGAAAGAAATTAAAAACAACAACTACTTGTCCACCTTTACTGTTTTTCTTAGCTAGCTGGTTGCCACTCAATTCAGCGTTTCGCTGACGTGTAATACTTGTCACCTTTTTCAGGGACTAGGTGTTGAGCAGCCAGAGCCTACGGCTGCGGAGGGTGCTGGGCCTAGTAGAGCCCAGTAGTTGTACTTTGTTGTACCGTTTTCTGTAATAGTGAGTATTCTATTACACCTTGTACTCTTTTATTGTAAACTTCATATTTCTGTACCTGTTTTTAATTCTCTACTGTTGTGGTGGTGTATACTATAGTAGTTCTTTTCTTTACTGCTGTAATTTTATTACTGTTAGTTACTTGCATGGTGAATGTGGTTTATTTTACTACTTTTTGGTTACTTTCTCGTTGGACGACTGGGTCTTGGGATCAGTCGAGTCGGTCCGATTCTCGTGTCCTGTAGAGATTCGGGAATCGGGTCGTAACAGTACCGGTACTCAGTGAGTACTGGTATCCCTCCAGGAGCTAATTGATCTCAACAAGTAATAGTACTTATGAGGAGTATCGGTACTTGTTGAATACTGGCAATACCACTTGTAGCCTACCAGTACCAGTACGAGTCCTGATGACTTGAAGTCCAGAACTTAATTTGGGACTCACTTGTACTGGTACTCATGATGAGTATCGGTACATGTAAGTACCAGTATTAGACTTAAGACGTCCTGGAGTTGATTTGGAGCTAGCAGTACTGGTACTCATGAAGAGTACCGGTACAATCTAGCTACAGTTCACTTTAGTGTTTGTGAATAATATAGCATATGTACCAGTACTCATCATGAGTACCGGTACTTACAACGGTTACAAAAGGATTTGTGAGTTTTGTAGGAATACAAAAAGGGCTATTAGACTCATGTTAATCTGTGATCTAATCTAGGCAAAATATATGATCATATAAAAGAATCATATCAATGTTTAAAGCTGAAAACATTTGTGTGTAAACACATTAGGTTACCTTGATTTCTAGCATCATAGACATGCATTTAAGCTGAGTTTTACCTGTAGGAGAAGAACATACCTATGCTCATCCTTGAGATAAGTCAATCGGGATTGCGGTTAGAGGTCTCTCACACTTCTTCTCCAGGTCACGATGGGGTGATTAGATATTAGGGTTGGTCTGTCTGATGGGGACCATAACCCCTAAGAAAAATGCAATTAGTCTCACTAATTGCATGGGTGATTAACACTTCTGCTTATCGAGGAAGTGTTAATCACAAAATAGGTCTCTGCACATGTGTTTAATACACCACACTAATTGTTAACAGGGCGAGACCGGTTTTCAGAAAAAAGATGTACATTGCAGTATAAATGAAATCGCCTCGAAAATAAATAAGAATTTATTGCTCAAAAACCTAGGTATCCGAGGTCAAACACAGGGAGCAAATTAGTATTTTTAAAAACTAAAATCACAACTTCCAACTTTGTAAAATGTAATGACCAATCAAAGTTATAAAGCAAAAAATGATGTCAATGTGTAGAGAAGCTTCAAAAATATAAAGATGGACATCTGATGTAAAAATCAGACGTCTTAAATCCTTGATGCTACAGTGCACTCTCTATTCTACTTCTGATTTCTGACTTTGGCTTCTTCTTTCTCTTTCTCTGCGATCACTCTTCTTCTGCCTTCTTCTTTCTCCTTTTTCTTCCTTTTCTTTCTCTGCTTGGCTGCACATTCTCCTTCTTTATTTCTTTGACTTTCCTCTTAGCTCTCTTCCTTTCCTCTGCGGGCTTGCCTTGCCTTGCCTTCTCTGTCTTTCTTCTTCTTCTGTTCTTGATTCCACCTGACTTCTTCCTTGGCTTCTGCCTTGTCTTTCTTCTTCAACCGCTCCTCTTCCTTCCTTCTTCTTTCTTCAGCCTCTTCTTCAGCGGGACCTTCTTCTTCCTTGATTCTTCAGCTTCTGCCTTCTCTTCTTCTGCAGTTGCATCTTCCTTAGCTTCTCTGTGGCTGTGCCTTGCCTTACCTCCTTTCTCCTTCTTTCTTCTCTGCCTGCACATCGAAGCAAAACCTACCCCTACCCTCCCCCGCGTCACTCTCTCTCAATTTCTCTCCTCGCTCTCTCAGAGCCATCCGGGTAAACGGGTCAGGTTACACGCGCCTGGGTCCAGGCGCACCGACGTGCGTGGTGCACAAGGAGTGCAGGGTAAACGGGTCGGATACCAGGTCCGCGTGGTTGTGGGTCGCGGACGAGGCAGGCGTAGGTGAGGGGACCTCACCCCGTGACTTAAGGCGAAGAGAAGAAAACACAAAAACAATAAAAATGACTCGCCTGCGCTTAACGTTTCCGAGGTAGGACTAAAAGTCCCACTCGCTTCACTCGCGCACCCGTAGGAGGTGCTTTGCCTAATTGCTGCAGCTGGGATCCTCGCAAAGCCTCTCAATTGTCTGGATGCGTGAGCGAGACCAACCCGCACCTCCTGGGCTCGTTCGTCTAGAGCGTAGCAGCCTGGAGCGAAGCTTGCAAGCAAGCTTGCTCGTGCTTCAATGGCGGAGAGGGGACCCAACCTGAAACACACAAATACAGTCTTGCGGCCCTGGTAAACAACGTGGGGAGCTTCGTTGTGTCACGGCGAAGGTGAAGCAGTGGGTGGCTGGCTGTGGTGCGGCCTAGGCATGCGTGCTAAGGTCACTCTGTGGCCGTGAAGACGGGCTAGGTCGGGGGGTGTTTATGAAGGGTATGGCGGTTAGTGGAGGAGCGGATGATGATCATTGGGTGATGGTGGAGGTGATGAGGTGTCTGGCGAGACGTGTGGAGGTATGGAGAGGTGGAAGAGCCTTCTCCGATGGTCGGCCGGAGATGGAGGAGGTGGTGGTGGTCTGCGGCGTCGAGGGAATTAAAGTAGAAATTAAGAGAGGGAAAATAGAGAGTAGAGAGAGGGGAACTTAGTGAGGGTAGTTGGACGAAGGGGGGAAGGCGAAGGACGAGCGACGTGTAGGTGCCGTCGTCGGAGAAGAAGCCCTGAGATGAGGATGACGGCGACGAGGAAGGGGTCGGAGAGGCGCGCATGGGTTTGGCGCGACGTGGAGGAGCACGGCGAAGAAGACTCTACCACTGGTATGGTGGCAGAGAGACGAGAAGAGGGAGGAGGGATCATCGGAGCTTGTAGGCAGATGGACAGAGAAGAGGGAGGATGAAATTCAGGGGGTATCCGCGGCCAAAAAAAGCTGGGAAGATGAGTCTAGGACCGGGGATCCCCTTATAGCTACTAGTCAGAGGTCCTTGTGTTCGGAAGGCAAGCTTCCAAGCACAAGAACCTCGCTGGAAAACGCAACGGACACCATACCCTATCGTTCTCACGTTCGCACGTTTGCACGAGGGATATGATGTGAACCAGATCATGGGATTGCATACAGACGGTAGGGGATTCCTCAGAGGATCCCCCTGCCAAATCTGAGAGCAGATCTCTTGGGGAAACGGGGAGAAATCTCCCCTCGAAACCTTGCCGGAGGTACAGCTCCTCTGCTGAAATGGCATAGGGACCGAAATGCAAAAAGTGACGAGGAAGATAGGGGGGTCTACGCAAGGGTTTTCAAAAGTTAGGGGCCAGAATGTAATTGGGTAGACTATTTTGCAAAGTAGGTCAAGGTGACCTTCCCTTAGGCCCAAATTTTGGTACGAACCTAATTTGGACCTAAGGAATCCAATGGTGAAGTTAGATTTTAGGTTTGACCACGTTTGACTAGACATTTTGCACAAAAATCCAAATTAGGTTAAATATTGAGCTAGGACCCCAATCTAGGTCAAAATAGGTTCCAAAGGCCAAATTGAAGGTTCTAAACCCTAGGGGATATTTTTCTATGAATTTTAGAGGGCTTAATTGATTTTTATCCTGATCAGAACCTTGTGAAATTAAGTGGATTTGTTTTAAGGTTACAGAATGTCATTTAATTATTAAATCTCACAATAACTCTTTTCTGACTGAATCATCTCACTTTTCCTCTTATTAAGTCCAATTTACCTATGTCGAGATCCTGAGAAATCCCGTTGATGTACTGTAATGGTAAAATTACAGTTTTACCATTTATTTCATGTTTTCTTCCCAGAATAGTGATCCCTTGAATTAAGCCTTTCTCTAGTTTATGCAGGAGCTTTTGTTCTCTTCTCTAGGTCAAAATGAGCTAGTTAGGGCTCATGATGGTGTTCCCATCATACCCCTATGCCTAGCTTTTACTAGTCCCTTAGCAAAATTTCAAGGTTTTAATGTCTGTTCTAGACCGTGAGTTTCTTTCACAGTTTATGATAAGTGCCCTTTTTCTTTTTCTTTTGATTAGGCTAGAATGCCGACAGTAGGCCTAGAGGTACTCAAGTACCAACCAAGATCCAGACCTGACCAGACTTAGCTTCGGTCATCCGCGAAGGTTTTTAAGGCTCGCAAGAACTACCCTAAGGTTCACTGGACTTCACAGTTAAAGCACCCGTGCTTGAATCATATTTTAGCCTTGGTTCAGTTTGCAGTGCGTTTTTGTAAGAGAGAGAGAGACAGAGGATTTATTTGTTTGGAGAGTTTTTTCTCTCTTTTCTTTTTATTTCTAGCTTCGGATCAGCTTCTCAACACGGTCTATATCGGATTCCTCGTCCCCATCATCAATCCTCAAAGGTCCCTTGCAATCGATGCTTCGTGATAGCACCGCCCATGGCAAGTGATGAGAACCTCATCATAAACCCTAACTAGCACAATCTAACCCAGATATGTAAGAAAAAGCTCCTACATGACCCAAAGAAAGGCTTAACTCAGAGAATTCTGAGTTTAAAAAGAAAACAAATCATAAGGGGTAAAACTGTAATTTCACTAATGCAGTTGGCAAACAGGGTAATTAAGGGTCCAAACACAGGTCAAACAAGCCTAACAAGAAGGAAAGTGGGGTGATCTGATCTAAAAAGGGGTTGTAGCAACTTCAAAAAATTAAATGACATCCTATGATCCTAAAACAAATCCACTTCAATTCACGAGGTTTGAGGCAGGATAAAAATCAACTAAGCCCACTAACATTCATAGAAAAATATTCTCTATGGTTTAGAACCTTCAATTTGGCCTTAGAAACCTATTTTGACCTAAAAAGAGAACCAAGCCCAATTAATAACTTAATTTGGATTTTTACGCAAATTTACTGGTCAAACATGGTCCAACCTAGAATTAAAATTTACCATTAAAATCCTTAGGTTCAAATTGATCTTTTATAAAAACTTGAGCCTAAGAAGAGACCTCCTTGACCTACTTTACAATTTGGTCCTCTTCATTTACTTTTTGACCCTTATCTTTTGAAACCCTTGCATTTAGACCCCCATCTTTTCATCATTCTTTGCAGAATGGTCCTCCCTACAAAACTCTGCACAGCGCCATGCTCCGGTCACCTTGCGCGGAGCATAGCGCTGCGCAGAGAAGGGTTACCGCTTGCAAATCAGAAGCGGGGTTCCCTGCGACGTCCTCAGTCGCAGGGACCCGCCCATGCCCTCTGCCGACACCATACCTTTCGTGCTAACGCACGGAAGGTATGGGTGCCATCTCCGGCCTCACTCTGGAGAGGCTGGCACGTCGCCAGTCCGCTCCTCCCTCTATGCCAACCCCTTTATAAGAACCGGCACCCCCTGCCGGCTCCTTCAAGCTCTTCTTTGATGGAGAAAACCCCCCCACCTCATCCCTTCCTCCTCCGTCAGAAGGCTCGAAGCTTCTGGCGACTTCCTCCTCTTCCTCCTCATCGCTCTGCTGCCCTACTTGCAGCAGGGTTTGCCTTGCCCTCTCGTCTGCACTGGGCTGTACCCGCCGGCACCCTCAGCCTGCTTCCTCGTTGCCGCACTCCTCCTCCAGGACTCCTTCTTCTCCAGCTCCGGTAGGTACGAGCCAGCTGCTCCACCCTCCCCCTTCGTCTAATACTTAGGTAAATAGCTTCCTCTCCCCCTCCCTTACATTTTCCCTCTCTTAATTTACCTTTTCACTCCACTGCACGCGACTTCCACCTCCACCTGCTCCGTCTCTGACCACCTTCTCCGGCGAGTCCATTCCACCTCCACAGACCTCCTCACCCGTCGCCAACTACCCCAGAAGCTTCCCCTCACTCCACTCAACCGAACCCCTCTCCCCATTCACTGCCAACCACCGCCCGACCACCCCCCGAATAAACCCATCTTCTCGCACACAGTCCGACCTAGCGCTACCTCCACACGTGCCCCTGCGGCTAGTCAACCCCCGCCTCACCTTCGCCGTGATATGGCGAAGGTTTTCTGATGTTCTGACAGAGCCGCGAGGCAGTTTTCGTGCTTTCAGGTTCAGAGCCAGCTCTGCCATTACTGTCGAGCTTGGAGCAAGCTTGCTCGCCGCTCCAGACCTCCGTAGCCCCAGGTGGGAATCCCAGGCCACGCGGAAAGAACTCACGCACGATCCCAGGTCCCCAATTGAAGGCACGGCCTCGCGTATCACGACAATCTCCAGGATTCTTGCTGCAAGCGTTCGTGAAATTTAGGTGGGACATTTAGTCCCACCTCAGAAGTCCTGAAAGCGCCGCAGCCGAATAAATGGAAAACGTGTATTAGGCTTATCTCCTTCGAACACAGGGGTCAGGTCCCTCACGCACACTGCGCACCACGCGTTGGCTCGCCCTCGCCCGCGCTCACGCCCTGCGGGTCTGGGAAGGATCTGATTACCCAAACCGCGCACTCCTCGCCCACCACCGCACACCGGTGGGCCTGGTCCCGGGCGCGATACCCGCACCCGATTACCCGGCTCTGGGAGAGCGGTCCTAAGAGAGAAATCTGAGAAAGAGAGAGACGCGGGGAAGGGTAGGTGATGAGAACCTCATCATGAGCCATAACTAGCTCATTTTGACCTAATACAAAGGATAAAAGCTCCTACATATCTCAAGGAAAGGCTTAACTCAGAGAATTCTGAGTTTAAGAAGAAAACAAGTCATAAGGGGTAAAAATGCAATTTTACCAGTATAATCTGCATACAGGGTAATTCAGGGCCCAAACATAGGTCAAAGCAACTTAACAAGAATAAAAGTGGGATGAGATGATCTAGCAAGGGCTACAGCACTTCCAAGAAACTAAATGATAATCTGTAACCCTAAAACAACCCACTTCAATTCACGAGGTTCGAGGAAAATTAAAAATAGAATAAACCCTCTAAAATTCATAGAAAAATAATCTCTAGGGTTTAGAACCTTCAATTTGGCCTTCAGAACCCATTTTGACCTACATTGAGAACCATGCCCAATTAATAACTTAATTTGGGTTTTTGCATAAATTGACCGGTCAAACAAGGTTTAATATAGAAATGAAATTCACCATCAGATTCCTTAGGTCCTAATTAATCATGTATAAAAACTTGAGCCTGAGAAGAAACCTCCTTGACCGACTTCACACTTTGGTCCTCATATATTTACTTTTTGGCCCTCAACTTTTGAACCATCGCATTTTGGCCCCTAACTCTCCTTCGTTCTTCGCATTCAGGTCCCCCCTGCAAAACCTGCCAGCACCATGCTCCGGCGACCTTGCGCGGAGCATGGCGCCGCGCAGGGTGAGGGGGGAAGCCTGGCAAGTAAACCGGGGGTGCCCTGCGTCGTCAGCCGTCGCAGGGACACCCCCCTGGTCGCTGTAACCCACCATACCGGCCGTGCGAACGCACGGACGGTATGGGTTTTTGTTTCCGGCCATCCTCCGGCGAGGGAGACACGTCGTCTCCCTCCGCCTTCCTCCCTGTTTCATCCCTATAAATACCCCCCGTTGCTCCACCGACCGGGGCAGCTCGGGTCTGACGGAGAAAACCCCCAACTTTCCTCTCTTCTCTCTCCGGCAGACGCTCACCAGCTCCGGCGGTTCCTCCCCCTTCTCCTCTTCGCTCTGCCGCAATACCAGCAGCAGAGACTTCCTCCCCTGCTCTTCCCGCGCCACGCCGCACCCAGCTGGCGCCTCTCCGGCTCTCTGCTCGCCGCCGCCCCTTTCCCTGAGCATCGTCTTCTCCGGCGACAGTCGATACGACTGTCGCCCTGTTCCTCCCCCTTCGTCCCTGCAAGTAAGCTAGAACTACTCCCCTTCTTCTCCTTTTTTTTTCCCCGCTTTCAATTTATTCAATTAAGCCCTCGACCGACCCTGACCATCGCCACCCCCTTCGTCTCCGGCCACCCTCCGGCGAGATGCTCCCATCGCTCCACAGCCTCACACACCTCGCCGACCCTCACCGAACCTCCGCCTCATCACACTGAGCACCCCCCACCCCTTCACTGCCACTCCACACCTCCGCAACGCCACCCCCAACAAACCCATCCTCCGACCCACAGTCCGTCCTAGGGCAGCCCTTGCACGCCGCCCCACCCCTCGCCACCACCCACACGAGCTTCGCCGCACCCTGGCGAAGCTCCCGGCACTTTCTGATTAGGCCGAGAGGCCGTTTTTCTGTGAACAGGCCACCCGACCTCCGCCGCCATTGCCGTGCAGAAGGAGCTGCTTCCGCCTGCAGCTACAGGCGCGCCACGCTCAGCGCCACGCCCAGATTCGACTCCCAGGCCTTGCGAGGCGTTTCGACAAAACACCAGGCTCGCAGCTAAGGCAGAAGGCTTCGCGTGACACCGCGATCTCCCGCTGCTTTCCCCGCTGCGGGCGCGCAATTGAGGTGGGACATTTAGTCCCACCTCGGAAAAGTCTAAAGAGGCGCGTCGATATAAGACGCAAAAGTGCTGGAGGCTTACTGCCTCAGCACACGGGGTGAGGTCCCCTTCACCCGCCCGGTTACCCGGTCTCGTCCGCGCTCACGCCCCGCGGACCTGACCCGACCCGACCCGACTTAGACTGACCTGCACTCCTCGCCCACCACGCACGCCGGTGGGCCTGGACCCGGGCACGACCCGTACCCGATTACCCGGCAGCTCTGGGAGAGCTTTCCCAAGAGTGGTTTCAGAGAGAGAGAGACGCGGGGGAGAGGGTAGAGTAGGTTTTGTCCTCTGACGTAAGCTCTGAAGTGTGCAGGAACAGGTGAAGAAGAAGGAAGCTGAGGAAGACACTGTAGCAACAGGCAGTTTAAGTCGTCTGCTTTGGAAATCAGACGACGGCCTGAAAGGAAAAGAAGAAAGAAGGAGGGGCGATGTCCCTGACTGGAAAAAGAAAAGAAGGAAGAAGGAGGTCTGAAGAAAGAAAGAAGATCACCTCTGCAGAACTAAGAAGAAAGAAGGAGATCTGAAGAACAAAGAAGGAAGAAGGAGATCTGAAGAAAGAAAGAAGATCACCTCTGCAGAACAAAGAAGAAAGAAGGAGATCTGAAGAAAGAAAGAAGAGCATCACCTCTGCAGAACCAAGAAGAAGAAGATCTGAGACGAGGAGAAACAAAGAGAAAAAAAAAAAGACACCAAATTCTTTCTCTCTCTTTGTTTATTTTTGTAAAAGAAACATGTATATCTCTAGAATACAACTTGCTCCCTGAGTTCGACCTCGGGAACTCTTTTCCGAGTAAAAAAATTTTTATATTTGAAATGATGGCAACAACTGGCTATATTACAACGACATAACAACAATCAAACCCGGTTATCTCTCGAAGCCATCCTTATCAATTGGCGCCGTTGCCGGGGAGCAACGGCTATTCTAGAGGTAAACATTCCTGTTTCTTTTTAATAAATCTCCTCTCTTTTGTGCAGAAAACTACAGGAAATCAAGAAGACAAGCAACCGCACAACAACCACTCCGAGGACAGGTAAATTTTTCCTCTCGCTATTAACCCCTAAACTCTAAAGAGGAAGAAAAGAAAAGAACAAGCAATATAGGGCTAACCTGTCTTCCATACTTAGTAACCATAAAGAGTTGCATGTTTTCAACTCATTAGTCCTGCACACTATTAAGGGTATTTAAGGGCTAACACATTCTTGCTTGAGCCCTAATTACCCAACAAAGAACTAACTGGACCAAGTAGAGCCAACATAAGATTCAACATTAGGGTTTTAGAGACACACTACTTAAATCAAGAATGGAGAAAAACCCAATGAAGTGTGCCCAAACCCTTGTCTGAAAATACCTATTCAAAGAAAACCTAAAACAATTGGCTCTCTAAACACTTGAACCCTAAAAGACAAGACCTAAAAGCTCTCAAAGAAAACAAGAGGTAAAGTTGACCCCTTGGGTCAACCAACCTTAAATTAGGTCACTCTTTGCACTTAAAAGACTAAAGTTCAAGTGAAATCTTAAGCACCCTGATCTTAAAATAAAAAAATGGTAGACTTAAGAGGTCAAGATCCCCATTCTGGTCTACCTGGAATCTCAGTGACAAGAGAGGTCGGGTGGGGGAAACCCCGTAACCCGTGGGGACGCTCTACCGTGTAGGAGTCTTCGCGGGACTCTCCCTCTCTGGCTGCCCAGGTAATTCTCAGGTGGACGATCTTTCTGATCAAGGGGTCCATCTGCCCCGAATCTCTATAGTCACACAACAATTTTTGGGTGTCTTGATTGGGTCCAGCACCTGCTTATCTCATCCAGCCCTTCAGTATTTTTCAGGAGGTCCTTGAAACCTCCTATAGAAATTCACTCTCCCCGAGGCTAAGCCTCGGCTCCTTTGTTTTTGCAGAAATCATTCACATAGCCCCTCTTTCCTCTGATTCTGAACAAAATCCCCTTCTTCCATCTTGATTCAAACTTTGATTCTATCTCTTGATTCCACCACCTGATCCAATTATGCAGCCTAATTACCTAGCAAGACTACCATTCAAAAAACCTGAATATCTGAGATCCATGAAAGATAAGATGATTGAGGATGCCCTTGAAATCTATGAAATCAAACCCTCAACACCAGTAGAAAACATTCAGGTTGATGTCCCAACAACCACAGCTTTCATCATAAACTGTGCCCAAATTCTATTGACTGAAATTTCAAAAGGATCAACCCGAGATATGCTCATGACAAGATACATTGAGATGGAAAAATTACACCAATCTGAATACCTTCAATGCTTGACAAATCCTGTACTTTGGGAACAACACCAAGATGCCCTTATGAAACGGGTAGAAATGATGAAATCAGTAGAACAAATTATCAACCAGAAACACCCGTATATACCAGAAACAGAGGATGAACCATCTTGGAACAGTATTACGGAATAATCCAGTTTCCCAGATCTCGGGATTGAGGCACAAAGTGGTTGTAAAATCCCAACCCAGATAGAAGACAATGTTGAATTAGGTTGGGATATTGCAAGAGAACACAATGATGAGCCAAACTTAGACCATGAATTGCCAAGCCTAGAATTTCAAAACTCCTGCAATAATGAGATCAAAACTGAACCTTCTGAGGGTATAAATTCCGCCCCTTACTTTGATAAGGTGGCCCTCGAAGATCATTCGGACTTAGGTTCTAATAATTCTACCCACATCCTAAGCCTAGAACCTAGATCTGAAACTTATTGGGAAGATTATGAGGCCCCTTATGAGAAAGATCAAATTTTTACAGAATATGATTCCGGGCCTTTATTTGATGAATATCCCTCTCCAACAACTTCAGAAAATCTGATCGATTTTCCAGAGAACATGCCAATTTATGATACAGAGACTGAGGAGTTGGACGAGTTGGATTTTAATTGGGTCTATCCTACCAGCTTGGAGCTTGAGCCTAGACAGAATACCTTTTCGAGCCCAGAATTGACATATAGGCTAGACCCCAATCAGGCTGCTGATTCCACATTTGATGATTTTTGCTGTGGTGGAATTCATGATCATGAATCTCATTTTCGCCAACTCTCCGACAATTTCAAATCTGACTATAATTGCGGAGAGATTCCCCTTCCTGAACACGCCAGGCCTATCTACGACCTCAGTTCTCATGACTCTAACTCCGACTCTGAGGTCCTGATTCCCGAGATCACCGATAACACAGAATCATTCCTTTTCGATCCTCAGGAACCAAAAACAGAAAATGCCAAGAGTGATTGCAACCAAGAATCCAAATTTTTTCTCGAATCTGATTCCTTTCATCCTACAAACACTCTTCCGGCATTTGATAGTTACCCAGAGGACTCTCTACAGAAAACCACCTATCATCTGTTTCTAGAAGAGCCCTCGTACACAATGGCCACCTCGTCCGCACACACAGAACGGATCAAAACCTCTCCCAAACCCCGACCCGCAACCGGACTCAATTTCTATTCAGATTCACCTCTCACCGAGCCGATTGCATTTCCACATCGGGTTTCGAACATTGACCAGACTACATACCATGCTCTATCATTCTCTGATCACCCCTGTAGGGTTTCCGTGTCATTCATTGATTATTCTACGGGTCCCTACTCTGACCAGGCTGATTCGACTCAGCCAAACCCTGCGTTTACACTTCCACATCCATCTGAGCTTCATAGTTTATGGTGGGCTCCACACCTTTTTATCCACATCTATCAACCCGCCAGATTGATTGGGTTTGGGCTGCATCATCAGCCTGTTGATCTGAACAAGCACCTGGTTGGACCAACCAGGCTCTTAATCAAGGTGCTTGTCTTACAAAACTCCGCTGATTTGACCATCCCCTCTCCATCGCATTTCCCGCTTGGCTGAAGGCATCAAACTCAGCGCTTAACGGAAGGCAGCCCGTCATTCTCTTTGAAAACCTGAAACTTGTTCTGACACCTTTTTGCACTTGAAGTTCACACTTTAAGACAGCCGACTCCACCTCAGGTGCTTGCATCTGAGATTAGAAATCGTCCGCAACAGTCACCCCGACCCATTCACTCATCCAAATTTCTATCTTAAGGAATGAACTAAGTTAAATAAAAACCCCCTAGGTTACAATGAGGACATTGCAAATCTTAGGCATGGGGGGTATGAAAGTGCAAAACTTGTAAGAAAAGGTTTCAAACAAAAAAATTCACATATGCCAAAAACACCATAAAAATTAAAAAAAATTTTCGAAAAAGAAAAGAGGAGAAGGAAAATTTTGTGAAGGAGAAAAGAAACAAAATGAAAAAGGAGCACAAAATTATGAGAAAAGGTGATAGTCATTAGTAAGGAACTAAGGAATTAACCTAAGTTCTAGACCTCATTCAAGAAAATAACTGAAAAGTGCACAATGAGATTAGTAAGAATGCAAACCTTAGGCATTCTTGAATAGACTCTTAGTACCCATTAAGATCTGGACACTCCTCAAGAGGTTGAGGAAAATGAAAAGCTGAAGTATTAGGTCTAAGGCTTAGGAAGTATTCGGCCTCGTTAACTAATTTTTGGTTTACGGGACTCAGTAACCTAAGCACCCTAACCTCACACACAGCCTGGTTCAGTAAGCGTAAAAATCAGAATCACGCAGAAGCGTCGCAAAATTCTGAAAAGAACACCTAGAATAGGAGCGGCCGATCAACACAAGTTGATTTGGACGAGTTCCCAACGCGGAGAGGCGGGAAATCCCCTCGAAGATGCGTAACAAAATATCATCTCCTCGGTGCTTGTCTCTTAGGATATTTACATATCCTACTGGGGGCATGTAAGCACTCTACTGGTTCAGATTCCATGGATGACATTATCTCGAAGTGTCAATTGCCAGGGTCTGGATTCGGCCACGGAACACCATGGATGGGATTATCTCAAAATCTCAATAGCCAGGGTTCCGGGGGTTGCCATGGGCGGTGCTATCTCGAAGCATCGATCGCTAGGAACCCTTGAGGATTGATGATGGGAGCAAGGAATCTGATACAGACCGTGTTGAAAAGCCAATCCTAAGCTAGAACTAAAAGGAAAAAGAGAGAGAAAACTCTCCAAACAGAAAAACTTTCTATCTCTCTCTTACAAAACGCACTGCGAACTGAGCTAGGGCTAAAATCATTTCAAGCACGGGTGCTTTAACCACAAAGTCCAATAAACCTTAGGTTAGTTCTTGTGGACCTTAAAAACCTTTGCTAAAGACTGAGGCTAAGGCTAGACAGATTTGGATCTTGATTGGTACTAGAGTACCTTTCAGGCCTATGGCCAGCATTCTAACCTAATCTATGCTCAAATAAAAAAGGCACTTATCTAAAACTATTAAAAACTTCATGGTCTAGAATAAGGGTTGAAACCTTAAGTTTTTGCTAAGGGACTAGCAAAAGCTAGGCATGGGGGTATGATGAGAACCTCATCATGAGCCATAACTAGCTCATTTTGACCTAATACAAAGGATAAAAGCTCCTACATATCTCAAGGAAAGGCTTAACTCAGAGAATTCTGAGTTTAAGAAGAAAACAAGTCATAAGGGGTAAAAATGCAATTTTACCAGTATAATCTGCATACAGGGTAATTCAGGGCCCAAACATAGGTCAAAGCAACTTAACAAGAATAAAAGTGGGATGAGATGATCTAGCAAGGGCTACAGCACTTCCAAGAAACTAAATGATAATCTGCAACCCTAAAACAACCCACTTCAATTCACGAGGTTCGAGGAAAATTAAAAATAGAATAAACCCTCTAAAATTCATAGAAAAATAATCTCTAGGGTTTAGAACCTTCAATTTGGCCTTCAGAACCCATTTTGACCTACATTGAGAACCATGCCCAATTAATAACTTAATTTGGGTTTTTGCATAAATTGACCGGTCAAACAAGGTTTAATATAGAAATGAAATTCACCATCAGATTCCTTAGGTCCTAATTAATCATGTATAAAAACTTGAGCCTGAGAAGAAACCTCCTTGACCGACTTCACACTTTGGTCCTCATATATTTACTTTTTGGCCCTCAACTTTTGAACCATCGCATTTTGGCCCCTAACTCTCCTTCGTTCTTCGCATTCAGGTCCCCCCTGCAAAACCTGCCAGCACCATGCTCCGGCGACCTTGCGCGGAGCATGGCGCCGCGCAGGGTGAGGGGGGAAGCCTGGCAAGTAAACCGGGGGTGCCCTGCGTCGTCAGCCGTCGCAGGGACACCCCCCTGGTCGCTGTAACCCACCATACCGGCCGTGCGAACGCACGAACGGTATGGGTTTTTGTTTCCGGCCATCCTCCGGCGAGGGAGACACGTCGTCTCCCTCCGCCTTCCTCCCTGTTTGATCCCTATAAATACCCCCCGTTACTCCACCGACCGGGGCAGCTCGGGTCTGACGGAGAAAACCCCCAACTTTCCTCTCTTCTCTCTCCGGCAGACGCTCACCAGCTCCGGCGGTTCCTCCCCCTTCTCCTCTTCGCTCTGCCGCAATACCAGCAGCAGAGACTTCCTCCCCTGCTCTTCCCGCGCCACGCCGCACCCAGCTTGCGCCTCTCCGGCTCTCTGCTCGCCGCCGCCCCTTTCCCTGAGCATCGTCTTCTCCGGCGACAGTCGATACGACTGTCGCCCTATTCCTCCCCCTTCGTCCCTGCAAGTAAGCGAGAACTACTCCCCTTCTTCTCCTTTTTCTTTCCCCGCTTTCAATTTATTCAATTAAGCCCTCGACCGACCCTGACCATCGTCACCCCCTTCGTCTCCGGCCACCCTCCGGCGAGATGCTCCCATCGCTCCACAGCCTCACACACCTCGCCGACCCTCACCGAACCTCCGCCTCATCACACTGAGCACCCCCCACCCCTTCACTGCCACTCCACACCTCCGCAACGCCACCCCCAACAAACCCATCCTCCGACCCACAGTCCGACCTAGGGCAGCCCTTGCACGCCGCCCCACGCCTCGCCACCACCCACACAAGCTTCGCCGCACCCTGGCGAAGCTCCCGGCACTTTCTGATTAGGCCGAGAGGCCGTTTTTCTGTGAACAGGCCACCCGACCTCCGCCGCCATTGCCGTGCAGAAGGAGCTGCTTCCGCCTGCAGCTACAGGCGCGCCACGCTCAGCACCACGCCCAGATTCGACTCCCAGGCCTTGCGAGGCGTTTCGACAAAACACCAGGCTCGCAGCTAAGGCAGAAGGCTTCGCGTGACACCGCGATCTCCCGCTGCTTTCCCCGCTGCGGGCGCGCAATTGAGGTGGGACATTTAGTCCCACCTCGGAAAAGTCTAAAGAGGCGCGGCGATATAAGACGCAAAAGTGCTGGAGGCTTACTGCCTCAGCACACGGGGTGAGGTCCCCTTCACTCGCCCGGTTACCCGGTCTCGTCCGCGCTCACGCCCCGCGGACCTGACCCGACCCGACCCGACTTAGACTGACCTGCACTCCTCGCCCACCACGCACGCCGGTGGGCCTGGACCCGGGCACGACCCGTACCCGATTACCCGGCAGCTCTGGGAGAGCTTTCCCAAGAGTGGTTTCAGAGAGAGAGAGACGCGGGGGAGAGGGTAGAGTAGGTTTTGTCCTCTGACGTAAGCTCTGAAGTGTGCAGGAACAGGTGAAGAAGAAGGAAGCTGAGGAAGACACTGTAGCAACAGGCAGTTTAAGTCGTCTGCTTTGGAAATCAGACGACAGCCTGAAAGGAAAAGAAGAAAGAAGGAGGGGCGACATCCCTGACTGGAAAAAGAAAAGAAGGAAGAAGGAGGTCTGAAGAAAGAAAGAAGATCACCTCTGCAGAACTAAGAAGAAAGAAGGAGATCTGAAGAACAAAGAAGGAAGAAGGAGATCTGAAGAAAGAAAGAAGATCACCTCTGCAGAACAAAGAAGAAAGAAGGAGATCTGAAGAAAGAAAGAAGAGCATCACCTCTGCAGAACCAAGAAGAAGAAGATCTGAGACGAGGAGAAACAAAGAGAAAAAAAAAAAAGACACCAAATTCTTTCTCTCTCTTTGTTTATTTTTGTAAAAGAAACATGTATATCTCTAGAATACAACTTGCTCCCTGAGTTCGACCTCGGGAACTCTTTTCCGAGTAAAAAAATTTTTATATTTGAAATGATGGCAACAACTGGCTATATTACAACGACATAACAACAATCAAACCCGGTTATCTCTCGAAGCCATCCTTATCAGTAGGGGTAGGTTTTGCTCCAACCCTTGTGTGAGCGTGCAGGAACAGAAGGAGAAGAAGGAAGGAAGGAAAAGAAGAAGGGGAGCAGCCAAAGCCTCAGCCGCTCAGGGCAGCTGAAGAAGAAGAAGAAACGAAGGAGAGAAACAGAAGAAGAAGAGAAGGAAGGCACTATAGCAAACCTACAGTTAAGTCATCTGATCACTGCATCAGACGATGGAAGGGCAATGGCCAGAAAAGAAAGAAGGAAGCAGGGAAGAAAAAGAAGAAAGAAGACTGAAGCCGCAAGCAAGGAAAGAAAGAAAGAGAAGAACAGAAGAAAAGAAGCAGAAAGAAGAAGAAGAAGAAGTCAGAGAAGAAGAAGAAGATTACCACAGCTGCAGAAGAAGAAAAGAAAAGAAAGAAGAAGAAAGGAAGACTCTGCAGGAAAAAGAAGAGAAGGAGATCAGCTGAAAGAAAAGGAGGAGAGAAGAAGAAGAAGCCAAGAGAAACTCTAGCTCCCTCTCTCTCTCTCTCTTATTTTGTAACATAATAGAGAACTTAATTAGACTTCTAGAAGCATAGTTGCTCCCTGAGTTCGACCTCGGGAAAACCTTGTTATTCCGAGTAAAAAAAATCTTGTATTAAACTGGTAACTGTTCTTTCATATACTACAACAAATATAAATAAAGACAGAAGTCACGCTACCATTTCTTGGCGCCGTTGCCGGGGAGCAACGGCTATTCTAGAAGTTATAAAATCTCTATTTATGAGTTTGTAATAATCTCGTCTCTCTTTTGTGTGCAGGTACAGGAAAATCAAGAAGCAGCCGCACAACAACCACTCCAAGGACAAGTAACTTCTATCATCTCACTATTAACCCCTAATTCTAAAGAGGAAGAAAAAGAAAAGAATAAACAATATAAGTATAACCTGTCTTTCATACCTAGTAACAGCTGCATATTTTCAAACCTCTATTCCTGCACACACTATTACGGGTATTCAAGGGCTAACACCTTCTTGCCTGAGCCCTAATTACCCAACAAGGAGTTAACTGGACCAAGTAGAGCCAACATAGGAATTAACACTAGGGTTTTAGGGACACACACCTTAATCAAGAATTGAGAAATCCCAAAAGAAGTGTTCCTAAGCCATTGATTGAAAATACCTATTCAGAAAAATCCTAAGCAATTGGCTCTCTCAAAACACTTGAACCCTAAAAGACAAGACCTAATAAGTTCTCAAAGGAATCAATAGGTGAAGTTGACCCCTTGGGTCAACCAACCTTCAACTTAGGTTACTCTTCGCACTTAAAAAGCTAAAAGTTCAAGTGAAAATCTAAGCACCCTGATCTTAAACTAAAAGTGGTAGACTTAAGAGATCAAGATCCCCATTCTGGTCTACCTGGAATCTCAGTGACAAGAGAGGTCGGGTGGGGGAAACCCTGTAATCCGTGGGGACGCTCTACCGTGTAGGGGTCTTCTCCGGACTCACCCTCTCTGGCTGCCCAGGTAATTCTCAGGTGGTCGATCTTTTGATCAAGGGGTCCATCTACCCCACACCTCTATAGTCACCCAACATTTTGGATGTCTCGATTGGGTCCAGCACCTGCTAAACTCATCTCTTCCAACAGTGTATGTTTGGTAGGAGGTCCTTGAAACCTCCTTTAGAACTTCACTCTCCTCGAGGTCAATCCTCAGTACCCTTGTTTGAGAAAACAACACCTTACATCAATCTCTCCTCCGACTCTGAACCCAACTCACCTTCTTCTTCCACAATGGCTCAGCCAGTTGAGGAAGAGAACAATCTGGAGCACCAGCTCCAGCGACTCAATGACCTCATCTAGAACTTTGCGCACCCACCGCAGCGTCCTATGATGCGGGACCATTATAATCCTGCTGCGGTGACTATTAAGCCTCGAGTCAGAATCTCGACTGAAGGACCTGATTCTGAATTAAAGCCCAATATGATTCATGCCATACCCAAATTCCATGGGCTTAATTCTAAAGACCCCTTCCAGCACATCAAACAACTAAAGCAAATAGCCCAGACTTTTGGGTCAGATGCACAAAATTGGGACATTCTCCACATGAAGATGTTCTCCTTCTCCCTTATGGACAAGGCCGCTCATTGATATCAAACACAGACCCGACCGATCAATAATTGGGAAGAACTTCAGTCCGAATTTTTGAAGAAGTTCTTTCCCGTTTGTCGAACTAATGCCTTGCGCCATCAGATTACCCACTTCACTCAGCAAACGGGAGAACCTCTCCTTGTGGCATGGGATCGCTTTTAGGATCTCATGAGAAAGTGCCCCCATCACGGAGTTCCTAAATGGGAACAAGTCCTGTCTTTTTACCAGGGACTCCGTAAAGATATCAAGCTTTTCGTCAATGCAACTTGCGGAGGGAATATCATGGGTCAACATGAGGACACCATGTGGGAGATTCTCGAAAACATGTGCGAGAACTCCATCAACAATGACTCCATGGGATTATTCGACAGGAGGAATACCCGCGCATCGACGAACCTTAGGAGAGCACTCGAGAGGCAGGGCCTGTCCACATCAGTCGACCTGGAACTAATGGCCAGTCGATTGGACAAGGTCTCCATCATTGAGAAGAAGGTGGACGAGCTGACTCAGCACTTGCAGCGAGCCACCTCTGCACATAATTCCTTCGCACAGCCTCCTTCCACAAGGGAGACTGTGCAAAATATTCTCCACCGATCTTCTCCTGGGATGGATCCATATCCACCCCCATCTGATTCCCAGATCGGAGGGTCATCCAATCCTTTCTATACCAGCCCGGGGAATTCCATTCCCCCATTCTCTGATTCTTTGGAGGTTCCTCAGACCAGCGAGGACCTCAACGCCATCCAGAACGATCCATTCTCCAACACCTATAACCTTGGATGGAGAAACCATCCCAACTTCCAGTGGACGGGAAATTCCCAAATCCAGAGACCACCCTTTCAGCCCCGTCCACAACCTCCTCGTCCTTACCAGCCACCGCAGCCTCAGCCCAACCCGACTTTTTCATCAAGGCCAAATCAGGACCAAATGTCCCTCATCCTTCAAACTCTGGCTGACATTCAAAGAACGAATGCGGCTATTCAGAAACAGCACAAGGACGAACTTATAGAGGTTCGAAATCAACTGGCCCAGTTGGCGAATTCTCGCCAACCAGGCACACTTCCTTCTCAACCTCTTCCTAACCCTAATAACGTACCGACCCAGCGGCGCGTTATGAACCCAAACCCAGGCCAAGCACATATGATTTATCAAGCCCCCTCTGTTCCTTCACCCGACGGGATGGAAGCTTCCACTTCCTATGCGGACTATCAGCAGCAACCCATCTTACCCAACCCTAACCAAAATCAGGCAGGACTAAATTCCGTAACGACCCGTAGTGGTAAGGAAACCCAAGATCCACCCTATCCAAACCACTCCAAGCCTGGTAGTAATCCCAACACTAGGACAGAAATCAAGGACGTTCCTATCCCTGTCCCAAATCAAAAACCTGGACCTATCCTAAAAGAACCAACCAAGGTTCCTTTTCCCGAGGCCTTGACCAAGGGAAAGAAGACAACCAAGCCCGTGGCACCTGAGGAGGACCTGGTTAAGCTCTTTGAGCAGGTCCAAATAAACATCCCCTTGATGGATGCGATTCGCCACGTACCGGCTTACGCACGATTCTCAAAGAATGTGTGTACACCTCAGTGGAAGCCGCAAACCAAGAGTGGGAGTCCAATTGTACAGTCAGAGCAAGCCAGCTCTGTAATCCTAAGCAGGCTCCCACCCAAAGCTAAAGATCCCGGTACTCCCCTGATTTCCTGCAAAATAGGTGATACCCAATTTGACAGAGCATTACTAGACTTGGGTGCTTCCATAAATCTGATACCCACATCCTTACTTAACCACCTAAAGAATCTGAGCTAAAATCGGCTGAGGTGACATTACAATTAGCAGATCGATCTATAAAGTCACCTAAAGGGATTCTCGAGGATGTTATCGTAAGAGTGCGGGATTTCTATTTCCCAGTAGACTTTATAGTCTTAGACATGGACGCCCCTGAAAATCCTAGGGATACACCGATCATTCTAGGCAGACCTTTCTTAGCTACTGCTAGAGCCAACATCAACTGTGAAGAGGGCCAAATAGAGCTCAAATTTGGAAATTAAACCCTAAAAATTGATATATTTAAGGTCCAACGAGGAATCAATTGCGGTGTCATCGAACAGATTTTTGATATTAGGGCTTTGGTTGATGAAACGCATTTTGAGAATAACCTGATTATATCTCATCAACCACAGAAAGATCTCGAACCGCAATTAGAGGAGTCAAATCCAGAATTAGACAAACCCATAACTCCTATCCTTGAACCTCACACTTACCCGGAACTGCCCGCTACTGCTAATAGCCCCGTCCTTGAACTGAAACCCCTTCCCGATCATTTGAAATACATCTTTTTGGGTTCTAATCAGACCCTTCCTGTGATTATAAATTCCAAACTTTCTCCTGAACAGGAATCTTGTCTGATTGCTATTCTCCAGCAACATCGCAGAGACATTGGATGGACTCTCGATGACATGACTGGAATAAGTCCCTCTTATTGCACACATCATATTTATTAAGAAGAGGGCGCACGACGTTCTCGTGAGATGCAGAGACGTTTGAACCCCAATCTGCAGGAGGTCCTGAAAAAGGAGATCATCAAGTGGTTAGATGCAGGGATCATCTACCCGATCTCCGACAGTCGTTAGGTGAGCCCAATTCAGGTTGTGCCTAAAAAGGCAGGCTCACCACCATTACGACTAAAACCGAAGAAGTCATACCTACCCGATTAGCCAACTCGTGGAGAGTCTCCATAGATTACCGACGACTCAATTCCTCCACGAAGAAGGATCATTTCCCACTACCTTTCATTGATCAGATTCTCGAGAAATTAACGGGAAATCGATTCTTCTGCTTCCTTGATGGGTACTCCGGTTATAACCAAGCAGCTATTCATCCTGAGGACCAAGAAAAGACCATGTTCACCTGCCCCTTCGGAACGTACACATTCCGAAGGATACCGTTCGATCTCTGCAATGCACCTGCGACTTTTCAGCGGTGCATGCTTGCCATATTCTCTGATATGGTAGGTGATTATCTGAAAGTCTTCATGGATGACTTTTCAGTCTTCGGGGCATCATTTGATGATTGCCTCCAGCACTTGGTTCATATACTCAGGCGCTGCATTGATGTTAATTTGGTTCTTTCCTAGGAAATGAGCCATTTTATGGTGCCTGAGGGGATCGTCCTAGGACATCTGATTTCTGAGAATGGCATCCAAGTGGATCGAGCCAAGGTTGATCTAATCTCTCGCCTTCCTATGCCTGGCTCGATCAGGGACATCCGTTCTTTTCTGGGGCACGTCGATTTTTACCGTCGTTTCATTCCTAAATTCTCGAAAATCGCACGCCCCCTAACGACTCTTCTCTCTAAGGATGTACCCTTTGAAATCTCCAAGGAATGCACTCAAGCCTTTGAGAACCACCGTGACCGAGTCACCTAGGTCCCGATCCTACAATCCCCTGACTGGTCTCAACCCTTTGAGATCATGTGCGATGCGTCTGATTTCACTGTAGGAGCGGTTCTGGGGCAGAAAGTTGACGGGAAACCCGTGGTCATCTACTACGCTAGCAAGACACTTGATGAGGCTCAGCGTAACTATACAGTTACGGAGAAAGAGCTACTAGCCGTAGTATTTGCCCTTGAAAAATTTCGATCTTATCTCCTGGGTTCCCACGTCATCATCTACTCGGATCACACGGCTGTGAGGCATCTCCTTGCCAAGAAGGACGCAAATCCCCGACTAATCCGATGGATCTTACTGTTGCAAGAATTCAATCTCGAGATTCGCGACAAGACGGGAACACAAAATGTGGTAGCTGACCATTTGTCCCGCCTTCCTTCTGAGATTATCAACCCTTTCAGACCCATCACAGAACATTTCCTTGATGAGCACCTGCTGACTATTGGTACTAGACTTCCATGGTTTGTTGATATAGTAAACTACTTGGCATTTCATCAGATCTCGTTCGATTGGCCGAAGGCCAAGAAAGACAAATTGCGCTCTGATGCCAAGTATTACATTTAGGAAGATCCGTACCTCTTCCGCATAGGTGCTGACCAAATCATCCGGAGATGTGTCCCAGAAATGAAGTCAATGATATTCTTTCCTTCTGCCACGACCAGGCATCGGTGGCCCTTTCTCTGGGCACAAAACTGCATCGAAAATCCTCCAGTGTGGCTTTTATTGGCCCACTCTGTTCAAGGATGCATACAATCACTGCAAGGCATGCAGTCGTTGCCAAACATTGGGCAACATGAGCTATCGCGACATGATGCCTTTGTAGCCGATTCTCGTATGCGAAATCTTTGATGTTTGGGGGATTGATTTTATGGGCCCATTTCCTGTTTCGGATGGTTTCGAATACATTCTACTCGCTGTGGACTACGTGTCCAAATGGATCGAAGCCATACCGACCCGAACCTGTGATCACAAAATCGTTCTCAAATTCATTCATCACAATATCTTCTCACGATTCGGGATTCCTCGTGCTATCATCTCAGACGGGGGGACCCATTTCACGAATGCTCAGTTTAGGTCACTGATGACCAAATACGGGGTGTCTCGCCGAATCTCTACTCCTTATCACCCCCAGACTAATGGTCTAGCTGAGCTGTCAAATCGGGAGATCAAGAAAATCCTATAGGTCACTGTTCGGCCTGACAGAAAGGACTGGTCACCCCAACTTCCAAAAGCCTTGTGGGCCTATAGTACCGCCCACAAAACCCAATTAGGCATGTCTCCCTTTAGACTGGTGTATGGGAAGGTATGTCACCTTCCCGTCGAACTGGAGCACAAAGCCTATTTGGCAGTACGGAATTGTAATCTAGATCTTTCTAAGGCTGGAACCCACAGAAAGCTTCAAATCAGCGAGATCGATGAACTACGTCTTGATGCGTACGAGAACTCGCAAATCTACAAGGAGCGGGTTAAAGCCTTCCATGATAAGCACATCTCTAGAAAGATCTTTCATCCTGGTCAGAAGGTCCTACTCTTCGATGCCCGACTCAAACTTTTCCCTAGGAAGCTGCGATCCAAGTGGGTTGGACCATACTTAGTCCGACAAGTTTTTGGAAATGGAGCTGTCGAAATCAGTCCACTCAACCATAATCCCGCACTTTTCATCATGAACGGTCAGAGACTCAAACCGTTCATTGATGTAACCTCTACTGATTTGGCTGAATCATCTTTCATCCTCCATTTTCCCTAAACTTATTGCGCCCAGCCGATGGCATAAAACTTAGCGCTCAATGGGAGGCAGCCCGTCATTCTCCTTGAAAACCTAAAACCTCTTGCGCACTTAAGGTTCACCCTTTAGGACAGTCGACTCCACCTCAGGTGCTTGCATCTGAGATTAGAAATCGTCTGCAACAGTCACCCCGGCCCATTCACTCATCAAAACATCTATCCTAAGGAATGAACTAAATAAAAACACCCTAAGTTATAATGAGGATATTGCAAATCTTAGGCATGGGGGATATGAAAGTGCAAAAACTTATAAGAAAAGGTTTTAAACAAAAAAATTCACATATCCCAAAAACACCATAAAAATAAAAAAAAAAATTTTTTTGAAAACCAAAGAATAATAAAATGAGAGGAGGAAAGAAAATTTTGAGGACTCTACAAAGGAGGAGAAAGGAACAAAATGGAAAGGAGCACAAAATAAAAAAAAAAGTAATAGTCATTAGTAAGAAATTAAGGAATTAACCTAAGTTCTAGACCTCATTCAGGAAAAGAAATAGAAAGTGCACAGTGAGATTGGAAAGAACGTGAACTTTAGGCATTCTTAGATAGACTCTTAGTACCCATTAAGATCTAGACATTCCTTAAGAGGTTGAGAAAAATGAAAAGCTGAAGTATTAGGTCCAAGACTTAGGGAGTATTTGGCCTCGTTAACTAACTTTTGGTTTACGGGACTTAGTAACCTAAGCACCCTAACCTCACACACAGCCTGGTTCAGCAAGCGTAAAAATCAAAATCACGTAGAAGCATTGCAAAAATTCTGAAAATAATACCTAAAGTAGGAGCGACCAATCAACACAAGTTGATTTGGACGAGTTCCCAGCGTGGAGAGGTGGGAAATTTCCCTCGAAGATGCGTAACAAAATATTATCTCCTCGGTGCTTGTCTATCAGGATATCTACATATCCAACCGGGGGCATGTAAGTACTCTGCTGGTTCAAATTCCATGGATGGCATTATCACGAAATGTCAATTGCAAGGGTCTGAATTCGGCCACGGAACACCATGGATGGGATTATCTTGAAATCTGAATAGCCAGGGTTCTGGGGGTTGCCATGGGCGGTGCTATCTCGAAGCATCGACTGCCAGGAACCCTTGAGGATTGATGATGGGGACAAGGAATCCGATACAGACCGTGTTGAAAAGCCAATCCTAAGCTAGAATTAAAAAGAGAAAGAGAGAGAAAACTCTCCAAACAAAAAAATCTTCTATCTCTCTTTCTTGCAAAACGCACTGCGAACAGAGCTAGGGCTAAAATTATCTCAAGCATGGGTGCTTTAACCACAAAGTCCAATAAACCTTAGGTTAGTTCTTGTAGGCCTTAAAAACCTTTGTTAAGGACTGAGGTTGAGGCTAGACAGATCTGGATCTTAGTTGGTACTAGAGTACCTTTTAGGCCTATGGTTGGCATTCTGACCTAATCTAGTTTGCAAAAGAAAAAGCACTTATCTGAAATCATTAAGAACTTCATAGTCTAAAACAAGGGTTGAAACCTTAATACTTTGCTAAGGGACTAGCAAAAAGCTAGGCATGGGGGTATGATGAGAACCTCATCATAAACCCTAACTAGCACAATCTAACCCAGATATGTAAAAAAAAGCTCCTACATGACCCAAAGAAAGGCTTAACTCAGAGAATTCTGAGTTTAAAAAGAAAATAAATCATAAGGGGTAAAACTGCAATTTCACCAATGCAGTTGGCGAACAGGGTAACTAAGGGTCCAAACACAGGTGAAACAAGCCTAACAAGAAGGAAAGTGGGGTGATCTGATCTAACAAGGGGTTGTAGCAACTTCAAGAAATTAAATGACATCCTATGACCCTAAAACAAACCCACTTCAATTCACGAGGTTTGAGGTAGGATAAAAATCAACTAAACCATCTAAAATTCATAGAAAAATATTCTCTAGGGTTTAGAACCTTCAATTTGGCCTTAGAAACCTATTTTGACCTAAAAAGATAACCATGCCCAATTAATAACTTAATTTAGATTTTTACGTAAATTGGCTAGTCAAACATGGTCCAACCTAGAATTAAAATTCACCATTAAAATCCTTAGGTTCAAATTGATCTTGTATAAAAACTTGAGCCTAAGAAGAGACCTCCTTGACCCACTTTACAATTTGGTTTTCTTCATTTACTTTTTGACCCTTATCTTTTGAAACCTTTACATTTAGGCTCCTAACTTTTCATCGTTCTTTGCATAACGGTCCTCCCTGCAAAACTCTATGCAACGCCATGCTCCGGTAACCTTGCGCGGAGCATGGCGCCACGCAGAGAAGGGTTGCCGCCCTGCAAAGCAGAAGCGGGGTTCCCTGCGACGTCCTCTGTCGCAGGGTCCCGCCCATGCCCTCTGTCGACCACCATACCTTCCGTGCGAATGCGCGGAAGGTATGGATGCCATCTCCGGCCTCACTCCAGTGAGGGTGGCATGTCGCCAGCCCGCTCCTCCTTCTGCGCCAACCCCTTTATAAGGACCGGCACTCCCTGCCAGCTCCTTCAAGCTCTTCTTTGATGGAGAAAACCCCCCACTTCATCCCTTCCTCCTCCGTCAGAAGGCTCGAAGCCTCCGGCGACTTCCTCCTCATCCTCCTCGTCGCTCAGCTGCCCTACCTGCAGCAGGGTTTGCCTTGCCCTCTTGTCTGCGCAGGGCTATACCCTCCGGCGCCCTCAGCCTGCTTCCTCATCGCCGCACTCCTCCTCCAGGGCTCCTTCTGCTCCAACTCCGGCAAGTACGAGCCGGCTTCTCCGCCCTCCCCCTTTGTCTAATACTTAGGTAAATAGCTTCCTCTCCCCCTCCCTTACATTTTCCCTCTCTTAATTTACCTTTTTACTCCACTACACGCGACTTCCACCTCCACCTGCCCCGTCTCCGACCACCTTCTCCGGCGAGTCCATTCCACCTCCACAGACCTCCTCACCCCTTGTCGACTACCCCAGAAGCTTCCCCTCACTCAACTCAACCGAACCCCTCTCCCCATTCACTGCCAACCACCGCCCGACCACCCCCCGAACAAACCCATCTTCTCACACATAGTCTGACCTAGGGCTACCTCCACACGCGCCCCTGCAGCTAGCCAACCCCGCCTCACCTTCGCCGTGATACGGCGAAGGTTTTCTGATGTTCTGACAGAGCCGCGAGGCAGTTTTCGTGCTTTCAGGTTCAGAGCCAGCTCCGCCATTACTGCCGAGCTTGGAGCAAGCTTGCTAGCCGCTCCAGACCTCCGCAGCCCCAGGTGGGAGTCCCAGGCCATGCGGAAAGAACTCACGCACGATCCTAGGTCCCCAATCGAAGGCACGACCTCGTGTATCACGGCAATCACAAGGATTCCTGCTGCGAGTGTTCGTAGCGTTCGTGAAATTTAGGTGGGACATTTAGTCCCACCTTGGAAGTCCTGAAAGCACCGCAGCCGAATAAATGGAAAAAGTGTATTAGGCTTATCACCTTCGAACACAGGGGTCAGGTCCCTCACGCACACTGCGCGCCACGCGCTGGCTCACCCTCGCCCGCGCCCACGCCCGGCGGGTCTGGGCAGGATCCGATTACCAAAACCGCGCACTCCTCGCCCACCACCGCACGCCGATGGTCCTGGTCCCGAGCGAGATACCCGCACCCGATTACCCGGCTCTGGGAGAGCAGTCCTAAGAGAGAAATCTGAGAAAGAGAGAGACACGGGGAAGGGTAGGGGTAGGTTTTTCTCTAACCCTTGTGTGAGCGTGCAGGAACAGAAGGAGAAGAGGGAAGGAAGGAAAAGAAGGGGAGCAGCCAAAGCCTCAGCCGCTCAAGGCAGCTGAAGAAGAAGAAGAAACGAAGGAGAGAAACAGAAGAAGAAGAGAAGGAAGGCACTGTAGCAAACCTACAGTTAAGTCGTCTAACCACTGCATCAGATGACGGAAGGGCAGCGGCCAGAAAAGAAAGAAGGAAGCAGGGAAGAAAAAGAAGAAAGAAGACTGAAGCCACAAGCAAGGAAAGAAAGAAAGAGAAGAACGGAAGAAAAGAAGTAGAAAGAAGAAGAAGGCTGAAGAAGAAGAAGTCAGAGAAGAAGAAGAAGATTACCACAGCCGCAGAAGAAGAAAAGAAAAGAAAGAAGAAGAAAGGATGACTCTGCAGGAAAAAGAAGAGAAGGAGATCAACCTAAAGAAAAGGAGGAGAGAAGAAGAAGAAGCCAAGAGAAACTCTAGCTCCCTCTCTCTCTCTTATTTTGTAACATAATAGAGAACTTAATTAGACTTCTAGAAGCATAGTTGCTCCATGAGTTCGACCTCGGGAAAACCTTGTTATTCCGAGTAAAAAAAATCTTGTATTAAACTGGTTACTGTTCTATCATATACTACAACAAATATAAATAAAGACAGAAGTCATGCTACCAGCAACCCCCAGAACCCTGGTTTTCAAGATTTCGAGATAATCCCGCCCATGGCGTTCCGTAGCCGAATCCAGACCCTGGCAATCGTCATTTCGTGATAATTCCACCCAAGGTATCTGAACCAGCAAAGTTCTTACATGCCCCTGGTAGGATATGTAAATATCCGAAGAGACAAGCTCTAAGGAGACGATATATTGTTACGCATCTTCGAGGGGAATTTCCTGCCTCTCCGCGTAGGGAACTCGTCCAAATCAACTTGTGTTGATCTGCAGCTCCTAATCTAGGTAACTTTTTCAGAACATTAAAACGCTTTTGCGTGATTTTGGTCATTATGCGCACTGAACCAGACTGTGTGTGAATTGGGGTACGTAGGTTACCGAGTCCCGCAAATCGAAGGTCAGTTAACGAAGCCGAAAACTCCCTAAGCCTTAGACCTAATACTTAAGTTTCGCAATTTCCCCAACCTCTTGAGGATTATCCAGATCATAGAGGGTACTAAGAGTCTAGTCAAAAAGGCATAAGATCAGCGTTCCTACTAATCACTTTTTGTGTCTCCTTAACACCTTTTGTCATTTTTCTCTTTTTTCTTGATGTGGTCTAGAACTTCAGTTAATCCCTTAATTTCTTACTAATGACTATTTTTTTTTCTTTTCATTTTATGCTTCTTTTTTTGGCATTTTGTTCTTTTTCCTCCTCATGTTTTGTATAGCCTAAAAATTTTCTCTCCCCCCTCCGCAGTTTTTTTATTTTTTCAAGATTTTTCAATTTTTGTGTTTTTTCTTTTTTTTTTTGTTGAAACCTTTTCTTGATATGAGTTTTCATAACATTTTGCACTTTTATACCCCCCCATGTCTAAGATTTGCAATGTCCCCATTATAAATTAGGTAGCTTTGAATTCAGCTTAGTCATTCATTATGACAGGTGTTGGGTGAGCGAATGGGTCGAGGTGATTGTTGCAAACGATTTCTAAACTCAGGTACGGGTACCTAAGGTGGAGGCAGTTGTTCTACTGGATGAACCGTAAAGTACAATATCAATTTAACATAGAAATGTCAGGAAAGGTTTCAGGTTTTTCAAAGAATGACGGGTCGCCTCCCGTTAAGCACTGAGTTTTACGCCATCGGCTGGGCGCAATGAGCTCAAAGAGAATGGAGGATAAAGGATATCTCAGCCAAATCTGTATTGGTCATGTCAATGAACGATTTGAGTCTCTGACCGTTCATGACGAAGGGTTCGGAATCTTGGTTGAGTAGACTGATCTCAACAGCTCCATTTCCAAAGATTTGTTGGACTAGGTAGGGTCTGATCCATTTAGATCGTAGCTTTCCTGGAAATAATTTGAGTCGGGCATCAAAGAGTAGGACCTTTTGACCAGGAAGAAAAATCTTTCTAACTATGTGCTTGTCGTGAAAGGCTTTAACCCACTCTTCGTAAATTCGCGAGTACTCATACGTGTCGTGGCATAATTCATCGATCTCACTCATTTGAAGCTTTCTATGGGTTTCAGCCTTAGAAAGATCTAGGTTGCAGTTCGGTACTGCCCAATAGGCTTTATGCCCCAATTCAACGGGGAGGTGACACGTCTTCCCGTACACCAATTTGAAGGGAGACATACCTAATTGGGTCTTGTAGGCGATCCTATAAGCCCACAATGCTTCCGGAAGCCGAGATGACCAATCCTTCCTGTCAGATCGAATGGTAACCTGGAAGATTTTCTTGATCTCCCAGTTTGATAGCTCAGCTAGACCATTAGTTTGGGGGTGGTAAGGAGTAGAGATTCAGTGCAGCACCCCGTATTTGGTCATCAGTGACCTGAACTGAGAGTTTATGAAATGGGTCCCTCTATCGAAAATTATTGCGCGTAGAATCCTGAACCGTGAGAAGATGTTTTGGTAAATGAACTTGATAACAACTTTGTGATCATTGGTTCGGGTTGGGATGGCTTTGATCCACTTGGACACCTAGTCAACAGCGAGTAAAATGTATTTTATGGAAGGGTCCCATAAAATCAATCCCCCAAATGTTGAAAATCTTGCACAGTAGAATCGGTTGTAAAAGTACCATGTCTCGATGGCTCATGTTACCCAAGGTCTGGCAACGGGTACATGCCTTACAATGATTGTATGCATCCTTGAAAATTATAGGCTAGTAAAAGCTACACTGGAGGACTTTTGATGCGATTTTGTATCCTGAAAAATGTCCACCGCATGCCTGGTCATGGTAGAAAGAGAGTATGTCTTTGATTTCTACCTTCGTGACACATCGTCAAATTATTTGATCAGCATCAATGCGGAACAGATACAAGTCTTCCCAAAGGTAATACTTGGCATCAGAACGTAATTTATCCTTCTTGGCCTTCGGCCAATCAGACAGGATCTGATGTGATATCAAGTAGTTTACTATATTAGCAAACAATGGAAACCCTATATCAATAGTCAGGAGGTGCTCATCAAGAAAATGTTCCGTGATGAATCTGGAAGGGTCAATGATCTCAGAAGGAAGGCGAGACAAGTGATTAGCTACCACATTCTGTCTTCTCGCTTTGTTGTGAATCTCGAGGTCAAATTCTTGCAACAGCAAGATCCATCGGATTAATCGAGGTTTTACGTCCTTCTTTGCAAGGAAATGCCTCACAGCTATGTGATTCGAGTATATAATAACATGGGAACCCAAGAGGTAAGATCTGAATTTTTCTAGGGCAAATACTACGGTTAGCAGCTCTTTCTCAGTAACCATGTAGTTACGCTGAGCCTCGTCAAGTGTTTTGCTAGCGTAGCAAATGACCACGGGTTTCCCGCCAATTTTCTGCCCCAAAATTACTCCTATAGTGAAGTCAGATGCATCGTACGTGATCTCAAAGGGTTGAGACCAATCAGGGGACTGTAGGATCGGGGCTTGGGTAACTTGGTCACGAAGGATCTCAAATGCTTGAATGCATTCCTTGGAGATTTCGAAAGGTACACCCTTGGAGAGAATAGTAGTCAAGGGACGCACGATTTTCAAAAAATCAGGGATAAATCGACGGTAAAAATCGACGTGCCCCAGAAAAGATTAGATGTCCTTGATCGAGCTAGGCATGGGGAGTTTGGAAATCAAGCTAACCTTGGCTCGATCGACTTAGATGCTTTTCTCTAAAATCAGATGTTCCAGGACGATTCCCTCATGCACCATAAAGAGAGAACTTAAAAGGATACCGTAATATTTTTTATCCATAATCATATGTGACTCTTCTATATAACTTCACCTCATCTATCACATAATCGTATAAGATAGGTATAACGATGGGTATATAAAAAAATATCCCTCCCTTTATGCTTTTCCTGGAGACTTTTCCTCGAAATAACAAGGTAAAAGGAGAAAACGAATGACCTTTTTTTTCCATGGTGCTTGATAAATTACTACAATTCAGATCGAGGGCCACTGTTCTGTTGTTGGATCTTGATGTTACAAAAGCATTTTGAATTATTGGTGGATGTGGGTTCTAGGATAAGGAGACCTCACCTGCAAAACAAAAATAATACGATTAAGAAGACAAAAGCCTTCTCTATCAGCCAAGTACATAGAATTAATTTGGATGTAGGGATAAACTTTATGAGATAATTTTTTTACAGTTAGATTATTCTCCGTTTTTGTTTGGAAGTTATAAATGTTATCCTAATGAGTTAATGTATGATTATTTGAAAAATTTCTAAGTTAATATGCGAAAATACATGAGATAACTCACACAAAAAAAAATTATCTCACATCAACTTAGAATAAGTTATCTTAGGTTAAGTCTTCTTAAATCAGATTAAAATATCCTTCCTATCAAATAAAATTAATCCCTATTTTGATGGATTAATTTCGTTACGAAACTAGACCTAAAGAGTAACTTAAGCCTAATTTGTTTTATTCTCGCAAAATAAGGGTAACCCGACATACCTCAACTCTGTGTTAGGACTTAAGGAGCTTTAACCCAAGATATCTCATCCCACGTCACAGGAAACCACATGTTATGTTGCTTTTTGCTATCCCATTCGATCCCACATAAGTAGGCTGCTGACAACAGAGAGAGGACTTCGATGCCCCTCTCTTCATCCCCCTGGCTCTATCCTTTTTTTTTTTTTTCCTTTCTCAATCATAGTTATTTCAAAAATCACCCGTGATGAATTTGATTTCATATTTTGAGAATCATCGAAAATCAAAATATCATCAAAGCTTTGGCCTAAGGAATCACCATAACCTCCCATTTTGAAAGGGGGGGGAGGGGAGGGGGACGAAGGTGAAGAACTTGAGAGGGTTACGACCTCGGATAAGGTGGAGGAGCAAACCTAGGGGTCCGATACCATGTTGAAGGAGCTTGATGAGTGCAGGTAAACCTCACCTCTTGGATATCATCTAGGCAATGGGGATCTAAGACTCCCTTGGACATCATAAGGCCCTACTTGTTTCACGGGATATAATCATTTATCCCTTATTGGCTAAATTTCATCTTAGGATAAAGATGAAAAATTTAAGATAAACTTATTTTAGGAGAGATACATTTATTCCCCCCATCCTATGAGATATCATTCCGACTTATTTTTTTCAAACATATCTACTTATCCCATCATGTAACCCATACCACCTTCCAATATTAAAATCAATTAATCTCTACTTATCCCTCAATTTTGACCCCAGTACGAAAGGGAACAAATCGTAGTTTTTTCTGACATCTATTCAGAATCTCGGACTGTGTGCGGATTGGGTAGGGTGGTGATGGAGGGGCACTGTCTCACTTCTCAGTTTTGGTTTTTGATGGAAATTATCTCTGTTTTATGGGCTCTATCAATTTGTTTGCTTCATCCAGGAGTGAAGGCAATGGAGGCGGCGTTGAGATGACGAGGTCGGGCAGTTAGAGCGATGGGATAAGTTTTGAGGGGTACTCATGTAAATCATAATTCGAACCCAACACTTGTGATTTAACTATGGTTACTCCTCTATCTTTAAACGCTGAATGAAGAGGCATTTGTAACTGCCAAATGTAATTACAAATTATACAAGGATGTGGAAGAAATTACATAAGATTTCAATGACAGCAAGGTAAAAAACTCATTATCCTTTTAACTCTTTCCCCTCATCAAACCTTCTTCGTCAAAACCTTGTCACAGGGACCATACCATTTATCCAATGAGTATATAACATCTACAACTTAGCAAGTAGGTTTGGCAAATAGATACTCCACTGATACATAAAGAAGCAAAAACTCAACGAACCTACTGTAACATGTTCTGCGGAGACAATTCTCAATCAAATCATAATGTATTAATCCATATAAAGTACACAAAAAACAAAAAAGTGTATAATACAATCCAAGACAATGGAAAGTTGAATAAGCAACGAGGGCAAGTAATATATGATAGGTTCGCATTTCAGAAACGTAAAAGCTCACGTACACGTTTACGCATCCTTCAATAAGCAAATATTATTAATAATATTAAATTTTAATTTGATATTAAAATACACTGATGTAGTTTATTTTATACTTAAAATTTATTTTATAACTAAATACTATTAATATAATTTAATTTAAAAAATATATCTAAACTTTCCTGTTAACATATATTTATATTATTTTTAATTCGTTAATAGATGGGAAGATTCCAAAATCGAGATGACAAAAGTAAAGAAACTGTAGGGTAAACTGCACAAAGGGCCCTCGAAACCATAGATATGCACAACATATGCTCCACTTTTCCGAAATCCCCAAGTTACTCCACGAATCTCAAGATTCATCTCACCATCCCATCCATCTTGACACTGAAAGTTTCTATAAAACTTCAGCCGGATACCCTAGAAATTTCAAATTTTATTTTTCCATGTTCCAGATATACAAATGATGGTCATTAACAAAATTGTAAGATCTTGACAGTGAAACCAAAAGTTTTAGCTCTTTCAAACCTCCGAAAAGATTCTTAGACATCATAGAAGTATCCCACATACTGGAGCCCCCCACCTCAACTTGGCAACATGCATTAATGCTACTTCAATGCCAAGGCAACAACGATGTAGTCTCAATGTCAGAAATCAACGAGATATCCTAATGGAGGAAAACGAGCAACAACAGCGCGTGTGATATCCCATGAACCTATTGTTTTCTTGCAGGCTATATGTTACAATCCAATCTTAGATTTCTACATAATCTAAAATTGATTCGTCCCAACTAATCGTAAGATCTAGTCATCTAACAAGAAATAACTAAAAACAGATAAATATACCACAACCACAAGTACAATGTAACTAAACAGAAAATAATACGAAGACAGTAAAGGAAATAAAACAAAAATATCTTATAATATTTCAGGCCATAACAACATATCAGCGGAAAGTACAACGGAAAAGTAACTGAACAGTATTACATATAACAAAATAATCACTACTACAAAAAGAAGCGTAAAAGAATAGCAAACGTCAACAGCTAAGACTGGACTCGACTAAACCGAACTCTCTCTACAGCCGGTGATGTTGGCTACTTAATTCCCTGACCTAAACAAGGTTATAAAATTTATGGAGTCAGCGAACTTTGAGTAGAGTGGTAATTCAACCATTTACATGTAATTAAGATAAGTAATTTATTTAATTATCCAAGACCTAGTCGTCCAACGAAGAAGTAACGAAAAAAGCAGTAAAATAAACCACATTCAGCATGAATATAACTAACAGCAAGAAAATACAACAGTAAGGAAAGAAACCACTACAGTATATACCACCACAACAGTAGAACAACATTCATAACAGAATATGAACTGCAGGTAAAGAAAAGTACAGCGGTAACAAGAACTACTCACTACAGTGAAACAAAAAGAGGTACAAGAGAACAGTGGTAACTCTACTGGACCCTACTCGGCCCAGCGTCCTCTGCAGCCGCTGACCCTGGCTACTCAACACCTGGTCCTGAAAGGTAACGAGTGTAACACGTCAGCAAAACGCTGAGTAGAGTGGCAACTAAAACAAAAGAAACAGTAGAGTGTACAGTAGCTGTTATGTTCTGTTACTTTATTTACGTCTTTCAATTGTCTCATGATTTCATTTATTTCTCAGATCCTTCACTTGATCTCGAATGTTCCTCGTGGGAACGATCTTGATTGCAGTCTTTTCTAAAAAGTAGAAGTAGCACGTGGTGCTCTCCTGGCCGGGAGAGTCCCCCGTGGTGATCCTACTCTCAGTCAACCACCCCAAGGTCACGGACAGACGTAACGGTGACTACGGCACGCGCGATAAACGCATAGGTAGCTAACCCGCACTGGCACGCGGTCAGTCGTTTCCGTTAACGGGTGCACCCAAAGCACAGCACGGAACCAGTACAGGGCATAGCCCTCTCAATAACAGGGGTCCAACCCCTCCACAGTAACCAAACAGGGGTCTTGCCCCACCACAGTCCGCACACCCTCGCCTGACTACACTGGTTTGCCCCAGTGGGCCTAACAAGTCGGTGTAGGAGGCTAGCAGAACCCCGGGGCCCGTGGGGTAGCTAGTACCTCCCTACACTAGTAGCTCTCCTCGGTACTATGTACACAAGGGCCAGCAAGTCAGTACAAACTGGCCAGTCCTAACCCTGGGTCCCTGGGGCGGCTGGCTCCGCTCTGCACTAAACAGGTACAGGTACTTCCCTTGGTACTACGTACCCAAGAGACAGCACACTATCACGTCTTTCTTTCTCAGTTCCATTCCTTTCTCTTTCCAGGAGTTCCACTCCTAATTCCCCGTAGGGTTCCAGCTCTTTTAACTCAGAACATCTAGGTTTCACTTTCCAGCTTCACGTTCTTACAATCCATGTTCTCAGTCACATTTATTTATTCATAACAGGCAGCTGTTAATTCAATTTACAGGCAGCTATTTGTTCCTTTCCATTTTTCCAAGACTGCAGTATTCATATATTCCACTAGTTTTCCCCGTCCTAGGATTCATGCCATATCCTAGGATATATCATACAATCTAGTTTTCCAGCTCTAGGATTCATGCAACACCTAGGATCTATCATTCAATCTATTTCTCATTCCTAGGATTCATGCAATGTCCTAGGTTCTATTTATGGTTCCATAATTTAACAGATTATACTAAATAACTTAAAAGCCACTCTACCGGTTACAACAGGAGTACTGGGGGCGTGGTCGGGAATCCCACGTGCCTCCGCAACCCCCGAGACTGAAATGGAACGGAGTCCTATCACAAGGATCAAACATAAGGAGTTTCTCAAAACAGTATCTAATCACTATAGACGGGTAGAGGATTTAATTCCGAAAAGCACGCAACTCAAAACGCAGAAAATGGACTCCGAACGGGCCCTAAACAGGTCGAAAACGACGAAACAGTGCAAAATTAGACGTCTGGGACTTCTTCCAGACGTCTTAAAAAATTGGGATCAGATGGTACCTTGTCCTGCGTGGTCTCTCAGACGTCCAGAAGCCTGCGAGGGCGTCTGGCCTAGTTCCCAGACGTCCGATGGTCACCCCGGACGTCTGGAAGTCCCTCCAACCGTCTGGCACCGCTGCCAGACGTCTGATTCGCGTTGGATGTAAATCTTAGAACCTGCGCGTACCCATCCTCGTGCTCAGTACGGACGGTCGAAGGAAAGGAAGAAGGTACGAAAATAACTTACCTTTCAGACGTCTGGACAGTCCTCCAGACGTCTTCCTCGTCGTCTGGTTGGAAACCCAGACGTCTGATTCTGGAAAAATTCCAGAATCAGAGCGCGACTCGCCCTCCGCCCGCGGCGCACGGCCGCGCCGCGCCTCGTCCGCCTGCTGCTCGAGCTGCAGCAGGCCTCCCGCGTCACCCCACGTCTGCTGCTCCCCCACCGGCCGGCTCTAGCAACCCCGGCAAGCTTGCCCTCACGGCCGAGCGCCTCCTCTTCTCGCGCAGCACCTCCTCCCGCACTCGCCGCGACTACCACCGCCGCCGCTCGCTCACTCTCGCACTGGCTAGAAGGAGAAGAGGAAGGGGCGGAGGCGATGAGGGTGAGGGAGAGGGCGAGGCTTTTTAAAGCCGCATGGGGAGAGAGAGAGAGAGCGAGACAGAGGGCAGCCTGCGCCCGCAGGAGAGAGGGAAAAAGCGACCGCAAGTCTGCGCGCGCAGGCGCGCAAACGCAACCGCGCGTGCCGCCGAAACCGAATCCCAGACGTCTGGAAGTGATTCCAGACGTCTGGTACGACGTTTGGGCCACCTCCCAGACGTCTTAAAAGACGTCTGAAACCACGCGCTCGTAACAATATAACAAACTCAAAGGAAGTATCGTCCCCGAAACTTGCGCTAACTAGGGTGCGGGAAAAACGTCATAATAATCATAACAAACTCAAAGAGGACCGATGCCGATCCGAAAAGACGTACCCGCGAAGAGTTCCGGGTACCGCTCCCACATTGCCGCCTCAGGCTCCCAGGTAGCCTTCTCGTACTGCTGGCTCCTCCATAAAACCTTCACCAGGGGTACTTGCCTTCGTCTCAAACTGCAGACGGCTCGGTCAAGAATCTGCATTGGCCGCTCGGGGTAGGTCAGGTTGTCGTCCACCTCAACGCTCCCGTGACTCAGTACGTGACTGGGATCGGCTACGTACTTCCTGAGGTTGGACACGTGGAACACGTCATGCACACCAGAAAGCTGTGGGCGGAGGGCAAGTCTGTAAGCAACGGGTCCAACCCGCTCCAGGACCTCAAAGGGCCCCACGAACCTCGGCGCGAGCTTCCCTCTCACCCCAAACCGCTGTAGGCCCTTCATGGGCGAAACACGAAGGAAGACGTGGTCCCCAACCTCAGATTGCACCTCTCTGCGTCTCCGATCTGCGTAGCTCTTCTGTCTGCTCCTAACAGTGCGGAGTCGCCTATGGATCTGCTCGACTACCTCCTGATTCTGCCGGATCAACCTGGGGCCAACCTCCCACTTGGTCCCCACCTCAACCCAACTCAAGGGTGCCGTACACCTCCGTTCGTACAGAGCCTCTTGGTCGGGAGAGTCTTTTCCAAAGAGTAGAAGTAGCTCGTGGTGCTCTCTTGGTCGGGAGAGTCCCCCGTGGTGGTCCTACACTCAGTCAACCCAAGGTCACTAACAGACGTAACGGTGACTACGGCACGCACAATAAGCGCATGGGTAGCTACCCCGCACTGGCACGCTGTCAGTCATTTCTGTTAACGGGTGCGCCCAAACCACAGCACGGAACCAGTATAGGGCATAGCCCTCTCAATAACAGGGGTCTAGCCCCTAAGAACCAAACAGGGGTCTCGCCCCTCCACAGTCCGCGCACCCTCGCCTGACTATCCTGGTTTACCAAGTGGGCCTAACAAGTCGGTGTAGGATGGCTATCTGAACCCCGGGCATCGTGGGGTGGGTAGCTCTCTCCCTACACTAGTAGCTCTCCCCGGTACTGTGTACGCGAGGGCCAAAAAAGCCGGTACAAAGTGGCCAGTCCTATCCCCAGGTCCCAACCATAGGGCGGCTAGCTCCGCTCTGCACTAAACAGGGGGACAGTTGCCTTCCTTAGTACTCCATACTCAAGGACCAGTTCACTTCCCCATTCACATTTCCAGTTCCATTCCATTTATTTTCCAGGAGCTCTACTCCTAAATCCCCGTAAGGTTCATGCTCATGTTTCTCAGGCCAAGCCATACTAGGTTTCATCATTTTAGGTTTATTCGCAGGTAACTCGTGTTTCCAACATTCAATCTTTCATTTCCAATTTATATACAGGCATCTCGTATTTAATTGCAAACAACAGTAATTTACATGCAACAGTTACTAATAACAGTACTTTACATTTCACAGGCAGCTATTATCCAATTACAGGCAATTGTTATTATTTTATTTACTCATCCAGACTGCAATCCATGCATTCAATGCACATGTTCCAGTGTTTCTAGTCCTAGGATTCATGCCATACCCTAAGATCTAACATTCAATCTAGGGTTTCTAGTCCTAGGATTCATGCCATACCCTAGAATCTAGCATTCATTCCGGATATGCATTCATGGTTGTAATTAATCTAGGGGAAGCCACTCTACCAGAAAAATCAGGAGTAATGAGAGCTTGATCGGCAGGTCCACGTGCCTCCGTAATGTCCGGTTGGCTTATTTACGTTTATTATACTTTAAGTTACAGTCGTTATAGTATGTAATAAGATAGCTACCAGATTAGTATTATAAAAAAATTTTACTCAGAACAAAGTTTTCCCGAGGTCGAACTCAGGGAGCAACTATGCTTCTAGAAGTCTAATTAAGTTATCCATTATGTTACAAAAATAAGAGAGAGAGAGAGAGAGAGAGTTCTCTTAGCTTCTTCTTCTCTCTTCCATTTCTTTCTATCCTTTCTCTTCCAGCTAATCTTCTTCTCTTCTTTTTCCTACAGAGTCTTCCTTTCTTCTTTCTTTTCTTTTCTTCTTCTGCGGCTGTGGTAATCTTTTTCTTCTTCTCTGACTTCTTCTTCTTCAGCCTTCTTCTTCTTGTGGGTGCAATAGGTGGGGCTAATTCCTCTTAGATCCGAGATGGTCCAACCAATGGCGGCCCGATGTTCTGAAAGAGTTGCAGTCAATCTTAGTTCCTGATCCTTGGTTAGATGGGAATTAATAATCACTGGGAACGTCTGGTCAGGTCCCAAGAAGACGTACTTGAGATTCTCGGGCAATGGTTTAAGTTCAGGTGCGGGTGAGACCACAGTCGATGGGAATGGAAATGGCGGGAGTTGATCAACATCGATCTCTTCAAATGGTGTCATGTGATGGTTCCCAGCCTTACAGAGGTCCATGGGTAAGCATGGTGACAAGTCGGAATCGTCACTACGGGTTTGGTGGTCTAAGACAGAACTTAGGGTAAGGCATTCCTCGATTAAAGTTTCCACGGGATCATGTTCCTCAATGTAATCACAATCAAAAACTTTGTCGCCCGTAAGATATCCAATTGCATTTTCCTGTCTCCGAAGGCGATTTCCATACATCCCGTGTCGCAATCGATGTTTGCTTTAGCCGTAGCTAAGAAAGGTCTACCTAAGATTATGGGTGCGTTCTGTAATTTTTCAGGGAATTCCATGTCGAGCACCAAAAAGTCGACTGGGAAATAGAAGTCCTTGACCCGTACAATCACGTCCTCAACAACCCCCTTCGGGGTTTTCACTGATCTATCCGCCAGCTGGATGGTGACAGGGGTTGGTGCCAGCTCCCCAAAACCAAATTGGTGGTACAAGGTTGTAGGAATTAGGTTGATAGAAGCACCTAGATCCAAGAGCGCTCTATCAAATGTCATGTCCCCGATGTTGCATGAAATCAGGGGCGCTCCTGGGTCAGTTCGTTTGAGTGGAAGGTTGCTTGATATCACGGAACTGGCTTGCTCAGAGAGTACAACCTTCCTAGGTGCTTGAGGTCTCGACTTATGCTTGGGTGTACAGGCATCCTTTAAGAACTTGGCGTAAGCGGGGATGTGCTTGACAGCTTCTAGGAGCGGAATATTAATCTGTACTTGTTTAAAAATTTCCAACAGCTCCTCAGTTTCCACAATATTCTTCTTTCTCTTGATTGTTTCCAATGCCTCAGGATAGGGTGTCTGAATTGGTTCCATGTCTGGGTCCTTGGTTGGTGCTTCTTCTAAGTTGGGTATCTCAGCAGGTAAAGTCTCGGGGAGAGTCGGCCATTTGGGATCCTGGGTTTTGGTGCCGCTTCTCAACGTCACCGCATTCGTAGAGGCATTGGGACCATGGGGTGATCCTTGAGAAGACGAGGATGAAGAAGCGCCAAACCCAGAAGGTGTTTGTGGGGCCGGTTGGACCATATGAGCCTGCCCGGGGTTGCCTTAGAACCCTTGCGAATTGGGGCCTTTGTTAATTATGTTTCGCGGGTTCGGTTGCGGTTGGGAAGGTAGAGATCCTTGCTGTTTACAGTCCAAGAGTTGGCTTAACTGTCCCTTTACCAAGGCCATTTCTTCCTGATGTTTTTGGTTCATGTCAGCCATCATCTTTATTAGGGTGTCCATTTGATTTTGTGGGGGAGGGGCCACCCTATTCTGGTTATATCGGGGTCTAACTGGTGGTCCTTGCTAATAGGGGGCAAGTGTGGCTGTTGGTTTGGCCTGGGCTGGTTTTGGAATTGCAGTGGTTTCTGGTTTGTCCAACCAAAGTTGGGGTGATTACGCCAGCCGGTGTTGTAAGTGTTGGAGAAAGGGTCAGGTTTTGCATATCCTTGGACAACTTGCACATCTTCTAGAATAGCCGATGTTGATGAAGAAGGAAGGGAGTAATCAAGGGTCGAGGGAGAAAAGGTCCCCCCCTTGAACGTGGTCAGGGGTTGTTCCAGGTTTAATTGGGTGAAGGGTTGGACCAGGTCGATATTATGTGCTCCCTTTGCTAGGGAGAAAGTCTGCAAGGGGTTCCTGGTCTGGTTTAGAAGCTCATCAATCTTTTTGTCCACCAATTCCACTCGATCCAACTTTTTGGCAATGATGTCCATGTCAACCATTCCAGAATTTGCTTGCACCTCATAAATCCCGCCACGGGGTTGACTGGACGTGTTAAACTGGTTCATGGAGGCATTATTAAGCGAATTCTCGCTCATAGACTCAAAGAGCTCAAACACACTCTCCTCGTCTTTGTTTAGGAAGTTTCCCCCGCATGAGGCATCGACGAAGTTCCGTAGGTTGCTATCCAGACCGTGGTAGAAGATCTGGGCCAATTGCCACCTTGGAACTTCGTGGTGTGGGCATTTCCTCAAAAGTTCATTGAATCTTTCCCACGCCTCATGAAATTGTTCCCCACCCTGGAGTGTGAAGGTAGTGATAGCTCTTCTGAGGGCATTGGTCTTTCCTATGGGGAAAAATTTCTTTAAAAATGAATGCCTCAGTTCTTCCCAGGTGGTAATGGGTCTACCTAGGGTTCTAAGCCAATGAGAAGCCTTGTCTCTTAATGAGAAAGGGAACATCTTGATTAGAATAATGTCAAGGCTAATGCTCCTAGGTTTTACTGTTCTTGCTATGCGGTTGAGATCTTCTAGGTGCTGAAAGGGGTCTTCATTTGAGCTTCCATGAAAGTGGCTCTGGATTAGACTTAATACATTAGGTTTTAGCTCAAAATCATCTCCCCCTTCGGGGATCCTAAGGTGTGGCTCGACTCTAATGGCAGAAGGGTTATAGAAATCACGGAGGGGTCTTGGCTGGTCCTGAAATGGCGGTAAATCAAGTAGTGGTTGCCCTGGCATGTTTTGGAAAGGTGGTGGTGGTTGTTCTGGTGGATTCTGTAACCTTTGTATGGCTTGCATGATGGTTTGGATTTGTTGTTGCTGCAGCCGATGGTTAGCATTGATTTGAGCTTGGATGATGGCCATAGCATCAGGTGGGGGTTGATCTTCGACCTCATCTACCCTAGGTTCAGCCATGTTAACAGAATTGCGTCGCCTAGATTCCTGCCCCAAAACACGCAACTCGGGATGCAGGGAGCGTCTCCCGTGCATACACTAGAGAAGAACAGGAGGGGATGCGGAGGGCGACAGATGAGAGAAAAAGTGTTTTAATCAAGCACACAAGCCTAGTCCTTATGGTGTATTCCCTAGGAGACCTAGAAATCTCGCAAAGGGTGATTAAGTCCGTAAACACTGGACTCCCCTTCCCAAGGCTAATCTGGCCAGGTTGATTACGAGGGGATTGCAGGGAAGGTTCTTCCTTTGGCTTGCGCCTCCGGTTCCATAGACCCCACAACCGCGGTCGTTTGACACTGCCCCGCAGCCTAGTCACCAGATTCTACCAAGGGAATGAAAGCCAAGTGCCTAGCAAACAAAACCTCACCTTTTGAGACTTAACTCAGTTCTGCCTAGGGCACGTCTACTCAGTTTTAAAGGGTTAGGATAGTGCTTGTGCTTAGGGTGATGTGATGAGGCATTGATTGGGGTGGTGCCTCTTAATTTTTCAATTTCAAAGTGTGTGCTTCTAGCAAAACATGATTTTCAAGCAAGGATTTTTAAGGTGTGGTGTCTTTCAGTATTTCATCCTTACTTTAGTACTTTTTAGGGTTGACGTGTCTTAATGTTTTCAACCAAGTTTCAGTGGGCACGTCAAGTTCTACACACAACTTGGTGAAAGTAGATTTCCTTTTTATTTTATAGAGGCTCTAAAACCCTAGTGTGCTCATCCTAAAGATCATGCAGCTTCTATTAGATGAGTCAGTTTTTAGGGTTGAGTGGTGCGGCCCAGGTCAACTCACGGTGGCTTTGCAAACACCACTCAAGAGAAAAAGAAAAGAACACTCCAAGAATTTATTCAGCATATTAGAGTGTACATTTTTTGTAGGGTGATGTGTTAAGAATGTGGGTCAAGCAATCATTTACCACGCCAATTTTTTTCAGTTTTTATGATTTTTTTTAGCTTTTTCACGCAAGCAAACAATGAGAGAGAGGGTACTCACTATCAGTCCTCGAGGTGCCTACTCCCTTGCTACCGTCTTGGAATGCGTCACTTCGCCGTCCATGCGTCGAATTCCTACAATCGTCAAGTAAAAAGGAAAATAGGGCATTAGACGATATGAGAATGAAGGTGGAATGGAGGTGATAAAACAAATCCATTGCCTCCTCGGCAACGGCGCCAAAAACTGACGTAGTCTCATGCGTGTGTGTTAAGAGGTGTCGTTATAGTCGCACTTGATACACCAATTTTAAAAGAAGTAAACGGAGGTGAGTCCGAGTGTCGGTCTCAAGGAGGCATAGAAATCGGATTTTGTTTATTACTTGTTGTCACGAAAAAGGCGGAGTTTTGCTTGCGAAAGAGACGATTTTGAAAAGCGAGAGCGAGAGAGAGAGAGTTTAGGGTTAGAAAGCTCCTGGTTTTGATCATGCACTTGTAACACAAATTAAAATGGCGATTGAACGGAAAATAACTTCATTAAACATGCATTCACAATTCATGGTTTACAACATTAAATACATGCTTCAACAAAAGTAAATGAAAGCTTAAAAGAGAGAGAGAGAGAGAGGTAGAGAGAGTGTGTGGAGAGCGACGAGGCAGCCACGGCTGTGGAGGAGGCTCCGTCGGCGGCTCGTCGTCTCCGGCGATTACAAAAGTGCCTAAAGCTAGCTAAGAGAGGAGTGGAGTAGTTGCAAGTGGGAGAGGATGCCTTGAATGGTGGTAGAAGAGGGTTTAAATAGAGTTAAGGGCTTCCAAAAAGAAGAATGTGCTTTAGCGACATCCAGAACGTCGCTAAAACCGCTTCCAGATACGTCGGTGAAGCCCTCCTGCCGCCGGTCAGCTGCCCGCCCCGCTCTCTCTCTCCATGCGCGATCCGTGGACGTTGAACGAGAGCCGTCCGATCGAAGATCGGACGGTTGAGATCCTCCCGTGCCCGCTCTGAGATCGTGACTCGGGCGCGCGTGCGCGCGCTCGTGGGCGCTCGGGAGCTGTCATCGCGCCGCGTGGCGCGATCCTGGCCGCCCCACTGCTGATCGGGCGGCCCAATTTTGCCTCGCCCTTCGCTCGCGCTTGATTTCTGCGATGCGGGCGTGCGCGCTAGCCGTTGCGCCACGCCCGCGCTTTGTCGCGGCGACCACGGACGAGCGCGCGGATCTCGGTCGTTCGATCGAAGATCAACGGCCGAGATTCGTCCTTGGCTGGCTTGAGGGCGTGCGAGCGGTGGGGGCGAGGCGACGTGGTGCTTTCTGGGCTGTTGATCTCCAGATCAACAGTCAGAATTTCTTGGGCCCATTGTGGGAGCTCCGGATGTCGGATTTGGCCGATCTTGAGTCCGTTGGACTCCGTTCATCGTTCTAAACCCATCCGTGCGATCCGATTGCTCATCTGGGGTCTGGTTTGACACATGCTTTACACAAATGGCCATTAATGTAGTTTATAAGCAATCTTGGTACTTGATACTTGCAATGCTCCTATTCTACTTTATGTTGTGCCTTTTATTCTAAAGATGGGCCATATTCAACCTACTTACTACCCCCTTGCATGGTGTTATCAAGCTCCTCTTTTCTCTTCTTTCTGTTCTGGCCACTGCCCTTCCGTCGTCTGATGCAGTTGTCAAACGACTTAACGGTAGGTTTGCTACAGGGCCTTCCTTCTCTTCTTCTTCTGTTTCTCTCCTTCGCTTCTTCTTCTTCAGCTGCCCTGAGCGGCTAAGGCTTCGGCCGCTTCCCATCTTCTTCTGTTCCTGCACACAAGGATTAGAGCAAAACCTACCCCTACCCTTCCCCGCGTCACTCTCTTCCTCAGATTTCTCTCTTAGGACCGCTCTCCCAGAGCAGGGTAATCGGGTACGGGTATCGCGCCTGGGACCAGGCCCACCAGCGTGAGGTGGTGGGCAAGGAGTGCACGGTTTGGGTAATCGGATCCTGCCCAGACACGCGTGGCATGAGCACGGGCGAGGGCGAGCGAGCGCGTGGCGCGCAGCGTGCGGGAGAGGGACCTGACCCCTGTGTTCGAAGGCAAATAGCCTTAAGCACTTTTTCAATTTAAGTGCGGGCGCTTGGCCGTGCACTTTCGAGGTGGGACTAAAGTTCCACCTCCCAAATCGGCGCCTGCAGGCAAGCTACCTGCAGCCAATTGTAGCAGCCCGCGAGGTCTTCGCCCCAGCTGCAAACCTGGGTGCCTTCGCAGAGGCAACCCGCGCGACCTGGGACGCGCACATGGGCTGGAGAGCATCTGCAACTGTAGGTGAAGCTACTGCAGCTCGTTGTCAATGGTGGCGAGGGGCGCACACCTGAAATCACACAAACGGCTTCTTGGCCCAATCAGAATACGGGGGAGGATTCGCTGGAGTGCGGCAAAGATAGAGCGAGGGTCGGTGAGGCGCGAGGGCGTGTGTGGAGGTAGCCCTTGGTCAGACTGTGGCCGGAGAGGTGGGTTTGTTCGGGGGGTGGTCGGGTGGCGTTTGGCAGTAAATGGAGATGGGGAATCGGTAGAGTGGAGTGTGAGGGAGCTTGTGCGGTGGTCGGCGAGGTGCGAGGGTGTCTGTGGACGTGAGATGGTCTCGCCGGAGGGGGTGATCGGAGGTGGAGAGGATGGTCTGAACAGTGGCGGTCGGGTGGTCGACAGGGAAGTTTAAAAGGGGGAAATGGACAGGAAGCTATTTACCTAAGTATTAGACGAAGTGGGAGGGCGGAGCAGCCGGCTCGTATCTGCCGGAGCTGGAGAAGAAGAAGCCCTGGAGGAGGAGTGCGGCGACGAGGAAGTAGGCGGAGGGCACCGGCGGGTATAGCCTGGCGCGGATGATGGAGCAAGGCAAACCGTGCTACAGGTAGGGCAGCAGAGCAACGAGGAGGAAGAGGAGGAAGTCGCTGGAAGCTTCGGGCCTTCTGACGGAGGAGGAAGGGATGAAAGGGAGGGGGTTTGTCCCTCAAAGAAAAGCTTGCAGAAGCCGGCAGGGTGTGCTGCTTCTTATAAAGGGGTTGGTGCAGAGGGAGGGGAGAGCTGGCGTCGTGCTAGCCTCGCCGAAGTAAGGTCGGAGATGACACCCATACCTTCCACGCGTTCGCACAGAAGGTATGGTGGTCGGTAGAGGGCATGGGCGAGTCCCTGCGACGGAGGACGTCACAGGGAACCCTGCTTCTGCTTTGCAGGACGGTAACCTTGCTCTGCGCGGCGCCATGCTCCGCGCAAGGTCGCCGGAGTATGGCGCTATGCAGAAGTTATAGCGAGGACCGTTCTGCAAAGAACGATGAAAAGTTGAGGGCCTAAATGCAAGGGTTTCAAAAGATAAGGGTCAAAAAAGTAAATGAAGACAACCAAATTGTAAAGTCGGTTAAGGAGGTCTCTTCTTAGGCTCAAGTTTTTATACAAGACCAATTTGAACCTAAGGATTTTAATGGAGAATTTTAATTCTAGGTTGAACAATGTTTGACCATCCAATTTGTGCAAAAACCCAAATTAAGTTATTAATTGGGCATGGTTCTCCTTTTAAGTCAAAATAGGTTTCTAAGGCCAAATTAAAGGTTCTAAACCCTAGAGAATATTTTTCTATGAATTTTAAAGGGTTTAGTTGATTTTTATCCTATCTCGAACCTCGTGAATTGAAGTGAGTTTGTTTTAAGGTTACAGAATGTCATTTAATTCCTGGAAGTTTCAATAACCGTTATTTAGATCAGATCATCCCACTTTCTTTCTTGTTAAGCTTGTTTGACCTGTGTTTGGACCCTTAATTACCCTATTTGCAAACTACATTGGTGAAATTACAGTTTTACCCCTTATGATTTGTTTTATTCTTAAACTCAGAATTATCTGAGTTAAGCCTTTCTTTGGGTCATGTAGGAGAATTTTTCTCGCATATCTGGGTTAGATTGTGCTAGTTAGGGTTTATGATGAGGTTCTCATCATACCCCCATGCCTAGCTTTTGCTAGTCCCTTAGCAAAATATTAAGGTTTCAACCCTTGTTCTAGACCATGAAGTTCTTAATGATTTCAGATAAGTGATTTTTCTTTTGCAAACTAGATTAGGTCAGAATGCCAACCATAGGCCTAAAAGGTACTCTAGTACCAACCAAGATCCAGATCTGTCTAGCTTCAACCTCATTCCTTAACAAAGGTTTTTAAGGCCTACAAGAACTAACCTAAGGATTATTGGACTTTGTGGTTAAAGCACCCGTGCTTGAGATAATTTTAGCCTTGGCTCAGTTCGCAGTGCGTTTTGTAAGAAAGAGAGATAGAAGATTTATCTGTTTGGAGAGTTTTCTCTCTCTTTTCTTTTTAATTCTAGCTTAGGATTGGCTTTTCAACACGGTCTGTATCGGATTCCTTGTCCCCATCATCAATCCTCAAGGGTTCCTAGCAGTCGACGCTTTGAGATAGCACCGCCAATGGTAACCCCCAAAACCCTAGCTATTGAGATTTCGAGATAATCTCATCCATCGTGTTCCGTGGCCGAATCCAGACCCTGGCAATTAACATTTCGTGATAATGCCATCCATGGACTCTGAACCAGCAGAGTGCTTACATGCCCCAGGTAGGATATGTAAATATCCTAAGACGCAAGCACCGAGGAGATGACATTTTGTTACGCATCTTCGAGGGGAATTTCCCACCTCTCCGCGTTGGGAATTCGTCCAAATCAACTTGTGTTGATCGGCCGCTCCTACTCTAGGTGTCATTTTCAGAATTTTTGCGACGCTTCTGCGTGATTTTGATTTTTACGCTTACTGAACCAGGCTGTGTGTGAGGTTAGGGTGCTTAGGTTACTGAGTCTTGTAAACCAAAAGTTAGTTAACGAGGCCAAATATTCCCTAAGTCTTGGACCTAATACTTAAGCTTTTCATTTTCCTTAACCTCTTGAGGAATGTCTAAATCTTAATGGGTACTAAGAGTCTATCCAAGAATACCTAAAGTTCGCGTTCTTTCCCAATCTCACTGTTCACTTTCTATTTCTTTTCCTGAATGAGGTCCAAAACTTAGGTTAATTCCTTAATTTCTTACTAATGACTATCACTTTTCTTTCATTTTGTGCTCCTTTTTTTCGTTTAATTTTTATGGTGTTCTTTTGGGATATGTGAATTTTTTTGTTTAAAACCTTTTCTTACAAGTTTTTGCACTTTGATACCCCCCCATGCCTAGGATTTGCAATGTCCTCATTGTAAACTAGGGGTTTTTATTCAACTTAGTTCACACATTAGGACAGGTGTTTTGATGAGTGAATGGGTCGGGTTGACTGTTGCGAACGATTTCTAATCTCAGATGCAAGCATCTGAGGTGGAGTCGATTGTCCTAAAGGGTGAACCTTAAGTGCACAAAGATGTTAGAAAGGGTTTTAGGTTTTCAAGGAGAATGACGGGCTGCCTCCCGTTGAGCGCTGAGTTTTACGCCATCGGCTGTGCGTAATATGCTTTGGGAAAATGGAGGATAAGTGATGATTCAGCCAAATCAGTAGAGATTACATCAATGAACGGTTTAAATCTCTGACCGTTCACGGTGAAAGGTTCGAAGTCATGGCTGAGTGGACTGATCTCGACGACTCCATTTCCAAAAACCTGTCGGACCAAGTATGGTCCGACCCACTTGGATCGTAGCTTCCCAAGGAAAAGTTTGAGTCAGGCATCGAAGAGTAGAACCTTCTGATTAGGATGAAAGATCTTTCTAGAGATGTGCTTATCATGGAAGGCCTTAACCCGCTCCTTGTAGATTTGTGAGTTCTCGTATGCATCAAGACGTAGTTCATCGATCTAGCTGATTTGAAGCTTTCTGTGGGTTTCAGCCTTAGAAAGATCTACATTATAATTCCATACTGCCCAATAGGCTTTGTGCTCCAGTTCGACGGGAAGGTGACATGTCTTCCCGTACACCAGTCTGAAGGGAGACATGCCTAATTGAGTTTTGTGGGCGGTCCTATAGGCCCACAAAGCTTCTGGAAGTCGGGACGACCAGTCCTTCCTATCAGGCCGAACAGTGACCTGCAGGATTTTCTTGATCTCCCGATTTGACAGCTCAACTAGACCATTAGTCTGGGGGTGATAAGGAGTAGAGATTCGACAAGACACCCCGTATTTGGTCATCAGTGACCTGAACTAAGCATTCGTGAAATGGGTCCCCCCGTCTGAGATGATAGCACGAGGAATCCCGAACCGTGAGAAGATATTGTGATGAATGAATTTGAGAACGATTTTGTGATCACAGGTTCGGGTCGGTATGGCTTCGATCCATTTGGACACGTAGTCCACAGCCAGCAGAATGTATTCGAAACCACCCGAAACAGGAAAGGGGCCCATAAAATCAATCCCCCAAACATCAAAGATTTCGCATACGAGAATCGACTGCAAAGGCATCATGTCGCGATTGCTCATGTTGCCCAAAGTTTGGCAACGACTGCATGCCTTGCAGTGATTGTATGCATCCTTGAACAGAGTGGGCCAATAAAAGCCACACTGGAGGATTTTCGATGCGATTTTGTACCCAGAGAAATGGCCACCGCATGCCTGGTCATGGCAGAAGAAAAGAATATCATTGACTTCCCCTTACGGGACACATCTCCGGATGTTTTGGTTAGCACCTATGCGGAAGAGGTACGGATCTTCCCAAATGTAATACTTGGGATCAGAGCGCAACTTGTCTTTCTTGGCCTTCGGCCAATCAGACGGGATCTGATGAGATGCCAAGTAGTTTACTATATCGGAAAACCATGGAAGTCTAGTACCAATAGTTAGCAGGTGCTCATCAGGGAAATGCTCCGTGATGGGTCTGGAAGGGTTGATAATCTCAGAAGGAAGGCGGGACAAATGGTTAGCTACCACATTTTGTCTCCCCGCCTTGTCGCGAATCTCGAGATCGAAGTCTTGCAACAGCAAGATCCATCGGATTAGTCGGGGCTTTGCGTCCTTCTTAACAAGGAGATGCCTCGCAGTTGTGTGATCCGAGTAGATGATGACGTGGGAACCCAGGAGATAAGATCGAAATTTTTCAAGGGCAAATACTACTGCTAGCAGCTCTTTCTCTGTAACTGTATAGTTACGCTGAGCCTCGTCAAGTGTCTTGCTAGCGTAGTAGATGACCACGGAGTAGATTATCAAATTGTAAAGTGAGTCAAGGAGGTCTCTTCTTAGGCTCAAGTTTTTATACAAGACCAATTTGAACCTAAGGATTTTAATGGTGAATTTTAATTCTAGGTTGGACCATATTTGACCAGCCAATTTGCGCAAAAACCCAAATTAAGTTATTAATTGGGCATGGTTCTCTTTTTAGGTCAAAATAGGTTTCTAAGGCCAAATTGAAGGTTCTAAACCCTAGATAATATTTTTCTATCAATTTTAAAGGGTATAGTTGATTTTTATCCTTCCTCGAACCTCGTGAATTGAAGTGGGTTTGTTTCAGGGTTACAGAATGTCATTTAATTCCTGGAAGTTGCAATAACCCTTATTTAGATCAGATCATCCCACTTTCTTTCTTGTTAAGCTTGTTTGACCTGTGTTTGGATCCTTAATTACCCTGTTTGCAAACTACATTGGTGAAATTGCAGTTTTACCCCTTATGATTTATTTTATTATTAAACTCAGAATTCTCTGAGTTATGCCTTTCTTTGGGTCATGTAGGAGCTTTTTTCTCGCATATCTGGGTTAGATTGTGCTAGTTAGGGTTTATGATGAGGTTCTCATCAATCCGCAACCCCCAAATCCGCAACGAAACAAGGTCCTAACATAAGGATCAACCACAAGAAACCACTCAGAACATGATAAAAGCATTCCAACAAGTAGAGGAACTTATACGAAGAAGAACAGAATCTTAAATGCAAAAATCAGACCTCAAACGGATCCTAAACGGGTCAAAAATGACAATCCTAACTCAAATCAGATGTCTGGAGCACCTTCCAGACGTCTTAAAAGGAGTCCAGAACCATTCCTCACTCTGCGCTGCTCCTCAGACGTCCAGGGATCCTGCTGAAACGTCTGGACCTAGTTCTAGACGTCCGACCACCTCTCCGGACGTCTAGAGACACTCCCCGCCGTCTGGTGCCCAGCCCAGATGTCTAAATCGCGTGGGAAGGCGTGTCCCTCGCCCTCCCGAAGTGAATCCTGCACGCGCACGCAAAATCTTCTTAATACGGCATGTAACTTGTTGGTGCTAGAGCACCACAATCATTTGTCTTGATGACAACAAAACACGTGTTATTTAACATTTGCAATTTGAGTCCTAGAATTCAGGTCAATTGCAAATGAAGACGTGTTTAGACGGAACTCGAGCTCGCATCCAGGACGGGTTGGAGGAGCTTGACGGAAAACAGAGGAGGTTCACGTGGAGCGAAAGATTGAAGATGGAAGGAAATGAAGAATAGGATAGATTTCCTTCTTTTGTACTTATTGTATTTTTCGTTTCTTTTGTTGCTCTTTATTTTCCTTAGAAATTATGTTAAAGAGCCTCAAAGAACCCTAACAGTAGTCCTAGGAACACCGGCACAACCCTAGGATACTTAGGTTTTCTGTAGAATACCTAGAAAACCGATATAGGGTTCAAACAGCACTTCCAGACGTCTAATTCCCAAATCAGACGTCTGATAAAGAATTTTAAGACGTCTGACTGTTGTTTCAGACGTCTGATAACTGTTAGGCTGGACATAATTAGTTCTGTCTGATGAAATCAGACGTCCAGACCTTAGACCAGACGTCTTAGGAGACGTCTGATGAATTTGCCAGACGTCCAATTAGTGGACCGTTGGCTGGCTTAGAAAACACTCAAGATTATGACCGTTAGAGCCTTATCAGACGTCCATAGGACTTTACAGACGTCTGATAATTGACCGTTTTGCCTCGACTGACCCGAAAATCTCTTCTCAGAGATTTTCTAGCCGTTGCAAATCCATTGCGTAGTAAAAGTTGGTTTCCAGACGTCCAGGCATAGTGCCAGACGTCCTGAATGTCGTCTGATCGACTTGCACAAGAACCCTGTTTAGATCTGATTCAAGTCAGGAGGAAACCCGCACAGAATCAAACGTCTGACCTTGGAATCAGACGTCTTAAAGTGAACTTCCAGACGTCTGATGCTAGAATTAGACGTCTGATAAGCCTGTCAGAACAATGATTGTTCCTGATTTCGGGCTGATTCACTTGGGCTTTGTACCCAACGGCTATGGAAGCCTTTCCAAGCCTTCCAAAGACTTCCTAAGGCCTCTATAAATAGAGGGGAGCCTTTGACACATAAAACACAAGAAGAGAAACATAAGAAACACTAAGAAAGACACAAGACACACTTAGCTATACACTCTCACACTCTTGTGTCCAAGAAGCTCTTGCTCTCTAAGCTCAAGTTCTACATCTTGAGAGCATCCAACCGTTGCGCACCCGCTCTCCCGCCGTTGTCTACGAGAGCGAAGTTGCGCCGTCACGTGGCTCACGCACCCGCGTCATCGTCGACGCACTCCTTGCAAAGGGGAGTTTCCTATTTCCTATAGAAGCTAGGTTTAATTATTTTGTTGGCTCTATAGGACTATTGTTTCTTTTATCTTTGTCTTTTGGTTGGGTATTCGCTTTGCGAATTCCCGTCTCCTTCGTGGGACAAAATCCTTCTCGTGGAGAGAAGGGGTTGAGGAACGCTACCCTCGTACTTGTAGCGTGGTTGTACTGAGGTTGAATCACCCTCGTTTCAAAGTGATTCGGTTAGTGGATTTGATCAACTAGGTTGATCGGAAAATCCTAACTCGAGAGGGTTAGGTGGTGGTTTTCACCCGGTTTGGGTTTCCACCTAAAAATACCTGTGTACATTTTGTTATTGCTTATTTTTGTGATATTGCTTTATATATTTGATTTCCGCATTATTACGTCACCCCTCCAAGTAGTAGGGAAGATCCCTCAATTGGTATCAGAGCAGGTTTTCCGCCGACAGGAGTAACATCCGCGGAAAGATCACATGGAGGGAAGCTGTTCCACAAGCAGGATTTCCGAGGAGCAGTCCACAACCCGTCCGCCGTTCTTCGACGGGAGCAACTACCCCTACTGGAAGTTGCGGATGAAGACGTGGCTTCAAGCCACCGACTTCACAGTCTGGGCCAGGTGCGAGACCCCCTTCGACATCCCAGAGAAACCCGCCAGAGGATACTCGCAGCAGCAGATCCGGGAGCTCTCTCTCAACGCGAAAACAATGAACGCGTTGTATTGCGCGCTCAGCTCGGAAGAATTCAACAGAATCTCGCAGTGCGCCACCGCATACGAGATTTGGCACACACTCGAGGTAACTCATGAAGGTACCTCTAAGGTAAAAACCTCAAAAATTAATTTACTTTCTCAAGAATTTGAATCTTTTTCAATGAAATCTAACGAGTCTTTAAGTGAGATGAACACTAGGTTCACTCTCATTGTAAATAACTTGAAAGCTTTAGGAAAGACTTTCATCAAGGGGGAGCTTCAAGGGAAGCTTCTTCATTCCCTTGGACCGGAGTGGAAACAGAAAGTCACCGCCATCGAGGAGGTGAACGAAATGGAGGAGCTCAACATGGAAGATCTCCTAGGCAATCTGATGGCCTACGAGACTAAGTTGAAGCAGAAGAAGAAGGATACACCGGAGCCTAAACCAAAGAAGACTCTCGCCTTCAGAGCCGCGTCGGATAGCGAGGTAAGTTCCGACGACGAAGACTTTAGAATTTTACTTAAAAATCTTTCCAAGTTTTGTAGGGAATTAAAGAAAAAGAAAAAGGAGAAGAAGGAAAGCCCGAGACGTTGCTACCACTGCAACGGGAAAGGGAATCTGCGACCAGAATGCCCTCTTCTCAAAAAGGGGAAAAAGAAGGCGTTCCAAGCCACTTGGGACGATTCTAGCTCGGAGGAAGAAGAAGAAAAGACCATAGAAGAAGAAACCGCTTGCTTCGGCTTCATGGCCAGAGGAAGCGACAGCGAAAGCGAAAGCGACTCAGACAACGAGGTAAATCTCGATCTTCAAGAAGCTTTTAATGAACTTTTTGAGATTAGTAAATCACTTAGGGTAGAAAATAAAAGCATTAAAAAGAACCTTAGTTTTCTTAGAAATGAAAATGATAGGTTAGAAAAACAACTTAAGGACAGAGAAGCTAGTCCTAAGGATGATAACCTATTATTAGATAATCATAACCTCATCAATGAAAATAATAAATTGATTGAGGAAAATGTTAGTCTAAAATTAGAAATTTCAGATTTAAAGACTAAAATGAACATTATAGAAAAAGAAATTGCATGTCTTAGGGAAAATTCTAACAAATTAATCAACAAAGTTGATAATTTTTATAGCCCTAAGGTTGAGAAAGGATCTCCATCAAGGAGACCCTCTAACAAATCCGGATCCAAGCCCACTTGGATACCAAAAAAAGAATTAGAATCTTGTTTTGTAGGATTCAGGGATAACTACAATACACAGGACTGGACCTACAAACTCAAGGCTGGTCAACTCGAGTTAGGAGAACTAAGGAGTAGACCAAGGAGGAGAACAAGAAGACCGACGAGACGGCGAACAAACGACGGACCCGCCGCACGTCGACCACCAGATTGGAGACCGGCGCCGATGCCCGGGCCTCCAAGCTACGGATGGGAGCCCCATCCGATGTGGCATCCACCACCACCATTCGAGCCATTTTATTGGCCATGGTAGGTGAGGTAAAATTCTTAACACTATCTTGTTATAAGCATTTAGATAGGGGGAGTTAAAAAATGAAAAATGATGAGCTAATTATCAATTTTTAAGGGAGAGATATAAGGTAGCTAAATTTCCTTTAGTAAAGGGGAGAAAAATAATAGCTATCTTGTTGTCACAAAAAGGGGGAGAATATTACCTTTGTCAAAAGAAACTCATAGAAGAGCATGTTTTAAGGGGGAGTTATAGGAAATTTAAAATCAATCAAACCTTTTTGATAATGTCAAAAAGGGGGAGGATTTTCTACGTTATTATTTATGGTTTTGTCATCATCAAAAAGGGGAAGATTGTTGGTGCTAGAGCACCACGATCATTTGTTTTGATGATAACAAAACACGTGTTATTTAACATTTGCAATTTGAGTCCTAGATTTCAGGTCAATTGCAAATGAAGACGTGTTTAGACGGAACTCGAGCTCGCATCCAGGACGGGTTGGAGGAGCTTGACGGAAAACAGAGGAGGTTCACGTGGAGCGAAAGATTGAAGATGGAAGGAAATGAAGAATAGGATAGATTTCCTTCTTTTGTACTTATTGTATTTTTCGTTTCTTTTGTTGCTCTTTATTTTCCTTAGAAATTATGTTAAAGAGCCTCAAAGAACCCTAACAGTAGTCCTAGGAACACCGGCACAACCCTAGGACACTTAGGTTTTCTGTAGAATACCTAGAAAACCGATATAGGGTTCAAACAGCACTTCCAGACGTCTAATTCCCAAATCAGACGTCTGATAAAGAATTTTAAGACGTCTGACTGTTGTTTCAGACGTCTGATAACTGTTAGGCTGGACATAATTAGTTCTGTCTGATGAAATCAGACGTCCAGACCTTAGACCAGACGTCTTAGGAGACGTCTGATGAATTTGCCAGACGTCCAATTAGTGGACCGTTGGCTGGCTTAGAAAACACTCATGATTATGACCGTAAGAGCCTTATCAGACGTCCATAGGACTTTACAGACGTCTGATAATTGACCGTTTTGCCTCGACTGACCCGAAAATCTCTTCTCAGAGATTTTCTAGCCGTTGCAAATCCATTGCGTAGTAAAAGTTGGTTTCCAGACGTCCAGGCATAGTGCCAGACGTCCTGAATGTCATCTGATCGACTTGCACAAGAACCCTGTTTAGATCTGATTCAAGTCAGGAGGAAACCCGCACAGAATCAGACGTCTGACCTTGGAATCAGACGTCTTAAAGTGAACTTCCAGACGTCTGATGCTAGAATTAGACGTCTGATAAGCCTGTCAGAACAATGATTGTTCCTGATTTCGGGCTGATTCACTTGGGCTTTGTACCCAACGGCTATGGAAGCCTTTCCAAGCCTTCCAAAGACTTCCTAAGGCCTCTATAAATAGAGGGGAGCCTTTGACACATAAAACACAAGAAGAGAAACATAAGAAACACTAAGAAAGACACAAGACACACTTAGCTATACACTCTCACACTCTTGTGTCCAAGAAGCTCTTGCTCTCTAAGCTCAAGTTCTACATCTTGAGAGCATCCAACCGTTGCGCACCCGCTCTCCCGCCGTTGTCTACGAGAGCGAAGTTGCGCCGTCGCGTGGCTCACGCACCCGCGTCATCGTCGACGCACTCCTTGCAAAGGGGAGTTTCCTATTTCCTATAGAAGCTAGGTTTAATTATTTTGTTGGCTCTATAGGACTATTGTTTCTTTTATCTTTGTCTTTTGGTTGGGTATTCGCTTTGCGAATTTCCGTCTCCTTCGTGGGACAAAATCCTTCTCGTGGAGAGAAGGGGTTGAGGAACGCTACCCTCGTACTTGTAGCGTGGTTGTACTGAGGTTGAATCACCCTCGTTTCAAAGTGATTCGGTTAGTGGATTTGATCAACTAGGTTGATCGGAAAATCCTAACTCGAGAGGGTTAGGTGGTGGTTTTCACCCGGTTTGGGTTTCCACCTAAAAATACCTGTGTACATTTTGTGATTGCTTATTTTTGTGATATTGCTTTATATATTTGATTTCCGCATTATTACGTCACCCCTCCAATCGGCAGAATGGCCTGCATGGCCGTATCCGCAAAGAGAGGCATAGGGCATAGGATTTACCTCTCAGCCATCTGGAGCCTCCTCCAGGTGTCGTCCACGTTGTCTGGATGTATGTCCAGATGTCTGATTCTGAAAAAAATCACAGAACCAAAAGCTCCTTCGTCTTCTTCGTGCTGCACGCAGCCGCGCCGCACTCGTTCGCCCACTGCTCTAGCTGCAGCAGCATCAGGGAGGACTTCCTCGACATACCCCTCCGCCTCGCGCACGCCCGGCTGACCGCAAGCTTCTCCGGCGAGCTCTTTCACAGCTCGCGCGCTCTCCTCTCTTCCCTTCTCTCGCTGCTCCTCTCCTCTCCGCCGTTGCACTCGGCTACAACTCGTCGCTCTCGCTAGAGGAAGGAGAAGGTGGATGGGAGTGGGGTGGCGAACGAGGGAGAGGGGAAGGGGTATATGTAGGCGCTGGGTAGGGTTCTGCAATTCGGCGAGGGGAGAAGAAAGAGAAGGGTTGCGGCTGTGCAGTCTGCGTGCGGCACGCGCGCAGACTCGAGGACGTACGCACACAAAAATTGAATTCCAGACGTCTGAGAAGGTGTCCAGATGTCTGACTCAAGTCCCAGACGTCTAAAAGAGCTTTAATGGCACGGGTCTTAACACTGCGCGACACGGACGAACATGAGGAAGAAGAACTTCCCACTGGTATTGTGGTCAGGCGACGAAGAAGATCAGGGAAGGTCGCCGGAGCTTGATGAGTGAGTCGGCTGGTGGAGGAAAGAAGAAATTGAGGGGAATTCTGGCTGATTTCAAGCTTAGAGGAGTCAGGGCGAACTGGGCTCCTTTAAATAGAGCCCCGGAGGTCGATTTTGTGTTGGAAGCCAAGCTTCCAAGCAAGGCAGGGTCGCCAGAGTTGGCAACTCGAAAGAGACCCAAATCTCTCATGCGTTCGCATGAGAGATTGGAAAAGAATCTTGGATCATGGATGGGTTCAAATTGAAGGGATTTTCTTAAAGAATCTCCTTTCCAATTTTAAAGGGGATTCTCTGAGAAATCAGGGGGAAATCACCTTCTAAAGTTCGTTAGAGTAGGATTCCTCTACTATAATGGCAGAGGGGCCTAATTGCAAATAATGATGAAGAAACTAAGGGGCCAAATGCAAGGGTTTTTGAAAGATAGGGGTAGAAATGTAATCAGGTTGGGCCTATTTGCAAAGTGGGTCAAGATGAGTTCCCCTTGGGTCCAAATTTTGGTACAAACCTAATTTGGACATAAGGAATCCAATGGTGAAGTTGGATTTTGGGTTTGACCATGTTTGACTAGGTAATTTACGTTAAAACCAAATTTAGAGTAAATGTTTGTCTAAGACCCCATTCTAGGTCAAAATGGGTTCCAAAGGTCAAATTGAAAGTTCTAAACCCTAGAGAATATTTTTTCATGATTTTTAGAGGGTTTAAGTGAATTTTATCCTGACCAGAACCTTGTTTAATCAAGTGGGTCTGTTTTAGGGTTACAAGAAGTCATTTAATTCCCAGAACTCACACGAACCATTTTCTGTCAAATCCAAACCACTTTTTATCTTGTTAAGACCTTTTGACCTTTGTTTAGCCCTTGAGAAAATTCGTCGTTGTACTGCAATGGTAAAATTACAGTTTTACCCCTTGTTTCTTACTTTTCTCTCAGAAAGGTTATTCAGTGAATTAGGACCTCCAGTTTGTTATGTAGGAGCTTTTATTCTCTTCATTAGGTCCAAATGAGCTAGTTAGGGCTCATGATGGTGTTCCCATCAGGCGGCTAGCTCCCTCCCTACACTAAGTAGCTCACCTCAGTACCACGTACACGAGGGCCAAACAAAAGTTGGTGTAAAGTGACTAGGCCTAACCTCGAAGCTCAACCCAAAGGGTGGCTAGCTCCCCTTTACATTAAAGGGACAGTTGCTCTCCTTGGTACTATGTACATAAGGACCAACTCACTTCCCATCTACTTACTAAGTTCTTTCCATATATAGGAGTTCTCCTAATTTTCCCGTAGGGTTCATGCTTGTATTCCTTTCATTCCATTTTCCAACATTCAAATCTCACTATTCACATTACGGGTTTCATTCGTATAACAAGCAGCTCGTGTTTTCTAGAGAAAGCATCACACTAATAAACTAATACATTTGCTAGCAATTTGGTTTAACATGTATCTCAAGGAAGGTAGTGTAGCTCAAGCAACATTCGTTCGTTTCTTTCCTAGAGTTTATTTCATGCCCTAGAATTCAATTAAGTTATTCTAAACATGCACTTAGTTTTATTAAATCTTGATAATGAAAGCAAACCACTCTACCGAGAAACACAGGAGGAATGGGGGCGAGAATCGCAGGTCCTGTCGCCTCCACTGGTCTCGCATACTCAACTGACTGGAGACCTATACAATTGACCAACCACGTCAAATGAGTCCAAAACTATATACAAGTAACATTAACTCGTAGAGAAACTCAAGCGGAAAACAACGGTACTTCCTTTGTGAAAATCCCATTCCGTTTAGGCCCTAAATGGGTCAAAAACACGCATACTGTCCAAAATCAGAAATCTGGGACTAGGCTCAAACGTCTTAAAAGACGTCAGAACTCACCCTTTCTTTCCTGCAGCTTCCTCAGACGTCCAAACCCCTCTGCAATCGTCTGAGGGAAGTCCCAGATGTCAGACTCTCATTCTGGTCATCTGGGTGTACAGTTAGACGTCTGGCAATGTATCCAAACGTCCAAAAGTACCTCGAAGGGAGTACCACATGCCTTTCCAGCACGTTGCTCCTATGTATGCATTCACAGAGCCAAAAACAGCTAAGAGTCTTCTGCGGTAAGGCCTGCATGGTCGGAAACCGTGCAGAAACACGTACCTTGGCACTAAGCGTGCTTTCAGACGTCCGACTTCAGCTCCAGACGTCCCTCTGCTACTCCAGACGTCTGATACTGGAAAAATATCCAGTATGTAGGACTCCTACGAGTTGTCTCCTTCACGAGCTCGCCCGTAGGAGCTGCAGCAGCACCTCCAGCGGCTGCAAGAGGCCAAGGCTTCAACCTGCGAGCTCCTCCTTGCACACGTCCTCGACTCCTCCCATACGAGCAGCTCTGAGCTCCCGCGGTTCCCTTACGAGCTCCTCCCACGCTCTCGCTCCTTGCTCACACTCTCCTCTCCTCCTCCTTTGCATCCCGTCTCTCTTCTTCTTCTCCACTTGCTATGCAGAGGCGGGGGAGGAAGGTGGCTGCCGGCAGGAGGGAAAGGAGATGAAGGTGGTGGCTGGTGGTGATGGAGAGGGTGGCGTGGGTGTGGAGGTTTAAATAGTTGGTGATTAGGGTTTGGATGAGGAAAGAGGGGGGTATGCGTGTCACGTGCGCGCGAAAGACAAAAGCACGTATGATTTTTTCTACTTTCAGACATCCGACCATCTATTCAGACATCTAATGAATATACCAGACGTCTTATCCAACCCAAGAGCGGTGGGTCATTTCACTATCCTTCACATCTTTTTCCAAATTCTTACTTAAAAGATATTATTCGATATAAAATTACTACCTCACCACCTATTTCACCAAATAACCAAACACCCAGCACGACTTAATCCCACGAAAAGGTATCTTGGAGAACGTACTCTTATCCCACGGTCAAACGTAACCTATTCGCCACGGATGACATCAAATCATTGTCTTAAAGTTGGTTTCCCCCTTTCGTCTCGGAGCACTCTCGAGTCCTTAGATTGGTGCTCATTGGGAATCCCCTCGTTGTCTAGCTACTGCCTCATAGTCTCAACTGTGCTGTGCTCGTGCCATTAACAAGCTATGCATCGTCTTTACCGGAGTGCGGTTGGCGATGCGTTGCTGCTGGCATGCCGTCGCAACATTCTGCTTGTCGACGTGGCTTAACTGTTTGCTGGGGAGCCCTTGTAGGGGGACGTCGCTGCCTTATATGTTGTTACACATGATGATGGTTGTAGTGCCTACTGCGATAGTGGTGGTTGGAACATCTTCGACGGGTGTCCTTGAGCTTAGATCTTCAAGGGTGCTAATAGTCTACTTTTGAAGTTGGAACTATATTGAAATCAGACTCATCATGACCAGGTAATTGGTCGGCTTGGATCTAACCCCTTGTTTTCTATCAGTGTAGTTCATCGACAATGTCGACCACACTTTATCATACACAGGACATGGTGTAAATTCTCCTACATCGAAAATGATGTATCGGATGTTTCTTTTAGGTTTCTTTCTTTTCATTTTATCTGATTTTAAAATTTCTCCTTCCCAAGGAGGGGTTATCTTTTCCCCTCTCCAAAAGGCGTCGATGTTACCCTTCTCTCCTACCTTATAAAGTTGCGTCTTTTGTATTATTTTCACTTTTTTAATAAAATATTATCATTTAAAAGAAAAAAGAGAAATCATTATCCTAAATTGCAAAACTCTTCAACGACGAAGACCATACAAGACACATCTTCATAGTTCGAGGACGTACATGTAATTTTATCAGGAACATAATTATGTGGCCCATCAACCTCCGCAAACGTCCAGGCACCATGCGGTCAGCTTTCCGCCAATCCAATCCCAAGCAAAGAGCCTTCGGTACATTCAAATCCATAAGAATTACCCATCCCTCAAGCACCAATTCTTGAGAAGTTAAATAAGGATCTCTCCTATTACGGTCAGAAATTTCAACCATTCAACCATATACCTTGATGAGCCCCAAGATAAATATTAAAGCACCGGTGCCCCCGATGGAGTTTTGAGGCTGCGAATTAATAGCGGGTGGAGTTCGGAGTGGGCTTTGTAGAGGGAGGGAGGTGTTTTTCTGACATCTATTTAGGATCTCGGACTTGTATAGATTGGGGGGTGACGGAGAGGTATTGGGACGGTCTCTTGTTGGCAAATGCTGGAATTGCAGATAAAAAGGAGAGGTCTCGCTTCTCAGTTTTGATGTTTGAAGGAAAATTAACTCTCTTTTTATTTTTCAATTGGAAAAGTTTGGAAGCAAGTTTTCCAAATCAATTCTCTATCTGCAACCTTGCGGACTAGCGAATCTGGAACAGCGGATATTTCTTGTTTACTAGACAATATCTATTCTTTGTATTTTGGGAGCAGGTTACAAGGAAGGATACCCCCTTCTTTAAATTACTACCGATGTTGGGAATGGGGATATATCTTACTTTCTGAGAAAAGCCCATGACTTACGAATTTGCGATGTTGTATATCCTCCGTTAAACAACTTAAATCAGTGGTAAATTTTAACGGGTAAAAGGCCCGTCCTCCAAGTTAAAAACCGGAAAGGCTCCTTGGCAATTTCGAAGTGATTGATAGATACTGCGGGTCAGGTTGTGGACGGGAAATTTTGATTAAGGGATGTGGAGGCTCATGAAGTGAAAAGTGGGTATCATGGATCAATGGAATGAGAAAAAGTGACATGAGATTGGATTGTCAGTTCCGTAATCATGAGATAAGGTTGATAATCTGATTTCCGATCAGACAAATAAGAGATGGGATTGTCACTTTCATCTCATCTCCTTCCAATGGAACGAAAAGAGGTTGATAACCCCACCTCTTATTTGTGTGATAGGAGATAAGATTGTCGATCCCATCTTTTTATCAGTTGCACAAAAGATAAATTTGACAATCTTATCTAATATCCCTTTTCTCATTCAACCAATCCCATGCCCTCTTTTTTTCATTTCATGGACCCCCAATCCCATCTTCTTATCCGTTGTGCAAAAGATAAATTTGACAATCCCATCTAATATCCCTTTTCTCATTCAACCAATCCCATGCCTTCTTTTTTCATTCATGGGCCCCTATGTCCTTCGAGCAAAATTTTGTCGTTGAGGACTATTGTGAAGTTGGATGTTGACGTGAGCATCCTGAATTGTTGGTTGGCAGAGTCCATCTCAATACCTCCATAGTGATTTACCATTCAGCTTTTAGAGTGGTAAAACCTTCCTACTGACAACTACATGGCTCGAATGCAGCGATTATCGTATTCAACATGCTAAAGAAACTAACAATGTGTATAATTAAGAGGATACATACCGATGTATCGAATCCTGTCCCTTCCTGCCCACCAATCCTCCTTGGCCTGCCGCAAATCCTACCTATGCCACCACCCCCTCCCCGGCCCCCTTCCCTTGCACCACCCCTTGCTCCCCATTGCCTCCCTGAGCCCACCCATGCCGTCCCCAGCAGTCGCCCTCGCCAACCCCCCCTCCCCACCGCTGCCCTCCCCTCCACCGCCTCCCCAAGCCACCCCACCTCATCCGCTCCCTCCCCCACCGCCAGCCACCATCTCCCCCTAAACCTTTTAAATTTTTTTTTTTATTTTTTACGATTTAGATTTATTAAAATTTGATATTAATTATATTTGATTTGTAACATTTTATTTAGATTAATCCGTTGTCAGATACATCATTGTCAATTCTCATGTTTTATTAAAGTGTGAATGTAAAATTTTTAAATTAATTATGTTGTGAATATGAATGATTGTAGGATGTACCCGCTTAATTATGTAAAATTATGTTATTTTTGTGAATGAATATATGTAGAGTGTATCACATAATTATGAATGTTTCATTGTTTTCATTTGTGAATGAATGTGATGTATCAACTTAATTTATAAATGTTTATATGATTAATTGTGTGTGTTTTATAAATTTATAGATAAATACACTTGCACAAATTTAGATATACTTGAAGCCAAACAATACGTATGCTAACCCCTAGGTTATAGGTTTTGGGAGGAGAAAATCGTGTCAAATTACTTGACTGTCAACACTTATAATCATGTTATACGAACAATGCAAAGTGTATGTATAACTCACTAACATGCATGAAGTTTTGTCTTTATAGCATGTCATAAGAGTCATCGTCCTTTGTTCAGAGAAGTTCTAAACAAAAAGGGGTCCTTGAAGATTTAATTATAACTTAAGGTTACTTGTTACATGAAATAGATATCTGAAGGAATTTCAGTAATTTCTTTTTGCTCTTCTCCAATATACTAACTGATTTTATCTATGTTTCTAAATCACCTTTAAATGGGAGTTATTGATAATGTAGTTAAGATTACTCTTAGCGGTATACTGGAGAAGTGTGACGAGATGCTGCTGAAATTTCTCCAAACATCAGTTATATGTAACAAGTAACGTTATAATCAAATCTTCAAAGATGTATTATTAAAGTGAAAATCAGAATCAAAATAGAAACATATATATAACATCTCAATGTTTATTCATAATTAGTGGGTGATTTAGGTACATGTAAGAGTAGCTTTTTTTTCTTGTAAATGTTTTTAAATATAATATGATATTAACTTGAGATGTTTATATTTATTAATAATTATTTAGGTCATTATGGATATGTTTGAGATTACTCTGATAAATTCATATTACATTCGATATTAGAATAGAGTGAGGGGTTCTTAGATTGGGCTTTTCATGATGATAAGAAATCATTCAAATGAGGGGAACTTCTACAGTTGATTTTTTGTCCTTGTCAAAGGTGTTTAAATGGAGAAGTACATGATCATAACACTGTGTTAGAGCACGCAATATATAATGGTTGGTGGCAACATTACACCAAGTGAATTGCTCATGGAGAATTCATCGTAGAAACTTATGAAACTGATTTAATGAATGTTGATGAGGAGCATATCGGTAATATTGAAGGTGACGGGATCGAGGAGATGTTGGATAAACTTAGAGCAGCAAATAACATTATAGACGATAGTGACATGTTATGAAGTTGTAACAATTTTTATCATTCTATTAAGGCAATCGATGAACTGATTACTCCTGGAGTGAGTTCTATGTCAAGATTGACATTTTTATTGAAATTATTTCGGATAAAGGTTATCAATAGAGCCACATCTAAATTAATATTCGAGGTACTTGAATTTATCAGAGAGCTATATAAGCCTAAAGGTTAGTCAGAGTCGTAGTATGATGCAAAGAAACAGATTAAGGTACTGGGTTTGAATTGCGAAAAGATTGATGCTTGTCCGAACGATTGCGTATTATTCAGAAGTGAATGTACTAATCTTGATACTTGTCCGGAGTGTGGTGCATCAAAATATGAGGTTGGAAAATTTAGGAATCAACATGGCAAGAAACAGGCAGAGAAGATCCTACGATATGTTCCATTGATTCCTAAACTTTAACACCTATTTATATCAAGACTGCGAAATTGATGGAATGACATAAGTAGAACAAATCACAAGATGTAAGTAGAACAAATTAAGAGAATATTCTCATTTTTGAAGGAGTTACAGGTGCCGGATGGTTAATCATCATAGTTGTCGCGCTGTATTAATGAATCTAAAAAAAAAATTAGTGAGTTAAAAAGTCATAACTTACATGTTTATATATAAGTGCTTTCCCATTGGCCATACGTGGAGTCTTATATAATCTCGTTGTAGAAGTTTTTATAGACATGAGTCGATATTTTAAAGCCATCTATTCAAAGACTTTAGATGCTAAAATGTTACGCTACTGGGACAAACAAGTTGCCATCACATTGTGTAAAATGGAGCATATTCTTCCCCCAGCTTTTTTCGACATAAAGGTGTATTTAACAATACATATGGCAAATGAAGCAAGGATCATAGGATCAGTTCAATACATATTAATGTATCCTATAGAGAGGTATTTGAAAAAACTAAAGGATTACATGTTAAATAAAGCTAAGTCGGAAGGGTCAATTGCTGAGGGATATTTAGTTGAGGAATTCAAGAACTTTTGTAGCATGTATCTGGGTGAGACAGACCACGAATTCAAACATTTTGAGAGAAATTATGACAGGGGATAAAATGAACATGACAAAATTTGTCTTTCTATTTTTGAAATTCTAGGAAGGTCAATTCTTCACTGTGAAGAACGCGACTTCAAGACGATTTTTAAGACGTCTGGGAGGTGGCCCAGACGTCTGACCAGACGTCTGGAACCCCTTCCAGACGTCTGGGATTAAATTTCTACGACGTACGGGGTTGCGTCTGCGCGTGCTGCAACCGCCACCCTCTTTCCTCTTTTTCCCTCTCTCCTCCTGCAGGGCGCAATGCTCTCTCTCTCCCTCTCAATCCCCGCGCGACCTTAAAAGGCCCTCACCCTCTCCCTCACCCTCATCCCCTTCGTGTCCCTCTTCTTCTTCTCCCAGCCGATGCGAGAGCGAGCGAGCGACGACAACAGCGGCCGCGGCAAGTGTGCGGGAGGAGATGTTGTGCGAGGGAGGAGACGCTCGACCGTGAGGGCTTGAGCTTGCCGGGGCAGCTAGAGCCGGCCGGCGAGGGAGCAGCAGGCGTGGAGTGTCGCGGAGGGGCTGCTGCAGCTCGAGCAGCAGGCGGACGGGGCGCTGCACGGCCGTGCGTCGCGGGCGGAGAGCGAGAGGAAGCTCTGATTCTGGAAATTTTTCTAGAATCAGACGTCTGGGCTTACGACCAGATGACGGTGAAGACGTCTGGAGGATTGTCCAGACGTCTGACAGGTAAGATATTTCGTCTTCTTCCTTTTTTCGCACGTACGGCCATGCAGCCGTCCGCCGCACCTTCGTCTACGACCCATCGTACTGAGAGCAGGGTGGGTGCGTGCAGGTTCTGCTCGGGAGGGCGCGAGGGCTCGCCATCCCACGTGAATCGGACGCCTAGCCGCAGTGCCAGACGACGGGAAGGACTTCCAGACGTCCAAGGTGACCATCGAACGTCTGGGAACTAGGCCAGACGCCCCCGCAGGCTTCTGGACGTCTGAGGGACTACACAGAATGAAGGTACACTCTGATCCACATTTTAAGACGTCTAGAAGAGGTTCCAGACGTCTGATTTTGGGCAGTTTCGTCGTTTTCGACCCGTTTAGGGCCCGTTCGGAGTCTGTTTTCCGCGTTTCGAGTTGCGTTCTTTCCAGAATAAATTCCTCTACCCGTTTACAGTAATTATATACCGTTCTGAGAAACTCCTTGTGTTTGATCCTTGTGTTAGGATCCCATTCCATTGCAATCTTGGGGTTGCGGAGGCACGCCAGAATTCCGACCATGCCCCCATTACTCCCGTTGTAGCTGGTAGAGTGGCTTTTAATTTACTTAATCAAATTTGTTACAATTATGGAACAATCAATAGCGTTTAGGGCATTGCATGAACCCTAGGACTAAGAAACTAGATTGAATATTAGATCCTAGGGTATTGCATGAAACTTAGGACTGGAACTAGATTGAATGATAGATCCTAGGAACGGCATGAATCCTAGGACTGGAAAACTAGTGATATGTATATAAATATTGCAGTCTTGGAAAAGTGAAAAGGAAATAATAGCTGCCTGTAAATTAATTTAACCGTTGCCTGTTATGAGTAAATAAACATGATTGAGAACATAGGTTGTATGAACATAAAACTAGAACGGTGAAACCAAAATGTGCTAAGTTAAAAGAGCTGGAACCTTACGGGGAATTAGGAGTAGAACTCCTGAAAAGAGAATGGATGGAACTGAGGAAGAAAGACGTGGAAGTGTGTTGTCTCTGGGGTACGTGGTACCAACGAGAGCACACATTACCTCTTAGTGTAGAGGGGAGCTTTCCGCCCTCAGGTTGAGACCGGGGTGGGTTTGGCCACTGTACACCGACTTGCTGGCCCTCGCGTATGCAGTACCGAGGAGAACTACTAATGTAGGGAGAGCACTAGCTACCCCACGGGTCCCGGGGTTCAGCTAGCCTCCTACACCGACTTGTTAGGCCCACTGGGCAAACCAGGGTAGTCAGGCGAGGGTGCGCAGACTGTGGAGGGGTTGGACCCCTGTTACTGAGAGGGCTCTACCCTATACTGGTTCAGTGCTGTGTTTTGAGCGCACCCATTAACGGAAACGACTGACCGCGTGCCAGTGCGGGGTAACTACCCGCGCGCTTATCGCGCTTGCCGTAGTCACCGTTACGTCTGTCAGCGACCTTGGGGTGGTTGACTGGGGGGTAGGACCACCATGGGGGACTCTCCCGGCCAGGAGAGCACCACGTGTTACTTCTACTTTTCGGAAAAGACTACAATCAAGATCGTTCCCACGAGGAACATTCGAGATCAAGTGAAGGATCTGAAGAATAAATAAATTGTGAAATAATAGAAAGATGTAAGTAAAGGATGTAATTATATAACAGCCACTGTACACTCTACTGCTTCTTTAGTTTTAATTGCCACTCTACTCAGCGTTTCGCTGACGTGTTACACTCGTTACTTTTCTGGATCAGGTGTTGAGCAGCCAAGGTCAGTGGCTGCAGAGGACGCTGGGCCGAGTAGGGTGCAATAGAGTTACCGCAGTTCTTTTTGTACCCCTTTTGTTCCACTGTAGTGAGTAGTTCTTGTTACTCTGTACTTTTCTTTACTTGTAGTTTCATGTTATGTTATAATTATTGTTCTACTGTTGTGATGATACATACTGTAGTAGTTCCTTTTCTTACTGCTGTATTTTGTTACTGCTAGTTATATTCATGCTGAATGTAGTTTATTTTACTGCTCTTTTGGTTACTTCCTCGTTGGACAACTAGGTCTTGGGATTAGTCGAGTCGGTCCGGTTCTCGTGTCTCGTAGGGACTCGGGAATCGGGTCGTTACAAGATGGTATCAGAGCAAGGTCGTCCCGAGAAGTGAATCAACTGACTAGAAAATAACCAATTCACATGTCTATAACTAGAGTAGCCACCACAACATATCTTTTGACATGAGCTCTTAGACGTTTTCGTTAGGTATCGTTCCATATAGACGTGTTTCGTTTTGTTTCGCGTCTCCTTGCAGGAGATGCCTCGTCGCGAGACTGGCGATACGGGCCGCGGGCGCAGCCGAGGACGAGGTCGGCGAGGTGGGTGTGCCGTTGCCGACGCCTCAGTGGACCAGCCACTACTCCTGGGCATCCAGGCCCAGGACCTCGCCCAGCTGATACGGGACATTGTGCGAGAGGAGCTCCACCCACCGCCCCAAGCACCTCACCCTGGGGCTGTGGTGGGGGAGTCCTCTGTGGGACCACACGGGACGTGGCGCTGGACGCGAGGGAGGGGATGGGCCGCCGCCGCCCCCACCTTCCTCCGACACTTCTGTGCACGAGGCACCTTTGCCTAGAGGTGCACCAGCATCTCCACTGCAGCGCCACTTCGAGCTCTTCGGGCAGTTCCGGAAGCTGAAGCCCCCCTCCTTCAAGGGGGATGAGGACCCGACCAAGCCAGAGGACTAGCTCGAGCAGCTGGAGAAGATTTTTGACACCCTTTGCCCCCCCGGCGGAGTGCCACGTGGCCTTTGTCACGTACCAACTGGAGAGTGCGGCACACAGGTGGTGGAGGGCGATCAAGGGACAGGAGAGGGAAGAGCCGACCTGGGACTGGTTCGTCACCCTCTTCTGCAAGCAGTACTTTCCCCAGACGTGGCAGGACTAGAGGAGGCAGGAGTTCCACACTCTCCGCCAAGGGACGATGACCGTGAGCGCGTACCGCACGCGTTTCCTTTAGCTGTCCCGCTTTGCAGCGACAGCGGTAGCCACTGAGGAGGAGCGCCTTTGGAGGTTCATCGAGGGGCTCCAGCCTGCGATTCGGGGGTATGTCAAACCCCTGAAGCTACCTACGTTTTCGAGGGTGGTGGAGGAAGCCATGACTTACGAGGAGACCAACCCATCCGCGCGAGACACTGACGGCGGGCGGAAGAGGCCCTATCAGCCAGACTTTTCACAGGGTCGGTGAGAGAGGAGACACGTAGCGTCCGCAGGAGAGCCATCACGTTTTGCAGGGCCATCAGTAGCCTTTGGGGGCCCTCGACAGGGGCCAGTCGCCAGCACCGGACCCCCGCCCAGCCGACAGCAAGGACCCACTGAGGGCGGGAGTCGGGTTCCCCTCTATTACCAGTGTGGCCAGCCAGGCCACATCAGGAGGGACTGCCCGTCTAGGGCAGGAGGTCAGCAGATACTTCCCGCGCAGAGCACTGGAGGGCGCGTAGGAGGCCGCGGTTCCCAGGCGCGAAGAGGAGGACAGCAGTCACGAGGAGGGTACCGGCCAGCACTTACCCGTCCGACGCAGAGTGTGGCTGCTTCGTCCGCACCTAGAGCTGTTCGTCTCGCTTTGTGCGGGTTTTTAAAAGATAATATCACGTTGTAGTATAACCGACAAAACGTTCAAACAAATATAGAGAATTTTATTACTCGAAAAACTAGAGTCTTTGAGGCCGAACACAGGGAGCAATCTCAGTACTTTCAAAACCAAAGAATACAACTTGTAAATGAAAATAATTGATTCAACGAGAGAGTATAAAAAGAACTTGTAAAAGAAATGTAATCTTCTTCCTCTCATGTCCTCTTCTTCTTCGTTGGCTCTTCTTCTTCTTTGCACTTCTTTCTCCCTCTGCCTTTGTTTCTCTACTATCTTCCTTTTCTCTTTTTCTTTTTGTCTTTACTGCAGATCTCTTGCTCGGCTTCCTTTCTTCGGATCTCTTCTTCTTCTGCTCCTGCTCCTACTATTTCTTCTTTGCTTCCTTGTGCTTTCCTTCGAAGTTTTCTTCTTCCTTGGTCCTTGTTTCTCTACGAAAGCTTCTTCTTTCTCTGCTACACAACCTCTTCTTCTTTCTTTTCTTCCCTTGCTACAGCGGCTAAGTGTTCGCTTCTTCCTCTGCTCCTGCGCAACTCACAACCAATGCAAAACCTAACCCCGTCCCTCTACCCAAACATCTCTCACTCTCAGCAATTTGCTCAAGGATGCTCTCCCAGAGCCACACGGGTAATCGGGTAGGATTTGCACCCGGGACCAGGCGCACCTGCAGGTGGTGATGCGGAAGGAGTGCTCAAGATTAGGGTCGCGGGTCGGATCCTGCCAAATCCGCGAGGTCAAGCCGCGGACGAGGCGGGCGAGGGCAGGTGAGGGACCTCACCCCTGTGCTTACGAAGGCAGTGAGCTTAAAACACAAAAACAATTTATACTATACCTGTGTTTTGCGCTTCCACGATGTGGGACTATCTCGTCAGTCTTGATTTCGCGTGCGCCCGCAGAGCTTGCGTCGTGCAATTGCCCCAGCTACTGGCTTCGCAGCGCGACTTGCTGGCCTCAGTCGCTTCGCAGCACTCGGGTGAACCTACTGCACCTGCAGCCTGGGAGCCCTGGTGCCTGAAGCTGCTACGATCTCCTCGCTGCTTCGACCGTCAATGGCGGCAGGAGCCGCAACCTGTCATACTCAAGAATGGCCTATTGGCCCAATCAGACTAGCTGAGCACCGTCGCCGTGGCACAATGAAGTTGATGCGCTGTGCTGCAGGCCGCAGGACGGCCTAGGCGTGCATGCCTAGGTCAACCTGTGGTCGGAGGTGTGGGGTTGTTCGGGGGGCTACTGTGGAGGTCTGGAGTGGCAGTGGAGGGTTGGAATGAGTTCCTGGTGGTGAGGCGGAGCTCACGAGAGGGTTGGCGAGCCGTGTGGAGGGGCAGAGTGGTGTGGGCGGCTCGCCGGAGGTCAGTCGGAGGCGAGGAAGATGGAGGTGTTCAGGCACTGTCGGGGGGTAATTAAATAAAATAGCAGGGGGAAAATGGAGAGGAGAGGATGGAGTGGTTATCTGGAGTGATCTAGAAGGAAGGGAGGCAGCGGAGTGGACGGCGCGTAACTGCCGTCGTCGGGGAAGAAGAACCCTGAGGGAGGGAGCGGCGACGAGGACGAGGTCAGGGGCACGCGCGCTTGGTACGGCGCGACGCGGGAGGAAGAGGCGAAGTTGACTCTGCTGCTGGTATGGCAGCAGAGCGACGAGAAGGAGGGGAGGAGGTCGCCGGAGCTTGCGGTTCTCTTCGCCGGAGATGGAAGAGAGGAAAGTTTGGGGGAATCTCCGCCAATTCAAGTCTGAGATCTGCGGCAGGGTCAGTGGAGCCTTTTATAGGTGTTGGTCGAACCTTCTAGCGTGTGGAAACCGCGCAATCATCTCTGCCGGCTCGCCCGAGATGGAAAGAGGGTGGATACCCAAATCTCTCGTGCGTTCGCACGAGAGATTGGGTTCACACCAGAGATTGTAATTGGCTTTAGAAGGAAGGGAATTCCTCAGAGAATCTCCCTTCCATTTCTGGGAGGGAATCTCTGAGGGATTGGAGAGGAATCCCTCTCTAAACCTCGCCGGAGATCGGTTCTGCCCTAACAATGGCGGCAGGACCTGATTGCAAAGGTGGCGAGGAACTTAGGGGGCTCTCTGCAAAGATATTCAAAAGATAGGGACCAAATTATGATTTGGGTGTACTAAATTGCAAAGTAGGTCAACATGGCCTCCCCTTAGGTCCAAATTTTGTTACAAACCCAATTTGGACCTAAGGAATCTAATGGTGAAGTTGGATTTTAGGTTTGACCACGTTTGACTGGACATTTTGCGTAAAAACCCAAATTAGGTCAATTGATGAACTAGGATCCTAATCTAGGTCAAACTGGGTTCCAAAGGCCAAATTAAATGTTCTAAATCATAGAGGATGCTTTTCCATGATTTTTAGAGGATTTACTGGATTTTTATTCTGACTGGAACCTTGTTAATTTAAGCGGGTCTATTTTAGGGTTACCAAGTGTCATTTAATTCTTAGATTGCACATAAACCCATTTCTGATTGACTCAACCCACTTATTATCTCATTTAGACCATTTGACCTATGATTTGCCTCTGAGAAATCCCGTTTATGTACTGCAATGGTAAAATTGCAGTTTTAACCTTTATTTCATGTTTTCTTCTCAGAGCACTTGTTCCTTCAGTTAAGCCTTCTTCTAAGTTATGTAGGAGCTTTCATCTTCTTTATTGGGTCAAAATGAGCTAGTTGTGGCTTATGATGAGACTCTCATCATACCCCCATGCCTAGCTTTTGCTAGTCCCTTAGCAAAATTTTAAGGTTTTAACTTCAGTTCTAGACCATGAGTATTGTCATCAGTTACGATAAGTGCTTCTCCTTTTCTTTTGTGATTAGGTAGGAATGCCGACAATAGGCCTAGAGGTACTCAAGTACCAACCAAAATTCGGACCTAACCCGCTTTAGCCTCAATCCTCCGCAAAGGTTTCTACGGCCCACAAAAACTAACCTAGGGTTTGTTGGACTCCGCGGTTAAAGCACCCCTGCTTTAGACATTTTTAGCCTAAGTTCAGTTTGCAGTGCGTTTTTTTTTTTTTGTAAGTGAGAGATAGAGGATTTATTTGTTTGGAGAGCTTTTCTCTCTCTTTTCTTTTTATTTCTAGCTTCGGATTAGCATCTCAACACGGTCTGTATCGGATTCCTCATCCCCATCATCAATCCTCAAGTGTCCCTAGCTTTCGAGATTTCGAGATCATCCCACCCATGGCAACCCCCAGAACCCTGGCTTTGGAGATTTCGAGATAATCCCGCCCATGGCGTTTCGTGGCCGAATTCAAACCCTGGCGATCGACATTTCGTGATAATGCCGCCCATGGTATCTGAACCAGCAGAGTGCTTACATGCCCCCAGTAGGATATTTAAATATCCTAAGAGACAAGCACCGAGGAGACGATATGTTGTTACGCATCATCGAGGGGAATTTCCCACCTCTCCACGCCGGGAACTCATCGAAATCAATTTGTGTTGATTGGCCGCTCCTAATCAAGGTGACTTTTTCAGAACATTAAACGCTTTTTGCGTGATTTGGATGTTTATGCACACTGAACCAGACTGTGTGAATTTGGGGTGCTTAGGTTACCGAATCCCGCAAATCGGAAGTCAGTTAACGAGGCCGAATACTTCCTAAGCCTTAGACCTAATACTCAAGCTTCGCATTTTCCTCAACCTCTTGAGGATTATCCAGATTTTAACGGATACGTGAATTTTTAAGCTAAAGAATCTACCCCAAGAGGCCTAAGACCAGCGTTCCCGCTAATCTCTTGCTGTATCTTAGTAGCACTTTTCTTTTATTTCTTTTCTTGACTTGGTCTAGACTTCAGTTATCCCCTTAATCTTTTACTAATGACTATTTCTTTTCATTTTCATTTTGTGCTCCTTTTTGTCATTTTACTCTTTTCTTCCTCTCATTTGTATGACCCTGAATTGTTCCTCCCCTCCATCAAGTCTCTTCTTTTTTTTTTTTTAATGAAACCCTTTCTTGATATGAATTTCCTGACATTTTGCACTTTCATACCCCCCATGCCTAAGATTTGCAATGTCCCCATTGTAAATTAGGTGGGTTCGATTTCAGCTTAGTTCATGCATTAGGACAAGTGTGTGGTGAGTGAATGGGTCGAAGTGACTTGTTGCGAACGATTTCTAATCTCGGGTAGGGATACCTGAGGTGAGGTCGGCTGTTCTAATGGATGAACCCTAAAGTGCAATATGAATTCCGCATAGAGATGTCAGAAAAGGTTTCGGGTTTTTCAAAGAATGACGGGTTGCCTCCCGTTAAGCGCTGAGTTTTACGCCATCGGCTGGGCGCAATGAGCTCAAGAGGAATGGAGGGTAAAGGATGACTCAGCCAAATCTATATCGGTCATGTCAATGAACGGCTTGAGTCTCTTACCGTTCACGACAAAGGGTTCAGAATCATGGCTGAGTGGGCTGATTTCAATGGCTCCACTTCCGAAGATTTGTCGGACTAGGTAGGGTCCGACCCACTTGGATCTTAGCTTTCCTGGGAATAATTTGAGTCGGGCATCAAAGAGTAAATCTTTTTGACCAGAATGAAAGACCTTTCCAGAAATGTGTTTTTCGTGAAAAGCTTTTACCCATTCTTTATAAATTCGCGAGTTCTCATACGCGTCGTGGCGTAATTCATCGATCTAGCTCATTTGAAGTCTTCTGTGGGTGCCAACCTTAGAAAGATCCAGATTACAGGTCCGTACTGCCTAATAGGCTTTATGCTCCAACTCGACGGGGAGGTGACATGCCTTCCCGTACACTAGTCTGAAGGGAGACATTCCTAATTGGGTCTTGTGGGCGGTCCTATAGGCCCACAATGCTTCCGGAAGTCGAGAAGACCAATCTTTTCTATCAGGTCGAACAGTAACCTGAAGGATCTTCTTGATCTCTCGGTTAGATAGTCAGCTAGACCATTAGTTTGGGGGTGGTAAGGAGTAGAGATTCGGTGTGACACCCCGTATTTGGTCATCAGTGACCTGAACTGAGCGTTTGTAAAATGAGTCCCTCCGTCGGAAATTATAGCACGTGGGATCCCGAACCTTGAGAAAATGTTGTGATGAAGGAATTTTCTAACGACTTTATGATTGTTGGTTCGGGTCGGAATGGCTTCTATCCACTTGGAAACATAGTCAACTGCGAGTAAGATGTATTCGAAGCCATCCGAGATCGGGAAGGGTCCCATGAAATCAATTCCCCCAAATATCAAAAATTTCGCATACCAAGATCAGCTGTAGAGGCATCATGTTGCCCAGAGTCTGGCAACGGGAACATGCCTTACAGTGATCGTATGCATCCTTGAAAATTGTGGGCCAGTAAAAGCCACACTGGAGGACTTTTGATGCGATTTTATGTCCTGAAAAATGTCCACCGCATGCCTGGTCATGGCAAAATGAAAGTATGTCTTTGATTTTCACTTCCGCGATGCACCGTTGAATTATCTAATCAGCACCAATGCGGAATAGATACGGGTCTTCCCATAGGTAATACTTGGCATCGGAACGCAATTTGTCCTTTTTGGCCTTCGACCAATCGGGCGGAATCTGATGTGATGCTAGGTAATTAACCATATCAGCGAACCATGGAAGACTTGTACTGATAGTCAGGAGGTGCTCATCAAAAAAATGTTCAGTAATAGGTCCGGAAGGGTCAATTATTTTAGAAGGGAGGTGGGACAAGTGATCAGCTACCACATTCTGCTTTCCCGCCTTGTCGCGAATCTCGAGGTCAAATTCTTGCAACAGCAAGATCCATCGGATTAATCGAGGTTTCGCGTCCTTCTTAGCAAGGAGATGCCTCACAACTGTGTGATCCGAGTATATGATAACACGGGAACCCAGAAGGTATGATCTGAATTTTTCCAGGGCAAATACTACAGCCAGCAGCTCTTTCTTAGTAACCGTATAGTTACGCTAAGCCTCATCCAGTGTTTTGCTGGCGTAGTAAATGACCACAGGTTTCCCGTCAATTTTCTGCCCCAAAACCGCTCCTACAGCGAAGTCAGATGCATCGCACATGATCTCAAAGGGTTGAGACCAATCAGGGGACTGTAGGATCGGGGCTTGGGTGACTCGGTCACGTAGGATCTCAAATGTTTGAGTGCATTCCTTGGAAATTTCGAAAGGCACATCCTTGGAAAGAAGATTGGTCAAGGGGCACGCGATTTTGGAGAAATCAGGGATGAATCGACGGTAGAAACCGACGTGCCCCAAAAAAGATCGGATGTCCTTAATCGAGCTAGGCATAGGGAGCTTGGAAATCAGGTTAACCTTAGCTCGATCCACTTGGATGCCTTTCTCCGAGATTAAATGTCCCAGGACAATTCCCTCAGGCACCATGAAATGGCTCTTTTCCAAGGAAAGAACCAAATTCACATCAATGCACCGCCTGAGTATTTGGACCAAGTGTTGGAGGCAATCGTCAAATGATTCTCCAAAAACTAAAAAGTCATCCATGAAGACTTCCAGATAATCACCTACCATATCTGAGAATATGGCAAGCATGCACTGCTGAAAAGTTGCAGGTGCATTGCAGAGATCGAACGGCATCCTTTGAAATGCGTACGTCCCGAAGGGGCAGGTGAATGTGGTCTTTTCTTGGTCCTCTGGATGGATTGCCACCTGATTGTAACCGGAGTACCCGTCAAGAAAGCAGAAGAACCTATTTCCCGCTAGTTTTTCGAGGATCTGATCAATAAACGGTAGTGGGAAATGATCCTTCTTCGTAGAGGAATTGAGTCTTCTGTAATCAATGCAGACTCTCCACGAGTTAGCTATTCGGGTTGGAATGACTTCTCCGGTTTCAGTCGTGATGATGGTAAGTCCTGCCTTTTTAGGCACCACTTGTATTGGACTCACCCAACGACTATCAGAGATCAGGTAGATGATCCCTGCATCTAACCACTTTATGATCTCCTTTTTCACGACCTCCTGTAGGTTATGGTTTAGGAGTCTTTGCATTTCTCTTGAAGGTCGTGCGCCTTCTTCTGTGTAGATTCGATGTGTGCAGTATGAAGGGCTTATACCAGTCAAATCATCGAGAGTCCATCCAATGGCTCTACGATGTTTTGCTGGAGAACAGAAATCAAACGGAGTTCCTGGTCAAGTGTGAGTCGAGAATTGATAATCACAGGAAATGTCTGATTTGAATCCAAAAAGACGTACTTCAGATGTTCGGGAAGGGGTTTGAGTTCCATGACAGGGTTGTCAGCAGCAGCGGGTGGTTCGGGGTTTGTATCAGGAGCAATGGTAGGAGTCATAGGTGTCTAGATCATGTTAGCACTCCTCTGTTAGTGGGTTTTGATTCTCCAGTGGTTGATCAGGGGTAATCAGGTTGTCCTCTATATGCACTTCATCAACCACGGCTTTGATATCACATATTTCCTCTATAGCCCCGCAATTAATCCCTTGTTGGGCCTTGAAAATGTCAATCTTCAGATTTTGATTCCCAAATTTTAATTCTATCTGACCCTCTTCGCAGTTTATATTGGCCCTAGCAGTGGCCAAGAAGGGTCTCCCTAATATGATTGGTGTGTCCCTTGGGTTCTTAGGTGCATCCATGTCCAGTACTATGAAGTCCACTGGGAAATAAAAATCTCGTACCCTAACAATGACATCCTCGAGTACTCCTTTGGGCGACTTGATGGATCGATCGGCTAAATACAATGTCACCTCAGTCGGTTTAAGTTCAGATTCGTCAAGGTGGTCAAGGAGGGATGTAGGTATTAAATTTATGGAGGCACCTAGATCTAGTAGGGCTCTATCAAATTGGGTTTCACCAATTTTACAAGAAATCAACGGTGTTCCTGGGTCTTTAGCCTTGGGTGGGAGTTTGCTCAAGATGACAGAGCTGGCTTGCTCTGACAGTACGATTGGATTCCCATCCTTGGTTCGTGGCTTACGTTTAGGGGTACATATGTCTTTCAAGAATCTTACGTAAGCCGATATGTGACGAATTGCATCCATCAACGGGATGTTTCTCTGGACCTGTTCAAAGAGCTTGACCAGATCCTCAGGAGCCATAGGTTTGGTTATCCTTTTTCCTTTGGTCAAAGCCTCAGGAAATGGGATCCTCGCTGGTTCCTCTAAGATAGGTCCAGGTTCTTGATCTGGGACAGTAGTATCTTGGATAACTATCCTAGGGTCTTGGCTATTATCAGGCTTGGAGTGGTTCGGATAATGCGGGTCTTGAGTTGTTTTACCACTACGTGTTGTTACAGAGTTTAATCCGGCCTGATTTTGGTTTGGGTTAGGTAGGAGGGGTGGCTGCTGCTGAAATCCCGCATAAGATGTTGAAGCTTCCATCCCGTCTGGCGATGGAGCAGTAGGGGCCTGATAAATCACATGTGTTTGGCCTGAATTTGGATTCATAACGCGCTTCTGGGTTATCACGTTATTTGGGTTGGGCAGAGGTTGCGAAGGAAGGGTGCCAAGTTGGCGGGAATTTGCGATCTGGGCCAGTTGGTTGCGAACCTCTGTGATCTCATCCTTGTGCTGTTTTTGCATTGCCGCATTCGTCTTTTGAATGTCAGCCAGTGCTTGAAGGATAAGAGTCATTTGATCCTGGTTTTGCCCAGATTGGTAGGTGCGATTGGGCCGAGGCTGAGGCGGCTGATATGAATGAGAGGCTTGTGGACGGGGTTGATATGGTGGTCTTTGAGAATTTCCCACCCACTGAAAGTTAGGATGATTTCGCCATCTAGGGTTGTAGGTATTGGAGAATGGGTCATTCTGGATGGCGTTGAGGCCCTCGCAGTTCTAAGGAACCTCAGGAAAGTCATAATACGAGGGTTCAAAGTTCCCCCAACTCGAGTAGAATGGATCGGAGGTCACTCCGGTCCGAGAGGTAGACGGGGGTGGATATGGGTCCAATCCCTTGGCAGATTGGTGATAGATATTTTGCACAGTTTCCCTTACCAGAGGAGGTTAGTTTTGCGCAGAGGTGGATTGCTGCAAATGCCGAGTTAGCTCGTCCACCTTCTTTTCTATGATAGAAACCTTGTCCAACCAACTGGCCATCAGTTCCAAGTCGACAGAATTGGACAGGTCCTGTATCTCATGTGTCCCTCTTAGATTCGTCGATGCGCGGGCATTCGTCCTATCGAATAAGCCCATGGAGTCATTATTTATGGAGTTCTCGCACATGTTTTCGAGAATCTCCCACACCGTGTCCTCGTGGTGACCCAAGATGTTTCCTCCGCACGTTGCATTGACGAATAAACGAATATCTTCACGGAGTCCCTGGTAAAAAGACTGGACTTGTTCCCACTTAGGAACTCTGTGATGGGGACACTTTCGCATGAGATCTAAGAATCGATCCAATGCTTCGTGAAGAGGTTCTCCCGGTTGTTGAGTGAAATGAGTGATCCAGTGGCGCAAGGCATTCGTCCGGCCAACGGGGAAGAATTTTTTCAAAAATTCGGACTGCAGTTCCTCCCATGTGTTGATCGGACGGGTCTGAGTTTGATACCAGTGTACGGCCTTGTCCATGAGGGAGAACGAAAACATTTTCATGAGTAGGATATCCCGATTTTGTACATCTGACCCGAAGGTCTGGGCCAGATGCTTGAGTTGTTTAATGTGTTGGAATGGATCCTCAGAGTTAAGCCCATGAAACTTTGGTATGGCATGAATCATATTGGGCTTTAGTTCAGAATCAGGTCCTCCAATTGGGATTCATACTCGGGGTTCGATTGCCACCGCAGTGGGATTATAGTGATCTCGCATCATAGGTCGCTGCGGTGGGTTTACAAAGTTCTAAAAGAGATCATTAAGGCGTTGAAGTTGGTGTTCAAGGTTATTCTCCTCCTCAATGGGTTGTGCCATGATGGGAGAAGAAGGAGAATAAGGATCTGAATCAGATGAAAGATTTATGAGGTGGGGTTGCTGCACAAACAAATTTCTAAAGGAGGTCTTAAGGGTGGCCTTAAGGACCTCCTACCGAACATGCACCGAAGGATGTGATGAGATTTAGAAGGTGCTGGACCCAATCAAGACACCCAAAAAAATTGTTGGGTGACTATAGAGGTTTGGAGCGGATGGACCCCTTAGTCAGAAAGGTCGTCCACTTGAGAAATACCTGAGCAGCCAGAGAGGGAGAGTCCCGCAAAGACCCCTACACGGTAGAGCGTCCCCACGGGTTACAGAGTTTCCCCTACCTGACCTCTCTTGTCACTGCGATTCCAGGTAGACCAGAATGGGGACCTTGACCTCTTAAGTCTACCTTTTTTACTTTAAGATCAAGGTGCTTAATGTTTCACTTGAACTTTTAGGTATTTTCAGTGAAAAAGTGACCTAATTTTAAGGTTGGTTGACCCAAGGGATCAACTTCACCTTTTGTTCCTTTAAGAGCTTTTAGGTCCTTTTCTTTTTAAGGTTCAAATGGATTAAAAGCCTGATTTGCTTAGGGTTCTTCTTGTGTAGATCTTTTCAATCAAGGTTTAGGCACACCTCTTTTTGGAAAAATTTATTTCTTTGTTTAAGAGAAGATGTGTCTCTAAAAACCCTAGCTTTGTAATCCTTAACTTGGCTCTAGTGGGTCCAGTTTAGTTGCCTCAGAAATTAGCACCTAGGGCTCAATCAAGAAAGTTTTAGCCCTAGTTGCCTTAGTTGGATGAACAGACAAAAATGTGTTGAAATGAAAATCAGGCAACTTGATGAGTTACTAAATATGAAACAGGTAGCCCTAAGTTGATTTTTTTTTTTTCTTTTCAGATTTTGAGAGAGAGTTAAGATGGAGGGCTTATGGAAATTACATGTTCCTTGGAGAGTCTGTTGTGCAGTTATTGTTCTTTCCCTTTTGTTTTGCTTTCCCTGTTTAAACACAACAAAAGAGAGAAGCTAGGTCAAATATTGGATAGAAGAGTTGTAATCAAAAGCTTTAAAAGTGCCCGTTGCTCCCCGGCAACGGCGCCAAAATGTTCGTCGCGCTTTGTGCGGGTTTTTAAAAGATAATATCACGTTGTAGTATAACCGACAAAACGTTCAAACAAATATAGAGAATTTTATTACACGAAAAACTAGAGTCTCCGAGGTCGAACACAGGGAGCAATCTCAGTACTTTCAAAACCAAAGAATACAACTTGTAAATGAAAATAATTGATTCAACGAGAGAGTTATAAAAAGAATTTGTAAAAGAAATGTAATCTTCTTCCTCTCCTGTCTTCTTCTTCTTCGTTGGCTCTTCTTCTTCTTTGCACTTCTTTCTCCCTCTGCCTTTGTTTCTCTACTGTCTTCCTTTTCTCTTTTTCTTTTTGTCTTTACTACAGATCTCTTGCTCGGCTTCCTTTCTTCAGATCTCTTCTTCTTCTGCTCCTGCTCCTGCTATTTCTTCTTTGCTTCCTTGTGCTTTCCTTCGAAGTTTTCCTCTTCCTTGGTCTTTGTTTCTCTACGAAAGCTTCTCCTTTCTCTGCTACACAGCCTCTTCTTCTTTCTTTTCTTCCCTTGCTGCAGCGGCTAAGCGTTCGCTTCTTCCTCTGCTCCTGCGCAACTCACAACCAATGCAAAACCTAACCCCGTCCCTCTACCCAAACGTCTCTCTCTCTCAGCAATTCGCTCAAGGACGCTCTCCCAGAGCCACACGGGTAATCGGGTCGGATTCGCACCCGGGACCAAGCGCACCAGTAGGTGGTGATGCACGAGGAGTGCTCAAGATTAGGGTCGCGGGTCGGATCCCACCAGATCCGCGAGGTCAAGCCGCGGACGAGGCAGGCGAGGGCAGGTGAGGGACCTCACCCCTGTGCTTACGGAGGCAGTGAGCTTAAAACACAAAAACAATTTATACTATACCTGTGTTTTGTGCTTCCACGATGTGGGAGTATCTGGTCAGTCCTGATTTCGCGCGCGCCCGCAGAGCTTTCGTCGTGCAATTGCCCCAGCTACTGGCTTCGCAGCGCGACTTGCTGGCCTCAGTCACTTCGCAGCACTCGCGTGAACTTGCTGCACCTGCAGCCTGGGAGCCCTGGTGCTTGAAGTTGCTATGAGCTCCTCGCTGCTTCGACCGTCAATGGCGGCAGGAGCTGCAACCTGTCATACACAAGAACGGCCTATTGGCCCAATCAGACTAGCTGAGCACCGTCGCCGTGGCACGACGAAGTTGATGCGCGGTGCTGCAGGCCTCAGGATGGCCTAGGCGTGCATGCCTAGGTCAACCTATGGTCGGAGGTGTGGGGTTGTTCGGGGGGCTACTGTGGAGGTCTGGAGTGGCAGTGGAGGGTTGGAATGAGTTCCTGGTGGTGAGGCGGAGCTCACGAGAGGGTTGGCGAGCCGTGTGGAGGGGCAGAGTGGTGTGGGCGGCTCGCCGGAGGTTGGTCGGAGGCGAGGAAGATGGAGGTGTTCAGGCACTGTCGGGGGGTAATTAGATAAAATAGCAGGGGGAAAATGGAGAGGAGAGGATGGAGAGGTTATCTGGAGTGATCTAGAAGGAAGGGAGGCAGCGGAGTGGACGGCGCGTAACTGCCGTCGTCGGGAAGAAGAACCCTGAGGGAGGGAGCGGCGACGAGGACGAGGTCAGGGGCACGCGTGCTTGGTACGGCGCGACGCGGGAGGAAGAGGCGAAGTTGACTCTGCTGCTGGTATGGCAGCAGAGCGACGAGAAGGAGAGGAGGAGGTCACCGGAGCTTGCGGTTCTCTTGGCCGGAGATGGAAGAGAGGAATGTTTGGGGGAATCTACGCCAATTCAAGTCTGAGATCTGCGGCAGGGTCTGTGGAGCCTTTTATAGGTGTTGGCCGAACCTTCTAGCACGTGGAAACCGCGCAATCATCTCTGTCAGCTCGCCGGAGATGGAAAGAGGGTGGATACCCAAATCACTCGTGTGTTCACACGAGAGATTGGGTTCACACCAGAGATTGTAATTGGCTTTAGAAGGAAGGGAATTCCTCAAAGAATCTCCCTTCCATTTCTGGGAGGGAATCTCTGAGGGATTGGAGAGGAATCCCTCTCTAAACCTCGCCGAAGATCGGTTCTGCCCTAACAATGGCGGCATGACCTGATTGCAAAGGTGGCGAGGAACTTAGGGGGCTCTCTGCAAAGATATTCAAAAGATAGGGACCAAATTATGATTTGGGTGTACTAAATTGCAAAGTAGGTCAAGATGACCTCCCCTTAGGTCCAAATTTTGGTACAAACCCAATTTGGACTTGGGGAATCCAATGATGAAGTTGGATTTTAGGTTTAACCACGTTTGACTGGATATTTTGCTTAAATATCCAAATTAGGTCAATTGATGAACTAGGATCCTAATCTAGGTCAAACTGGGTTCCAAAAGCCAAATTAAATGTTCTAAACCCTAGATGATATTTTTCCATGATTTTTAGAGGGTTTACTTGATTTTTATTATTACTGGAACCTTGTTAATTTAAGCGGGTCTATTTTAGGGTTACCAAGTGTCATTTAATTCTTAGATTGCACGTAAACCCACTTCTGATTGACTCAACCCACTTTTTATCTCATTTAGACCATTTGACCTATGATTTGCCTCTGAGAAATCCCGTTTATGGACTGCAATGGTAAAATTACAGTTTTAACCTTTATTTCATGTTTTCTTCTCAGAGCACTTGTTCCTTCAGTTAAGCCTTCTTCTAGGTTATGTAGGAGCTTTTATCTTCTTTATTGGGTCAAAATGAGCTAGTTATGGCTTATGATGAGGCTCTCATCAAGAGCTGAGGGGTGTATCAACGCCCTGACACACAAGGATGCCAGAGCTTCGGGATCGGTGGTGGCAGGTATGGTTTCAGTTTCCGGCAGGTTCGTTTACACACTTTTCGATTCCGGCGCTACGCACTCGTTTGTCGCAGCCAGTTTCACAGTTAGTTTGAGCCAGGACTGTACGCTGTTAGAGAATCCGTTCGTAATCAGAGGTCCGAGTGGTCAGCTGTTTGTAGCTGAGGAGGTGTACACAGGTTGCGAGGTCAGTGTCGGGGGACATAGTCTGCCAGCTAACCTGATTATGATACAGATGGAGGACTTTGGCGTCATTCTGGGGATGGACTGGCTGTCTGCTTGCCACGCTTTGGTGGACTGTTTTGAGAGGAAGATCATCTTCTCCATACCGGAGTTGCCTTCTTTCGAGTTTCACGGACAGCCAGTGGACGGAGGCTTCAGGTGCATTTCAGCACTTCGGGCGGCGAGACTTTTTAGCCAGGGGTGTGAGGGTTTCTGAGCTTGTGTGGTGGCAGAGCCCAGCCCTATGGCAGACTTCCAGAGCATCTCGATGACCAGAGAGTACCCTGACATGTTCCTAGACGAGTTACCAGGATTACCGCCCGAGCGTGAGATCGAGTTTGAGATCTCACTAGTACCAGGGACTAACCCCATCTCCACCGCACCGTACAGGATGTCACCGCTTGAGCTACGAGAGCTCAAGTCTCAGTTGCATGACCTTTTGGAGAAGGGCTTCGTGAGGCCCAGTGCGTCTCCCTGGGGAGCCCCGGTACTATTTGTGAAAAAGAAGGATGGTACCCTACGCCTTTGTGTGGACTACCGATAGCTGAATAGGGTCACCATCAAGAACAGATATCCGCTGCCGAGGATCGACGACTTGTTTGACCAGTTGCGGGGTGCCACTGTGTTCTCCAAGATTGACTTGAGGTCTGGATATCACCAGTTGAGGATCAGAGAGGCAAACGTCTCCAAGACAGCTTTCCACACCCGGTACAGACACTACGAGTTTTTGGTCATGCCGTTTGGGCTGACCAATGCCCCCGCTGCTTTCATGGACCTGATGAACCGGGTGATTAGACCGTACTTGGAGCAGTTCGTGGTGGTATTTATTGATGACGTACTCATCTATTCTCGAGATCAGACGCAGCACGGACAGCACTTGCGGATGGTTCTGGACACACTGAGACGACGTAGGCTGTACGCCAAATACAGCAAGTGCGAGTTCTGGTTGAGGGAGGTGACCTTCTTAGGTCATGTGATCTCTGGGCACGGCTTGGCAGTGGACCCAGCCAAGGTCGAGGTAGTGCTCAGGTGGGAGAGACCGCGTTCAGTCACCGAGATTCGCAGTTTCCTGGGACTGGCAAGCTACTACAGATGATTCATCAGAGGTTTTTCACAGATTGCACGTCCCATGACACAGTTGACCCGGAAGGACATGCCCTTCACTTTGACAGACGCCTGTGAGGTGTGTTTTCAGGAGCTGAAGGAGAGGTTGACCTCGGCTCCCGTGCTCACCATCCCTGACAGTAGTGGCGGGTTCGTTGTGTACACGGACGCCTCCTTGTAGGGTTTAGGAGGTGTGCTCATGCAGAGGGGTCATGTTGTCGCTTACGCTTCGCGGCAACTGAAGCCCCATGAGCATACCTACCCTACCCACGACCTGGAGTTGGCAGCTGTCGTTTTCACGCTGAAGACCTAGAGGCACTACTTCTACGGTGAGACCTTCGAGATTTTCACAGATCACAAGAGCCTCAAATACCTTTTTGATCAGAAGGACCTCAACATGAGACAGAGACGTTGGTTGGAGCTCCTGAAGGACTACGACTGCAGCATTTCCTATCACCCGAGCAAGGCCAATGTGGTGGTTGACGCCTTGAGCCGGAAGGTGCCCACACACTTGGCCAGTTTACAGTTACAGAGTTGGAGCCTTTTGGAGGAGGTGGGCAGTTGGCGACCCCAAGAGTTACGGGGGCACTGTGGGGCAGTGACTGTGACACGACAGACTAGGCCAGAGCTGATAGACCGCACATCACAGGACAGATGGCCAATCCGTACTTACAGTCCTTGCGTGACAGAGTACTGTCAGGAGACCCAGGGGGCTTCTCTTTCATAGACCAGGTGCTGCGCCTGAGGGGACGGTTGTGCGTTCCCAGAGACGAGGAGCTGTTGAGAGAGCTCCTGACTGAGGCACACGGTTCCAGATTCACCATACATCCCGGAAACACGAAAATGTACCATGACTTGAGACGCGAGTTCTGGTGGAGAGGGATGAAGCGGGATGTGGGTGAGTTCGTGCAGCAGTGCTTAGTGTGCCAGCACGTGAAAGCCGAGCATCAGAGGCCTGCAGGGCCGCTTCAGCCGCTTCCAGTGCCAGAGTGGAAGTGGGAGAGCATCACCATGGACTTGGTGGTGGGCTTACCTGTTACCCAGCGAGGACACGACACAGTTTGGGTAATTGTGGATAGACTGACGAAGACGGCACGATTCTTGCCGATCCGAGTCACTTTGGGACCAACACAGTTAGCAGAGAGGTATATCCGCGATGTGGTACGACTACACGGAGTTCCGCGGGAGATCGTATCCAACCGGGAGACCCGCTTTACGTCCCAGTTTTGGGCTGAGTTTCAGCAGGCCCTGCGGACGCGGTTGAGGTTTAGTATAGCTTACCACCCCCAGACGGACGGACAGTCTGAGCGCAGGATACAGACACTTGAGGACCTTTTGCGTGCCTGTGTACTGGACTGGAGGGGCTCTTGGGAGGAGCACCTGCCCCTGGCGGAGTTTGCATACAACAACAGCTATCACTCGAGCATCGGCATGGCTCCCTACGAGGCACTGTACGGACGAAGGTGTACAGCACCCTTGAGTTGGGTTGAGGTGGGGACCAAGTGGGAGGTTGGCCCCAGGTTGATCCGGCAGAGTCAGGAGGTAGTCGAGCAGATCCACAGGCGACTCCGCACTGTCAGGAGCAGACAGAAGAGCTACGCGGATCGGAGACGCAGAGAGGTGCAGTTCAAGGTTGGGGACAACGTCTTTTTTCGTGTTTCGCCCATGAAGGGCCTGCAGCGGTTTGGGGTGAGAGAGAAGCTCGCACCGAGGTTCGTGGGGCCCTTTGAGGTCCTAGAGCAGGTTGGACCCGTTACTTACAGACTTGCCCTCCCTCCTCAGCTTTCTGGTGTGCACGACGTGTTCCACGTGTCCAACCTCAGGAAGTACGTAGCCGATCCCAGTCATGTACTGAGTCACGAGAGCGTCGAGGTGGGCGACGACCTGACCTACCCTGAGCGACCAGCGCAGATTCTTGACCAAGCCGTCCGCAGTTTGAGACGAAAGCAAGTACCCCTGGTGATGGTTTTGTGGAGGAGCCAGCGGTACGAGGAGGCTACCTGGGAGCCCGAGGCGGCAATGCGGGAGCGGTACCCGGAGCTCTTCACGGGTACGTTCTTTCGGACCGACTTCGGTCCTCTTTGAGTTTGTTATGTTTTTATATGACGTTTTACCCGCACCCTAGTTAGCGCAAGTTTCGAGGACGAAACTTCCTTTGAGTTTGTTATATTGTTACGAACGCGGCTTCAAGACGATTTTTAAGACGTCTGGGAGGTGGCCCAGACGTCTGACCAGATGTCTAGAACCCCTTCCAAACGTCTGGGATTAAATTTCTGCGACGTATGGGGTTGCGTCTACACGCATGCCTGCGCAGACCTGCAACCGCCACCCACTTTCCTCGTTTTCCCTCTCTCCTCCTGCAGGGCGAAGTGCTCTCTCTCTCCCCGCGCGGCCTTAAAAGGCCCTCGCCCTCTCCCTCACCCTCATCCCCTTCGTGTCCCTCTTCTTCTTCCCCCAGCAGGTGCGAGAGCGAGCAAGCGGCGGCAATAGCGGCCGCGGCAAGTGTGTGGGAGGAGGTGTTGCGCGAGGGAGGAGACGCTCGACCGTGAGGGCTCGAGCTTGCCGGGGCAACTAGAGCCGGCCGGCGGGGGAGCAGCGGGTGTGGAGTGTCGCGGAGGGGCTGCTGCAGCTCGAGCAGTAGGCGGACGGGGCGCGGTGCGGCCATGAGTCGCGGGAGGAGAGTGAGAGGAGCTCTGATTCTGGAAATTTTTCCAGAATCAGAAGTCTGGGCTTATGACCATACGATGGTGAAGACGTCTCGAGGATTGTCCAGACGTCTGACAGGTAAGATATTTCGTCTTCTTCCTTTTTTCGCGCGTATGGCCATGCAGCCGTCCGCCTCGCCTTCGTCTGCGACCCGTCGTACTAAGAGCAGGGTGGGTGCATGCAGGTTCTGCTCGAGAGGGCACGAGGGCTCGCCATCCCACATGAATCGGACGTCTGGCCGTAGTGCCAGACGACGGGAAAGACTTCCAGACGTCCGGGGTGACCATCGGACGTCTGGGAACTAGGACAGACACCCCCGTAGGCGTCTGGACATCTGAGGGACTACACAGAACAAAGGTACACTCTGACCCACATTTTAAGACATCTGGAAGAGGTTCCAGATGTCTGATTTTGGGCAGTTTCGTCGTTTTCGACCCGTTTAGGGCCCGTTCGGAGTCCGTTTTCCGCGTTTCGAGTTGCGTTCTTTCCAGAATAAATTCCTCTACCCATTTACAGTAATTATATACCGTTCTGAGAAACTCCTTGTGCTTGATCCTTGTGTTAGGACCCCATTCCATTGCAGTCTTGGGGGTTGCGGAGGCACACGGGAATTCCGACCACGCCCCCATTACTCCCATTGTAGCTGGTAGAGTGGCTTTTAATTTACTTAATCAAATTTGTTACAATTATGGAACAATTAATAGCGTCTAGGGCATTGCATGAACCCTAGGACTGAGAAACTAGATTGAATGGTAGATCCTAGGGTATTGCATGAAACCTAGGACTGGAACTAGATTGAATGATAGATCCTAGGGAACGGCATGAATCCTAGGACTGGAAAACTAGTGATATGTATATAAATATTGCAATCTTGGAAAAGTGGAAAGGAAATAATAGCTGCCTGTAAATTGATTTAACCGCTGCCTGTTATGAGTAAATAAACATGATTGAGAACATGGGTTGTATGAATGTAAAACTGGAACGGTGAAATCTAAATGTGCTAAGTTAAAAGAGCTGGAACCCTATGGGGAATTAGGAGTAGAACTCCTGAAAAGAGAATGGATGGAACTGAGGAAGAAAGACGTGGAAGTGTGTTGTCTCTGGGGTACGTGGTACCAACGAGAGCACACATTACCTCTTAGTGTAGAGGGGAGCTTGCCGCCCTCAAGTTGAGACCGGGGTGGGTTTGGCCACTGTACACCGACTTGCTGGCCCTCGCGTACGCAGTACCGAGGAGAGCTACTAATGTAGGGAGAGCACTAGTTACCCCACGGGCCCCGGGGTTCTACTATCCTCCTACACCGACTTGTTAGGCCCACTGGGCAAACCAGGGTAGTCAGGCGAGGGTGCGCGGACTGTGGAGGGCTTGGACCCCTGTTACTGAGAGGGCTCTGCCCTATACTGGTTCCATGCTGTGTTTTGAGCGCACCCGTTAACGGAAACGACTGACTGCGTGCCAGTGCGGGGTAGCTACCCGTGCGCTTATCGCGCGTGTCGTAGTCACCGTTACGTCTATCAGCGACTTTGGGGTGGTTGACTGGGGGGTAGGACCACCACGGGGGACTCTCCCGGCCAGGAGAGCACCACGTGTTACTTCTACTTTTCGGAAAAGACTACAATCAAGATCGTTCCCACGAGGAACATTCGAGATCAAGTGAAGGATCTGAAGAATAAATAAATTGTGAAATAATAGAAAGATGTAAGTAAAGGATGTAATTATATAACAGCCACTGTACACTCTACTGCTTCTTTAGTTTTAGTTGCCGCTCTACTCAGCGTTTCGCTGACCTGTTACACTCGTTACTTTTCAGGACCAGGTGTTGAGCAGCCAGGGTCAGCGGCTGCAGAGGACGCTGGGCCGAGTAGGGTCCAGTAGAGTTACCGCAGTTCTTTTTGTACCCCTTTTGTTCCACTGTAGTGAGTAGTTCTTGTTACTCTCTGTACTTTACTTGTAGTTTCATGTTATGTTATAATTGTTATTCTACTGTTGTGGTGGTACATACTGTAGTAGTTCCTTTTCTTACTGCTGTATTTTATTACTGCTAGTTATATTCATGCTGAATGTGGTTTATTTTACTGCTCTTTTGGTTACTTCCTCGTTGGATGACTAGGTCTTGGGATTAGTCGAGTCGGTCCGGTTCTCGTGTCTCGTAGGAACTCAAGAATCGAGTCGTTACATGCACATAGAATTTATTGAGATTTCAGAAGTAGATCGGTAATTGCACACTTGTATATATTAAAGCAAATTTCTGAAGTTGACCCTTTCTATGATGAATTTAAATAATTGTTATATCCAAATGCACGCGATGTACTCTTTCTTGAGTGGTTTAAGCAACGTATTACTAAAATGAAAGAAAATAATGACTCGCGGTGGGTGGAAGATTTTGACATAATATCCAATCGTCCATTGAGTTATGAACATTACTATTCTGGGTACATCATAAATGGTTTTAGATACAGAACCAAATCTATTGATGATGTAAAGGTTATACAGCAAGCTGGCGTTGTTGTTCCTTGCAAATTAGCCGGTGGGTGTGATGGTTATTATGGATAGATTGAGGAAATTCTCAATATTAGCTTCAGATATGATCATAGACTTTCAAGTTTGAATGGTTTGATATTTTCAAGGAAGGCGTCGGGTTTAAGGTCGATAAGAAGCACAAGTATATAAGTCTGAACAATAACAATCAAATTCTTCAGAACACTAAACCATTCACTTTAGCCTGTCAAGTCTCTCAAGTTTTCTACGTAACTGATAATAGCAAAAGGGGATGGATAATTTTTGTTAGAACAATGTCACGTAGTTATTACGATTCTCCAAGGGAAGGGGAACCTGAATTAAAAACTTGAAGCATATCAAGAACTTCAACAACTAAATTTAGATCCAAGTGCAACAAATATTGATATATAAGGTATAATTTACAAACTTTCTTTATAATATAAATTTCATCATAATTCATTCTTATATTGATATAATAATTTGTTTAGTCTTATTATAGGTTGTTGACACAACTCTGTTAATATTTTCCTTTTATACGGCTAGTATTGTTTCAGTGTAACATTAACAATTACTTTTAGTTATATGCATGTTTTTCATATGAATTATATATTTATGTGATTTTTTGTCACTAATTGTTTCTTTGTGTTGTCAAATGGTGAAACTAAAGAAGTGGGCTTCTCGTCAGAGGAGTCCTGACACCACCCCCAATACCCAAGACCCCGTACCACACAACCTCCTTCCACGCAGCCACCTACCACAACCTCCCCGTACACAGCTGATGAGAGCCTCATCATGAACCTTAACTAGCACATTTTGACCTAAATAAGTATACAAAAGCTCCTACAAAACCTAAGGGAAAGCCTAAATCAAAGAACTATAAATCTGAGTATAAAGCAACTCACAAGGGGTAAAACTGTAATTTTACCAATGCAGTACACAAACGGGATGTCTAAGGGTCTAAACACCGGTCAAATGGGCTTAACAAGAAATAAAGTGGGATGATTTGATCTGAAAAGGGTTATAGCAATTTCTAGGAATTAAATGACATTCTATAACCTTAAAACAAACCCGCTTTAATTCACGAAGTTTCAGGCATGATAAAAATCAATTAAATCTTCTAAAATTTATGAAAAAACATCCCTTAGGGTTTAGAACCTTCAATTTGGCCATTAGAACCTATCTTGACCTATATTGAGAACCATACCCAATTTTTGACCTAATTTGGGTTTTGTGCAAATTGACCGGTCAAATGTGGTCAAACCTAAAATCAAACTTCACCATTGGATTCCTTAGGTCCAAATTAGGTTTGTGCCAAAATTTAGACCTAAGGAAAGGCCATTTTGACCTACTTTACAAATTGGTCCTCAAGAATTACTTTTTGACCCTTAACTTTTTGAACCCTTGCACTTTGCTCCCCAGCTTTCCCTCCGTTCTTTGCAAGACAGTCCCTCTACCACCCTGCGCAGGTGCCCATGCCTATGGCGACTTTGCGCGGAGGATGGCGCCGCACAGGGTATGGGGACCCACCCCAAAAACGATAGGGGGTACCCTGCGTTGTCCTCTTCCGCATGGATCCCCTCCCATGCCCTGTCGATGCCCATACCTCTCGTGCGAACGCGCGAGAGGCATGGGTCTCTTCTCCGGCCATTCTCCGACGAGCTGCCCACATTTCCTCCTCAAGACCTTCTCCTCGCCCACATCTATTTAAGGAGCGGTAGGGGCCGCTGACTGCTTCAAGCCTATTTTGGCCGAAGAAAATCCCCAAATTTTGTCTACTCTTCTGGCCATTCGCCCACAGGCTCCGGCGACCCTCCTCCTCCTCTCTCGTCGCCCTGCTACCATACCAGTGGCAGGGTTAACTCCGCCGCCGTTCGTCGTGCCTTGCCGTACCAGTAGGCACCCTCTAGTCTCTCTTCCTCATCGCCATCATCTTCCCCACAGGGCGTCGTCTCCGGCGACGGAAAGATTGAGCCGTCCACCTCCTGCCCCCCTTCGTCTGCTTAGCTAGGTAAAAGCTTTTCCTCTTTCTCCCCTCTTTATTTCCCCCTTATCAATTGTTATTTTCAATCCCTCGATAATCGCCAACCACCACCATCATCCACACCTCCGGCAGACCACCGGCGAGGTGACCCCGCCACTCCACACCTCCATCCACCTCGCCAAACCCCTCAAAATCTCCACCATCACTCCCTAATCATTTTCCCTTTTTCCATCGACCACCACACTCTCTACACACTGTCCCCGAACACACCCACCTGCACCTCTACATTGTGCCATAGGCACACGCCCACAAACGTTCCCATGCCTCGCCAACCACCTCTGCACATTCGCCATGACTTGGCGAAGCCCCCCAAGGCATCTGACAAGGCCACGAGGCCGTGTTCGTGTTTTCAGCGACAGAGCGTCTTCCGCCATTAGCGTAGGAGCGAAAGCTTACTTGAAGCAAGCGTGCAGAAGCTCCAAGTCCGCCCTGCCCAGGTGCAGCAGCCTCAGGTGTGCAGAATACTCTCACACACACACTCAGGCCCTCAATTGGAGTCGAAGGCCTCAGCTGCAACCACAATTTCCCGCGCCTTCCTCCTGCAGGTGCATGAAGAAGCAGGTGGGACTTTAGTCCCACCTCGGAAGTGAAGACGCGCCCGCACCTGCATAAGAGGAAAAAGTGACTTGGGCTTATCGCCTCAAGTCACACAGGGGTGAGGTCCCTCGCCCTCACTCACCCGGTCTCGTCCGCAGCACTGCCCACGTGGACCTGGCTCGCAACCCGAATACCCTGCCTGTGCACACCCCGCGCACCACCCACGCCGGTGCGTCGAGTCCCGAGCGCATCACTAGGCCCGCATACCCAATTAAGGCTCTGGGGGAGCGAACCTTGGAGTGAATTTGAGAGAGAGAGACACGGGGAGGGTAGGGGTTAGGTTTTGCCTAACCAAACGTTTATGCAGGGAACGGGAGGGGAAGCAAGGGAAGAGGAGCGGCGAGGACTTAGCCGCAAAGCACCCGCAGCAGAGAAGAAGAAAGAAGAAGGCGGAGGAGACGCAGCAGCTCAAGAAGAAAAGAAGAAGCCAAGGAGGAGCTGCAGCAGAAGGAGCTGAAGACAGGAAGGAGGAAGCTGCAGAGAAAAGAAAGAGAAGGAGAAGAGCCGCAGCAGCTGAAGAAGAAAGAAGAAGACAGGAAGGTCGAGAAGACAACTGAAGAAAGAAGAAGGAGGCACTGTAGAAAAGGGGCTGATAAGGCGTCTGATTCAGAGAATCAGACGTCTGAAAAAGGAAAGGCAGAGAAAGAAGAGAAGGAAAAGAGAAGAAAGAAAGAAAAGAAGAAAATGATTTTTTTTGTTCTCTCTCTTAAATTTTTGTATATCGTAGTAAATTGTGAATTTGCATGCTTCTAGAATCAAAGTGTGCTCCCTCAGTTCGACCTCGGGATATTTTAAATTCCGAGTAATAAATTAAAATAAACTGGTAATCGCTTTTTGCAACATACTGCAATGAACATAACTTTAAAACACCGCAAAACACGAACTTACCAACAGCTTCCTCGCACCCAGACCTTCCCTACTCAGCCTACTCCTCCCTAAGACCCCAACACTCTTACCACCGATACATATTTAGTACTCACTCCTAATTTCAATCCCCTCCGTACACACACATATATCCCTCCCGGTGCACTTGCATAGTCCCTTTTTACTGAGAAGGGGAAGAATCCAATCATCCCTAAGTTTGTGACACTACCTGAGCCTAAGGATGAGGTTGACAGTCACGACCCTAACCAGGATGAGGATAAGGAGGGGGACAAGGGGGAGGATGAGAGGATGCTGAGGTTGGCCACCCTGAGGCCAACATAGACCGTAATCAAGCAGGGTTCAATACTACTGGTAAGTAAATTATTATTTTCTATATTTTAGAAGTTTTTAAATTTCACATTTACTCTTCATTGATAATACTATTGCTGTTATTAATTTCAGTGAAAAAGAAAGAAAGAGACCCAATGAGAAATAGAGACTTGGAGGCTATACCAGAGGGCACGAGAGTGAAGGTGAAGATCAACCCTAGTGGGCAAGATCCCGACGACCCTCCATTTAGCAGTGGCTCTCCAAGGTTGTGAAGAACATCATCTCCCTCTCTTGTTTTAATTGGCCGATTGTCCCAAAGGAGCTCAAGAGGGTGATCATTTGTCACTTAGAAATAATTAATATATATTGAAGCTTATATATGTTTCTTTTAATGTGATTTGATGTGTATAAATGTTTAATTTATAGGCGATCTTCGATTGGGGGACAATCCAGAGGCCTCCAATTATATCCTCAGCCATGCGTTGAGGCATCATCGAGACTGGAGACTTCATATGAAAAAAATGATAACAAAAATTTTTTAAAATTTCTTTCATATATACATTTTAATTATATAATTTTTTTTTTTTGTTATTAGGTATTTTGCGAATAGGTCATATGAGAAGGCCTTGAGAAATGTACCTCTTTCCATACTACCAGAGGTATGGAAGGATTGTTGTTAGCATTGGAGGAAGTCTGAGATGGAGGTAATTAAATAATTGTTATGCATTAAAATTTAATTATTATTAATTTTTTTGCTAATATATATATATATATTCTACAGGATTAGGCGAAGAAAAATAAGGCCAAAGCTCCACCTCAGACTCATGTCTTGGGTCGGATGAGTATTGGTAAGTTCAAGATAAGATATGTAAGTACATTTCCTATTTATTTATATTTCTAATTAACATGTAACTTTAAATTATTAACTATCTTTTATATTTACTTAATTTTAGGCAAGTACACATGACTATACCCAATTGGATCGTCTTGAAGTCTATGAGATCACTCATAGCAAGGTACGGACGGCGGGCGCACATGGATTCAAGAGACCTACCAAGCCAAGCATGTAAGTTATTTTCTTTTAATTATTTAAATTTAACTTTCATTTTAGTCAAACATATTACTTAGATAAAAATCTAATTAAGGAGAAATGTACGACTTAGTCTACCCACCTCTACCTACAGACGAGAACTCTACGACCTAGCAACCTCCTATGACACCTGAGGAGGCTTTTCGGACAACCATGTTGGAACCTTATTCGACATCTTATTTTGGTGTTAACAAAATTATTATGGATTAATGTTTGCAATTGAGTTCTTTCAGATTTAGGTGAAGGTCAAGGCAAACAGGAAATGATGGAGGCTTGATGAAAAGGAGATCATGATAAGGAGGCAAGATGACAAGGAAGAATTGAGGAGGAGAAGATCATCTTTGACCTTTATTGTTTGTAGTTTAGATTTTTTTTATAGATTGTATATGCCTCTTAACAAAGAAATACAACTTAGAGCGTAAAAATAATTAGAGATAAATTAGGATTAATATTGCGATTATTTTCAAAGAACGTAATTGATTAAATCACTTAAAAAATGTACTTATTAGCCCACAAGTACCGGTACTAAAGTTTAGTACTGGTACATGTGAGTTACAGGTTTGGGTTTTCTCAAGAAACAAACCTGTACCATGCGAGTACCAGTACTCATGATCAGTACAGGTACTGGAGCTAACGAGTACCGATACTAACCATAAGTACCGGTACAAGTGGGTTACATATTGGTGTTAAGAGTTTGAAACCCAAATCTGGAAGCAACGAGTACCGGTACCCACACTTTAGTACCGGTACCAAGTAGCCATTGGCTTAAAACTGAACAGCTGAAAAATTAATTTTGGCAATATGAACGTTAGGATTTAAACCCCAACGTCTAGTAGACGAATCCTTGAGGTCCTAAATTCTATAAATAAACCCTTGGATTCTTAGTTTGCATATGAGAAATAGAGAAGAAAAATTCTAGAGCTATATTTCATATTCTCAATATTTTGAAGAAGAAGGAATAGTTTGTTGCTAACAATCTCTCTACGGTTTTGCAAGCACATCAACGTGATTTCCTTACACATTGTCAAGGCATTCACTTTCATTCTAGGCTCTCAAATCGGTAACATTATATTTACATTTGTTGAGAGGCTTAGGAACTTAGTTGTAGGATCTTTCTTTCTTACACCTATATTTCATTTGTTCTTGAGTATTTGCTTATTGGGTTGTAACAAATCCGTTATTGTACTTGGGTTGAGGTAACCCGTTAATTATCTCGGTTAGTAAATTGATTTCCTCGGGGTTGAGGGAATTGGGTTAAAAATCCTAAGCTGAGAGGCTTAGTGTTACGAACGTGGCATCAGACGGGTTTTTAAGATATCTGGGAAGTGGCCCTGACGTCTGTCCAAACATCTAGAACCCTTTCCAGACGTCTGGTAATAAACTTTTTCGGCGTACAGGGTTGCGTCTGTGCGCATGCGCGCGCAGACTGCACCCGTCGCTTTCGTTCCTCTCTTCCTCTCTCTCTTCCTGCAGGCGCGCCGCTCTCTTCTCTCTCTCCCCGCGCGGCCTTATAAGACACCCTCACCCTCATCTCCTCCGCCTTCCTCTTCTCCTTCTCCCTGCCAGTGCGAGAGCGCGAGCGAGCGAGTGAGCGGCGGCAGCAGCGGCCGCGGCGAGCGTGCGGGAAGGAGGGTTGCGAGCGGAAGGAAGAAGCTAGACCGCGAGGGCTCGAGCTTGCCGGGGCAGCTAGAGCCGGCCGACGGGGGAGCGGCGGGCGTGGGGTGTCGCAGAGGGGCCGCTGCGGCTCGAGCAACAGGCGGACAGGGCGCGGCCCGGCCGTACATCGCGAGCGGAGAGCGAATCGGGCTCTGGTTCTGGAAAATTTTCCAGAATCAGACGTCTAGACTTACGACCAAACGACGCTAAAGACGTCTGGAGGACTGTCCAGACGTCTGACAGGTAAGATATTTCTATCTTCTCCCTTTCTCGCGTGTACGGCCATGCAGCCGTCCGCCGTGACTTAATCTACGTTTCGTCGTGCTGAGAGCAGGTGTGTGTGTGCGCAGGTTCTGCTCAGGAGGGCGCGAGAGCTCGCCATCCCACGTAAATCAGACATCTGGCCACAGTGCCAGACGACATAGAGGACCTCCAGACGTCCAGGGTGACAATTGGACGTCTGGAAACCAAGGTCAGACGTTCCAGCGGGCTTCTAGACGTCTGAAGGACTACGCAGAACTGAGGTACGACCGATCCGCCTTTCTAAGACGTCTGGAAGATGTTCCAGACGTCTGATTTTAGAAAGTTTCGTCGTTTTTGACCCGTTTAGGGCCCGTTCGGAGTCCGTTTTCCGCGTTTCGAGTTGCGTTCTCTCCAGAATAAATTCCCCTACCCGTTTACAGTAATTGTATACCATTCTGAGAAATTCCTTGTGATTGATCATTGTGTTAGGACCCCGTTCCGTTGCAGTCTTGGGGGTTACGGAGGCGCGTGGGATTGCTGACCACGCCCCCAGTACTCCCGGTTTCGCTGGTAGAGTGACTTTTTAATTTAATTAACAAAATTTGTTACAATTGTGGAACAATTAATAGAGCCTAGGGCATGGCATGAACCCTAGGACTGAGAAACTAGATTGAATGATAGATCCAAGGGTATTTCATAAATCGTAGGACTGGAAAACTAGATTGAATGATAGATCCTAGGGTACGGCATGAATTCTAGGACTGGAAAACTAGTGAAATATATAAATATTGCAGTCTTGAAAAAGTGGAAAGGAAATAATAACTGCCTGTAAATTGATTTAACAGCTGCCTGTTATGAATGAAGAAATATGATGGAGAACATGGGTTGTATGAACGTAAAACTGGAACGGTGAAACCTAAAATGGCCAAACCAAAAAGAACATGAACCCTACTGGGAATTAGGAGTAGAACTCCTGGAAAGAGAATAGAATGGAACTGAGAAAGTGAAACGTGGAAGTGTGTTGTCTCTTGGGTACGTGGTACCAAAAAGAGCACACATTACCTCTTAGTGTAGAGGGGAGCTTGCCGCCCTCAGGTTGAGACTGGGGTGGGTTTGGCCACTGTACACCGACTTGTTGGCCCTCGCATACGCAGTACTGAGGAGAGCTACTAGTGTAGGGAGAGCATTAGCTACCCCACGGGCCCCGGGGTTCTGCTAGCCCTCCTACACCAACTTGTTAAGCCCACTGGGCAAACCAGGGTAGTCAGGCGAGGGTGCGTGGACTGTGGAGGGGTAGGACCCCTGTTACTGAGAGGGCTCTGCCCTATACTGGTTCCGTGCTGTACTTTGGGCGCACCCGTTAACGGAAACAACTGACCGCGTGCCAGTGCGGGTTAGCTACCCGTGCGCTTATCGCGCGTGCCGTAGTCACCGTTACGTCTGTCAGTGACCTTGGGGTGGTTGACTGAGGGTAGGACCACCACGGGGGACTCTCCCAGCCAGGGGAGCACCACGTGTTACTTCTACTTTTCAGAAAAGACTGCAATCAAGATCATTCCCACGAGGAACATTCGAGATCAAGAGAAGGATCTGAGAAATAAATCAATAGTGAATTAATAGAAAGACGTAAATAACGAAAGTAAAAATATAACAGCTACTGTGCACTCTTCTGCTTCTTTAACTTTTAATTGCCACTCTACTCAGCATTTCGCTGACGTGTTACACTCGTTACTTTTCAGGACCAGGTGTTAAGCAGCCAGGGTCAGCGGCTGCAGAGGTCACTGGGCTTAGTAGGGTCCAGTAGAGTTACCTGTAGTACTTTTTGTACTTTTCTTCCACTGTAGCGAGTAGTTTTCTTTGTTACTCCCTGTACTTTCTTTATCGAAACTTTATGTTATGTACATGTTTATTTCCCTTCTATTGTGGTGGTGTATACTGTAGTAGTTCTTTTTCTTACTGCCGTATTTTGTTACTGCTAGTGATATTCATGCTGAATGTGGTTTATTTTACTGCTCTTTTGGTTACTTTCTCGTTGGACGACTAGGTCTTGGGATTAGTCGAGTCGGTCCGATTCTCGTGTCTCGTAGGAATTCGGAAAACGAGTCATTACACTTAGGTAGTGGAGTACCCAAAGGAAGGGAACCACTATACATATTGTGCCAATTTTCTGTGATTTGATTATTTGTGCAAATCTTTCTTGTTATTACTAACATTGTGCTTAAGTATTTGTGTGCGTAGATAGCCATATATCCTATCTTTTAAAGATCCTATAAGTGGTATCAGAGCCAAGTTGCAAAAAGACGTAACAACTCGACTTGCGATGGCATCATTCTCAAGGCGCACCGAAGGACAGTCGTCTACCGGTCCTCCCTATATCGATGGGATGGACTACGGGTATTGGAAGAGGAGGATGCAAGTCTTCCTCAAAGCAATGGATGAAGAATCATGGACTCTCATTCAAGAGAGGTACATGGATTCGGAACCGCTGGAAGGAGTTGAATGGACAGCTGAGCAAAAGAAAAAGATTGCGAGAAATGCGAAGGCAATGAACGCACTCTATTGTGCGTTATCAAGGGAAGAGTTCAACCGGATCTCCGCATGCGAGTCCGCCTACGAGATTTGGAATACTTATGAAGGTACGAGCAAGGTAAAAGAAACACGTAATTCTATTTTAACAGAAAATTATGAGTGTTTCAAGATGGAAAAAGGAGAAACAATCAAGGACATGTACACAAGATTTGGATAGATCGTGAATCTAATGAAAAATCTAGGAGTCAAGCTGAAAGAGGAGCAACTTGTAAGAAAGGTCTTGAGATCACTTACAAGCGATTGGTCTCCAAAGACCACAGCCATCCAAGAGGCAAAAGAGATCTTTCTACTCTCTCCTTAGATGATCTGATTGGAAGCCTCATGGCGTATGAAGTTCAATTGGAGAACATAAAGAAAAGCGAGGAGAAGGCAACAAAAAGGAAGAATATTACTTTTAGAGCAATTAAGGAGGACTCGGAATCCGAAGATGAAGAAATGGAGATGCTTACTAGGAAATTCCACAAATTTCTCAAGAAACAAGGTAAACAAGTCAATAAAATTTCAACTAATATTATTTGCTATGAGTGCAAGAAAAAGGGCCACTTGCGAAAGGATTGCCCCTTAAATAAAAAGGAGAACAATAGGAAAGAAACAAAGGAGCTCAAGAAGAAGAAGAAGAAGAAAGCATTTAAAGCAACATGAAATGATAGTGACTCCGACATAGACACGACTCTAGCAAATCTAATGACGACGAGATCGCACATCTTTGCTTGGTAGCAACTACGGAAGACAAAGATAATGAGGTAAACCTTGATTTCTCTTTTAAAGAATTATTAGAAGCTTATGAAGAACTATATCATAAAGGTAGGTTATTTAAAATGGAAAATAAGGTTTTAAAAAATAATTATCAAACATTAAAAATAGATAAATCATGTTTAGAAATGAAATTAGAAATGTCAAAAGAAACTAACAATCAGTTGCATGCAAAGATAGTAGAATTAGAAGATATTTATGAACACTTTGAAGGTACTTTAAACAATCTCAAAACAACAACTAACTTAAATACTGAATTTTGTGAAGCTATAAAATCAAATTTTCAGAATAAAAAGAATACACATACTAAATCACATGCACCTAGGCATGCATAAATGTATCAAAAGGCTAAAAATCCCAAGAATTATAGATCTAACTCTAAAAAGTTCTATAAATATCAGGATTTGAAAGGTACTAACTCTAAAGAACTCACAAGAAAATGGGTACCTAAAAAAGATATTTGTTTTGCAGGAGTAGATCAAAGAAATCAATGGGTGTTCAAGGCACATAACGAAACACTTCAACCTTTCTATAGGTTGAATGAAGATCAAGAATGTTGGACGAGAGATGCTTAGTATCCACAAGCTCCATTTTACTATTGGTAAATTTTATGGTATGATATTTCTTCTTCTTTTTTTTGTGATTGACATAAAGGGGGAGAAAGATAAAGAGCAAATGTAATATTTTTAGGGGGAGCATATATTGAGGGAGAGGATTTAATTTAAAGTTTTTTTCCTTCGTATAACATTGTTAAAAAAAATTTTTATTCTTATAATTATCTATTTGCAAGTACCAGTACAAAAGTTTAATACCTGTACATGTGAGTTACAGGTTTGGATTTTCTCAAGAAACAAACCTATACCCTACGAGTACCAGTACTCATGATCAGTACCGGTACTGGAGGTAACGAGTACCGATACTAACCATGAGTACCGATACAAGTGGGTTACAGATTTGTGTTAAGAGTTTGAAACCAAAATCTGAAAGCAACGAGTACCGGTACCCACACTTTAGTACCGGTACCAAGTAGCCGTTGGCTCAAAACTGAACGGCTAGAAAATTAATTTTGGCTATATAAACGTTGGGATTTAAACCCCAATGTCTAGTAGACAAATCATTGAGGTCCTAAACTCTATAAATAAACCCTTGGAACCTTAGTTTGCATATGAGAAATAGAGAAGAAAAATTCTATCGCATGACCGCACCTCACGCGGCATCGCACGCGGGCAGGCGCGCGTTGAGAAGCGGGGAAGGCGCATCTTAAGCCGTCCAATCGCTTCCGATCTCGCGATCGGACAGCTGAGATTCAGCGAGCGTGCGTAAGCGTTAAGCGCACGTGAAAGCCAGTAGTCGCGCGAGCAGCGCCCACTACGCCCATGATGAGGCTTTAGCGACAGTTTTATCCGTCACTAAAGATCCCTTATTTAATGTTTTAAAGACGTAATGACCAATTTGCCCCCACTCCTTGCAACTATAAAAGGAGACCCCCTCCACACGAAATTCTCATCCCTTCTCTTCTCTACCTCTCCAAAGCTCAAGAGAAACTTGTCCCACACCCGGGATGCTCCTCGCGAGATAAAGTCCAAATTTTCGTCCCCGTTCGGAAGTGAATCCCGCGACAACGACGACATGCTGCCCCGTTCCCGTTCTTCTGCTTCATCCTCCTTCGTCCTGCTCCATCCTCCTTCGTCCAGGCGTCGTCCCGTCCAGCTCATCCTCCAAGTGATCGTCGAGGAGGATAACTTCTCTCTCCCATTCTTCTTTACAACTTTCTAGTGTAAAATTTTTCTGCTTTCTAGTGTAGCTGATTTCCTGCTTTCTAGTGTAATTCTTATTTGGGTTTATTGTATAAACATTTTGAAATATTGAATGCATGTTTTCTCTCTCTCTCTCTTCCTTTTAGTCTGATTATTGTAATAGCTTCATTGTAATTACATCGCCTCTCTTTTCAAAAAAAATTCTAAAAATATATATATAATAGCGAATATAGATTAACATAGCCTCCCTGTGTTCAACCCGAAATTTAAATTTCGGTATAAATTTTATTTGTTGAGCACGAGTTCTTCACTTTCAAGCTACAACGACAAGGTTTTAAAAATCAAACACGTTAGCATAGCAACCCGACATTCAACACCTACAAACCATGCCTTCGGAACATGGTGGATTTGTTCATAGTGGAGGTCGAAGCCAGACGCTCACCACTTGGAACGGACAGAAGGGCTTGTCTGATGCGTCTTCTGCTGAGGTGGAGTAGCTGAGGTCATAGGCACAGCAGACTCGAACGTAGCTGAACGATGTGACCGAAGAGTTGCGAGCTGCTAGAGAAGTGATCCACCAATAGAGACTGGACTGGATTTCAAGGAGCAGATGGCACAACAACAGGCACAGTAGGCGGAGATGATGGCCATACTTCGAGGTGGAGGTGGACCTGATCATAGTAGCTTCCATTATCCTGCACGTCGTGGCCAAACGTCGATTTTGGCGCAGGATGTGCTGATCATGGTATTAGTGCAGGACTTTAGCTCGCATCATTTCTTTATATTTCTTAGTTTTATTTATGTAATGTTTAGGATTTATTTATGTAATGTTACTCTTTTGTAAATATTCCCTAACTTAATTTGTAGTAATATAATGTTTATTTCCTATTATATTTATTTTATTGAATGTTATATATGTGTTACTGGATGTTGTGTAGATTAATTTAAATGTTATATTTGATTATCATCGGTAAAATCTAATCAATTTAAAAAAAAAGATTATATTTGGCAACGGTATTCTAATAACCGTCACCAATGTCCTTTCACAACAATTTTACAACCGTCGAGAAAAGTCAGCAAAACAACCCCCTCCTCACAGCCTATTTTTCATGATGTTTATGCAACCGTAACGAAATTATATTTAGAGACAATTATCAAACAACTGTTGCCAATAACAAATTTGTGACAATTATTTAATAACCGTCGCGAAAGTATTTTAACAACAGTTATTAGTCGTCACAAATGAAAGCTAATCACGACAGATAAAGTCGGTACTATTAGAAAAGGTTTGTATTAATAACCATCACGAAAGACTTCGCTTCGTAATCTTCCACAATGCCAACTTTAGATGATTTTATTACTTTTGACAGGGGTTCCTAACGATCGCTAAAAATAATTTTTCTTATAATGAAAAGCTATTACGATGCATTTCATCCATATACAAATAGTATCAAGAGGCATTAAAAAATATCCACTAAAATCATTGGAAATGGGGCAAGAGAAGGGCTTAATAGGACAACATGATTTTCTTACTTGAGAGCTAGCTAAGTGTCAAAAAAAACTTGGTTGAGATATGTAGAGGTGGTCGTTAACACCTATCCTTGTTTACTTTGTGGTTGGGATAAATATTTTTCTATGTTTACTTAAACAAGTGATAGCCTAAAGTGTTAAGTGCATTTAAAAGCACGTGGAGAGAGGCTTTACTGTAATGGGACAACAGGCCAAACCGATGTAAGTAAAACCTATGCTATATTTTGTAGCTGGTTTATTCAAAGTTAGAAGCCCAGTTTTCCAATGTAAAAGTGATGTTAACACTTTTTCTTATTTATTTTGCAAGAGTGTTAATCTAAGGGTTAACATCCATTTCTATTTTTAGCCTATGTTTTCTCCTCAAAGCATGGGTTTTGAGAGTTCATGGCCCTACAAATAAATGGGAATTAAGCTCCATTTTAAGAGGTCAACACCGCCGAGTAAACTGGACCATTGATAACCCATGGTTTGTAACACCAAGATAACCTATGAAGTAAAAAAGGAGGTATCCAATAATGACTCGAGCCTAAGTCCGAGTTAAATGAGAAAAATTGACCTTAACAACTTATTTGACATGGACTTAATGGACCTAAGACAATCACTTAAAAAGCTTAAACTTAAGTTATTAAATAATAATTATCAATCTTTATATCTCACTACTTCTTTTCATGAATTTACTATGTGAGACTATTTTTTAGGAATATTGTAACATTCTCCACTTGAAATTCTAATATCCTCATTAAGATTCTATCAATCAATCAACATACTTATAATAGTAGTGGCAACTTCACCTCATAACACACTTGTCATCCACCTCAAGGATAGCTCTTTCATCTTACTAAGGAGAACCTAGCTCTATTACCATTTGTAGCAACCTAAGTCTAAAGCTAAGTCAAATGAAAAAAACTAAACCTTAACAATTTATTAGACATAAGCCCAATAAAACCAAGACAACCAGCCAAAAAATTTAAGTTGAAGCTATCAAGCAATAATTCTCAATTATTATATCTCACTATTCATTTCCATAAATTTAGTATGTGAAACCATTTTTAAGGGTATTATATATCTCCTAGGTAAACTGAAATGACCTTCTACTTTTTGGTAGGATAAGACATCTGAAGTATTCACTAGACGTCTATCCAGACATCCGAATAGAGGGCAAGACATCTGAAAGTAAGGAAAACCATACGTTCTTTTCCTTTCTATGCAAATGCAACACGCAACCCTTTCCCCCCTCCGGCCTCCTCACCCAAAACCCTAACAACCCATCTATTTAAACCCCCACACCCTTCCTCTTTCTCCCCATCACCACCAGCCACCACCTCCATCTCCTTTCCCCCTGCCAGCAGCCATCTTCTTACCCTCCCCCAGCGCAGCAAGTGGAGAGGAAGAAGAGGGACAGGATGCGGAGGAGAAGGAAAGGAGAGTGTGAGTGAGGAGCAAGAGCGTGGGAGAGAAGGAGAAGGCTCGAGGGAGCTCGCGAGTGCATGGTCGAGAGCTCGTGTGGGAGGAGTCAAGGGCACGCATGAGGAGGAGGAGCTCTTGGAGAAGAGCTCCTCGACCTCCTGCAACTGTTGAGGTTGCTGTTGCGGCGCTGCGGGCGAAGGCCCGCAAGGAAGACGAGCCGTGAAAGAAGTGTCTAGATACTGGATTTTTCTAGTATCAGACGTCTAGAGCATCTGCCAGACGTCTGAAGCAACAACGAACGTCTAGAGCTGAAGCTGGACATCTGAAAACTCACGGAGTGCTGAAATACATGTTTCTGCACGGGTTCTGGCCATGCAGACAGGACCCTTAGATGATTTTGGGTCTGTGCGTTTGTATGTAGGCGCAGAGCGTTGGAAAGGCACGCCGTGTGCCCTTCGAGGTACTTTTGGGCATCTGAGCACATCGCCAGACGTCTGACTGTACTCCCAGACGACTGGAAGGAAAGTCCGACATCTGGGACTCCCCTCAAACAATTGTGGAAGGATCCGGATGTCTGAGGAAGCCGTAGGAAACACATGGTGAGTTCTAACGTCTTTTAAGACGTCTGGGCCTAGTCCCAGACGTCTGATTTTAGACAGTATGCGCATTTTTGGCCCTTTTTGGGCCCAAACGGAATCGATTTTTTGCAAACGAAGTACTGATGTTCTCTGCTTGAGTTTCTTTATGTGCTAGTGTCGAATATATACTATTTTGAACTCATCTGTTGTGACTTAGTCACTGGTACAAGTCACCAGCCTGTAGCGTGTTTGGGGCTTGCAGAGATGATAGGACCTGTGGTTCTAATCCCCGTTCCCCCCGTGTTTCCAGGTAGAGTGGTTTGCTTTAATATCAAGATTTAATCAAACAAAGTGTATGTTTAGAATAACTTAATTGAACCCTAGGACGTGAAACGAACTCTAAGGTAGAAACGAACGAATATTGCTTGAGCTACACTATTTCCTTGAGATGCATGTTAAACCAACTTGCTAGTAAATGTATTAGTTTATTGATGTGATGCTCTCTCAGTTAGTAAAACACAAGCTGCCTGTTATAAAAATGAAACCCGTAATGGAAATAGTGAGATCTGAATGTTGGAAAATGGAATGAAAGGAATATAAGCATGAACCCTACAGGGAATTAGGAGAACTCCTGTATATGGAAAGAACTTAGTAAGTAGACGGGAAGTGAGCTGGCTCTTGTATACCTGGTACCAAGGAGAACAACTATCCCTTTAGTGTAGCGGGGAGCTAGCTGCCTCTTTGAGTTGAGACCCGGGGTTAGGTCTAGTCACTCTACACCGACTTCTATTTGACCCTTGTGTACATGGTACCGAGGTAAGTTACTTAGTATAGGGAGGGAGCTAGCCACCCTACACCGGTTCTTGTTAGGCCCACTGGGCAAACCGGGATAGTCGGACGAGGGTACGCGAACTGTGGAGGGGTAAGACCTCTATTCTGTTCAGAGGGGCGAGACCCCTGTTCTGAGAGGGCAAGGCCCTGTGCTGCTCCGTGTTGTACTTTTAGGCATACCTACTAGCGGAAACGACTGACCGCGTGCCAGTGTAGGGTAGCTACCCGTGCGCTTATCGTGCATGCCATAGTCACCGTTACGTCGCGACCGTGACCTTGGGGTGGTTGACTGAGTGTAGGACTACCACAGGGGACTCTCCCAGCCAGGAGAGCACCACATGTACATCCTACATCATGGGAAAGACTGCAATCAAGATCGTTTCCTTGAGGAACAGACAAGATCAAGAGATGACCAGATAAATAAAAAAATAAACAAATTAGAACTACTTGGTTGAACTAAATGAAAATAAATAATTAATTAGTTTTTGTCTTAATTGCATGTTAATGGCTTAATTGCCACTTTACTCAGCATTAGCTGACTACAGAATTTTATAACCTTGTTTAGGTCAAAGAGTTGAGTAGCCAGCACCACCAGCTGCAGAGGGAGTTGGGCCCAGTCGAGCCCAGCTTTAGCTATTGTCGTTTCTGTTCCAGCATGCTCTTTTGCTGTAGTAGTATGTGTTATCTGTAATACTATTTCTGTTATATTTCCGCTTTACTTTCCGCTGTTGTAATTATGATGACCTGTATTATTATGAGATATTTCATTCTATTTCCTTTATGGTCTCTATATTATTTTCTGCTTAGTTACATTATACTTGTGGTTGTGGAATATTTTCTACTTTTGGTTATTTCTTGTTGGATGACTAGGTCTTGGGATTAGTCGAAGCGGGTTGATCTCGGGTCCTGTAGGGATCTGGGATTGAATCGTAACATAAACTAATCTTAACAACAGTGCTTTTAGTTCAACTTTACAAAGCATGGGTCTCTAAACCTTATCTCATAAATTTAAATCAAACATAGGGCTATTCCATAAAGGTTGATGAAAGAAAAGGCAAAGGATCTTTTTATCCTTCTCAAGATAAGGACAACTCCTAGCGATCAGAACAATTTTCACTTCTCGCCACCTGCTCTCCCTTTAATTTCCGACCCTACCAGGATGGGGTGACGTAATAGTTGCGGAATTGAAATAAACAATCTTCACAAAATAAGCAATCACACAAGTACACAAGAATTTTAGGTGGAAACCCAAACAGGGTGAAAACCACCACCTAACCCTCTCGAATTAGGATTTTCCGATCAACCAAGTTGATCAAAATCCACTAAACCGAATCACTTTAAACGAGGGTGATTCAACCTCAATACAACCACGCTACTTAAACGAGGGTAGCGTACCTCAACCCCTTCTCTCCACGAGAAGGATTTTGTCTCACGAAGGAGACGAGAATTCGCAAAGCGAATACCCAACCAAATAACAAAAATAAACAAGTAATCCTATAGAGCCAACAAAGTAATTTTAAACCTAGCTTCTATAGGAATTAGGAAACTCCCCTTTGCAAGGAGTGCGTCGAGTTGATGACACGGTGCGTGAGCCACGCGACGGCGCAACTTCGCTCTCGTGAACTACGGCGGGAGAGCGGGTGCGCGAAGCTTGATGCTCTCAAGATGAATGGAACTAGAGCTTGGAGAGCAAGGGCTTCTCTTGGACACAAAAAAGTGGAACTAAGTTGCTTAGGTGTGTCTTGTGTTTCTGTTGGTGTCTCTAAGTGTGTCTTAGTGTTGCAAAGGTTCCCCTCTATTTATAGAGGCCTTAGAAAGGCTTTGGAAGGCTTAGGAAAGGTTCTATAGCCATTGGGAACAAAGCCCAAGAGAATCAGCCCGAAATCAGGAACAATCATTGCTCTGACAGGCTTATCAGACGTCTAATTCTAGCATCAGACGTCTCGAAGTTCACTTTAAGACGTCTGATTTCAAGGACAGACGTCTGATTTTGGGCGGGTCTCTTCCTGACTTGGATCATATCTAAACAGGGTTTTTGTGCAAGTCCATCAGACGACATACAAGACGTCTGGCACTATGTCTGGACGTCTGGAAACCTACTTTTTCTGTGGGAATGGATTTCCAAACGTTGCAACGGCTAGAAAATCTCTAAGAAGAGATTTTGGGTCAGCCAAGGCAAAACGGTCAATTATCAGACGTCTTGACAGTCCTATGGACGTCTGATAAGGCTCTAACGGTCATATTCTACACTATTTGCAAAGTCAGCCAACGGTCCACTAATTGAACGTCTGGCAAATCCATCAAACGTCTCCTAAGACGTCTGGTCTAAGGTCTGGACGTCTGATTTCATCAGACAGAGTACAAAGTCCAGCCTAATAGTTATCAGACGTCTGAAACAACAGTCAGACGTCTTAAAATACTTTATCAGACGTCTGATTTTGGAATTAGACGTCTGGAAACTCTGTTTGAATCCTATATTGATTTTCTAAGTATTCTACAAAAAATCTAAGTATCCTAGGGTTGTGCAGGTGTTCCTAGGACTATTGTTAGGGTACTTTGAGGCTCTTTAACAGAAATCTAAGTAACAAAAATAAAGAGCAACAGAAATAACGAAAAATACAAGGAGTACAAGAGAAGGAAAATCTATCATATTCTTCATCTCCTTCCTTCTTCAATCTATCGCTCCTCGCGAATCTCCTCTGTTTTCCATCAAGCTCCTCCAATCCATCCTGGATGCGAGCTCGAACTCCGTCTAATCATGTATCCATTTGCGATTGACCTGAAATCTAGGACTCAAAGTGCAAATGTTAAATGACACGTGTTTTGTTATCATCAAAACAAATGATCGTGGTGCTCTAGCACCAACACTCCCTTCCCGCTAGGAACCCTAGAACCTTGTCGTCACTAGGGCCCTTGATCAACCTCTACTTGTCGATTGGGCACCCCCCACCCTTCCTCTCATTTCGCCCTCGCTGTCTGCCCACTCCGCCTTTTCCTACCGCAGCACCTTCATCCCCAACTTTATCTCGTGGCCATGCACATCATCTCCACCTTTTGCCTCCGACGTCGATGCTCCTCTGCCCTTCACGCCCCTCCAATGTTCAGTCCCTTTCGACATTGGAGTTTCCTCCAGCAATTGGTGTAGGGGTTGCCTCGAGCGTTAGGCCCCCTCAACATCACTACTCCTTGTCCCTTCTTTGCGAGGGGGGGTGGTGTCGTGTGCTTGGTCTTGGGTTTCACCACTCACCCCCCCCCCCCCCCCCCCCCCAGCTTTGTCAGGAGCAAGGTAGAGACCATTATTTCACACAACTGAGATGTAGCCGACTCACCTTCAATTCCCGTGCTTTCGAGCTCTCATTGGCACAGATTGAGATGATCGCTGAAGCCTTTTCTCTAGTGACATCGTCGTTACGTTAAGATGTGGAGCAATTTCTATGAGATGCTGCATTTTGATTACAGGGGTGCCTTTCTTTGTATTTTGTTATTTTTGTTTTTTATTTTGGTTCTTCTATTTTGTCTACTCCGTTCGAAGTTTCTCCGCTTCTTGAGGCGGGGTGTAGTTGTCCCTATGCTCTTCAGGATAGGGTGTTTTTCTCCTCTTTTGGGAGGGTTTCGATTGTCACTCTTTCTTTAACCTGTGAAATTTTGTATCCCTATAATATTTTCATTACCATTAATGGAAGAAGTTTATCACAAAAAAGAGAGAGAGAGGGAGAGAGATAAAGACAACTGCAAAACTAAAGAGGGGTAGGTATACTTTCAACGTTAGTATTCATTTCAAGTCAATACCCAACGGTACCAATACGTAAGATCCATCCTTCAATTATTCCAATGTATGAATCGGACAAAAATCCTACCCATCAATGATTCCCTCTGCCGCTATCCACCCATCCACAAACCAAACATTACCACTGCAACTGGAACTCAAATTACTAACATCCAAGAACAGATGACTAAAGGAACAGAATTCCACATGCAACTTGTCTAAAAATACATCCATCCGCATAACTCTCTACGTTTATCAGATCCCAACAGGAAAATAATGTTATGCTCAAATCGCAATAGCATTGTGGAAATGATGGAAAGATTTTGTTAGAGACGATTCTTCCTTACCCCTTCTCTAGACAAGTGAGGTACTTCCTCGTCAGAATCCACTTGGTTGCGCTCCTCTGGAAAATATTGGAGATCCTCAAATATCGGATCATGATAAAGATCACACATAAAGTCCGCACTCTGTTTGATAAGTTCTCCCATGCTCTTGCTTTGCCAATCATAGTCATATGTCAAAAAATCACAAGATTTTTCATTTATCATGTAGTAAGATCCAAGCCAATAAATCATCTTAAAGGCCTATTTAAAACAAAAGGAAACGACTATATACAGCGAACAAAAGAAGCCAATAATAGCCAAGATATACATGTACATATCTATGTATGTATGTATGCATGCATATGACTGGTGCCAACTGAGCCTGCAGTTGGGCACCTTTATCATGCTTAATTTCAATATTGGATTATGCTTGGGGCCAGGGTATCCCACACATCCCTAACCTCATCTCAGGGGCATAAATTGTATTAATATTGCTAATCAACTTCTATCAATCTTTGAGCACTGATTCATGCATGACATGCAAATTTGATTGCTAAATTCACTAACCAAAGCGAGTTTGAATGGTCCATGAACATTAGTTTAAGAGCCTTGGAATATTAGATGTGCAACTGTAGCTATGTAACTTATAATACAAAGCTGAGTTAAGTGTTCTTTTTTATATCAAATGACCAGCACGAACAGAAAAAATTTAAAGGGCCCATTCAATCTAAGTTTTTTTTAGAAAAGACTCATTCAATCTAAATTAAGTATGTTTTACATGGATATTATTCATTTGAATAATACCAATACAAAAATACATTTATATGAATACAAAAGTTCACACACGCTCCTATGAACTAAATTGCATAGTAATATTTAGTTATAAAATAAATTACACCAATAGTTTTTAGCTATGAATCTAATCACGCTAATATCACTTTTGAACTAAATTGCAACAATAATTTTTTAATTTTGAACTAAATTACACTAATAAGAATTAGTTGTAAACCAACTATCACATGTAATATTTATATATTGCACCTATGATAATTAGTTCTCAAGCAAATCACTAGTAATATTTCATTTTCGATCAAATATCACTGATGATATCCAAATATCACTAGCACAATTGAACAAATATCACAAGTAATATACAACATTTCATACATCCACTGAATCTTTTAGCTAAGATCAAAGAAATGCACTTGAATACCTTGTTGGGTAAAGAAGAATTGCTTCCCAAACAGCCAAGACCCCAGCCTCCATATTTGTGACTTCTCAAGTTAATCATGATGGCTTCTGCCATTTTTATTCCGGAGTCTCTGTTCATACATACCTACACTACTGATAGATCTGATGGAATTGATAGTTTGGAGCATGCCTTCCGTCCATCCCCAGTCCACACCTAGAGAATGAGGGTTATTGGATCAAAATCATGGTTCCACTAGAAAATGGTAATGAATTGATCGTGAGTTGAAAATTTTTTCCTAGTTGAGATCGATGCTATCAAGGCACTCACTTAGACGCACCTAGGAGCCAAGAAGACCCAATGCAAGGCCCTAGTGCCTTGCCTGATTTGTTTGAGGCATTGCCTAAGCAAGTACCTCAACCAAGGCACTAGCCATCCCTAGTAAGCACCTGAATCAAGGTTTTAAGATCTTCATTTTTTTTTAAATACTTTTACATATTTTAATTTTATTTAGGTAATGTTTGAATACTCTCTCTTAATTAAGTACACACATATTCATATGTATATGCACATATGTATTGATATATACATATGCATGTGCTTAAATAGATATGTACATACAAATATACGTATATATTCTAAATGTTTATGTACATATGTACCTATGTACATGTCAATATATACATATAAATATTTAAGTACATGCATACATACATATATATACACATAAGTATAGCATAGAAACATAAAAGTATATAAATATAATATATACTTATAAATACATGTGTATATATAAATGTACAAAATTGTATACACACATTTACTATATGTATCAATGTACATATATATGTATATTGCACTTGCCTGTTTAGCATTGATGCATCATGTATATTATATATATATGCATGCATAATATATCATATTTTGATTATTGTATATATATATATATCATTTAACATCTTATTTTTCTCATGTGGGCACCTAACATCTCAAAGGCTTCCCTCGCCTTTTAGCGTCCTAAGTGTTTGATAGCACCGGTTGAGAGTATACTGCAAATCCAATTTGTTAGGTATGATAATTAGAAACTATAGAGAATATAACAAGAACTGAGCGTTAAATTTCCAGGCATGTGGTCGGGATGCCAAAATTTCATCAAATTTGTAAAGCATACTTGAGGATTTACAACAACTCATGAGCGATGGTATTTCATGATTTCAATGCAATGCCATGAGCGATGGTATTTCATGATTTCAATGCAATGCCAACAAATTTTCCATTACAGCATCAATTTCGATGATTTCGGAAGAATTTTTTCTCCTCCTAAGCAATAATCTCACCTGGAGGTTCTCATGCTCCCATGTAAAGAGACGCTCTCTGCCACCACTCACACACCAACCACATCGTTGATTACTTTCTCCACACCGACCTCCACAACCCTTTACAACCACTTCCATCAATCAAACTACAGCATCCAGGTACCGTATTGACGTGTAGAGGGATCCAATAGGATCGATCAACACTACAAAGACCCTTGCTACAAGCTGCAATTATCCTCGCTTTTCAGGGTACTTTGAACATCTGATTGTCTTCCCGACTTGTGGGAAAATAACATCCAGACGAAATGAACTTTCAAGTGAAGCATGATTTTTGTGATACAACATGATGTGCCTCCCCCACTATCCAAAAAATAACCAAGTGTTGAGACACAAGGCAATGCGTAAGGAAAACTTTATTATATAATAAAAGAACTTAAATGACCATGGAGACAAATGGTAGTGAATGTATGGCTATCACTGGTAGTAGCTTCGCATATTAATTGTGTTCCAAGTCTTAGAATAGATTCACCATGTAAAACCTCAAGGCTATATACTCCAGTGCTATGCAGCTAGATGACCTTGTAGTCACCGTTCCAGTTAAGGGCAAGTTTGCCTCTTGCCTAAGGGTGGATAACTTGACATAACGTCGGACCAGGTCTCCTGGTGATGCATACTAGGCTTTCTCTGAGGTTGTCGTAATGAGACATGGCCTCACTTCAAACATATGCTTTCTCTCAAGGCCCGACAGTCTCAATAAGGCAAGGAGGCCCTCATAAGATCCTTGTTTTGGTCTGGACCAAAGTGCCAGACACCATGCAAGGGAAAGGGAAAGTTGAGCTCTACAGGAATCTGGGTCTCATAGGTTTAGGCCAAACCAAAGTTTAGAATCTGGGTTTCACAGGTTTAAGCCAGACTAGAGTTTAATTCCCGATTATCCACTGGGTGGTGTAATAACCCGAAAGAATGTAAGGGAACCCCTCTACCAATTTTCCCTTTCCACCCTTCAGCTTAGTCTTCGTAGGCTGGATATGTTTCTATTGGTAACTTCAGCTTGAAAGATGGCGTGAGGGTGGGAAACTGAATTGTGGGAACTGTAGTTTGAAACAAAATCTTTGGGGATCTTCAGGACACCGTAATACTAGGCGATATGTTGTCATAGAAAGGAGATCACCCCTCTCAATATCACATTGTTTCCATGGCTTCTGCTTTCACCCATTTACAGCATGGATATGAAGGCATGATGCCTCTGCCTTGTGGCCATCAAGAACTTTTTGATAAATTCCAACCTTCATTTTGCAAGGAGCATAAGATAGGGATAAGTTCCATCAAAGGGAGTCAAGTGATAAAAGAAGACCTCTCATACTTGCTAGAGGTTTTGACAAAGTCATGAGCCTAATTTTCAGACATCTTGAACCAGAAATAGATGTACCTTGGGAGTTCTTGTGTGGGCCTTCGTGGTTCTTATAGATGCCTGGATGGACTTCTTCCAAGACAAGCATTGCCTTGGCAAGAGAGAAACAATGAAGAAGGGAAGTTGAAAACCCCCATTAATTGAGAACATCATCCAACAAGGTGTATAATGTAGTCTTCATGCAGAAGGCTTTCGATTCCTTGCAGTTGACAAGAATATTGTCATCTGCTTAAGTATGTCATGATTTGGTCTACCCCAATCAAATCCCTCAATAATGTTGAGCACTGTTAATGCCATGATACCCAGAAGTTTCACCTTCCCCATGCAAACAAGGCCATAAATTGTTGTCTTTTATTGTTCTTATAGATGTAAATCATGTAGTTTTAGGCCCTTGGCACTTCACCTAAGCTAAAATTTTCTAACTTTAAGATAAGAACCGTGACTCGTTCAGCATATTGCATCAGGGAGCTCTTTGTTCAGTGCTCCCCGTTCACTTAGTAAATCACCAACTAGGAGTCAGTATGAACCCCTATGGGCACAACTCCCATCATCTTCGTTGGGTAGAAACTAGCTATGAAGGCCTTGTACCACGTTGGTGGTGGTAGGGAAGTCTAGGCATCAAGTTTAGTTGGTGTAGTCGTTTGTTCCTTGGAACAAGATGAAAGTACATTAGAAGGGGGGTGATTAGTGTTAAAGGTGGTAAATAAACAACTAATTGTAAATAATGTAAATTTAATATAAACTCAAGCAAACCACAAATGAATACAAAGATTTACAATGAAAACCTAATCCTAAGAAAAACTACTACCTAGATCTCCCAATCAAGGATTTTGCCTCGAGTCCAACTCAGAATACTAATCGGTACCAAATCCTTTTACAAACTTTCTTGATATCCTAATCAAGAGCAATGGGTACTAAACCATTTTCAATCCCTCTTGATATTCCAATCAAGAGCAAACCCCTCTTTCTCATGAGGAAGGGAACCCACAACCTAGGCCCTCATATTACAAGATTACGGAATAAAACAGAATTAAAACACAATTTAACTCCTATGGATAGCCTCAATAAAATATGCAATTAATTATATGAACTAGCTATCTAAGAGACTAAAAGAACCCCCTTGGTGATTGTGAAAAGATGCTGCTGCTAGAAGTTGAAGTAATGAAGCTTCAAGCAAGTGTGAGTTGGAGAATCAAATCTTCAATCACTTCCAAGGATACCAAATCTATGCTTTAACTGAATGTGGACTTGAATGCACTTTAGAATGTGTTTTTGGGATGTTCTCTCTCTTGCAAAGAGTGGGAAACCATCTCATATATATAAATGGGTGAATGAACTAGTTTAGGTGTGCATAAGACCTCTCTTCAACGATTAAAAAGTTTCCCAATTGGATTAATCAAAGGCTAACTAATATGCTCCAAAAGTGCTTTATCTAACGTTAGGTAAAAGCCATCTAACATTAGGTATCAATTATGTGCAACATTCATTATCTCCTAGAAATGTTCAATTTGACCCAAAATAACCTACCTAACGTTAGGCAACACCTATCTAATGTTAGGTCAACTACCTAACGTTAGGTACAAAATTTAGTACAAAGTTCGTTATACCCTAGAACTCAAGGTAGCTTCAGCCTTACTAGCTAACGTTAGGTATATACTACCTAATGTTAGATGGATTGTAAAACATCTTCTAACTGTCAAAATGAGTCTTGATAATTCTATAGGATTCTAGGATGATCCTTTAATACCTAAGGATATGTTTTATCATATTTTAACCTATTTAAGTTATGTGCGGTGTTTTTGTGAGATTTATATACGAACCCTTTATGTTTATGTTAATATGAGATCTAATTGGAACTCTCCTTATATTCTAAAGAATAAAAGATTACAACTCAATTCCTATAATACAAGAAGACCTAAACTTGAAAAGCATAACCTCCTCCTTTTTGGCTTATGATTTCCTCAAGAGAACTTCAACTTGAAAATCAATCTTACAATATCTATGTATAAGATCCAATTTTAATCTCGATTACTTGAGAAATTTGCTATCATCAAAGTCATCATTAAAGGATGACCCATCGATGTGGAGGGTCCACAAGATAGGTAAGTAAATTGAAATCTCTACCGACATTACCAGTAACAAGAAATTGAATGGGTAGACAACAATACAATGTACTGCAGAAACAGAAGTGAACATGGGTGCACACTGTGGAACTGGAAAAAAAAAGGATAAAGAACATTAAAGAACAAATGAAATGAGACATGGACGATCAATTGCAAGGCATGGTTCCTAGTTCACAAGCTCCCTGCATATTCTTAGGAGCATTCGTGAGGAAGAGCATTCGTAGGACAATTATTGGGCTCATCCTCTTCTCCACCGATGTCCTCTCCACTCAAGTAAAGTTTGAAAAAGAAATATAATAGCTTGTAGAAATCATGTTTGGGATGCTTTTACATTCACATTTTGGGGGAAAATTATGCAGTCGAGGGAAGCGATCATTGATAAATCCATCATCTCTCTACAATTTTAGCCTCTCTTCCGAGAGGGTTTACAATTTTAGTTTTAACATAGTATTGGTGATGATGCAAGGCACCGACAATTTCTTTTTGAGCGGAGGGGAGGTCACACAAGAAGTGTAGTGTTGTGACTCTTCACAATTTTAGTTTAAACCTACTCTGACCATCATTTGCCAGGTCTAGAAATCCATCTTTGACAACACCAATTTTTGCTACATCAACAGCCTTCCACCTTCCAGAAAAAGAAACCTTTGGCAATTTGGCATAGGCAATATGTATTAACATTGCTCATACAGCCATGCCAATACTGGGACCACATTTCAACAAAAGTGCACCACAATCTCAATCAGACCTGTTTGCTGAAGATTCCTTACACGACAGATTGAAATATGAGTTCTTACCTTACAAGGCAAGCATAAAAGCAAAAGTCATCTCACAACTGAAAAATGTAAGGTAGAAGTATTGTCATGCCTTGAAAATGGAATATCCTGAAACAGATCACTAACGGATGATTGGGGCTTTAGAACTCAAGAGTAATTAAGCCTAACCCCTATAGTTTGAAGGGGCCTTCAATCGACAATTGGAATTGATGTAAGAAAATTAATCGTCATTAGGGTAGAGTTTCTCCATATGCAACCCATGTTTTCTAACTTCGCTCCACTCTTAAAGCAAGGCAGCATAGCCAGTAATGACGATGGAAGGCAAGGCAACCTGTAAAAGGCCCGAGCCATCTAAGGGAGAAAGACAGGCTGCCCATGGGGCTACCACTCTTGTTAAGGCAATAGCCAAGAAGAGCAACCCATTATGCATTCCTTGAATAAATAGATCCATTCAAGGCCACAGAATAGTAAAGAATGAAAAATGGAGTGGAAACAAAGTTAGAAAACAAAAAATACACTAACTTGAACTATGTTCTTGAGGAATAAATTCTGTCATGGATTGCAACAAAAATGTGACATCAAAGTAGTTATAATGATCTAGTCAGATTCTGATTTCTCAAGATTTTAGTTATTTCAGACAAGTAGAATCTAGTTTTGCAGTCTAGAAAGAAGTAATAATTCATAGATTGATTGTATCACTAAGTATTTCTCTTTTTTATGCAAGGAACCTTATTTGCTATAAATCTATTTGATTTCTGCCACTTCCATTATTGCTGCTGGATTAACCAGAGGGCTTGCTTCTGTTGGGCCTGGAGCTAACCAAGGTACTTTCGCAGGACAAGCTGTGTAAGGTAATACGAGACATCAAGAAGGAGAAAGTAAAGTACCAGGTAATTTATTACCAAGTTTGTCTTTTATGAAAGGTTTGACAATTTGTGGATTGGTCATGGAATAAGCACTTTTATTTGTGAATCCTTTTTGCTTTAACACCAGAAATCAGGAAAAAAAAAAGCTTTTTTGTGGAAAGATAAAGGACAGCTACTGGAGGTTAGTAACCATCTGCTTCATTACAAACTACAAGAAAAAACAAAGTCACAAAGATTGCACCCACAAAGAGAACAAAGATAGAACATCCATTACCACATTCTCAAGCCAAACCCGCTCCCAACGGAAGATCGTCCCATTCACTGAAGCCAAATAGTCCATAAAACTGCAAAGGCCTTCATCCACAAAAGAGAGTCTGTTTGAACACTTACATGAAAAGCCACCCAAAATGCCTCAAAAGTCTGGCCACACGTGCCAGGAATAGAGAAGAGATCTCAAATCACAGCAAAGAAAGCACAAGTTAGGAAAAGATTAGTATCATCCTCCTCCTCAGAATTGCCCAGGATGCAGGTAGCTTCTGACTCTAGAGCCCACATCCTCATTCTGACTCTCGTGACAAGCTGTCTTCTGCAAAGCAACCAAAGAAAAATTCACCTTTAGCTGAATTTTGAACTTCCAAAAAAGGCACAATCATGGGCAACTTCCATGCTCCCCTCCACCTCACCCAAGAGGATCTCATATGCATTCTTAACCAAGAATCTTCCCCTATCCCACGCAAAAGAGTCAGGAGCTACATCGTTTGGTTATAAATCCTCCACCAGAGAAAGAAGGTTGTGCAGATCCAAAATATGGGCCTCGAACAGGCTTCCCCCCAACATGAAGTGTCCATGCTCCAAAACTCCCAACTACTAGACCATCCCAAACACTCCCTTACGGGTTCTCCCTTGTCCAATGCCAACGAATAAAGCCTTGGTAAAAGCTAGGCAAACACACCTTCCCCTGACCAATCATCTTTCCAAAAACTCAAAGACCTCGCATCCCTTAAGACCAGGCGGAAGAGGTGAGCAGACCGTGTAATAACTAGGAGCATCCCACGCCAAAAAGCCGAGGCCCCAAGGATCAATGTGTCACATGCAGAGGGGATCCAGAGGAACTCACCAAAGGATGATTCCAAGCAGTATCCCCAGTGGCCCATTGGACAAAAACTTCATAACCCACTTCATCAATAGAACCTTATTAAAGCAATCAAGTCTGAGCACACCAAGCCCTCCCTGCTACACCAATCTACATATATCATCCCAAGCCACCAAATGAATGAATCTATCCACCTGCTCTGTTCCTTTCCAGAAGAACCTTTTTCTAATCCTGCCAATCAACTTGAGAACCTTTTTGGGCAACACAAGTACTAACAAGTAAAGGACATGAATAGCAGACAAGATAGACTTGAGGAGGACCAAACAACCTCCCCAAAAAAGGAGTCTCCCTCACTAGTCAGAAAGACTCTTCTCAAGCTTCCCAAACAAAGATAACACCGACAGCCGCTACCCTTTAAGGGGGAGCCCAAGGTAGGAAAAGGACAACCTACCAGGGGCGTGCTAAGGACCTACAAGCACAGGCCAACCTCCTCATCATCCAAGTTAAACAGGACAAAAGTCAACTTTGCATGATTAACAACCAGCCTTGACACCACCAAAAATTCGAACCATTGCTGCCAGATTCTTCGCCTGTTGTCTATCCACTTCCACAAAGAAAACTATGTCGTCCACATACTGTAAGATAGGGTTGAGAAGCATCCCATCCAAATCAACAGTAAATCCTCTGAACAAACCACTATCACACACCTTAAACACCATACGAGCCTTTCTGATTTTATGAACTTAGACTTATCCTTTGATTGTTCAAATGCTATCAGCATTTTACTCTGGCAACTACTAATTCCTTGAGAACAAACCCTCTGCTCACTTTCTTTCTTCTCATTCTTAGACAATTCCTTAAAAGGAAATCATTTCTCTTTTAAGCAAACATTACAACATAATGCAAAAAAGGTATTTGACAATTGCCTTAAACTCACCACCTAACCCAATAAGATACTTGATTGTAACTCCCAAATACGAAAAATGAGAAGTCAACCAAGAAAAAAGAGGTCAAAGTGATACAAAAAGAACTCTAATTGTGTGTCACTTCATATCTATCAAGATTCAAGGATAGCATACAAAAATGTACCTGACTTTCATTTCCTTAGGTCACTAGCCATCTACAGGAAGCTTTGGGTTTAATACTGACATTTTAGCAACAAATCCAATAAATCTAAGCATAGGGCCTGATCTGTTGATTTATTTTGGAGAGGAAGTTTGTGTGAGTTGTATATGACAAGGGAAGATTGGATCTAACCATCTGCACTTTGTTTTTATATTATGTTCCTTCTTTGATTTCTCCTTTTCATTTAAAATGGTCCTTTCAAAAAAAAAAATCATTTGAAATGGCATCATTTCAAAAAGATAAATAGCATCTATAAATAGCAACAAAAGCTTCAGAAGAAAGTCATAAATTATATTAAGAACCATAGGATTTCATGATTTATTGGTTCACCTGGCTTTCGTATTACCCAATAATTTGGATTGCGAACATGGGTTAAAGATAAAACTGTTTGAAGTTCAAGCACAAGAGCATACTCTTTCCACCACTATGTTAGTACAGAAATAGTTTCCATTTTCAATCCAAAACCAATCCACAGTTAATAATTTATCTAATATAGAACACCCTGTATGGATAAAGTAATTTGAACCATTTCCTATAAAGAAAGGACACTTGGTTCTTTTTTAAATGGAAAACCTATGTATAAAATAGAAGCTTTTGGATTTGTATTTTCTTGCTGTGTCCACAAATGGTTTTGTAATGAGATTCTGATTAAAAAAGAAATCCAATTCAGAAAAAAATAACAATAAAAAACAAAGAAGGAAACAACTTTACTGACACTTGCACATTTGCAGATCTCTTGTTTCGTCATAATTGTTCTCATAAAATTATGGCCCTATATCAATTTCTATATATTTTTAGATGCCAAATAGAAAAGAGAGAATATATTCATTTCATGAGAAAAGATAGCAATGATAATAAATTCAATTCTTAAGCATGAGAGCCCAATGAATAAAAAGATTCATGTCTGGTGTTAGGTCTAATTCCTATTACTATGTGGAATCATTCAGAGCTGCATATTTGCAATAGAGACGTGATCTGTTGGATCATTAATTGAGCAACAATTTTTTATTGACCTCCTTCAGAAAGAAGGTCAAATTCAAGCTATAATTCCATTTTCTAAGTGATTTTCTTGTTATTTAGCATAACAAAGAATAAAAATGCACTCTGTAGGATTAATCCAAATCAGGTGAATAGGAATCGAATTAGATCTATTCTCGAAATGCCTTTTTTGGTCTCCCTTAATGTCCTAGTTATTCATGAAAGACAAAAAACTGATGAATCATGCAAGATCCTTTTGTTGTGAAAGGAAAAAGAGGGGTTAACAAGGGTTGTTATCCCCCCGAAATTTCAATAAAACGGAGAGCTAATTACACCAAAAGTTACAAAGAGCATTAAAATGATGAACACCATCAATAGAAAACCACTCCCCCCTAAAAATGAAGCCGTTATGCTCCAACCATATGCTCCATATTAATATAAAAGCTCTCTTAATAGAATCATCATCCATAAGCGCATCATGCATGTTGTGCCAGAAATCCTCCTACAAGGAGAAATTCACTGAGGAGATGCCTGAACATGCCCAAATATCTTGCAAAAAAGACAGGTAAAGAATTTCTTTTGTTCTTTTTTTCTGTGATCAAATGATCAGAGCACGCAAGATGGAAGGCAATGCAACATGATACAAGGTAAAGCGGAGCAAAACAAGGAACAAAGTAAAGCATAGCAAAATGAGGTACGTATACAAGGTGCAAAGTGAAATGGAGCGGAAGGAATTAGTTTACTTTCTCTTTGCTAGAGCTTGTTGCTCTGCGAGGGTACGAAGTGAAATAGATTGAAACAAAGTGGAACGAGGCTAGTTTCCTTCACATATAAGTTCGAATCCCCAAAGGGGTCCCACTAGAGTTCAAAAACTTGGAAAAAAAAAAAAGGGTGTTTCTTTTATCCCTTTCAGGTGGCAATTGAAAAATAAAGAAATTGCAGATATATCCAAGATAATTACATATTCACAAAATATCATGTTCCTTTCCCAACCATTGTTGTGACTGACCAATCATAAAAACTGCTTGTTTGTTTGGAGAGCCCAGGCAAACCATCCAACTGACCCATAAAAATACGGTAAAACTAAGAGAGAGAGTCCATTCTTGTTGCTTTCACCTCAACACATAAATAGAGTAGAGTTGATGGCAGTCTTCGACTTGAGTGTCTTTTATGCATGGATTGCTGGGACAGTGGGCAGAGGAAACAATGCACTTTATACAGACTCCTGCGTGGATAATGGTACTCTTAATGCTGATTTTCTTTGCTTAGCACTTGATTTCTAAGAGTCCAATTTGCCATCTCAATTGGATTAGATTTCAAGTTATTGTGAACCAAAAAAAAGAACAATGGAGATTATGAATGCAAAATCCTACTTAACTCTTCATTCTAGTTCCTATTTCCAGTTTACTTATACTTTAAAAGAATCAGTCAAAATAAATAATTTTACTGAAACTTGCCTAATGATGATTGCAAGGTGGGCTCATTAGGGGCAACACATAGGCATCAACCACCCCAAGGGTCAATGCCTCATTGTCCTTGGAATAGTATAAGTGCCCCCATCACCCATATCGATCGCCTCTAGCATGAGATGGAGTAGGCTACCGGTACAGGTAAAGTCATCAACCTCAAATTGGCTAAGGGAGAGCTCTGCCTCTACTTTAACACTGACAGTCACACTCAAGGCATATACTAAAAATCCTAAAAAGCCCAAACTTCTTTAACATCTCCCACGAGTCCCTCCACACACTTTGTATAGTTTTCGACCATGTTATCCCATGCATGTACAGTGGAGGGAGGATCTCTCATCCCAAGCAAAGGCAACAAAGTTCGATTCACACACCCCTAACCATTCCAAGCAAATGACAGAACACGATCCTTCAATAGCTGGAGCAAAGGGTACGAAATGTCAAAAATAGGCATAAATGGCTAAAGCATCCTAAGGGCGGTCAATGATTATAGCTGATAATTGCAAACCTTTATCTTCTCCAACAGGCATAATGAATATTGCCTCGGATCAAGTCTCTAATTGAGGGGCTGCCTTAAGTTGTAATGGGCCCACCTTCTTGGGCATATACTAAATACAAGCAACTTGACTGTTATGTTGCCTTCTCATTACACCTACTGCAATCCCCCAAAAGTTAGGAGAGATCGGAGTGGTGCAATTGTAATCTACACATTGCAAAGTACATTTATAGGCCACATCCCAAACAAGGACATATGCCTCGTTGAAAAGGAAACAAGCCAAAATTTGCTTGGTTTCTGTCTATTTGCTATTCACCCCTCCTACTCCATCACTCCCGAATGTCACGAATCTACCTGTCCTACCGAACCCTTCTTGGATTTTGGCTGAACTCAGTTTGCCCCCTAAATTCCAACCTTTCATATTCTGAGATGAAAATGCCCCTAAGTTGCCATTGAATTCACCAAAGCTTGCACCATCACAAGCCATCACCGCCCTCCCCACCCCCCCTCCCAAACACACAAAGAAAGAAGCCCCAAACTACAACCTCTTTTGTACTTCCAGAGTCAAATTTCAGCATTCGATAGCTTCCATCTCAATTACTTTTAACTGGCCTTTGCGGAATTTTTGGTTTGTGAATTGTGTTGGAAGTCATCATTATTTAAGCATTTGTGGAGTTTTCCGGCGTAAAAGTTGCCTGGCCTAGTTTTCTAATAATAATAAAAAAAAAAACCTGCACAGCCCTTTTTGGGTAAGGAAAACAAAATATGTCATGGGAAACTGGGTAAGGAAGCTGTCAGCGAAGGGAATAGGCCTGTAAAGGGAGTATACATACAAGGTAGTTTTTGGAAAAGTAAAACCAGAGGGCAAGGGAAAGGGGGATGCAGAAGCCCATGTAGTTGAGATGAGGGGTGAGCTCCATGGTTGTTTGATAGCTATTTAGAGGTATTTTTCTCTCAAAACATAGAAAGTTAACCTACAAAGAGTAAACTAGTTTCCAGCAAAAGCCACAATGAATCAACCTCTGATTATAAGAAGATTTGGAAAGCAAAAATCTCTTTAAAAATGAACATCTTTCTGTGGCTCCTGAGAAGGAAGAGGTGCCCATCAGTTCAGGCAAAGATGGATGGCTAAAGCTGACTCCAGCTGTCTTTTGTAGAAGATAAGAACACCTCCTTTTTTTATCTGTCTTTTGCACAGGAGCACTGGTCCAATGTGGCAAACTGGTTGCTCCAGATTCTTCTGAGGCTGACTTTTGGTCTAGCATCCACCCTTGTTGATGCCTAAGAGGGCCTTCATTCGAATCTGGTGCATTTTTCTGCAGTGTAATGGCATCATTTTTAGAAAGGAGCACACCTCTATGAACAGGATTTTGCATTTTTATAATTCACTCCGTAACTCCTGATGTACTTAACTGCTCTCTATAATGAATCTTCGGTGGTTAGCAACCTTTGTTAACCCCTTCTTTCCTCTTAAGAAAACTATTAAAGGGCAAATGAACTCCAAAAAATAGCCAAATAGTTTCAATCACTCCTCATTTTACTTTTCAATTAGTTCGTAAAGCTCGACAATATCTCTAATTTCATAATAGCCCCACCCCACCCAACCCTAAGAAAATAATCATTCACTGCTAAAGAAAATTCATCTTTATGAATTTGACGAGAATATTTTATGCTGAATAGCAAGAAGCATGCAACCATACAGAGTACAACAATAGGAGCAGAAGCAATAGGGATATCCCCTAAGGGCCTATTTGGCAAAGGGATAAGTTGCGGGATATCTCTCCTAAGAGGGCTTGGGCCCTGGAGCACTATTCATGGGGGATTGGAGCAATATTCATCACCTCCATCAACATCCAAATCAAATCATTCCATTATATCACTTCAATATCAATATATATTAAAATATACCCACTTTAACATATCATATTAAAATATATTTATTATATCACATCAACCCACTCACACCTATATCATAATATTAAATAAATACCGACTAACATCACATCAATACAACAATCATTTTATCACATCACTTATCCCACCACTTATTCTATCACTCAAACACCCCTCTCCACTTATCCTATCACTACAGTATTTTATCCTGCTGCCAAACGGGACCTAAGGGAACACACGTTAGCACATACCATAATAAGTATTCAGAATTAGAATATCTGGCAGTGAAATCCTTGCATCATATAGGAACTTGAGGCTTATGATCATGTATGCAATCCAAAGTATAATGAAGTACAATTTAATGCATCATAGACAAGCAGTGGCATTAGTTGCTGATAAATTTTCCCTATCAGAAATTCAAATATGTCTTTTTGACAAAAGCAGAAGAGAGGTAAAAGGTGAAGTGGTACCTTCAAGAGAGAGGCTGTGCTCTGGTAAATATGAAGATCCCTCCACCTCCAACTGAGCGTCCCAAGAGCATGTCACGATCTAAATACGAAAGATAATAGAGTCCACCAGGCGACCTCCTGAAATAGAAACAAAAGTGTGTTCGGACTGCAATAATTGGTACTAATACTTGAACATGAACACCTTTCTCCAATAGATGATAATATGGTAAACCAAGAAATGCTTATTTGTTCCTACACGCCTCTCCCAAATAATAGAAAATATGCTAAAACAAGTACTTCATTCCGACATTTCGTTTAATCGAAGGTCTGGACTCTGAGTTTCACCACTGAGTAATATGAATGCATGAGTAAGCCAAGCTCAGACGACTGCAGAATATATCCCTGCTACAAGCTTTTTTTCTTAAAGGCACTATTTCTTAATTCTAAGCCATCCCTGATACTTTTAACCAGTAAACAGTGTAGTGGATGAATTTGCTCTGAAATTCTGTGTCAAAGAATTCTGGAAATAAATTTTATTGATTTTAAGAGATTGAATACAGAAATCCCTAATCCCTCCTTATATAGAGAGGCGATTACAATAGCAATCCTAATCTTACTAACAAATTTTGATAACAAAATCAAATCAAATCCCAATCAAAATAAAAAGCAATGAAACAAAACAACTTTGCCTAATTTGACTAATCTTAAAATCTTTCCTAATTCTCTAACACTACCCCCGCAAGTTAGAACATACAATGTCCAACTTGAACGAGGTACAAAAAAATGAGAACTCCCCCCTATGTAGACATCTAGAGGAGCAGAAAGTAATGCAAACTGTAGCAAAAGTAACAGTCGTCGTAGAATACCAGACGTTGTAACAAAGTAGCAGTAGGACACAATGGCCATATCAATGGTAGAAGCCACGCACCGAGAAACATTCCCAAGTAGGTAGTAGTAGAGGTGGAAGAGCCTTGCTTAAAGTCCTCACTAGTCAGAACCATTATCATGATGGTAATGGGATTGGATGCTCCAAATATAGTAATCTAATCAGAAGAACCGGTAGCAATGGCATTGGTCACAAGATTTATGGCAACAATAGCAATAGAATAGGGATCACTCCTTAGTAGAGATTGCAAACGTTGCAATTCCCATGGAAAACAATTTTCCAATTTTCAAGCGGTATGGAGCAGGGGCACCATCATCGACGGTAGTGGAAGATGGTAGGAGGGTTACTTGGTCAAAGAAGGAATCGATCATCGATTAGAGTCAACGTAACTCCAATTAAATTTAGTCAATTGCACACCGGTGTGAGCACTAGTTACAATCACCGATCAATGATCCTCTAAACCAATAGAAATGGAGATCTCCAATCAAATCGCCATGTAGCAATCGTCAAGCATCGCTCAAGAGATTGGATCAATCAAATATATGCAATTAGGCAATGAGACTAGACTGAATCGGTGGATGAAGGGATTTAATCAAAGATCGAATCAAATTGAATGTTCCAAGCAGTAAATGAGAGGCGGTTGCTGATGGAAGGTTGCAGTAGCAGTAATAACAACAATGGAAGTAGCAACAACAGCAACGACAATAGCAATAGCCACAGAGGCCTATAGCTGCCAGAGGGCTAACGACGTCACAAAAGGGGTTGCCAAGGCCAAGCAACTCAATGGTCAATTGCTAGAACCGTCCGACCAGCCAAAGGCGATGATGGAGGCCTTAGAGATCGTGCTCACTCTGATACCATGTCGAAGAATTCTGGAAATATATTTTATTGATTTTAAGTGAGTGAATAGAGAAATCCATAACCCTTCTTTATATAGAGAGGGGATTATAATAGAAATCATGATAACTAATTTTGGAAGTAAACTCAATCAAATCAAATCCTAATCAAAATAGAAAAAGATCAAACCAAACTTTACCTAATTTGACTAATCCTAAAATATCTCTTTCCTAACATTCTGAATCACTAAAAGGTTCCAATATCAAATCTAAGTGATACATGTTTGATTCATCTTTCTTGTCAAATCATCTTCAAATTTATGTGTTTTTTATTTCTCTTGGACTTATCATGTTACTCTCCTACATATAAAGAGGTGTGAGGCTCTTTGGAATAATTGAATTGGATCATTTTTTACTACTTGGTATCAAAGCACTGGTCCTAGACCGTGGCCCTCTATCTCACCTAAGAAGGCCTCTAAAACCCTAACCACCCAAATCCCCTCTCTCTCTTCCTCGTCGAACTACTGCCACCACCAGTTGTTGCTATCACTAGCAACTGCAGGGGCCACAGCAGCCCTGCCAGCAGTGGCAGGCAATGCCACCAGCCCCTTGTAGGGCCACCGATGGCTGCATGAAGGGCAGGCGACGACCACTAGCACCACCACCGGCCCAGCAGTCCACCAACGACTTCTCATCAGCCAACAGCAGGACCATCGGTGAGGATTCTCCCCTTCAAGCAACGGCAAGAAGCAGTGGTCCTTGGATGGCTACGCTAGGGTGATTCCCCGCACCCTAGCATTACCTCGTCTAATTTCAAAGGCCCTAATGAAGTACTTGGTCTGATTTCCGGACTATGCGTGCTTGGATTTCATGATCAAGAGGTTCCCCCTTTCTTTCAGAGATCCCTATGATCTAAAATTAGAGATTCAAATCTACTTTTGGATTGAATGATCCTTGTTAGAGGCACAATGCCATCATCGAAAGGTTCATAGATGGCATTGGGTATCGCTACTGCAACAGGGATGGTAGAGTATGTAGGCTTGGTGCATCAGGAGCATGACATGAGTCATCATGGCACAGGATGGTTGGTTGACTCTGGTGCTTCATAGCATCTCTGTGACAATCAGGGTTATTTTCGATCGCTCAGTCCTACGGTGCCAGGGAGAACAGTGCAGGCAGCAGACAGCAGGCATGCTCCTGTTGTTGGTCCGTGAGCAGGATTACGAAGGACCTTCATTGCAGGGTTACCTTCGATGAGGTTAGATGTATCGTCTAAGATAAGTTCACTGGAAAGACCATTCCCAGAGGCACAAAGGAGAATGGTGTTTACCATCTTGGACACGAACCGTTTCCAGGAGTTAGCAGGTATAATGGTAGGAGTGCCCTACAGTAGCACATTCGTCTAGGTCACTTGCCTCCAGACCACCTCAGGAGGGTAATTCCACATATTTCTCCCGCCACTACTATTAGATGTGACACTTGCCAACTAGATAAGTATCATCAATTTTCTTTTCCTACCAGCACTTCCCCTTTATCAACAGCTATTTTTGAGCTACTTCATATGAATGTTTAGGGACCGAGTATAATTCCAAACAGGATGGGACATCATCATTATCTTGTAGTCGATGATTTTTCCAGAGTATCCTGGGTGTTTCTTCTGAAGAACGAGGCAAATGTTGGAGGTGTAACAAAGACTCTTTTTGGAGATCAAGACTTAGTACTTCGCCACCGTGAGAGTTGTATAGACAGATAATGCCCTCGAATTCTGCACTGCTAGATTTATAGAATTCTACAGGACTCGTGGGATTATCCACTAGACCACTTGTCCCCATACCTCGTAGCAAAATGGGGTTGCAAAACAGAAGCACAAATACCTATTAGCAGTTGTATGTACCTTTCTTATCCACCACAATATTCCATAGAGATACTGAGGGGATGCAGTTTTGATGGCGTGCTATCTCATTAGCAGGATGTCGAGTTCAATTCTCCACGAGCAAATACTAATTCTCCTGTTACATCCAGATTTTAAGCCTTTCCATGTGCCTCCCAGGACTTTTGGGTGTGTTGCTTTTATTCATGTGCCATCACCAGGTCGTGACAAGCTTATTCCTCGCACTGTCAAGTGCATCTTAGGGTACTGCAGGAGTCGGAAGAAATACCGATGTTATGATCCCATCCACAGCAAACATTATGTTAGCACTAATGTGACTTTCCATGAGACCACCGTATTTTTCAGTTGCTGGACAGATGAGTTCTCATGATGATGTAGCTCCCATGCCTATCCCTCCTACTCCACTAGAGGAAATTCCGATCTCCACATCTCAACTGACTTCTTCGAACTCCATGACCTCCTTGGATGATTTCCAACGATTGCATGATCCGTTGCGCACATATAGTAGACCATATACGACATTACAGAGGTCACCTTCCTCACCAGGGCTTGATGTTCCATAGGCAGTTGATATGGTATCTAACAACAGTGACAGTTTGGTTCGACCTGATCCCCCTAATAGTGTCAATCATAGTAGTAGTGAGATTCCTTCTGTAGATGTTCATACAGAGGTGCCAGACGATTCTGACATTTCTATTGCCATTAGGAAGGCGCCCTACACGTGTGAGTCCAGATACCGTGTTGCAAGCAGTTTGACTATTGATATTCTTGGTTCTGAGTTTGGTAGTTTTTGCCAAGCACTTATAGTCTCACACATCCCGTCTACATACCAGCAAGCCATGATTGATCCAAAGTGACGTCAAGCCATGGAAGACGAGATAGCGGCACTCCAGAGTAGACAAACTTGGGAGATCGCCACATATCCTACAAGCGCACGACTGGTTGGCTCCAGATAAGTCTTTACCTTGAAATACAACCCTGATTGATCTATTTCAAGGTATAAGGCCAAATTGGTGGTAAAGGGGTTCACCCAAACCTATGAGATGAACTTCTTTGACACTTTCTCCCCGTTGCACGCCTCGCTGATAGCAAAAAAGCGTGATTCGATAAGATTAGGGTTTTGAGTCGTAACACGCAAATTCGCAATCACTTTTAAATTTATAAAACCTAGACAGTGGAGTATCTAGGGTCATCCAAGAAGGCAAGTTTGAAAATTTTAATACTCTCGCTTGAAAATAGGAAATCAACTTTCATTTTGTGATTTTTGAATACGATATTTTTTTTTTTGGAGTTTTGAAATAAGGGGGCAATGGAAATGCTAAAAGAGATTACACCTATTAAAATCTATGTGACAGAAAGAGCCTCTCTCCAAGCTCACCCTAGGTACGTGAAGACCTAGGGTAATCAGAGAGAGGGTGAGTGCACTAACTAACAAGGAAGCTAGCAAACAAGTGCAACAAAATAGAAAGGCAATTTTTATAAAGGAGGAAAATTTGTTTTACAAGAATGGTAGAGGAATGCTTCTACTACAAAAATGAACAAAATGCAAGTAAAACAAAATTTCTCCCAAAGATGATGGCGAAGAGGAAAGGGTTCTTGCTCCAAGCTCAGCTACGCCTGAGCTTAGAAAGAACCTTCCAACTCCTTCTTTGAAGTACTCCAATAGATGACGATTCTCTTCCTTGGCAAACCCTGCATAGGGCATCCCCTGGCTCCTCCAAGGGTGGAAGAAATTCCACCCTAAAACCTCCTCAAAGGGTGTCCGTGAACCACCCTAAAGAAATCCTCTTTGGCCATCCTCCTGCCTGGCTTTCCTTGGAATGGGACCCCTTGGCTTAGGCACAAGAGAGAAGGGAAGAGGGGAAAGCACCAAGGAGACAGAGTGTCCCCTTAATCTTCTTCTTCTCCTTCTCTTGGCCGACTATGGCTAGTGGATTATGGTGGAAGAACACTTGAAAAATGTAGCCAAAGGTGACCTTAGTGGTGGTGGTTATTGGCCTTTTTATATAAGGGTTAAGGGGTAAGGAAGGGATGGCTAAGATAGCTCATGGAAGGTGGTTAAGGGATCCTAGGGCTAGGATTGATGGCACCAAAGTGAAGGGTTTCTTTGATGGTTGGTGCTATCTTTGGTAGGAACTAGGGTTAAGGGTTGGTGTGATGTGTTGTAGGGTTGGGATAAAGTTGTAGGGTGGAAGTTATGGGATGGAGGGCTAGGGTTTATTGGCGCCACATGAGGAGGTGTGTTAGGTGACGGTTTAGGTGTGGTTAGGTTAAGGTTGGTGCCAAGTCTTGGTATGGTTAGAGTTAAGGTGGCGTGGAGGGTAGGTGTAGGGTTAAGATGGTGTTTTAAATGGTGGTTATGAGATGGAGGGCTAGGTTTAGTTGACGCCACATGGGAGGGTGCATAGGTGTTTTGGTGCCAACTTAAGGGGTGGTTAAGTGGTGGTTATAGGTGGAAGGGTGCTTCAAGTTGGCGCCACGTGTGAGTGTTCTAGAAGGGACTAGGTTGGCGCCAACTTGAATGGTTGAATGAAGGTTGTAGGATGGATGAAGGGTTGATGTGTAGGGGTGGTTTTGGCACTAAGTGTAGGTGGTTATAAGAAGGGTAGTTGGCGCCACTTTTGGTGGCTTTTGGAGGTGGTGGTGGTGTGAACAGATGCATGGATGGTGGCTCTTGGAGGTTGTGGTGTGAAAGGGCGCCTGGATGGTGGCGCCAACTTTAGGTGGAGGTAGGTAGCTAGCTTAGGTGGTGGACTTGGAGTAGAGTTAAGGTGGAGTTAGGTTAGGGTTTAGGTTGGTGGTAGACGAGCATGGAGTGGATATTTAGCTAGCTAGTAGGTGAGTAGAGGAGTTAGGAGGAAGCTAGGGTTTTGGATATGAGGAGCTGAAATCAATTGTCTGGAGCTGCACTAGAGCTGGTAACTACTGAAGAGAACAACAAGGAGCTACCTTAGCTGGCTTAGCTTGCTAATTCTTTGCTAGCTGCTAAGCCAAGCTAAAGTGAGCTGACTTCTGCTGAATTGAGCTGAGGTAAGTTGGGTCTGGTTTTCCCAAAGGTTACTTAGCTAGCTGAAGTAGGTAGCTTAGGTTAAGTGGCTCAGCTCAACTAAGTTGAACTGAGTTGAGTTTCCAAGAGCTGGACTTAAGCTAGCCTGAACTGGTTGAGGTCATCTTCAGCTGACTAGAGCTGAGTAGAGCTGGAAAGAGCTGGACTTGAGCTGAAATGAACTCCTGTCAATTAGGTTGAGCTAGTTTAAGCTCCCAGTGAACTGATTGCAGTCAAAATAAACTAGATCTAAGCTGACTTGAGCTAGGTTGAGCTACCCTGAGCTACCATCTAGCTAAGGTAAGCTGAATGGAGCTTAAGAGAGCTAACCCTACCCCAGGTAAGCTGGTATCCAGCTGTGATGAGCTGAATCTAGCTAAGTCCCAGCAGAAATGAGCTTCACCTTCACCTGTTGCCTTCTTGAATGTTAGGATTTTAAGGATCTATCTATTCATCCCTTAACACTCAAATAAACGTATCAAAAATACAAAAAATCATGTAATGCATGCCTAACCTAATTGATGCCTAAATGCAGCCTAGAAACCCGTTTGCGAAATAAAGATCCTAAGAGCTAGATCTGTTTTAAGGCATAAGAATGATAATAAACTGACGTTTATCACTCGCCACGGTTCGTATACTTATATCTGTTGCGGCTTATGGAGATGAGCAGTTGCATCAACTTAATGTGAAGAACACTTTTCTCTATGACGATCTTCAGGAAGAAGTTTACATGCAACAGGCACAGGGGTTTAAGGTTCAGGGGGAGTGCATGTGCAGACTCAAGAATGCTATCTATAGCCTGAAGCAGAGCCCGAGACTCAAGAGCTCTCAGATGTATTGCTAAGATTAGGGATGCAGAGATCTTCTTCAGATCACTCTCTATTCGTCAGGAGAACAGAGAATGGTGTAGTGGCACTACTAGTCTATGTAGATGACTTGATTATCACTAGCAATGATGAAGCTGGGATAAGTCAAGTTAAGGAGTCTCTTGCACGGCAATTTGTTATGAAGGATTTGGACTAACTTAGATACTTTCTAGGGATCAAGGCCACTAGGAGCAGGGATGGGATTAGGCCACTAGGAGTAGAGATGGGATTGTTCTTTCTCAACGCAAGTATGCGTTAGATATTCTTCAAGAGACAAGTATGCCAGGGTCCAAGCCAACCAATATTCCTATGAACCCTAAGGCACATCTTCATGATGAAAAGGCAGAGGCAGCTGATAGCAAATCATATAGACAATTGGTTGGCAAGCTATTCTATCTAACCATTACACGATCCGATATTGCACTTACTATAGGCAAGCTCAGTCAGTTCATGAATAAGCCAATCAAGCAGCATTGACAGGTTGTTATGCAGGTGCTTAGGTACTTGAAGAAAACACCTAGACGTGACATTCTCTTTCAGGCTGGGGCTCCTATGACTGTTGTGGGATACTCCAATGCAGATTATGCAGGATGTTTTGCAGATGGGAAGTCTACTACAGGCTTCTGTATTTTTCTTGCAGGTAACATGGTTACCTGGAGAAGTAAAAAGCAAGTTGTGGTATCATGTTCTAGTGCTTAGTCAAAGTACAAGGCTATGGCCTAGACTGCTACTGAGATGGTATGGATTAGATCCTTGTTATTGATCTGCATGTTCAAGTTAAGGAACCTATGGATATGAGATGTGACAACAGTGTCGCCACATATATTGCCAACAATCCTATGTTCCACGAGCGCACTAAGCATGTGGAAGTCGACTGCCACTATACTAGAGACTTGATCCAGCGTGGGATATTACGCACAACCTTTGTTGCTTCAAAGGACCAAACAGCAAACATCTTCATGAAGCCTTTACCACGTGGAGCATTTGATACTTGTTATTCCAAGCTGAGCATAATTGACATTTATACTCCACCTTGAGTAGAAGTGTTGACATATTTAGCTTAATATGTTGCATCTTATGTGTTTTTTATCTCCTAAACTTATCATGTTATTTTCTCACACCTCTTCTCTATGTAAAGGGATGTGGAGCTCTTTAGAGTAATTGAATTAGATCATTTTTTTCCACTTTATGTAATGTTCAAACTATATTTAATAGTATTGGGGTGGGAAAATGGGGACAACAACTCAACATTCTGCAGTGAAATAAGAACAGATGACAAACCACGAACAATGGACGAAACAATGTGGAAGTATCATCTAAATAGATGTCAGTGACATGCCTCAGGGTTCCCTGAATATAGGCTTCCACCAAGGATCACCAGCTCTATCAAAGATCACTGGGAAGACACAAAAGAAATTATCAAGGCCTTTTTTTCCTAAGCCCTCGTTTCCCATGTATTACAAAATGTATCAACAGAAACCAAGATAACTAACGATATCCTCCAACCTCAGGAATTTGGAATGGAGATTCAAAAAAAAAATCCTTAAGAGAGGATGTAATCTTGAAATAACCACCAAACGATTTTGTAGGAACCGTTATTTGTGTACCTATCCATGAAATCAAGGAGTTTCAAGGTCCTTGGATACTCTCCCAATGATCTCATGCATAAACGTTGTAGTTCATAAATGCACCTGGAATTATTCAACTAAATCAGAGATGGAGGCACATGGGGTCCAGTGGGCCCATGTCGATGCCCCAACTTTGGCTGCAGTTACAAGCACCAAACTTAGTATTTGCTTCGCCCATATCTCTGATAAATTTTCAAGATAGTGTCCCCACTATCCATTGTCAACGCCTTTACTAAATAGTGGTGATGGTAAGCCATCTCAGAGGAACGTTTTCATTAGTAGGATATTGTATACAAACTAATCTCCAAATCTTATTTTAATCAACTGTTGGAGGCAAATTTCTCTTCATTTACGGTAGGTACAATTTTCCTTTATCATTACTTTCGTATGCTTATCAATTTTGAGATGATTTTCCATGGTTTTGAGATGCACTTTTTGTAAAGAAATTTAAGTTAAAGTTCCTTTATTTAATTTTATAGAATTTATGAAAAAACTTTCTCAATGACTTCAATTTAAAGCTACAAGATAAAATCAAACTCTTTATGGTGTACTATGGCAATCCTAAAAGGCCAGTTAAGATATGTGAATTCAAGGTATCTGAAAGGAGATTGCGATACGTTTACTTTTGTTTATACACTTAAAAAATCATGCTCCTTCTCAACAACTTTCCTAGCTCCACCCTGCCACAGAGGAGTCTGGACGATTAACAAATGAACCATATTTAAGGCACCTAAATGGAGGCATTTAAGATGTTGAAAGATAGACCCTCTCTTGACACATAAGCAAAGAACTCCAAAGAAACCCTCATTTTCAATAGGACAATCATCCTTTTACTTTTCAAAAACAAACTTCAAAGATAGACCCTCTTAAAAAAAAGAATGTTATGCTGGACCAATGCTGTCAAGGCTATTGCCTCAGGCTACCAGGCCAAGCGAAAAAGTCAAAGGTTACCTTAGAGCTATTCTAGGCTAGGGGCTTCATCCGAACTATCGCTTAGTCGCCTTTTTTGTCACATGGGTTGTCTTGCGCCTCATCGCCTTAGTCCTAATTTACTTTAGGTAAGACCATAAGACTCTTATTTGATCTTAAGTTACATATATTATAGATATATTTGTGTTATATATTATTGTATATACATAATACGTACATACATATATGTTATTAACAGTTTTAATATGCTCAATTTTACCTTCCCTTCCTAACTTAGACTATTGTTTGTCTATTAAGATATATATGTATAAGTTAAACATTTATATTGTATGTCTATAAAGATATAGTTATGATATATTGACGTATGTATATGTTTGTTATGTCTATAACTCTCTGTTAGCATATGTTATTTGTGTTGTGTTTGTATGGTTTCTTTTAGGCTTTTAGCTCCTCAGGGGCACTACTATACTTTTATCATTTTGATCTCTCTATATAAGAGAGACTAGAGTTTTCAATAAGGGATTGAATTATTTCAACCAATTTTGTATCAGAGCACCGGTCCTAGATCGTGACTCTACGTATCCCACCCTCAAGGCCTCCAAACCCTACCACCCCACGCCTTCTCCTTCTCTCTCCCTCACCAACAGCGGCGCACCACCGGCGACGCTCCAACAGTGGCGCATAGCGACACACGCACTCGGCAGCACGTCTGCAACATCAAACGGCAATGTTGGGCAATGCAGCGGCAACCTCACGCGCCTGACACGGCGTAGCAGCAACAGTGCTGCACGGTAGGAGCAGCGTCGCGGTGGAGCGATGCGACGCGGTCTGCGGCGGCAGCGTGCGACCAGAAGCCACATGCAGCGGCAATGCTACTGCTGTGAGGAAGTTGTAGTCCCTTTCTAAGGCTACTTCTCTTCATATTGCAAGAGAGAGACACCTAGGTTCCTTTGGGGTCAGCTCTAGTGTTCTCCCCGCACCCAGGTTAGGCCAACACCCGTTCAAGGGGGCTTTCCACGAAGATGTAGGTCAGAATACATCTGGTTTCAGATCTACTGATGATTTATTGATTATAGAAGGTTGATTGAGGCTTCCAAATTTCGAAGATGGATTCAGATGATCAGTCTGAGGTGACGTCTAGCTCTCTTTTGAACACTGGGGAACTTTAAAATCGGTTCTTCGGTCCCATCGTCAAGTTAGACGAAACCAACTACTTGCGGTGGTCCCAGACTTTCCTCATGACTGTCAGGGGTCATGGGAAAAGCCACATCCTTACAGATCCGAAACCTGCAAACAAGACTGGTGCAAACGCCAACTAGGACAGAGACAATGCCATGGTCTCTACGTTGATTATGCAGACAGTTATTCCCCGAATAAATGACATCATGTATTATGCCACAACAAAGGAGATGTGGGAGTCCTTGCGTGAGACTTACATGCCAAGAACTCTACACTGGTTTTTCAGGTCTTCTACGACCTATTCTACTTGCGTCAGAAAGGATGCACACTGTCATAGTACTGCTCCTTCCTGAAAGGAATGCTGGAGAGGCATCACTCCTATCTGCCAGGGTGTGCCTGTGAGTCCTGGAGAAGCTTTAGGAGACAGTTGACAGTCTCTCTTTCCTTAGTAGGTCTTGGACCTGAGTATACGGCAGCCAGAGATCATATCATCACCGCATCAGAGCTTCCTACCCTAGAAGAGGCCTATAGTAGACTTAACAAAGTTTCAATGCATACTCTTGCTGCTAACTCTGGTGCTCAGACATCCGCACTCGCTGCTATCCCTTAACGTGGTAAGGGTGCTCCTTTTCCTACACGTGGTCGTGGATGCAGACGCTATTGTGGTACACGCACTAGGACTCCATGTACCTACTGTGGCAGAGTTGGCCACTCTAAGGCTACATGCTAGCAGAAGTATAGTAGGTCACCCGTGGCCAATCAGGCATTAGAGATCACAAGTGGAATTCCCCCCAGTCCTGATATTAGTTCCCTGAGCACAGGATTGAGACCTTACGGCAACAAATTGTTCAATTGACTCAGGCTTCTTCTCAGTCTCCAGATACTACAGCTATTGCCACCTCTTCTGAGGCATCTATGACTGGTATGTCATTACTCTTGTCATGTGGTGATTGGTTAATTGATTCTGGTGCGTCCAGGCACCTATGTGGCTACAAGGGCTCTTTCTCTCAATTAGTACCAGTTACACCAGCCAGGACTACACAGGTGGCAGACGAGAGACATTCGTCACTTGTTAACAAGGGAGATATGTCTTTATTTCCTACCTTAAGACTGATAGATATTTTTTATGTGCCTGATTTTCGTTTGAATTTACTATTTGTTAGCAATATTACTAGAGATCTGAACTGCCGAGCTATATTTGATGCGTCCTCTTGTGTCTTACAGGACAAGTTCACTGGGAAGACAATTAGTGGAAGGCGTGAGGAACATGGGGTGTACCATCTGAGCCATACTATTGTTGCCGCTTCTGTTACCTACGACCTTCAAACGTGTTTTGCCGCACATACCCTCCACTACTGTTCACCTGTGATGCTTGTCAACTGAGCAAGCACCACAGGGCTAGTTTTTCCAATTCTACTTCAGTTTCTTCTATTGCTACATTTGATTTGATTCATATGGATTTTTAGTGTCTCAGTTGTACTCCTAATCGACTTAAAAAGAGATATTATCTTATTTTAGTGGATGATTTTTCCCGTGTTTCCTAGATGTTTCTCTTAAAAAATAAGTTCGATGTGGGACAAATTATTGAGAATTTTGTTAAAGAAATAAAAGCTCAGCATTCTTATTTGGTGAAACATTTTCGATCTAATACTGCTCTAGAGTTTTGTGCTACTCATTTGCGCACTTTCTTTCCTAATTGCGGCATTTTCCATGAGACTACGTGCCCCCACACCTCTAAACAAAATGGTATTGCTGAGAGAAAACATCGCCATATTCTAAATGTTGCTCGTACTTTGTTGATTCACCACTCGGTCCCCTCTCTTTACTGGGGTGACGCTATTTTGACGCCTCCTTTTTAATCAATAGGATGCCTAACGCTTCTTTCCATGAACGAATTCCATTGCAGATTAGGTATCCTAATAGACTCCTGTTTCACATCACCCCTCGAAGTTTTGGTTGTGTTGGATTTATCCACCTGCTGGGATCGGGTCAGGATAAACTAGCACCAAGAGCAGTTAAGTGTGTTTTCCCTAGATATACTCAGACGCAAAAAGGATATCGATGCTTTGATCCGATTACTTCTCGACACTTCATTTCGGAAGATGTTACCTTTCATAAGGCGATACCCTTCTTTTCTACTTCTGCTGTTGAGATGCCTTCTGAGGGTGATATGGCGCCTATGCCATTTACATCTATTCGCTTTGGAAATTTTCTCGAGATTCCTGTCCTTACTACACCACCACCACCTGCTACATAACCCTTTCCTCGTTAGACTAAGCCACTTCAGACATACATCTGCCCTCATACTACTTATCAGGACCCCCCACCCTCGCCTTCACCATCGGCTTCTCAGGTGAGTCCTTTAGACACTGACGTTTGTTTACCATATGTTGATCACAGGGACGAGACAGATGATGTGGCAAGAAATGATTTAGATCTTCCAATAGCCATTTGAAAGAAACCAGACCTACACCACTTACCATACGGTTGGGGCACCTGCTACTAACGGCCTTACCCTTGCGTTTGCAAAATTCACTCAGGCGTTAGCTGCTACTCAGATTCCAGCGACTCATCATGAGGCCATGCTTAATCCGAAGTGGCAAGCAGCCATAGAGGATAAGATGGCAACTCTTAGAGGCCGTGGGACCTGTGAGCTCACTCAACTTCCTGATTGTGCTACACTTGTTGGCTGTCATTGGGTGTTCACTATGAAGTTCAACCCAAATTGAGGTATTACCAAATAGAAAGCACACTTCATGGCAAAGGGGTTCACCCAAACCTATGGGATAGAATTCTTTGACATATTTTCACCAGTTGCCAAACTTCCTATGGTACGGGTGCTAGTCGCAGTGACAGTTCAGCTATATTGGCCTTTGCATCAGTTGGATGTGAAGAATGCCTTTGTCTATGGTATCTCTAAGAGGAAGTCTACATGCAGCAACCACCTGGCTTTAAAGTTTAGGGGGAGTGTATGCTGACTACGGAAGGCCATCTACGACCTTAAGCAGAGTTCCAAAGCCTAATTCCAAAGGTTGTCACAGGTTGTAGAGGCAACAGGATTCAAGAGATCGACAGCTGATTTCTCTCTCTTTATCGAGAGGATTGGGCAAGGTACTGTGGTACTTATTTATGTTAATGACTTAATTGTCACAGGAGATGATGAGCAGGGTGTTACTAAGATTAAGCACATTCTAGCAGAGCAGTTTATCATGAAGGACTCGGGGGCTTTACAATATTTTCTTAGTATTGAGGTTGCTCGCAGCAAAAAGGACGTAGTCTTGTCTCAGAGAAATTATGCATTGGACATCTTGCAAGAGGTGGCTATGCTTGGGGCCAAGGAAGCCAACATTCCTATGGATCCCAAGATGCCACTTTATGATGAGGATGCGTAGTTGGTGAACCACAAGCAATACAGGCAGCTTGTGAGCAAGTTGCTATATCTCACTATTACGAGGTCTGATATCTCCTTTACGGTGGGGAGATTGAGTCAGTTCATGACCAAGCCAACACATCAGCACTAGAATGTAGCATTGATGGTATTCCAATACATCAAGAGGCTCCTGGGAAGGGTCTCCTCTTCTTCAAGGGATCTTCTATGACCTTGGTTGGCTATTCTGATGCGGACTACACCGGATGTCATGTGGACCGCAAATCTACTACTGGATTCTGCACCTTTTTGGCAGGGACTCTAATCACGTGGAGATCAAGAAACAAGACACAATTGGGAGGCCTAGTGTCGAGTCTGAGTACAGAACCATGGCTCAGACGACTGCAGAGATGATGTGGATCAGGTCCCTACTTACTGACTTGCGGATACAGTTCTTTAGCCCAATGTAGTGTGATAACAGAGCAACCACCTTCATTACTAACAACCCAGCATTTTACAAGAGAACGAAGTATGTTGAGGTCGACTACCATTATGCCAGGGACATCATTCAGAAGAGGTTGCTATATACCACACCAATCACATTTGAGGAGAAAATTGTAGATATTTTTACTAAGTTCTTGGCCAGATCATTATTTGATTCATGTGTATCTAAATAGCTTGAGGGGGAGTGTTAACATATGTTATTTGTGTTGTGTTTGTATGGTTTCTTTTGGACTTTTAGCTCCTCAGGAGCACCACTGTACTTTTACCCTTTTGATCTCTCTCTATATAAGAGAGCCTAGAGTTTTAAATAAGGGATTGAATCATTTCAACCAATTCTCTCTAATGATATATAACAATATATATATAAGTTATGGTCTTAAATTTGTATAATATTGTAAATATAATATATTATAATACATGTTATTGTCATGAGGACTTAGAAACAACCTTTTGAGCTAGCATTTGTAGGCCATTGGTGGATGCATCTACCTTGAGGAAGCTCTTCACTTTATTGCCGTGCATTTGCCTCAGACACAATGGAGTGATTTTCCATAGGGTGTCTCAAAAAAGGGAGTGCTTTATCATTATAATGCTCTTTGTAATTTTATGTGTAATTAACTCCTATTACTAATGCAGGGGAGGGTTAACATCCATTGTTAACCCTTATTTTCTTCTTCAAAACAAATACATATCGCTATCTTGTTTTGATAGATACACATGATATATATCTTAGTTGTTTGCTTTGGACTATAATTATAAATAGAATATACATGTTTACACATTATACGATAATATAAATATGTGTTATTGTTATTTAAATATGATAAGATTATTTTTTTTCGTACACTTAAATATTATTATCATATGTTTCTCACGAAAGTCAATGTTACCATATAAGTTTATTAAACATATTCAATATTTTATGATAAAAAGATTTGTCGCTTCAATTCAACTAGGCAATCACCTTTTTGTCACCTCTCGCCTCAGGCGATTAAGGAACTTGTCGCCTTACAGCTGCCTAATACCTTAACAACTTTGGATGCGACCCAATCAGCATGACACTGTGTTTTACATGACAATCTTAAGTTAGGATCAAAACATAGTTCATAGTAGAAGATATTTTAGCCCACATAAATAAGAGTTATGGTTAGTAAGATGAAATGTGGCTAAAAAGGAAGCCCAATACCCCAACCTTCACGATGAGAAAAAAGAATGTAAAACCCCAATAGATGGTTCCAATCATCCCTCTCCTACAATATATGAGAGCTCCAAAAATTGTTTGATATCTTTGTTTTTCTTCTTTTCTACCTTGATTCCTCTTTTAATTTAAGGTTACTAAAATTGGTTCCCTAAAAGGGCCATAGCTGTATCCCCGTGCATTTGCACATTAAGCCCATGTGTGCACCCTACTCACTGCAACTCCTCATTCCATCATAGGAGTGAAGCTTAGTGTTTGAGGTTTGAGGGAAAAAGACTGTCCAGAGATGGGCTTAAGATGTGAAAAAGTGGTGAAACTTGTAACCTGTTAACAAAGGAATAGATGTATGATAACGTCTATCCACTTTGTGTGTACAAAACATATCCTGAGTAAACAAGGCATTGCTATAGACCCAAGCCCCAGATGAACAGAAAAAATAACAATTCCTAATATTTCTGTTAAACTCAGTGCTTATATTAACAAACATTTTGAGTCTGAACTCAGGTTTCTTAACAAAAATCGGATGGATTACCTATCAGAGCTTCTCAAGGGGACCTGAGCCCTAAATGTCCGAAAGAACTGCAATATCTGCAAAAAAATTCCATGTCTTTAAGTGAATTTGAATTGCAAGCATTTATCAGATATCAACTTCAAGGAATTCCTACAGAAGAATTGCACAAGCTTGAATAAGCCTTGTTGAGGGTAATGAATGAAACGCCTATTGAAGAGTGATAGATGACAGCTGCAGGAGTGAGCACCATGGTAAATTATAAAACCATGATTTAAATAAAAATACATGTAAAGCTCAACTCTGTACTCAATCAAAATTTTCTAACAAAAACAAGTGTTCTCCAACCACCCCTGCCAATCCTGGAGAGAATATTGTCGTCAGCCTAGTTTTGTTCAAGTTCACTTCTTGCCACCATTAATGTTCTACCAATCCTAGAGAAATTAATGTTTGACCTCAAGTGGAGACATGCCATGGAAGAGATAACTAACACCCTTAAAATGAACTTTCATTAGAGAACTGTTAGAAAGAGTTTATTGACTCCAAGTAGGTGTTCAATGTTTTTACTATAGAAATCTCTTTGCACCACGACCTAACCGTATGTGGAGAATCCATGGGACAACCCCAGGAGTGTGAGCAGGTATTTGCCATTGAAAAGATATCTGATGGCAATATTGGAAGATATAAAGTTAAGCTTGCAGCAAGACTCTCTCAGATACGTGGCAGATTACACGGCAACTTTGCTCCTATGGGCTGTGAAATCCATTAAGATCATTCTCAATATCATCAAAAGGCATTCTCGAAGGAAGGAAAAAAAATAAAAAGGTTGTGCCCAGCGGGCATAGAAAAGTGATGCAAGTCACTCCTAAGAGTTTAGGTCCTAGGTTCGAGCCTCCCTAATGTCTAAATAGATAAATAAATAAAAAAGCTATAGTTGGGTTGGGCACGTGAAAAACTGCAGCCATATCTGTTTAACAACCTTGATTCCCAATTCCAAGCCCACAATCATTTTCAATGTGCAAAACCAAGTCCATGTATGGTCATTCTTGTAAACCAAGCTAATGTGGTAAAGTTCACAGGATTTCAGTAAATTGATGGGTTTAATGGTAAATTTCCCCCATTTCCTAGTTACAAATCCCATTCTTTGTTTTTTCATCTCTCTCTCCTTTTTCTCTTCTTCTCTCTTCCCTTCCTTCCTTTCCTTCCCCAAAATAACAAGCCCCTCTCCCCTTATAAACCCCCTATATGACCCAACAAACATCAACCCATTGCCACCACCCTCTACTTCTCAACGATTCCTTGCACGACTACTTGACACCTCCTCCACCTCCCTCCCCTGTGTGACTCTACCCTATAGGCCCTCCTCACACCCACACATAGCAACATGGATCACGCCCTCCTCTTCAACCTCCTATACAATGCCTTTACTACACCTACACCCTCTCGTTGTCATCCACGTCCCTATGCACGACCCCCTCAACCACTCATGCATGGCCCACAAGTAGCCTTGACTTGTCATCTTCGATGTAAGCAGCCTCTTGTTGTGATCCCCAACCCTTCCTCCTCTCTTCTTCTCCTCCTTCCCTCTACCAGCCCTCTGTTCACATCACCACCTTCCTCCTTACCATCGACCGCAATAACAATCATGTCGCTCTCCACCCATTCACGGTACTATTGCAGCACAATGCACCATCGACGACCACAACACCTCCTTGTAGTTGCGTGACCTCGTACACCCTGCCCTCGCAATTGAGCCATGCACATCATCAACGCAACTGCCTCTTATTGCTTCTCCTCTTCATTCTCTTTCCCTTATGTTTCTCACTATCTCACTCTCTCTCTCTCACTTTTTCTTCTCTCACAGTCTCTTTTCGCACTCCCTCTCTTTCTCTCGAACTCTTTCCTTCTCATTCTCTCCTTTCACTCTCTCATTTCTCTCCCTCTCTCTCTCTCACGTTATCCAACTCCCTCACTCTCACTTTTACTTACTTTGTCACTCATCACATACATGCAGAATGCACACGCACACATGCAATCTCTCGTATTAACTTTTTCACTCTTGTAGTTAATCTTTAATTCCTTTATGCACTTCATTAATTCTCATTTTGCATATGCAACTGTCTCATGGTAACTCCCACATTTATTTTTGGTCTCGCATGATTGCAAGTTCCACGATCGCAAACAGGAGTTATGACCCACATGGGACCAAGAAACCTCCACATGAATCATGATTAGCATTCATACACATGCACACACATATCCCCTACATGCAAATTATAGGAGTTTGTCCTATCCCCTTGCTGGTTGGAAGCCCCACTTAATTAATTAATAGACCTTGAATTAAAAATGATAATAATAATAAAATAAACTAGTATTTATATTTTTTTGGTTGTTGTGAAGTTTAATCATTCTTTCCAGATTATGGGTACATTATATATCAATGATTTCTCCATTAAACTGAATTCTCTGTACTTATTAATTATTCATTCAATTTATGCATAACTTAGTTGCAGATTTAATGGGTTTTATATGATCAGGATTACAAATTCGTAAATGGACTAAACATACTATATTCAAATTTGATTCTTGGAAATCTGGATTATTGGAATATAATTGTGATTAATGATGTGCTAATGTAGGCATTCTCTCTCTTTGACATGTGTATCGGAATAGAAAGTAATGATGATCCTATTGATTAGATCAATGTGATCTGGAAACTCCCCCCCCCCCCCCCCCCCCCCCCCCCCCCCCCTCTTTCTCTCTAATTAATTGGAATAATATGTAATTTACCTAGTAAAGGAAAAACCAATGAGTAGCATGCCTCCTTGATCCCCAGGAAAAACTATAGAGTTTCTACAACCAAAGAGGTAGTCTAGGAGTTTGCCTTTAAGGGGAGTCGTATAACAGGCAAGAGGTTAGTCCAGATTACTGTCACGGTGCATGACACTAGAGGCTACTTGGAGGTATTCATGGCAAGGTGCAAGTTCCACCAGGAAGGTTATTTTAGCTCTCCTCCCCCTCCCCTTTTTCGTCATTTCCCTCTACCCCCTTTCCTCCTCCATAATTGCAAATTCTATACAACCCCTCGGTCTGCTTCTATACTCAGTGAGAGCAATATTCCAAATCCAAAGAATGTGCAACTGAGTAGTATTGGGTTAGAATTTTGGTCAGCATATGGGGCACAAATTTAATAAATAATAAAATATTTTCTTAACTTCTAATGATAGAAATGTTTTTTCTTCTCTGTTGCTTCTCTGAGTTAAACTATGTGATAGGTGGAATTGGATATTTCTCACCGTTTATTATTCTCCATTGTGATTAGGAAAACAATTGTTGTTATTGATAAAAAGAGACCCTAGTCCTCTTTATATAAAGAGGGGCAAGGGTATACATGGAAGCACCATTTACTAAAAATAGAAAAGACTAAATAAGAAGATAGAATCTCCAATTTTATTTCCCAACACTCCCCCGCAAGTCAAGACACGGGAGACAACGAAGACTTGGATTTCTTATATTGCCAAATCCACCATCATCCTCCAAGATATTTTAAACTGAAAAGAACTTCAGTTCTGGTTGGGGTTGGGAAGAACTTCGGCCTAGCTGAAAAGAACGTCGGCTCTAGAGAAGGTCGGGAAGAACTTCGACCTGAGTTGAGGTTGATGCATCCAAGATAGTTTGAACCGAAAAGAACTTCGGTTCTGATTAGGGTCGGGAAAGACTTCGATTTTTAAAGGTCGGAAAAGACTTCGACCTTGGTCGAGGTTGATGTGGTTCAGTGATGATCCACGTAGAGGAGGAGCACTGCTACATGAAAGGAGTTCCTGCTCTTCTTCGTCTTTTTTTTCAAAAGAAACCTAAGTTACTAATAAGAGCCCCCTTACCATTTATTCTTTGTTGGGAGAAGAAAATTGATGGAGAAGCTCCCCCATACAAGAGGCATGGAGGTGACTTGGAGAAGCACCAACCCGAGAGGAGTACTATTCCACCTTCTCTTCTCTTCCCTTTTTTTTATTTCAGTGGGGGGACGGCACTACAGTGATGAGGAAGCTGATGGCGGCGGAGCTCCGATGAGCCGAAGTAGGTTCGGATCACCTTGGTCCAGTAGAGTACCTCCCAAGGAACTAGATGGTGCCTCTAGATCTTCGAACAAACGTGATTTAGTGGCCCAAAACCTTGATCCAAACTTCCCTATCAAGGGACAACACCAATCAAAGGGGGCTTCACCAACGGCGTGTGACCGGTCAGTTAACCACTAAAGATGGTCGATCTAGAGGCCAGGGCCCTGACGACCACTCCACCGGTGGTCCCTCGCCGAGCGGTGGTCGGAGGCAACGCCGATGGTGATTCTTCTACCGACGGCAAGTAGCAACAGTAATGAAAGAGGGAGAGGAAGAACAAAAGAGAAAGAGGAGGGGTTGTGGAGAGAAGAGAGCCTCTCCGGTGGCTCGTCGAAGGGCCTCCCCCTCTAGGATTTCTTTTTTCCCACGAGATCAAACCCACTCTAATACCATGTAGAGATTTTAAGTGGGAAAATAATTGTTATTGATAAAAAGAGATCCTAGCCCTCTTTATATAGAGAAGGGCAAGGGTATACATGGAAACATCATTTACTAAAAATAGAAAAGACTAAATAAAGAGATGGAATCTCTAATTTTATTTCCTAACATATTGGATTACTACAATAATAATAATTAGATTATTCTAGCAAATCAAAAATTCTTAAATTACAACCTTGCAAATTAAACTTTCATTACTGGACCATTTGGTTCATGATCTATTATTTGACCTTCCAACTAAACTCAAGAAGCTCAAGGCAGACTTGAACAAAGAAGTCTCACTTCTTAGCTAGATCATTTGCAAGTGGGTCAGGTCTCAAGTTTTGATAGGAGTCTTAACATATTAGTATGTAGTTCTTTTAGTTTTATTTCTTTCCTTTCCAGTTTTGGTTGGGTGTGAATGTCATTCCAAATTGGATGGGCTCTTATTCTTGCACTTTTCTTTTTAGTTTTCGGGCCGGTTATTTATTACTTACTTATCAGTTTAGAATTACATGCTATATTTGAATTACATGCTATATTTGATAGGTGTATGCAGTTAGACGGCAGTAATTTAAATGCCACCGGCAAGGCCTATTTTGGAAAACCTCCATGTCAAGGTGACTGTTGTCGAAATACCAAGATTTCGTCGGCATGCCGACAATATCGATGCCAATGCCAAGGTTGCTGCTGATTTATGATCAATGGGCTTAGAGGTAGATTGGGGGCAAAGGCTCTATGGTTGGTTTGTGGGTTTATCTCATGGAGCAATGATTTATTTGATTTAGAAGGTCATTGGAGAGGTCAACATGTGGTAGTTGTGCTCTTAAAGAGGAGTGATGGTTTCTTATTTAGGATCATGTATGTGTATGGCCCATTTGTTATTGATTCTTTTACGAGGTCGCATTGTTGGTTGACAATGGATTTGATATAAGTCTTTTTTTTATGATTTACCTGACAATGGAGGTGGTACTAACGTTGGATCGACGAACTTTTTGTATGTTATGGTAGCATTTAACTTGGAGGAGATTGGTCAAGCTTCTTACTGGTATACTTGGAGAAGTGCAATGATGTATTGATATGTTTCTTGATTCCATAGAGATTTTGGAGGCATTTCCTTTGTATAATTGAGGCTGGCCTTGGACCTTTCCTGTTTCAAGTTTGAGCATACTTAGTTGCTGGAGGCAGACATCAAATGAATAGTGAGAGATTGGTAGTAGATAGTGTGATCCTTTGGTTTATCTAATCTGACTAAGGCAAGAGGGCTGCAGACTCACACTTTATTGCATAATAAAAGGTAAATGAAGAAAGGATTGAAATGTAAGATAACTAAAGCTTTGGAAAATATTACTAAATTTGACAGACTTGAGGATAATGCCATATCGATGATTCCAGAGGTATTGGAGAGAGCCCAACAAATTATTTCTCTAAAAGATAAGAAGGAAGAGGTGGAGTTGAGAAAGTGATCATGACCTCTTTGGTTGAAGGAAAGGGGTGCAAGCATGTTTCTTTCATATGACAGCCAATGAAAAGAGGAAGTTCAATGGTAAGATCCAAAATTAATGAAATGGAGTATGACAGAGAGGACATTGGGAGATTGGTGGAAAAACATTTTAGAGCATTCAAGGAGAGGTAATCAAAATAGTGGGAGATGGAGGGGCTCCTCCCTTTTATCTGTACCCAGAATTGCTGATGCAATCTTTTTTCAAATCTGAGGTGAAAGTAGGTGTGGTTGAACTCAATGTGAAGGGGGCTTTGAAACCTGATGAGTTTCCAATTTTATTGTTTAAGGTGTCTTGGTTAGTTGATGAGTGGTGTCTTAGGTAGGTTGTAAAGGAATTATTATTATTAAAGGAGGTTGAGAAGCCTCCCTTTTACCTCACCTAAAAAAAAAAAGAGGTGGTTGACGAACAAAATGTTATAGGCCCATTGTGCTCTCGAATGCCATCTATTTGTTACTCGAATTCTTAACATGATACGAATATTTAATATTTCATTATTGAACTTTAACATGGTATGGTCATGATGAAACTCTTATTGTTACATAATTAACATTTGATTTTCTTGAAATTGATATAATGTTGACTACTGTCATTTTTGTCGGCATGCATCGGCATGCCCTCGATATTTCCACAGTGTGCCCTTGGCATGGCCATCAGCATGTCCATCGAAAAATGAACATTTCCACAGATGCCCTCAGCATACCCACGAAATACACATTTAAAATTTCATCGGTACAACATCAAAATCAACATTTCGAACCTTGTTAGACGGTGGGCACCTTGTTCTTTTAAGGACTTATGACCTCACAATTAGGACTTGAAAGAGGACATCTATATGCATCTCACTATGACCCTGCATCACAGGAGAATGTCGAACATGCAAATGGGGAAATGATTGGAATGAATGTTATTGGTGGTAGGTTGGATTTATTTCATATACAACATCTATCCTAATAAAAGAATGCCAACATTCAACATAATCCTAAGAGACCTGAAAAAGGTGGGAAACGCTACAAGCACAATGGTGAATTATTTTCTTTAACATGGCATATTCAAGGTTGCAACAATGTACAAGTCAATAAAACCTATCTTTTGGTGGCGAGCTGTGTTGGAGTGTTTGTGTGCGTATGATTTGGATTTGCATGTATGTGGTGTTTGTGTGGGGTAGGGGGTTTGGAGAGGACAAATCAATTGACAGTTAACACATGATATAACAAATACCACCAAGAATATTTACAAGTACAGATCACTTGCGGGCTGCTGCAAGCAGAAATTTCGCTACGGGAAGCTGAAGCAGGCACAATATGTAAGGATCACAAAGTGAAAAATGATAATTCTAATACACTCTAACAATACATAGGGATATGCACGGAAACATCCAAAAAAAAAAAAAAAAAACCCATAAGGCAACTAATATAATAGAGGCCTGCAACATTAATATCTTAGACCAGCATTTTCGTGCTAAAAGTACCTGTAGACTTAAAAAAGTTCGAGGCAGAATTGCTGGAGCTATTAAGGCTTGCAACTCTTCACTGATATTGATATTTTCAACTGCTGCCTACAAAACTGGTAACTAGCCTCATAAAGTGAAAAAAAAAACGACTTTTAAAAAATGATAAAGAAAAGCCATCCCAATACCCAACAATTCCATAACTAGTCTCAACATATTTATTTTATGTTTCTGGTTTTTTAACTTTTTTTTAATTCCATAGGGATATTTCTTATCCATCTAATTCTCCGTAATATAATAAGGATTAGAATTTCTGAATGAAGCAACATCATTCCATTATTCTAGTTGATTCTATACTGAGAAAATGGAGACTGTGATCAATGTTCCTTTTATTTTGTGATGAATTCCTGTACTATAATGGCCTCTATCTAGCCTACAGATGTTTCATGTCTAGTTTGACACTTCCAAAAATGTATATTTCAACACTCCATTCCTTTGTTTGTGTGACAATCAATTATAGTTGAGACTTATCCATGCTATGGCACCTAACAACTTCTATCATTACTGGCTTATTTGTCATTTTGCAGTAACACTAGCTATGTTTAGCTTCTGATTAAAGGCAATATCACTCAAATTTGACATGAACAAAGAAAGAAAGGTCAAGAGTACTCAAGATGTTATTTAAACAATTCCCAGACATGCTTCAAAAAAATATGGTTAAAACCTACCTCTTCAAATTGAAGATATATATTCCGTTTTGAAAGAAGAGAAAATTTTGCAGAGACAAGCAAAGTTGCACCTTCTTGATCCTGCAAGGGGAAAAAAAGGTTGATTCAGAAAATTAGAACCACTGCAACATAATGAGCATCTCAAATTGATCAAGGAAGCTCTGGAGCAATCATGCTTCTAGCAAGTAGCAATAAGATTGAAGTTGAACCAATCAAACAAGATGCCACTAGATCTGTTGCTATCCATTTGAACAACATTATTGCCTACTGTTATTCCACACAATATGAAAAGAATGTCAGTTTCTAAGTAACAGATAAAACACACAAGACACATCCAAGCTACCCCTTGTTTGTTGCAGATATACCACCTATACAGAAGTTATATGTATGTAATTGACAATACATATATCCAGACAAAATTCTGTTCCACCTAGCACCAGTCCTCATAGCAGTCACATCCATGAAGTGATTGTATTAAACAAATACTAAATTCCGATAACGTTATCAATTTCTTATGATTTCATCTCACTCACCTCCTACAACACATGCACACACAACACACACCCTGTGACCCTAAGACTTAGTTTGGTTACTGGGATAACCTAGAAAACGATGGTTTATCTATGTTTGGTTTGTGCTACTGCTCGACCCAGGTTAGAGGGACCTAACCCAAGATTAGCCACCCCAGGAGACGGGTGAGATAGGCTTATCCCACGAGTTAAGTCATCTCTCTCCATCTCACAGAACACAAGCTAATCCATCACTCATTATACCAAACATTTAGAGGTTAACCGAATAGGATAACCCTTCCAAACAGAAATAGAAGATAACGAATTGCAAAAACATTATTCCACGGAATTTATCCCTATTAACAAACTAGATCTAAGAATTTTACAATAGGTCCAAAATCCCATCAGATCATACCAGTAATTTTATCATCCTTCAGCCATTTCAAAAGGGCTACGTGTAGCAGGAATACAACTCGCCAACCACAACCCTTAACATAGACGAAAATCAACAGAGACAAAGTAGAGCAAAAGCTTAAACTGACGGCAAAGACAACGAGCGCAACCCCATATGCCCCAACTTCAAGGCCCCGTTTCGTAAGGGAAATTATTAGGAGGAATAAAAATTAGAAGTAGGAGGAATGCAGGAATTGAGAGGCTTTGGAGTTTGGTTGAATTTATTGTCTTATCAAAGGAATTAGGGAGTTTTATTATGCTTGGAGTGATTTTTTAGTAGAATAAGTGGTAGAATATGGAGAAAATTAATTGGAAAGAGGGGTCAAGCAGAATTAACAAGAGGAATTGGGGACTCAATACCGACACCTGTGGATTCCGGAATCGGACATTCTAAACGGGGAATAAAAGTCCAATTTCACCAAACAAACAGCAACCGAACATCTCACCCACTCAGAATTACACAATCGCGAAAACCGCGCATTCCTCACACTGCTTTACCTCGAGCAAATTCCGGACGCTCCACCGGACGACGTTCCTCACGACCCCGCCGTCCGTCCTATCCCTGCACTCGAACTTCTGGAAGATCTGCCCCACCTGCACAAAACCAAAACCAAAACCAAAAGCACCACCTCAATCCACACCAAGTCACAGCCCATCGACAAGACAGCGCGCACGCCATCCACCGCAACCTCGAGGAAAGGGATCCGTTCGGCGGCCTCGAACAGGACGAGGACATCCGGCGCGGTCGTGTAGTTGAGCCTCCACGTGCCGTCGAGCCTCGGCAGCTCCACCGCCGACCCCGCGCCACACTCCTCCACGCACACCTGCACCGACGGATCGAGTCGAGATGCTTATCACGTAGATCGCATCGGAAACGAAGCACAGGAATCCGATCGAGGGGATGGATCGGGACGGTCATGGTGGGAACGCTGACCAGTGCCTCCTCGACGGCGGCGCGCTGTTCGGGAGAGGCGGAGAGGCCGCGGTGGGTGTCCTGGACGGCGCGGAGAAGGTCGTGCTTCCTCCTCTCGAGGTCCTCCGGGGGCGCCTGAGGGGAACAGAGAGGGTGGATGGATCAGAGCAGTGGGGAGCGGACTTGTGGGGTTATAGACAGTGCTTACGACGGGGGTAGATGTGGCGGCGGAGAGGGGGAGGGGGGAGGTGGTTGATGGCTTGCGGCGGTTGGTGAGGGAGAGGAGGAGGGGGCGGCGGGAGGTGGAGGGGGGTGGTGGGGTAGGGGAGTGGAGAGGGTGGAGGGGTCTGCGCGCGGGAAGGGGTGGGGAGGGAGGAGAGAGGCGGACGGGGAGCTCCATCTTGGGTGGGTGACGGTGTGTTTAAATTGGCGGGGGCGACACTACAGGCGAAAAAAAGGAGGGGGTTGGGGGGGCGTTGGAGACGAGCTGAGGGTTGTGGGAAAAAGTCGCCGGCTCGTAGACTCGTCGTTATTATCTGTTGGAACTTGGAAGGTGCATGACCGAAGGAATATACGGCCGTTGGGGGCCTGTACTTTATCAGGAAGGATCTTTAAAGATAATATAATTTTTTGGACTAAAACATTTTTACTTTAAAAAGAATAAAAATCTAAATCCTAATCTACTTTCCTTCCCATACCTCCCGTACAATGAAAAAATACAATAATTTTGAAAGTTACAGTAACTGCTATTTTATTGTAACAATGAGAAAAATGGATGGTGATAATATAGTGTAGACATCGAAATCGATGGGATAGGAGTGTAATCAACTGAGACAGGAATCTTGGAGTTCTATGCACCCACACTGCTTCACCCAAAAGCGGAGAGAGAGAGAGGGGGGGTAAATATAATAGTTGCAGCTGAGCTTCGATTGGTCGTACTGGCCGATCGGAGCCCCCACTCTCTCCTCCCGCAGTCATGGATCCTCCCTCTTTGATCTACCCACTTCGATGGGAGCTACATCATCGACATGCACGACCGATCATGGCCTATGATGATTGTGCATAGTCGTGGAGATCATGGTTGTGGTGTGGCTTGGCGCAATGCGGAGGTGGTGAGCGGGGCTCATGGTCATGGTGGCAACTAGTGATCGTGTTGATCTTGTCATCAACATGCTCGAAAGACGCGACTATAAAGACCCATTCTGATTTGAGCCTTTTAAGACGTCTGAATTGTTAGTCAGACGTCTGGATCCCTTCCTAGACGTTTGGAAATTGAAACATCTATACGCGATGTTGGTTCTGCGCACAGACCTTTTCCTTCTCTCTCTTCTTCGCTTCCCCCCCCCCCCCCCCCCCCGCGTCGAACCCTAACCCTCCCACCTATATAAGAAGCCCCCTTCCTCTCCACTCCACCACCACCACCTTCCTTCCCACTCCACTATCGTGAGTGAGGCGCGCGAGAGAGAGGGAGCGAGGAGGAGAGGGAGGAGAAGGTTGAGCTCACGAGCTTCGTGGGGGCTCGCCGGAGTGTTGCATGGCCACCGCGACACATGTGGGAGGAGAGCGTTGGGGCGTCGTCCCCGACTTTCCTGCAGCGGTCAAAGCTACAGCAGAGCAGGAGCCGCGGTGAGAGAAGCGGGAGCGCGGTCTGATACTGGAATTTTTCCAGTATCAGACGTCCGGAGTGCCTTCCGAACGACGGGCTGAACGTCTGGCGACGACACCGGACGTCTGAAAGCTGGTGTTCACAAAGGTACACCTTCATCGCGATTACGGCTATGCAGGCTGCACCGCAGAGGCGAGTTGCTTGGCTAAAAAGAGGTGTGCTGCTCTGTCGTGCGCAGGAGCAACTTTGGGAAGGCACGCGACACGCCCTCCCATGTTTTCCAGACGTCTGGACAGCTTACTAGACGACCGGAGGCATTTGCAAATGACCGAAGGACTGGTCAGACGTCTGGAGCTGAGTCCAAACTGTCGAGGAGGAGTCCTAGACATCTAAGTTTACCACAGGACTTGAGGTGAAACTCTGATGACTTTTAAGACATCTGGACTTATTTCCAGACGTTTGATTTGGGTCTGCAGACATGTTTTTGACCCATTTAGGGTCCGATCGGGATCCGTTTTACCTAAACAAAATATCTGTGGTTTCCTTGTGAGTTCCTCTACATATTAGAAACCTTTATATACTGTTCTAATCATTCCGTTGTGATATGTTCTTTGGTATAGGACTTCGACCTGTTACATGTCCGAGGCTTGCAGAGGCACGTGGGCCTGCAGTTCGAGCCCCCAATACTCCCGGATTGTCTGATAGAGTGGTTTCCCCCTTGTTCTATTCATAAAATATGAATATAGTCATGAAAATTAGATAACTAGAAACCTAGGATGTAGCATGAATCCTAAAACAAGAAATAGTTGCACGGTTTGTGTGCGTGATTGAGATTGTATTCATAAATGAATGAGCTGAATTGTTAGTAACTGCCTGTTAATAAATACGAGCTGCTTGTTAAAATATGAAATGTCTGAGATAACTAAACAGTTACCTGTGATATCGCTTGTGCATGTGCTAAATTGTGGAAATACGAGCTACATGTGTATAATATGAACGGAATTGTTAATGATGAAACATGGTATGGAATAATATGGTAAACATGAGCATGAACCCTACGGGGAGTTAGGAATAGAGCTCCTGTGGATGAATGGAAAGGCTTGGAAATGTGGATGGGAAGTGTACTTGCCCTTGAATACGTGGTACCAAGGAGAGTGACTGTCTCCTTTTTACTGTAGAGCAAAACTAGCCGCCCTTGAGTTGTGATCCGAAGTTAGGATTTGCCACTCTACACCAACTTCTGTTGGCCCTCGCATACACTATACCGGGGAGAGCTACCAGTGTGCGGAGGGAGCTAGCCACCCCACAGGGATCAAGGTTCAGCTAGCCACCCTACATCGACTTGTTAGGCCCACTAGGCAAACCAGGGTAGTCAGACGAGAGTGCATGGACTGTGGAGGGGCGAGACCCCTGTTTGATTCTGAGAGACTAGACCTCTATTTTTAAGAGGGCCAGGCCCTATACTGTTCCGTGTTATACTTTGGGCTTACCCGCTAGTGGAAACGACTGACCGCATGCCAGTGGGGGGTAGTTACCCGTGCGCTTATCGCGCTTGCCGTAGTCATCGATATGTCTGTCTGTGACCTCGGGGTGGTTGACTGGGTGTAGGACTACCACGGGGGACTCTCCCGGCCAGGAGAGCACCACGTGCACCTTCTACTCTTCAGAAAAGAGTGCAATCAAGATCGTTCCCACGAGGAACATGTGAGATAAAGAAAGAAATTTGAAAGTAAACCAATGAGGTGAAAAGGAATTACTTGTAAAATAAAATAATTGGAAAATATAAATTTACCTGCTAGCTTTTACTGCTTTAGATAGTCTGGTTACCACTCTACTCAGTGTTCGCTAACTCCGTTTTCTCATAACCCTTTATAGGTCAAAGCGTTGAGCAACCCGAGTTACCGGCTGCAGAAGGTGCTGGGCCCAATCGAGCCCAGCAGTAGTTTTCTTATTATTGTTGTACTCTCGTTTCTGCTAATGAGTTTTAGACTTTGTTTACTGTTCTTATTACTGTATTTTTGTTCTACTTTCCTGTTGTTGTTGTGGTATGTACTGTCTAGCATCTTTTACTTCCTTTACTGCTTGTACACTTTTGCTGTTAGTTACATTGCATAGTGAATGTTGTTTATTTTCCTACTTTTCGATTATTTCTTGTTGGACGACTGGGTCTTGGGATTAGTCGAGTCGAGCCGATTTCGGATCCTGTAGGGATTCGGAAATCGGGTTGTAACAGCGACTGCTGCAGCTCACGGTGGTCGCATGCGCAGTGGTGCACGGGTGGCTGTTGGTGGTGGTATTTTGTATTTTTGGACTGTGTAGATCTTTCTTTTTCTTTTTTTAGTGTAATTTTTGTTTTGCTTGAGGATCACGTGTGATCCCGTGCTTGTCATCGCCGAGTTCTCCTAACACGTGTCAGGTTTCGATTTATTTGATAAACTCGTTAAGACAGTTTTTGAGATTTTATCTTATTGGTGTTTTGTCATTCTACGAATATGGGATCGATATCCTTTAAGAGATCGTCTGATTCTTGATCTCAGGATGCTTTCTTTTTCTTACTCCTTTATTTCTTATCTTATTTTTATTTTTGAGTTCCCTTGTTTCTGTGATTTCCCTACTTGGAGGGGTGAGATCAGCGTGACAAAAAAAATGCGGAATTGAAATATAAAGCAATCTCACAAAAATAAGCAATCACAAAATGTACACAAGTAATTTTTAGGTGGAAACCCAAACCGGGTGAAAACCACCACCTAACCCTCTCGAGTTAGGATTTTTCGATCAACCTAGTTGATCAAAATCCACTAAACCGAATCACTTAAAACGAGGGTGATTCAACCTCAATACAACCACGCTACAAGTACGAGGGTAGCGTTCCTCAACCCCTTCTCTCCACGAGAAGGATTTTGTCCCACGAAGGAGACGGGAATTCGCAAAGCGAATACCCAACCAAAATAACAAAGATAAAATAAAACAATAGTCCTATAGAGCCAACAAAATAATTAAACCTAGCTTCTATAGGAAATAGGAAACTCCCCTTTGCAAGGAGTGCGTCGACGATGACGCGGTGCGTGTGCCACGTGATGGCGCTACGTCGCTCTCGTGAACAACAGCGGGAGAGCGGGCGCGCAAACTGAATTTAGCTCTCAAGATGATGGAGTTTGAGCTTGGAGAGCAAGAGAGACACAAAAGAGTGGAAAGTATGTTGCTTAGGTGTGTGTTGTGTTTCTCTTAATGTATATGTTGTGTGTAAATGCTCCCCTCTATTTATAGAGGCCATAGGAAGGCTTTGGAAGGCTTAGGAAAGGTTCTATAGCCGTTGGGTGCAAAGCCCAAGAGAATCAGGCCGAAATCAGGACAATGATTACACTTGACAGGGTTATCAGACGTCTAAATCTGGCATCAGACGTCTGGAAGGCCACTTTAAGACGTCTGATTTCAAGGTCAGACGTCTGATTCTATGCGGGTTTCTCCCTGACTTGAATCAGATCTAAACAGGGTTTTTGCGCAAGTCCATCAGACGACATACAGGACGTCTGGCACTATGTATGTGACGTGCCTACGTGCGTGTGTGTTAAGAGGTGTCGTTATAGTTGCACTTGATACGTCGGTTTTAAAAGAAGTAAACGGAGGTGAGTCCGAGTGTCGATCTCAGGGAGGCGTGGAAATTGGATTTTGTTTACCACTTGTCACGAAAAAGGCGGAGTTTTGCTTGCGAAAGAGACGGTTTTGAAAAGCGAGAGATAGAGAGAGTTTAGGGTTAGAAAGCTCTTGGTTTTGATCATGCACTTTAAACAGAAATTAAAATGGAAACTAAATGGAAAATAATTTCATTAAACATGCACTCATAGTTCATGGTTTACAATATTAAATACATGCTTCAACAAAAGTAAATGAAAGCTTAAAAGAGAGAGAGAGAGAGGTAGAGAGAGAGTGGAGAGCGACGAGGCAGCCACGGTGGTGGAGGAGGCTCCGTCGGCGGCTCGTCGTCTCCGGCGATTACAAGAGTGCCTAAGACTAGCTAGGAGAGGAGTGGAGTAGTTGTAAGTGGGAGAGGATGCCTTGAATGGTGGTAGAAGGGGGTTTAAATAGAGTTAAGGGCTTCCTAAAAGAAGAATGTGCTTTAGCGACATCCAGAACGTCGCTAAAACCGCTTCCATATACGTCGGTGAAGGCCTTCTGCCGCCGGTCAGCCGCCCGCCCCTCTCTCTCTTCAGGCGCGATCCGTGGCTGTCGAATGAGAGCCGTCCGATTGATGATCGGACGGCTGAGATCCTCCCGCGCCTGCGCTAGGATCACGCTTCGGGCGCGCGTGCGCGCGCGCGTTTCCGCCCGGCGTGCGCGCGCGCGTGGGAGGTGGGGCGCTGTCGTCGCGCCGCGTGGCGCAATCCTGGCCGCTCGCTTCTGATCGCGCGGCTCAATTTTGCCGCGCCCTTCGCCCGCAACTGATTTTCGCTCCGCGCGAATCGAACGCGCGTCGCCGCAACGCGGGCGTGCGCGCTAACCGTTGCGCCACGCCCGCGCTTTGTCGCGGCGACCGCGGGCGAGCGCGCGGATCTCGGCCGTTCGATCGAAGATCAACGGCCGAGATGCGTCCTTGGCTGGCTTGGGGGCGTGCGGGCGGCGGGGGCGGGGCGACGTGGCGCGTTCTAGGCCGTTGATCTCCAGATCAACGGTCAGGATTTCTTGGGCCCATTGTGGGAGCTCCGGATGTCGGATTTGGCCGATTTTGAGTCCGTTAGACTCCGTTCGTCGTCCTGAATTCATCCGTGCGGTCCGATTGCTCATCTGAGGCCTGCTTTGACAAATGCTTTACACAAATGGCCATTAATACAGTTTATAAGCAATCTTGGTACTTGATGCATGCAATGCTCCTATTCTACTTTATGTTGTGCCTTTTATTCTAAAGATGGGCCATATTCAACCTAATTACTACCCCCTTGCGTGGTGTTATCATACCCCCATGCTTACTCCTTGCTAGTCCCTAGCAAGGTTTATTCTAGCCTTTATTTCTTTGGCGAATTCAAGAAGTAATTGCTTAGGCACTTCGTTACTTGTTAATAAGAGGAACTATACGAAGATCTTAATCTACAAAGACTAAGCAGCGCCCGGGTGTCTGCCAAAATATGAATCGCCCGAATCCTTGCTTTGTATATATAACTATACTTATGTATACGTATATATCTATATATGTCTTTTTAGAATTTTTAAAATTCAGTGTGGGTTGGTAACTTTTTACGGCTACCCAACCCACCCAAAACTCGGTCAAAACCCTAAGTGCTAAGCATCTTGGTGTGAATGTTGTGATAGACTTACTTAACGGTAATTGAGACAGACTTCGAGTTTCTACGCCTCTAGGTGACCGGAAAAGAAAATAAATTTTTGCCTGAAGGTGTATTTGTTCGATTGGTAGCTTTCTCCCTGCGTTCATTTTACTTGGGGTCAACACAAGGATTTTCCAGTGTATATCTCCCCGGCTTGTACTACTTCCCCGCTTCTTCCTTAGGTGTTTTTGGTCTTCTTTTTTTGTGCAATTATTGAGCTGGGCTCTGGACAACCGACCAATGGGCTGTTACCCACGATCACTTGCCAGCCATACTTGTGCGGTGAAGTGTGGTTTATTTTCTTTTCTTCTTTTCCTTTTTTTTTTTTTTTTTTTTTACGTAGGTGGCTTCCCTAATCTCAAATGTACCTAGAGGCAGTGAAAAAGAAATGGCCTGTGGCTGGGTTCTGGACAACCTGCCAATGGGCTGTTACCCACGACAACTTGCCAGCCATACCACCCTAGAAAGTTCATCAGCTACCCAATTTCTGTCAAAATCTCCGAGAAGTGAGTCTGTGCAAAAATGTGTGTAGATGCTTAGACTCAAAGTTTTCCTGATTTAGAGGGTGAGTTGATAAGTCGTATACTTATTACCTTATTTATTAGGTGGATTAGAATAGCTTAAAGTTGCAAGGGTTTGCCGCTAAATCCATATTTTAATGGACACCAGGGCTAATTAAGCCTGAAGGCCTGAAAAGTCTAAGTGTTTAAGTTCTTTTTGTATTATTTCCCACTATTGACAAGTTTCTAATGCCTAAGTTTTTCTTCCTAAATTCTTTTTTTTATTATTATTATTATTATTCATTCAGACTGATTAATTAAGCTCAGGATTATGCAGTTTACCATCCCCCCATGCTTAAGTTGGACAATGTCCTCATTGGCATGCAAAAGGGTTCAAAAAGATAGTACCTGAGTGACGTAAACTACCAGATCAGTCTGAATCCACTGGGTTGCCTCCCAGGAAGCGCTGAGTTTAACGCCTCCAGCTGGGCGGTGCCTGGTGTCAGCCCTCAACAAGGGTGACACTTTCCTTGGGGGGTACCTGGGCTAGGAAATGCTTCAATCTTTGACCATTGACTGTAAAGGTGTGCCCGGTATTAAGATCGACGATTTCGACTGCCCCATTGGAATAGGGCTTGACCACCCGAAATGGTCCTGTCCATTTGGACCTAAGTTTCCCTGGAAAGAGTTTCAGGCATGCATCAAATAGCCAGACTTGTTGGTTTGGCTCAAAGGTTTTCCTATGAATGAGTCGGTCGTGGACGGCTTTCATTTTCTCCTTATATAGCCGACTATTGTCAAAGGCGTCCCGACGAATTTCTTCAAGCTCAGATAATTGAAGAGTCCTTTGCGCACCAGCTAACTGGGGATCCATGTTACATTGCTTAACAGCCCAGTAAGCCCGGTGTTCCAATTCGACAGGGAGATGGCAAGCTTTGCCAAAGACCAAGCGGTAAGGTGACATGCCTATCGGGGTCTTAAAAGCGGTCCTGTATGCCCACAGGGCATCATCAAGTCATGTGGACCAGTCTTTCCTGTCAGGTCTCACAGTCTTCTGTAAAATGTTCTTGATTTGTCTGTTTGAGACCTCAGTCTGCCCATTTGTTTGTGGATGATACGGGGTGGCAATGTGGTGGTTTACCCCGTATTTTCTAAGTAGGGCACGGAACTGGGAATGGATAAAATGGCTTCCACCATCACTGATCATGGCCTTGGGTATTCCAAAATGGGAAAAGATGTTCTTCTTTACAAAGTCCATGACCGTCTTGTGATCGCATCGTCGGGTGGCGACGGCTTCAATCCATTTGGAAACATAGTCTACCGAGACCAAGATATACTCGAAGCCGTTGGATGGTGGAAAGGGGCCCATAAAATCGATACCCCAAACGTCGAAAATTTCGACAATCAAAATGGGCTGAAGGGGCATCATATCTTTTTTGGTCATTGTCCCTAGTGTTTGGCATCGTGAGCAAGTCTTGGCAAAGATGTGTGCATCCTTGAATAGGGACGGCCAATAAAATCCAGACTGCAAAACTTTTGCAGCTGTTTTCTTGCCAGAGAAATAGCCGCCACATGCTTGGTCATGACAAAAGGAAAGCACACTCTGAACCTCGTCTTCGGGGAGGCACCTCCTGATGATCTGATCAGCACAGAGGCGAAACAGCATGGGATCATCCCAGAAATAGTGCTTGGCCTCAGCCAAGAACCTGTCCCGTTGCTGTCTGGACCAGCTGTGCGGGGTTTGTCCTATAACCAGGTAGTTGACATAGTCAGCATACCATGGCATTTTCTTGTCTTGCACGGCTAGGATGTGTTCATCAGGGAAGGTATCAGATAGAGGTAGGGAGGGTCCAATGTGGTCTGGATGAAGTCTTGACAGGTGGTCAGCCACCACATTTTTCGATCCGGCCTTGTCTTGGATTTCCAGGTCAAATTCCTGCAAAAGCAGGATCCATCTGATGAGCCTGGGTTTTGCGTCCTTTTTGGCCAACAGGTGCCGGATGGCTGAATGGTCGGTGTAGATAGTCACGTGGGATCCCAGCAAGTATGATCGGAATTTTTCCAGTCCAAAGACTACAGCAAGCAACTCTTTTTCTGTGACCGTATAATTACGCTGGGCCTCGTCCAACGTTTTGCTCGCGTAGTAGATCACCACGGGCTTCTTGTCTTGCCTTTGTCCCAGGACAGCGCCTATGGCAAAATCTGATGTGTCACACATAATCTCAAAACCCTGGGACCAGTCTGGGGGTTGAAGTACAGGTGCGGTGGAGACTAAGTCCCGGAGGGTATGATAAGCCTGGGTGCAATCAGGAGACATGTGGAAAGTTGCGTCGTTGGCTAGAAGGTCGGTCAAGGGTTTGGAAAGTTTGGAAAAGTCTTTGATGAACCTTCGGTAGAAGCCAACATGTCCTAGGAAAGAGCGAATCTGTCGGACCGAACTAGGTGGAGGAAGTTTGGAAATTAAATCAACCTTAGCTCGATCTACCTCGATGCCCTTATGCGAAACGATGTGTCCGAGGACAATTCCTTCTTGAACCATAAAATGGCTCTTTTCCCAACTTAACACCAAGTTAACCTCGATACATCGTTTCAGGATTTTCTCCAAGTTGCTCAAACAATGGTCGAATGAATTCCCGAATACAGAGAAATCATTCATAAAGACCTCCAAGTATTCACCCACCATTTCTGAAAAAATGGCTAGCATGCAACGCTGGAAGGTTGCAGGTGCGTTGCATAACCCGAACGGCATTCGACGGAATGCAAACGTGCCATACGGGCAAGTGAATGTGGTCTTTTCCTGATCTTCTGGAGCAATTGCGACTTGGTTATATCCTGAATATCCATCCAGGAAGCAAAAATACTTCTGCCCTGCCAATCTTTCAAGGATTTGGTCAATGAATGGCAAGGGGAAGTGGTCCTTCTTAGTGGCTTCGTTAAGCTTCCTATAATCAATACACACCCGCCATGCGGTGGTGGTGCGGGTGGGAATGGATTCGCCATGATCATTAGTGACAACGGTGAGCCCAGCCTTCTTGGGAACCACTTGAGTGGGGCTCACCCAGGGGCTATCAGAGATAGGGTAGATGATGTCGGCGTCGAGCCACTTGATAATTTCTTTTTTAACGACCTCCCGCATATTAGGGTTTAACCGTCTTTGCATCTGGCGGGAAGGTCGGGCCCCGTCTTCCAGGTAAATCTTGTGGGTGCAATAGGTGGGGCTAATTCCTCTTAGATCTGAGATGGTCCAACCAATGGCGGCCCGATGTTCTGAAAGAGTTGCAGTCAACCTTAGTTCCTGATCCTTGGTTAGATGGGAATTAATAATCACTGGGAAGGTCTGGCCAGGTCCCAAGAAGACGTACTTGAGATTCTCGGGCAATGGTTTAAGTTCAGGTGCGGGTGGGACCACAGTCGATGGGAATGGAAAGGGCGGTAGTTGATCAACATTGATTTCTTCAAATGGTGTCATGTGATGATACTCAGCCTTACAGAGGTCCACAGGTAATGATGGTGGCGAGTCAGAACTACGGGTTTGGTGGTCTGAGACAGAATTGAGGGTAAGGCATTCCTCGATTAAAGTTTCCACGGGATCATGTTCCTCAATGTAATCACAATCAAAAGACTTTGTTGCCCGGAAGATATCTAATTGCATTTTCCTGTCTCCGAAGGCGATTTCCATACATCCCGTGTCGCAATCGATGTTTGCTTTAGCCGTGGCTAAGAAAGGTCTGCCTAAGATTATGGGTGCGTTCTGTAATTTTTCAGGGACTTCCATGTCGAGCACCAAAAAGTCGACTGGGAAATAGAAGTCCTTGACCCGTACAATCACGTCCTCGACAACCCCCTTCGGGGTTTTCACTGATCTATCCGCCAGCTGGATGGTGACAGGGGTTGGTGCCAGCTCCCCAAAACCAAATTGGTGGTACAAGGTTGTGGGAATTAGGTTGATAGAAGCACCTAGGTCCAGGAGCGCTCTATCAAATGTCATGTCCCCGATGTTACAGGAAATCAGGGGTGCTCCTGGGTCAGTTCGTTTGAGTGGAAGGTTGCTTGATATCACGGAACTGGCTTGCTCAGAGAGTACAACCTTCCTAGGTGCTTGAGGTCTCGGCTTACGCTTGGGTGTACAGGCATCCTTTAAGAACTTGGCGTAAGCGGGGATGTATTTGACAGCTTCTAGAAGCGGAATATTAATCTGTACTTGTTTAAAAATTTCCATCAGCTCCTCAGTTTCCACAGTATTCTTTTTTCTCTTGATTGTTTCCAAGGCCTCAGGATAGGGTGTCTGGATAGGTTCCATGTTTGGGTCCTTGGTTGGTGCTTCTTCTAAGTCGGGTAAAGTCTCGGGGAGAGTCGGCCATTTGGGATCCTGGGTTTTGGTGCCGCTTCTCAAGGTCACCGCATTCGCAGAGGCATTGGGGCCATGGGGTGATCCTTGAGAGGATGAGGATGAAGAGGCGCCAAACCCAGGAGGTGTTTGTGGAGCCGGTTGGACCATATGAGCCTGCCCGGGGTTGCCTTGGAACCCTTGCGAATTGGGGCCTCTGTTAATTATGTTTCGCGGGTTTGGTTGTGGTTGGGAAGGTAGAGATCCTTGCTGTTTACAGTCCAAGAGTTGGCTTAACTGTCCCTTTACCAAGGCCATTTCTTCCTGATGTTTTTGGTTCATGTCAGCCATCATCTTTATTAGGGTGTCCATTTGGTTTTGTGGGGGAGGGGCCGCCCTATTTTGGTTATATTGGGGTCTAACTGGTGGTCCTTGCTGATAGGGGGGCAAGTGTGGCTGTTGGTTTGGCCTAGGCTGGTTTTGGAATTGCGGTAGTTTCTGGTTTGTCCAACCAAAGTTGGGGTGATTACGCCAGCCGGTGTTGTAAGTGTTGGAGAAAGGGTCAGGTTTTGCATATCCTTGGACGGCTTGCACATCTTCTAGAATAGCCGATGTTGATGAAGAAGGAAGGGAGTAATCAAGGGTCGAGGGAGCAAAAGTCCCTCCTTGGAACATGGTTGGGGGTTGTTCCAGGTTTAGTTGGGTGAAGGGTTGGACCAGGTCAACATTATGTGCTCCTTTTGCTAGGGTGAAAGTCTGCAAGGGGTTCCTGGTCTGGTTTAGAAGCTCATCAATCTTCTTGTCCACCAATTCCACTCGATCCAACTTTTTGGCAATAATGTCCATGTCAACCATTCCAGAATTTGCTTGCACCTCATAAATCCCACCACGGGGTTGACTGGATCTGTTAAACTGGTTCATGGAGGCATTGTTGAGCGAATTCTCGCTCATAGACTCAAAGAGCTCAAACGCGCTCTCCTCGTCTTTGTTTAGGAAGTTTCCCCCGCATGAGGCATCGACGAAGTTCCGTAGGTTGCTATCCAGACCGTGATAGAAGATCTGGGCCAATTGCCACCTTGGAACTTCGTGGTGTGGGCATTTCCTCAAAAGTTCATTGAATCTTTCCCATGCCTCATGAAATTGTTCCCCACCCTGGAGTGTGAAGGTAGTGATAGCTCTTCTGAGGGCATTGGTCTTTCCTATGGGGAAGAATTTCTTTAAAAATGCATGCCTCAGTTCCTCCCAGGTGGTGATGGGTCTACCTAGGGTTCTAAGCCAATGAGAAGCCTTGTCTCTTAATGAGAAAGGGAACATCTTGATTAGAACAATGTCAAGGCTAATGTTCCTAGGTTTTACTGTTCTTGCTATGCGGTCGAGATCTTCTAGGTGCTGAAAGGGGTCTTCATTTGAGCTTCCATGAAAGTGGCTCTGGATTAGACTTAATACATTAGGTTTTAGCTCAAAATCGTCTCCCCCTTCGGGAATCCTAAGGTGTGGCTCGACTCTAATGGCAGAAGGGTTATAGAAATCACGGAGGGGTCTTGGCTGGTTCTGAAATGGTGGTAAATCAAGTGGTGGTTGTCCTGGTATGTCATTGAAAGGTGGTGGTTGTTCTTGCGGGTTCTGTAACCGTTGTATGGCTTGCATGATGGTGTGGATTTGTCGTTGCTGAAGCCGATGGTTAGCATTGATTTGAGCCTGGACGACAGCCATAGCATCTGGTGGGGGTTGATCTTCAGCCTCATCTACCCTAGGTTCAGCCATGTTTTCAACAGAATTACGTCGCCTAGATTCCTGCCCCAAAACACACAATTCGGGATGCAGTGAGCGCCTCCCGTGCATACACTAGAGAAGAACTGGAGGGGATGCGGAGGGCGACAGATGCGAGAAATGTGTTTCAATCAAGCACGCAAGCCTAATCCTTATGGTGTATTCCTTAGGAGACCTAGAAATCTCACAAAGGGTGATTAAGTCCGTAAGCACTGGACTTCCCTTCTCAAGGCTAATCTGGCCAGGTTGATTACGAGGGGATTGCAGGGAAGGTTCTTCCTTTGGCTTGCGCCTCCGGTTCCATAGACCCCACAACCACGGTCGTTTGACACTGCCCCGCAGCCTAGTCACCAGATTCTACCAAGGGAATGAAAGCCAAGTGCCTAGCAGACAAAACCTCACCTTTTGAGACTTAACTTAGTCCTGCCTAGGGCACGTCTACTCAGTTTTAAAGGGCTAGGATAGTGCTTGTGCTTAGGGTGATGTGATGAGGCGTTGATTGGGGTGGTGCCTCTTAATGTTCTACTTTCAAAGTGTGTGCTTCTAGCAAAACATGATTTTCAAGCAAGGATTTGTTAAGATATTGTGTCTTTTAGTGTTTATCCTTACTTAAGTACTTTTTAGGGTTGACGTGTCTTAATTTTTTCAAACAAGTTTCAGTGGGCACGTCAAGTTCTGCACACAACTTAGTGAAAGTAGATTTCCTTTTTGTAGAGGCTCTAAAACCCTAGTGTACTCATCCTGATAATCATGCATCTTCTATTAGATGAGTCAGTTTTAGGGTTGAGTGGTGCGGCCCAGGTCAACTCACGGTGGCTTCGCAAACACCACTCAAGAGAAAGAGAAAAGAGCACTCCAAGAATTTATCCAGCATATTAGAGTGTACATTTTTTGTAGGGTGATGTGTTAAGAATGTGGGTCAAGCAATCATTCACCACACCAATTTTTTTCAGTTTTTATGATTTTTTTAGATTTTTCACGCAAGCAAACAATGAGAGAGAGAGAGTACTCACTATCGGTCCTCGAGGCGTCTACTTCCTTGCTACCATAGTGGAATGCGTCGCTTCGCCGTCCATGCGCCGAATTCCTGCATCCGTCAAGTAAAAAGGAAAATAGGGCATTAGACGATATGAGAATGAAGGTGGAATGGAGGTGATAAAACAAATCCGTTGCCTCCCCGGCAGCGGCGCCAAAAACTGACGTGCCTACGTGCGTGTGTGTTAAGAGGTGTCGTTATAGTTGCACTTGATACGTCGGTTTTAAAAGAAGTAAACGGAGGTGAGTCCGAGTGTCGATCTCAGGGAGGCGTGGAAATCGGATTTTGTTTACCACTTGTTGTCACGAAAAAGGCGGAGTTTTGCTTGCGAAAGAGACGGTTTTGAAAAGCGAGAGATAGAGAGAGTTTAGGGTTAGAAAGCTCTTGGTTTTGATCATGCACTTTAAACAGAAATTAAAATGGCAACTAAATGGAAAATAATTTCATTAAACATGCACTCATAGTTCATGGTTTACAATATTAAATACATGCTTCAACAAAAGTAAATGAAAGCTTAAAAGAGAGAGAGAGAGGTAGAGAGAGAGTGGAGAGCGACGAGGCAGCCACGGTGGTGGAGGAGGCTCCGTCGGCGGCTCGTCGTCTCCGGCGATTACAAGAGTGCCTAAGACTAGCTAGGAGAAGAGGAGTGGAGTAGTTGTAAGTGGGAGAGGATGCCTTGAATGGTGGTAGAAGGGGGTTTAAATAGAGTTAAGGGCTTCCTAAAAGAAGAATGTGCTTTAGCGACATCCAGAACGTCGCTAAAACCGCTTCCATATACGTCGGTGAAGGCCTTCTGCCGCCGGTCAGCCGCCCGCCCCTCTCTCTCTTCAGGCGCGATCCGTGGCTGTCGAATGAGAGCCGTCCGATTGATGATCGGACGACTGAGATCCTCCCGCGCCTGCGCTAGGATCGTGCTTCGGGCGCGCGTGCGCGCGCACGTTTCCGCCCGGCGTGCGCGCGCACGTGGGAGGTGGGGCGCTGTCGTCGCGCCGCGTGGCGCAATCCTGGCCGCTCGCTTCTGATCGCGCGGCTCAATTTTGCCGCGCCCTTCGCCCGCAACTGATTTTCGCTCCGCGCGAATCGAACGCGCGTCGCCGCAACGCGGGCGTGCGCGCTAACCGTTGCGCCACGCCCGCGCTTTGTCGCGGCGACCGCGGGCGAGCGCGCGGATCTCGGTCGTTCGATCGAAGATCAACGGCCGAGATGCGTCCTTGGCTGGCTTGGGGGCATGCGGGCGGCGGGGGCGGGGCGACGTGGCGCGTTCTAGGCCGTTGATCTCCAGATCAACGGTCAGGATTTCTTGGGCCCATTGTGGGAGCTCCGGATGTCGGATTTGGCCGATTTTGAGTCCGTTAGACTCCGTTCGTCGTCCTGAATTCATCCGTGCGGTCCGATTGCTCATCTGAGGCCTGCTTTGACAAATGCTTTACACAAATGGCCATTAATACAGTTTATAAGCAATCTTGGTACTTGATGCATGCAATGCTCCTATTCTACTTTATGTTGTGCCTTTTATTCTAAAGATGGGCCATATTCAACCTAATTACTACCCCCTTGCGTGGTGTTATCAGTATGGACGTCTGGAAACCTACTTTTACTGTGGGAATTGATTTCCAAACGTTGCAACGGCTAGAAAATCTCTGAGAAGAGATTTTGGGTCAGCCGAGGCAAAACGGTCATTTATCAGACGTCTGGAAAGTCCTATGGACGTCTGATAAGGCTCTAACGGTCATAATCTTGAGTGTTTTCTAAGCCAGCCAACGGTCCACTAATTGGACGTCTGGCAAAGTCATCATACGTCTTCTAAGACGTCTGGTCTAAGGTCTGGACGTCTGATTTTATCAGACATAACTAACTATGTCTAGCCTAACAGTTATCAGACGTCTGAAACAACAGTCAGACGTCTTAAAATTCTTTATCAGACGTCTGATTTGGGAATTAGACGTCTGGAAGTGCTGTTTGAACCCTATATTGGTTTTTTAAGTATTCTACAGAAAACCTAAGTATCCTAGGGTTGTGCCGGTGTTCCTAGGACAACTGTTAGGGTTCTTTGAGGCTCTTTAACATGAAATATCTAAGGAAATAAAGAGCAACAGAAGAAACAAAAAATACAACAAGTACAAAAAAAGGAAATCTATCCTATTCTTCATTTCCTTCCATCTTCAATCTTTCGCTCCACGCGAACCTCCTCTGTTTTCCGTCAAGCTCTTCTAATCCGTCGTGGATGCGAGCTCGAACTCCGTCTAAACACGTCCTCATTTGCAATTGACCTGAAATCTAGGACTCAAATTGCAAATGTTAAATAACATGTGTTTTGTTATCATCAAAACAAATGATCGTGGTGCTCTAGCACCAACAATCTCCCCCTTTTTGATGATGACAAAACCGTAAATAATAATGCATAAAAGTCCTCCCCCTTTTTGACATTATCAAAAAGGTTTAATTGATTTTATATTTCCTATAACTCCCCCTTAAAACATGCTCTTCTATGAGTTTCTTTTGACAAAGGTAATGTCCTCCCCTTTTTTGTAACAATGCGATAGCTATTATTTTTCTCTCCCTTTGTAAAGGAAATTTAGCTACCTTATATCTCCCCCTTAAAAATTGACAATTAGCTCATCCTTTTTTAACTCCCCCTATCTAAATGCTTATGATAAAAAGATAGGGTAAAGGGTTTTACCTCACCTACCATGGCCAATAAAATGGCCCGAATGGTGGTGGTGGATGCCACATCGGATGGGGCTCCCATCCGTAGCTTGGAGGCCCGGGCATCGGCGCCGGTCTCCAATCTGGTGGTCGACGTGCGGCGGGTCCGTCGTTTGTTCGCCGTCTCGTCGGTCGTCTTGTTCTCCTCCTTGGTCTACTCCTTGGTTCTCCCAATTCGAGTTGACTAGCCTTGAGCTTGTAGGTCCAGTCCTTTATGTTGTAATTATCCCTGAACCCTACAAAACAAGATTGTAATTCTTTTTTCGGTATCCAAGTGGGCTTGGATCCGGATTTGTTAGAAGGTCTCCTTGATGGAGATCCTTTCTCAACCTTAGGGCTATAAAAATTATCAACTTTGTTGATTAATTTGTTAGAATTTTCCCTAAGACATGCAATTTCTTTTTCTATAGTATTCATCTTAGTCTTTAAATCAGAAATTTCTATTTTTAGACTATCATTTTCCTCAATCAACTTATTATTTTCATTGATGAGGTTATGATTTTCTAATAATAGGTTATCATTTTTAGGACAAGTTTCTAGATCCTTAAGTTTTATTTCTAACCTATCATTTTCATTTTTAAGAAAACTAAGGTTCTTTTTAATGCTTTTATTTTCTATCCTAAGTGATTTACTAATCTCAAAAAGTTCATTAAAAGCTTCTTGAAGATCGAGATTTACCTCGTTGTCTGAGTCGCTTTCTCTTTCGCTGTCGCTTCCTCTAGCCATGAAGCCGAAGCAAGAGGTTTCTTCTTCTATGGTCTTTTCTTCTTCTTCCTCCGAGCTAGAATCGTCACAAGTGGCTTGGAACGCCTTCTTCTTAGATTTCTTCTCCTTTTCCTTCTTCTTTTCCTTTTTGAGAAGAGGGCATTCTGGTCGCAGATGCCCTTTCCCGTTGTAGTGGTAGCAACGTCTCGGGCTTTCCTTCTTCTCCTTTTTCTCTTTCTTTAATTCCCTACAAAACTTGGAAAAATTTTTAAGTAAAATTCTAAAGTCTTCGTCGTCGGAACTTACCTCGCTCTCCGACGCGGCTCTGAAGGCGAGAGTCTTCTTTGGTTTAGGCTCCGGTGTATCCTTCTTCTTCTGCTTCAACTTAGTCTCGTAGGCCATCAGATTGCCTAGGAGATCTTCCATGTTGAGCTCCTCCATTTCGTTCGCCTCTTCGATGGCGGTGACTTTCTGTTCCCATTCCGGTCCAAGGGAACGAAGAAGCTTCCCTTGAAGCTCCCCCTTGATGAAAGTCTTCCCTAAAGCTTTCAAGTTATTTACTATGAGAGTGAACCTAGTGTTCATCTCACTTAAAGTTTCGTTAGTTTTCATAGAAAAAGCCTCAAATTCTTGTGAAAGTAAATTGAGTTTAGAAGTTTTTACCTTAGAGGTACCTTTATGAGTTACCTCGAGTGTGTGCCAGATCTCGTATGCGGTGGCGCATTGCGAGATTCTGTTGAACTCCTCCGGGCTGAGCGCGCAATACAACGCGTTCATTGTTTTCGCGTTGAGAGAGAGCTCCCGGATCTGCTGCTGCGAGTATCCTCTGGCGGGTTTCTCTGGGATGTCGAAGGGGGTCTCGCACCTGGCCCAGACTGTGAAGTCGGTGGCTTGAAGCCACGTCTTCATCCGCAACTTCCAGTAGGGGTAGTTGCTCCCGTCGAAGAACGGCGGACGGGTTGTGGACTGCCCCTCGGAAATCCTGCTTGTGGAACAGCTTCCCTCCATGTGATCTTTCCGCGGATGTTACTCCTGTCGGCGGAAAACCTTGCTCTGATACCAAATGTGATTTCCCTACTTGGAGGGGTGAGATCAGCGTGACAAAAAAAATGCGGGAACCTTGGCAGAGTAAGATGTTGAGGAGACGATAAGAAAGTGGAGAGTATGTTCTGGAATGAGTCCATGGCAATTATATTTGTCGAGGATGCACACGTGTAGCCTCCATGTGATTTAGTTTTGTGGCATAAGGGTGTAAATGAGCTCGTTCAAATTTGATTCATTTATTTAAACGAACCTTAACTTTTATTTAGATTTGATTTACTTATTTATCTTATTCAGGTTTGGTTCATTTAAGAATTTCACTAACAATCATATTAAATAAACTTCGAAATAAAAGTTACTAACTAATCTGTGAGTATTGCATTCCATTAACAATTATATAAAATGAGAGATCATAATTATTAATTAAATAATAATAATAATAATCATTAATTCTCCTTTTTTATACTACTATAAAGGAAAAAGAGAGGTCATCGAAGGAGGAGGTAGCGACAGTAATTGGAGAATAATGTGGAAAAAGGAGAGAGAGCCACTGAGAGATGCTAAAAGATGGAGGAGATGAGGTGACAATGCACGGGAAGATGTTCAAGAATGGAAGAGGTGGGGGGTGGTGCACCAGGAGATATCAGAGGATAGAGGAGGTCGAGCGACGGTGAAGAATGAAGGCCTTAAGGGCAAATGTTAGCGTTTTGGATTGTGGGAAAGGGTTTTGAAGGGGAGAGAGGGGAGACTTAAGAGTGGAGGTGGGAGTAGTTAGATGATTTCTTTTTTATTTTCTATTATATGTGGGAAGTAAAAAGGTGAAACTTGGTGGTGGAGAAGGTAAGAGATTTCACATTATTTTTGAAAATTTTACATATCAATACCTTATATTTATGTATTTTATACATACATACACACGCATATATACATATATATGCAATTATTAAAATTTTAACGAATTGAATCTAAAAAAATCTATCTTACTTAAGTTTGATTCATTTATCTACATGAATATAAAACTTTGATCAGATTCGATTTGTTTATCTAGGAATTGAACTTTTACCAAAATCGAATATGAGGGAACAATTGAACCCAAATGCTTTTGATAGGCATCACAGCATGCAAAGATAGGAGTAAGACCTCCTTCGTGGGGGGCATACAAGAATTTTGAACTTTACACTAACGGGGATCCACATATGCATAATTGGCAGGGTGAATGGCGTGGTTGTTTGCTAGGGAGGTTGTCATCGTCAATCCTTGAGTTGGTGCCGGAGCCAAGAGAAAATGGTGGCACCACGGTTGGGATCATGGAGGAGGGAAAGAGGTTGGGGAGGAGTTGGAGATGGTAGGGGGAGAGGAAGGTGGGGAAGTGAAAGGAGAGTCGAGTGGATGGGTGGTCAGGCGATAGTGGAGGAGGGCATCATGTCATGGGTCATCGGAGATGGGTAGTTTGGGAAGGGAGAGGAGCAGGGGGTTAAAAAAATAAAAAGAGGATGTTTATGAAAAAACATTGGCTTTTAGAATCAAATCTTTGGTTAAGGACATATGCACAAAGAACAAGTCTCTTCAAGGTAATTCATCTCTCCTCCCCTCCCTCACTCACATATAAAACATAAAATAGAAGCATATTCGAGATAGAACTTACTTATTTATATCTTCGATAAAGTTAGATCAATGCTTAAATGGTCATCACCGGGGAGCAGTGGTATAGCCATCTCTTGATGCCAATTTTGGTCCCAACTCAACTTTGTTATGATTAACGGGTTTGGAGAACCACTAGCTTTATCTTACAAGGAGCCTGTTCAAGTTGGATTGAGATTGGAATGAAAGGATCAGCAATCACACAAAAGTATAAAAGAGTTACACAAGATTTGATGAGGATTGTTTTGGATTGGATTTGATCGATGCCTTTCCCTCGGTGGGCCCTACATATCTCTAGTCATCTGCCTCCCACAAGATAGTAAATTAGTGTTGGATTATTCCTATAATCGTAGTGGTTGTTGATCTTCCAAGATAGATTGTTAGGTCATCAATATGGTCACACCTTATTAGAGATTTATCATATCTATTTGCATAATCCCCTTGCAAGACAACAAGGCACCCTTTCCTCTGATGATGCCTCGCCTTCCACGCTGCCTATTATGCTAAGGACTAGCATAACTCCTACCTTACTAAATCATTTGATATCTTGACGCACCCCCTCATGTTGAATCTCTCGATATCCGAACCTGGTGGTGTCTCATAAGTGGAGTTTGAATTCTCTCCAAGAGCTTCGGGGTTCAATTTTGACCTTGGACCAATGTTAGCATTAATTGAAGAGAGTAGATCGGAACCCAATCTATGTAATTAATTTTTAACTTGTACGTTGTTGTGGGAATATAAAAATAAATTGTTACGAAAATATAAAAGTCAGTCATATGAAAGTATAACACGATTTTTGAATCGATACATCTTGATTTTTGATCTTTGAAAAATTAACATACCACATATTGTAAAATATATTGTCCAAAGTATATTGATTTTCAACTGATGAAAAATGAAACATCGATCAAAAATTTAAATACATCACGTTGTAAAATGTATTACTTCGTATATTTCAATTTTCTATTAGTATCTTAGATTGAACTTATACTGCATGATTTTGTATATGTATTATTTGATATTCTCGTAAAAGCATACTCAATGTTAATCTCTAATGGAAAAATACAAGATAAAAAGGTCAATAGTAAAGATGAAATTTGAAATGTATATACATACTAAACAGTGTAAAAAAAATTGAATTAAGAAAAAAAAAAAGAAAAAGAGAGAGAGGGAGCAACACATCTCGAGAAAGAGGAATAAACGGATGAAAAATAATAAAAATAAATTAGAAAAAAATGAAGATCGATCCGACTGGAAACAATACATGCTATAACGATTGTTCCACATTGAATCTATTTACATGGATAACTCTATATCAACCTTTTGCCAATATTTCTACAAAAGTTTTTTATAGATTAGTAATTGCATATGTCTACAACCTGAGTTATGCACAACTGGAAATATACATGTAGCTGCACCAGTGGAGAAACTAGCAGAGATATGGACAATCATCTACCCCCATGGCTTCTTTTCTAGTAGCGAGAAGGTTTTATTTTTTGGCTAAAAAAAGGCAAGGTTAAAAAATATACCTTCATCCCTTCATAAGTTTTGCGTTATAGTTGTGAATCATGGAAAAAAATGGTGAAATCAAGGAGGTACACACACCCAAAAGACGTGTTTTAGTTTGTAGCCGATGTGGACCCAATGACATACTTTATAAGACATTAATTGATAGCTTAATAGGTGTAGCAGATGCTTGACCTCTTGCAACTTAATTGGTGTGCCTAACCGGTATGTGCTGATCAGTGGTAGTCCCATCTACACCTACCTTAAATGAAAATAAAGTGGCCACAAGAGGTTGGTAGAATGGAAAACCTGTTTATTGGCATTTCATGAGATCGATTCTATGCCTACCATATTTACCCTGCTAAAAAAAAAAAGAACGAAACGAGTAAAAAAAGGGAAGAACATAGAGTGGAAAACCTACCAATCGGCAACTAGAGCTCATGGGATTAGTTCATACCACCACCATACTTACCCCTCTTAAAAATAAAACAAAATAAATTGAAACAAATATCGCAAGCTCAACCTACTTCGATGGGCTAAAAGTTCGGGGGTCAGTTAGAAGCTCAAGGAGTACGGCTAACCCCCACATTTTGTCATGCCTAACCCTAAGCCTTTGATTCTATTTCATACAGTCAGGCAGGTATCTTTTACGGTGGTGAAAGTTTAAATTACTTATCTTGCCACAAAGGGTCAGTTTATTTATTTCCCTTCCATACCCTAACTCTAAAATTTTAATTCTAATCCATGAAGTCAAGAAGATACCATTTACAGAGCTCAAAGGTGACATTACTTATTTGCTACCAAGGGTCAAATTATTTATTTCCCTTCCATTGGCATCTGAAGGCCATGGATGAAATTCCAAGACAGCCGTACTTATCCTTCTCAGGAAAGGAAAGGCCATCTTACTTATACCAAACTCATATCAGACAATAAGGAAAAATGTAAAATGTGCGTTAAGCAAAAGCACATGCGGGACCACCGTAAGCGGGCAGTAAAATGGGTCGATCCAACAGCCGACAACATACATGGAGCATTGCCCTCCGCTCGTAAGTTGACGGTAAGAACACGTTCAATTTAAAAGAACCAAAGATAAAAAAACCAAAACATAAGAAACATGGTCAAACAATGACAAATCGAGATCTAACATGACTAGTCGTATGTTATAAAAGTATATACCACAAAAAATGCCGAGAAACTTTACAGATTAGGACTCTTATTTAATTAACTTGTTCCTATGAGTAGGTTCAACAAGTGAATATTCAATGCGTGATAACATCTCTGGAAGGAGGCAGAGGCAACGAAAACCTGATCATCTGGAGGATCTTGCCACTTCAACGAGCGGGCAACAGAATTGGGCATGAATGAATGAATGAATGAAGAAGGTAAAATTGACACCACTGAATAATCATGGCAAGCTGGCAACAGAAAGAATAAGGCACAAAAAAGGCAAGTGCAAACTTGCATTCTGCACATGATTTGGATGATACAACACTCACAAACCACGTATCATTACGAGAAGAAACTCGAATAATTCTCAAATCCACGGGACCACAAGTAATCGTAAATCGAAGCCTCCCAAAGACCTTTTTTTTCATTCCCCAACCAAAAGGCAACACTGGCGCAGTACTGGAAATAGAAACATTCATGTGAATAGAGACAACTTCGAAAAGAAGTACTTTCACTGAATTGTGTAAATCCGCCAACTGCATATTTACAGAGTGAAGGTTTTAAATATGAATCCAGAAAAAAGAAACCACTGTAATTATAGTTAGTTCAGCCTTCACGTAACTCCACCCGATAGAACGGAAATACTTGAAGCTTTTTGCACTGTCCAAGCTAAATCATCAGCTACTATAACAAGCTAGACTTCAATGGAACTTGCAAGTGCCAACCCTTCTCCAGGGGAATAGCTTCCAAATAACACAACTCGGCACAATCCTTCTTCCTTGACGTCCTATTTCTCATTAAATAGTACTACATGTTGAAGCAACCTGCTTCTTCCACCGTAGTGCAGCGAATTTCAGCTTCCAGGAAGGTGGATTCTCCAAGTGAATCTGTATGTTTCAGGCACCAATACATGTCACGGATGCTAATTTTTCTGGGGATCAAGAAGCACAGCCACCATTGGCCCATTGTAGTGACATGACGTCCCCACCTCCAGAGAGAAGATACAAGGAGGAAGTTTTGCAGGCAATTATGTTTTGCCCACTCAAAGTCCAAGAACTCCTAGAGGTAATGCTGCTTCTGTGTTCTTCAAATACGATCTCCCCAAATCCTGCAAGAGAGATCAAATATTAGAAGCTCACTATAAACCAAAAAAATAAATCAACTTATCAGGAAATACATAGATTTATAAGCAACTTCTATTTGAAAAACAAATCAATATAAAAGCAAGAACTCTCACTAGCCTTGCAGGAGTCAATTCCCTGCAAAATAACTCAAAATTTTTAGGACAAGGATCGACTCTAAATAAAATAGAAATAATCACAAGTGCAGAAAGCAGCAACCATTGTACTAAGCCAAAAAGACTAGTCTCTTCAATCAAAACAAACCATGGAATAACAAGCCTTCGGAAGAAACGCCAGAACCTGGAAGTCAAACAAGATAAACAGAATACAACAGTAGCATGGCAGTACAATAATTTTAACTCTATACTAGAATGGAATAATAAACAGTAATCTTATATAGCAACAATTCATTATAATATAATGCTCGGTACATGAACCGAGCAGTCTTTATAACTCTTCCCAGCACTGCAAAAAGGTCAACACGTGTATATAATAAGTAGAGAGAACGCAAAGCAAAGCAAACAAAATCAAATGGCAAAGGAAGAATATATAAAAGGCCGAGGAATTTCCCATTCCGGATAAGCGGTCTCTGCAACTAGAAGTAAAAAAATTATAGCAGCAACAGTTCAAATTACATCATCAACATTGCGCTTGGAATGCTCTTCCTACATACTTAGCAGAACACTCTTGGTTCTCTAACAGAACTTAAGCCTCATGCGACAAGGGAAGGTCAAGTAAAAAAGGTTGGGGGGGAAGAAGAACTAAAAAGCTCCTCTAGTCCATGTCCATGCTATCCCCAATTTGACTGCAGATTGGAGCAACAAGACGGAAGGGCCTCTCGAAAGGAGAAGGATGCAGCTGCGCATCTCTCCTGCGCTTATACGAACAACCTTCGGGACCGTCCCCTTCAAGTTTCCTCCGCACACCCCTCACCGCCTGCTCCTCCGCCGGGGTGAGGGGGAATATCAGCCCGCTAGCCCTGCAGAGGGAGCTATGGTTATCGTACAAGATCCTCTGGTTGCAGTTTTTATCGCAGATGTGGGTAATCCCCGTTAGTTTGCAGCAGTACATATTCCCAAACACACGCTCGTTTTGGCACCTCTTGTCACATCTGTGACTAGGGACCAGACCCTCCTTGTTGAGAATACTTGACAGAAAAATCACATTGGTTGGCTCAGCAATCATGTTTTTTCCAAATACCTCCATCACCGGCGTTGGTCGTGTGTTCTTGGATTGGAACCAACTTCTATCACACCGAAGGGCACTCTTCTCTGCATCGTAAAGAAATCCCCAATCAGACAGCTGAAACAGCACAAACTACCGCATCTAACTTTCAGGAACTTATCCCTAAAGTGGAGAAAGACAAAAAAAAAAACAAACATGGGAAACGAAAAGAGTCCACAAGACGCCTGTCAGGTACAACAAAGGGGGGAAGGAGGTGAAACAAACATCAAAAAATAAATAAGGGAGCCACCTTTGAGCCAAAACTAAAGAAGAGAAGGCGACTCCGAGATCCCCTGCAAGTCAACCCCATAAACGCCAAAGCTTAAGTCTTTTCGCGACAAGCACACGCTAACACACAAGATCTGGCGAATTGTGAGCACGTGCAGCATGCTACTCCACAGATGGGATATAACCAAGCCCATATGATCACCATACCGCAATTCACATAGCTCTCTCCTGCATGACCCTCCAAAAAAGCCATCTTTTTGGCTTTTCGCAACGGCCGACCACCTCCCGCCACCGGGGAACCGAATCACCTCACGACGACTAACCCTAACGCTAATCCGAAGGACACTGGAGAGGGATCGACGGAGTAGGGGACGAGATCTTACCCGAATCCACACGAAAGGGACCTCCGAGACGAAGAAGCCCAAGATCAAGGGGTCCTCCCGCAGCTGCTGCAGCAAATCCCTCCCTTTCTTCTTCTCCCCAACCGCCTCAGCCTCCGCCTCCGGCGATCAACCGCTACTCGACGCCTTTTGCCAGATCTCCGCACTCGCTAACAAGGGACCGAGTTTGTGTAGGGTGGGTAGGTCTATTTATAGGCGGGTAGGGGGGCTGTGGAAACGAAGTTGATGAGATGCAAATGAAATGAAATTGAAATGCGGATGAAATTCACGGGGTGTTGGGGGTGGACGTCTTGCGGCTGTGCAACCCATGGTTTTGCTTTTGCGGGATATACTCCTTGCAGAAAACCTGCTTCCTTTTGTTATTTTTGCAATTATGCTCCTGTAAAAATGCCTTTTTCATCCAAACTTTTGCCCACATAGCCCTAGCAATATTGCAATTTATAACTTGCGCCCTAAGAGAATGAGGCGGATTTGGTGTTGTAATGGCACCAAGTGCTGAAATAGCACCATGTGCTGTGCACCTATCGTTGTCAGCGGCGACCCAACCAATTCCCCTAGTTTCTATGGCGGAAGAGTTTACAAACAAAACTTGTTATTGTTGTAGCATTGAACGCATGCTATTAGAAGATCAGGTGCCCTTGGTTCCTAGTTTCCTTCGATCTTCCTGGTAATGGTAGCATCTAGGAGAAGGTAATATGGAGGATTTCCATGGTGTAAGAGAAGAGGCTAATAGTTTATTATGGACTCTTAGGATTAGTTTATTTGAAAGATTAGGAAATCAGTGTTAAAAATAATGAAATTAATGTTAATTTATAATTGTATTTATTCGTAAAATGATATTAATATCAGTTTGAGTTTATTTGAATTGATGTTAAATTATTCTATTAATCCTTGTAACATTTATTTAGTAGTAGTGTTAGGCATATAAAATATAAGAGGTGTCAAAGATACGAATGGTGTACAATTTTAACAGGAATTTAACTAATACCAGTTGAAATTAATGTTAGGTAAATCTGTGTTAAAGTGATTAAACCTAAGTTAATAAATAAAAGATTAAGTAGTTAAGTAAATGAAAATTAACCCTACTTTTGAAGGGTTAACCTCCTAAGTAAACTAAATCTTAAGATATTCTAACACTTCTTTTGTAACAAATGATACTGATTTAAAGCACATTAATTTGCTCTCATCGTCTAATCTCATGCTTATGATATCCCCTAATGAATAGCATCTTGCTACTTATTTTGCAATGATCCTTAAATTCAAGAAACAACACATACCTCTCATTTGAACTATGGTAACCAAAGTCTACTTAAAATAATACTCATCAACACCTTCCCATTACCAAATTAATAATAAAGTTCAACTAAGCAATAACAACTTGTGGCACACCAATCACATCTTAACGGATAATTATTTCATTACCTAATTGAACACCCTCTTTCAATGTAGCTCTTTTCAAAAGTTAACCTCTTAAAAATTGAGACCACAACCAAAAAAAAGATCCTAGAATTTGATTTGGTTATATTTGACAATGTGAATAACGCAACACTCTTATTACATTTGCACAATTTGCCATAGTGGTATGTCTGACACATACAAATTGTGAGGTTGTGGTCATATTAAATCTTATCTTTTCTTATATTTTCTCTATTTCCATGACTTGTTTTCCAACTCTCTCACTTTAATTTCTCATGCCAAATGCTTCAACGATGCTAATAAGCTTCAAAACACTATAATCTCAAGCAAATGCACAATGCTTATAAAAGGATTAAGCAATGTTCCAATCCATACAACTTGGATCTCTCCACTAAGGGTGAGTAGGTAAGAACACAACATGGGATATCCATGCAAAAACCCTCACCATCTATACCACCCAAGCCTTTGCTTTTACATCTATACTATCTAATACACACCTACTTTCCAACATTAACATATGTTCTATCCACATTGCTCCCTCAATGACTTCGTCATGCACTCATGCTCCACCACCATCATCAGCGACCTTATTTCCTCCTCCAAACCTCCAATATCGCCTTCCCCTCAACATGCTGATATCCTCATCTTCCTTCCATTCAATCCTTTCCACCTTTGACCTTCCACATGGTTAGTACCTAATGCCTCCACTCTCTCCTATGTTATCCAAGTCACATAACATGTAACTCAAACAACCTCTCCAACATGGCTCTAACTATCCTTCTAACATGGTTGAAGCCACTTCAGTTGAGTAAGATCCAGTGATACTCCCGGCAGAGTCATCCCCTATCTTCCGAGTTGATAATAATATTTATCTTAAGAGAGTGACAGAAAAAAAAAATTTACGCGGACGAGGGTTGTAAGAGCAAGACATCACTTCTAACGAGGGTGCAGGAGCGAAAAAAACCCATCCAGGGGCAGAGTTGGGAATGTGTTTTACTCTTTACACGTGGCGAGTGGATAGTTGTGGGTACGCGTTGAACGAGTTCGCGGGTGGGGACGAGTCACGCTGCGGATTAATTGCGCGAGCGGAGCAAGTGCTCCCTCTCTGGGGCCCACGAGTGGTTGATGTCACTTCAGCGGTGGGGATTTGTGCAGTGGAGTGCTTGGGTCTTGGATAATTTAGGTTCACCCCCGAAATATTTGTAATTCGTACAAAACCGTGTAACAAAAAGGACGGGATGGCTTCAAGCAGATATTTTGAGAATCGGATCGGTCATGGAATCAGTTATGCGATGGTTTGAATTTTTATTAATTTATTTAGCGGTTTGCATTAATTAATTTGATGATGATAACAATAATTTAAAAATAAAATAAAATAAATTTATAAGATCGATGGTTGAATTTTTATTGATTCAATCTGATCGGATTGAATCAGCTTTAATAAAACATCAATAAAAATATATAATAGGAAAAGTTATTTTATAATTTTAATGTAATTAAAATTGATATACTTTTAAAAATTATTAAATAAAATAAAAGATATAATCAAAATTTAAAATTTAATCACAAAAGACACATAAATATTTAAATTTTTATCTTCAAGTTTTAACTTTTTTTTTTTTTGAAATTAGCTTTTAAAGCTTTATTTGATAAAAGAAATAAATTTATGTAATATGTATAGGAATAGAAAAATAATGTAATACACGTTAGAATAAATGAGTTAATTTATTTGGATATTTTAATAAATTAAAATTATTTTATTGAATAAAATAAAATAATTTTATCTAAAATTAAATTTCATTTAATTTAACATAAATAAAGATCGAATTAAATGATAAATTAAATACTTAATTTAAAATAAATTCACAATCAAATATCACCTAAAAGGTAATTAAATCAAGTGATTGATTTTATTGGATCGATGGATCCGACATGATTTCAATCGATTAATGGTAATTTTAATATTTTTTTTAAAATAGGTCAATTTATCTGATAAAGCCCGTATTCAGGTCAGATCAATTGATTTGATCTAATTTTTAAAATATTAAATTAAAGTAATTTACCAAGAGAGGGCAGCGCATTAAATTGCTTTTGGCATCACCATGCGTGGGACATGCTAGAGGATAAGTTATTGATGGCATTTACTAGAAGCATACTGGTAAGATATCGTGAATATTACATCCTTGGATTTGGTGATCTTGCTGCCGATGGAGATTTCGAAGCTAATTGTAGTCTTTGGCATTGGGTTTCTAATGGCATAAGTTGGTTGGGGGTATAATTGGAATTAAGGTATACGAGCGAACAGGAAAGTGATGTTAAGTTATGTGAAATTAGTATTAATTCGTAAATATATCTATTAATATCATTTTGCATTTACTTAAATTATATTAAGTTGTAGTGTTAATTCTTACGATGTTTATTTGATAATGATGTTAGGTATATAAAATATAAGAAGTATCAGAGATGTGAGTAGTGTACGATTTTAATATAAATTTGACTACCAACCTATGTTAAAGTGTTTAAATTTAAGTTAGCAAATGAACTGTTAGGTAATCAAGTAAACGAATGTTAATCTCTCAAATAAATTAGAACTAAGGTACTTGGTTAAACATGGAATAGATAATTGATTGAATGTGATAATTTAATAGTTAAATAAAGGAAATTATAAGTTTTTTTTTAATTGAATACAAGCAGGGAAATACATATTGCAATGTATTTTATAATATACGACCTCTACTAAAAGAAGAACAAAACATATCGGTTTAAAATCAAAATATATCAATATGTTTTCAGTTGCCAAACGATATATTTTGATTTTCAATTAATGGAACATTAAAATATACTAACTAAAATTAAAATAAATCGGTATGTTTTCATTTTCAATCGATGTCTTTCAATTTTCAACTGATTTTTCACTTATGTAAAGTGATTTTTCACTTATGAAAATTTATTTTTTTACTTTTGAATTTAGAGTTTAATGTTTAGGATTTAAGCTTTAAATCTTAAACGTAAAGGTGAAGAATCACTTTCTAAATAAAAAATAACTTCTTATAAATCTTAAACCCTAATTCCTAAATGTTAAATCTAAAACCCTAAACACAAAATACATACATGAAATAAACTTTTCACTTTTGAAAAGAAAATTTATTTCCTATCAGTAAAAAATTAAAATATATTGATATATTTTTATTTTCAACCGATGTATTTAATTTTCAATTGATAAAAAATTAAAACACACGGTTTAAACTACCACATACAATGATCAATTAATTACCCTCACTCTACACATTATAAAATACACTGCAACATACATTTCTTTACCTTTTTACTTTTTCATTTTAAAAGTTGGAAAACTTTGGGGTTGGAATTTGGAAATATTACAATAAAATTTTTATATCTTATTGGTGCTAGAGCACCACGATCATTTATTTTGATGATAATAAAATACGTGTCTTTTAACATTTATTTTTGAGTCATAGTTTTCAGGTCAAATTGTAAATGGAGACAAGTGTTTAGATGAAGTTCGAGCTTGCATCCATGGCGAATTGGAAGAGCTTGACAGAGGCGAAGGAGCTTCGCGAGGAGTAAAAGCTTGAAGAAGGAAGGAGATGAAGAATATGATAGATTTCTTTTCTATTGTAATTTATATTTTGTTTCTTTTGTTGCACTTTATTTCTTAGATTCTTGTTAAAGAGCATCAAAGTACCCTAACAGTAGTCCTAGAAATGCTTGCACAAACCCTAGGATACTTAGGTTTTCTGTAGAGAACTTAGAAAACCAAAATATGATTCAGACAACCTTATCATACGTCCAATCTGAAAATCAAATGTCTGATAGTGACTTTTAAAATGTTTGACTGTTTGATCAGACGTCCATAACATCTAAAATGGACTTAATAGGTTCTGTTTATTAGAATCAGTCGCTTAGACCTTAGTCCAGACGTCTTAGGAGATGTCTGATGCCTTTGCTAGACGTCAAATTAGTGGAACGTTGGTTGCCTATGTAAACGTTGAGGAAAATAATCGTTATCCTTATATCAGATGTTCTTAGAGGACTCCAGACGTCTGATATGTGACCGTTTTGCCTCAACTGACCCAAAATTTCCTTTGAGAGATTTTCTAGTCGTTACCTTCCTTGGGAATCCATTTCCGCATAACAAATAGGTTTCCAGACGTCCAAACTCAGTGCCAAACGTCCTATATGTTGTCTGATGGCTATACACTAGAACCCAGTTTAGCTCTGATTCAAGTCAGGAAGGAAGTCCGTTTAGAATCAGACGTCTGACTTAGTTCGCAGACGTCTTAAACAGGTTTTCCACACGTCTGATGCCCGGACCAGACGTCTGATAAGCCTATCAGAGTCATGGTTGATCCTGATTCTGACATGATTTGCCTTAGATTTGCATCCAACGGTTATGAAAGCCTTCCAAGGCCTTCCAAAGCCTTCCTAGGCCCTCTATAAATAGAGGAGAACCCTTGCCTTGTAGAAATACACCTTGCAAGAATATTTCCACTCATTTTGTGTCAAATTGAAGTAGAAGAAGCACTTGCTCACAAAGGCTAGTTCCACATCCAAGTGCTTCATCCAATTTGCGCACCCGCTCTCCCTCCTCGATTAAGAGAGTGATAGAGCGCCGTTGCGTGGTTCACGCACCCACGTCACCAATTAGGCACTTTCAAGCAAAGGGAAGTTTTTTTACCTATAAAAGCTTAGTTTAAGAATTATTTTGTTGGCTCTATAGGACTATTCTTGTATCTTTTACTTTGTTATTTGGTTGAGTATTCGCGTTGCAAATTCCAGTCTCTATCGAGGGACCAAATCCTCCTTGTGAAGAGGAGGGTTGAGGAATGCTACCATCATACTTGTAGCGTGGTTGTACTTGAGGTTGAACTACCCTAGTTTAAATAGTTCGTATAGTGGATTTGATCGACTACATTGATCGGGAAATCCTAACTCGAGAGGGTTAGATGATGGTTTTCACCCGGTTTGGGTTTCCACCTAAAAATACTTGTGTAATTGTGTGATTGCTTATCTTTGTGAGATTATCTATTTTAATTCTGCATTTTATATTACATCACGCATATCTCACCCCCTCCAAGTAGGGAATTTCATATCTAACTTCATTTCTTCCATGTAACCCTTGGAATCCCTCCAGTGGGACAACCCTAGCAACAAAACGCTATCTATGGCGAAGTAATTACTATCTTGGCGAGTTCTCCTCTCTCCCTCTTACCTTTATCCCTCTATCTTCCATCATTGTCCTTCACCTTTACCATCAACAACACTTCTTCATGGCTAGGTTGGAGGTTTTCTTTACTGGTGTAAAAAGTGATGTGGGGTTATTTTTTACTTCGCACAGCATTGAGAACATGTACTCACTTGATAATTGATATTTAATGTAAAGAAATAAAATAATATAAGGTTTGTTATGTGATGATCTCCTTCACATTAAAATAAATCACCACACCACTTTAACTTAAAACGTACATGTGATAAATAACTTTACACCGGTAATAAACTACTTTGGATCAATTATAAACTACTTTTACACCGGTGATAAATTATGTTAAGGTATCTTTACATCAGTGTAATCTTATTTTGCATTGGTGCAAAATTATTTCAATGGTAGTTTTACCTGTTCAAAGTGATTTTGACCTATGAGTTTAGGATAAATCCTAAATTCTAAATCTTAAGGTAAAAAATCACCTTTCAAGTGTAAAATCACTTCTCATATGTGAAGAAATACTTGGAATTTAATTTTACATCGGTGTAATCTTACTCTATACGGGTACAAAGTAAGATTGCACTGATACAAAGTAATTTAAAATAAGATTGTACTGATAAAATCTTAATTTACACCCATGTAAAATTATTTTAAAGGTACAAAGTAATTTTGCATAAATGTAAAATAAAATTACATCCTTACAGAATAATTTTAAATGTGATTTAAATGATTTATACCCCACAATGTGTACATAAAAAAAAGGAACATAAGTTGAAACTACATCTATATTGATGTATATCAACTTCTACATTGATTTTTATATTTCCTAACACCCATTTAAACTTTAATTAGATCCCTTCTTTGGGAGAGGAACAAGGAATGCTCATTCATTCAGTGGAGGGGAATAGGCCTCCGATGTACTATTTACATTTTTTTTTCTCTTCCTTCTCATCTTTCCCCTCTGCTTCAGTGCATGCCCTGCATTTTTCTTTTCTTTTTCCCTCTCCCTATCCGAAAGATACTTTATTCGAACAAATAGGTTTTATTATAGCTGTCCGTCACATTTTCTCATTAGTTTAAACAAGTCATTAGATTAATCAATGACTCTAATTGCATGCAAATTATTTAGTACTTTTATATGGCCTAAAATCTAAATAGGAGGAAATTGACCTTCCCTTGCACAATTTTTTCCATTTTTTTCGTAACAACATTCTATTGTCGTTGCTTGGTGGTAACTGTTTCTTACATTTTATAATTTCAAGGAACTGATCGGATAACGTTCTCTTCACAGCTGTTCTTTCAGGTAGCAATTTTTGCAAGGTTTTAATTTCTTACTTCTTTTTCACTGTAGTTTTTTTCATAACTGTTCTTTCATATAGATGATGATCCATGAATTGTCATGAGGTACTTATATTTGTAATATATAGTTTTGACAAATTCAACTTCATAAATAAAAAGGGCATTATTCAGATAGGTTGTATATTGAAATTCTCTAATTATAGTATGCAAACATGGATTTTTGAACCACTTCTATTTTTATAGTTAAAAACAAAACTCACTCAAGATTCAAGTGTTGTATGTCGAGACCAATTAATTATCTCTGGGGATGAATCGACCACCCCTTCACACACACCGATGCGCGGGTATTTGAACATGGATCTTTCCTGCTAAAATTGGGAGCTCCCATTATTCAATCACTCAACCATCTCTCAACCATAAATCTCTTTTCATTGATATGGTTAAATTTGGCAAAAGTCATTTGTACACCATCTCTCAACCATAAATCTCAATAAATTTGCCATTCATAAGCTTGTAATGCATAGCTGATTTTTTAAAATCAAAATATCAATTTTTATTTTTATAAGTACAATGGACTAATAAAATTATGTATATTAGAAGGTAACTTACCTATGAGTATACCATTCCCTTACTCACATTCGTAAGTTAGAACTTCCCACATAAAGGATCATGTTATGTAAACAACAATGAAACCAACTTTGGTGTTGAGGAGATTTTTATTTTTATTTTCTCAATGAACAATGTTGCAGGATTGTAGGGTTAGAAGAGTATGACCACAAAAGATAAAGCTACATTTTATGATACCATGTAACAAGTCAACCCTTATCCTGCAAGGACTATGTATCTTATTACATTCGACCTTTTTAGTACTTCTAAGTTATCTTGGGATTAAGCCAAATTCCACTCCATTTTCCTTTCCTTACTTATTGCAAAAACCCTAGAGTGCATCGTTTGGGACTTCAATTAGCCAATTAGTGCTGGCTAGAGCCCTCTCCCTCTCCCTCATCACCATTCATCATGTACCCCCCCTCATTTCCATTTTTGGTTGTTCTCCACATCTATATTGGTTTCCTCACGTCATGATGCTGATCTCAACGAATCAGGTTAGACAATTACCTTCAACTATGATGGCATAGCTTCTCTCCATTCTCCGATTGTCGACTCTCCATCAACTGTGGCAATGACCTCCTCCCCAATGCGAGCTTGTTAGCATTCGTGATCACTACCTCCATTCATCTTGCCTCCATCTGAGTTTCATTACAAAGTCATTCGATGCTATCTACGACTTGATTTGTAGCATTCGTAATTTGATCTATGCCATTAGTGCAGAGCTATTTATAGGATATATTTCTTGCTTGCTAGAACATATATTTGTAGATGCATTAGATGTAGCTTTTTACAAGGTCTTTCTTGCTTGCACAAAGTGTTAGCTTGATTCATCAACCATACTACTCACATGCATCTTTTTGTTCCTGATGAGTGTTACCCTCAGAATGTAGGCCAAGCCTCTTGCTTTTTGCTCCTTCTATGGTTGTACTCCCTCTCCAATCTTACGAGGTGACTTTATGATACATATTATTCTCTCCTTTCAAATGAATCCGGTCATATGCCATTAAAGAGAAAAAAAAAACTTTATCTTGGGATTGAATTTTATACCCTTTTTGTCGTGTTCTACGTTTCCTTTAATGCCACATGCTTTCTTTCGCTTCATATTTGACTACATGGATTGTTTGCCCCCACAAAATCCATTTACACCCACATTTTCAAAAAAGAAAAAATCCACTTACACCCCCATTGAAGTAATATATTGCTTTCGATTAAGATCAAACAATACACACAGGCGGATAAAACCGAATTTTAAAACCCCAGGGAGTTCGATCGTCAAAATCCATTCACGGAGAGGGAGGAAAGGCCAACGTCAGAAGGCGCTTAAAAGTGAAAAAGGCGGGAAGTAAACGAGTGACGTTGATACAATACCTTAACCCGCACGACGCACGCATGCCCCGATGGTGTGAAACTTGGAAAAAAGCATCCTTTACCAAATAATAACGAGCATGGCCCACTTACACCGTGAAGATGATTTTGACAAAAGCTTAGTCTATCCATCTATTTCGTTATCTTTCAAGGATATTCCTTAGTTCGTTTACCTTCTTGTCAACGGCCTATGAAGACCTTTCAAGCACAAGAAACGTAAAAGGAAATATAAGGAATATCGTCGCCAACGAAGGATCCTAGAGTTTTTGAGTTTTCCTTTGTGCAACGTGGCAGTTCTCGGTCAATCTCAATAGTTTTTTGAGTTTTCCCTTGTGCAACGTGGCTGTTGTCAGTCAGTCTCAATAACATATTGCGAAACCTTTATCATCATCGTACATTCCTCTTGCCTGACCGAAACGGGGCACCGACCAGGAGCCCGGACCCATTCTTCCCTCCCTCCGGAGATAAAGCTCGAATTAAATCTTACACGGAGGCCAAATGATTAACCACCAAAAATTTAAGAGATAGATTGACAATTAAATATAACGCTATATTCTGCCTATGCTTACAGTGAAACAAATGAACCTACAACTACTCAGGTTCGACACACTCTGTACGCTTTAAGGCAAGACAACATGCCACAAATAATTCAAGATAACCTCATTTAAGATTAATTTACATAAAAAGTTAGGAAATTAATAAAAAAAAGTAAAATTGATGTTAATCCATAACTATTTTTGTAGAATAATATTAACACTAAATTATATTTACTTGAATTGTGATGTTTATCATCACGATGTTTACTTAAATCAACATATTAGTTCTCAAATATGACATCAAAAGAACCTGAATTATATTTATTTTCCCTAACTTTGATGAGCATTTTAGAGTAATGTTAGAAAGTATCCTTTGTTTTTCTGAATACAAAAAAAATCGGGGAAAAACATATTACAACTTTTGTCAAAATCGTTGAATTTTACTGCATAAATAGTTGCAGGGCACCATCGCATGAATGAAGACAAAAGGCATACCTGATCGGCAGAACATTATCTGGAATGGGGGAGGGGGAGCTCTTGTCTTTAAAGGCCATCCTCACCCAATGAAAGCATCATAACCATTATCTTTGTCCTCGTCGCCTTTAGTATTCACACCCGAACACAAAAACCGCGGGCAATGTTCACTCTTGGAAGATAGATCCACCAAATCTATAGGCACCAAACTCAACCACCCCTTCCAAACTTCAAAATTGTTGGGATTATCTCTGTAGATTTTGGAAGCCAATGTCACCAAATTTTAACCTCAGCTTCATTATGTTGGCTTGGACCATGACCTCCCCCTTCGATGTTTCCACCTTCAAAATTGTTGCTTTCTTACCCAGAGCAGCAACATACACCTCCTCACCCACTTTAGGGAGCTCACTCCGGGCTGTGGTAGGTTTTGCTGCAAGAAGAAAGTATATATATTTGTAGCACATTCTTTTTCACTATGCATAGCTTTCTTTCCAAAACTTTAAAATTAATTTTGTTTCTCAAATTTGGATCATAATGGATGGCAAATAGGGACATGATGATGATGCAACTTCCCAATATCCCTGGTTGAATCCCTGACGTCCCATAATCAAGCATTGCTGAAGTATGTTCTGAAATTGGGGGAAAATGGCAAAAAAAGCCTCTACACTGAGTTCCTGATCCTCCCAAATTTTGGTACAACGGAAGTTAGGAGATGTTGTACACCGGAATCAGAAGGAAAATGATGATTTATGGAGTCAAGACTCAAAAGAAAAGTCTAGGAAGGACAATAAAGGAAACCTAAATTCCCTTTAACCAATATTCTGGAGGGGCGTTCATGGGGCATTACCCGATCTGTTCATATATAACTGACCCAACCTTGTACAATCAGGTCATGGATCGACCTGCTCCATTCTGATGGATACCTGTGGATATCCATGGAGTGGATAATGGGTGCCTGTGGGTATCCATGGGACGAAGAGGGGGCATGTAACATATATTAAATTAAATTATATATGATATGAAGTTATAGATTATGTATTGTATATGTCATATATCAAATTATGTTAAGTTATATATGACATTAAATTATACTAATTCGGCCCACGGTAAAGAAATACAAAAGGTTACATGAAATGTTCAGCATCCTTCAAAAAGCGGATATTGCTAGTAATATTTGCTATATTGCACCGGTGACATTTAATTTATAAGTAAATATCATGGGTGCAATATCTAAATATTGGCGATGATATTTGATTCATAATTTAAAAACATCGGTGTAATTTAGTTCAAGATTGAAATATCACTGGTGCAAGTTGATTCATAGATAAAAATCACTGATATAATTTGTTTTATGACTAAATATGATTGATGTAATTTAGTTCATAGTAAAAAGGAAGGAGGGAGTGCATGCACTTTTAAAGTCAATGTATGTTTGTGCTACTAATTATATACCCAACTTTATATGTTATATGACTATGTTTATTATTATAAATTATTTTATTATTAATATATAAAATGAATAAATAAATAAATTTAAATAACAAAAAAATCAAAAAGGAAAAATAGAAAAATTAACATATAAAAAGAAAATAAAATAAAATTCTGTTTATATATGATATTTACAAGAAAATAAAAACCCAAAAAGCTAAAATTTTTGGAACTGGATTTTGACTGAATCAATTCATGTACAACCAAAAAATTCAATAGAAAATATAAACTTTCCAGTCATACGACTCATACCAACCCATAGAAGCTATCGACACACCATAAATAGAAAATTTCAGGAAAAGAAATTCAATCCATCATCCAAATCAACCCCAAACCATGTAAAGATCAAACCTTTGTGAGAACCAACAAAGAAAGATTCTAGAAAGAACAGGGGTAACTACCGTGCAAACCAGAAATCATGGGAACCCAGAAGAAATTTCAGTGCAACAGAGGCAAATGCTCATGGGAAATAGGTAGAGGAGCTACTAACCAGTTTGCAGGACAGACCTTCCTATGCCACAAGATGATACATGCCTCCAAATGGAAGCACTTGGAATCTGCAACTGTGGCAATTTTGGCTGCAGTAGCATAGTAGGCTTTTCCCATTTTGGGTTCTGTTTAGGCTGTGTCCTGTTCCTCTCTTCCAAGAGGGAAGGGAAGATATGGGACAACAGGGGCAATCTTCATTGTTTGACATGCCCATGGGTTGGGCAGTGTCTTGAGGTCCATATATATGTGTGTTTGAATTCCTATGAGAAGTAACGAACAGCATTTGAAGTCCCTTCTTCTTATTCTTTCTATTTTTATGTGTTGTGGTTGATTGGTATTCCACCCACAATATCCCTTCATTACCGATCGTATCACGAGATGGCCTTCCCAGAGCTCATGCAGTAGCACAGCCGGGTGATGATAGAATAGATGAGGCGGGGGGTGTTGACTTTGTGCTTATGGGCAGAGAAACAGAAGAAACAATCAATGAGAAGTGGGAGATAGAGAGGAGGGGGATATAGTATGCAAGTGGGCTGTGATCTATGGTGGTAGTGTGTACTGTGTAGCAATGCACCATGGATCTGCATTAGGAGCGACTGTTGCTGTTGGAGTCAAGGGAGTGATAGAATGCAGCCGTGGGTTCCTGCATGCAGGAGCTGGAGTCCATTTGCCCTGGTGGGTACCCATGGGTCTGACTTTGGCACCCAACCATGGCCCTGACTTTGGGTGTGTTTGAATGAAGTAGGTAACTGACCTGGTTTAAGTTGGCAGGTATCCAACCCACATGGGTCGGAAACAACGAATGAGGTCAGGTATCCTGATAATTGGGTTTTTATGAACATCCCTAATATTCTGTGTATTTGTACTTGCAATGGAAATGGTGGAAAATCAAGTTTCCCTTTGTTTCTCTCCTAATCCGACCTCATGTGGATGGAAAAGTGGCTTCTACATCAGAAGGAAAGTAATGGAATTGTAGGAAAGGGAGGGAAAAAACACATACCATTAGAAAATAATGGAAATTTCTTGATCAAAGTAGGGAAAATAGTTTCCTTTGTTTTCCTTTGAAAGCAAGGACTCAAGTTTCAAGGGGAAACAAAACAAGAAATGGCAAGAGGTATTGAAATCTTAGTGGGTGGGAATAGGACATTTTGTTCAATGGGCATCTGGACAAGATTATTGCATCAAAAATCAAGCTAACTTGACAAACACTAGCTATCTAATCTAATCAATGCTTTATGGCAGATGACAGAGGCAGTGAGACAAACTACAATTCTTGTCCCTTTTCCAAAAAAGAGTCAATGTCCTATGACTGAGAATTGCTTGATAGTTGTGGTTCTACCCATGCAATTAGATTTCAGAAAAGACATACCATTGCTTCCATGGTGTTCAGCAGCAGAACTAATATTCTCTACTTGCCCACTTTTCGAAGGTGGATGCTCATTGCATACTTCAACAGCAGTTGCAATGTCATCCTCTTTCTCACCCTTCTTTTGATGGGAATCCCCTTTATCATCTGCTCTTGAAGTGACAACACCTGACGTGGTCTGTGTCTGTGCAATTTGCTTCTTGCGAGATTCATGAATTTCACGCAACTTGTTACGCAGAATAGAACGTGCTAATGAAGCAGTATCCATGACTGCTTGAGATTTTCTGGTTTTCAGTGCTAACTTCTGGTCACTGATTCTATGTTTCGCTGCTAGGAGATTTTCATGATTCTGTCTTGCTAGCCTGACATCCCATTGCAAGTGGTTAGAGGCTAACTATGTAACTCAAGAAACTTCGAAATGCCTTGTAATAAGAAAAATTGTGCTGAGCAAGGCTGATTAACATAGCAGAAAAAATATGCAAAAGCTTAGACAGATGAAAGAAACTAGTCTAGTGTTGAAAAACAAACTTCTGGGACTGATATATTGGTTTAAATCCATACATTACAAACACATTCATTCTGAAGGATTCAAAGCATGCAAATTCTCAGTTTTTAACACAAGAATTCTGGTATGAGATGGCATTTATCACATAGATTCCATACAAACATTTGTTTCTGACATATTTTCATCCCAAGGATTTCCTTTTTTCCTTATAAGATTTTCAGCCTGAGATTCAATCATATATTTCAATTTAGTTACCAGCTAAACTGCATACAATTAAAACAAATTTTCCCTCTCCAACAAAAGGAAAAATGTTAATTGAAAAGGTAAAATATTTTCTCTATTGAAGCCAGGAAAATGTTGAAAAAATGACTGACAATTTCTTGATTAAAGTCAGTACTCTCGTCACTCCATCCCCTTCTGTGGGCCATGTCAGCATTTTCAGTTCCCTCCAAGACACTATCATGTTTAAAAAGACAGACTAGGTTAAGAAATAAGTAAAGAAAAGTAGGTCCTTTGTCTCATTTGCTGGTTCAACTATTTGGTCAATTTCCATTGCCTATTATTAATTTACTAGAAGATCTCTCTGATGCAAATCATCACATATTTCAATACCATTTCTTCCTTCTTCCATGTTCTCTTTTATTGTTGTGCCAGGGGTCTATCTCAAGCTACTCAATATTTTATTGTCTATAAGTATTGTATGCATATGCCACTCCAGACATTTATAAATGTTGGTGTATTTTAGTCTATTTTATTTTCGTCTTATTGTGAGAGCAATAATAATCCTTGTCCCTCAGGGACATTTATGTACTTTTAGTTCTTTGATCCCTCTCTATATAAAGAGGGCCTAAGGTTTCTAATAAACTTGAACTCTTTCAACCAGCTTGGCATCAGAGCACCGGTCCTAGACCATGGCTCTATGTATCCCAACCCTCAAGGCCTCCTAAACCCTAACACCCAAATCCAGTTCTCATCTCCTCCTTCCTTGGTAGCGGTGGCGCTCTCCAGCGGCCCTCCAGCCTCACGCAGGTGCCCTAGCAGCTGGAGGTGGCATCCCTATGCCCTAGTTCAGCCTTGCAACAAGGCTGCAGTGGCGCCAAGGCTCCTGAACCACCGCGCAACCACACGCAGGAGCCTTAGCAGCCAGAGGCGGCGGCGCTTAGGCCTGATTCAGCCCTCGTGACAGGGCTGCAGTGGTGCGGAAGCTCTTGAACCATCGAGCAGAGCTCCGACAAGGTCCTAGCGGCTGGAAGCGGTGGTGCTGCAGCTCGATTCAGCCCTCGCGACGAAGCTGCAGCGACGCGGAAGCTCCAGCACCACCCACCTGCGCTCCGGCGAGAGTCAATAGACCCAGCAGCAATGCTGCAGCTGCGCTGCAACCTCATACAGGAGCTGTTGTCAGCATTGCTGGTCCTAGCGGCTGCTGGCGGTGCTTTGTAGCAGGCGCTAGCACTGCCGCCTAGCCTCTGTCAGCATCTCGACGACTGTCTGAGGCCGCAACTGGTGGAGATCGGTGGCACAACCACCTGCTGCATCCGTGAGGGGCATATTGCCCTGATTTAAGGACTGCGATCCTGTTCTGGTTGCAAGAAGGGAGCTAGACCTATTCACGACCTCCTTGGGTGTTCTCCTTGCACCTAGGTGAAGCTAACATTTGTCCAAGGAAGCCTCCTAGCAACTATGCAGATCTGAATCTGCTAGATTTTCAGATTATTTGATGGTTTCTTAGTCCTAAACACTTAAGAGAGGCTTTCAGATTGTGGAGATGGCTTCAGATGATCAGTCCGAGGTGTCTTCGGGCTCTATTTCGTACACCGGGTACTCAAGAACCTGTTCTTTGGTCTAGTTGTTAAGTTGGACGAGACCAACTACCTGCGGTGGTCCTAGACCTTTCTTATGACCGTCAGGGATCATAAAAAGAGCCATATACTTACCGATCCGGAACCTGAGAACAAGACTAACACAAATGGCAACTGGGATAGTGATAATGCCATGGTTTGTGCATAGCTAATGTAAACAGTTATTCCCAGAATAGGAGATGAGATCATGTATTATATTATAGTGAAGGAGATGTGGGAGTCTTTGCGTGATACCTATTCACATGTCAAGAACTCCGCACGTATTTTTCAGGTCTTTTACGATTTCTATCTACGTTAGGAGGGACTCACGTTGTCACAATATTACTCACTTATGAAGGAAATGCTGGAGAGGCACTACTCCTAACTACCAGGGTGTGCCTGCGAGTCCTGGAGGAGTTTCAGGAGACAGTTGGCTGCCTCTCTTTTCTTAACTAGCCTTGGACCTGAATATGCTGCAGGCAAAGATCAGATTCTCACTACTCCCGAGCTTCCTACCATGGAGGAAGCATATAGCAGAATCAGCAGAGTTACAGTGCATTTCCCTACTATCGATTCTACTGCTCAATCGTCCATGCTGGCTGTGATCTCTGGATGTGGTAGGGGTACTTATTCTGCACGTGGTCGTGGACGTGGCCATTCTTCTGGTACGCGGAATAGAACTCCGTGTACTTACTATGATAGACTTGGTCACTCTAAGGCTACATGTTGGCAGAAGCATGGTAGACCACTGGTGGCCAATCAGGCAGCTGAAATCCCAGATTCAACTCTTACTACCTCTAATGTTAGCTCCTTGAGTACCGCGATTGAAACTTTGCGGCAACAGATTGCTCTTTTGACTCAGGCTTCCTCCTCTTAGACTCGTGACACTGCAGCTATGGCTACTTCTTTAGAGGCTCCTACGATTGGTATGTCATCCCTTTCGTCTTCTAGTGAGTGGCTGATTGACTTTGCTGCATCCAAGCACCTATGTGGCGATAGAGGTTCTTTCTCCCAGCTTGCACCTGTTACACCTGCTAGGACAGTATAGGTGGCTAATGCGAGACACTCGCAACTTGTTAGCAAGGGAGATATATCTTTATCTCCTACCTTGAGGCTTGCAGATGTTTACTATGTGCCTGATTTTCCATTGAGTTTATTATCTGTTAGCAGTATCACCAAAGATCTGAACTGCCGAGCTATTTTTTATGCGTCCTCTTATGTCTTGCAAGACATTCACTGGGAAGATGATTGGTGGAGGGCATGAGGAACATGTGGTGTACCGTCTGAGTCGTACTACTTTTGCTGCTTCTACTACTCAGGGTCTTGCTTCTACTGGATATCCTCTTCAGTGATACCACCGCCTTAGCTATTTACCCATTCATCGCCTCAGACGTGTTCTACCGCATATCCCCTCCACTACTGCTCTCACTTATGATACCTGTCAGCTTGGCAAGCACCGCAGGGTTAGTTTCTCCAGTTCTTCCTCTGTTTCATCTGTTGCCGCATTTGACCTGGTTCATATGGATGTGTGGGGTTCCAGTCGTACTCCTGATCGACTTAGGAACAAATATTATCTTGTTTTAGTTGATTTTTCTTGTGTTACTTGGATGTTTCTCTTAAAGAATAAGTCTAATGTGGGGCAACTTATTGAAAACTTTGTTAAGGAAATAAAAACCCAGCATTCGTGTTTAGTGAAGTGTTTTTGTTCTGATAATGCTTTGGAGTTTTGTACTATGTGTTTACGCACTTTCTTTTCTAGTTGTGGCATTATTCATGAAACTACCTATCATCGTACCTCTCAGTAAAACGGTGTTGCTGAGAGGAAACATTGGCATATTCTTGATGTTGCCCGTACCTTATTGATTCATCATTCGATCCGGTCTCTTTACTAGGGTGATGCTATTTTGATTGCATAATTTTTGATAAATCGGATGCCCAATGCTGCGTTACATGAACGGATTCCTCTTCAGGTCATATATCCTGATCACCCCCTATTTCACGTCACCCCTCAGACTTTTGGTTGCGTTGCCTTTGTCCACTTATTGGGACCAGGTCGGGATAAACTTGCATCGAGAGCAGTTAAGTACATTTTTCTAGGGTATACCCGGATACAAAAGAGGTATCATTGTTTTGATCCGCTTACTTCTTGGCATTATGTTTCTGCGGATATTACCTTTCATGAGGCTGTACCTTTCTTTTCTATGACGACTGCTGAAATGCCTCCTGAGGGTGATATGACACCTATGCCATGTACACCTATTCGCTTTGGGAGCTTCCCTAAGATTCCTGTCCCTACTATACCACCACCACCACCTACTACGCATCTCTTTCCACGCCTGATAGAGCCACTCCAGATATACGTTTGCCCCCATACTACCTATCAAGGACCCCTACCCTTGCCTTCATCATCGGCTTCTCAGGTGACTCCTTTAGACACCGACGTATGTTTGCCATATGATCGTCACAGGGACAGGACATGTGATGTGCCAGGCGATGATCTTGATATTCCGATAGCCATTCAGAAACAACTACGAACCTGCACCACTTATCCTATAGCAGGGGCACTTACTATTGACAGTTTATTCCCTTGATTTGCTGGATTTACACAGACGTTAGCTACTACGTAGATTCCAGCCACTTACCGTAAGGCCATGCGTGATTCAAAATGGCAGGTAGCCATGGAGGACGAGATGGTCGCTCTTCGAGGCCGTGGGACTTGGGAGCTAACTCCACTTCCTGATGGTGTTGCAGTTGTTGGCTGCCGGTGGGTATTTATTGTGAAGTTTAACCCTGATGGTGGTGTTGCTAAATACAAAGCTCGCCTCGTGGCAAAGGAGTTCACCTAGACTAATGAGGTTGACTTCTTTGACACCTTCTCACCAGTTGCCAGGCTTCCCACAGTCTGGGTCTTGGTTGCAGTAGCAATTCAATTGGATTGGCCCTTGTATCAACTAGATGTCAAGAATGCCTTCCTTATGGTGATCTCCAAGAGGAAGTCTATATGCAGCAGTCACCTGGCTTTGAAAGACAGGGGGAGTGTGTATGCCGGTTATGGAAGGGTGTATATGGCCTAAAACAGAGTCCTAGAGCCTGATTTCAGAGATTGTCACAAGTTGTTGAGGCAGCTGGATTCAAGAGATCGACAGTTGATTTTTCACTGTTTGTTAGGACTACACGAGGTACTGTGGTACTTCTTGTTTATGTTGATGATTTGATTCTCACAGGGGACGATGAGCAGGGCATTGCTAAGGTCAAGTGCAGCCTTACAGAGCAGTTTGTTATGAAGGACTTGGGAGTCCTACGGTATTTCCTTGGTATCGAGGTTGCTCGCAGTAAGAAGGGGTGATCTTATCTCAGAGGAAGTATGCTTTAGATATTCTACAGGAGGTTGGTATGCTTGGGGCCAAGGGGGCTAATATTCCTATGGACTCCAAGATGCTACTTTATGATGATGATGCACGGGTGGACAGTAGACAGTATAGACAGCTTGTGGGCAAGCTAATGTATCTCACTATCACAAGGCCAGATATCTCCTTTGCAGTTGGGAGACTGAGTCAGTTCATGGTTAAATCAACACGTTAGCATTGGGATGATGCATTGATGGTACTTAGATATGTCAAGAAAGCTCCTGGGAAGGGTCTTTTCTTCTCCAAGGGGTCTTCTATAACGTTGGTTGGATACTTGGATGCTGACTATGCTGGATGTCACGTGGATCGCAAATCCACTACTGGGTTCTACACCTTCTTAATAGGGAATTTGATCACATGGAGGAGCAAGAAATAGGATGCAGTTGCGAGGTCCAGTGCTGAGTCTAAGTATAGAGCTATGGCTCAGACGACTGTTGAGATGACGTGGATCAGATCCTTGTTGATCTACATGTGCAGTTTTCTAGTCCCATGGAGATGAGGTGTGATAATGGAGCAACCACCTTCATTGCTAACAACCCAGCATTTCACGAGAGGACGAAGCATGCTGAGGTTGACTGTCACTGTACCAGAGACATTATTCAGAAGGGACTGCTATACACCACTTCTGTTGCACCTAAGGAGCAGACTACGGATATTTTCATCAAACCCTTGGCCAGATCTTCATTTGATACTTGTATGTCCAAGCTGGAGCATGATAAGCTGAGCATAATAGATATCTACGCTCCAGCTTGAGAGGGAGTGTTGGTGTATTTTAGCCTGTTTTATTTCTGTCTTCTTGTGAGGGTTATAATAGTCCTCGTCCTTCAGGGACATTTATGTACTTTTAGCTCTTCCCTCTCTATATAAAGAGGGCCTAGGGTTTCTAATAAACTTAAACTCTTTCAACCAACTACAAATAATCATTGCACATTTTCAGGCTCACAAGAAAACCACCTACAACTACCAAGCAAAAGTCCATCAATATTAACTACATGGGCGAATTACTTGCTAAACAAGATGTCGAAAATAGAAGCAACAATCACACGGACACAAAGATGTACGTGGAAAACTCTTTTCAACGAAAGGGTAAAACCACGGGAATGGATATCTAGCACTTACCAAGGTTTAAACACCGATTACAATACCGTTTCAATAAATTTCTAAGTGCACAGTTCGAAGGCACACAAAGGGTGCATCGTGGGAATAGCCATATTTTGACAGCATATTTTGACTATTTCAATGCCCTAAAAATAATCCATTTTGAAGGTATGCTAACAAAAATGATAGAAATAGTCAGAATGATTAGAATTTTAAGAAAATCACAAGCTTAAGTTGGATTATGTCAAAATGATTAGAATCTCATCTTCCTTCTCCACCAAATTAACCAAACAACACATCTCTTCATCTTTTTCCCTCTCCTCTCCTCACCTCATCTTCCCCACTGTAGCCCACCACCTCACCACCAACAAAGCCTCCACCTTGAACCTTCTCCCCTCTCCTCCCTCCCCGCGAGGCGCGAGCCATAGTGCCACCACCACCGAAGTAATCAAACCCACTGTTTCAACCAATGCAACAACAGGCAGCAACTACACCTACACGTAGGAGTAGAGCAGCAGGTAGCAGCAGTGCAACGCTACAACAGCCAATAGCATGCCCTAAAACGGTTGACATACTGTCAAAACGGTCTATATGGTCAAAATTGTTGGCATACCGCTAGCACCCATGTATTTTGATGCCTCTACCATGTCAATATGGTCCTCCTCCCAAAACCCCCCCATTTTGTTGGCAACAATTTATAAACTCTGATTAAATGGATCCACCCACTTACAACTCAACACAAGATATAACATACCTATGCAAGTGTTTCAAAGCAAAAGCAAATGACATTGCCAAGCATGATTATCGGTATCACAATTCAAAAGTATGTTAGTTGAGAATTTTGTAGTTGTCATATGTCTTACAAATAATTAGTGCGTGGTAGATTTCTTAACTAATATTCTACGAGGGAAGACTATGCTTCCATAGTGTATCAGTTCATTCCCCTCAATTTCTTGTGCATGCACTGATTCAACTGAGTACCCTACTGTCTAGATAAAAGATTTTTTTTTTTCAGGCAGTCCAGAAAAGTTTATTAAGAATAACCACAAGATACTTTCCGATTGTGAAAAAGAAAGAAAAAAGAAATAAAAACACCATTAAAGTTACTACCTAAATATCCATTTTAATATTTTCTTTCAGATAAAAAAAGGCCATAGGGCCAATAAGGCATCTAGTAAGGAATCTCACATCATTGTTTGACGAGCTTCTTGAAGATGATGCTCAAAGTCTAGCTTGAATGTTTCCATATCAAGTATAATCTGCATATTGCAGAAACAAATTTCAACCGTAAATTTTCCAAACAAAATCCAGAATTTCTTAAATGGAGGTAAATAACAGTTAAGACAAACGAGTAAAAGTGTGCCAAAAATCTTCCATTTTGCCTCCTTGGATATAAAATTATCTATCATAAAATAAGGCTTAGATGAATCTAACATCACAATTTGGCAAAAAGGATTGCTCAATATAAAGTTGAAATACAGAGTTGTAAACTCCTCTACTAGCATAGTCACCTGGATCCCACTCCACTAGAAGAGTTGCCTTTAATATCTTAGAGGATTTCTTTTTCTTTTCCTTTTTTACTTAAAGTGTGGGTACGATCAAGGCACCAAAATGAAGGCCAAGGCACACACAGCTTAGCAATGCCACAGCACACTAGCACAGAGAACGAGATGGCAAGAAGCGTCATCACACCAAGAGACAAGCAGTTTCATGCTATAAAGAGGGAAAAATCAACAGGAAGGGTACCAACCAAGCAAAGGCAAGTTAAAGGGTGCTGAATAATAGGACAATGAGAGTTCTGGAAGGATCGTGCAGTCAGCATGACTTGTTTTTGTTTTAAAAGACATGTATCCTAGGAAAAAATACAGTTCCCCTGAAGCTTTTATACAGGGTTAGGAATTATATATTATCACAATTTTGGGGATCATAATCTGTTAATGTAAGAAGTGCTTCAACTTTCATTTCAATCGGACACTCTTATTCCCCTAATTAAGAGGATGTAACATCTTTTGCAATATCTAGATCATGGAAATTTCAATACATTTGATGGAGGTGGGCATGACAGATTTAGTAGAAATTTTGTGCTCTTACTTTTGTTAGTCTATTCAAACGGTTAGATAAAGAAAAATAGTCTTAGACACAGTAAAATCAAGGTCTTGACTGCTATGCCAAGAATAACACAGCCAAAGTTCAGGTTAAATGAACACAAATTGAACTTGAGCTGGCCAATCTAATGCTCATTTCAACATCTCTCCCTCCCTCACATTCTCTCTAAATAGGACTTACCTTTGCCCCTAACCAACATCTCACAATATTAGAAGTGGCAATGTCAGGGGCAAAGGAGAATAACTCCACATAGCAGATGAGTTCGGAAGGGGTTGAGAAGTGGCACATAGTGGCAAGAGGAAGGACCATAGAGAAGTGCGATTCAGCCACAGAAAGGGCTCAGAAACAGTAAAAAAAAAACATATGAAGAAAAAGCAAGTGAAAGATCCCATTGTGCCCCTGTTTCCGTTGCTTTCATCACATTAGTGGCAAAGAATTCGAAAGTGGCAGCTTGACTTCAGGCGTACCTCCTCCTGTGATTATCCTTCTACTTTTCAAAAAAAAAAAAAAGGAAAGAAAGAAAAGAAAAAACCTTCAAGCATGTCAAACAACTCCTATTCAACAAGTTTTCTATTAAATGCATAGCAGGTTTGGATTTTTATAGATGGGTAACAAAGATTTGACACAACTTTTAGTGGGGTTGCACGAATTTTACCACATAGGAGATCTTTTTCAGTGAAATCTTGATAATTCAGTGATGGACAAGCTGGGAAAGGAAATACCAATTTGGAAAAATAGGAAGCTTGACAGTGAAAAACTTGCCTAGGTGAAGCTTCACAGAAATAATAAACTTATGAGGGATATAATTGGTCCTCACATCAACCATGAGATACTGCAAATGCGAAATCTAAGAACTAAAAGTATTATAATTGAGAGGGAGGAAAGCGAGTGAACCACCGCTTCTAGATATTGATCATGCTCTTCCCCCTTGCTCCCTTCTTTGACCACAACACTTCAAAGAAAGGAGGAAGTAACAAAGGGAAATGAAAGGAAGCAAGAAAGGGAGAGGAGGATAAAGGAGCCCGAGAATGGAGAAAGGGGAGTCACTTGTATGTGGTCATTGCAGCCTGAGAGTTGACTTCTGAGTTAGGGAGACCAATGATCATTTCTATACTTCTACAGATGTTAAAAAGACAAAAGAGAAACAATCAAACAGGAAGACATCCCATTGATTTCAATCCTTCTATAGATGTAAAATAAGAAATAAATAACCAAAAAAAAGATTGTCCTATTAAAATTATCAGAATGTAAATTAAAAGCTCAAATTTGTTCGAATGACAGGAATATCTTGAGCCAAAATAAGCATCCCAAAGATTTTGAAGGTATGTATTTAACACACTAATTACAAAAAATTACCTCATTAATTTCTGCACTAGCTGTCCCATATAGTTTGCGTGCAGTGTCAATTATGCTATGAGATAGCCCTAGCCGCTCAGCAATGTTGATAGCATTTGAACGGCCTATAATTTAAAGTAACAACATTCACAACAGAAATAAATCAGTGAAAAGTAACACTGGTTTTATGCTAAAAATAAAACCTTGAAACTATTGTAACATGTTCTTGCTGACATGCTTGCGTTGAATGTAGCAAGAATGGAAAGGGTTTCTGCATGAAAATGAAGATGGAGGACATGGACAAAACAGAATCAGTTTGGTTGGGATAAGAACCCCAATTGGCTGCGAACATGTATGCTTATTATTTGAGTGATTAAGTGTTATGGAGTTTAGTTAATTTTTATTTCATTGGTGCTATGTACTACTTTTCTTTTCTTCATGGGATTGTAATATAATTTGCACCCACCTCTCTCTATGTATAAAGAGCGGTAGGGTTTGAGAATAAATTGAGTTCATTTTTCCCAACTTAGTATCAAAGCACCGGTCCTAGATTATGGCCCTAGTATCTCACCCAAGTCAGCCTCTTAAACCTTAGCCACCCGAAACCCCTCCTCTCCTCCTTGTCCATCTGCCACCGCCGCTGGCTGCACTCACCACCGGCAACCTAGCAGACTGCTGCCAGCAGTGGTGGTGCTAATCATCAGTTGCCTCCCATCACTTGCAGGAGCCCCAATGGCAGAAGTGGGGGACATCACCTGTTAGTAGGCTTACCGACGACCAGCCCACTTGCGGCAGCAGTCCTCAGACCGCTGCTCACCGACCAGCAGAGGCATCGACAGTGAGGGGTGAGGGTTCTCTCTCCCGTCAGCAGCAAGGAGGGGAAATAGCCCCTGGATAGCTATACTAGAGTGTTTCCCTGCATCCTAATGTGGCCTCTATTGCTTCCAGAGGCTCCTTGGAATCTCTTGGTTTGATTTCCAGGCGATGTGTGCTTGGATCTTGTGATTAAGAGATTCATCTTCTATTTTCAGAGCATCTTCATGATCTGAAATCGACAATTCATATCTGATTTCTGAGTTTATCCTCCCTCTCAAGGCACGATGGCATCATCCGAGTTTTCAGGAGTGTCATCGGATACCTCTATAGAGGAAGGGATGTATAAAAACCCATTTTCTGGGCCTATTTCCTTTCATAGTGATACTTCTACCACTTAGAGGTTGGCCGATGATACTGTGGCCATCGCCCGAAGCAAGTATTAAAGACTACTCCGAAGCCATAGTCATCATGATGTATTCAAGGGAGCAATCAAGTTGGGCTTTATTGCATATGACAAGAGTCGAGGTAGTTTAGAGTAGCTTGTTGATTCAGGTGCCCCACAACACCTCAGTGGAGATCGGGAGTACTTTACCCATCTCCAATCAGTGCCAGCAGGTAGGACGGTCCAGGTTGTAGACGGTAGTCACTCTAAGGTAAAAGGTTGAGGAGATGTCCTCATGACTTATACTTGAGATTACCTGATGTTTTGTATGTTCTAGACTTTCCAATGAGCCTACTCTCAATTAGCAAGATTACTAAGGAGCTTAATTGCCGTGCAATCTTTGATGATGTGGGATGTCTCATTCAAGACAAGCTCACATGAAAGGTGATTGGTAGTGGAAATGTAGAGGGTGGAGTTTATCATCTGGCTCAGACTCCACTTGCCTCTACATGTAGAGGAGAGGTATCGTCTACTCTTGGGAGTGCATTTCAGTGGCATCTCCAAATTGGACATCTTTCTCTGGACAATCTTCATTGAGTCATCTCACATATATCCCTTCTGACCCAGATCTGTTGTGATGCTTGCCAAATGGGCGAGCACCGTTGTTCCTCTTACCCTGTGAGTACTTGTCCAGGATCGACAACCTTGTTTGAGTTGTTGCACACGGATGTGTAGGGGCTGAGTATGATACCAGATAGGTAGGGTTACCGTTACTACTTAGTAGTTAATGATTTTTCACGCCCATCGTTGATGTTTCTGTTAAAGAATAAGTTAGATGTTGGATCCATTATTGAGCATTTAATGTTGGGGATTAAGAATCAATATTCAACTACTATTAAAGTAGTGAGATCTGATAATGCGCTTGAGTTATGTACCAACAGGCTGTCAACTTTCTACAGGTCTCATAGGATAGTGCACCAGATTACTTGTGCTCATACCTCTCAGCAAAATGGGGTGACTAAAAGGAAACATAGACATCTTTTAAATGTTACTCACACCTTGTTGATTTATTGTAGTGTGCCTCCATTATATTGGGGAGATGCAGTTCTTACAACATGTTATTTGATCAACACAATGCCTAGTTCAATACTTCATGAGCAAATACCTTGGCATATATCGCATCTTGAGCGACCTTTTTCATATGCCGTTACGTCTGTTTGGTTGTGCTGCATTCTTCACCTCCTTTCTCCAGGATGAGACAGGCTTGCACCACAGGCAATCAAGTGTATGTTCTTGGGATGTTCACAGACTCAGAAATGATATAGAGGCTTTGATCCTATTACTAATAGGCACTGTGTGAGTACTGATGTTACCTTTTATGAGTATTCCATATTTTTCTACCGCTACCCGAAGTTTCTCCTCAGGTTACGGAGGCTCCTATGCCTATGCCTCTTATTCCCCTGGAGGAGATACCTATCTTTGCTCCTGCTATTACTATGGCTGGTCCTATGAAGTTTTCTAAGCCTATTGTTACATATCAGCACCCTCACACTACTTTCCAGATGGCATCTTTTATAGCAGCCACAGAGACACCACCTTATCCACCTCAGGTAACCACAGACAGATTGCATATTGATGATACGGTACCCATTGCTGATGCTACAGGTCCAGATGAGGATATTTCTGCTCCAAAGTCAATACACGAGGATTAGATGGATGATCTCGACCTTTTGATTCCCATTCGGAAGGCACCACAGAGCTGTACCAGATATCTAGTTACAGAGAGTTTGTCTACTGAGGGACTTGGTTCTACTTTTGGGAGTTTCTGTTGAGCACTGTCAGCTACACAAGTTCCTGTTATCTACCAGCAGGCCATACTTGACCCAAAGTGACGTCAGGCCATGGAAGATGAGATGGCTACTCTTACTTCAAGACATACTTGGGAGCTCACATCCTTACCAAAGGATGCTACAGTAGTTGGTTGTTTGCACTGAAATACAACCCATATGAATTTGTTGCATGATACAAGGCACTTGTTACTAAAAGATTCACCTAGACATATGGGGTTGATTTCTTTGACACATTCTCTCCAACAACTCGACTTTCTACAGTGAGGATCCTGATTTCTGTTGTGGTTCAGTGAGATTGGCATCTTCATCATTGATGTGAAGAATGCCTCTCTATGGGGATTTACCAGAGGAGGAGTATATGCAGCAGCCCCCTGGTTACGAGGTTTAGGGGGAGTGTGTATATAAATTGCAAAAGGCCATTTATGGCCTCAAGCAGAGCCCAAGAGCTTGGTTTTATAAGCTCTCTTAAGTAGTAGAGTCTATGAGGTTCCTCAGATCATCTGCAGATCATTCCTTACTTGTTAGGAGGATAGGGAGAGGAGTTGTTCTTTTGGTATTGTTGATGACTTGATTGTCACTGGTGATGATATAGTAGGTGTGGCTGAGATTAAGCACACTTTGGCAAATCAGTTTGTGATGAAGGATTTAGGACCCTTGCGATATTTCCTTGATATAAAAGTAGCTCACAGTAGGCATGATATTGTTCTATCTCAACGAAAATATGCCCTAGATGTGTTGAAGGAGATAAGTATGCTGAGAGCCAAACCAACAAATATTCTCATAGATCCTAAAGCACGATTATATGATAGTGCTGTAGAGCCAGTTGATAGTAGACAATACCATCAACTGGTGGGGAAGCTGGTATACTTGACAGTTACAAGGTTGATATTTCCTTTGCAATGGGAAGTTGAATCAGTTTATGGAGAGGCCTACTAGACAGCATGGGATGCAGCCATGATGGTGCTCAGATACTTGAAGACAGCACCAGGGCAGTGTTCTTTTCACTAGAGGGACATCTATGACAGTGGTTTGATATTCTGACGCAGATCATGCAGGCAGCCATGGTGATAGGAAGTTTACTACAAGTTTTTGTAGTTATGTTGTAAGGAATCTGGTGATTTGGAAGAGCAAAAAATAAATTGTTGTGTCCAGATCCAGTGTTGAGTCTGAATATCATGCCATGGCTCAGACATCTCTAGAGCTAATGTAGGTGAGATTAGGGATGCAAACGGGTCGGGTTCGGGTCAGGTTCGACTAAACCCATACCCATACCCATTTACAAAATTCATATCCATACCATACCCATTTACCCATCGAGTACAAAAATTCAAGCCCATACCCATACCCATTTACCCATCGGGTACTCATTTATAAATTAATCTTACAATCAAATCATGTCAAATTAGAGTCAAAGAAAAGGCAAAATCTATAACACCAAATTATTTATTTTTAGCAAGCTCTCAACATAGGAACTCAGGTTATTCTAATTTTATTGATCTACATTAAAATTATTACAAAAAGAACCTTTCAGGGGGAATACATCAAAAATAAAAATATAAAAAATATAAAGAAATACTAAATATAAGTACATTTCAAACAAAAAATCCCCCTCTCCAAAATAAATGCTTAATGGAAGCTTCAAAAGTGAGGGACTTAGGGTGAGACAGATATATATCTCAGGTAAATGGGGACTTTATTCGGGTATTCGAGTAGGGTAATCGAATATAGACTCATACCCATACCCAAACCTGGTTGGGTTTTTTAGATAAAACCCATACCTGAACCCGATCAGGTTTGGGTCAAGTTTTACCCATTCTTTTTGGATCGGGTTGGGTCGGGTTCGGGTCGGATTTATCGAAATTTGCATCCCTAGGTGAGATCCCTACTAATTGATCTACATATATAGATTGATGGGCTCATGGAGTTGCGGTGTGACAACTGGACTGCTACTTATATTGCCAACAACCCCATCTTCCATGAACATACCAAACACGTGGAGGTAGATTGCCATTAGATTAGAGATTTGATTCAAAAGGAGTTAAACTTTATACCCCCCAGGTTACTTCGGAGGCACAGACTGCTGATATCTTTACCAAACCACTTGCTAAATCCTCCTTTGATTTATGTATGTCCAAGCTGAGCATGATCGATATCTATACTCTAGCTTAAGAAGAATTGTTATGGAGTTTGGATAGTTTTTGTTTCATTGGTGCTATGTACTACTTTTCTTTTGTTCATGAGGTTGTAATGTAACTTGCACCCACCTCTCTCTCTGTATGAAGAGAGGTAGGGTTGAGAATAAATTGAGTTGATCATATTTCCCAACTTTAAAATTTGCAACTAAAGCTCATAGAATCTGGAGATTACATTCAAGAGCACTATATGCAGAAACTGGTCCTTTACTGTCATAGAATGGTAACAAAAGCTAGCTTAGTTCAACACTCTTCTCACATTAGAGCTGGACATTTGTTGGGCATAACTTGAAGAAAGAAACTAGTAACCCAAATCTGGCAGTGGCCTAGAAGAGGAGATTAACAAGTGGCTGATTTGCCCAAGTGTGAGAAGTGACAATTTCCCACCTTCAATTTAATTCCACAGAATGACTGGTTGTGGTAATGAGATGGCACAATCATGAGAAGTTAGCAATGGAACTAACAGAAAGTAATCTCAAAACGAGATAAATGTTCTAAAGGAGGATGCTATGCCACAGAAAGAAGCGCTAAAAGGACTAGAGCATCAGAAGAAACACTAACACAACCAATCAAATGATTTGAGTCATCCTTATCATAGACTGTGATAATCCTGGGATAAGACTCAATACAAAAGCTTCAGAGTTAGGCCTGTTACCAGTTTCAGAAGACTTAATATGTCAAGTCTCTTTTAGGAGACATCCATACCATCAATACATCTTTCTATGCTCATTTCAATCTTGTGCAACTTTGTAACTCCCTCTTCTCAATCCCCTTTCTCCTTGTTCTGGAAACACATCTTCTTAGTCTATATTTTCTTGAATCCTCCTAGATAGAGAAGGTTGGTGCGGACTAACTCCTCCCCCAGAGGGTTAAGGAGGATGAGAGTAATTATAAAAGAAATCTGAGACGACACTAAAGTCACCTAGTCTATTCCTCCCATTTCTTTATCTCTTGCCCTCTAAATGACAATTGAAGGAAGAAAGAATGGTCCATTTACTTTCATAAAAGACCAAATATGCTATTTTCTTGCTCATTTTCTTCTTCATGTGTTCTCATTTTTTATGTACTCTCACTTCTATTACAGGGATCTTTTATGGTCTATGATAGAGGCACAACCCCAGTAATAAAATTCATTCAATTCCTCCATCAGCATGGTATCATAGCAATGATCCGAGGAGACTATCCAATATCCAATCAACAAGTAGATTTCAATTTTTTTTCCGTCTTGTTCAAATGCAAACATAAGCATTTCAAAGGAAGATGCACTTCATGTTTTGCCTTGCTCTCTATTAGCCTCTTACCAGCATTGCCCATTTCTGGTGACCCCAGCCAGAGTTGTTCCAACCTTGATGACCCTAATTAGAGTCATTTTGACTCTAACGAACCCTACGCGGCACTACTAGAGTTCCAGTGGAAGGTTCCTTGCATTGTTGGGCCTAAAATGTCTAAGCAACACCTCTATGCCCCTCCATCAGAGGGTTCTCTGTAGTGGCATTGTATGGTTGTTGCCTTTCTCTAGCAGCCCTTCTCAAGCTTCTCTGAGCATCACAAGACTCTGATAGAGGCAGCTCCATTCCTCTCCTAACGTCAGTAGCAAATCTGATAGTTGCCCTCTTGATTCCAATCATCTAACGCCTAGACATCTAGAAACCCATTGTTGACAATGCCTTTCCTCTGGCTGCAAATTGTTGGGCTGCCAAGCCTTCCACATGCCATTTGTCCTTTAATTTCATGCTTTAAAAGCGCTATTTGGGTTGTTTTTCCCAAATTTTTAGATACCATCAGGCACAATGTCTGTTTTGGATGCATCTTCTCATGCTTTAAGGTCATATGACCAATAGCATCTAATCTTGCCCTCGAGGACCCTTTACTGGTGTTGCACTTTATTTAATGAAGTAACAGTGCTTGATCTATTGGTCTATTCCCCCTTGATAGTTGTAGGACCGACGATAATGCATCACATTCTACAGTGTCTCAATGATAAGCCAAACTGGTATCTGCAGTCTTTCTACCAAGTCTCATTCAGTGATGGATTGAAGATTTCGGCGCCTCCTCCTAACACTTTGTTTAAATCCCTCTAATCTATTCCTAACACTTTTCTGTTACTGGTCTTGGCACAATACAAGAAATTGGATCTTCTTCCCTTACTAATGAATTGATGCACCAGATTTCATCAATTTCACCTTAAGTTTAATCTCATTAGTTTTTTTTTGAAAAGAGGAAGGGTGGCTATTTGTATGATAACCACCCAAAAAGTTTACTCTCCTTAGTTAGATTACCAAAACCTTTAAGTATCAAGCTGAGAGTCCTTTGTTCTACACGATCTCTAGCAATGAAGCAAATTGGTGGAAGATTTGATGAGATTGCCTTTACTACCTTGGCCCTCCACCACAAAATCCGTGTATTGTTGCATCCTCCTATCCTACCTTTCTGTAGTGGCATCCACACTTTGGTTATCCATGTCCTCTTATCCTCCAACCTTAATTTCCTAAGTTATTGTACTCTAAGTCATCTAAGTGTAAGGCTTGTCAACTCGACAAGCCCCACAAGTCATCCTTTCCCTCTTAACAAACACAAGAGTCTAGTCCCTTTGCATTGGTCCATGAAAATTTGTGGGGACCAAGTCAAACATAGAGTTTCAGGGGGTGTATATTGCTTGTTTGTTGATGATTACTCTCGAGTATCCAGGGTCGACACGATAAAAAGAGAAGTGTGAACTCCCTACACTGATAAAGAATTTCTTCAAGGAAATCTAGACCCAATTATTTACTCCTATTCACATATTTCACAGTGATAGTAGTCTAAGGTGCGGGCTTTCTTTACCTCTATGCTAGGGGAGGGAGATGATTTCTAGTTCTAGCAGGATGACTGGCGAGGAGTAGGCTCAACTCTCAATGACAGATATCCCCACCTCTTTGGCGGAGTGGTGGATCCTTCAACCTCCGTGGGTGATTGCTAGACTGGGGCATGGCGCCCAATTTTTTTTTTTTTTTTGGGGGGGGGGTCTGTCTGACCAGAGATGTGAAGACTTCCAGCGATTGCTACAGGAACTGGAAGGATGAGAGCCAGAGGAGGGTGGTGACTCTTACTCATGGGAAGAAGGTGAATTCTCTGTGGCAAAGGTCTTCAACAGGTTGGGTAACGGTGTGGCTGATGCGGACGTAGATTTCTTGAGAGACTGCAGATTGCTCTGGGCGGCAGAATGCCCTTTGAAGGTGAAAATCTTCGCCTGGTTGATGAGGAGAGGCTGGATTATGACGAAGAGGTGGAGAGCAAGATGAGCCTAGACAGATGATTTGAGTTGTCCCCTTGTGGGGGAGCAGAGGAAGACATCCAGTATCTTTTTTTCTAGTATCCGTTTATAGTGCAAGTGTGGTAGAGGATGGGGATTAACTGGATTACTTATCAGGACATGGTTAGCTTCTAGTCTTCGTTCCGTAGGTTAAACGCCCATGATGGTGGAAGCTCTTCTAGATCCAAGAAGGATAGGGCAAAGGTCCTGGCAGTATTGTGGGGAGTTTGGCTGAGAAGAAATGCAGTGATCTTTAGGGGAGAGAGATCGTATGTTAAAAATTTTGTCTCTTCCATTTCTTCTCAAGTAGAGTTCTTGGGATCTATTTTGTAACTCTTGATGTAATTTTTTATGATATGGAATGGATATGGGTGGTTATCATTTGGATAACTATCCTTTGCCTTTAAAAAAAAAGAAGAAAATCCCCTATCCAATGATGCGAAAAATATCAAGAGGTAAATAAACAATGGATTCTCTCCACTCCATGCAAATTGATTTTGGAGTTGGTTCATAGAACATATTAGGTTCCTTTAGCATGACTTCAATATGGTGGTACCCCCAAGAATTTATTCCTGTTCAAGGAAAATATTTTCCCATATAGGGTATATATATTAAAAAATATTCACCTTTGGAAGGATATATAAGACTGAAAATGTTCCCAATTTTCTTGTCAGAAAGTTCATCAACCACAGTACATCGCAGCACCTCTATATGAGGCTCTAGTAAAGATCTTGAAGACCTAACTCTATAAAGTGACTCGTAACAGGACAGCTGCATGTGAACAATTTGAGTGATGACCATTGGGCCATCGCAGGATAACATAAGATTTCTGACTTTTCCTCACTGCATTGGCCATCCACTGGTTTTAACATCAAGCCAAACAGGGAGTGGACAAAAGGAAAAAAAAATTCAAGACAATGCCTACCAAAATGAACCTATTAGATAGAAAATACATAGGTGTAAAATCTCCCATTTCAAGCTTCGATGCTGCATGACAAAGATTATGTATGTATGAATTAGAACATGAATAGATGCATCTGCAAGAATAAGACGAGGCTTGCAGGTGTATATAACTATGAGTTAGATGGCAACCAGATGTGGTCAATGATCATGCATGCAGCATATGCAAGTAGAGCAGTGCCAATCATGTGCTGTGCACATGATGAACTAGCATGGACAAGAATGCTGGTATCACTCAAGACTGGGGCCAATTAAAATCAGGGCATACACTCAATGGAACATCTGCAAGCACCACAAGACAAATCCTAAGAAGGGGGAATGATGCCCTTGTTTATGCCTGTCCAAGTGCACCCTTTAGGGTGCATCACAAGTTGACACAGGGGAGGGTAGCAGGAGATGGTGGTATTGGGAGTTTCCTGATTGAACTGTGGGAAACAGATCAATTTGGTTGCCCAAACACGGAAAAAATTTTGGGAAATGGTTAATACTGCAGGTCTCAAGTTCTGCATTCGTGAAACAAACCTGGTACACCCCAGAGTATCCTGTAAGTTGGTCGCAAGTTGACCTCATCAAATTCCATGCATGCATTTTCGAACAAATGATTGCTGCCAAAAAAGACAAATATGTCATAGGTGGATTGTTATCAACCATAAAATCAGAAAACACAGTTAATCGGTTGAACGAATCCTATTCTTGTTATGGAGTCCTTACCATTAGAATTAGCTACCCGAAAAACATATAAAAGGCTACAACAATTTATCCTAACTTCCTTCTTGGAAAAAAAACAATTTATTACAACCAAATTCGGATATAATTAGATTCGGATTTAAAACTTTTTTCCAAGAAAATTTGCAACCAAATTTCTAATTGAAGCCTTACCCATATAAAGTCTCCATATGGAAAAAATTGTCATCTGGTCACTACCTTCACACCATTGGAAAAATATCATTACATTGAAAGCTACAATTCCTTCCATCATACCATTAATTCACCAGAATCAACAATGTCTGGCTAATGGTTTTATGGTAATAACCAAGGATGGAGGTCTGCAACCCTCTCTATGCAGGAAAGAAGCAAAACTAGCATTTTTAAGTGGGCCCTTCCAACACTTCAGAACGTAAAAAGTATTTATTGACATCAGTGTTGCTATTTATTTTATTATTTACCGATTGTGTAAGGGTCATGTTATACTTTTCCCAAATCTTCTATATAATGAAAATTAGGACTTCAATAAAGAATTCGACTCCTTATTTCTTCTTGTTGATGGGAATAAATAGTTTTATTCTCAAAGAAACCCTAGCCTCTCTCTTACATAGAGAGAAGAGGAAGGGAAAGATTACACGAATAGTCCCTAAGAGAACACAAAATAAGAAACAAGCATAACAAATAGAAGAAAATAATAAGAACTCTACACTCTCCACCAAGTTGGTGCGTAGATGTCCTTCAAGCCTAACTTGTCACAAAGAAAGGAATGCCACTTTTTTGGTAATGCCTTCATGAAAATATCTTTCATCTAAAGCTCTAAAGTTATGTATAGCATAGTAATTTTTCCTTCCATCACCGCATTGGGTATAAAGTGACAATTCATCTCAATGTGCTTCGTCCTCTTGTGAAAAATGGGATTACAAGCAATATAGGCGACATATTTGTTGTCACAAAACATATGACTCTTCACAGAAATGCCGAGATCAGCCAAGAAAGAGGTAATCCGCATGACTTCACACACAATATGGGCTATTGCTCTGTATTCTACTTCTGCACTAGGTTGAGCTATGATAGTTTGCTTCTTGCTGCAGCAGGACATGAAGTTGCCTCCAAGGAACACTGCAAATCTTGTAGGGGATTTCCTATCCTCAATTGACCTAGCATAATCAGCATCAGAATAGGATAATAACTCCAAGTGTCCATTTTTCTTGTAGAGCAAACCTCTGCCAAGAAACCCCTTTAGGTACTTCAGGATAAGGCATACATCATGCCAATGACTATAGTATGGCTTCTCCATATATTAGCCAGCCCTACTCATTGCAAAACTGATATATGGATGAGTAATAGTCAGATAGAGTAATTTTCCAACAATGCTTCTGTACCTATGCACATCTTCAAAGACAGAATCCTCAGCATGATCATGTTTGCCTTTCTACTCAATAGGAACAATAGAAGGCTTGGTGCTAAGAAGTCCAACATCCTCCAGAATCTCAAGGGTATATTTCCTTTGTGAGAGTGCCATCCCATACTTGTCTTTGACTACCTCTATGCACAGAAAATAGTGTAATTCTCCAAGGTCCTTTGTAACAAAGGACTTCTACATAAAGGCCTTCACCTCTTGGATCCTAGTGGTATCATTTCCTGTTAACATCATGTCATCCACATATATTGCTAGAATCACAATGCTAGTGGTCGTTCTTTTGACGAAAATTGAGTGATCAGGGATAAGCCTCTTAAAGACAATCTTAATTACGTCTGTACTCAACCAAACAAATCACACACAAGCACTCTGATTCAGATCATAGATTGCCTTCTTCAACTAGCATATTGACTCCCCCTCAACCTCATAACCAGGAAATCGGTGCATATATACTTCCTCTGGAAGATCACCATAAAGAAAAACATTTTTTATGTCTTGTTAATAGCCACAGAAAGAATGGCGTGAATAGAACTAACTCTAGCAACAAGAGAGGATGTTTCAAAGTAGTCTACACCATATGTTTGTGTGAATTCCTTAGCCACTAGTCTTGCCTTAAATTTGTCAATACTACCATGTGCACATCAACAATCTTCGCATCATGGGGAGTTGGCACAATGTACCACATGTCACGAGTGGTCAAGGCCTCCATCTCCGCATTCATGGCTACAACCTATTTGGGATCCTAGGAAGCCTCATTACTGCAAAGAACTTGTGAAAACAGTTGCATAGAAGAATCTAAATGGACAATAGAAGTACAATGCAAGATTGGATGCAAAATACAAGAACTAACCAATTTCCTCAGTGCAATAGGCCTATCATCCCCACTGTGGCTCTTCGCAGGGGAGGAGAAGCATCCAAAGAAAGTACTATTGGAGGCATTTCACTTGGTGGCCTGTTACTTCTACCAGAATTAGGGGAAACAGGAACAGGTATAGGCACATGCCTAGTTGGTGGTGTCTCCTGTTGTTGGTAAACCTTGGATTGAAACTCAGCAGCATGCACCTTATTTAATAAGTAGGGAACCTTTTCGAAAAAGTTATCAGCACTAACATGATAACGTCGGCTAACTTAGTCATAACACCAACCAATACCCCTTCTGTGTATGAAAGTATCCTAGGAAAACACACTTAGTGGCCCAAAGAGAGAGTTTGTCAAGGCGACTAAAGTTACGGACAAAACAAATACACCCAAAGGTACGCAGGGGTAAATATAACAAGTACTTATCAGGATGCAGTAATTGAAGGGGTGTATCACCTCCACGAAAAAAGGATGGTACGCGATTCACTAATTTATAAGGTAGACAACAGTGAGGACATCATCCCAGAAATGCTTAGGAACACTCATGGCAACAAGCAACATCCTGGCAATATCAAGAACATGGCACAGTTTTCTTTCTGAAGCCCCATTTTACTGGGATGTATGGGAGCATAAGGTCTGGTGAATAGTCCCATTTTCTTCAAGAAAGGACCAAAGAGGGTGTTGAATGAATTCAAGTGCATTATTAAATCTGAGATATTTTATTTTGGTAGAAAAGACATTCAGAACTTCAAAAAGAACTCCATTATAGAAATAAATTTAGATCTTTCTTTCATAAGAAACACCCAAGAAGCACGATTGAAATCATCAACAAAAACAGCAAAGTATTTATGACCAGACCCAGTAGTAATAGGAAAAGGATCCTAAACATCATAATGAACTAAACTTAGTACACTCTGACTCTGTCACTCCAAACGGGATGAGAACAAATGCCGATGACGTTTCCCAAGTTTGTAGGCCTCACAATCAAAGGTAGTGGAAGAGGGAATATCTAGGAACATATGTCACAGCTTGGATGTAGATGGATGACCAAATCTATAGTGCCATAAAAGTGGGTTGTAGGAAATGAATGTAACGCTAGCAAAAATGGAGGGTAGGTTGAGGTAGTACAACCCACCACACTAAAAGCCCCCACCAATCATCTATCTTGTCTGGATGTCTTAAAAATAACAATGATCTCCATCAAAAATGGTGTGGCACTTTAACTATATGTCTGTAAGCTTTAATCTAAGGAAAACTCTATAGTGCCAATAGAAGTAATAAGAGACCTGCTTTTGTTGGTAAGACAGACGGAGTTGATAGTGGCAGATTCTCTGAAGGACAAACTGGTAGCCCTACTAGTAAGATGAGTAGAGGTCACGGAGTCAATAATCCAGTCAGAAGTACCTATATAGGCAACAGTTGTTGCAATATCTATGGCATGTGCAATAGTGGATAATGAACACTCAATCGTCAATAAATATCACGGTTGATCTAATTCATCTGCAGTGAAGGGAAAATTGGGCTATTATGGAGCAGCTTCTGAACTAGGAGAAACCTCTATCATGGAAGTCTAGTTGGTCCAGGGTAGCCAGCCAAACTTTTCCCAACACCTCTTAGTAGGATGATTCATCTTTTGACAGTGGGAGCATTGAGGATAAGTATGTTTGCCACGACCCTCGATACGCCTACATCCATGACCTTGTCCACCAGAGCGACCGCCCCTCCCTCCAGATGTTAGGGTCGTGATCTCACGAATAGTCAAAAGGGGAAGTGGAAGAGCATTAGCATTAAGCTTCTAGAGTCATATGTAGACACTCTATAGATTAGGAACAAATTCTGCGGACAAAATTTAATCACAAGCCGATTGATACTAAGAAGAAAGGCCATCAAGGAACCGATATGCCTGTCGCTCACTAGCTCGATAACCTACTTATCATAGCAAGCAAGTTAGAAAACTACAAGCTCCTTAAACAATCCCTCGAGGATGGTGAAGTACTCAACCAAAGACATATCACCTTGGTTAGTACTCCATATCCGCCTGTAGATGCCAGCATAATAGGAACTACTTGTCTGCATCGAATATCTTTACTCCAAAGTGTCCCATATCTCCTTCGTTGTCCTTTTATACAACATATTGATTGCAATCTTCTGATCAATAATATTCATAAGCTAATTCCTGACAAGGTAATTGTCCTCCCACTTCTTGAATCCAGCAGCCTTGGAGTTAGGTGCAACATCTGTTATGACGTGCAATTGCTCATGTCCCCCAACAAATATATGGAAGGCTCTCGACCATAAAATACAATTCTAGGACCCTGTCAACTTAATGGTGGTCCCCTAAACAAAGGTTGATGCAAAGATCTTGGTCTCTGCGGCCAAGATGGCGGTCTTTTTCTGCGGTCAAAGACTTGACCGTGTTTGCTAATGTAGTCAAGTCTCTACTTGGTCTCTGTAGTCAACTTTCACACTCATATTCTCTTCCTTAAGAGTGTTAATCCTCCTTTTCAAGCCATTGATATTGTCAATGAGGTCCAACCTTTTCTTCTCTACTACTAATTCCTCCTATTGCTACTTATTGCGGTCATTCAACTTCTTTATTTCAGTGTTCAATCTCTCGATCCCGTCTTGTGCTTTGTTCACCTCCTCTTCCATCAATTTATTAACAGCAATCAAGGAAAAGTTTTCCTCTTCAACTTTTGCAACTTGCACCTCTATGATAGCAAAACTATCGGCCAATATAGCAGTAGCAAAACCCACTCTCAAAGGATTGATCTTTATTCCCTTCCTTTTCTTTCTTTCTTCCTCTCTCCTTCCTCAATTCTTCCTCTTCTTTCTTTTTCCTCTCTTCTAATTTGTTTTTCTTTTCTTCTTCTCTTCTCTTATTTTCCTCCTCTTTCCTTTTCTTCTCTCTTCCTCTCTGCCTTGACGCTGGCAAAGTTATTCCCTTCATTAATGGAACAAATGACCAAATTCAATCCTTCCATGTTGAACTCTCGTGCCCTTAAAGTGTCAATGACCTACTCAAAAGCTTGAGTTGCAACTAGTGTAGAGCTCACAATCAACAGTTGTGGGATGGGACCACTTTGTGGACTTCCAAAAAGCGTTGGAGTCAAAATGTTTCTATCATCATTAATATAACTGTTAGGAAATAAAATCAATGAGATATTATTAAGTTGTTTTCCATTTACGTCATTTCTATTATTAGTAAGTGTTATTTGTATTTCCATGTATGCCAAGGCCCTCTCTCTATATAAAGAGGACTAAGGCCTCTCTTTTCTATCAATAAAGTTCATATTCTTTCCAAAATCCCAACATGGTATCAAAGCCACCGATCTTGGTGGGTTAGGGTTTAGAAAGAGAAAACCTAGAGGGAGGCCCTCCGACGACGCCACCAGTCTCCGGCAAGCCACCAGAGAGGCCCTCTACTCTCCCAAGACTCTCTTCTCTTCTTCTTACTCCTTCCACTACTGCTACTACTGCAAACAACAGTCACAACATCAGCAACAGCAGCAGCAACGATATCAGTGACAGCAGCAATAATTATTGCTGCTACTGCCCTCTCTCTCACGTTGCAACAGACCCTGTTGGCCGTATAAGGCTACAACAAGTTCTCTCTCCCATGTATAAGTTGTCTTGTTTGGGTCCTTATATGTTTGAGTGGAAGAAACAATGAAGATGGGAACAACCTCAAGATGTCCAGATAATACGTAGATCTCATGCACCTCAAGAGAAATCAAGCATGAATTGACTCTGTGAGGGCGTACAAGAAGAAGCAACCAAGGTTGAAGACACAAAAAGGGACTATCACGTCGACAAGAGTTAATCTCCACCACCTTAAGGATCCAAGTCTTCGACGTCTCTCGCATCTCGACTTGCAGGGGTGTGTTAGGAAATAAAATCAATGAGATATTATTGAGTTGTTTTCCATTTAGGTCATTTCTATTATTAGTAAGTGTTAGTTGTGTTTCCGTGTATGCCAAGGTCTTCTCTCTATATAAAGAGGGCTAAGGCCTCTCTTTTCTAATCAATAAAGTTCATATTCTTCCCAAAATCCCAACAAGAACAAACTCCTATTTGGCCTACCTTGTTAGTGTTTGTTTCCTTTTGCTTCTTTGCACTTTCTCCCTTGCTCCCTCCATCCTCCTTTTTCTTCAAGGGCTCTCCAACCCCAACTCTGTTAGAGGGTTCGCCAACTTTCGACTTGGGAGTATGGGGGAGAGCACACATTGTTGCAATAAAAAAAATAAATAAATATCAAAAACATGAAAGATGATTTATAACAAAAACTACTTTCTTCTAGGCCTTCCACCCTCCATGTAATGGAGTTCCTTGGCAAACTCCTTGTCATTAAGGAGATCTAGGTCCAAGTCCTTGTACTCCATTACTACCATCATCTCCTTCTCTTCTAGATCACTCTTGGAACCCTCACACCAAAGAATAGGGAAACAAGGCTGAATTCTATTATTAATACTAACATATTTACAAATGTCTTCCTTATTTCACAAGGAACCAACCGCTCCACTTGGACCTAAGTTGGAATTGACCCAGTAGGGTATCAGCATCATCAGACGCACATATAATAAAAAGGTCCTTGAAAACATTCACGGAAGGAAGGAAACATTTAAAACCACAAATCCAAGTGTTTATGAAAATAAAGTTCCAACACTTGATGGACAACTAATCAGGGGCGATGTTGTAATGGTTTGGTGAGGAGGTAACAAATAGGTTAATTGGAACCTAAGACCTCTAAGAAATGCAAGACAATTGACAGGAAAATATCTTTCACCTATAGGCAAGCACAATGAATAATCTTTCATCCTCATTAGGAATGTGGTAACTAATCCGACCGATCAGCATTCCATCAAAGAACTTTTCGATCACTTCATAACTCCTCCATGTGTTTTCACACTCCCAAAGATGAGGCCTTTCCCAAGGAGAACAACACCTTCATACAGCTTCTTTTATTAGAAAAGATCATTACCTTCGTAAAGGTTCCTCATCGTTGTTGCTAGATGATTGCTGCTTCGATGAGGTTGCTTGTGCCCTAGAGCTCTCGTGCCCTTAGTTGTAGAATATGCATGCCTTGTTGAGGAAGACAAACAGTCTTCAACCCTTCAAGGTTTCAATTCAGGTGAGATTGTCACATCACCCTTGTGATGATTACATTTCAACATCGCCTGTTACTGCCTAACTCCAATTGTGCAACCATTAAAACTCCGCCACATCATTTTTTTTTTTTGAAATATTACTCGAAGATATGATTTCCAAGAATGGTATCTTTAAATAAACAGGTTCTGTATTTATAATCAACTAACAAATACCGGGGGAATTTAATTTCAATGATTACCGACATTCAATTCCAAGTTTAATCTTGACAATATTTAACTTGGAATGGAGGCAAAAGATGGTTTAGAAGCCAATTTTTTTCCTAAAGCATTGTCTACTACTAAGCCAAAATTACAATTTTGACTAGCGGCAAATGATGAGGGATAAAATTACCTCAGATATTTCTTGTGATTGTTTACTTCACTGATTGAAGTTTAGGCAGGATACCCAAATAATTTTTTGAGAGAAAAGTCGACATATCATAAGAATGGAATTCTCAGAGAATACTCATTTCTCAAAACCAATTTCAAGTTATATAAATTCTTGAGAAGTAGAAAACTTATTTCTCGGAAAACTTTCTCAAGCAAAAATAACTTCCCAGGAAGTTGACTAGGTCTCGCTCGAGAATTACAAAGAAAAGCAATTTCCCTTGGAGCTGGCTTTTGCCTCACCCAAGGAAAATAATAAACAAAGTTGGGAAGTTGACTATCATTACGCCCATCAAGAGCAATGACCATGAAAATACTAAGGAAACAAACTCAGAAAAATCAAGAATCGAAGACTCGGCACTAAGCCTGAAAAAAAATGAACAAATTTAACATCCAAGTTACTTCAGGGCTTGGAGGTTTCGCGGATATTACTCAATAAAAAACAGTAAGAAACTTTTGTCATCTAGGTGCAAGAGTAAACTCCATCGAGTATTGTTAGCCATCCTGAAGGATGATCCATGGAAACCTAGGATGCCCGAGTATCCTCTTTTACACAGAGGAGAAAGGACAATCAAATTTGCATCATACTCAGAAGATTCACACCAAGCAGATATCTTCTCCTGGATATATTCATATACACCTTGCAAACATGTCTATACACATTCAAGAATAACAACTGCATTCGTGCTCCCTTTTCTACCTTGTATTGCAAATGACTGACATTTTACAGGAGAAAAGGGCAGAATAAAGATAAACTCCAAGACTTCCTACAGTAATCTAAAAAGAGAATTACTCGGGAAGTCTCCGTGTGTTCAGAATCCCAAGAAAGTACTGAACTCTCGGGAGAATTCAGAATAAAACAACTCACGGAGATGAAGCCTCTAGAACCTAGAAACCGAAGACCCTCAAGAATTAAAAAGACAAGGAGCAGGGAATACAACCCAATTCAGGTGGTGACCATACTCTAGAAATGTCTACAACTAAGGGGTCAAGGCATCTGTAAAAATCGTCTCAATTTTTTCGAGAGGGAAAAATGATCTCAATTTCATTTCACTCACTTGTACTTTTGGTCTTCCATCTTATACACTCTTCTATTCGAGCTAAAAATTTTCTCTGAGAAGGTAAATTCATTACTCTAAGCCCTTTCTCATTTGACATAAAGTATGCTTCTCTATTTCACTGATGCCTTACGGAAAGAGTTTCACCTAGCATCCCTTTAGGACTAAGTGTAACATCTTTCATCTAGATTCATCAATGTTTTCCTGGTTGTTTTCTTCCGTGATATAAGGGCTTGGATCTCCATAGACATGGAGTTCATAATCTAGTCTTAACCTGACAATCCTCTAAGTACCACTTCTCCCGATATCTGTAAGATTGAAATGCCAGTTAGGTTTATTAGAAACCCTAGGTGCCTTTATATAGAGAGGCACTAAGGGATAGAAGTACAAGAATACCCTCACTTAACAAAACATAACAAAAATAGAAAATAAATAACTCAACACTCTCCCTCAACTTATAGTATAAACGTCAAACATGCTCAGCTTAATACATAACTCTAAACATTTCTTGGAGAGTGCTTTGGTGAAGGCATTTACAATCTGATCTTCAGTGACAGTGTAAAGTGTTGTGATCTTACCAGAAGTAATGGCATCTCTAATAAAATGACAGTCAACTTTTATATACTTTGTTCTCTCGTGGAAAGTAGGATTGTTAGAGGTAAATGCAACAACTTTGTTGTCACAATGCATAGGAGTAGGACCCAAAATAGACACTCCCAAATCACAAAAAATAATCTCACCCATAGGAGCTCACATGTTGTATGGCCCATAGCACTATATTCTGATTCTGCACTAGATCTGAAGACAACATTTTGTTTCCTCTTCAAATGACTAAGTTGCCACCTACATAGGTACAATTGCCAGTAGTAGAGCTTCTGTCCTCATGTGCCCTATAATCTGCATCTGAATACCCCCAGACATTCAGATGGCCATGCTACATAAATGATAGCCCCTTACCACGAGCCTACTTCAAATATCTCAGAACCTAACACACACCATGTCAGTGTACTTCTCTAGGAGCCTACATAAACTGGCTTAGTCTCTCAACAACAAAATAAATGTTAGGTCTCGTGACAATCAGATATAATAGTTTTCCCACCATAGCATGATATTTGGTGGCATCTTCGAGTAGTGAACTCTTCGAATCTGCTAATGGCAAAGAAGGGTCCATAGGGATGCTAACAGGCTTGCAACCCAGCATCCCTGTCTCCTTTAGCATATCAAGAGCATATTTCTTCTGTGACAAAACTAGACCTCCATCAACATGCTGCACCTCAATGCCCAGAAAATAATTTATCATTCTCAAATCTTTAGTAACAAACTGAAAATACAAAAATCTTTTGGTAGTCGCTATTCCGATCTCATCACTCTTGGTGAGTAGTATATCATCCACATATATAATAATAATAACAATTCCATCAGCCCTATGCATAGTAAAAACTGAGTGATCTGCAGTGGATCTAGTAAAACCAATCTGCTGTATAGCTTTATTAAATCTCTCAAACCAAGCCTTGGGGCTCTGCTTAAGACCATAAATTACTTTCTTCAACCTGCAGACTTTCTAACACTCCCCCTCAACCAGGAAACCAGGGCGTTGTTGCATGTAGACTTCTTCCTCTAAGTCACCATAGAGGAAAGCATTCTTAAAATCAAGCTATGAAACAAACCATCCACTGTTGACCACCACAAAAAGAAGTATCCTCACTGAGTTGAGTCTAGATACTAGAGAAAAGGACTCAAAATAATCAACTCAAAAGGTTTGTATGTAACCTTTGGCAACCAGACATGCTTTGCATCTTTCCACTATACCATTAGGGTTGCACTTCAGGGTGAACACCTACCTACACCCCATAGCACTTGGGGTAGGTCAGTAAGTTCCCAGGTACCCCTAGACTGAAAAGCAACCATCTCTTCCTCTATGGCCAAGGTCCAGGAGGGGTCCTAAGAAGCCTCAACATGATTTATGGGAGCATTTTTGTTGTCAAATGCAAGAGATAAAAGCCCCCTTGCTGCAGGCAAACGATTGACATATAATTGAAAATAGAATATTTGGCACGAGATCGTTGTGGGTTTCTCTGAGCAATGGGAAGATCCACATCAGATACCTCAGGTGATGTAGTGTCTGGACCTCCATCTGAATCCGCAATATCAGTAGAGGACTGGGCAGGAATAATGGAAAGTGATTCCTCTATCTGTAAAGTGGTAGCAGGAGGTCTGCGTTGAAAGTGTTGGGGAAAAGTATCTGTAGTGGGAACCTCGAGAATCCTTGGATAGGCTATAGGATGGACATCATGAGGTGGAGCTGTAGGTGGATCAAAGGCAACTGGAGGTGCATCAGTAGGCATAGGCAATGGAACATCCCGCGAGACTGTAGGAGACTTTCCTATAGCAGAATAATAGGGCATGTCCTCAAAGAATGTCAAACCCTTACTAACATAAAACTGATGTGACAGAGGATCAAAACAACGATACCCCTTCTAGGTTCTAGAATAACTCACAAAAATACATTTGACAGATCTAGGAGAAAGCTTGTCCACTTTAAATAAATGAACAAAACAGATACATCCAAACACTTGGAGGAAGAGAAAAAAGCTCCTAACTATGACATAATGAGTAAGGGACCTTCCCACTAAGAACCAAAGATGATACTCGATTAATAAAAAAAAGCAGCAGTAAGAACAACATCTACCTAGAAAGTGGCAGGCACATGCATCTGAAACATAATTGTGTGGGCAACATCAAGGAAGTGTCTCAATTTGCGTTCAGCCAACCCATTCTGTTGGGATGTATGAACACAAGAAATCTGATGTATGATACCAAGGGACTGAAAAAACTGAGCAAGAGTAGAGTTCACAAACTCAAGACCATTGTTCGTCTGAAACATGCGAATAGTAGTAGAAAACTGAGTCTTTATTTCATTCATAAAATTTTTAATCAGTACAGGAGTTTCAGATTTTTCTTTCATCATAAACACTCAACAGACACCGGTATAGTCATCCACAAGAACAAGAAAATATCGAAAACTCCTAAGACTCCTAACCCGACATGAGCCCCATAAATCAACATGAATATGAGAGAAAATAGATTAAGTCCTTTTATTACTACTAGGAAAAGAAACCCTATGATCTTTGCCTAATTGGAAAGCATCGCAAGCAAAGGGATCTGAAAACTGCATATCAGAAACTGACGACGAAGAACAGAAACGCTAAGATATCCCAATCTCAAATGCCACTGTAAAGCAAAAGTGGTAGAAGCATCAACTACAAAGTGATTTTTTTGTGCGAGGTTAAGGTAGTAGATGCCATCCTGCTCAAGTCCACCAATCTACTTCTTTCTCATGAGGTCCTGTAAGAAGAAAATGTGGTCATGAAACACTACTCTACAATTTAATGCCTTAGTAGACATTAAATTTAAGGTAAATTTAGGCGCATGCATGACATTAGAAAGAGATAGAGTAGTAGGCAAAGAAATATCACCAAAGCCTATCACAGAGGACAAGACACCATCAACCAATCTGACATGTACTGAAGTAGTCAATGGTCTCAGAGAGGAAAAAAGGGTAACATCTCTAGTGATGTAGGAGAATGCACTTGAGTCTGCAAGCCACGATGGCTTACAAACACCTCTGAAGCTAGCAGCTGTACTTGTCTTCTAAGTCACAGAGGCCCCTACAGTGGAAGTAGTCTGGATAGACACAAGTCTGTCATATTCTTCCTTGGAAATAGTAATCTGAGGACTGATCTGCTCCTCCTCTAGATAGTGATGACTGTCATCACCATAAGCAACCTGATTGGCCTTATGGCCCTAAGGAAACTCGTGCTTTATCCAGCACCTATCAACAGTGTGATTTGTCTTATGACAATGGTCACAGAATAAACCACGTCATTTGCCTCGGCCTCCTGCTTTCGCTCCATGTCCTCTCCCCCTGCCTCCTGAGATTCCTTTCCCACGTCTAGCCGCTACCATGGCAGAGGAATTAGAGGCTGGGATAGGGTCAGATATTTCAAGTCTGAAGAAGTGAGCATATATCTATGCAGGTGTAGGAATCTCCTCCAAAGTCATAAGTTTCTCTTTAACAGATTTGAACTCAGGACCAAGACATGCAAGCAACTGAACTGAACAAAAGGCCTCACGTTGCTTTGCAATAACAATGACATCAGTGGAGATTGGCCGATAGTTGTCTTGCTCATCCCAGAGACTTTTCATCAGCCATAATATTCAGCAAAGGACATAGTTCCCTTTCGAAAAGAGTGCAACTCCTCAATCACCCAGTAGATGAAACTAATGTTGCTCTTATGAGAATGTATCTCATAAAGAACCTCCCACATCTTCTTTGCAGATGCATATGACATAACCTATTTGGCAATAGGCTCCTTCCTACTATTCAACATACAAGTCACCTCCCAATCATTGTCTGCTTCCCAATCAACAGACTTGGCGGCTGGATCATCTTGCGTCATAATATATTTCTTGCGGTGTAACCGTACAAATCGAGAAAACAAGGTAGACCAAAGGTGAAAGTTGGTCCCATCCAACTTGATAGAAGTTCCCTACATGAAAGAGAATGCACTCGGAGTAGATATCTTCCCTCCTGAGTCGCTCAGGGAACTCTTCTTATCTTCCATATCATCCGACATGTGGAAAGCACCAAAGAGGAGATGCTGTCGTAGGAAATCAGACCATATATTGGTCACAAATCATCAAAAGAACTGAGAACAGGGATGCTTTCAGATCATAACAACCACCTTTGGGGCTAGATAAGACCCTAAAGGGGTTGTTTCTTCTTCCAGACCTTTGTATGGTTGAAGAAGAGAGAGGAGGAGATGCCTCCTAGCAACCGCTCCTCACGAGGGACGTGAGGTGCACAACTATAGACTAGAGGGAGGCGGCATTAACGCTCGTAGGCAGTGCTACAGACAGGAGGCGACGCTGCAGACAAGAGGGGCAGTGTTACGCCTCTCATGCCATCGCGGAGATGAAGCGGCAGCATAAGACCCTCAGGTGGTTAGATTGCCACCTAAAGGGGTAGCAGCATAGCCAAAGAGGGTCGACGACCCTTCTAACCGGCGGCACCAGGCCTTGCTGCCTGTTAGAAGAGCTGGCAACAGCAGAGAGGAGGCCAGCGGCAGCAAGGAGAGACTGTCGGCTTCTTAAGGTTTGGGTGGAGGGGAGAGGAGGCTAATTTTCCGGTGGGATACCAGAACTCCAGTCTAGGACTGCTGCTCTAATACCATGTTAGGTTGAAAAGTCAGTTAAGTTTATTAGAAACCCTAGGTGCCTTTATATAGAGAGGCATGAAGGGATAGAAGTACAAGAATGCCCTCACTTAACAAAACATAACAAAAACAAAATATAAATAACTCAACACTATCTCCATTGCAACCAGACATAGGAGATTTAACAATTTGAGTCAACAGCTGAAATAATTTGAACACTTGATTTTTAAATTTTCTCTTTGGGGTGATCCCTGATCCCCAAGCCACTCTTGTCTTTTAAGGATGCTATTATGAGAAATGAGCATTAGGGATTGCTTTTTAGGCAACCAAGCATGTTTGAGGGGTAAAATGCCCTTTGCAAACTACAAATGTCATTAACACCGACGAAACCACAAGCAATGAACAATTTGTGACAATCGCATACTGCAGAGAACATTGTAACATGGAACAACCACTAAAATAAAGCATTGCACTACTACCAAGGGGTTAGGAGATTCCCCTAAAATGAGAACTGAGAACTATAAGTAGAAAACCACCGGAAAGCACTTTTTGTCACAAGGAATCCTTCATGGCACATAAGATCTGAAAATCCAACCAGGTACTAACCGCTTGCACTACTTGAGACTTTCCCAATGGAATTGTAAACATAAAAGTGTGTCTCTTACACTAGCTGAAACAAGAAGGTCCTTATCATAAACGCCACCTGTAACTGCAAACACCAACTTAAGGATCTCTTCTATTGCCTCAAGTCCGATCATGATTTCTCAAAATGCTTTTGGTTCTAGAGACCAACCATGCCACTATTTTTGGACACAAATCCCAACTATACTGCAACCTCTGACCTAAGGCCCAACCGCATAACTTGCCAAGAGTCCAACCTTGACTGCTTTCGCCTTGACCCAATCTCCCTGCTTCAACCCAATCCTGCCTAGGACTGCAGAGGTTCCTCCTGCTTGAAGGATTACTTCATCACTCGATAGCGTCTGCACAAGCAACTGCCATCATACCACAAACATGCAAAGATCATGCACAGCATGGCTTTAGTACCTTTTTTTTTGTGAAAGGAGGCTCCGTTAACATGATGAAACCTCAAATAAGCACACAAAACAAAAAGATTTACATGGAAAGCCCTCCACTACATAAGAGAAAAGCCTTAATAGCACACAACACACAAAACCTTAGACAGCCAGCATTTCATATCAATTAATTGGAGAGTGAGCAGAATATATAGGTTCACAGCATAAATGGCTCCACTACCAAAATCCATATACCAATTAAAGGCATATTGCTCAACAGTTTATGCCACCACAAGAAGGCATACTTAACAATATATTACATACTTGATTAATGCGCAATTGACTTCCTGTACTGAAATCCCTTTCCAACTCAAAATTAAACAGCATAGGTACACATAGGCAGTTATTTCTCCACTAGTTGACCTACAAGGGAGCACACACAGCGCAACATGTAAAAGTAGTTCTCCCATCCTATAAAATTGCAGGATTACCAATAAATAACAAATAGAAAATAGAGAAAGAAATTTATACAGGTCTCCTCGCTTTGCATATTTGTTATATTGCACATGAAGACTAATCACTTTACTCCAAAGCAAACACATGGCTCACTGCCAGGCAACCTCCAATGTTATTGCCAGGCAACCTCCAATGTTATTGTCGAGATATTTGCAATTTGTGGGTCCTTTTTGTTATTTGATTATTGTATGGGGGTATGCGCTGTAATTGTCCCATGGTGCCTACATGTATGAAGGTACGTAGGGTTTCCCGAGTAATGCAATTTGCTCATTTGTCTTAAAATGGTATTAGAGCAACAATCCTAGACTGGGACTTTAATATATCCCACCAAATACCACCTTCATTGTCTTCTCCGGATCCAATTCTTCTTGTTCTGGTGTGCCATTGATTGCACAACAATTATGCAACCTAAATCACCTGAATTAAGCTAGATTCTAGCATAACTTAGAAATAATGTATTCATAGGCATCGTAATTTGCACAATAGCTAATTTATTAGTCATATAGATAATATCGTCATTTTATGACCTAAAAGAGATGATTTTATGAAGATGATTCGAAGCCGCGGATGTCAGATCAGACCGGACAAATCTGATCAGAACGACGACGGGAGTCCAACGCTTCTGAAATCGTCTCAATTAGACAACCAGGGCACCTTGTGTAGTCCATAAAAGAACGGAGATCATGGAGCCAAAGGACAAAAATCCAAGCCTCAGATGAAGAATCCAACCGCAGGGATGAATCCGGATCAACAATCGCAGTCCAACGGCGCAAAAATCAACCCGATCAGAGGTCTAGATCACCAGATACAAAGAAAAGATGGACGGCCAGGATGGCACCACGTGACACCATCACAGCCGCTCCCTCACCACCGCCCCATCTAGGAAGGCTACACCGCATGCTGTGGGACGTTGGATCTCCATCCAACGGTCACGAGCACGCCACGTCGCCTGCCCAGACTAGATAACCATAAATAGAAACAAACAAGTATATATAACAAAAGGTTCACGTAGGGCATTGGCTCGCGCGCTTGTGCGTGAGATCTGGAGACACCCATTCGAGTTGCAATTCACACGAGGGCAGGCGTGGATTAAATCAGGTCATCAGATGAGGAGTGGAAGGCAGTGATCGAGTCCACGTGGCGAAGCGATCAGACGCACGATCCCACGCCCTTTTCAAACAAACGCAGCGAGGCGCGAGCGCGTTATGATCGGACGGCTAACGTTGAGGCAGGTTTTGAAGGCGAGCAATGGGCGAAGATAAGCACGTGTGTGAGGAGGAATCAAAGCCGCGCGATCGAAGATCGACAATGCAGCGGTTGCCACGTGTCGCCACCAGAGCGAATCCGAGCGTTTTAGGCACAAATGAAGTATTTTGAGGCCAAATCAAAGCCGCTGATTGGGAGATCAACGGATCTGATCAAATAAGAGTTGTTACACGAGATTAAGTCCTCAAATACCCTTTTTGCCCTCCATCAAAACTATAAAAGAAGACCCAGGACCTCCCAGTTGAAGCATCTCTCTTTCCCATCAACTCCAGATCTCTTCTACCATCTTCTCTGCAATTCTCCATCTCGCTGCAACTCCGTCCCGACGCTCTGGATCTGAGGTGTTGCCACATCTCGCACAAGCATCCCACAAGCGACGTCTCTCTGCCTCCTTCTATCTATCTTTCTCTCTCTTTCTCTATATCTATCTCTACTTTTTGCATAGCAATTTCTATTGAGAAAAGCTCTTTATCAATGCAATTAAATTTAATCTTATGGATACCTAATGCCTCTTTATACATATATACATATATAAATACCGTTAGAACTAGTTTATTGAAAAGCTTCTGTTAAAAAATCGAGATTGCCTCCTTGCGAATGACCCAATACTCACCGGAGTTTTATAAATTTATTTGTCGACGTGTTTTCGCGTTATACTACAACTGAATAATCTTTTAAAATGTGAATTACGTGTCGAACAGCCATCATCTCTGGCATCTGCATAGCCACACACAACAGTGCCTTGGGTGCCATTGTAGCTGCAGCACTACAAGGCAACGCTGTGTAGGCTACAACAAGGCCAGAAGCCACTGCCACCAGCTGTGTACCATTGCCAGCAACACTAGGCATCACCATGGCAGGTTGCCTAGTGCCACCAACAGATGTTGGCAGCCTACAGCGCCATCGCATGCCTTCCTCCCTCCTAGTGCTACTGCCAAGGTTATTCTGACCTTGGTGTGCGGGTGTAATCCTACAGGAGGGCAAGTGGTTGGTCTTGATCACCATATCATATTCTAAAATCCCTATTTCATATTAGGATTTGGCTCTTTGTGATATGATCTATGATCTGATTTTTTTAGTAGAATAAGCCCCATCTATAGACCCACAAATCCGAATATTATGACAGATAACAAGGACGCATCAAGCAACTCGATGGGGAAGTCATCTACCGCATGCGCATCTTCTCCCATGCAGGGCACTTCCATCAAACTAGATGGAATCAATTTCCTTTAGTCTACATCTTTCGCTTGATTTGTAGGATCTCACAGGAGGAAGTATATCTTGAGGAAAGATGAATTGGCCGCCAAGAATAAAACAGAAGACTGGGAGGCCAACAATGATTGGGTTACCAAATGCATGCTGAATAGCATGGAGCCCATTGCCAAACAAGTTATGTCCTATTCATCGGTAAAAAAGATGTGTGAGGTTCTTCGTAAGATTCACTCTCAGAAGAACAATATTACCCGTCTGGTAATAAAGGATATCCACATGTTCCAGAAAGGAATCATACCCTTGGCAGAGTGTTATGGTTCCTTGAAGAACCTTTAGAATGAGTAAGACACCTATCAACCCCTATTGTTTGACAATATCAATTATGGCCAAGTAGAGGGAAGCCATACAATCAGTACTATTTTTGGCTACGCTTGGTCCTAAGCATAAGGTAGTCAAGGATCAGTTGATGACGTCTAAGGAGATACCTACCCTAGCATAGATCTATACACGCCTCTCCTATCTCGAGTTGATTCTATTTAGGTGACTAATTCGTCTGCCATGGCATCAGCAGGCCGTGGCCGTGGAGCTCCCTCAAGCAAGGGGATAGGGTGCACCTTCAGTGGAGGTGATGGCTGTGGACAAGGTCATGGTGGTCTATTCTATGAGCATTGCCACCGACTTGCTCATATCATTGACCGATGTTGTATCAAGCATGGTTATCCACCAGGGCAGGGTCCACGTGTCCACTAGGTTTCTACTAGAGCTGAGGAGACATACTTTCAAGAAGAGGATTGTTCTGCCTCTCAGGTCATCATCCCTAGAGAGGAGTATGATCATTTGATGATGTCATAAGCTTCATCTTCTATTGGGGCATCTATTATAAGATCGGCAAGTACTACAACGATGTCTATTCGGTCTCATGCTCTAGAATGGGTGGCAAATTCATGTGCTTTATTTCATATCACTGGTGATGCAACCTTATTCTCCTCATTATGATCCTTGGACAATCCATTCAATGTGAGAGTGGTGAATGGTATCCTATCTCCTGTGACCGGATGTGGAGACATACCACTTGAAAGATCCTTGACTATGATGTTTTACACTCCCCCACAATAACAAATCTAGGAGGCTGCTGCATGTAGACTTCTTCATGAAGGTCTCCATAAATGAAGGTGTTTTTGATATCTAGCTAATAGACTAGCAAGTCCATATTGACAATAATAGAGAAGAATGTGGATAGAATTTTGACGAGCCATTGGCGAGAAGGTCTCAAAGTAGTCAATGCCAAGGCTTTGTGTATAACCTTTAGCCACAAAGCGTGCCTTGTGTCTGTCAATAGAGTCATTAAGGAGACACTTAAGAGTAAACACCCATCTACACCGCACAACTATAGCACCTGAGGGTAACCCCACCAAGTCCCATGTGCCACGGGATTGTAGCATTGTCATCTCATCCTCCATGGCTGCTTACCAGGAAGCATGCTGGAGAACCTTTGTATGACTGCGAGGAACCTGGTAATTGTCCACAGCCATAGAAAATAGGTGAAAAGTAATATGTAATCGATCATAACACATATGCTATGAAAGAAAATAGTGGACACATGATCGTTGGGCCTTCCAATGAGCAATAGGAAGGTTGAAGTCAAACCCCTCTGAACAAGGGATTACATAATCTCTATCGGATTCAGCAGGACCTGCAGAGGTAAAAGCAGGGATGGTAGTAAGTGGTTCCACACTAGGTGGAAGAGGAACATGTCGGCGGTAGGTCATAGGTAGAAGGGTAGTGATGGTGATGGCATTGGTGATTGAGATGGCTCAGAGGAACCTGGCATAAATCTATGTGGTGGATGGGAGGCTCAGAGGGCCCCAGATGCGTTGCAAACAACACAAGTAGAGAGATATCAAACGACAATGGAGGATGGAAGCTCTTTTCTTTGGGTTGATAATAAAGAACTTCCTCAAAGAAAGTTACATCAACACTGACATAGAACTTATGAGCCACAAGGTCATAGCAGCTATATCCCTTTTAGGTATGCGCATATCCCAAAAAAATACACCTCATAGAGCAAGGAGATAACTTATCCACCTTGAACAAGTGGGCAAAACAAAAACAACCAAACACAGCAAGAGTGATATGAAAAATATCTCGACCAAGAAATAACATAGAATAAGGTGTCGTTCCCTAGAGAACAAAGAAAGATACCCTATTGATAAGAAAAGCATCAAAACATTTGTCCAATACTAGAATGGAACATAGATCTGAAACATGATAGTCCCGACCACATCAAGCAAACGTCAAAGTTTGAGTTCAGCCACCCCATTTTGTTGTAAGGTGTAAGCACAAAAAGTTTGGTGAACGACTCCCAACAAAGTAAAGAAATTAGTTAAACTAGAAATCACAAACTCAAAACCATTATTACTCCGAAAAATACAGATAATAGATGAAAACTGGGTCTTTATTTCATTTCAGAAAAGAAATTCTTAATGATAATAAAGCCACAGCATTTATTGCTAATAATTCGACTTTTCATGAGAGGAAAAAACATATTGAGGTAGATTGTCATTTTATGAGATGCGATGCTTACAGGGAAGATATTTACTTCAAACATCTCCACAGAAGACTAAGTGGCTAACATCTTCACCAAGGCTCTCTCCAAGAAGTGTCTTACTATCTGTGTTCCAAGCTGAGCATGTCTAACAATTATGCTTCAACTTGAGGGGAGTGTTGAGATATTTATAATTTATGAGTCCTTTTTGTTAGTTTATTATTGTATAGGGGTATGTTCTATAACTATCTCACGATGCTTCCTTATATAAAGGCAAAAATCGACATCTTGTGATAAAGCTAGATGTTTGAATTTATGACAATAAAAAGAAAGCAAAAAGCATGCACTGGTTGGCCTCGATACATGTTGAAACAAAAAAGCATTGTTTACTACCTTGTTATATCTCACTCTTCGGAATCATAATATAAAACTTTGATTCTAGACAAAAATGTTGGAGACTGACATGATCTCCATATTGGAGATTGTGGAGATCTTCCAAGATCCTCCACGTTGAATAAAGGAGAAGAAAACTTTCCTTTCCTATTATCAACTTTCCATGTTTTATGGTTTCTTATTATATGAGTATCCCTTTAGGAAAATATATGTTACCATTTGATTTGATTATGTTAAAGATATGTTTTACTATTTTAAAAAGATTGTGTAAGATTTGTAAAGTAAGACTGATCTCTCTATATAAAGAGATCAAATCCCCTATTTGTCTTTGAGTTTCAATAATAAAGAACTCCGAGTTTCTTCTACATGGTACCAGAGCAGGTTCTCCTGGGAACCATGCCTCCAACGATGTGCCTAGAGATCTCGTTATCTCTCTCCTACGTGAGGAACTCCACGCATGATCTAAAGGTTAGACGTGACCAAGGCAGGACCTTGGTTCTCTGGCGTCAATGCTTGAAGAAGAAAGAGGGCCATGCAACCCTCTTTCTCCTTACGCATGGATTAAAATCCACATTATACCTTATGCGTAGGCCAATCCCACATGTGATTGGTTTTTTTTTTTTTTTTCGAGGAAACTTGGGTTTCTTCCATGCCAATCTTTGCATAGAGATCTCTTCCTGTGACTAAGCCATGGCCAATGCGGGGCAACCACCATGTGCTTGAGATCGTCTCCCATTCTACTACGACTACTACTCTGGTACAGTTGCCATCTACTTGAGATCATCTCTCACTTATCACTGCTTTGGATCATCTCCCATCCAATTTAAAGATCAACCACCGTCTATGCATGCAACATCAACACATGTGCTCTCTCACATGTTAGAGACATCCAACTTTGGGGGGGGGGGGGGGGGAGTGTTGGAGATTGACGTGATCTCCATGTCGAATAGAGAAGAAAATTCCTCTTTCCTATTATCCACTTTTCAAGTTTTATGATTTCTTGATACAGGATTTTCTCTTTAGAAAAATATCGGTTAGAAATTGATTTGATTAGGTTAGAGATATGTTTTATTATTTTTAGAAGATTATGTGAGATTTATAAAGTAGGATTAATCTCTCTGTATAAAGAAGACATCCTCTCATTTGTTTTTGAGTTTCAATAATAAAGAACTCCAAGTTTCTTTCACAAAAGTTGGGATGAAATTGCATAAATCTTATTCAGGAGACCCTGGTGCCTTTATATAAAGAAGCACCAAAAGGAGAAATTAAACACAAACCCTCACATAACAAAACAAAATAAAAGACAAACTACAAAGAACTAAAAAACAACTCAACACTCCCCCTCCAGCTAGAAAATAAGCATCAAACATGCTCAGCTTGGAATAAAGACCGTGCAGTCGCTTCCTGAAGAGTGCTTTGGTGAAGATGTCTGCAAGTTGATCTTCAATACATGTGTAGGGTGTATAAATCTCTTTTGATGCAATAGCCTCCCTAATGAAGTACAATCAACCTCAATGTGTTTATTGTTTAGTTCTCTCATGGAGGACAAGACTATTCTCAATAAAAGTGGCAACCTTGTTGTCACAGTGCATAGGAATAGGACCAGTGACCTATACTCCAAAATCCTCTAAGATGGATCGAACCCAAAGTAGCTCACAAAAAGTCTGAGCGATAGCTTTGTACTCTGATTCAGCACTTGACCTAAAGACAATTGCCTGCTTCTTGCTTCTCCATATAACCAGATTTCCCCCAACAAATGTACAATATCCTGTAGTGGACCTCCTATCCTCATGTGCTCCAGCATAATTAGCATCTGAATAGTCACACACATCCATCTGCCCATAGCCATAGCTTTGTACTCTAATTCAGCACTTGACCTAAAGACAATTGCCTGCTTCTTGCTTCTCCCTATAACCAGATTTCCCCTAACAAATGTACAATATCCTATAATGGACCTCCTATCCTTATGTGCTCTAGCATAATTAGCATCTGAATAGTCACACACATCCATCTGCCCATTGTTCTTAAAATAAAGTCTTTTCCCAGGTAAACTTTTCAAGTACCTGAGAATCTAGCAAACTCCATCCCAATGGACTTCTCTTGGTGATTACATGAATTGGCTCAACCTCCCAACTACAAAGGCAATGTTAGGTCGACTAACTGTCAGATATAATAGCTTACCAACCATAGCACGAAGTCTAATGGCATCTTGCAGTAGGGGACTATCACCATCTGCAAGAGGCAAGGATGTATCCATAGGCACATATGCTGGTTTGCACTCCAATATACTAGTGTCTCTTAATATGTCTAGAACATACTTGCGCTGAGACAGCACAAGTCCTTGAGTATGTTGCACCTCAATGCCAAGGAAATAGTTGATGGGAACTAGATCTTTGGTCACAAACTGTGACTGTAGCAACACCTCTATCTCTTTTATACCTTTCTTGTTTCTGCTAATCAGTAGTATATCATCAACATAAACAATAAGTATAACAGAACCTATCTTCGCATACAATGTAAAACAGAACAATTAGTAAAGGATTTAGCAAAGCCGTACTCCTGGACTACCTTGCTAAACTTCTCAAACCAGGTTCTAAGACTTTGTTTCAGCCCATAAATAGCTTTCTTTAGCCTGCATACTTTCTAACCCTCCCCCTTATTGGGAAAACCTGGTGGTTGTTACATGTAAACTTCATCCTCCAAGTCTTCATAAAGAAATGCATTCTTTATATCTAGCTGGTGAACAATCCAACTCTCGTTAACGCAAAAGAGAATAGTATTCTAATAGAATTAAGGCAAGCGACAGCAGAGAACGTCTCAAAGTAGTCAACTCCAAAAGTCTGAGTATAGCCTTTAGCAACAAGGCGTACTTTGTCTCTCCACAGTATCATCTAGACAACATTTGAGGGTGAAGACCCATCTACATCCCACAACTATAGCACCTGGGGTTAGGTCAACCAATTACCACGTGCCACGGGACTACAAAGTAGTCATTTCTTCCTCCATAGCCAAGGTCCAAGATGGATCTTGGAATACCTCTTGGTGGTCCCGTGGTACTTGTTGTCCAACTGCAGGAAACTGTCAAATGACATAAATTGTAATACAAAATATTTAACACAAGATCGTAGAACCTTCCTTTGTGCAATAGGAATGTCCAGGGTAGTAGTCTCAGTAGCAGTCGGTACCTGGTCCTCAGACGAGTCATCAGTAGCTGGTGGAGACTGAGCAAAAATGGTAGATAATGGTTCATTTACCTAAGGTACATCCATAGACCTACACTAAAAGTGCTTAGGAAATGTATCTGTATCAGGGACATCTGGATGACATGAAAAAGGACCAGGATCAGGTTAACTAGTCCTATGCATAGGTGGCTCAAATGGCTGTGGTGGCTCAGAGGGCATAGGAAGGGGAACCTCCTGAGGGTGGAAAGAAGTGGATTTCTCCCCTTGTTTGTGGTAGTAAAGAATCTCCTCAAAGAAAGTAACATCAATAGAAACATAAAACTTCTGTGATACAGGATCATAGCACTTGTACCCTTTCTAGGTCCTAAAGTAACCCAGAAAGACATACTTCATGGAACAAGGAGAAATCTTATCCACCTTATATAAGTGGACAAAGCACACAGTTAAAAGCCATCGGAGTGATAGAAAACATCTCATTGCTCGAAAATAGAAAAGAGTATGGGATTTTGCCCCCAAAAATTGAAGAGACACAATTTACCAAGTATGTGGCCATTAAGACGGCATCCACCCAAAAAGATGAAGGAATATTGATCTAAAACATAATGGTACGTGCCACATCAACAAATGATGAAGCTTACGTTCAACCACCCCATTTTGTAGGGAGGTATGAACGTAAGAAGTCTGGTGAACAAGACCAAAAGATTGGAAAAACTATGTAACCTTCACATTCACAAACTCGAAGCCATTATCACTCCGAAAAACTTTAATAATAGTGGAAAAACTGAGTCTTCATTTCTTGAACAAAATTTTTAACAAGATCAAAAACTTCGGACTTCTCTTTCATCATAAAGATCCAGGACATCCTGGAATAATCATCCACAAGAACAAGAAAGTACTGAAAACCTCTAATACTCTGGACCTTACATGGGCCCCAAATATCAACACGAATCAAATCAAATAAAGACTCAGTTTGTTTATTACGCGACGGAAAAGAAGACCTATGATGTTTGCCCAATTGGCATGCTTCACACTGAAAAGACATAAGAAAAGACAACTCTGGAAATTGACAACGAAAAACATGCAGACTAGGATGACCAAGGAGATGCCACTGAAGGGCAGTAGTGGCACAAACCGCATTAGTAGTAGGTGAAGGTGAAACATGAAGGTAGTAGAGACCATTCTACTCAAGTCCCCCATCAATCTGCCTCATTATCTAGAGGTCCTGCAGGTAGAAATACTGGTCATGAAACACTACTCTACACTGTAAATCCTTCGTAATTTCACTAATAGACATCAAATTAAGAACAAACTTGGGAGCATGCATAACATTTGATAAAGGCAAAATAGAGGATATGGAGATGTTCCCAAGACCAGTAACTAGTGACAAACCACAATTTGCTACCTTAACCTAGATTGGGGTAGCAAGATCCCGTTAAGAGGAAAACAAGGTGGAATCACTAGTTATATTAGAGCAGACACTTGAATCAACAGGAGCTTGGGATCTAACTGACATGGCTAAAGTAACTGTAGATCTCTGAACCGAGGCTCCTGTCAAGGTAGAGGCCTGAGAATCAATGAAATGCTCAGTCTACCTTGGATACAGAAATCTGATTGTCATCTTCATGCACCTGAGAAGTATCCTCTGTACAAACCTAATGAACACGTAGATCCATGCCCTGTGGATATCCATGCTTCGCCCATCACCGTTCCACAGTATGTCCATTTTTGTGACAATACTCAAAAGAAAGAACTTCGACCTCAACCACAACCACCACGTGCACCACCACGAGCCTGACCACCCCCCCCCCCAGAATTTCCCCTAACATGACCAACAGTAGCCATAGCAGAGGAATCAGAAGTAGGCACAGGATCAAAGGTGTCAAGTCTCGAGAGACGAGTATAAATCTGCGCAGCCGTAGGAATCTCATCTATTGTCATAAATTGATCTTTCACTGCCTTGTACTCAGGGGCAAGCCCAAATAGTAGCTGAATAGAGCAAATAGCCTCTCTCTGCTTGGCTATAACTGCTGCATCTATAGATATGGGTTGGTACACATCCTGCTCGTCCCAAAGATTCTTCATGGTGCCATAATACTCGGACAAGGCCATGGTACCTTTCCGAAGAGTATGAATGTCCTCTACAACTCGATATAACTTGGTGATTGCTTCTGTGGGAGTGTATCTCATACAACACCTCCCATATCTTTTTCATTGAAGCATAAGCCATAACCTATTTGGCAATTGTCTGGGTCATGCTGTTTAGAAGACATGTTGCCACCCAATCATTATCAACCTCCCAATCAGCAAATTTCACAGCAGGCACATCATCTATCAATATATACTTCTTCCGATGGGATCCAACAAACCAGGAGGAGGTGGACCAAAGTAGAAAGTTGGTTCCATCCTACTTGATAAACATCCCCTGCATATGAGGGAGAGCACTTGTGGTAGATGACTTCCCCACCAAGTCACTCACAGACTCCTTTTGGTCCCCCATGATGTCCTGAGTTGAGATCCACGAAAAACAGGAATTTTAAAGGCTGAAAATCAGATCATAAGGTCTGAAAAAAAATGCAATCTCAGACTTAAGTTGACTCCAGATCACAAGAACTCTGATTTCATATCATTTGCCTCGTAAATACCAAAAAAATAGTATCTTTGCACACACTAGGGCATAGATCATGCCCTAGTGGTGCCTTCCAACATGTAGAACTCCTTTAAAAGGGACTATAGAAGAAGAGAAGAACCGGTAGCTCTGGTTCTAGTAATTGTAGTCAACCTTCACAACCCCTAACAGGTAGATCAGGGAATAAGGGACCCCCAAAAACCTTGATGCAGGCCAACACAGCCTCTAGAAGGGGATCTAGAGATTGTGCTAGGCCAAGGAGAGAGGGACGACACTGGTATAAAGCCCCTACACCATTGGGCGACGCTACAGCCGATGGCGCACTAAGAGGGCCTGTTGGTCAATGGAGGCGCTATTGGCCCCATTGGAGGCTGGTGGCGTTACAAGAAAGAGAAAGGGGTTTGGGTGGAGGGTTGGAGGCTAGGGTCTGGTGGGATACTAGAGCCTCAATCTAAGATCGTTGCTCTGATATCATGTTGGGATGAAATTGCATAAATCTTATTCAAGAGACCCCTGGTGCCTTTATACAAAGAGGCACCAAAAGGAGAAATTGCACACACACCCTCAAATAACAAAATAAAATAAAAGACCAACTACAAAGAACTAAAAAATATCTTAACAATTGCATTCTTTGTATGGTGTCATTTCAATCACTAGAAACCAAATTTTTATGAACAAGAAAAGATCACATCTCTAACCCCAATATTAAGAGGTCGTTGCAACAAAACCAATCACATCTATCTAATAAACGTGCTATCCTGAGCCATCAAAATTTTAAAACTAAATTTCATCACTGATGCCCACTTTTTTTGTGATAATATTTTGTACTAATACCTGTATTTAAGAGTTTTCAGCTCCCCATGATGAGTTGTTGCTATTGTCAAAAATGCACCACTTTCAGCAAAAGACTCCAATAGTGACATGCCCAATGCTGCACCTTCCAGTGGATTTGTCCCAGCACCTACCTAAATGCATATGGTTAAGGTCAGAAGATGGCCTACATAGATTTCACTAAACATAGCTTTTTTTTTTTTTTTTTGAAAAAGGTTAAGGGCGATTATCCATGAGATAACCACCCAACATTTATTAACACCAAATCTAAAAAGTTACAATTACATGGAAGACCCCCACCACACCACCAGGGAGGAAATAGTGGCAATAAAATTCTCAACATAGGGGATGGGCCTGCTAAGACCACCCCATTCCGTCCTAAATAGATGCCCCACAGAACTGCTAACACCTTCCCCCTTTCCTTGATCAACCTAAAGACATTAGGCCTCCCCTCACCCCCCCCCCTCCCCACCTCTCCTAAAGGAATCCCAGAAGCCATTGAAGCTACCATGGGTGATCCAATCCACCCCCAGATACCTCCAAATCTGACCAGCAAAGGTGTACTTGAAGAATAGGTGCTCTATCCTCCTCTCCCCCACAAAGCATACATGTTATGTCCTCTATCGATGCCCACCTCGCTTGCCACACATTCGTAGTGAGCCTTCCTCTCCTCAACAACCACCAAAAGATCTTCACCTTAAGGGTTCACTCCACCAACCAAACAATATGCAATCCCGCAGGAGATCAATGTCAATCATCAACAAGGGACCTCGTAACCTGTTGTAGGCCCTCCTCACCGAGAATTCACCCTCCTCCCAACGGAAACCATCCGCTCCTTCCGGTTCCCACCCCTGCAAACACCGTAGGAGCTCCTGCAACTCTTCCATCCTATGGTCAGAGAAAGGCCCCTAAAAGTCAGGGCATCACGCATTAGGCCAGTAACTCCTCACCGCCGCCTCTCTACACGTTGCTCTGGAGAATAAGGCAGGAAATCTGTCACAAAGGGGGTCATGTCCCATCCAGTCATCTGTCTAGAATCTAGAATCTAAACTCATCACCTGCCCCCACAAAAGGGGTAAAGAAACCTCACACCTCCAGGGCCACCAACGCCACCCCTAAGAAAGTGCGAGGCCCCTGCAACAGGCGACTCCAAGGTCCATCGAGCCAAAAAGGACCCATCGCACCTCCTCATCACCTCCCCAAACATGTCCTAATTCATCCCTAACAGTCTGGCAATCCACTTCCTCAACAGGCTTTTGTTTACGCAATCCACGTCTCGAATACCTAGCCCACCCTCCTGCACTGGCCAGCTTAATTTGTCCCAGGCCACCAGCCTGGCTTCTTTCCCATAAGCCCCATAGCTTGTCCAGAAGAAGTCACGCATCAACCTATAATCTTCCTTTCCACCTTCTTCGACAATCTAAACATCGAGAGGAAGTAACTAGGCATGGAAGAGAGCATGGCTTGATCAACACTAGTATACCACCTCTGAAGAGAAGCTTAGAAGTGCACCCCACCAATCTCTTCTCCATCCTCTCCAACATCAGGAGCCAATCCTGCATTCTGAGCCGCCCCACAACCAAAGGCAGGCCCAAGTAAGACAACGGCAAGGATCCAACCAGCGTCCGAAGTGCCGCACCGCATCTAGCCACCTCCTACTCTAAGAGGTGAAAAGGTATAAAGTTAGATTTCCCATAGTTAATCTGCAGTCCAGAGACCTCTTCAAACAACTCAAGCAAGGCATGCACCCTCCTCGCCTATGCAGTTGATCCCTCCACCAAGAGGAGCATGTCATCCGCATACTACATAATCGAGACCTAGAAATCGCCTCCTACCACGAAACCTTTGAAGAGGTTGCTGATGTGTACACATCTAATTGGCCTAAAATACCTATTTATGCTTGTTCTTAGTGTCATAGAAACATTATCCATTATAAATATTGCATAGTATGCATCATTCTGCATTTAGATTAATTTGTGCAAATTATAAGTTAATTTGTCCTTTTTGTAGCTAGGGGACAAGGCGATATCATTTCGGGACCTCGGATTGAAGATCCAACCGTATAGATCTGATCAGGGTGACAACTGGAGTTCAATGCCTCCGAGATTGTCTCAATCGGACTTCCGTAGCATCAGATGCAGTCCGAGAAATATCAAAGGTCAAGAGGCAATGTGGTGTAAAATATATACCTTAGATGATAAATCCAACCGCATGGATGGGTTCGAATCAGCGATCGCAACCCAACGTCGTGAAAATCGACCCGATCCGACATCCGTGGCACCATCTACAAGCATTGGAAAATGGACGGCCTAAATGATGCCATGTGGTGCCATCCAAGCTGCCCACAACCACCAGCCTCTTCCTTCTAAGTCTAGGCTTGCAAGATCTCAACCGTCGGATTGAGATCCAACGACTAAGAACACACGTGCTCAAATTCAAAAACTTAAGAAAGAAGCGACGCAACACAGCGATGAAGCAGCTCGCGCACATTCGAGTTGCGCGGGGCAGGCTTAATTCACGAGAAGAGCGGGAGCATGAAATTGCGTCATTCAATCAGCAATGAGCTGCTACCGATGAGGCAATGTGGCAACGCAGATGAGCAAGCGTGCCCACGAGCGAACTAACGCTAAACCGCATGCCTGATTTAACACGATGAGGCGTGCAGGCGAGCACATTCCTCGACTGTTCGATCTTCATCTGACGGCGAGAAGAGAGGCTACGTCGCCTCTTAACGCGCGAAGGCGAAGTGGTAGAGGCACAATCTAGGCCGATTGATCTTGATCGGACGGTTGAGATTGAGCCTTCAGCACAACACTTGAAGGTGAGAAGGCGCTAATGAGGCTGCACGACATGCGTCCAATCAGCGGCGAGCGGTGATGGAGCATGCGTCTTCACCGATGTTTACCTTCAGCGACATATACGTGTCACTAAAGACTTATATTTAATTTTTAAGATGTGAAGTGTCCTTTTTGCCCCCATGTCCTCAACTATAAATAAGACCCTGCACCCCACATTTTTCATCATCCCATATCTTCTCCTCTCACCTCCTCCAAAGCTCTACGAGCTGGTCCCATACCTGGGATGCTCCACTAAAGTCATAAAGATAATTTTTCCATCTTTTCATCCCCGTTCGTAGAGCGCCCGCGGTTGTCCCCTCACAGCCATTCGGGAAGCGGATCCCGTTGCGACATCACCCTATTTCATCCTCCGTCCAGCTCCGTTCTCCCTCGTCCAGCATCTCACCACCCTCGTCTGGACGCTCCGTCAACACAGTTCATCCTTCAAGCAGCCATTGAAGAGGATTTTCTCATCTTTATCTTTTTGTCGCTTCTAGTATAGATTTCCGGCTTTCTAGTTGTAGCAAGTAGATGTAATGGACATGTAATTATGAAATATTGATTCTCTCTATTTTTCTCTTTCTTTGTATTATTTATCTCTCTTCTATTATTTATTATTTAAGTAAAATGGCTTGCGTAGATTAATTTCAACCCGTTAATCTGCTTTGTGAAAAATAATTCTAAACATGATTTTTAATCAAGCATTCGCCTCCCTAAATTCAACCAGAGACTCACCAGAGTTTCGATTATAAATTTTATTTGATAGCGGATTTTTACGCAATTACAACGTCGAGTTTTTAACTCAATCTTTTAGCGTAACAAAATCTCGCTCATCAATTGCCTGAGCACGCCCTAAATGTAGCCCACGCCAAAGCATCAGCTACCAAGACAAAAAGCATAAGAGCAACCGAACATCCCTACCGAACACCTCTCGGCTGTACCCAACCCCCAACCGGGTTCCCATTAAGCAACACTGAGAATAAGATTGTCGTGACGCATCTTTTCACCTCGTCAATCTACATCTGTGGGAAGCCACTCTTAGCTAGACTAACCTACAGTAAAGGCCACTACACCGAATCATAAGCTTTACTAAAATCCACCTTCCAAAGAAAGGCCTTCGTCCCTTTCCTCTTCCATACTACTAGAGCCATCACAAAACCGTCCAAAATACCTCTCCCCAGAACAAAGGTTGTCTATACATATGGGATCACATCCTGCAGCACCCTACGCAATCTGTTGGTTAGCACCTTCATAATGACCAGGTAGGTCGCATTGGAAAGTGTAATCAACCGGTAGTCTTCTATCGCCTCTACCCCCTCCTTCAGAAGCAAGAACATAAAGAACTTGTTGAGCTTGTCAAATCCCTTGTTACCTTCAGCAAACTCTGCGATCACCAGCATCACCTCCTCCTTGAGCATCAGCCAGAACTCCTTGTAGAAGAGCACAAGGAAGCCATCTGGTCCCGGACATCCGTCAGCATAATCACGGTCTAACCTCCTTCGAGAAGGCAACAGTGAGAGCTGCCACCTGGTCACTAGAGATCCTCTGCACGCTCTCACCCAACCACCTCCAATTCCTACATTTACACCTCCCAGTAAAATCTCTTAAGTACTCCATGGCTGCCTTCCCACCTCTTCTTTGCTAGTGTACTACACCTCGCCAACCAGTAGTCCGTCGATCGAGTTCCTCCTCTGCCTGGCCAAAGTCACTTGGTGGAAAATTTTGGTGTTGGAATCGCCACACCCTTTTTAAATTTGAGAAGTTTTAATTACTTCTCAATCTCCACATGCCATTTTTAAAGTTTATATTTCAATAGCCGAGATGAAATTAAATATAAGGCTTAAGTTTTTTTTAGATGAAATTTCATAACTTGAAAATAAATCCTAGTCTTTCTTATATATCCTAGTCTTTCTTATATAGAAAGGTTGGATGGAAAATTGCACGCCCACTAAGGACACAAAAAAAGCAAAAGACAAAGAAATATATAACTCTAACATGAAGCATTATACAGCATTAACAATATAGAGGGAAAAAATCTTGTACAAGGTACTTACTTCATCTAGAAGTACAAGAGATTGCGTAGTTGAATTTGATTGAATAGCCTGCAAATAAAGATGAAAGTGATTGATACGAGAATAGAAATATACCAAGTAATAGCACCCTAGCTTTTTTGAAGCAAAACAAAAAAATAAGAAAAAACAATGATTTGTTTCTATCAGTGTGCCAAGATGCAGCATTTAGAATGCCCATAGTGTGTCAATGAAATGACCTTTTTCTAATGTGGGACCATATCGACACACATTTAATGTCGAAATGCAAGAGTATTAGTAATTTTTTGATAAATACCGATATAATATGTCAACAATGTCAACAAAATGAATGGCAATAGGCACAATTCATGGACTATTATCATATTTTAATGTCGACATAGGTAGCTTAATACCCATCTCTACCCATTACAATTGTCGCATGCTTGTTGGAGTGATAAAAACTCCTTAAAGTGTCCTCTCCCAATTTGTTAAATATTTTGAGGTATTAGCCTCTCTAAAATTAAATAGTATTTATTTCTTATTCTCTAAGTTAGATTTAGGCTACAATCCTTAGATTTATTGATCCTATTATAGATTTTCATTATTACATTTGCACATCCATGGGTTTAATGTACATTAACTAATTCTAGGATCACTTGATCTATATATGTTTTATGGAGTTTGTTAGGTTTAAATGCAATAATCCTTTATTACAAAAATGCTAGGTGCCTTTATATAAGGATGCACCTAAAGGGTGGAATTACAAGTATTCCCTATCACAATGTAACAAAGAATAAAATAACAACAGAACATTCATAACTCAACACTCCCCCTCAAGCTGGAATATAAATATCAAGCATACTCAGCTTGGAACACAATTCAAGACGTTTCTTGGGAAGTGCTTTAGTGAAGGCATTTGCAACCTGATCTTCAGTAGCAATATATGATGTAGTGATTCTACCAGTGATATAGGGATGCACCTAAAGGGTGGAATTACAAGTATTCCCTATCACAATATAACAAAGAATAAAATAACAACAGAACATTCATAACTCAACACTCCCCCTCAAGCTGGAGTATAAATATCAAGCATACTCAGCTTGGAACACAATTCAAGACGTTTCTTGGGAAGTGCTTTAGTGAAGGCATCTGCAACCTGATCTTCAGTAGCAATATATGATGTAGTGATTCTACCAGTGATATAGCATCTCTGATAAAATGACAATGTACCTTTATGTGCTTTGTCCTCTCATGGAAGGCTTGATTATTAACAATAAATGTAGCTGCCTTGTTGTCACAGTACATAAGAGTTGGTCCAAGGACAAACTCCCAAGTCACATAATATAGTTCTTACCTACAAAAGCTCACAAGTAGTATGGGCCATAGCCCTATACTCTGATTCTGCATTGAATCTAAATACAACATTTTACTTCTTTCTTCTCCATGTAACAAGGTTACTACCCACATATGTGCAGTAACCAGTAGTAGATCTTCTTTCTTCATGCAACCCAGCATAGTCTGCGTCAGAATATCCCCAGACATCAAAATGACCATGCTTCATAAAAGATAGCCCCTTCCCTAAAGCTTGCTTGAGGTATCTGAGCGCCTGACATACACCATCTCAGTGAACTCTGGGAGACTGCATAAATTGACTTAGTCTCCCCACAGCAAAGCAAATATCGAGTCTTGTGACAGTCAAATATAGCAGCTTTTCTACCATAGCCCGGTATCTGGTGACATCTTCAAGTAAAGGACTCTCTAGATCTACAAGAGGCAAGGAGGGGTCCATAGGAATGTTGACAGCCTTGCAACCTAGCATACTTGTCTCTTTTAGCATGTCAAGAACATACTTTCTCTGTGACAACACTAAACCCCCATCAACATGTTGCACTTCAATGCCCAGAAAGTAGTTTATCATTCCCAGATCCTTAGTGACAAACTGAGAATGTAAGAATCTTTTGGCACCAAATCCTTAGTGACAAACTGAGAATGTAACAATTTTTTGGCAGCTTCTATTCTTGTTTCATCACTTCCAATAAGCAGTATATCATCTACATAAACAATAATAATGACAGATCCAGTAGCTCTATGCATAGTAAAGATAGAATGATCTGCAGTAGATCTAGTAAAGCCAAACTCTTGCACAGCATTACTAATTCTCTCAAACCAGGCCTAAGACCCTGCTTGAGCCTATAAATAGCCTTCTTCAACCTGCAGACCTTCGAACACTCCCCCTCAACAACAAAACCAGAGGGTTGTTGCATGTATACTTCTTCCTCTAAATCACCATAAAGAAATGCATTTTTAATATCAAGCTGAGCGACAGGCCAACCCCTGTTAACTACTACAGAAAGAAGTATCCTTACAGAATTGAGCCTGGCTACTGCAAAGAAAGTCTCAAAATAGTCAACACCAAAGATTTGTGTCTAACCTTTAACAACCAGCCTTGCTTTGAATATTTCCATCATCCCATATGGTCACACTTTAGGGTGAACACCCACCTGCACTGCATAACAGCATCACCAGGAGGTAGGTCAACAAGTTCCTAGGTGCCCTTGGAATGAAGAGCAGCCATCTCCTCCTCCATGGCCAGATCCAGGAAAAATCCTGAAAAGCCTCAACGTGATTTCTGGGAACATTTCGGCTCTCAACTGCAAGATATGAGTCTCCCTGTGGCAGGTAAACGATCAAGTGACATATAATTGGAAATAGAATATTTTGCACAACATCGTTGTGGCTTCCTTTAAGCAATAGGAAAATCCACATCAGGTACCTTTGGGGGGGTAGGGTCTGGACCTCCATCTAAATCAGCAATATCAGCAGAGGACTGAGCAGGAATAGTGGACAATGGTTCCCCCTCCTATGGTGTGGTAAAGGGATGTCTCCCTTGAAAACGCTAAGGGAAGGTATCTATCATGGGCACCTCAGGATGAGTGGGATAAGGTATGGGAGGGCCATCATGGGGTGAGGTGGCATAGAGGGACCTGGAGGTGCAGTAGTAGATATAGGTAATGGAACGTCCTGTATGGCACTTCGAGTCTTTTCCATAGTAGAACAAGAGGACATACCCTCAAAGAAAGTCACACCTGTGCTCACATAAAAACAATCTGACAAAGGATCAAAGCATCTATACCTCTTCTGGGTTCTAGAATAACCTAAAAAACACACTTGACAGATTTAAAAGCAAGTTTGTCAACTTTGAATAAATGAACAAAACACACATCCAAACACTTTAGGAGGCACCGAGAACAGCTCCTGAGCAGGAAATAAAGCAGAGTAGGGAACTTTCACACCAAGAATAGGGGACGAAACCTGATTAATCAAAACAACAGTTGTAAGAGAAGCATCTGCCCAAAAAGTGGCAGGAACATGCATATGAAATATATAGTATAGGCAACGTCAAGAAGATGTCTCAACTTGCATTCAGCCACCCCATTTGTTGAGATGTATGAACACAAGAGGTCTGATGTATGATACCATAAGACTGGAAAAATTGAGTCAACGTGGATTTAACAAACTCAAGCCCATTATCAGTTGGAAACATACGAATAGTAGTAGAAAACTGTCTTTATTTCATTCACAAAATTTTTAATCAGTACAAGAGTTTAGGACTTTTCTTTCATCATAAAGACCCAATAGACACGAGTACAATCATGCACCAAAACAAGAAAATACTGAAAACCCTTAAGACTCTTGACCCGACATGGGCCCCACAGATCAACATGAACAAGAGAGAAAGCTAACTCGGTTCGTTTATTTCTACTGGGAAAAGAAACTCTATGATGCTTACCAAGTTGACAAGCATCGCAGTAAAAAAGTCCGGAAACTACATATCAGGAAATTGACAACGAAGAATAAAAATGTTAGGATGTCCCAATCTACGGTGCCATTGTAAAACAGATGTGGCAAAAGCAGCAACCATGGAGGATTGTTCTGGTAGAAGGTCAAGATAGTAAAGGTTATCCTGCTCAAGTCCACCAATCTGCTTCATCGTCTGGAGGTCCTACAAGAAGAAGAAGTGATTGTGAAATACTACTCTACAATTTAATGCCTTGGTAATCTGACTAATGACCATTAAATTTAAGGCAAATTTAGGTGCATGCATGACATCAAAAAGAGGTAAAGTAGAAGATAGGAATGTCACCCAAACCTGTCACAGGAGACAAGGCACCATCTATTACTCTAACATGTATTGGAGTAGTCACTGGTTTAAGAACTAAAAATAGGGTAACATCTCCTGTGATATGAGAAGATGCACCTGAGTCTGCAAGCCAAGATGGCTTACGAGCACCTCTAACGCTAGCAACAATACTTGTCTTCTGGGAAATAGACACACCAGCAGTGGAGGTAGTCTGGGAAGAAACAAGTCAATCATACTCCTCCTTGGAAATAGTAACCCGATGACTGACATGTTCTTCCTCCTGATAGTGATGGCTCTTGTCTCCACTATAAGCCACCTAGTTAGCCTGATGGCCCTGAGGGACCCTTGCTTTATCTAGCACTTGTCAACCGTATGATTTGTCTTGTAACAATGGTCACAAAACAAACCACGTCCTTTGCCATGGCCACTAGCTCTTGCTCCACGTCCTCTCCCCCTGCCCCTTAAGGTTCCCTTGCCTCGACCAATAGCTTCCAACGCAGAGGAATCAAAGATAGGAACAAGGTCAGATATCTCAATTCTGGAGAGTCGAGCATATATCTGTGCAAGTGTAGGGATCTCCTCGAGTGTCATAAGTTGATCATTCACAAACTTGTATTCAAGGCGTATGGATCTCCTCGAGTGTCATAAGTTGATCCTTTACAAACTTGTATTCAAGGCCTAGGCCTATAAGTAATTGAACAGACCAAAACACTTCACACTGCTTTGCAATCACAGTAACATTTGTAGAGATAGGCTAGTAGGTATCCTGCTCATCCCAGAGGTTCTTCATAGAACCATAGTACTCGGCTAAGGACATGGCACCCTTCCTAAAGGAGTGCAACTCTTCAATCACCCTATAGAGACGACTGATGTGGTTCTTGTGAGAGTGTATCTCCTGAAGAACCTCTCGCATCTTCTTCGCAGACACATATAACATAACCTGCTTTGCTATAGGCCCCTTCATGCTATTCAACATGCAAGTCACCACCCAATCATTGTCTGCCTCCCAGTCAATAGTCTTAACAGCAGATTCATCTTGCGTCAAAATATATTTCATTCGGTGTGATCCCACAAATTGGGAGAATGATGTAGACCATAGGAGGAACTTGGTATCATTGAACTTAATAGAGGTTCCTTGCATAAAGGAAGAAGCGCTCGGGGCAGAGATCTTCCCCACCGAGTAACTAGAGGCCTCCTCCTTGTCATCCATAATGCCCAATATATGGGAATCAACAACTCAAATATGCTGCACAACAATTTCAGATCATAACCTTTCTCTGAAATCCATCACTAATCTGAAACCAACTCAATCTAGATCATGGGGCGCAGTTGCAACGAGAACAGAGGATAATGACCAAGATGGTGCTACACAAGGGCTCCTCACAACCCTGAGATGGAGTTGAGGGTCGAATCCGTGGGCTGCAGTCGAAGGGAAGGTACTTGAGGGCCAGGCCGACGCCTAGAAGGGTGGCACAGATGCTCCTCCGACCCTGAGGTTGCACGACGACGAACAAGAAGCACCGGTCCGACCTTAAGGTGGCACGACGACGAAGTAGGAACGTTGCTCGAGGCTTTTAGCGGTCCAAGGCAACAGAGAAGAGGAGGCGAAGGGGCATCTTCCTTCCGCTGGGCTTGGGGAAGCGCCTAAGGAGGTGGCGCAAGAAGCCGCTCAACCTTAGTGGTGACACTTCAGCATTCACGGCCGCTCACTGGTCGCTAGAGACGGCACGGCATGAAGAGAGGGCACCAATGGAGGCGCCTGGGAGGGAGGAGAGGCCGTTGGGTGCAGTCAAATAATGGTGGCGCACCGGCGATGATTGGTGGCACCAAAAAGAGGGGTTAGGGTTTTGGTGGGGTGTGGGAAGGCCTAGGGTTGGTGGGATATCAGACCACCGATCTAGAACTACTGCTCTGATACCTGTTAAGTTGAAATGCAGTAATCCTTTATTAGAAAACCCTAGGTACTTTTATATAGGGATGCACCTAAAGGATGGAGTTACAAGTATGCCCCTTTCGCAATGTAACAAAGAATAAAATAATAGCAGGACATTCATAACTCAACAAGGTTAAATTGTCAGATTTTAGGATTTAGTGCTTAAATTTTTTATAAGATTAATGTTTAAATGTTTATCAAATTTTTCTAAGATAATTATATGAACTCACTAAAATTCTAATCATTCTAATAGAATTATGAGATTTCCTCGTAATACCTCCTACATGCCTTTGAAATGCCTATTTTTAGGGGTGTCTAAATTATGGATATTCCGACGTTTCCTTGACATCTGAAATGACTACTTTCAAAATTGTTGAAACAATATCAAAATTGACATTTAAAACATTGCTAAGATGTCTAGAAAAGGATCTAAAACGTGGGCATCTATGTAATTCTAACTTTATAACCAAGGCATGTTTTACAAGGAAACACAAGCCACCAGGACATAATTGTTAGTGTTAGACACTAACCTTGATTTTGATATTAAAAAAATAAGTCTATTCTTCTCCAAAGGAAAAAAAAAAAAACAAAACAAGTCCATTATGTGGATATGTGTTATAACTTTATTGATGCAGAATTTAAGTTCACAAACAGGAACTACGAAAGTCTAAAGTGATGATGAAGCTATATGTAATGGAGTGGAGCTCATGTACAAGGACTTCAAGTAAAGAAGCTAAGCTCTTGTGTTAAGCTCATTTTATTTTTTAGATTACTTGTTAAAGAGCTAAGAGCACACATATGCATACTTCACATCCCTTAGGTTTAAACATTTCAAATAAAATAATTATAATTTTTTTTAAAATATGTTTTAAATGTTTTACTAATTGATTAAGGCTGCTTGAGATCTTCTAGAAGAAAAGTCAACACATCCCTTAGTCAAAAGATGCGAGATTTCAAATATCCAACGCCAGTAAATTAATTGATTAAGCTAATCAATTAATAAGCACAAACAAAGGTACAAACTCAAAATTAATCAATTAAGGTTATCAATTAATCAAGCAACGCTCGTTTAGCACACCCACCAAAGGTTTCTAGAGCGATGTTAATCGATTAATTTTCTCACATTCCTTTGTTAAAATAATCGGTTAATCGATTAAGATCCTAACAAATGATCCTAGAATGAACAAAAGTTGATTGAATAATTTTTTAATCATTAATCAATTAATGTACAATGTGTTAATCGACTAATATGACCATTAATCGGTTAACTAAACCTGTTTGTACTGTCTTTTTATTTCGAATCTTTTCATCTTGACACCCTTTCAATTCAAAATCAAAACATTATGAAACGATATTTTTTGATAGTTTCTAAACCTTAAACCTTGTCCATAAATATCTCCTAGAGGCTTTAAATGAAAAATACACAACTCTTTAACTTGCTTTTACATTTAAATATTCTTAAGAGATCTTTTGCATATAAAGTGCTTACTTTCTCAATTTCACTGACATAAATCTCTCGTACTTTGTTTCCTTCACACTCAACTGTTATATTTCGACAACAAGAAGTACAAGGGAATATTCTTAAGTCTTGTTGCACTTATTCACATACTCATTAGCTCTATAAGACTTATGTACATTTTGTTTCAATTTTTATTTGTTCATTGGGCGCTTAGGTTGTTGGCTCCCTATTCTTCTTCGTTGAAGAGGAACAAAATTCTCTTTGGGCTTGTCCAAAAGGGGTTCAGGTAAAGTGACATACGCCACCCTCATGTTGTCTGTGATGTGGTTAGTGATTCCTACAAAGTGTACGGGCAAAATCCTAGATGGAGATATCTAAATAGAGGTTTTTCCAATTGAAAGTTTCCTCTAAATCTGTGTCCATCATTATTTGTGATTGATTTTTATTGCTTATTTATATTCCGTTAAGCACAAATCCCCCCTCCTCGTGCCAATTTCAATAATTACTTGATAAGCACATAACTCAAGGAAAGGTTCAATTGGCATTGTATATCTTTTCAACACCCTTTATATGAGTTGGAACTATTAGCTCTCATTTCTATAATGAGGTAGGGGGCTAACAACTTTTGTTATCCTCTTTTTTTCTTTTCCAATAGAAAAATATGGATCAACAAGGACTTGTCCCCTCATCATACAGCTTCAAAAGAGACCATTCAAAGCACAAACCTGTCAATTTGACGGATGAGTATTAGAGACACGAATAGTTCTATTTCTGTAAGTTTTTCCCTTAGTTGTATGAAGGGGAATGATATCATTCATAAAAGGGATCTTCACTCTTCCTGGTAGACCGAGATTCATTCAACACTGTGAAGGGAAATGGAGTTGCATTACTTCTCAAAGAAAACCCTAGCTCTTTTTCATATGAAAAAGAGTTTGGGTAAATTACATAAATACTCCCTTAAATAATTAGAAAATATCAATAAACCCTTTACAACTCAACACTCCCTCTTAAGTTGGAGCATATATGTCAACGAGCCCTAATTTGTTACTCAAAAAATCATAACACTTCTTTCTAAGGGCCTTGGTAAAAATATCTGCTACCTGCATCTCAGAAGAAATATAAGGAGTACTTATCTTTCCTTCTAGAACGTCTCGTATAAAATGACAGTCAACCTCAATGTGCTTCATCCACTAATGAAATACTAGGCTAAAGACAATATATGCTGCTGTCTTGTTATCACAATAAAGTGCCACAGGAGTATCAACAACTACCCCCAAATCCTGCAAAAAACCAATCATCCACATATTCTCACATGCAACCTGGACCATAGATCTGTACTCTGCCTCTACACTGGAGCGAGCAACCACATTATGTTTCTTACTTCACCAGGAAATAAGGTTTCCTCCTAAATAGATAGTAAAACTAGAAGTAGATCTCCTATCTTCTATTAATCCTACATAGTCAGCATCGGAATAAGCAACAAGATCTAAAGTATCACCCATACTATAATATAACGCACATCATGCCAATGACTGTATCTAGGACTCAGAATAAACAAACTAGCCTGGCTGACTACAAATCTAAAGTCCAGATGTGTAATAGTCAAATATAGCAAACGACCAACAATACTCCGATATCCGGTGATATCCTCAAACAGAGGATCCGTTTCATTTGAACTATGACTAATGGAGGCCTCAACTGATACCCCAAAAGGTTTGGACCCAAGAAGTTCAACCTCCTCGAGAATCTATAATGTATACTGCCTCTAGGAGAAGGATAAGCTTCCCTCCCGATGAACGGCTTCTATGCCCAGGAAGTAACGAAGATCACCTAAGTCCTTAGTAACAAAGGTGGAATAGAGAAAAGCTTTTGTCTCTGCTATGCCATCAATGTCATCACCAATCAAAATCATATCATCCACATAAACTGCCAACACAACCACTCTCCAGATCCCATTATGCTCAATCCATCTAATAAACATGGAATGATAATCTCTGAAATCTCACCTTTTGAAGTTCAAGATTTGAGCCCCTCAAACCAGGCTCAAGGGCTCTACTTCAGACCGTAAATAACCTTCCGTAAGCAGCAAACCAGCTCCCCCTAATTATCATAACCGAGTGGTTGTCTCATATATACCTCCTTAACTAGATCACCATATAAGAAAGTATTCTTTATATCAAGTTAGTGTAGAGGCCACTGTCAAATCACTACAAGCGACAATAATTCTGATGGATGTAATACGTGCCACTGGGGAAACGGTTTCAAGATAATCTACCCCATAAGTCTTGGTAAACCCCTTCGCTACCAGTCGGGCTTTATATCTCTCCATTGTCCCATTTGACCTGTATTTGATGGTATACACCCATCTACAACCTACGACCTTAGCTCCTTCACGACATGGGACAAGATCCCATGTGCCTCTGGTCTGAAGGGCCTCCATCTCATCATCCATTGCCGCCTTCCATTCTGGGTCGTGAAGAGCCTGCAAAAAATTTCTAGGAACAACTGCAGTGGTAATAGCAGAAGCAAATTGGCTGACCTCCCCTTGAAGATGAGAAACAGTAGTATAGTGTGAAATGGGTTGGAAAGTAGTATCTGATCTCCAAGATGCAATCTCCTCTTCTCTCTCTGGCTCATCGCTATCTGATGATGTACCAAGCTAAGCGAACTCCTCACTAATACAATCCTGTAAATGAGACCTCCCGTGGTAGATCTGTGTCTCCTCTATGGTAGCCTCTATGGATGAACCTTCTTCTGAGAAGTAGGGAATCTCCTTAAAAAAGGTCACATCAGTTGTAACAATGTACCTCCTGCGAGCTGGATCATAGCATCGATAACCCTTCTGAGTCCTGGAATAGCCAAGGAAAACACACTTTGTAGCATGAGGGGAAAACTTATCTTAGATGTCATAGTTCTGAACAAACATACGCATCCGAACACTCGTAATGGCACTGGGAACTCTGCTGCAATCAGGATGTACAATCTAATACGGGATCTGCTCCTAAAGTACTAAATATGGTTGCCGATTGATCAAGTATGCCGCTGTATGGCATCACCCCAGAAATGCCTAGGAACCTTCATATGAGACATAAAGGTCCTGACAATGTCAAGTGTCACAATTTGCGCTCTGCAACTCCATTCTACTAAGAAGTATAAGCACAAGATGTCTAATGGATGATCCCCTTGACCTGGAAAGCGTTCTGCAAATCACTATGCATGAATTCTAATGCATTGTCATTGAGAAAAACCCAAACGGTGGTACCATACTACGTCTCCACCTCAGACAAAATGTGTTGAACAATAGTAAGAATCTCACTGCGGGCCTTCAACAGAAAAACCCATGTAAGTCTGTTATAGTTATCAACCATAACTACAAAGTACATGTGTCCGCTTGCAAAAGTAACTCTGGCTAGCCCCTAAACATCACAATGCACTAGAGAGAAAGAGGCAGAACTCACACCAACATCCCATCCAAGATAGGTGCTCCGATGATGCCTCCCCAATTGACAGTCTTCACAATCTAGAACCAAGGACTCTGGCAAATCTAGATACATCTGGCACACCTTCCTCACAGAGGGATGCCCAAGTCTACGATGTCAAAAAATGGGGTCACGAGAAATAGACACTGCTCCAGCAAACAATAATGGCGTGTCTAAATGATACAAGCCATCTCGTTCTATTCCGCTGCCAACAATTTCCCCAGTACTTCGATTTTGAAAATAGCAATGCGGTTCATCGAAGATAACCTGACAACCAAGGTCTTTGCATATCCTACTAACAAACAACAGGCTCATAGGAAACACAGGGGCGTAGTATACCTCCATCTTCATTATGGATGTGGCCTCTACACAGCCAACAACAATCACAGGGGAAGTCTTCCCATTCGCCACACGTACTTCCCTAAATCCCTGGGGAATCACAGGAATCTTCAATCGATCATTTCCGGTGACATGTACCGAGGCTCCAGAATCTATCACCCATGTACTTTTATCTCTTCTTTTCCTCTTCTTAGACTTAGATTGCAAATGCAAGTCCTTTCAGATCTGAGTTTGCCTCTTTTGATGTGTCAAACTCATTCTTTTGGCATGAGAGAAGGCTCATCATACTTGAAGGAGATATCTTCTTAATTAGTGGTGAGAAAAGGCTCATCACCACACGTGCTATGTGTGAGATAGGCTCAAACACATTCACAATAGCCTTAACTCTGAGGGTAGATGCTGCTGCGTGCCCTGCAACAGTCGACGTTGTGCAACACAGATCCACACCTGCAGATCCATGCAGGCAGTGGTCCTGGGAACTATGCAGATCTGACCGGTGATCCTTGCAACAGGTTGGACCTGTAGTGCTAGGCGACGGACCACCACAAGTCAGGGCGGCATGGATCCCTGCTGACGGCAGCGCTGAGCCACCGAGAATCGTGGCCCAGATCCTCGCCAGCGTTGAGGGCGATCCTGGCGGGGCTGAGCCACCAGGGATATTGGCCCAGATCCTCACTAACGCTAAGGGCAGTCCTAGTTAGGGCAACTACATCAACCTTCCTGACCAAGACAACAGCATTGGTGGAGAACCCATCAAAGGTGGCCGTGCAGGCACTGACCGACCACAGATCATGGCGGAGTGGCCCTAAGCCATCGCCAGCGGCGGCTCTAATACGGTTGGCGGTGACAGCGTAGCCTCCTGCTAGTCTACCGTCCATGACAACCACCTTGAGATCCTTGTGATCTCTTATGGGATCACCTCCACGAAGGTGATCTCTTCATTTTTTTTTTTTTTCTTTGGTGGATATTTGGTGAGATATTGGTGCACCGACCTAGGACCATTGCTCTAATTCCATGTGAAGGGAAAAAGAGTTGCATTACTTCTCAAAGAAAACCCTAGCTCTCTTTTATATGAAAGAGAGTTTGGGTAAATTACCTGAGTACTCCCTCAAATAACTAGAAAATACCAATAACCCCTTGACAACTCAACAAACACCATCAAAACAAGCCAGCCACGATGCTTTTAGCATGGACATAGCTTTCAACCCAACTCTTAAAGAAGTGGATAGCATGGACCTATGTCATTTGATTGCTTTTCACTAACTCCCTTGTATTGATCATGTCATTGCATTAAAAAAAAAGTGCAAGCGGACTCTATCATCCAAACTATCCTTTAGCCCATAAAAGCCTTTGGCCACCAAGGTTATAACACTTCTTTCTAAGAGGTAGTCATAACCAAAAGTAGTCATAACCAAATTATCGAGTAAACAAAATCTAGCAGGTTTATATTTGAAAGAGAAAAAAGGACAACTACTTGAGGCTAGTAGTCATCCAAATTTTATTAAAAATTTAAAACTACGGCATCAAGAGAGAAATGACTTTGCCCACTCTACAATGGAAGACCGGGAGAAAACAATGACATTTTCAGCATTGGCTCTTTTGTCTCTGAAAATATTCCCATTCCTACCGGCCCACATAGCCCACAAAAAGGCGTGAGTAGTAGCCCTCGCCAATTCGGTTCAAAACTGACCATCCATATCATTTATCTTCCCCTCTTGAAAGATTTCCAAAAAGCCTCAAACAAAGTAACATCCAACCAGTTAATATCCACTTCTTTCCAAATAAGTTTCTTTGAATAGGACTTCTTTCCAAGTAATCAAAGCCATTGGACACATGAAAATCTGGTAGTTTAAGCATATGGTCACCTTTGGGCAAGGTGGAATGACACTATGGGAAATTCTCCTAAGCGGTTTAAGTATTCAAAAACTTTTACTTAAAATCAATTTTTAAAAAACCAGACCAGATGGCATGTTAAACCAGTGAATACAAACCAGCCACTTCTTACAAGAAAGGTCAAAATTAGATGGAACCTATCAAAATCAGATTTGGCCATATGAACCTGATATTGGACCGCCAGTTTGACCCTGTATATAAGCAAACAAACAAACAGAAGCTCCCACTAGAAAAAGGGGCCACTCCCACAACACCTCCTGCTCACCACAAGCCTTCCTCTCCTCTCCACCTACCATACACTGATGATGTTACTATTGCTCACCTCCTCCTCCCATCTCGTAGCAACCGCCCCTCCTCCCCCAACCACCCCACCCAAACCAACTGATTCTTGCTTACTCCTTTGCAGCCAACACCTCCATGCAAAGTTCCAAAAACCAAACCAAACCAATTGAACTAAAAACAAGTATGAGGATGGCCAAGAATCGGCGTAGTTTGGAGTGTAGAGGCTCCGTGTGTGTGGGAAAACAGTCCAAGGAGGACTATCCACGTGAATGTGGAGAGAAGAGAGAGAGGAGAGGAGCCTTGAGTTGGAAATACTATTGATGGCTCAAAGATTACAAAAGACGAAGGCTCTCTTTTATAGAGAGTACATATCCCTATTCTTGAAAACAAATCATATCTCTAATAAGAAAAGATCTTACCTCTCAAGGAAAGATCTTACCTTTAATAAAGAAAACAAATCTCCAATTATTCTCCTAAAACATGTTTATTAAAAATAGCCAACTTGGCATCTAAGAAAACCCAAAATTGGTCCATAGGGTCGTCTAGACCGTTGGCCCTGCTAGGCCTTTATTAGTTGCCACGTAGACTGCTGACTACCACATGATTGTCCACGTGACCTTCTTCCTGCTGTCCTAACACTCCCCCTCAAGTCGAAGTCGAGAAGACAATGACTTGCCGAACTTGATATTGCTACATTGTTCTCCTCTTGAAGAATTGAGGATGATCTTCGTGCCTCTTCTTCTACGCTCGAGAGTCGAGCCCTTCATCTCGGCATTCCCCGATGCGTTAAAGGGTTTCACGTGCCTCCTTGAAAAGTATGGCACCTTGCTCGTGGGCCAAAAAAAAACACTCAACTTTTCATCGAGCCAAGGTCACCAAGAGAAAGTGGAGAAGTCGATGCAGTCCTAGTGCTCTTCTAGAGGCTACACTGTGCCTCTTCTTCCTCTTAAGTCGAAGTCAAAGCGATCGCCGTGGTGCTCGTTCTCTGCTCATTTGATCTATTTGATACCCTTTGTTTTGATAAAACCTCTTCTTTTGAAGAGTAAAAAATCGAATACAAATGTACCATATGACCTGAAATATCTTCTGATAAATCTCCTCAAGTTTCTTTTTCTTCTTATTGGATGCCCCATAGAGCTTGACGGTTGTCTCGGAGACAACCACCTTGCTCTCTCCCGATCCAAGCGTGGCATCATTGACCGTCGCCAATGCTTCTGCCATCTTCTCTAGTCCTCCGCATAAGGCACCAGATTTTCTTAAGGAAGACTTTCTCCAAAGGCGTGAACCACCAACGTGCGATCTAAACCCACATGCACAAGCTTAAAACGGTGGCTTTAATACATGTCAAGAATCAGCGTAGTTTGGAGTGTAGGGGCTCAATGTGCATGGGAAAACAGTCCAAGGAGGATTGTCCACGTGAATGTGGAGAGAAGAGAGAGAGGAGAGGAACCCTGAGTTGGAAATATTATCGATGACTTAAATATTACAAAAGAGGGAAGGCTCTCTTTTATAGAGAGTACATATCCCTATTCTTGGAAACAAATCATATCTCTAATAAGAAAAGATCTTATCTCTTAAGGAAAGATCTTTTCTCTAACAAAAAAAATAAATATCCAATTATTTTCCTATAACATCTTTACTAAAAATAGCCAACTTGGCATCTAAGAAAATCCAAAATTGGTCCATAGGACCTTCTAGACTGTCGACCCTGTTGGGCCTTCATTGGCTGCCATGTGGCCTGCTAACTGCCACATGGCTGTCTACGTAACCTTCTTCCTACCATCCTAACAAAGATAATCCAACTGGCCAATTTTTAGAATGAAAGTCAAAGATGGTGTAACCATTCAAAACCAAACCCGATTCAACCATTTGAATTAGTTGAACTAGGTCACTAGTTCGACCTCTTTTCTAAGAGGAAAAAAATCCATGAAATAAGAATCATATGAAACAAAAATCGAAATCCTATCCATTTCAGCCATTGTACCCTCAACCCTTAATTCCCAACTACCACCATCCTCCTCTAATCCCCAAATCCCTTAATCCACCCTTCCTAACTTGATTATCAATGAACCCCAACCTCCTACCTTTTCCACCCTTCCAACCTTTCCTCTCCTCCCACCACATCCAAACCTCCCAACCCTTCAATCTCCTCCCCTCCCACCACCTCCACCTCTTCCACCAACTCCCAATCCATCTCCTCTCCCACCACTTCCATTGCTACTCCACCTCTCATCCTACAACCTCTGAGTTATATGAAATCAAATGCTTGTCAAATTAAATTTGAAACTGTGAAGTTTGGAAAAATCAGCCACGTGGAAGTGCCATGTGGCAACCTGTGTGTGTCCATGTGTGCACGTGTATGTGTGTGAGTTGGCGTGAGTTGTTGCTTAGGGAGCAAGTTTTTTTTATTTAGTTAATTGTGGTGATTGAGTTGTTTAGGAAAGAGTCGATTAGGATTACTAGAATCCTAATTCCAAATTTGTTGGGATTGTGATTTGATTTGATTGAGATTGGTTCTCTATTTATAGAGGCCAAATCTCTTCATTGTTTCTTAAGTTGCAATAATATTTTCTAATTTCCAAAACTCCCTCCTCTCTTCTTCACCGCCAACTCCTCTCTCCACACGCCATTATTGAAAAAGGACTCCACGCCACCCTTCTAAATCTTCACATGATCCTACTCGTGGAGGAAAGAAGAGAAAAGGAGATCCACACAAGATCACATGGAGTTACCTTCGTGTGCGTGGAACGCGTGGAGTTGCCTTAGAGTCAAAGCGCTGCGCTAACTCTACTACGACAGGGAGACCATATACGCACCCAGAGATCCCAAGAATCTATACGGGTTGTTGAGGCGTAGGAGCAATGGCACCATCAAAGATACCCCTCATGCACCTCAAGAGAACCCAACACCTTACGCAGGCTCCGTGGAGGCGTAGAAGTAGGGGTGCAAGGGGTTAAGGGGGTGCGTGGAACCCTCTAGCACATCGGGGAATGCCAAGATTTAGTGCTTGGCTCTCGGGTGTAGAAGAAGAGGCATAAAGACCTCTTTAACCACCTCAGATTTGAAGACAACAATGGCGAACGCAGAGACTCAAGATAAACTCCATATATTTTATGAAAATACTCCTGAGGCTCATAAAGGAGCAAAGGCGAAGAAGTGGGAGAAGAATTATGAATTCCATTGATAGAGTGATTAGCCATACGATTTCTTCTTTGCCAAGTTTTTCCTCCTATTTGGTAGTTCAACTTGGAGGGAGTGTAAATTTTGGAAAAATTAACCAATTGGAAGTGACACATGGCAGCTTGTGTGTGTCCATGTGTGCGCATGTGCACGTGTATGTGTGTGAGTTGGGGTGAGTTGTTGCTTAGGGAGCAAGTTTTTTTTATTTAGTTAATTGTGGTGATTGAGTTGTTTAGGAAAGAGTCGATTAGGATTACTAGAATCCTAATTCCAAGTTTGTTGGGATTGTCATTTGATTTGATTGAGATTGGTTCTCTATTTATAGAGGCCAAATCTCTTCATTTGTTTATTGAGTTGCAAGAATATTTTCTAGTTTCCAAAACTCCCTCCTCTTTTCTTCTTCACCACCGACTCCTATCTCTCTTTCCTCTCTCCACATGCCATTATTGAAGAAGAAGGGCTCCACACCACACTTCTAAATCTTCACAAAAACAATACATGAATTCAGAATTCTGCATTTGTAATATTTTCCAAGAGTTAATTGTGGTTTTATTTTCAAGGATGTTTTTGTGCTATGAATAATTTGTGTTTATTATAGCCATTGCAGAGGGCATTTTCTTCCATTGTTATATATCTCATTTACGTTAATACTCTTTAGAAGCATGTAGTTCTGTAGTAAGATTGACCTTCCAAAACAGACCTTTTCCAATAGTTCTTTTCAACTAAACATCAGTCCAACATAGAACGACTTGGTTTGACCAGTGCAAACCAAACCAAAGATCTTACGCCTCAGTCCTTTTGGTCTTTCCAAAAGAGGATGTCATGCCAACGTCACGGTCAAAGTCAAACAGCCTGGACCACTGGTAAGACCACAAAAAACCAAAATTGACACCGAATATACTTTAACACCATATTAAACACAAGTCATTAAGTTATACCCATGTGCAAAGCATTTAAAGGATCCGCATACCCTAAACTTATGCATTCTCATACTTTCGGAAAAAAAAAAAAACTTTTTTCGTAAAAAAAAAACATGTGCATTCTCAAGAATGAAGAAATTGTAATGATGCAGCCAACAGGTAAAAAATAAAACACACAAAGGGACTTGGAGATTCAAGCTTACACTTATCCTCTTTAAGTGACTAGAGAAGGTTGACAGTGATTGGGATAAAGACTGTTCATCACCAATATCCGCATAAATTGCATCAAACCATGGCATTTGAACAGGCTCCGAAGCTATGACATACAAACCTGGAGAAATATATGATCATATGACACATGAATTGGTTCTTTTAGAATTAAACAGCATGTACATACATTTCTTTTCATGTACTACTCATGATGTTAAATTGAATCCAGTAAAAATACTGATAATTAACTTATCCAATTTGAGTGCCATCAGCATGATCCCAAACTTGGTATAATCCTCCTGAGCAAGTCATCAAATAGTTGTTTGACTTTGAATGCCCATCCTCAACATCATGGAACCAATTACCAAAAGAGACATCCACACTTGGGAATGAAAGGAATCATGTCACCAATGTATACTGTCAAGATAAACAATTTACTATAGACAACCTGCAAAACTCCAAGAGATGACCAACAATCTTTCAGAAAAAGAGGGCTCTCGTCTCCAAAATCAGGGTTCAGAATGGGCAATTAGAGCCATTACTACTGTTACGCCTTTCCAGAATCTTGATTGTCCCCTATTGCCACTCTGCAATACTCGCAGTTGAGACTTGAGATCACTCTACTACACATTAAAATGGCAAGGCTCCATAGATTCAAGATCTCTGCCACGATTAGCATAATAAGTTTGGAAAGAACCAAGCTCTGCACCAAACCTCAAATGTAAGGCCCCAACTCCAATCAACAACCATCCAACAAAGCCCTTCTCATGCAACCAATGAATCCTCTTAGAGTCTGCTCAACCATTCTCATCAAAATCTCCTCTTAATTACTCAAAATACTGCTTAATTTCCCAAGCAAGGTAAATAACAGTATGAAGAACCTTTTGGGCTTCTAGTAAACACAAATTGTATAGGCTCCCCATATAGGCCTCTTAGGTGAAAAATTGTTCAGTTAAATGTCCACTAAAATTATGTGACTCAATGTGTAAGTCGCTGACTAACCAAAAAAATACACACAGAACACCAAGGAGAACTGATAAACATAAAGCGTTATTCCTAAACCATGCCAATTTAAATATTTCCATGCATGTATTGTTAGTTCCGAAAATTTTCCAATGAGAAGTGGTGTTAGAATCATGTACAAGATTAATGAAACAGATTGATCACTAGTTATGAGTGATCATTCTTTTACCGATCAAACAAAAAAACTGCACCCAAGATGATAGCAGTAATAATTACAGAAACTGCAGTATTTTTTTTATGGGAAAAATTGCAGTATTGTCTAACACGTAGCCAATGGAACATAATAAACTCCATCAGGTAACAACTTCAACTGACTTTAGCTACAAAACTTGGAGAATAATACTATCCGCTGATGCTCTAGAAAGTAATTAGAAAATATCAAACCTATCTTGGCCATTAGGGCTGCAAGGCCAACTGTCTTCAAGCTAACGGTCTTCCCCCCTGTATTAGGACCAGTTACAACAACCACTCTTGTTTTCACAGATATGGTAAAATCCACAGGCACAGGGTGGTTTTCTTCCATTTTGGCAACCTGCAGCTTTAAGTGTGCTTCATGAGAATTAAGAAAGTAACAATACTCTGCCTTGAGGTAAAATTTACAGAGCAAAAAATTGCATAAAGTTGTTTTGCTATAAGCTATTCCACATACCCTCAACTTCAAGGGAGCAATAGCGGGCTCAATATCGTCATTTGAAAGCATGCCATGGCCTTGTAATCTCATCCTTCTAAATTCCTGAGAACAATTTCATAGAGAAAATTTCATGATAATAACTGTAGCTGGTACCAAAAAATTATATTACTGCTCAATTGTGAAATAAACAACTTCATAAATTGAAAACAGCAAAAGGAAATGGAATGTCAGATTGTCATTCAGATGAGAAAGTTGCCACACTATGTTGCCAAAACTGTAAAGATAAGTAGCCTTACAGAAGTGGCAACATCTATGTCCTTCTTAGCCATCTGGAGGTTTTCATGATATTGCTGGAATAGAAGAGGATGATAAGCTCCCCGTGCATAGAACTTCCATTTCCTTTGACGTTGGGAGATAACTTTAAGAGTTTTATTTACTGAAGCTGGAACTTCAGAGTCAAGCAATTCCTTCTTGTCCTCTGGAAGTGATAAATCAGGACATGTCCCTCCATACCTGACACTATATTTAGCTCGAGCAATTACCTGCATAATGACATCCCAAAAGTATAAGCATGACATCCAAGAGATGTCGGCGATTGCTGTACAGGACAAGTTGGTGATGGCAAGGCAGGATGATGGTTAATTGGGCTTTTTAGGAGATCCTCCAGAAAAAAAGGGAAAAAGGTGCTTCACAGGGCAGGTGAATAATAGTAGGTTTAATGTATCAAACAACCATGAGGGGCAGGTGAATAATAGAAAGTTTAATGTACCAAACAACCATGAGGTCATCTCTAAATCTTCCCATGATAGATCTTATCACAATGCCCAGGAGTGTTTTGATATGAAGGTGAATGCAAAGATTCTTTCAGAAGACGAGAAAATATTCCTGATTTGATGATGAACAGGGCAAGGTCGCAGCAGCAATGGGGTTTAGAAGGGTTCACAAATTCTCTTATTTCAATTGCAAATGATTTTTTTTTGTTTTTCTAAGCTGCTTTCGAGATGTATTACATGTCTGGTTGGGGAGAAGTAGTTGTGCGTTTTTATTGGGTTTATGACTGTTTGGTTGTGGTTTAGATTTTTTCTTTTAGAGAAAAAAGGATGGCTACTGGCCTTTAGTAACCAACCAAAATAACATTAAAATAAAATTGAAACAAACTTAGTTCAACCACAACTCAGAGTGACAACATGCCTCCCTAACAACATTTTCAACCCATACTCTCTCCTTCCTAAAAATAGAATCATTACGTTGCAACCAAATAGACCACAATGTCGCAATAGCTTTCAGCCATCCTGCCGTATTTGCATGCACCAAAGAGCAAAAAGAATTCCACCAAGAATCAAAGGATGACATATCAACCTGCCGCACATTATTTCTTTCTCAGACCTCCTTAGAAAAATCACATTGAAAGAAGAGATGGTCAACATACTCCAGTGCTATCCCACAGCAGATGCGATCCAAGTCATCATCATTTGCCCATCTCGACCAGATGACTTACGTCACCAACATCTCCCTCCTAGATAACCATAAGAAGATTTTAACCTTTAAAGGGATTGGTAATCTCCAAACCATAGAACAATCCTCCCAAACAAGAGACACCAGCCCCGCTTCTAAACTCAGCTTCTTATAGGCCTTAGACATGGAAAAAACACCCTCCTCCCACCTGAAGCCATCCAATGACTCATCACTAACAAAAATACCATGTAGTAACTGGAGCATCTCCTGTAACTCATCCAAACACACATCAGAGAGACCGAGTTGCAAGATTGGGGACCAACATCTAGAAGTAGAATCCTAAACCTCCGAAACAAGCACTTCTTTGTCCCAAGCCCCAAACAGCATCTCTTGTTTTTTTGGGCATTTGTTATTCCTAAAAATTCAAATCCAAGCCCAAATTAGAGTAAGCATGATGAGACAAACCCGTCAACACTTGTCGAGCGCAAATCGGGTTCGCGAACCCGAAAATGAAGAATCATGGGTTTTGGTCAACTTTGGTCAACTCTTGAGAAAGTTGTGCGGATGGTGTCATAAATGGTACCGTTTAATTCCCCACATCGCAAGCATTCTAACGAGATGGACTTTGTAAAAATCGAAAATCATTTGGTATAGTTTTAGGAAGAATGTAGGATTACATGGATATAGTCATCACCTAAATTTCTTTTATTCTTCCTTATCCTCCACATTTAATTCACCTCCCCATCTATTTAAACCCCTCAAAACCCTAAACCAACTAATGCCCAGCCATCAACCCCTATTCTTTTCCCGTCCACCAATGTGGAAAGAACAAGAGAGAGAGAGAGAGAAGACAAGAAGATAGGAGTTGCACCACCATCATCCTTCCCTTTATCTCCCCTCCATCAGCTCATCATTCTCCCCCCTCGCCCCTCGACTCCGTCGACGCATGGAGTCCAACAGGGGCGATCGAAGAGCATCAACGGCGGTGACACACTATCAAGGTGAGCCTCTCTATTTTCATTCATGCATGGGTTGTACAAGAGCAAAGGTGTTACAAGTTGGAAGAAGGAAAGAGGAGGGGGGCTAGCTGCTTGCAAGGAGAGGTTGGGGAAACGATCTCACTCAACAATGGTTGTTTGACGTAGATGCAAACAAGAATAGGTGCGACCAGCGATGGGTCGTGTTGCACCCATAACCAACGATGGAGAGGGAGAGTTCAACGGCCCTCCGGCTGGTGGGGACATCATCGGAGGGTTGCCGAAGGACTGACGAGGCAGTAGCAACCGAGGTATGGCCGGCAGAGGCGCAGTCGCAGGCAAGGAGTCAACCCACTGCTCCCGTGTGCATGGCTGCTTGTGGTTGAACAATAGCAGAACACAAGGACGAAGACTTGGGGGAAAAGGAAAGGGGTTGTGGTTTATTGAAAAAATTATAAAGTTTAAAATCAAACTTTTGATATTTGCATTTAAGCAAGGTTTTAAATATCAATATTAATATCGTATCGACAAGTCAAAAATGGGATATATCGAGGATATATCACGGATATCAGTGAATTTTGGGGAAATCGCTCATAAAGGCCCAAAATATCCCAAATTTTATGAAAATTAACATTTTAATAACTAATACATCATGAAGAAATGCCTAGATGACGAAAATCATAAATTTTGAATAAAAACAAAATAGAAATGCACTAGTCGCATGTCGACAAAGTCATATATTGAAAAGAAAGTATATAGAATATGATAATAATTGAAAAATGTTCATAGTAACTTTCGTTGCATATTATTGACAATTGAAATCATACCTTAGTTGTACTGATTTTGTTATCAATTTCAATATGCTACACTCTTCTTTTTCTCATTGACCAGCCTCAGATTTCGTGAATCACCCTATCACTTTTCTCATTACAATCTCAAGATATGAAATAACATATTATCACCAAAGATGCACTTGGTGATAGAAGATACAATTTAGATAACACAGGAGTATGTAATGAACAAATATAAATGGTCAAATAACTAGAGCCCTAATTTTCTTATCAGTTCCAACACGTTCTTCATTCCAATACTCTTCTCTTTCTCGTTGATCTGTCTCACATTTCGTGAACCACCCTATTACTCTTCTTATTATGAGCACAACACATGAAATCACATCTCCTACCAACAAAGATGCAATTGGTTAAACAAGACATGATTTAGATAACACAAGCATATATAATGGCCAAATATAAACACTTAAATAACTAGAGAGAAATTGTGCACATCATAGCATAATGCACAGTTTGCAAGATTAGTGGAGATCAACAAAGCACCAGTACGCAAGTACTTAGATAAACCATGCTGAAATAAGTGAGCTTGTCAACCCTAGGTTGTTGTGGGGGAAAGAAAGAACCATTATGGATGACATCCTTTAATCAAAGGAAGATGACAAGATAGCTCTTTCAATACCCCCATGGATTATCAAAGTGCTTAGCTTTATACATCTTTTTATAGAAGTTTGAAGATGCTAATGTATTTCTCACCGAAGTTTTAGAATCTTCTTCCTATTTTTTAATAAGTAAAACCAAGTGCAATGACTGAATTGTCAACAGAGGATGTACAACTCTAAAGTTGACATATTTGATGGACTACAAGGGAGCAAGAACCCCTGCATATACAGCCCTAAAGTTTAACAAAAGTTCATGATATCAACGATATCATGGAAAAAAGATACTAAAGCTGATATCGATATGTATTGACCCGGCAATACCGATATATCGCTGATATATATATCACGATATTTCAAACATTGCATTTAAGTCGATGATAATGACCCTTTAATTGATTGATTCACATATCATTTGAAATTCAATTTTGACGAGTCACCTGCCGTTGGAATCACGTCGAGGCGTACTCTGATGTGAGATTTTCTTTCTCATCAGAAGCGGTATTTCACTTTCACCCCTAAACTCCTCAATATTTACATTTTGACGTGTTCTCTTGTTTTAATTTAAAGACAGATGCCCAATGCATGAACGCAATCCGAGGAATCTCTAACACATTCCTCAAAGTCACCGTGACCCCCAATGACCTTAGGTATAGTAGCCCTTGATTCCACCCTAATATCCAATGTTGCTAGGACATGGCCATAATGCCTTTTTAACTATGCTGAAATATATCATTTTCTTACTTAGTCTTGAGTTCCGTGACTATATCTCATAAATTTTTAGGTACTTGAATTACTCACGTGTTATAACACTGGAATTAAATGCTTAATTAAGTTTCCGTTGTCAAATTATGGTTAAATTTGGTGAATAATCAATAACAAAAGTGAATAGTGGAAATTGGCTATGCATGAACATTCTTGGATTATTAATTAGGATATAAATAAAGACTTGTGATTTATGTGCACATGTCGAAAATAATGTGAGAATCAGGGAAATAAAATTAATCATACAAATGCGAAATACGATAGTGCTTCTAGTGACTTTTGATAAAAGGAGTTGATAATTGAATCTAGAAATCTACGATGTTTATTGAAAGTCGATACTCGTACCCGATATCAACAGTGTGGCCAGCTATACATGTTAGGGGCAAAGACTGGCTCAGGGAGTAACCTATCTTCCATACGACTCGTTTGACAGGCTATTTTGGCCAACCAGGTAGCGGGATGTTGAGTACACTTTGCTGTTACGAGAGGTTGGGTTGTTTGTTCTCGTACCTTGTAGTGAAAAGGACTAACTGTGTGCCAGTGCGAGGTAGCTCTTCGCATGTTTATCGCACAAACCGTAGTCACCCCTTCAACCCATTAGCTAGGACCCCGAGGTGATTAATTAGACAATAGAGCAGATATGGGTCACCCACTCGGCAAAGGGGGTAAGCCATATGCAATTTAACATGTAGGATATCGCAGCAAGATCTCGCATCTTCCGAGGAAGCTAATTTGGACAGAAAATGACTAAAATTGTGGCAAGGCACTAATAAGGGAATTAATAAAAGATAATTAAAACAGATGAGAGCAGTACCCGCTTTTCTTGCCTTTTGTATTTGTTTGGCTTTGTTCTCTTTCCACTCTTTCTACTACTCTACTCAACATTGCTGACGTTTTCTATGGACTCTGTACTCAAGTCCTGAAGAGTTACAACCGGGCTTTGAGATTGCAGGAATTGATGATGCAGGTCCGAGCACAGCACTATAGTTGGTAGTTATAGTTTTAGTTGTAGTATTTTTCTTTTTGTCTTAGTTTTCATAATACTTATTAATATCTTTCAGCACTTATCCATTCTTTTCAGTTTTTTTTTTGTGCTTACAATGGCTATGAATATTCTAATAATACCCTTTTTAGTTCGGACTTATTCAGGTCATTTCATACCTTTATGTGATATGATATGCTGTGAACGCTTTTATTATTCTATGTGTATGCATTGGATGACCAGATCTTAGGTATTTGATGAATCGGCTCGAGTCCCTACTAAGGTAGGGGTTCGAGTCATAACACCGACACTAACATGGAACTTGTGCGTCAAAGGGCCATAGCATCGATAGCCTTTCTGTGTGCATGAGTATCCCAAGAAAATACACCTAACAAACTTGGAAAACAATTTATCCACTTTAAACAAATGGACAAAAGCATACATAGCCAAACATAAGTGTGAGAAAGAAATTGTCCCCGCCAGGACACATTATCCAATTATCCAACAACATCCGTATCTCTCAACACTCTCAAGCTAAAGCATGAAATGCTCATCTTAGACAACATAAATCCCTGCTTTCACAAGCAAAACACAACACTCAACTAGTGCAACCGAGTCATGGCTCTCCTCTAAACGAATAACAGCTGCATCCTCGTTCTTCCTTGTAGGCAGATGTACCAATGACGCCATCAGCAAGGCTATGAAATCTGATAGATGAATTGTTGGAGCTGACTCTGATTAGTCTCTCTCCTAAAGACCTCAACTAGTGCTGGTGCCTTTCCTATTGGAGATCTCAAAAGGTGGATCTCTCCCCTAGAGACCTCGAGACTGGCCTCTCCCATACGAGAACTCAAAGTGGGCCTCTCCCTTGGAGACCTCAAGGTTGGCCTCTCCCATATGGAAATCTCTCTATAGATTTCTCTCATGGCGACCAGAAACATGTTCCTCTCATATAGGGGCCAAGAAGTGAGCTCTCATCTAAGGACCTCGAACTCGAAGAATGAGTCTCCCTCATATGGGGATCACAATAGGCTCTTACACTCCCCTTTTCTCCCATACTCGTATCAAAGAAGAAACCAACATAAAGAGGAAAATAAATAGAGAAAAACTTCTCTTTCGCTTCATCATCTTTTTTTTTGTTTCTTTCCCCTTTTTTATCATTTTTTCATCCCCCTTTTTTCGTTTATTTTTTTCTTTTCTTCCTCTCCTTTTTTTCTCCTTCCTTTTTCTTTAAAACAGAAGACTAAAAATACAAAAAACTGAAAATATCTTCTCTTCTTCTTAGGGTTCGTAGGGACCCAAACCACACCACCACTATGCCATAGAGCCCTCGCGTTGCGGATCCACCATCTTCATCACCACCAGCCTCACGTTCGCCTCGTCCTTGATGCGGGCTCGTGGTTCTCAAACTTGAGCTTCAACGCAACCAGCTAGATCTCCTCCGAGTTTGGTATCGCAACGTACGCCTCCTACAGCATGGCATCAGCCAACCCTCTCGTTGGTGGGGACACTTCCAAATCATCAACACAATTCTCAACGACACCCTTGACTTTTACTCACGCAATGCGTCGAGAACAGCTATAAGAAGATGAAGTAGAGGTTGGAAATATACTGTGACCCCTAATTTGGGCTTCCTCATCCTCTACTACTACTGCCTGAGCTCTTCGAGCTCTTTGCGGAGCTCTTCAACGATCTTCTCCACTACAACGATGTTGGTGCAACCCATGTCTCTACTCCATGCACACTCTCTTGCTACTTTGCCTAAACACAGTGGGCTCCATCTCCTATGCATGCCATGGTCGATGCAGATAAGGAAGCATGATCTCGCAATCCTCCTCCACCAAGGCGTGGCCAGCAATGTCGAATCTAGCCCTTTGGTGGTTAGATCTAGCCTTGAGATGGCTGGTGGCCAGATCTAACTTGGCCTTGAAACACCACTTTGAACATAAACCTTGAAACATGAGCACATTTAAATGGATGGATTTCGATGAACATCATTAATCATAAATAATGATTAAAAAAAACTTGCTCTGATATCATGCTAAAATAAATAAGCAAAATAAATCCAAAAAAAATATTAAAGCATCAAAAATGAAACATTTGGATTCATGGAAACCCCTCTCACGAATAGAGGGGAAAAAAACCATAGGAGAAGTGCCTCCATGAGTGTGAAATTCCAATACTTCTTCTCAAAGATAAATAGGGGGTACAAGGGCCCTTTGATAGGCTACCACACACCTCTTTTTTTTCAACTCCACTATGTGGGACTAAACACATGTAATTGGATCTCACACATCATCCAATTACTTAACAGCATTCATCTCTTTTAACAGTATACTGTGCTAAATAGAGAAATAACCCCCTTTCAAGAAAAAAAAGGTAATAATAATAAAGGCATAGGCCTGTAACCTTCCATCTTCTTTACATCATTCATCTTTAACAAAAGGAAAATGAAAGATTTATTCATTCTCAAAACCCCAATTATCTGACTAGCAATGGCATAGTCACCCTTCTTTCCTTCCAAAAAAAATCCAATTATCTTCTTCAAACTCCCCAAGCACATGCATAAGATGCAACCAACAACTAACGAAAACTCAAAGAACGGAATAAAGAAATCTTATAGGCTAAGTGTACCCTCAGCATTCAATCCATTTACTTTTATAACTCAAGTCTCAATGAACATATGGATAAAGGAATCAGGCTCTTCAAAAGATATCATAAAAGCCCCCCTTCCCCCACCACCACCACAGTCTAACTCCAACTTCTTCAATCGGCGTGCCTCGAGCAATTTGAAAATGCCTAGCCACAAATTTCCCAATTTCCTCTCTACTACCATATTCGGTGATATTAACCTATATCTTAGTTATGAAGTTTCTTCCCACCTCCCGTTAGCCACCATGTGGAGAAACTTTTCTGGACTAGGAGCACCCTCAGCATTCAATCCATTTACTACTATAACTCAGTCTCAGTGAACATATGGATAAAGGAATTAGGCTCTTCAAATGATACCATAAAAGCCCCCCCCCACCACCACCACAGTCCAACTACAACTTCCTTAACTAGTGTGCCTCAAGCAATTTGAAAATGCTCAGCCACAAATTTCCTTTCTACTATATTTATTGTCATTACCGTATGCACACCGCCATTGACACTACTCTGTAACATCAGGGACAAAATCAAAGAAAAACCACCATGTCGAAGAACCACCTTCTCCGGCACAGCACAACCAACCAGCAACTCAACCTTCATCGCCACCAAGGAGAGGTCACCTTCATGAAGACCAAGACTGCTACATGACCGCAACCTCGCAAAAGGGGCACACACAACCTCCAAAACCTCCATCATGTGCAAACACAAAGGTATCCTAGAGATGAAGACACCAACAATTTCCTTCATCGAAGGTTTCTCATCAAGTGCACCATCATGTATCAAAGGTCGCCTCCAATGGAGACACACGCCACTAACCACCATCTCTTGAAAACAAAGTCGATCAATATCGTAAGGCTCAAAATCAAAGAGTAAGAATCACCGAGGGGTGAGGGAGGCAACCTTGCAAGACCTCGACGCCAACTTCAATTGTTGAACCGCCACTCTCACCTCCACCCATGTGATGTCACCAGAAAGGACCTCCCCAACCAAAGAGCACATCAACACAAATTCAATGGGCACCACCAATGGAAACCACAGAGCACTCACTTCCACCCACAAAGGATTGGGGGCAGGGGAGGCAACCACCCCAACCCACCAATCCTCTTCAGACATTTGTCTCGGCAATGACCACATCCCTAACACAAGAGGCAAAGAACAAGGTCCTGACACTCCCTTGCAACATGACCCCGCATCCGACACTTGTAGCAACCCACCTCTCGACTACGGGTAACCACCCTCCTAAGATCCTCCCAGCCGACCTCCTCCTCCTTGACGCTCGCATCCAACCCTCATCATCCTCCTCACGAGAGGTCACACCCTCCCTACATCTCCCGCTCATAATGCTTCATCTAATATGCCAAACCAAGTTGTGTCCTCATATTCCTCCGAGGACTAACTCCAGTTTGAAAAGGATGGAAAACACAATGTTATTGTTGTGGTTGAAATGGAAGGTGGAGAAGTCTAAGCAAACTTAAGCATATCTCCTACAATTTGGAAAGAGAATTCTTAAAACATAAAGACATAATTTCTACTTTGCTAAATACTATTTCTAAATTAATCTCTAACACTCCCCCCAAGTTGGAGTGTACAACTCCTAACTTGTAGGAGAGTTCCCCTTATCTGATGCAGTTCAATTCTGGAGCAAGTAGGCAAGCTTGAAAGTAGATAGGCACACAGGTAGTCAAGCATGCAAACAGACAGATCTTCAAGCATGCAAGTAGTCGTCACTTCACGAGTGAAAACCTAACTCCCTTGGAGTTAGAACAAAAAACTGACTCGAAAACCTTTAGTCAACAGACGATCCCAAGCACCATAGCATAGGGGAGACGATCCTAAGCACTAACACCATAAGGGAGAGCACCCCAAGCACTGATATAAGAGACAATCCTAAGCACTGAACTGATACAGGAGACGATTCCAAGCACTAATAGTTATCTTACACCAACAAAAATTCTTCACACTAGAAGACAACTGACATACGACATTTACATATGGGGCTGAGCGCGTGGCTCAGTTACCCCACAACACATCAACATCTTTAGCACAGGGTAGTGCATCGGGTTGATCATGATGTGGCCCGAGGCTTCAATAGAGTCCTTTAAGCCGATAGAACTCCCCCTTAATGCATGCAGTCGAAGGAGCACAAAGTAGTGCAGGCTGTAGTAGAAGTAGCAGTCGTCGTAGCAGTTGTTGAAGCACAATAGCAACGGGACACAAAGACCCTAGCAAAGGTAAAGGCCACATAATGGTCATAGCATTAGTAGTGACTAAACGTAGGAAACATTCCCAAGCGGTAATATTGGCCACAAGATTTGTGGCAACAATAGTAATAGAGGAGGCCTCACTCCTCAGAAGGAGTCGGTGTGGTAGAACCCATGAAAAAAAAAAATCAATTTTCAAAGGGTATAAATCAACAGCGACAAGGGATTTTGAAACATATCATTCGACCGCCTGGATCCCAAGTCCAACCGGTTGAACCCACAACGTTGTAGAGGCGATGCAACAATAACATCATCAACACCAACATAGATCAAGGTGATGAAGGTGGATAGACCAGACCGCTAAACCGAGCCAAAACCAGTTCGATCTTCTCGCGTGGCATCGCCCAGTCACGTAGCAACCCATGCCGCGTGATAAGGGCCCACATAGCGATGCAAAGACCAGCGTTTTAAATGATGCCGACATGCCATCGTTAAGGCCATTTTTGGAAGGGGCTTGCCGACAGGATAAGGCACACACACACACATGAATTTACACAAATTTTGGGATCCGATATACCCTTGATTGATGAAATCATGAAATACTTTTATGTTATACAACTAGTATTTTTTGAAATTAATATCATTTTGACTATTTGTGATTTTTTGTCAGCATGTTGTCGGCATGCCCTCAGCATTTCCACAACATGCCCTCAACATGACCATCGAAAAATGGGCATTTCCACGACATGCCCTTGGCATGCCCACGAAATGCACACTTAGGATTTCATCGGCACGGCATCGAAATCAACATTTTGAACCTTGGCAAAGACTAGATTGGTCTCCCTTGATCGACATTGCGTCTACGATAGGCTAAGCATTGACGCATGGCGATGCTTCAAATAAGATGAAGATCAATGCAGAGAGGAAGGGAAGAATCGAGATGATCTCGACAATAGAACACATGGTGTCCTAGATCGAAGATATGGGGGCTACGCATGCACCCCAAGGTAGGGAGATGTCAGTGACATCCGTAAAGCACAATGAAGCACGTCGAGGTCCGAGGTCCCAAGATGGACTTGCTCTAATAGCATGTGGAAATTTTTATAACAGGAATTCATTAATCTCAATCTCAATAAAAACAATAGAGTTCATCCCTTTATATAGAGAGGGATCAATCCTAATTCCAATCCTAATCGTAAACATAGAAATAAATCAAATCTTAAACAAACAAAAACATATCTCCTACAATTTGGAAAAACATAAACCATGGGAAAAGACTATTCCTAAAACATAGAAAGAGATAATTCCTACTTTCCTAAATAAATCTCTAACATCAAGCAATGGATGATATGGAATGAACAAGTTGACAAGTGATATGGATCAATGGTGGGTGTGACTAAGGTGGTGGTGTTTGCAAGATGTTTAAGATAATGTATGAATCAATTTCTAATACATAGAAGGAGGAAGTGTTTGTGTTTGTAAAGGCAAAATTATCAAAAACCAAAAAAACCCAAGGTTCTTAGCTTGAAATATCATAAGCCCAAATCTTCGGGGAAAAAATGGGTCACTTTATAAGGATGGATCTATAGTTGGAAACCTTTTTGTGAATTACTCTAACCTTTTTCTAAGTAGCGAAAGGCTGATCTTGACATGGATATAGGTGGTGTCTGCCATGATATCTATAATAAAGGTTGAACTTCACTCTTCGATAAATTTAGGTATGAGATTTTCTTTAGAAGGGAAATCATATGAGAAGTTTTACAATGAATTAAAATTTTGTAATAAAACTATCAGAGATCCAGACCACATCAAGTTGGATGGTGCTATCGAGCAAACTTCTGATATCATCAATTACTTCCAGCATCTGTAGACCATAGAAAAGAAATATATGAAGAATAAACAGCGCAAACTAATCAATGGATGGAAAACATAATTTGCAAACTTGCTTGTAAGACTAATGCTACCAAAAACCTTATCAGTCAACTTTGATAGAACATCCTCTTCTGCTTTATTTGCTAAAGATCTTGTGTACTGCAATTCATCATTAAGTGGAACAGCAGCTAAAGGTTCTACCAGGCTTTCAGAACCTGCACCACTAAATTTGTCGTTACCTAATAGTTGGCATGACATAAACATTAAAGTCGATTTTACATAGAAAATTGCAAACACTGATCATAGTTTCCCAGGATTATCTGTTTCATTTTCTTTCTTGTAAATTAAGTGCATACTTTAGCAGCAATTCTAAGCTAGAGAAAGTACACAATATATATCAGCTTTCAAATAAACTAGAAAAATGATGTAAATGAGAATTTACAACAACCAAATCTCTTTCCACACTAAATGGGGTCAGCTACATGAATTCTTTGCCTCCACTCAGCTCTATTTTGAGCTATTTCTAGGCTTGAAGTAATTAAAATCATGCTTAATAGTTTCCTTCCAATACTTCCTTGGTCTGAATGAATCATGCAGGATAGTGAACGGGCAGCTGGTGATGTGTGGGTGAGGGCAAGAGGGGTGGGGTGGGTTTTCAAGCCCCATCTACCTTATGGAGGTATCGTCATGAGATACTCTGCTATAGGTGTCGAACACATGAGCATATCGCATCTAAATGTCGAGATGCAATGATGTGTTTGGCCTGCAAAGGTGTTGGCCATAAGGATTCATGTAAGAAGAGATTGAAGTTGTGCATGAAGGGGACGATGGTGAGTCTGTCACCTATGCTTACTTCGAGCGCCCCCTTCTTGGAGATTGAGGTGTCGTGGTCCCCTATTGTGAGTTTCCTTGACTCTATTTTAGCTTGCTCCTTGGTGGGGGATCTTCTGCGAGGCCAATTCTCTTTGGATGTAGTCAAAAGTACTCTCTACAATAGTGGGCTATTATCCAAAGATTGTAAGGTGGCATCCTTTTCATTTAATAGGATATTGTTGTTTGGGCTCATGGAGGAGGAGGTTGCGGCGTTGATCAACAAGGAAACTGTTGTTGGTGATGCTTTGTTTTGATGGAGGTCTCCAACTATCCATGAAGGAGCTATCAAAGATAGACCTCCCGCAAGGTTGGAGATAAAGTTTCGGATTATGGGCATCCCATTAAGGTTATGCACATTGAAGGTTGTGCGTGATCTTTGTGTCAATTTTGTAAGGATGACTAGATGCTTCGGAGTTGGATTAGAGGAGGGTGATATCTCATGCATTGAGGTGGTTGGTGAGTTGATCAAGGGTCGAGAAAAGCCACCGATGGCTGTTTTAAGGCTTGGGGACTCTTCTTAGGTGATTAAGTTGGAATATGATGAAGATGGAGGTTTCCATTTGTTGGGTAGGGCATTTACGGAGGTGGTGAGCGATAGTGCTTTAGTGAGGTCATCGGAAAGGAAGGCCATGCGGAAAGTTTGGAAACCTTCCCTCAAGCACAATCAGCAACAAAATTCAAATTTTGAAAAGGGGAAATAGCTTGTTGTCGCTGATTTTTGGAGCATGAACTTAATTCAAAATTTCCTATTGGGGGAATGCCAATGGTGAATTGCAGTGGCAGTTTCCAATTTGAGAGTGTGACAGTGGGGATGGATTTACATCAAAACTATGGATCAAATCAGATTTTCATCCAACAGAAGTTGACAAAAATGACCCTTGCATGGGCCATGTGTCTAGCGGTTTAGGAGGAATTTTGCTGGACTGTGATCCGAATTTATTAGGTCTGTTGGCGTTAATTGTGTTGGAATTAATGGGGTAAATGCGCTGGGAATTTTTTCTGGAAGAGCGTTGGAGAGATGTACACATTCTTCTGGAGTGGAAACCAAGCATTTGTGCCGTGACAGTTAGATTACAAGCAATGCTGGGATGCTACGTTGGATTGCAACCCCCATATATTGGTGAGTACCGAAAATGGGGTGGCTACTATGGAAGATCATTCGATTATAGAAAATGAAGGCATGGTTCATTCGATTCCAGCACCAAGTCTGAATTTTGATTTTGATTTTGATCCAACCGTAGGCATTTGTTCCTCTACTCATGTTCAACGAAAAGAGATCCATGAGCAATTTAGTTTCCCGCCCGTGTTTGAGGGAGATGTGGGGCTTCAAGCTGATGTTCTTTCTACTGCTTCTTTCGTGGTGGAGGTTGAGGTCGACAACTATTCAATCTTTGATCCGAGTATGCCAGTAAAGGTTACCAAAGGAGAAGCATCTGAGTGTCCTTCTACGACAAGTTGGGAATCTCACAGTAAATTTCGAATATGGAAGCTGATGTTTCAAAAGAAAAGGTTGGTGTATCACACTAAGAGGCAGCAGCTAAAGGAGCAAAAGGAGGGGAAAGCAACAATGTGTCTGTTAATTGATTGCTCTCGATGTTTTGGGGGGTAACTTTCTCTGGGTATGGGGATTGATTTTGGTGTGAGAAGTCCTTTTTGAGATTTTTTTCCCGGTGGGTGCTTTCCTTGTAGGGTGTCCTATGTTGGACGTTGATTATTACTCTGGGGGTGAGTGTGTCCTATTTGTATATGGTGTTGTGCTATGCCTACACTTATTGTATTTATTTTTAAATATGATTTAATGAACCAGGATGAATGTCGGTAATCATCCTATTTTCAATCAAAAAAATACTTCTTTGGTTTTCCATGCTCCCTCCTAGCAAGTTCAACTTCCAACTCCTTACATCTCTTGATAAGGGCATTTACTAAACTTCTCTGCAAATGTCCAAACCATGTCTCCTCTATCAATACCACCCCAACCTCATCTTGAATAATCTCATTTAAAATACGATCCATCCTCGTATGACAACACATCCATCTTAACATCTATATTTCTGCCACAGGCATCTTTTATACATGTCTATAGTTGACAACCCAACATTAGGAACTAGACAGCATGGCAAGTCTTACAAGTGCTTTATAGTACTTAGATCCATCCCACCATTATTTCCTCTACTACTAAACTTATATTCTATATACTCAATTTTTGTCCTACTTAGATGAAAGCCTTTAGCTTCCAGGGCCTATCTCCAAAACTTGAGTTTTTTGTTTACTCCATCCCTTATCTCGTCAACTAAGACAATATCATCAGCAAAAAGCATAACCCATGGCACCTCAACTTGGATATTTTTAGCAACTCATCCGTGATCAAGGTAAAGAGGTTAGGGCTTAAAGTCAATCCTTGATACAGACTGACAATGATATGAAAGTAATCTGTCAATCCATCCTCAATCCTTACACAAGTTGTAGCTCCATGGTATATATCCTTTATGAGGTTGATATATAGAATCGGTACATGTTTCTTTTTCAAAATTCTCTATAAGAATCTCTTGGACCAGAGTTTCTCCAAATCAATAAAGACCACATATAAGTCCTTGGCTTTGTAAATCTCCATCATATTTCTCAAGAGGTGTATAGAGTGACCCAGCATAAATCTAAACTGATTTTCAGTTACTATGGAAACTTACCTCAACCTTCTTTTAATTATTCTCCCCCAAAGCTTCATCACATGACTCATCAATTTGATACCTCTATAGTTGAAATAAGTTTGTATACCTCCTCTGTTCTTACATGAAGGCATCACAAAACCTTGCCTCCATTCCTCTAGCACCCTCTTACCTCACCAAATAATATTAAATAATTTTATACCAAGTTATACCCTCTTCTCCCATCACTCTCCAAACATTTATATAAATATCATCTGACCCAACAATCCCTACAGTTTTCATCATCTTTAAAGCATCCACTACTTCTTTCTTTTGTACCCTCCAGTAACTTACCCAATTTAAGTAATCTTCTAAATTGGCTAGCTCCGCTAGATAGAACCACAAAAGCTCCAATCACAAACAATTTGCATGAAAACAAATTTGCTATAATAAATATCTGTTGTGACTACGAAACAAAAACTGCTTTTGAATTCAGAGAACAATTAAAAAGAATGGATTATTTAGGCTTTTAACTTTTATTGTGACAGAGAATTCCCATCATATGTAGCTTTCCAGGGGTCAGACACAATTAAGGCTACAAAAACCATACCAGGTCAATCCACCAATACCAACAAAGGGAAACGTCGATAACACTTGCCGGGAAGCATCAAGTCAGATACAAGTTTCCTTTGAGTGGCATATGCAAATTGCTTCAAAAACGAATGCTCAAGTCATGAAAAGAACCATCTGGTGATGATGAGTTACATGCAAACAGTAGGATGGAATAAACAAACTCTAGTCGCCTACCACCAAAATCAAGTAGGTTTTCTTGCAACAGCCATTTCGCCCACAATCAGATGAAATGGCCTGGTTAGTAGCAGTACTTTATACTGTCATAAAAGACAGAAAAGCAACATCAAAAAGCACAAGACCTTGATTTACATGGTCTTGAATCTTCCTTTGGTTAATTGAATCCTTCTCTAAATCCAAGTACCCACCCACGTGGACACATATAACTCCCAATGCTTATAGTGATACTTTATACCGTTGAACACATAGCATAAGAAGACCTTGATTTACATGATCTTTGGAAGGGAAAATCCATCAGGAAAGGCCCACAAGCTGGAACTTCCGTACCTTCTCCTCAAAGAAATTAATTGCAAATAGCCACACACATAGGCTCCACTCTTTCCACTTATTCCCTCAATTCTCTCATCTAGCATTGTCAAACTAATCATCCTGTTGAAGTTGGCGGTAAGTGTGGGCCTTCTTCTCCTTACTTGAGTTCATGCATGTGGAGAGAGGGGAGAGGGAGAGTAGTCAACAGTGAGAGAGAAAGGAGAATAGTTGGGGAGAGAGGAGAGGAGTTCTTTGAATGAAAAATATTATTGATGAAAGTCTAATAATAATTAGGTATTGCTCTCCCTTAACCAGAAGCAATCCTATTTCTAAGTATGGAAATTAGGAAATCAAATCCTAATTAAATAAAATAGGAAAATCACCTCAATTCTAATTATCTCCAACAAAAATGCTAGATGTGCACAAAACTAACTTGGCATGCAAGTCAAAAATCCTAAGGCCACCATGGCCGACTACATGGGCCCACGTGGCACTACCATGTGGCCCTCTTTATTCACACTAACACACCCCCTCAAGTCAAAGCCAGAGAGGGTGAAGACTTGCCTTCAACTTTGAATCTGTAAGGCTAATCGCTCCACCAATGGAATTCATAATTCTCCTTTTCCCACTTCTTCCTTTTTGTTACATCTCTCGTCTTCGAGGCCTTCTCGAAAAGTACATGAAGCTTATCTTATCCACCAATGAGTATCTTGAAGATTCATACCGACAAGACATAGTTGAGCGCACCCATCAACTTGATCGTCGTTCCTTGCACGATCACCTTCGTTTTGGTGGTGATTTGAGTCTCTACGTCAGCTATATCTTCAACATGGTGGTTGAGGAAGGTCTATGTGCCTCCTTCTACACCCAAGCACTAGATCGATGTTCTCCGACGTGCTAGAGGGTTCCACACGCCCCCTCAATCCCTTGGTGTTGTTGCTCCTATGCCCCAAGAGCCCACTAAGTCATTTAGGTCTCTAGGAACATATAAGGTCACCCTTCGTAGTAGAGTTGACGCGGTGATTTGACTCCAAGATACCTCCACGTGTTCCACACACACGAAAACTCCATGTGATCTTGTGTGGATCTCCTCCAAGGCAACTCCACATGTTCTACGCACACGGAGAAAACCTCCATGTGATCTTGCGTGGATCTCTTCTCCTCTCCTCTCCACAGGTGTAATCTTGTAGGCCAGGAAGGCCTGCTTTGATACCATGTTGAAGTTGGCGATGCATGTGGGCCTTCTTCTCCTTCCTTGAGTTCACACATATGGAGAGAGGAGAGAGGGAGAGTAGTCAATGGTGAGAGAGAGAGAGGAGAATAGTTGGGGAGAGAGGAGAGGAGCTCTTTCAATAGGAAATATTATTGATAGAACTTGAATAATAATTAGGTATTGCTCTCCTTTTAAAGAGAAGCAATTCTATTTCTAAATATGGAAATCAGGAAATCAAATCCTAATTAACTAAAATAGGAAAACCAACTCAATCCAAATTATCTAAAATAGGAAAACCAACTCAATCTGAATTATCTCCAACAAAAATTACCACATGTAGCACAAAACTAACTTGGCGTGCAAGCCAAAAATCCGAAGGCCACCATGGCCAACTACGTGGGCCCACAATTATTCACGCTAACACATACAAGGAGCACTCATTTAATCAACTAAATGCTTCTCTAAATCCAATTACCTATCTACATTGATACATAAACTCTTAATGCTCCCTGTTAGCATATGTTTTCTATCTTTATTTTCTTTGTTGTATGGTTATTGGGTTTGGTTTGCTCCTCAGGAGCTTCTATGGACTTCCACCCTTTCAGTCTCTCTCTATATAAGAGAGTCCTAGGGTTTCTAATATGACTTGAATCATTTCAACTAATTTGATATCAGAGCACCGATCCTGGACCGTGGCTTTTGATATCCCACCCCCAAGGCCTCCAAACCCTACAACCACGCCCTCTTCTTCCCTCCTAACGGCAACAGCAATGTCGAATCTCCTCCGGCAACGCTCTTAGCAGCCATGCGCGGCGGCACACACACACAGCAAGTCCGATTTGAGCACAGCAACATGCGGCGACACTCGTGGACCTAACCTAAGCGCAACACCGCGTGCGGCGACGCTCGTGGGTTCGATTTGAGTGCAACACCATGTGCGACGGCTCTCAAGGTGGCCTGATCTGAGCGCAGTAGCTCCGGCGACGCAGGTGCGACAACGCTGCAGGGCATAATAGGTGTTGGGGCAGCGCTAGGCGACGCATCAGCTGCTCCGACGACGTCGGGCAACACTGCAACAGCCCTAAGTGGCTGACGCAGGGCAGCAGGGGCGTTGCAGCATGTTCTGAAGCCACATGGCATCGTCTGCAGTGGTTCACCTGCTGTTGTGAGGAGTTGATAGCCCTTTTCTAGGGCTACTTCTCTTCTATTTGCAAGGGAGAGAGACACCTAGGTCCCCTTGGGGCCATCTCAGGTGTTCTCCCCGCACCCGGGTAAGGCCTACCCATGTCCAAGGGGGCTTTCTACAAGAATGAAGGTCTGAATACGTCGTGTTTCAAATCTAGGAATGATTTCTTGACTTAGCCAAGCTGATTGAGACTTTCGAATTGCGAAGATGGCTTCAGATGATCAGTCCAAGGTGACTTCGGGCTTTATTTCGAACACCGGCGTACTGAAAAATCTGTTATTTGGTTCTGCTGTCAAGTTGGATGAGACTAACTATCCACGGTGGTCCCAGACCTTTCTTATGACAGTCAGGGGTCATAAGAAGAGCCACATTCTTACGAATCTGGAACCTGCAAACAAGACGGGTGTGAATGCCAATTGAGACAGCGGCAATGCCATGGTCTGTGCATGGCTTATGCAAACTGTTATTCCCCGAATAGGGGATGAAATTATGTATTGCACTACAGCGAAACAGATGTGGGAGTCCTTGCGTGATACTTATTCACATGCCAAGAACTCTACACGGGTGTTTCAGGTCTTCTATGACCTCTTCTACTTGCGTCAGGAAGGACGCACGTTGTCACAATACTACTCCCTTATGAAGGAAATGTTGGACAGGCATCACTCCTATCTGTCGAGGTGTGCTTGTGAGTCCTAGAAGCGCTTTAGGAGACAGTTGGCAGTCTCTCTTTTCTTGGCAAGCCTCGAGCCTGAGGACACCGCAACCAGAGATCAAATCATCACCTCTCCTGAGCTACCTACCCTGAAGGAAGCTTATAGTAGACTCAACAGAGTTGCAGTGCGCACTCCTGCTCCTGACTCTAGTACTCAAACATTCGCATTGGCTGCGATCCCTGGACGTGGCAGGGGTACTCCCTCTCATGCACGTGGTCATGGACATAGACGCTCTTCTGGTACATGCACTAAGACTCTGTATACCTATTGTGGCAAACTTAGTCATTCTGAGGCTACATGCCGGCATAAGATGGTAGGCCACCTGTGGCCAATCAGGCAGCAAAGATCTCATATGCAATCCTCTCTAGTCCTGATGTTAGTTCCTTTTGCACAAAGATTGAGACATTGCGGCAACAAATTACTCAATTGACTCAAGCATCTTCTTCTTAGACTCCAGACACTACAGCTATTACCACCTCTTCTGAGGCACCTACGACAAATATGCCGTCACTCTTGTCTTCTGGTGATTAGTTGATTGATTCTAATGCATCCAAGCACCTATGTGGCGACAGAAGCTTGTTTTCTCAGTTAGCGCCAATTACACCAACCACGACAGTACATATAGCAAATGGGAGACATTCGCCACTTGTTGGCAATGGAGATATCTCTTTATCTCCTACTTTGAGACTAACAGATATCTTTTATGTGCCTAATTTTCCTTTGAGTTTTCTGTCTGTTAGTAATATTACTAAAGACTTGAACTCTCGAGCTATTTTTAATGCACCTTCTTGTATCTTGCAGGACAAATTCACTAGGAAGATGATTGGTGGAAGGCATAAGGAACATGGGGTGTACCGTCTGAGCCGTACTGTTATTGATGCTTCTGCTACCCAGGGCCTTGCTTCTACTAGATCTCCTCTCCAGTGGCACCACCGCTTTGGTCACCTACCTATTGATCGCCTTAGATGTATTATACCGCACATACCCTCCACTACTACTCTCACCTATGATGCTTGTCAGCTTAGCAAGCACCACAGGGCTAGTTTTTCCAGTTCTACTTATGTTTCATTTGTTGCTACATTTAATTTGATTCATATGGATGTTTGGGGTCGCAGTCATACTCCTAATCGACTTGGGAACATATATTATCTTATTTTAGTTGATGACTTTTCTCGTATTTCTTGGATGTTTCTTTTGAAAAAGAAGTCCGATGTTGGACAAATCATTGAGAACTTTGTTAAAGAAATAAAAACTCAGCATTCTTATTTGGTGAAGTGCTTTCATTATGATAATGCCTTGGAGTTTTGCACTATACGTTTGCGCAGTTTGTTTTCTAGCTGCGGCACTATCCATAAGACCAGGTGCCCTCACACCTCTCAGCAAAATGGTGTTGCTGAGAGGAAACATCACCATATTCTTGATGTTGCCCATACTTTGTTGATTCACCATTCGATCCCCTCTTTATTAGGATGATGTTGTTTTGATTGCATATTTTTTTATCAATTGGATGCCTAATGCCGCATTACATGAACGGATTCCTTTGCAGGTTATGTATCCTAATCGACCCATGTTTCATATCACCCATCGGACTTTTGGTTGTATTGCCTTTGTCCATTTGTTGGGACCGGGTCAAAATAAACTAGCACTGAGAGCAGTTAAGTGCATCTTTCTTGAGTATACCCATACACAAAAAGGGTATCGGTGTTTTGATCCACTTACTTCCCGACACTATGTTTCTACGGATGTTACCTTTCATAAGGCAGTACCTTTCTTTTCTATGACTGCTGTTGAGATGCCTCCTGAGGGAGATATGGCGGCTATGCTATATACCCTGATTCGCTTTGAGAGTTTACCTGAGATCCTTGTCCCTACTGCACCACCACCACCACCTCATGCTGCACATCCCTTTCCTCAACTAATTGAGCCACTCCAAATATATGTTCACCATCATACTACTTATCAGGGACCCCCACCCTCGCATTCACCATCAACTTCTCAGGTGAGTCCTTTAGACATTGATGCATGTTTTCCATGCGATGATCACAGGGACAGGATAAATGATGTGGCAGGTAATGATCTCGATCTTCCCATAACTATTCGAAAGCGACCACGGACTTGCACTACTTATCCCACGGCTGGGTCACTTGCTACTGATGGCTTAACCCCCGGGTTTGCTGAATTTACTCAGGCATTAGCTACTACTCAGATTCCAGCTACTCATCGTGAGGCCATGCTTGATCGAAAATGGCAGGTAGCCATAGAAAATGAGATGGCAACTCTTAAAGGCTGTGGGACCTGGGAGCTCACTCCACTTCCTGCTGGCACTACCCATGTTGGCTGTCAATGAGTATTCATTGTGAAGTTCAACCCAAATGGCGGTGTTGCTAGATACAAAACACGTCTCATGGCAAAGGGGTTCACCCAAACTTATGGAGTGAACTTCTTTGACACCTTCTCACTAGTTGCCAGACTTCCTACCATACAGGTGTTTGTTGCAGTGGCAGTTCGGTTAGATTGGCCTTTACATCAACTGGATGTGAAGAATGCCTTCCTCTATGGGGACCTCCAAGAGGAAGTTTACATGCAGCAGCCACCTAGCTTTGAAGCTACGGGGGAGTATGTATGTCGACTACAAATGGCCATCTATGACCTTAAGCAGAGTCCCAGAGCCTGCTTCCAGAGGTTGCCACAAGTTGTAGAGGCAGTTGGATTCAGGAGGTCGACAGCCGACTTTTCTCTTTTTGTCAAGAGTACTGGACGAGGTACTGTGATACTTGTTTATGTTGATGACTTGATTATCATAGGAGATGATGAGCAAAGTGTCGCTAAAATTAAGAACATCCTAGCAGAGTAGTTTGTCATGGACTTAGAAGCTCTACGATACTTTCTTGGTATTGACGCTGCTCGTAGCAAAAAGGGCATGGTCTTGTCCCAGAGAAAGTACGCTTTGAACATCTTGCAGGAGATCAGTATGGTTGGGGCCAAGGAGGTCGATATTCCTATGGACCCTAAGATGCTACTATATGATGAGGATGCACAGTTGATGCACAGCAAGCAGTACAGGCAGCTTATAGGCAAGCTGCTATACCTCATTATCACGAGACCAGACATCTCCTTTGCAGTAGGGAGACTAAGTCAGTTCATGGCCAAGCCAACACGTCAGCATTGGAATGCAGCATTAATGGTGCTCAGATACATCAAGAAGGCTCCTGGGAAGGGTCTTCTCTTCTCCAAAGGGTCTTCCATGACTTTGGTTGGCTACTTGATGCGAACTACGTTGGATGTCCTGTGGATCGCAGATCCACTACTGGGTTCTGCACCTTTCTAGCAAGGAGTTTGATTACATGGAGAAAGAAACAGGGTACAGTTGGGAGATCCAGTGCCAAGTCTGAGTACAGAGCCATGGCTCAGACGACTGCAGAGATGATGTAGATTAGATCCCTACTTACTAACTTGCAAATACAGTTTTCTAACCTAATGGAGATGAGATGTGATAATAGAGCAGCCACCTTTATTACCAACAACCCAGCATTTCACGAGAGGATGAAGCATGTTGCGTTTGATTGCCACTATACCAGAGACATCATTCATAAGGAGTTGCTTTATACCACACCAATCACATCTGAGGAGCAAATTGTTGATATCTTTACGAAACCCTTAGCCAGATCTCTATTTAATTCATGTATATCCAAGCTGAGCATAATAGATATCTATGCTCCAGCTTGAAGGGGAGTGTTAGCATATATTTTCTGTTTCTATTTTCTTTGTTGTGTGGCTATTGGATTTGCTTTGCTCCTTAAGGGCTTTTATGTACTTCCACCATATGATTTCTAATAAGACTTAAATCATTTCAACCTCCCCCTCAAACTGGAGCTTATAAGTTTCAAGTTGCCATGCAAGATAGAGAAACCATCTCCACTTCATCCAATATATCTCCAAGTGGAGGAACAATGATTTAAATGCCGGCAACATGCCTACGAAATTTCGTCAAAATGGCCTATTTTGGTGTCTACCTCATGTCGACATAAAATAATGTCGAATTTTCCAGATGACGCCGGCATACCAATGGCATTTCAACAATTTCAATGATTTTGATACTCACGTCGACCATTTCAACGTCGTTTCGATGATAAGTCAAGGATTGAGCCAAAATTTTCATTTTTTACATGGGAAATGACATGTTGGATACATGATTTCTTAGCCCATAACCCTCCCTTAAAAAAGCCATCTTTCCTTGGTGTCCACAAAAATAACAATTGTTACTCCAAAAACCACTACCTCCACAAAGTGGCAACTATTGTAGTAATTAAATTTAATCATGCAACATATTGTTTGTGAAATTTAAATTTGAACGTGTTGTATTGCATATTGCATTTATATGCTATATGTTGCATTTAAATTTTGACATGTAACATTCCCTTGTATAACCTTCTAAACTTTCTACATTAGTAGGCATTTAAAAACTTGCTCTTAAACTTGAACATGGTAGATTACATGTTACATATGAATATTTGGATATAACATTCTTATTCTTTCATAAATATGTTTAAACTTGTGTTTTTTCTTGAAATTCTAATCATTTTGACTTCTTTTGCCATTTTTTTCAACACGTGCCAACATACCCTCAACGTGCCTCCGAAATGGATTATTTTCATGACATCGAAATCTAACGTCGAAATACTGGTGTTTCCACGTGTCTTCTGTGTGCCTACAAAATGCACATTTACAAATTTATCGAAATCAACATTTAATGTTATCTCTCCCCCCCTCTCTCAAGTTCTCTATTCTATCACACTTGGTAAATTCCAGACTAGATTTGGAGCATCAAAGACTCAGGCCCTCTTGGAAGTTGGAAGTACTGATAACATGGACCCATAACAATCTAAAGGACTCTAAGGTTGGTTTATAAATCTGGAAGAGTTCTTTTTTTTTTTTTTTGACAAGCGAAAGGGCGATTATCCAAAAGATAATCACCCAAAATCATATCATTCCAAACAACCGAATCACATCAGATTTTACAAAATAGACCCACAAAATCCCATCTGGGAGGAAATGAAAGAAACAAAATTCTCAACATAGGATCTCTCTCCTCTAATCAGCTAAATCTGGAAGAGTTCTACTTTGATATTTACTTTTTCTTTTGAAGACCTCCCCGATGAACTGCCAAGCTCAAACATCTGGACTTGCGTCATTTTCTGGAATCATAACTTGGTTAAAACTTAAACGCTGCAAACTATTTGGGAACTGCATTTGAACGAAATTACATTTCACAAACTCTGCAGAGTTCTCTGCAATTCTTCTTTTCTAATAGCGATTCCCAGCAGTTGATGCACATGGTAAATGCAAACAGCTGAACACAGCAACATTGAGATAGGACCCACACCTTTTTCCATTTTTTTTTTCTTCTTCTTTAATGAGACATGAAGGAAAACCATAAAAGGAACACACTGCAGATTGCTGACCAACCATTCAATATGGGACATTGCCTACAACAATGTCAGGGATGATAATTCAAGATGATCCCAATCTCCTCCTAGACAAACTGCACCATAAAATAGCATATGCAAGTAGAATACATTATCATCTGAGTAGCCAATAAAGCACTAAGGTAGATCACAGGTAGAAGATCTCAAAATGGTTTGATTCCTATGAATTCTGATACAGTTCTCTCTTATGGCCTGAAATAGGAAAATTGCTCAAGATATGTTGCAGGAAGATTTCTTCCAACACCCTCTCGTAGAAACCACAAGATCTCAATCAACATTTAGAACAACTACATCAAGCTCAACACGAGTAAAGGACCTCATGATTGAGGATGAGCCACAAATACCTTGCCATGTCCACTTCTTTTGGTACCTTTTTTTCTTCATACATTCACAACCTTTTGCACTCCACACTAAGTAACGCAGTATCTTCAAACTCCCCAGAAGCTCCATGATCACCTACTCTGAAACCATTTTGAATATATAAACTATACAAACACAGAATCAAAGAGCAGAGTAAGACCTTAATTCATGTGAAAAAGCCTTCTCCGCAGAGAGAAAAAACATTGGAAAAGTATAAAGGATTGGATCTTCTATAATTTCTCCTTGAAGAAACAAATAGCACATGGCCATACATATAGGCTCCACTTACTTCCAAAACTCTCTTAACCAGCAATATGGAACTAAATATATACCAGCCACTCATTGGATCCTAGGGGTGTTCGTGGGTTGGGTATCCGTCCCATTTCCACTTGACCCGACCCAAACTAATCTCAAGTGGGTCATGATCCGAACCGACCCATTCAAACGGAAATCCAATAGATTTGATATCTAATTATGTTAAACTGGGTCATAGATACCCATTGGGTACCCAATTAACTAATTTAGTTAAAATAAAAAATGTAAAGACAAGCAATATAATTTAAAGAAAATTACAAACAAATAAAAATATATATGACAATATTCATTCAAATGATAAAATACTTTTATAAATATATAAAAACATTTAAAAATATATTAAAAAATAACTTTATATAAAATATAAATTTAACCAGAAAAAGGTTATTAAATAAAAGTAAATTTAAAATTAAAATATAAAATATAAAATATAAAAAAATAAAAACTTAAAAATTAAAAAATACAAACAAATAAATAATGAAAGATAAAAATCAAAATCAAAATCAAAATCAAAATAGATCTCATATCAATAAATCTTGACGACTACTATTAATAGTAGTAGTCCTTTCTTTCTTTCCAAAAAAAAAGAAAAAAGAAAAGAAAAAGAAACTTAAAGCATGTAACAATGTCTTCAAAATAGAGTCGAGGGGATGTGCACGACTACCGGGTTTTGTACGCACTAGCGACGATGGGAAACGGTGCACGGGCATCGTGCGTTGTCAGGAAGGGGTGTGTGATCGAGGACAGCGAGGAGGTTTGTCGCATTGAAAAATCGAGGGAGGGAAGAAAACACAGAAGCACTGAAGTCATCGTGGCGAGACCCTCTCTGGTGGCCACATCACGTTCCACATATTCGCCTACTCTCGGTCTGAGCTCCGTGACCTCAAGCGCCTCCTCGCCTCCGAGCTCGACCATGTCTGCGACCTTGCAAGCTAGATCGAGTCTAAATCCGCTAGCCCGGGGAGCCTCAACGTCACCCCCATCGACGTCGACTACAACGCGACCTACTCCTCCACCTCCCGACCCTCGCCCCCTGCTAGCAGCCCCCTCTCCTCGATCTACCTAAAAGGATAAGGGTTGTAATGGCCAATGAGTTCGAATTGAGCTATGAGCACAGTGAGAACCAAGAAAAGGAGAGTCGCAAGTTGACTTAGTTGAGTTATGAGATTAGCAATATGGATGAATTATGGATGGGTCATATGATGGGTCAGTTAACGGGTACCCGTGGATGTCTTGACGGGTACCCAAATGAAGACCTGAGAAGTAACGGGTTATATTTAATGGGTACCCGACCCATATTTTATAAATAGGTATCCGACCCAATAGGGTAAAAAATGATGGGTCGGGTCAGATACCCAAGATTAGCAGATTTTTTGAACACCCCTAGGGGATCCTTCTCTAGATCCAATTCCCCTCTACACTAATATACATAACTCTCAACATATATAACACGGTTTATACTCTTAATTCTTGATTGGAAAATCAAACACATGCCCAGAAGCATGACAAAAAATTATGAGTGGGAGATGGTGCTACATGCGATATGCCCCATCTCATAAGAAGAAACAATCTAGAGACGGTAATTGCAAAATACTATCTGAGTAGCTTGCAGAGAAAGAAATGGATGTGGTGCAATCAAATTAAGAAATACCTGGACAGCAACAGCCCCTCATACTTTCTAGACTGGTCAGACACCACTTTGAGACACCACCTTCCATTTACTGTAATTATTTCCTGGAAAAATATATATATGTGCATTACATCTCCACAAATGTCACAACTGTTATATTAATAGCGAAAGTAATTTTTAATATTTTACCAAAGTGGATGCTTCGCTTGTTTCTAGTCTAGCCAACTTCTCCATCTGATGATATAGCTGGGAATTTGAAGATGTACCATTACAACAGTTCATAAGTGGTTAGAAAGCATAGCTTTTTTAACTTAATTTACTAATAACTACAAATTCCAGTAATAACCAAATTACAAAAGACATATATAACAAATAGCTTTAGATGCCAAATTAGACATGTCTCCTTCTAAACTTTACTAAATGAACCATCAACTTCATAAGAACTCCAGTTAATGAAGTGCAAGTCAATGGTAATTGTTAGATGGTGGCTTTCCATCTTTTCGTTTCTTTTATATTTCTTTATTTTGTATGGATAATGGTGTTATTTTTTCCACATCTCTTCTCTTATAAAAAGGTGTAAGGCTCCCATAATAAAATCAACAGATTATATTCTTCCACTTGGTATCAAAGCACCGATCCTAAACCGTAACTCTAAGTATCTCACCCCCACAACCTCCAAAACCCTACCACCAAATCCGTTCCTCCTTTCTCCCTGATCTACACCGATCGTCCTCCTCCATCGGTGGCGCGCCGCTCAACATGCACAGCTGCAGCAAGTGGGCAGCGCTCAGTGGAGTGCTCGGTAATGATCCAACGTGTCTAAGTGGCGTGATGGCGGCAGCCACGGCGGAGCCGCGAGTCTGAACAGTGCTGAGGACGGCGCATGCACAGCATCTAAGCCAAACAGAGTGTCGCAAGGCCGTCTACAACGGCGGGCAGCGGTGCGAGCGACGTCAGATCGCGGCAAGCAGCGGCACAGCACCATCTGCGACGACGTGTGACGGCTGGAGGTGACATGTAGCAGGTGTACTGCAGGCGTGAGGGGCTGGTAGTCCCTTTCTAGGGTTATTTCTCTTCATATCGAAGGGAGAGAGACACCTAGGTCCTCTTAGGGTCGTCTCAAGTGTTCTCCCCGCACCCGGACTAGGCCAACATTCATCCAAGTGAACTTTCCGTGAAGATGCAGATCTGAACGCATCAGATTTCAGATCTATTAATGATTCCTAATAGTGGTAAGATTTTTCCTAGATCTATGGTCTAATTTTGGGGTGTGTATTCCCCTTGTTAATGAATGATTGGGGTGTGTATTCCCCTGTGATATTGTGTGCGAATTACAGAGTGTATATTCCCCGAACATTGATGTTTGATGCAGGAATTTAGATATGTGTTCTTGTTTCTCTAGATGTAGTCTGCTTGACATCAATGGCAGAGTATGTAAGTCTAATGCACCAGGAGCAGTATAAGAGCCACCATGGAGCAAGGTGGCTAATCAACTCGGGTGCATCATAGCATCTGTGCGGTGATCAGACCTACATTCACTCACTACAGTCCGTTCCTCCAGGGAAGACCATACAGATAGCCGATGGCAGCTACACCCCAGTTAGAGGTAAGGGGGAGGTGTCTGTGACTCCTAGTTTATAGCTGTCTAGAGCAGTGCACGTGCCAAAATTCCTACTTAGCCTATTGTCCGTGAGCAGAATTACGAAGGATCTCAACTGCAGAGTGATCTTCGATGATGTCAAATGCGTTGTTCAGGAAAAGCTCACCGATAGGATTGTTGTCGGAGGTACAAAGGAGAATGGAGTTTATCGCCTAGGATAGGAGCCGTTTACAGGAGTTAATATGGTAGCGGGAGTGTCCTACAGTGACATGTTCGTCTTGGCCACTTGTCTCTAGATCACCTCGGGAGAGTGATACCACATATTTCCCAAGCTGTTATCATACAATGTGATGCTTGCCAATTAGGTAAGCACCATCAGTCCTCTTTTCCAGCTAGCACATTTCTTGGATTCTCGATATTATTTCAGTTACTTCATAAGGACATATAGGGACCAAGTAGAGTTCCAGACCGAATGGGACACCGGTACTACTTAGTTGTCATAAACGATTTCTCTAGAGCCATTGGGTGTTTCTGTTGAAGAGCAAGACAAAAGTTGGAGGATGCATAGAGACTCTTTTTTCGAAGATCGGCATACATTATTCAGCCACAGTGAAAATGATACGAACTGATAATGCCCTTGAGTTCTACACTGCCAGACTAAAGGAGTTCTACAGGACCCGTAGGATTGTCCACCAGACCACCTGCCCTCACACATCGCAACAAAACGGAGTCACAGTGTGGAAGCAAAGGCACTTATTGGATATTACCCGTACACTGTTAATTCATCACAAAGTACCGCAAAGATACTAAGGGACGTTCTGACAGCAACCTATCTCACCAACAGGATGCCCAACTCAGTTCTTCACGAGCAGATACCAGTTCTTCTTCTGCATCCAGATGGTGAGTTATTCCATGTGTCTCCCAGGACCTTTGGATGTATTGCATTCGTTCATGTGCCATCACTTGGTCATGACAAGCTGGCTTCTCATGCTATCAAGTGTATATTTTTGGGGTACTCTAAGACAAAGAAGGGATACCATTGCTATGATCCTTTAGAAAATAAATATTATGTTAGCGTCGATGTGACTTTCCATGATGACACATCATACTTCTCAGTCACTGGACAAAGGAGCTCTTGTGATGATGCTGCCTTTCTTCCCTTGCCTGTTCCGTGTACAGAGACTCAGGTGTCTGCTTTTTAGTTCAGGCCTTCAGTTGATAGACAGATGAGCTCCTCCTCCCTGAATGACTTTCACAAATTGCACGAATCATTGTGTACCTATCATAGGCATCACACCGCATTTCAAAGACCTCCCTCACCAACAACTGATTGTTCACAAGTAGTTGAGAGTGTACCTAATGCCAGTGACAGTCCGGCTAGACCTGGTTCCCCTAACAGTGCAGATCACCATAGCAGTGAGGCCCCTTCTACAGCGACTCAGTTAAAGATACCAGATGATTCTGACCTTCCTATTGCCATTAGGAGGGCGCCGTGCACTTGTGAGTCCAAATATCAAGTTGCAGGCAGTTTGGCTACTGATGATCTTGCTCCTCAGTTTAACAGCTTATGTTAGACACTTACAGCATCACACATTCCGTCTACCTACCTGCAGGCCATGCTTGATTTAAAGTGACGTCAGGCCATGGAGAATGAGATTGCAGCACTTCGAAGTAGACAGACTTAGGATCTTACTTCACTTCCTCCTGACGCATGACTAGTTGCCTCCATATGGGTCCTTGCCTTGAAATACAACCCTAATGGGTCTATTTCGAGGTATAAGGCCAGGCTAGTAGCAAAGAGGTTCACCCAAACATATGGGATGGACTTCTTTAATACTTTTTCACCTATTGCACGGCTTGCCACTATTCGGATACTCATTACTATTGCTACTCACAGAGACTGACTGTTACACCAGCTTGATGTGAAGAACGCATTTTTCTACGACGATCTTTAGGAGGAGATTTACATGCAGCAGCCCCCGGATTTTAAGGTTCAGGGGGAGTATGTATACAGATTGAGGAAGGCAATATATGGATTGAAGCAGAGTCCAAGGACCTGATTCTAGAAGTTATCATAGGTGCTTCACCAGATTAATCTGAGGAGCTCTACTTCAGATCACTCCTTATTTACCAGGAAAACTAACAAGGAGACTGTGGCACTCTACTGGAGATGACAAAAATGGGATAGACGAAATCAAGAGGTATCTATCAAAGAAATTTGTCATGAAGGATCTAGGACAGTTGAGACATTTCTTGGGCATTGAGGTTGCATATGGTAGGGATGGAGTGGTACTCTTGCAGAGAAAGTATACACTTAATCTTCTTCAGGAGATTGACATGTTAGCAATTAAGGCTGCAAATATTCTCATGGATCCCAAGGTCCATTTATATGATGAGAGATCTGAGATGGTTAATAGTAGGGTCTACAAGCAACTAGAGGGTAAGCTCCTTTATCTTACCATCACTTGTCCAGACTTATCTTTGTCTGTTGGTTGACTTAGCCAGTTTATGGATAAACCAACTAGGCAGCATTAAGAGACTGCAATGCAGGTGCTTAGGTACGTAAGGAAAGCACCAGGACGAGAATTATTGTTCCGTAAGGGAACACCTATGGGGATTGTCGCATCTTTGATACTAATTATGCTGGTTGTACATGAGACAGAAAATCCATCACAAGGTTTTGCAGCTTTGTTGTGGGCAATCAGGTTACATGGAGGAACAAGAAGCAAGCGATTGTATCTAAATCCAGTGCAGAGTCAGAGTACAAGGCTATCGCCTAAACAACCGCTGAGATGATCCAGGTCAAGTCAGTTCTAACAGATCTTCATGTTCCTTTGGATAGTTCTATGGAGATATGGTGTGACAACAGAGCAACGACTTACATTACCAATAACACTATGTTCCACGAGAGAACAAAGCATATAGAGATTGACTGCAACTACACTTAGGATCTCATTCAGCATGGGACGTTATATACCATGAGTGTTATTTCTGAGGAGCAGGCTACAGATATCTTCACAAAGTCCCTAGCGAAATCAACCTTTGAGGCGTATTGTTCCAAACTGAGCATGATAGATATTCATATTCCAACTTGAAGGGGAGTGTTAGATGGTGGCTTTATATCTTTTAATTTATTTTATATTTCTTTATTTCATATGAATCATGATGTTATTTTTCCCACACCTCTTATCTTATAAAGAGGTGTAGGGTTCCCCATAATGAAATCAACCAATTCTATTCTTCCACTGAAATAATAAAAAATTACAATCACATTGATAAGGAATATTTGCTTGGTTAGTTTTAACTGCAACCCACTGGACAAATTCAAGAGTACATGTTCAATTAGCAATCTTAAAAGCAGTATACTGTCAACAGAATAAAATATAGTGTCTTTGTGTGCACATGCACACACTACTCATGGACAAAGATATAAGTGTAGATTTAGAAAACTTTTCCTGCACCTGAGGTAGGCTCCCTCTTCAAATAAAAAATGTGTGTTTAGCCATATAGCTTAAGGACATTTTACAATTTAAAAGGGGATCATCTTGCATGTCATTTATCAACAAAAATGTACATTTAGTAATTCTGAACACCCACCAACGTATTCTTTCTTTGCAATAAAATTTTGGACAGCTATCTTCAACTAGCCATCCATATATCTTTCAGGGGTAAAAAATGTCCATTAAAAAAATCTTTCCATGCTTAAAAGCACGTAGATTTTTTGGCTCTTTTCTTTCAACTAAATAATTAATGCATGAAAATCAAATAAAAAAGAATTAAAAAATTTTTTTTGAAAAAGTAAGGGGCACTTATCCCATAGATAACCACCCAAATTCATTCCATCTCATAACAAAATTACATCAAGAATTACAAAATGGACCTCCAAAAATCAATCTGGGAGGAGATAGAGGATACCAAGTTCTCAACATAAGGCCTCTCCCCAATAAACATCACCCCATTCCTCCCCAGCCACACTCGCCACAAAATAGCCAAGACCTTTGCCCAATCATGCTTAGAGCGAAAAGTGAAAACTCCACCACATGCACTTCCCCTACGAAAGGAAGACAAAAAGCTAGCGCCATCCTGACGGGAGATCCAGCCAATCCCCATCTCCTGCCAAACATGTACTACAAACGGGCACTGAAGCAGAAGATGTTGCACATCCTCAACAACCCCCCACAAAGGGGGCACGCTAGATCATCTGTTTAAGCCCATCTTGCTCTCCACTGCTTCGTCATGATCCTTCATCTTCTCACCAACCAGGCAAAGATCTTCACTTTCAACGGGCATTTCACCATCCATATCAGTCTGCAGTCCCGCATGAAGTCAACATCCAAATCAACCTCACCAGTCCCCAACCTGTGGTACACATTTGCCACCGAGAAGTCTCCCTCCTCCCAATAAAAACCATCAAGGCCTTCACCCGACACCCAACCCACCAACTCCTGCAACAGTCGCTGGAAGTCCTCACATCTCTTATCGGAAAGACCCCCTGGAATATGGGGCACCAGGATCCATCCCAGCATTCTCCAACCTTCGTCGAAATATTCACCACACTACTCACTAAGCAAGGAAACCCCTCCCCTAGAGTAGACCTGCCCCCTGCCAGTCGTCCTGCCAGAAACGGAAGGAGTCCCCCGCACCGAGCACCGGGTCAAAGAAGCTTCGCACTCTCACAGCCACCGTCGCCAGGTCCCTGAGGAAGTGAGACGCTCCAGGGGGAGGGGAGCAGAGAGGTCCCCACGACAAGAAATCGCCGTAGCATCGCCGCATAACATCTCCAATAAGCCCCTGCTCATGCCCCACCAACCTCACGATCCATTTCGTGAGAAGGCTGATGTTCGTTCTGTCCACATCTCTGACCCCATGGCTCCCATCCTATGTAGGCCTCCACACCTCCTCCCATGCCACCAGCCTCACCCCCCTGCCTGTTACCCCTACAATAGACCAGAAGAAGTCTCTCATCAATCCCGAGACCTCAATCTGGCGCGGCAACCAGAAGACCGACAAGAAGTAGAACAGTATGGAGGCCAGAACCGCCTTCACCAAGGTAGTTGCCCGCCCCTAGACAAAAATCTAGAGGACCACCTTGCCAGCCTTCCCTCCATTCTTTCCAGCAACGAGAGCCAATCCTACAGCCTGAGACGACGGTCCAACAGAGGGAGGCCCAGATACACCAATGGCAAGGAATCCATCTCTATCTCCAAAGCAGCACCCACCCTCTCTGCCTCCGTGGCGAACAAATTGACCGGAACGAAGTTTGATTTCTAATAGCTAATCCGTAGCCCTAACACCTTACCAAAGAGCTCCAGCAGGATCCTCAACCTCCTTGCCTCCAACACGGTTCCTTCGACTAGGAAGAGTGTATCATCAGCGTACTGTAGGACCAACACCTCCCTGCCACCACCAAAGTCAAAGCCCCTAAACAGCCCCCTGCTGCAAGCTCTGTGTGCCACCCGTACAAGTGTGTCTGCTGCAAGAACAAAAAGCATGGGCGCAAGAGGGCACCCTGTCTGACCCCTCTTCTAGGTTGGACCCAACCTCCCACCGGGTTTCCGTTGATAAGGACTAAAAAGGATGTCGTCACACATCTCTTCATCCAATCAATCCAGATCGTAGGGAAACCCCTCCTCCGCAAAGATGCCCACAAGAAGTCCCACTGAACCAAGTCATACGCCTTACTGAAATCCACCTTCCATAAAAAAGCCTACTTCTCCCTTCTTCATGCCGCCAAGGCTTCCATCACAATCACAAAACCATCCAGAATTCCTCTTCCTGGAACAAAAGTTGTCTGAATAGGGGAAACCAAATCCCCCAGAAGGCCCCCCAGTCTATTAGCCATGACCTTAGCCACAATAAAGTAAATTACAATAGACAGGACGATCGGTCTAAAGTCTTGGATGGCCTCCACCCCTTCCTTCTTAGGCAGCAGAAATAAGTAGTATCTATTCAGCTTCTCAAAACCTCTATTGCCGGATGCGAACTGCACCACCCACATCACATCTGCACCCACCAAAGGCCAAAACTCCCTGAAGAAGACAGGGAAGCCATCTGGGCCAGGGCATCCCTCCGCATTGAGGCCCCACACCACCTGCGTCACCTCCTCCTCTGAGAAGCCAGCCGTAAGACCCTCCACTTGGGTCTCCGTGATACGTTGCACATCTTCCCCCCTCCACCTCCAGCCTCCCCTGGATTGTTTCACAGTGAACTCTCTGAAATAATCTGCCGCCACCTACCCCACCTCCTCCCTGCATGAGAAAGCGTCACCGCCAATCACCATATTATCTATCCAGTTCCTCCTCCTCCTGGCAGAGGCATTTGGTGGAAGAACCTTGTGTTGGAGTCCCCTTCCTTCAATCATCTCTGCCTAGACCTCACCTTCCATTCCATCTCCGTCCATCTGTCTTCCTCCTAGATCACCTTCAACATGCTCGCCCTGATCTCCATATCCTCCGAAGAGGTGGGAGCCTGGTCCTCCTGTTTGTCAATTTTGCTAATCTCTGCCAAAGCCTCCTCCTTCCTGCCCCTGTTAGATGCCCTGATCTCCCTCCTAGCAAGCTTCAAATGGTCGCGCAGCAAGGAAAGTTTCTTTGCCAGATAGAAGGTCGCCGAACCTTCCACCTCCAAGGAGTTTCACTTCTCCACCAATGCCTTGAACCCCTCCTCCAGTAGCCACGACCTGTCAAATTTAAAATGTGCCGAACCGTACCCCCTCATTCGGCCGCCACAACAAAGGAGTGTGATCCGAGAAAGGCCTCTCCAATGCACAGACATCTACCACAGGGAACACCTCAACCAGCTCCACATTGGATAGAAACCTGTCAATCCTGGACATCTGGACATTGTTATTCCTCCATGTGTAAGCATAAGACACAGGGGACCAATCCACAAGACCATGAGTCTCAACAAAATCCACAAAAAGGTCCGACCTGGGGTCCTGCCTCCCCCGTCCACCTGGTCTATCTTCCACCTTTAACGTCACATTGAAGTCCCCTCCCAACAACCAAGGACTACCAATGGACTCTGCCACCACCGCCGCGAGCTCCTCCCACATCACCCTCCTCGCCTGGGCGTCCGTGGAACCGTGTGCCCCTGTAACCTTCAACCTGGCGCCTCCCACCTTCCTAACTAAGCTCGCTGAAATGATATGCACTCCACATCGGACGTCCTCCATAAAGAAGACATCCTCCCTCCACCCAAGGATCTACCCTCCTGACCTACCATTCGCGGCAAGAGCGCGAAATCCCTCCATCCAAGAGCCTCTGATCTCTCTCCAGACTCGTCCCTCGCAATCAGCCAGCTTAGTTTCCTACAACAGTACAATGTCCGCCCTCCACTGCCTAATGTACCCCCCCAAAACAGCCCTCCTCAAAGGGTCATTGAGACCTCACACATTCTAGGTGATCACCCCATTCATCCAGGCAATGTGGTATACTCCTTTGTGGCCTTCCTGAAACCACCGGCTTCCGTTGTCCTACGCACCTCCTCATCATCACCGTTCAGCACCTCTCTCGACATTAGGCTCTGTGGAGCTCTCCCACGACCATCCACCACCACCCGTGGTCTCTGTCTGCCACAGAACGACCACCTCCTTCGATAACGGAGACCACCACCGCACCCCCCGCCCACCAAGCGTGGTTGTCCACCCTGCCAAAGAGATCTCCACGGGGTCACCCCCCACCGAGGAGTTCCCAGCCAGCTGCTGCTGCTGCCTCGGGTGCGCGTCCAGCCATTCCGAAGGTTCTCCTCATTGGAGAACCACCTCGCCTGTCGCCGCCAATGGAGTATCTTCCCCGATTACCACCATCGGTCGGGCCTCCCATGACAGGGGCCAGACCTCCTCATCCGCCTCGCGCAGCACCATCACTCGACCAACTCCCTCTTCCTGTTCCAAACTCGGCACCTCCTCGGGCGATCCCAGGGGCTATGCGAAGCAGCCAAAGGGATCACCGCTCTCGAGAGAGACCTCAAGTCTCTACTGCTCCAAGGGTCGAACCGCTGTTTCGAACCCGGAGCGTGAATCCGGATCCAGATCCACTCCGCCTTTGGTACCCCACGCCCCATCAGATGCCACGCACGTGCTAGGGTTTAAAAACCCCTCGCCTCTACATTCGAAGCGCCACCCCGCAGAAGCATCTTCTGACCTTTTCGCTTCTGAGGCGCCCACGATCCTCGGTTGTCCTCCGCAAGATCTTCGCGGACCTCTCAGGGGTCGAGACCACGTCAGGGCTGTGATCCACGCATCTCTCGGGCTTCCCCCGCGCGATCCTCGCGAATCCCTCAGGAGCCAAGTCTACGTCAACACCCTCTCATCTCCTCGCAGCAGCCACTTGCCGCCTCGCCTTCCCCAGTGCCGAGCTTACAGCTCTGACCACCACGGATGCGTGCCGCCGCCCTCCCCGAATTGAGCACTCCACCACCAAGGAGGATCCTCCGAGCCGCAACAAGATCTTGCTCATCAGCTTCGCCCCGGCCTTCAACTCGACCAGCGCAACCACCGGGCCCTTCGCCAGCCCAAGCGCCCCGCAGCTTCTGACCCGAGCAAAAGGCACCACGATCGCCTCCACCACCTCGACCGAGCACAGCCACCATGGGACTCCGGCAAAGGCGACTTCCAGCACCATCTGTTCGGGTGGCCGCTTCGGCGAGGCCCCATCGTGCGGTGACGGACGCCTCCATCGCCACCCTCCTCCCCCAGCGGTGCACACCTTGAAGAGTAGCTCACTCCGCTTCTCAGCTGGGAGTCCACTCACCATAAACACCCCCTCCGCCACCTACAGCACCTTGGCCCCTCCCCTCCTCGCAGCCTCGCCCAATGAGTTCTCCACCATCGACCTCGAAACCCTACCTTCCAGAGCCTCTCCCACGATGCTCTCCACCACTCTCCTCAAAGCCCTAACAACCTCCGACCAGGGGGCCTCTACCTCTGTCTCCGGCAGCCCCTTCCCTCTTCCGACTGTGGCCCCCCCTCAGCAGCTACCGCTCCTATGGCCAAGACCTCCACACCTCCAACATCACCATGGCTCCCGGCAATCCCTGATCCAATGGTCGTTGCCAAGGCACTTGTAACACCTTCCACGCCCGGCCGCATAAAAATAAGCTCATGATCAACAATTAAAAAGGAATGTTAATAAAAAAAAGCTCAGTTTAATACACAAAGTTACACTTTGAATAACATTATCAAAGGTTGAATCGTCCAATATGAACCTTGCTCACTATAAGTTCTACTAATATTCCAAGTCTCAGTAAACACCACCTGCTGCCATGTGAAATTACAATAAGAGAAAGGGTATGGATTGAAAGTTAGAATCAAGGAAAGCCACATCTTCAGTCCTTACTAGCCCCCAGTAAGTTATCCAAAAAATGCTTAACTCTTGGAGTAGGTTGTTCCCACCTCCAAGTATCATTCTGAGTATTAAAAGCAGAATGGAAAGTAGCAAGTTTTTGTTAAAGATGACCACCATCAGATTTCTCATCTTAGTTGTACAATTGATTGAAAAACTACAAATTTCTCTACTACCTGGTGAATATGACTGTATCAGATAAAATAACCATGCAATGTGTGTTAGCCCCTACAGTCTACATCATTTATATGTATCTTGTTATTTATTGAGTTGTTTCATTACCTGGTTCTCTGAGGACAATTTAAGTAATTTTCCCACCACTATATATTAAGATGTAGGGCTATGAATATCAGTTAGACTCATTTATTATAACTACATGTTTATGCAACATCTACCTCCTATCTACCAGTGGCTTAGTGATACCAGCCACTCAACTGTGAAGTCTAAGCATGTATAGCTCTAAAAGGAAGCCAAGCCAATTACACCTAGTTTCAATATGCACTCATGTTACGTTTTTGGAATGACATCTCCGGGCAATCAAAAAATAGCTTTAGAATAGCTTATGATTTTCTGAATGGTATCTCTGTACTAAATTAGATTGACGAGAAGTTCATTAGCAATGATAAGAAATAGTAACCAACATTAATACAGCATCCTATAAAAAAGTTGAAGTTTATGTAGGGAGTTGGATTGTAATAGCAACAAGTTGTCTTTGAGAAAGAGAAGTGCGGGATCTTTAATGTGGTATGACATGTTAGTATTATAGTGCATTGATCAAGCTAGTATAAATTGGATGCCTGGGAGGGAAAAAAGAAGGTACATCTTATGTTACTACTGTGCCTGCACCTTAGTGTTAATATAGTTATGTATTATGTTGAGAAGCAGAAGAGGTCAAACCTTTGTTTCAATCGTTCTTAATTGTTCCCTCGAGCGCTTCAGCTCTGAACTCTGAATGGCAAAAATGAAGTATCCCATTAGAAAATGAAAATGTTAAATCATTCGTAAAATGAGTATTATTAAACTTCTAACATCATACTATAAGGCAAGCTACCAAATTATATATTTATATATATATAACAAGTTTACTTCATCAAAGAAGTAGCCAGGTCATGTAATTTTCTATGAATATCACAAAATCACAGTAATAATGTTGCATATATCACCTTAATTGACTAAACATGCAGGGTGGTCACATGGCTAGACCAACTATTGACACTCGGACCAATACTTGATAGTTTGTAAAACCCAAGTGATCAAGCTGATTACTCACTCACCAGGGCAAGTGATTGCCTAACTTCTGCATGGTTGTTTAACACAGCAGACAGCTTTTTTGCTTTTTACCTTCAAATTTTCCTAATATTCTACAAATATGACACATCAATTATGTGAGTTTTACAGATAAAATGTGTCTCATATTTTTTTCTCTATTTATATATGAAAATTTTAATGAACTGTTTCCAAATCTAAATATTCAAAAAAAAACTACTTAATACCATTTTTTTATTTGAGAAGAAAAAGGATGGCTACTGGAGGTCTATGGTCATCTGCTCCATTTCTACCACCAAGAAAAACATATTACAAATTTCGGCCCCAGAACTCAAACAATGCCAAAGACTTCATTACAACATCATCCATCCAAGCCCTTTCTCCCTTAAACACCAGCCTATTCCTTTGCAGATGGATAGTCCACAAAACCGCCCTGGTTTTCACCCATGTCAAGGAGTCTGTCTGCATGCTGCTTATAAAGACTGCCAAAAGTAACAGTTGATATCTCTGCATTTGATACCACAACATGCATCGGACAGATTTTCCAGTGGCATTTGATCATGAACATCTAACTATGAACACTTGACCTTCAAGATATCTCTGCATCTAAATAAATCAACTAGTTAAAATCACATTTTATAAGTTAAAATGGATTTTCTGCATGGAAAGAGGTCTATTGGCCTAAGATCAGGAGAAAGGCCAATCAATGTTCTTTAGTTATTCAGTTAAACCAATCTTTTGTTTGAACACCGGAGATACATAGACAGGTGTTTTTCTCAGCATGTTCAATAGGTTAGACAAATGGGCCTGTGCAGCAAAAGTTGTGTGTGTAAGAGATGGCACCCTACAGCAAGCAGGCACTAGATCACAGGAGAATCATTTTTAGAGGCCACAAGAACACACCGCAGTGTCTTTGACAGAGCCTTTTTCATCCATCACTTTGTGTACAGAGTTCATAAATGTTCGACTTACAGGAAGATCCAATATCTGCATAAAAATTTTAAATAGGATGTTTAGTTCCCGCCAACAAGGTTAAACAAAATTCACGCCCAAACACACTCTGACAAATGAAAATTTACCACTTCTGTGAGTGGCATGAAGAGACTGGACCGATCAGCATCTTCTTTGGCTAAAGCTTCAAGATTACTCTGCAACGTATCAGCAGACTGTATGATGCTGGCAACAGCAATTGCTTCTTTTCCATTAACAGGAAAGCCTCTCAATGCACGCTCAATGGCTGATTTCACCTGCAAATGACCAAGATGTGATTTCTAATAACCCAAGCCATGTCCCCATCAAAAAAAAAAAAACTGAGTCATATATTTCATGAATTACACATTTCACGGAAGCCAATGAACAAAAGAGAATGAGAAGAAACATGATGGAAGGGTCAAAAATTGGAAATTGTGATTCCAAAGCACAGATTGTCCTTTTGAGTAAATAAGCTTGAGAGTGATAGAAGTTATAATCTAATGGTAAAAGTTTGATAAAAACTGAATCCAATCCACCAATTTTTGTACTTATGAAAATTCTAAGCCAAACAAAGCAAGGTGTGCAATGCTATTGCCGGAAAGTTAATAATGTCATCATATATGAAAGTAATCAGCATAAACTTAACTCGATTATTCTTAAACTTGCTATAATATTTTGATCTTACATTAAATATGAACTCAACAGCTACAGTAATATCATTTATTCATCTTAAAGAGTATGTTGACTGATTTGCAAAAACACCATCTAGGTTCTTCAATTCTTTTTTTTATTTCTTTTGATAATTATAATAAAACCACGTGGCGGCAACATTTTAAATGCCGCCGGCATGTCGTCGATAAGGCCATTTTTGGAAGGGGGCTTGCCAACATAGATAAGGTACCGAAATGCAGGGATGCCGACGGCATACCACCGATATTGTCAGCATGTCGACATATTTCAATGGTCTGAGCAGGAAAGCAGCTGCCAGTCGTGGAATTTGGCGCTGCTGTAGAGTTGCGAGCGGGAATGCGCTGCAGTTTGAAAATGGGAAGGGCGGGGAAGTTGGGATTTAGGCGTTGTAGTCTGAAAATGAAGGGTAGGGCACACACACGAATTTACAAGAATTTTGGGCTCCGATATAGCCTTTTTTTGAGTCATTGAAACCTTGGGTACGGTCACAATGAAATACTTTTATGTTACACAATTAGAATTTTTTGAAATTAATATTATTTTGACTATTTATGTGATTTTTTGTCGGCATTTCCATGACATGCCATCGGCATGTCCATTGACATGACCATCGAAAAATGGGCATTTCCACGGTGTGCCCTCGACATGCCCACGAAATGCACACTTAGGATTTCATCGGCACGGCATCAAAATCGATATTTCGAACCTTGCGTGGTGGCAGCAGTCAATAGCCATGTGGCAGGGTTTGGTGGGCCCATGTGGGCACGTGGAGTCTTGTGCATGTGGTCTTGGAAATAGGTTTAGGGTTTGTTCGTTTTGTGCCACGTGTCAACCTTACTTTTAGTAATTGATTAAGTCCAAATTAGGATAGATTAATTTTAGGAGTAATTGATTATGATTGAGTTTATTTAGGGTTAAGATTGCAATTAGGTTTTGGCCTCTTTAAATAGAGACCAAAACTGACTTCATTTATTTGAGTTACAATAACATATTTCCACATTCATCAACTCCCTCGTCTCTCTCTCCTCCATAGTCAACGGCCTCTCTCTCTCTCTCCCCTCCTCTCTCCACACGCCAACTACAAAAAGAAGGGCTCATCCACACATCTCAATTCTTCACAATAACATTTTACCTCAGTATGCAATTGATATCAACTACACAGTCAGTATTTCCTCTGTCATATGGCTAAAACTAAGCAGTGGGCATGAAAAGTTCAGAAGACTATATTTATCTATCCAGCCTTCTACATTTCATTTTAAATATTCGACAATGCATTATGGCATGTGGAACATTATTTTTTTGAAAGAGGGAAGAGCAGTTATCCAAATGATAACTACTCAAAATCATTCATTAACCTTCAATAACAAAGCAAGACTATTACATAGAGCACTTCCAAAACACCACCTGAGAGGAAATGGAGGAAACAAAGTTTTCTACATAGGGATTCTGCCTCCTAAAAATCACCATGTTTCTCCCCAACCAGATACCCCAGAAGACCGCTAACACCTTGGCTTTCTCCTTTTTCAATCTGAAAACATTAAGCCTCCCCCGTCTCCCTCCCCTCCTAAAAGAGGCCCAAAAACCGTCCACGCTACCGTGATTGACCCAGTCTATCCCCAGCCTCCTCCAGACCTGCTCCACAAAAGCACATCTGAAAAATAGGTGCTTAACACCCTCCTCATCCCCAGCACATAGCAAGCAAGTCATGTCCTCCGTCGATGACCATCTTGTCCACTAGGCCTTCATCACGAGTCTTCTTCTAAGAAGCCACGCAAAAATCTTCACCTTCAAGGGGCAATCCGCCAACCATATCACTCTGCAGTCTCGTAAGAAGCCAACGTATATCATCTACACAGACCCCCTCAGCCTGGCATAAGCCCTCCTCACTGAAAATTCACCCTTCCCAGTGAAAACCATCCACCCCATCTTCCGGTTCCCAACCTTTACAAGCACCATAGGAGTTTCTGTAACTCTACTAGCCATTGGTCAAAGAACACCCCCTGAAAGCCAGGGCACCAAGCATTGGCCCAGTAGCTCCTCATCGTCGCCTCCCTATGAGTAGCCCTGATGAAAAGAGTAGGGAACCATCACACAGAGGGCCATCACCCTTCCAATCATCCGTCCAGAACTTGAAAGCCTCACCCGTCCACAAAAGAGGGGATAAGTCTTGCACCATTAGGGCCACCGACAATAACCCCTTGATGAAGTGGGAGGCCCCAACCAAAGGTGAGCCCAAAGTCGATCGCGACAGAAAGGATCCATAGCACCTCTACATAACACTCCCAAAAAGGTCCTAATCCCCCCTTAACAGCTTAGCAATCCACTTTGTCAACAAACTCATGTTCATGCACCCCACGTCACGGACCCCAAGGCCTCCCTCCTGCACCAACCAACCCACCTCCTCCCACACGACCAGCTTAGCAACTTTCCTTGCCACCCCATAATTAGCCCGAAAGAAATCTCACACCAAGCCTGTGATTCTCTTCTCTATCTTCTTTGGCATCCTAAAAACAGAGATGAAGTAGCTTGACATGGAGGAGAGTGTGGCCTTGACCAATGTCAACCTTCCACCCCTGGATAACAGCTTGGATGCCCACACCGCCAACCTCTTCTCCATCCTCTCAAGCACTGGGATCCAATCTTGTAGTCTGAGGTGCCTATCGACCAAAGGTAGGCCTAGGTAGTGCAGTGGTAAAGAACCAACACCCATTCGAAGCAACCCACAGCAAGAATCAACTTCCATCTCCAAAAGGTGAAAAGGTATAAAACTGGATTTCCTGTAGTTGATTAGCAGACCAGACGCCTCACCAAACAGCTCAAGCAAAGCATGCAAACGTGACATCTCCACAATAGAACCCTCCACCAAAAGGAGAGTGTCATCCACATATTGAAGAATCGGAACCTAAAGATCACCACCTGCCAGAAAGCCTTTAAAGAGGCCTCCCGATCATGCCCTAGATGTGACCCTTGCCATGGCATCAACTGCTAGGACAAACAACACATGGACGAGGGGGCACCCTTGTCGAACTCCTCTCCTCGGTTGCACCCTACCCCGATGGGATTTCCATTAATCAAAAATGATGTCGTCATGACACATCTCTTCACCCAATCAATCCATCTCTATGGGAATCCCCTTCCAACTAGGCTAGCCCACAAATGACCACTGCATCAAGTCATACGCCTTGCTGAAATCCACCTTTCAGAGAAACACTTTCATCTTCATTCTTTTCCACACTGCCAGGGCCTCCAAAGCCACTACAAAGCCATCAAGAATACCTCTCCCCGATACAAAAGTTGTCTACACCTCAGAGACGATATCCCACATTACACCCCATAGTCTGTTTGTCTTGATCTTTGCAACAATCAGATAGATCGCATTGGATAATGCGATTGGTCTAAAGTCTTCTATCGCCTCCATCCCCTCCTCCTTCGGCAACACGAAAAGAAAGAATCTATTAATCCCATCCAAGCCGCTATTTCCTTCAGCAAATTCCCCAATAACCTGCACCAATTCCTCTTTGACAAGCGACCAGAATTCTTTGTAAAAACGCATGGGAAAGCCATCCATCTTGGGACACCCGTCAGTATTGAGCCCCCACACTACTGTCCTGACCTCATCCTCCAAGAAGTCAACCACAAGATTTGTCGCCTAAGCAATCGAAACACCCTGCACACTCTCCCATATCCATCTCCACCTCCCTCGTCTACACCTCCTGGTAAACTCTTTGAAGTAATCCGTTGCTGCCTTGCCCACCTCCTCCCTGCCAAAGTAGCACACCCCACCCACCAACAACCTATCAGTCCAGTTCATCCTCCTAGCGGACACCATCTGGTGGAAAAATCCATTGTTCAAGTCACTCCTTTAGCCACTTCTGCCTGGATTTGGACTTCCCTTCAACCTCTGCCTTCTTGCCCCCTCCTGCACTACATGCATCTACCTTGCTCTGTGCACCCTCTTATCTGAAGGCAATGACCCAACATCCTCCCGCCTGATTAACTCACCAATCTCTGCCAAGGCCTCCCTCGTCCTCCTATCCCTCGCCTGCCTTCCTTTCTGTATTCCTTCAAATGCCCTCTCAAGGTGGCAAGCATGGCCACTAGCTAGGCTGTCACCAAACCCTCCACCTACAATTTGCAAAAACCGCCACTTATCTTTTACCATCTCCCTAAAGCCAACTTCCATCAAACAGGATCTGTCAAACTTGAAGTACATGCCAAAAGACATCCCTTCATTAGACCTCCAAAACTGCAATGTATGATCTAAGAAAGGCTATCCGTAGGAGTAACAGAGGCCATCGGGAAAGCCTCCGCCAGCTCCACACTGGAGAGGAAGCGATCAATCCTGGACTTCTGGCCACTCAAGCTCCTCCATGTGTATATACATGAGGCAGCCACCATGTCCATGAGGCCATGCATTGCCACAAACTCAGTGAGTTGATCAGAACCAGGATCCTACCTCCCTCTTCCACCAGGATGATCATCCATCCTCAGTATGGCATTGAAATCCCCACCAACCAACCACGGATTCCCCTGACAACTCACCGCCACCGTGGAAAGCTCTTCCCACATTGTTGTTCTGGCCATCAAATTTGTCAAGCAATAAACACCTAAGATGACCATCCTCACAACAACTCCCCTCCTAAGCGTAACCGAGATCACATGCGCCCCAACAAAAGAATTCACCAACTCAAAGACATCTTCCCGTCAACCTACCAATTGTCCTCCTGCATAGCCAATCGCATTTAGAGGTAGGAACCCCTCTATATAGGAGTCACCACCTGGTTCCAAACAGCCATGTCGCATGCCACTAGCTTCATTTCCCACACAATTGAAGTTTAAAATGTATTGATGAGAGAGAAAACTAACCCTCGCAAGAAGATACCCTAAAGGCCCACTAACTCAAGCCTAATGGACCTTTTAGTCCATCAACCTAGACTGGCCCAACTAGAAAGACTGTCTGAGGGACCACATGTGATCCACACAAGGATATAGCTGGATGTTGTCCAACCAACCCGCCTATAGAACTGTTCAATGACCCGATAGAGAGCCTAAAGCGGCAAGCCCTACGCGGCCAGCCAACCCAGACATTTAAGTCCACCATGACTCCCCCAGCTTGCAAAGATCTACCTAAATGCCATGTGAAAAGTAGTTGCCACAGAAGGATTCCGTCGAAGAAGAACACAGTGGCTATATTGGACGAGATCTTCGAGATCCTCACAACAGGCCAATCTGGAAAGACCATGAGGTGCAAGCCTAAAAAGGAATTTGAACAGGAAATATGCCCAACAAACATGGCCATTACAAATTCAGTGAGGATTATGGGATCATATTCCTAATCGAGAAATACTGGTGATTCAATGGTTCTTTGCATTACAAATATGATCCCTTAATGATGTACAAGGGTATTCGGCCCACAAACTGAAAACAGAGAACTACCATAGTGTACCATTGAGGGTTTGATCTCCTCCCCCCACATACAACTTTCAAGGTGGTACTAGGTTACTAAACCTTGGTCTCTTTTGTGCGATTGATTCTTCAGTTTGCATTATTCCCTATCAGATCGAGCACGCTTCAATCATATGTGAAGGTGTGGGCTTGCATATGTCGTTGTCATCGTACTACTAATCTTTCCCTAGACAAGTGTCGATATAATATCCAACGCATCAGGATGCTTCCCCCATAAATTCTCCCTTCCCTCGACAAGGATTTTCAAGATAAATCAATATCAGCATTCTACATTTGACTTATTTCAAGAGGATGCTAGAAACGTTAGAACAGGTAAATAGTAAACTTACATGAAACAGACTGAATCTGGGAATATTTAGTCAACTTGCCAATCAACTTGAAAAAAACCTAGAACTAGAAGCACAAACTCTCAACTTCACCCGAGAAATCGTGTGTTTCCTACATTTTGCTGAATCTGAAATTCCCTGAGCTTTCCACATCGCACAAATCAATCTGAATCGAATCAATTCACCTTGATAGCCATCAAAAAAAAAACTACCTCATCGACTTCTCGGCAGACCCTCACTTACCATGTCAGTATCGACCTCACCGAAGTCCATTCCACCTAGTCCGCACTTCAGCATCTCCACCGCGGCAGCGGTCTCCCGCAGGAGACGTCTGCTCTCTTCATAGTTCACATCCAACGACCACAGCAGCTTCTGTTCGGCGACACCCCGATCCCAATCAAAATCCAGCGCAACACAATTCAATCCACAACAAGAGGAAGGAGGCGAAAGAGGTACCTTGGTGGCCTCTCGGCCGAGGGAGGTGCCAGCGAAGGAGGCGACGCAGTCGCATAGTTTGTGCCACTCGAGGACTTTAAGGGTGTCGAGGAGGGCGGGGGGCTTGGGGGGAGGGGCGCTGGAGGTGCTGCTGAGGAGGAGGGGTGAGCGGAGGTCGGAGCGTATACGAAGCCCTAGGCGGCGCCTTGGGGAGCGGAAGGAGGTGGGGATGGCGAAGGGGCTGGTTGTGGGATGGTGAAGCGCGGTGAGGGAAGCGAGCATGGTGAGGATGGAGGCGGTTGCAGGACGAGGAAGAGCGGGGATGGAGGGAGAGGTGGGAGAGGTCTATTGTTTTTGTTTGGATAAACCCGGTAAAGAGTCTCTCTCTCACGCGCTCGCCACTTGCATGACGCAAAAAAATGAGTAATGCTATGTCTACTCTTTTATGGGCACTCTTTTACAACACTCTACTTTAGCTGAATTTCTTTTAAAAAAAAATTTTGAAAAGTAGGTCAGCAGAAATTTTAAATTTTTATTAAATTATTTATTTCTAAATTTTAAAATATTTTTGTAAAAGATCACAACTCCTCTCACACTTCAAACAACTACCATTATTAAGGTTTAACGAAAGGAAAAAAAAAATACCCACTGGCTCTCTCTCTTTTCCTATACGTAATTTTACCTACCTCCCGTGTGATTTCTCTCCCCTCACCCTCTCAATCTCTCATGCCCCTGCCATCATTTTTCTCTCACACTCTCTCCACCGATCTCTCCTCTCGCTATCTCTCTTCCTCCCTCGTGCTCCCACTCCCCCAAATCTCTTAGCATCTCTCCCTCTTCCTCAATCTCTCTATTTTCCCCCTCTTCCTGCAGCTCTCTCCCTTGATTCCTCCTCCCTTTCAACACCACCCTCTGTCTCCCCCTCTTTCTTCCTCTCACCCTTACCCCCTCTCGATCCGTCGACCCCCTCCACTCTCACTTTCACCCTCGCTAACTAACAATGGCACTAGGATTCTACTCGACCAATCAGAGCTTACGATGTACTATTGGTCGTCCCTAGACTGACATAGAAGGTGAGGGTGGTGATAGATTCTTTTTATTTTCCTTTTTTTATCAATGCCATTAATGGGGTGTTTCCTTCCTCGTCTTGTGGCTCACAAGAGGCATCAGAGATGAGCAAACCTCCTCGGAAGCGTTGCATGTCGAGACCTTGCATAATTAGTGGTAGGGTAGTCCTTTCTGCCTATGTAGATATTTTATATATATGTGCATACTAGCATACAGGGTCTCATGTTATCTATATAGAGCCATTAATTTAGTATGCACGACGATAAGCCCTCCTGCCACTAGTTATGCACACGCACGCACACACCCTACCAAACTAGAATCAGGTTCGGACAAGAGTTTCGAAGGGTCAGCAGTCACAAGCCACAATAGCTTACGACGGTTGCCATGCATCGCTTTGCGCACACATGCACGGGATTGCAATATTGCAACCCGCATACGGGGAAACCGCAAATAACGTGTAATTCCAACCATCATAATTTCGATTATTACTGTTCGCACTAAGGTCAGAATCATATAAATGTATATATTAACATGTTTACAACAAAAACCCGCAATGTGCAACAAGCAATTTTTTCCTTTCTTTCTCATATGTGGCAGACTTGACGCATAATGCAATGTTTATAAAGTTGCTTCAATTACTTTTTGATTTATAATTGGCAACAAAAAGAGACTGTGTGTGTATATATATATAAAGAATGAAGTACAAAGACGATACGAGTTTTTATTGGACCTTAATAACCTTCCTAGCGCTCGAAATCGTGCACTTAGTTGAGGTTCTTAATGCGAAGTTGAACAAATGGATTTCCTAAGGAAAGGAAAAATATTTGATTCTCTAATGCAATGCGAACGATCACTATAGATGAAGTCAGTTAGCTAGAGATGAACAATAAAAATATCGCCTTTGAAGCACGTGTGAGTGGTCACGGGATACATACTCGATGCATGTTACCTATGGGAGCTCAAAATGTGAGTGTTAGGAAGTACTTTGATAGGGTGCGCTAATAGAAATTACACCATTGCCAACAGTCGGCAATATTATATTCTTGACCATTCTCCAAATAACGGTCAAGAATATTCATTTCATAAAATGCCCCCATTCAAAGCAAAGAGTGGATAGGTGTGACTAGTGTTGTTGGTTAACAACGATCAATGTAGTTATCATTGTCGACCATTTTTTTAGGAACAATCGAGTAAAGTCGAATTTTCTAATTATCGAAATAGAAAAGTTAAATATTTGAGTTGCTTACTAGATGATTTCATGAAAACCATCGACAAACATTGACCTAAATTGAGCACGCGACCCTGACTCCCTCCCCCTTCCTCCCAAATCCCCCTCTCCTCTTCGCTTTCCTCCTCGTGCAGTGCCGCCTCCGTCGAAAGCACTCTCGCTCTCCTCATCGTGTGGCCCCTCCTTCTCGTCACCATTCACCTCCTCCTCAAGTATGACCTCCTCTTCGATCTCCCCTCCTCTGAACGACGACATTCACCATTCGCTCACCATTCGCTCACCATTCACCATTCACTCATCGTTGGCGACCACCACCACCTGAACGACGACAACCACCATCGCCTCTGCCGTGTAAACCTTCTCCCCCTCCCCTCCTCGACTCCTACCACCATGGTGACCACCACCTCCAGCAACCTTTGCTTGCCCCTTTCCTCTGTTGCGACCACCACCACCACAATAGACCCCTCCTCCTACCTCCTGCCACCGCCACCACCTCATGCTCCTCCTCCTTCCCTACCACTGCCACCACCACCACCTCAGTCTCCTCCCTTCCCTCCCCCCAACACCACCACCAACTCATACTCCTCATCCCACCTCCTCCCTACTGCCACCACCACCTCACTCTTTTTTTTTTTAATTACTATGTTTTGATTGCATGTTACTTGTTTCTTGAGCAATTGTGCCCACATATATATTTAGTTTGATTATATTATATCGTGAGTAAATGTGTGTCAATGAATGTTTTCAAATTATATTTGCTCAAATTAATTGGATTGAGGATGATGCACTTAAAATTTATATGTTTGAATTGTGGAGTGTGTCCACATTTGTTATGTCATTTTCAACATGCAGGAATTGGGAAAGTTTCACATTATAGGGGGGACTCTATCGAATTTATAGACTAGTACATACATAGGGAAACATTGGAGTGGATATGATGAATAATTACGCTTTGGGATTTATGATTTATGGATTATGTTTTAGGTCAAGGCTTAGGTTTAGGTTTTGGTTTTGATATTGGTTTCAACTTTATTTTTAAGATTTTAGGCTTACGATTATGAGATGAAGGTTTAAGGCCATGGGTTTAAGGTCATGCATTATGCGATGAGTTTATTTATGGCTTAGAGTTTAGGGTTTAGGATTTATGGCCTTGGGTTTGGGGTTATGAACTAAATGTTTAAGATCTCGGGTTTTGATTTAAGGTTTACATTTAGGGTTTGGGGTTTAAGATTTAAGGGTTAGGGTTATGAGTTTAGGGCTTAGGTTAACAAGCTTAAGGTTTAGGGTTTTAGAAAGGAGGGAAGGAAGAAAATGGAGAGGGAGTAAGAGGAATATAAAAAAGATTAAGGGTTGAGAGGGTGAGGAGGAAGAGAGGGTTGAGGTGGAGGAAGTTAAAGTAATTTATAATTGAAATATTTAATATTTATGTTTCATTATGATATTTTTATTACAACTTTATAAATACACACACTTGCACTAATTTAGATGCTCCTAATAACAAACAATAGTAGTTCTAAACCCTAAGGTATAGGTTATGAGAGAGATATAACTGTGTCAAAATATTTATCCATCAAGACTTATGTTACAAACACAGCATCTGACGCAGTTAAGATGTCTGGGAAGTGGCCCAGACATCTGGAACCCTTCCCAGACGTCTGGTATTAAATTTTTTCGGTGTACGGGTTCGCGTCTGAGCGTCTGCGCACGCAGACTGAACCCGCTGCCTTCGTTCTGCTCCCCCTCTCCCTCCCTGCAGATGCGCCGCTTCTCTTTTCTCTCTCCCCGCACTGCCTTTATATAGCACCGCCCTCTCCCTCAACCTCACTCCACTGCCTTCTCCTTCTCCTTCTCTCTGCCAGCGCAAGCGGGTGCGGCAGCAGTGGCTGCAGCGAGCGTGTTGGAGGGAGGAGTGTCGCGGGAGGAAGAAGCAGGCTCGACCACGAGGTGCGAGCTTGCCGGGGCAGCTAGAGCCGGCCGGCGGAGGAGCAGCGGGCGTGGGTTGTCGCGGAGGGGCTGCTGCAACTCGGGCAGCAGACGGACGCGGCGCGGCCGTGCGTCGTGGGCGGAGGACGAACCGAGTCCTGATTCAGGGAAAATTTCCCAGAATCAGACGTCTGGACTTACGTCCAGACAACGCGTAGGACGTCTGGAGGAAGATCCAGACGTCTAACAGGTACAATATTTCTATCTCCTTCCTTTTTCACGTACGGCCATGCAGCCGTTCGCCGCGACTTCGTCTGCGCCTCGTCGTGCTGAGAGCAGGAGTGTGTGTGCGCAGGTTGCACTCGGGAGGGCGCAAGGGCTCACCATCCCACGTGAATCAGACGTCTAGCTGCAGTACCAGACGACGGAGAGTTCCTCCAGACGTTCGGGGTGACCATCGGACGTCTGGAAACTGACTTCAGACGATCCAGCGAGCTTCTGGACGTCTGAAGGACTACGCAGAAGAAGGTATGGCATGATCGACATTTTAAGACGTCTGGAAGAAGTTCTAGACGTCTGATTTTGGACAGACTCGTCGTTTTTGGCCCGTTTAGGGTTCGTTCGAAGTCCGTTTTCCGCGTTTCGAGTTGCGTTCTTTCCAGAATAAATTCCTCTACCCATTTACTGTAATTGTATACTGTTCTGAGAAACTCCATGGGATTGATTCTTGTGTTAGGACCCCGTTCCGTTGCAGTGTTGGGGGTTGCGGAGGCACGCGGGATTGCCGACAACGCCCCCAATACTCCTGTTGTAGCTGGTAGAGTGGCTTTTAATTTATTTAACAAAATTTGTTACAATTGTGGAACAATTAACAGAGTCTAGGGCATTGCATGAACCCTAAGACTGAGAAAATAGATTGAATGATAGATCCTAGGGTATTGCATGAACCCTAGGATTGAGAAACTAGATTGAATGATAGATCCTAGGGTACGGCATGAATCCTAGGACTGGAAAACTAGTGAAATATATAAATATTATAGTCTTGGAAAGTAGAGAGGCAATAATAGCTGCCTGTAAATTGATTAACAACTGCCTGTTATGAATAAATAAATATGATTGAGAACATGGGTTGTATGAACGTAAAACTGGAACGGTGAAACCTAAATGGCCAAACGAAAAGAACATGAACCCTACGGGGAATTAGGAGTAAAACTCCTGGAAAGAGAATAGAATGGAACTGAGAAAGTGAAACGTGGAAGTGTGTTGTCTCTTGGGTACGTGGTACCAAAGAGAGCACACATTACCTCTTAGTGTAGAGGGGAGCTTGCCGCCCTCAGGTTGAGACCAGGGTGGGTTTGGCCACTATACATCGACTTGCTGGCCCTCGCGTACGCAGTACCGAGGAGAGCTACTAGTGTAGGGAGAGCACTAGCTACCCCACAGGCCCCGGGGTTCTGCTAGCCTCCTACACCGACTTGTTAGGCCCACTGGGCAAACTAGGGTAGTCAGGCGAGGGTGCACGAACTGTGGAGGGGTTGGACCCCTATTACTGAGAGGGCTATGCCCTATACTGGTTCCGTGCTGTGTTTTGAGCGCACCCGTTAACGAAAACGACTGACCGCGTGCCAGTGCGGGGTAGCTACCCGTGCGCTTATCGCGCGCGCCGTAGTCACCGTTACGTCTGTCAGCGGCCTTGGGGTGGTTGACTGAGGGTAGGACTACCACGGGGGACTCTCCCGGCCAGGAGAGCACCACGTGTTACTTCTACTTTTCGGAAAAGACTGCAATCAAGATCGTTCCCACGAGGAACATTCGAGATTGAGTGAAGGATCTGAGAAATAAATAAATTGTGAAATAATAGAAAGACGTAAATAAAGAAAGTAACAATATAACAGCTACTGTACACTCTACTATTTCTTTAGCTTTTAGTTGCCACTCTACTCAGCGTTTCGCTGACGTGTTACACTCGTTACTTTTCAGGACCAGGTCTTGAGCAGCAAGGGTCAGCAGCTGCAGAGGATGCTGGGCCTAGTAGGGTCCAGTAGAGTTACCCGCAGTTCTTTTTGTACTTTTCTTCCACTGTAGTGAGTAGTTTCCCAGTTACTCCTGGTACTTCTTTATTGTAAGATTCATGTTATGTACATATTTGTTGTTCTACTGTTGTGGTGGTGTATACTGTAGTGGTTCCTTTTCTTACTACTGTATTTTGTTACTGCTAGTTATATTCATGCTGAATGTGGTTTATTTTACTGCTCTTTTGGTTACTTCCTCGTTGGACGACTAGGTTTTGGGATTAGTCGAGTCGGTCCGATTCTCGTATCTCGTAGGGACTCGGGAATCGGGTCGTTACAACTTATGATAATGTTATACAGACAATGTGAGTGTGTATACTTACATGCATAATGCGTTATCTTCATAGCATGCCATAAGACTCCATCATCTTTAGTTCGGTGAAGTACCAAGCTAAATAGGGCCTTTAAAGATTTGATCATAATTTAGGGTTACTTCATGCATGTAGCTAGTGTGTAGAGAAATTTTGATTGCATTTTCTCACCCTTCTCTAGTATACCAACTTATCTTAGCTACATTCCTAAAGTGCCCTTAAGTACGGGCTATTAAGAATGTAGTTAAAATTAGTCTCGGGGGTATACTGGAGAAGTGCGAAGAAATGCTGCCAAAATTTTTCCAAACACTGGTTGCATGTAAGAAGTAACGTTGTGATCAAATATTCAAGAATGAGCTGTCAAGTGAAAATATTCTTAAAATACATATATTTTCCTTATTTGAATCTAACTTCCGAGTGGTTGACATTGAAATTTAGGTTATCATGGACAAGTCATGGATTAGTCCGAGGAATTCGAATTACTACAAATAAAAGCATGAGGTGATTTCATTTCTGGAGTAGGCATTTAATGATGATAGGAAGACAATTAGGCAAAGAGAATTTCTTGAGCTGATTTTATGCCCATGTAGACGTTGTTTGAATAGGTTTTTTCATCATTGAGACACTGTTTTCAAGCTTGCAATATGTAACGATTGGTGGCAGTATTACGCAAATTAGACAACTCACAGTGAGCAAATCACAAGAAGTCAGATATGATAGAATTGACAATTTAAAACAAAGTGATGATAATCAGGGAGATGAATTAGATGAAATGTTACATGATATAAGAGTGCCAGACCCTTAAGATGCAAATGATGATGAAACATTATGAGATTGTAATGAATTTTACAATGCAGTCAAGGTAATAGAGGATCCTATCACTCCTGAAAGAATGTCAATGTCAAAGTTGTCATTCCTTTTAAAATTATTTTAGATGTAAATGATGAATAGAACCCCAGCAAAATTAATATCTGAGATCCTTTAATTAATTGGGGAGCTACTGAATAATCTTGCTGGGTACCCTGGGTCATGGTATGACGCGAACAAACAAATAGGCGGGCTTGGACTGAAATGCGAGAAAATTGATGCTCGTCGAAATGATTATGTCCTATACAGAAATAAGTACACAAGGTTGAGTAATTGTCCCGAATGTGATAAGGAAAGGTATAAGGTGGGTAAATCAACAGACACAATTAGAAAAAAAATAACTGGAGAAGGTTCTCCGTTATTTTCCACTGATTCCTAAGCTACAAAGCCTATTCATATAAAATAAAACAATAAAATTAATGGCGTGGCATCAAGAGAATAAATTAAGAGATGGGCACATCCATCATTCGATTGATTCTAATTAGTGGAATATATTTAATGAGAATCACGCATCATTCGTAAAAGTTATATGGAATGTGAGATTGTGACTTGCAAATGATAGATTCAACCCATTCAAGAATATGTATCCATCATATTTCATATAACTGGTGATAATGTTAACTTATAACTTACATTCTTGGATATGCATGCGATTTGCATTTATGACGTTGACCCTCCCAAGTAATTAGGAAATGCAATAGATGTTTATCTCCAACCATTGATTGATGAATTGAAATTCTTGTTGTACAATGGTATTCAAACATATGACGTACAAAACAAAGAATTCTTTAAGTTGCATGCAACATTATTATAGACAATCAATGACTTTCCAGCATATGCTAATTTGCAAGAGTAGAGTTCAAAGGGGAAGTTTGCATGTCTAATCTGTATGGATGATATTCATCACTTGAGATTACCCGAAAGCAAAATGTTCTGTTACTTAGGGCATCGTAGATTTTTGCCCATTGAAGATAAATGGCGAACGTCACAATTCAAAAATAGATTTGCTGGTAAAGGATGTTGGCATTCGTTGAAGAATCCAAAAAATAAAATAAGTACATGTTATGTCTAGTGTTTGGTATGAAAATCATGAAAATATTGTAACAGTGATGAGAACCTCATCATGAACCCTAACTAGCACAATCCAATCCAAATATGTGTGAAAAAGCTCCTACAAAACCCAAAGAGAGGCTTAACTCAGAGAATTCTGAGTTAAAAAATAAAATAAATCATAAGAGGTAAAACTGCAATTTCACCAATGCAGTATGCGAACAGGGTAATTAAGGGTCCAAACACAGGTCAAACAAGCTTAACAATGAGGGAAGTGGGATGATCTGATCTGAAAAGGGTTATAGCAACTTCTAGGAATTAAATAACATTTTATAACCCTAAAACAAACCCACTTTAATTCACGAGGTTCGAGGTAGGATAAAAATCAAATAAATCCTCTAAAATTCATAGAAAAATATCCCCTAGGGTTTAAAACCTTCAATTTGGCCTTTGCAACCTATTTTGACCTAAAATGAGAACCATGCCCAATTAATGACTTAATTTGGATTTTTGCGTAAATTGACCGGTCAAACATGGTCCAACCTAAAATAAAAATTCACCATTAAAATCCTTAGGTTCAAATTAGTCTAGTATAAAAACTTGAGCCTAAGAAAAGACTATCTTGACCGACTTTACAATTTGGTCCTCTTTATTTACTTTTTGACCCTTATCTTTTGAAACCCTTACGTTTAGGCCCCCAACTTCTCGTCGTTCTTTGCAGAACGGTCCTCCCTGCCACTTCTGCACAGCGCCATGCCTCCGGCGACCTTGCGCGGAGGATGGCACCGCGCAGGGCAGGGCAACCGTCCTTTAGAACAGACTGGGGGTTCCCTGCGACGTCCTCTGTCGCAGGGACCCGTCCATGCCCTCTGCCATCAACCATGCCTCCCGTGCGAACGCATGAAAGGCATGGGTATCCTCTTCGGCCATTCTCCGGTGAGGCTAGCATGTCGCCACCTCGGTTCCCTCTCCGCGCCAAGGTCTTTATAAGGAGCGGCAAGGTCTGCTGACTCCTTTAAGCTTCCTCTGACGGAGAAATACCCCACCTTTCGTCTCTTCCTCCTCCGGTCAGAGTGCCCGAAGCCTCCGGCAATCTCCTCCTCCTCCTCGTCGTCGCTCTGCTGCCTTACCTGCAGCAGAGTTTACTCTGCCCTGTTGTCCGCGCTAGGTCGTAGCAGCTGGCACCTTCCGTCTGCCTCCTCGTCGCCGATACCCTCCTCTAGGGCATCTTCGTCCCCAGCTCGGGCAGGCACGAGCAGGGCGCTGCTCTCTCCCCCTTCGTCGAGTAACTAGGTACAGAGTTTCCTCCCTCTCTCCCTTGTATTTTCCCCTATTAATTTGCCATTTCAACCACCCGACCGCCACTGCCCAACTCCATCTTCCTCATCTCCGGTCACCTTCTCCGACGAGGCCATCCCACTGCCACAAACATCCTCACCCCTCGCCGACCAGCTCAGAGGCTCCCCCTCACTCCACTCGACCATTCCCCCCACTCCATTCACTGCCAATCACCGCCCGACCGCCGCCCGAACAAACCCATCTTCCCACGCACAGTCTGACCTAGGTCTCCCTCCACACACGTTCTCGCGCCTCGCTGACCCCCGCATTGGCTTTGCCACACTCTGGCGAAGGTTCCCACGTTATCTGACTTGGCCGAGAGGCCGTCTCTGTGTATTCAGGTCAGCAGCCCCTCGCCGCCATTGCTGAGCTATTGCAGCTCCTTCGCCCGCAGCTCCAGGCGTTCTCCATCCCAGGCGCACGTCTCAGGTAGCGCGGATTACTGCCGCGAACACACCCAGGCCTGCAATTGGGTCGCGAGCTTCACCGCTGCCCCAATTGGCAGCAGTTCCCTCGCCTACGGGTGCGAAATTTGGGAGGTGGGACTTTAGTCCCACCTCGTAAGTGTGCGGCCTCGTAAGTGCATCGGGCTTACTGCCTTCGACACACAGGGGTCAGGTCCCTCTCACCCGCACGCAGCGCGCCACACGCTTGCTCGCCCTCGCCCGCGCTCACGCCCCGCGGGTCTGGGCCGGATTCGACTACAGGACCACGCACTCCTCGCCCACCACTGCACGCTGGTGGGCTTGGTCTTGGGCACGCTACCCGAATTTGAATACCCAGCTCTGGGAGAGTAGTCCTAAGAGAGATTCTGAGAAAGAGAGAGACGCGGGGAAGGGGTAGGGGTAGGTTTTGCACTGACCACTGTGTGTGCATGCAGGTAAGAAAGAAAGAAAAAAGAAGAAGAAGCAAGCTAAGGAAGAAGAAGAGAGGAGAAGCGGCTGAAGCCTTAGCCGCACTGAGCAGCTGAAGAAGAAGGGAAGAAGCCACACTGTAGCAACCCACAGTTAAGTTGTCTGAGCATCAAGTCAGACGACGGAAGGGCAGCGACCGGAGCAAAAAGAAGAGAAAAAGAAAAGGAGCAGAAGAAGAAAAAAAAGAAGGAAGACACAGCCGCAAGCAAGGAAAGAAAGAAGGAAAGAAAGAAAAAGAAGAACAGGAAGAAGAAGCAGAAAAGAAGAAGAAAAGAAGAAGATTCTGCAGCTGAAAGAAAGAAAGAAAAGAGAAAGAAGAAGCAGATCACCACAGCCGCAGGTTAAAGAAGAGAGAAGAAGGCAGGAAGAAAAGAAGAAAGAAGAAGAAGAGGAATGGCCAAGAAGAAAAGAGAAAAGAAAGAAGAGAGAAGAAGAAGAAGCCAACAAAACTCTCTCTCTCTCTCTCTTCTTATTTTTGTAACATAATTGAGAACTTTTATACTTCTAGAATTCTAGTTGCTCCCTGAGTTCAACCTCGGGAAAACTTTTTATTCTGAGTAAAAATTTGTAGTAATCTGGTATCTATTTTGTCACATACTACAACGATTATAAACCATAGATAATCATAACGACAAAACACGCTCGCACCAGTAAATAGCTCAACGAAATACGTTTGGGTCGTCTTTTAAAAAATAACTTGACTTCCTTGCGACATTCAGGATTTTGAAAGAAAAGTATATTTTTTACGAAGCTTCCATATTGGCTGGATTTAACTGTGCGGCACAATTTAGATTTTATGCACATTGAGAAGAATGTAATAAACAACATTTTAGATGTATTAAATTTAATAGACGATACAAAGGATACAGTTAAAATAGGGAATGCTATGAAAAGTTTGGGTATTCATCTTGACTTGCACAATCAAGAAGGTGACTCTCACTTTCTACAAGCTATATATAGTCTTACTAGAGAGCAGAAGCAAATGATTTTCACCTTCCTGAAAGAAATTCGATTTACAGATGGGTATCCGTCCCAACTTTCACGTTGCATAAATGAAACACGAAAGAAGATTAGTGGGCTAAAAAGCATGATTCTCATGTGTACATGTAAATATTATTCCCACTAGCAATACGTAGAGTGATGTCTGATTCAGTAGTCGATTCATTTACAGAAATGAGTTGATATTTTAAAGTCATATATTCGAAAACATTAGATCATGAATTGCTGGAATACTGGATAAAAAAATTACAATCAAACTTTGTAATATTAAGCAAATTTTTCCACTTGCATTCTTTGACATGATGGCTCATGTCATGCTTCATCTTGCGAATGAAGCGAGAATTGTTGAACCCATGCAGTATAGATGGATGTATCTAATTGAACGATATTTAAAGAAGCTGAAAGATTATGTCCTAAATAAAGCAAAGGCAGAAAGGTCATTCGTAGAGGGATATCTTGTAGAAGAATGTATTAACTTCTGTGCCAGGAGCATGAATGAGACATTCAATCGATTTAATCGACTTAAACCAAAACTATGATGGAGGATTTAATAGTAATGATGAAGATTGCATATCCATATTTGATATAAGCGGAAGGTTGATCCTCCGCATCGAGTTCAAGTCTATCTCAGAAATGGACTGACGAGTGACTCACTTGTACATTCTAAAGCAAATTTTAAAAGTGAATGAATTTTACAATGAATTAAAGAATCCTCTGATCCATCTACATGCGAATTGTAGTTCCTTGATTAGTTTAAGGATCGTGTAAATAAGCTAAAAGAAGAGGGAGATCTACGGTGGGTATAGGATTTTGATGTAGTTGCTAATTGATCTTTGTCATACGAACGCTATCATTCGAGTTACATAATTAACGGATTCAGATTAAGAGAAAGGTCAATTGATGATGTGAAGGCCACGCAACAGGTGGGAGTTATCGTCAGTTGTGACCTAAGTACTGGTTATGATGGGCATTACGGCCATATTAAAGAGATTATGCAAATGAGTTTTAGGCTTAACCGTAGTGTGGCTTTATTTAAGTGTGATTGATTTTATGTTTTCAAAGAAGGTGTTGGATTCAAAGTGGATAAGAAACACAGTTTCTTGAGTTTAAGTAAGAACCGTCGAATTCTTCAGTCATCAGAACCATTCATATTAGCTTGTCAGGTAACACAAGTATTCTACATGCTTGATAATAATAGAAATGGGCGGATAATACCCGTTAAAGTTCTACCGCATGAACAATACAATGCGGGAAAAGATCTCAACACAGATGTTAAATTTGAAGCATATCAGCAAAATCCAAAAAAATAAAGAAATTATCCTTGGTGAAATTGATATTGATATATAAGGTAATTTACCAAAATTATTAGAGAAATGAAAATAATTTTTTAAAAAAATTTAGTTATATGTTTTGTTTAAATGTCCTTTCATAACAATAGTTTGCACCTATACTGACGGTCAATAATCGTCGGTATAAGTCAAAATTACTATCGCAGTAGATCTAAAGAGCTATTCTGACGGTCATTTGAGCTGTTCTCTTAGGAGGCGTCGCTGTAAGGTATATTGATGGTTAAAACCGTCAGTGTTGTACTTGAAGCTACAGCAACAATCGTATTTCCAAAAGCCTTTAATCATGCCAACAATGACACTTATGACTGTCGGTATAAACCCATAGTGTTAACGAAAGACTTTGCAAATTTAATGCATAAGTTTTTACCAACGAAAAAATCATTGGTAAAACTGTCACTATAGATAAACAAGTTATCCCCCGTATTATATACATTAACGTTTATATCCGTTAATGCTACCATTAATGTAAGTCTTTAATGAATATAAAAATATATATATCACTAGTGCATCATCATTAAAATATTCCTAAATTTAATATTTAATTTTTTATTATATATCATACATAAATGAAACTTCATCCTCTCATGAGATCAACCAAGCATGCAAACAAACAATTAAAGCTACAAATCATTCAATCCAAATAAGACTTGTTTTAGAAACATCAAGAATTAATAACAAAGAAAAATGATTTTAATCATCAATAAATATTTCCTTTAACTTGAAGTGCATAAGTTTCATGAGTACTATCTATACAAAATTTTTTCAAACACAAATTATTGTCTTAAATGATATATACAACAAAATATGAAAAAATAATTCTTCACTTGAAGCAATCCTCAAATCCCCAGCTTCAATGAATGTCACTAATCCTCGCATTTCCTAAGAAAAAAAATCAAAATTATCATTATTAAAAGTACTCAGAAAAAATATTATAAAGAAAAAGATAATTATCAAATAAAATAGAAGTCAAGATAAGAAATAAACATTGGTGTATACATATACCAAAATCATAGACAATCTAGATTTATATTCATAAACCAAATTTATGAAAATCATTGCAACTTCATATCACTGAAAAAGATAATTTACATTGGCAAAAAGAAAATAACCTCATATCATTGCAATGGAAGCTAATGCTAACTTTATGGAAAAAATTCATACTAGAAAATCACATGGCCAACTACTTGCTATAGTTCATTAAAAGAAAGTATAACCAATAAGATGATTTGGAGAACCTTTACCAAAACGGAAGCAACTAATGTATCTACACTCTTATCGAAATCTAGTATAAAAGCACTTAATCCTAAATGTCACAATCGAAATTGGGTATGACTCAACATTATGAACTTAATACTCCATTGGAAGTGTCACACCCCGCTAACCCTCCGATGGTTTAGGAGTAGATTAGCAAGTGCGACGTCGTAAGGGTCCTAATTTCTAGGTTAGTTAGGGTATAATAATCAATTACAAAGGTACAAGTAGGAACTACTTATTTAATTACGGGGTTAAAATCCGCTAAAAATTCGACAAAGTTTCCTTTGTTTTACTATGTTTTTTTCCGAAGTTCTATACCTGAAAAGGGACTTTTGCATGCATACCAAGAAGTAATATGGTGGGTATACCACACAATCAACTACAACTTGCACAAGAAGATAAGTAATCATTATTATTTTGGCTCGATTGCTGGTTCTCAATTAAGCACTATCTAGACAAGTAGCTTGAAAAGTTAGCTTTATGTGAGAGTACCTGCAAAGTATTATAAAGAAAATTACTTTATGATTATCTTCTGGAACTACATCATTTGTGTTAGAAATACCACTTAAAGTTTATAAAAAAAATTACTTTATATCATCTTTAAGAACTACCTACTTTACATTAGAATTTTCACCTCCATACCATAAGGTAAACATTATCATATTTCATAATCTTTACCTGTACCAAGAATCCATCTTCTTAGTAATTAATATATGAAATGGTTGAGCATTTGCAAGTTCCTGGACTTAGGCCACTTAATCATAAAAAATAACTATAATCTAAAAAGTAGCACTATAACAAATACACCCCAAAAGCCTATAATCCATATACATAGGGAAAAAAGTCAACTCCAAAGAACAAGAATATAAAAACAAAAGTAGCACCTTATGAAGCTAACCTATATCTTCAACTTCAATTATGATACTCACAGGGACTATATGTGCAAAAGGTAATCCGTGTATGAAGGTATAGAACGTCTCAGTGGATTGCCTGAAAAATCTCTGCATGTTCCATTTGGATATATGCACATTATAACCATAAGGAAACAATGAACATTCAAATCATTTTTGCATCATATGATCAATAAGAAAGAAGCACTCAAAGGACGATGAGTTGAGTTAAATGCCCACTAAGCAACATATTGAAATAACAGCACTAACAAGAAGAGGGTTAGCTTACGCCAATAAAGTCATATTGCAATGAGAGGCAATCAGAAAAGGTCAATGTGGAAAACCAGAGCAAAATGTCTAAAATGGTTAGATTTGAGCATGTGGAGAGACCGCTAAATGGTGCATCCAACAAAGATCTGAGGCAACAAATCGCATAATCAAGATTTTTTGAAGGACATGGCATAGGGTGAAGTCCCATTTTGCCCTTATGAAATAAGGCATACAAGAAACAAAGAATCAAAATTCCTAACATGAATCTAATTATAATTTTATAAGAAATACTATATATAAAATGTGTTGGTATTCCAAATGGATTTGACTAATGACTTAAGCTTCCAAATTGATTTTTGATATTTTGAGGACCTTAAATAAGTAAGTTAATGAATAATGTGAAATTTACTCTTCTAAAACCAATCTTAAAGGATGGGTACTGAAATTACTTGTGAAAGAGGATGAGTGATAAGCCTACCATGTTAGATTCCACCGCCTTGATTGTAGGAACCAACCTGCAAGTACAAATTATATTATATGTCATATGTGTGTTGTAAGCATGGCTTGCATACAACTAAGAAATAAATATTTGGTTATAAAAAAATAAAACTTACATAAAAGTTAATAAAAGCAAACTTGTGGTGGGACAAAATATGTTTAAGTGCCAGAAGTATATGGACTATGCCCCTGGTAGGAAGAAAAATCTATTAAGCATTAGATTTTTTATATATACTCAATTGCTATTCATTTTGGATTACAATAGGATAACCAAGTTGAAGCATCCCAAGTTTAAAAGGAGTGAAGCATTTAGAGACACAATTCAAGGAAAGATAATGTATATAGATATCATACTATGTCATGACAAAAGGCATGAATTTTAAATTCAAGAGAATTTCCATGCCATAATACTATTGGTCAACTGGCATGATTCATATCTAGTAGATCAATTGGACACCAACTCAATTCATGCTGACTAGTACAAGTCTGAGGATAAAACACCAACCCAAGGGGAAACCCAACTCAGTTCTAGCTAACTGGTTAGGTGGAAACCTTTTTTTTTTTTAATAATGAAATACATAAATTACAAATTCATTCAAATTAAGAATATCCACTTGGAACACCACATAAGAATAGATGTCCCTCAATAAAACAGAGAAAGCTCACACTGGTAGAAGGAAGACTAGATTTCGCAAACTTCGAGCTATGGAACAAGAGCCTATCGATACACACTTTCCCATCAAATGTTTTTCATAGTTAAAAACAAGAACAAAATAGCAAGCGATGCAAATAGGAGAAATGAAGCAAAAATCGGGCCATTACACAGTAAAGAGTGTTATCAGGAATAGTTAGCTCAGTTTTGTTAGATTTATCTTCAGGATTGACTAATCTAATATAGACCTCCTGCCTCATGGACCATCTATCAAGGTTTTCCACCCACGAATTCCATATGCCAACAATGTCAAGATAGACCAAGATGGTAGTCCATGCCCCTGTATAGTACATCCTGAAACACCATCCCACTTGTTAACCCTGTTGTCCTCTATCCACTCCCCATAATCCATCCAAACAACAAATAAAGAGTGATTCATTAACAAATTTAGCGCTTGCCACAATATAGTAATCAGTGCTGCATTTTGATCCATGGTAACCAAGAAAGAGTAAGACTGCCTGACATGAATGTCAATATTAGTATAATTCTTGGACCACACACGCCTACTCACCATCATCATCACTTACACAGCACCTTCACAACACCTCCATCTTCACATAATCACCATCATCACTATTCTCACTTGCACGCCACCCTCACCATCACTTGTGCACACACTCATCCCATAAGAACTGCCATTTGGAAAGTTCATAGATAAACAAAATAAGAAATAGAAGTTATGTTCGCAACGAAGTTGAAGATGATTTCTGTCAAAAGTAAAGATGAAATTGGCATACACGATTCAATGGGACTGAAAACTGCATTAAAAAATTTACAAACTGTTAACATGTAACTATCCAAAGCAAGTTCCTCAATTGAAATCCAGGAAACATACATGTACAATCACCAGAAGGTACAGTAATGCAGTTATGTATAGAATACATGTCTCAGAATTTTTGAGCTAATTTCAGATTTTTAATGAAAGAAACAAGGTGAAGAAGTAAAAGGTTTGAAACTCATATCTGGCACATTTTATCATGTGGTGAACTAGATGAAAGTTGAAGCAGAGTTCATTGGATTAGGGAGCAGTTAGCATTTGACGTGGTTGCTAGAGTTCCATCATAGGCCGATAAATTGGCATGAATATTCCATAGTATCTTGATTTGCTGCTAGTGCAAAAAAATTTTACTTGTATAAAACTTTTTGGCAAGTATGAATTGATTCTAGAATCACTAGGATTTTCTCAATGTCCACTCTGGCCCTAACAGAAGTGGGCACTACATTGGATGACAAAGTTGAAAAAAGGAGTAGATGTTGAACAAGCTGCTAAAACTCTTCATCCTTGTTGGTCTGAGTGCCATATTTCTAATAAGTATGTCATGGTTCTCTTTGTTTTTTTTTTTTTTTGAAAAGGATGTCGCGGTTTTTTCCGAGAGTTGGACTAGCTAGTAAAGAGAGTTGGAACTTGGATATAAACATACAAGTTACCTTTGTAAATAAATGGGCATGTATCATCTAAAATACAAATGAAAATGACAAAAATTGCATTCTAATTATTATATTTTGAGCCTAGGCATTACGACAAAATAACATCCAATGAGATCCAAAGATTACTTGGCATTTATCTCATCATCAACTCTTCCGATCAGCCAATGTAGCTATCTTTATCCCTATTGAAGAAAAAACAAATCTACATTAAGTTTCAAATGCTAAAAAATACACAATTTTCTATGGATTTTGAAAATGCATACTTCATGTGACTATAACCCCACGGCGAGAGTTAGGACATCGAGAAGATTGGTTCTGAACAACTAATAATATCATGATGTGTGTTCAGACTGATGAGTATAAGCATCCAATTGGTCAAGCTTGGGACCTACATTGTGTTTATGCTTGAAAATTATCGACCTATAAGGACTGAACAGAATGTGTATTGCATAATCAAAGGAATTAGTCCAAAATATTAAAGCATGCTGTCTTCCAAGTGTCAGTGAACAAAAATTGAGGTTGTCATCTTAACAGCTGATTAGAAAACATCACAATTATCATTTTGCATATTGACAAGCAAAGCCAATAGAAGCTAAATATAGTAGACAATTCACATGTTTTTCTGTTAACGGATTAATCAGAACATTAGAAGAATAGTGAAATTGCAAATGAATGCAAGATATCTAGCTTGCAAGTTTACCAATTAAATTCAAAGGATATATATCCCAAAAACGTCGATGGCCAAACCCTAGCACTAACTTGGGCATTTCGTCGAACACGTGGTGGGCATTAGTTTTTACAAATACAAGCAAAACAGCAGCCTAGGCATCAATGGAAATAGAGTCACTTAGTGATGTTCTAAACAAATAAAAGAAAAAGGATGGAGCATTGCAAGGGAAGGCGTGGAAGACTCACCAATTCCCTCCTGCTAAGCACTTCTGCAGCCGAGTGAAACCATTGTCGTGGCTGTGAATACACAAAAAGAAGAGACGATCAGATCAGATCAGATAACTACAAGAGAAGGAGACGGACGAAGCTTGCCACAGAACCTATCCATAATTAATCCTAACTTTTTCTAGCAATCGAGAGAGATTGACACAAATAGCGTCGAGATCCGGAGAGGTGCTGATTTCGAGGAGAACGAGAGATTGCTGTCGAGCAAGTGTCTGCCCGGGGAAGAAGCGTCGAGTGAGTGTATCGAGAGGCTTGGGCGGCATTTGTGTCCGGCTAAGAAGGCAGGTGGTGTGTCGTAGTTGGCCATCGGAATGGGGGTCACTCGTGGGAATGGTGTGTCGTATTCGAAGGAAGGTTTTTATAGTTGGGGGCGTGGAAGGAGCTTTGTTGGCCTGAAAAGGAGGGAGGATTGGGCATAAGGCCCTTTTGCTTAAGCTGCAATCTGGTGTGAATGCAATGTGGGCCAGATTGGTTCAAGCTTCCTATGGTTCACTTATGAACATGCATGAGAGGCTATAATGAGGCATGATGATTCTACTTTTTGGAGGTCTCTTATTCTGGTTTTGTAGGAATTTTCATCTGAATTTGCACTGAATGTTGGGTAGGGGAGATTGTTTTTGGCCTTGGAAGGATAATTGGACTGGAAATGGACTTTTTTTTAACCTTTTTCCAAGGTTTTGTCAGTTGGCCAGCAGTAAGGACATGGCTTTGGAGTGTTCTTGGGATAGTTGGAAAATTCTTTGCATTTGATTTTACCTTCTAGTCTTTCAGAGCCCCCTTTTACTGAATTTCAGAACTTGTTATTGCTGATTTCAGACTTGCAGCCCCTCTCTAATGAGTTGGATAGGTTGGTTTGGAAAGATGATACTTTTCAGTCAGCAGAGCATATAGAAAAATTGATTTTGTAGCACCTGCAGGATGCGTTATTAGTTCAGAGTGGCTCTTTATTTGGCTTCTTCGGAGGGCTAAGATTGTGATGAAGATTTTTGAAGTGGTCAGATGATCCAGGTGTTAGTTGCCTGTTATGTTGTGCTTCAGGGGAGGATTTGTTGCATTTGTTCTTGATGTGCTTCTTTGAAAGAGAGGTGTGGCAGTGCTTTGGTCTGTAGACAGTGGATGTCGAAATGACTGGCTGGATGAAGGTTTTCTCTATCCTTTGGTGTATTTGGCTTCAATGCAATGGTGTGGTTTTTCGTGGTGAGCGTTGTTGGGTGAAGAATGTTGTAAAATAGTCCTCTTGTCTATCTGAGTTTTGGCTCACACATATGTAAGTCCGTTCCAATTTTTTTAATATAATTCTTTGGATGATTACTGATTGCACAGTACCTAAATTAAGTTAGATTTTAGTATAACTTAGAATCAATGTATATATAAGCATCATAATTTGTATAATAGTTAGTTTAGTAGCCTTAGAGATAATATTACCATTTTATACTTTAAAAGAGAGACGAAATTGTTTGCAGATGATCCAAGGCTGAAAATAATAGATCAGACAGTACGGATCAGATTAGGACGACAACGGAAGCCCAACACTTCCAAAATCGTCTTAATCAGACAACAGTAGCATCACGTGCAACCCATAGAAGAATAGAGGTAAGGAACATATGATGACAGAAATCCAAGCCTCAGATGTAAAATCCGACTGCACTGATAGATCTGGATCAGCGATCGCAAGCCAACAGCGCAAAAATTATCTCAATCAGAGACCTACAGCACCATCTACAAAGTAAGGAAGATGGACGGCCACGATGGCGCCACGTGATGCCATCATAGTCGCCCCTCACCATGCCCCAATCATTGAAGCGCTCTTCCAGTGCCTTGTAGGCCATTGGATCATCATCCAACAGCCACAAGCGTGCCACGTTGACCACTCCTCAACCGCGCCTCTTCAAGGAAGATCAAGATCAGCCGTTGGATCTCTATCCAACGACTGAGAAGCAAACCTGCCTAATTCATAACCGCAACCATCCACGCTTATAGCGCAGTGGTTAGCATGCTCTAACCGAAGAGAGGGGGGCAGGATCGAGCCTCGCCGCACACCAAATCAGGAAGGCGGTGCGCTTGGACTCAATTGGACCGTTGGATAACGAGTGGAGGGCGTGGATGCGAGCGCGTGGTGAGACAAGGACCATCTAATGCGAACGCGCGATTTGATGCACGCGTTAATGCCCCAATCCACGCGCCTAAACAAAGGTGGTGTGGTGCGCGAGTTAAGTCGTCCGATCGCAAGGTCGGACGGCTGAGAGTGTTAGGCGCGATCTGAATCGTGAGGCGTGTGCGAGGCAGGCGTGGTTTGAATGCGAAGAGGCGCGGCGGGAGCGAGGGCCGCACGATGGCGATCTAAGGGCTGCGGGCGTGCCACTTGGCACCACCAGAATGCATTTGCATGTATAAGGTGCATTAGAGGTTGGATCGAGGTGCGATCAAAGCCGTTGATCTCCCGATCGACGAATCTGGTCAAACCAAGGTTGTTATACGAGTTGGAGGGCTAAAATGCCTACTTTGCCCCTAATTAAAGCTATGAAAAGAACCCCAGGGCCCCCTGGTTGAAGGCAACTCCCACCAGATACAACTCTAGCCTCTCTCCCTCTTTGCAATTCTTCTCTGACATTCGTCTCGGTGCTTTGGATCTGAAGTGCTATCGCACTTCACAGAAGAATCCTGAAAGCGATGTCGTCGTCATCTGCTATCTCTATCTCTCTCTCTCTCTCTCTCTCTCTCTCTCTCTCTCTCTCTACTTTTAGCATGGTGATTTCTAATTTAAAAATTGTTTCCAAAAAGCAATAAAATTCTAACTTTTTAGATATCTGTTTATATATACATATATAAATATATAAATATTTATTTAGAATGACTTTCTGAGAAGCTTTTGCATAAAATCATGTTTTGTCTCCTTACGTACGACTCTGTACTCAACAAAATCTTTATAAATGTTATTTGTTTCATTGCGATTTGCATTACAATAATAGCTATAATTTCTAATACATCTCACAATCGAACAATTATCGACCTCCGGTAATCATCTTTTTTACTCAAAAAAAAAAAGATGAAAACATTACAGTTTGGTGGTCAGTAGGATGATCTACATTTGCTGTGTGGTTTATATCAGAATATGAATTTCTTGGGGAGACAAAATCTTAAAAACAAGTTACTTTGCTATATGTTATCAACTAATCCAAACAAAAAAGGTAAGAATGTAAACTTCATCTTTATGTAAAGAGTGGCGATTGATTTGGCAATTTGTTCATGTTTTATGGCAGGGCTTGTAGTTGATTGTAGAGATGCTTTGAGTGGTAGAAGTGGCAAGAGAAGTTAGGTTACATTAAATGCTTTGTGGATAATATGGCTGCCATTTGAGTGCTTCAACTACTGGCCACCTCCACATGGCAAACCTTCACTAGTATTGGGTGCTTTTATGTGCATGAATTACAATTGGTAGCTCTATATACTTTTTGTTGATTTTAATTTATTTATGAATTTAAGCACCTACCACTAACCTTGTGTTCTTTCTCCCATGGCCCAATTTCACAAAATTGAAACAATTAATATGGTGAGAGTTGCTCTAGTCATATGCATCTATTGTAGCTTTACAATCTTGGATCATTTTTGTTCCTAGACATATTTGCATCCACATGCATACATAATACATTCATGCACGTGTCCATGTGCATGCATGCATACACACTTGCATGCATATGCACCAACATGCACATGCACGCACAGATATGGTTCCAAAATGATTGTGCCACGAAATAGGACAAGATCAAGAAGTGAAGCCAATGTTTTAGTTGAGGTCATATGCCTATCATCAACGGGGGCGAGGAGCAAGAGGGCAAGATGTAGAAGTTAAACCAATGTTGCAGTTGGGGACTTGTGTATATAATTATCTAGTGGAAGAGCAATTCAGGCAACCTAGCGAAAAACAGAACTCTTCAGTCTCCATTATTCAACATTTCTAAAATTATGCCAAGGAACAATATCCCCTGTTGCTGTAAGCGGCATGTTTGTGATTCCTTTACCTGTGGATATGGCTAATATTTGTCATATATAGAAGATCCAAATGCATAGATAAAGGAGCTTCTAGAAGTAGCTAGGCTAGTCTTCCTACTGTGCGCATAACATCCACAAGAAGCAGAATCCTGATTTACATTTTTACTTGTGTTGCGGGATTTCAGTTCTTCGTGGGACATCCGTGTCACTCCAACGCTTTTTTTCCTCAGGGATGGGAAGCCTTTTCATAAACTTGTAGGTGCAAAGAGAACTGGGCTTGAGAAGATGGTTACGGAGCTTGCTCATTCCAAATCAGAAGCTCAATAGCCCAACTGACAGACGGTAAATTGACACCTCTAGAATATTTGCCTTCTGATAAGAATTTTTGGTTGACCCAAAGATGTTTATTTTTAGATAATCCTAGATCTTATTGTGTACATGTTTCAAATTAATACAAGACTGACTGTCCTTTCGGCACCTAAGCAGTCATTCTTAAATTAGTGAAATATTTTGATTGCATGATTGGTTGGAGTTGACATCCTGAATTTAGTTTGACTTTCAAGAAGCGAACATAATAGCTTTTTGTTGAGATACAAATGAGCACTCCTGACATTACCAAGGAAAGGGTCTTAGGCCCGACACTTTTATTGTCTCGTGTTTTTTTGTTCCTGCCTTGCTGCCAGTTCTTTAGGCACAGTTTGTTTTGAGGAATAGCCATAATTATTCCTCATTGATCAATACTTATTCCAGATTAAAGCTAATCGGGAATAAGTACCTTTTGTTCTGAGTTATTCCTCCTAGATGTGATGTTGACTATGCTTTTTTTCCCTCTCAGATGAGACGTAAAATACAAACAACCAAACCACAAATCTTACATCTTTATCTTAACAAAATGCAATATTAAACTTATTCCTTGGATTGACATTGAAAAGGAAGGTTAATGAGGGTCTATTCCTTGATTGTATCTTCAAATGGTACCTTAGGAGTTGCATTCTCATCCATGACATATAGCCTTCTAACCATTTACGATTACTTTCTCTAAAATTGAGGGTCCAAAAATCGTGGAAGTATCCCTATCCTTTTGTTAACTACAATATTAAGGTCGTCTATGGCTGTCCATAGTGGTGTGGTTTGCCGTGTTGCTAGCCCTTGTTACGTTTAGGGTTGTATCTTGCATTGTTTTGCTCGTCTATTTCAGTAGGAAGAAAAATCATCTATACACACATCATGCATTAACGCTAGTACCATAGAACTTGTGTTGTAGCACTCACAACAATATGATGTTATAACATTGGTAGCATAATACCATGATGCCATTACACTAGTGCTATAGAACTGACAATGGTTTTTTTTAGGAAAAAAGAGGAAGATTACCTGAGAGTGGTAATCATCCTAAAATTGTACTAAATGAGAAAAGAAACGAACTTACATGTTTTGAAGCCAAAAATCATAAATACATCTTACCTCTTTTATTACATTCTCCAACCAACAACTCTCATTCTTGAAAACCTTACCATTCATATGCAACAAGATACACCATACAATAGCGATAGTTTGGGACCAACTTGCCATATCAACTCGTCTAAGAGCTTTCATAGTTTGTAGTGTCAACTGTTGGGAGGTTGAATTGCTCCCAAACATCCCTAGAGAAGCGATAGGCGAAAAGAAGGTGTTGGATATCTTCATCAGAAAGCCCACACAAGGGGCATACAGCATCTTCATCTGTGCATCATTTAGTTCTGTACATCTTGGTGACCAACCGCTTCCTTCTAAATAGCCAAAGAAATAATTTGATCTTGAGAGGAGCTTTACACATCCAAAGAAGTTTAGAATCACCATCAATCGTAGATTGTCGTGCACCATTTGATATACATAATTTGTATGCATTACTCACTGTGAACTTGCCATGTTTCCAGATTAAACAATCACGCTCTGGCTCGGATGGAGAAAAATCCACCATGGTCTAAAGCAAGTGCTGAAAATCTGCATATGTGGTATCCGACTGACCTTAGGGAAGTCTGATGTCCCAGATTTTGAGCTCCCTATCCCACAACTCCTTCACCAAAGTATCTTTATTTACAATCTGCTGAAAAAGTCTCTGAAGCTGATCTGAAAATTTGTCATTTTCAGACCAATCATCAAGCCAAAACTTGAAAGAAGACCCATCACTCAAGGAGGGAGAGAAGTGATATGAAAATTCAATCAGAAGTGGGCAAATAGAGTGCCAAATAGCCGAAATTCCAGTGACCGTAGCTGCCCGCTGCTTCAAATCCATGCTTTCACCATAGGAATCTTTCGGAACAGATGTAACTATGTCCTATTCATTTAATAGCAGTCTAACAATGCATTTCATTAAAAGTGCCTTATTAAAAGACAAGAGTTGACCAACACCAAGGCCACCTTGTTTTGGCTTACAAACCTCCTCCAAAGTGACCAAATGTGTAAATCTTCCCACAAAATCAGCCTCCTTCCAAAAGAAAATTTTTCTAATAATATCAATATTTTTTAAGATCTTTTTTGTTGGCACAAAAATATACAGGAAACAATCAGAATGGAGGAGAGAACGGATTTAAGAAGGATCAATCTTCCTCCTCTAAACAGAAGCCTAACACTCCAAGGAGAAAGCCTGCCCAATAATCTCTCAATAAGTGCCTTCCAATCCGAAGAAGTCAATTTCTTCCCTTTCAGCGACTGCCCAAGATATTTAATGGGTAATCTAACCATCGGAGTCTTTAGAATAGTAGATATATCATTCTCCTCCACATCACCCATACCAAACGGAACCAAAGTCGATTTATTTATGTTAATTATTAGGCTCGAAATTTCAACAAAGATCCTCACCAAGGAGGAGACATGACTAGCCTCCGTTCTTCCTCCTTCAATGAAGAATGTCATGTCATTAGCATATTGCAAAATGGGAGTCATGATCCTACCATTGCCATTAGATGAAAAGCTAGAGAACAAGTCACCATCACAAGCCTTAAAAGCCATGCTCGTAAGTGAATCAACTGCTATGTTGAATAACATTGGTGCTAAGGGGCACCCTTGATGCACACCCCTTTGTGATTGAATCTAAGATCCATTTGTTCTTTCATTAACCAAAATAGAAAATGAGGAAGTGGTAGTGCATCTCTTCATCAACATAATCCACCAATCAGCAAAACCTTTCCTTTTCAGAATCTCCCACAAATAGTTCCAAGAAATGGAATCATAGGCATTTGAAAAATCCACTTTCTAAACAAAAGTCGTACATCTCTTCCAGGCCACTAAAAACTCTTCCGTCAAAACGTAAGAATGTTGTAAAGACTTCACTTTCGCAATGCAGATTGTATTGGCGAAATAATAATAGGTAGAATTTGGCACAAACAGTTCGCCTTAATATTTGTAACCAAAAGATAAATGGAATTTGATAAGGCAATAGGTCTAAAATCCCCTATCATCTCTGGGCCATATTTCTTTGGTAGAAGAAATAAATAAAATTTATTTATCCTCTCAATACCTCCATTCTCTGTGAAAAATTCTTTAATCATGGTCACTACATCAGGCCAACCACATCCCACATTTCCTTATAGAAGATAATTTGTAAACCATCTGACCCAAGAGATCCTTCCGCTTTCATGCCACATAAGGTACACAAGATCTCTTCTTCCATGTCCTTGGTAAGAGTGACTTTTGCCTCCTTCCCAACCTATTCCATCTGCACGTTCGCTAGTTGCCAATTGCCACATGGTTGTCTAGTAAAATCTTGGAAATAGTTTTTGAAAGCATTCCAGATTTGATCTCTTTTTTCAAAGCATCATCCCCCACTTTTAAAATATTTATCATATTTTTCCTTCTTTTGGTATTGACTGACAAATGAAAAAATCTTATGTTTGCATCACTTTCTTTGAGCCATAAATGTCTTAATTTGTCTCTAATCCATTTCCTTTTTATGGTCTTCTGAGATAACAAATTGAAACCTCCGTCTCTCGTGGCATTCATTAACAGAAAGTGGCGCCACCTCCTCCTTTCGATCAAGAGAAGAAATCTTTTGGAGAGCTTCGTTTCTTCTTTCCTCCCTACGTGACTTGAGATCACATTTAAACTCCATCATTGCCATCTTGATTGCATTAATTCTGCAAGCCAAGGTGCCCGTGGCAGAGGTAAAGACTGGAGTGGTAGACCACTTATCCCAAATCATCTCTTTGAAATCAGGCTCCTTGAGCCAAGATTTGTGGAACTTGAAATATAATTAATGTTTTATATCTTCGTTACTTCGCCATAAAAGAGAGGTATGATCTGAAAAAAGTTCTATCACAGGTAATAATGTCTGCCACTTGAAAAGATTCAGCCACAGCACTATTACAAAGAAATCTGTCAATACGGGACAATGCACCATTGCCAATCCTCCAAGTGAAGCGTGCCCCCACCGTAGGAAGATCAATAAGCTCTAGATCTTGTACCACTTGTTGAAATTGGGTTGTTGACACATCATATCTACCATCAGGTCTGTCTTCGGCATACAACATTGCATTAAAGTCACCGCAAATCAACCAAGGCATTCCCTCTACAAAGGACGATGCCTGCTCAACCTCCTCCCGGAAGCCCATCCTTGAATTGTCATTACAAGGACCATAAATAGTTGAAATTGCAAAGGAAAGCCCATCATATTTTCTAGAGAATCACTATCATCACCCTACCGGCTATCCTCGATGAACAAAATTCAAATAAATCATCATGCCACAGCATTAACAAGCCCCACGATCTACCAACCGCCTCTAACTCAACAAAGTTTGCGTACAACTCGTCACATAAGCTACACATTGATACTATAAAATCAGTATAATGCCGAAGCATCCATGTCATAGTAAGGCCATTGTAGCATTGATGTGATGCTACTTGAAAAAAATATTTGTTCTACAAATTAAACAATTTGATTATGATAAGCTCATGAAATAATGTTATCCACTAAATACATGTGGAATCTAGAGATATCACATGATGCTGCATGTAGAACCAAATAAGCATCTCATGATATAGGGTATAAGATGAATCCTAGTTGTTCTAATTACAGGACACATGTAACAATCAAATTCTAAAATGCATCAACACATTGTTTCACTGAAAGATATATGCAATAGGGGAGGCAAGGAAAATAGGAGAGGTATGAGGAGGGCGAGAGAGGGCAGAGGCATGAGTAGGGGAGGTGTTGAGGGCATAGGGAGAGGGAGAAAGGTTCGTCGTGATTCGATTTGCTTACAATGCATGGCACGAGGTCATTTCGCATTAAACTGTTGGGATCTTGTGGTGTGTTTGGCTTGTAGGGGGTCGGTCATCGGAGGGCTCCTTGTTGGGCAAAGCTTGCGAAGGTGGACACCCCTCTACCCCCTTCAATGGATCCGCCATCGTTGGGAGAGGAGGCTTGTTGGTCTCCCACTGTGACAACGCTAAACTCAATTCTAGAATTCTCATTGGTGGGTGACGTGGTGTGAGGGGCACCTGTGATTGAGGAGATTAGAAGGCATGTCGCTGACATGGGTCTTCATTCCCAGGAATGGTGATTGGCATCCTTTGCACTTGATAAAGTTTTGTTACTTGGTTTGTTGGCAACGAATGTCGAACGATGGAGGTTTTGGGAAGTAGTGGGAGATGCAATCATCAGATGGAGGTCTCCTTCAATCCATGAGCAGAGGGGAGGCTGAAGGAGCGGCCACCTCTTAGGTCGAAAGTGGAGTTCCAGATAAGAGGAATATTACTTAGGCTTCATACTTTAGAGGTGGTTGAGGGGTTGTGTGCTTTTTCTAGAATCAAAAGATGTTCTAGGGTAGGTATGCTTAAAGGTGATATCTCTTCTGTTGTTGTCGTTGGAGATCTCCATGTAGGTTGTGAGCTCCCCTTTAGGGTCGTTCTAAGGGTTGGAGGATCTTTGCAGGTTGTGGAGTTCCATGTCACCTGTGATGGGGACTAATTGGGGCTCCGATGAACCTTTGCCGAGGTCGTGGCTAGTGGTAGTGTGACGAGGAGGCTGGGGAAGGCGATACGCCATGTTTGGAAACCAATCGTCAAGGCCATTAACTACATAGATCCAATTTTCAAATGGAGTGCATAATGCAAGGTGGATTTCGCGCAGCAGTTGGGAATCTCGTGTCTCTTAGGAATGATGCAGGGGAGTTTCCTTTTTGGGATAACTTCGAAAGGAATGCTAAGGTGGAGGTCTCGTTGGGAAAGAAAAAGGGGAGAAAGAGAGAATAGTGGATGAGAAAAGAAGGTGAGAGAGAAATAGAGATGAGATGAGGAAATAAGGTGAGAGGGAAGATCAACTCTTTTCCATTCACTTCTAGTATGCTCCTGGTTGATACAACCCAACCCCTTTATAAGGGGGATTACAACCCTTAACCATGGCATCCCTTGGTTGAAAATACAAAAACAAAATAAAATAAAATGAAACAACATGACTCTTGGCATGACTCTTAGGTCACATCCCCATGGAAAGCATCTCTTGAGAAGAGACACTTGACAAATTTCAAAGACACCCTTCAAGAATTAAGAAAATTATAAACAAACACTCAAACTCCATGTTAATGAGATATTGGGCTACATCAATTTGGGGGTGTTTTTGATCCTCGAATTGTAGGTCAATGGTTTTGTGCATGACTTGGCAGGTCCGAGACTTGATTATGGCTACACACAAGTGGCTTTTGAATCTAGAAATGAATTCAAAGTTGGTGAGTTATTGACCTTCCCTATGCTGAATCGGGTCCTATTTGATCAACGAAATGTGGTTTCCTTTGCTTCTCTACTTCCACAAGGAGATTGGGCAACGCCTAGGGCCATAGACTTACTCTTTGAATCGACGGAGCTCGCGTCGACGGGGGAATCGTGCTGCCATCCCCCCTCGTCCTTGGAGCTTGTATGCTTCACGGGAGAGTGCGAACAATGCGTCTGGGTGGACTACGTGATCTGTGGGAGGGCGCTGCTGGGAACGACAGTGTTGATGTCTATCTAGACTGTGGTAACTCCATCGTGACTGGAGTTGATGGTGGTGGAAACTCTGTTCGTGTTTCTTGTGGGGCTGCCAGGGTCTCGGCTAGTGCAAAATGCACAGCTTCCTCTAAAAGGGGATCGAGTTCGTTCCAGTTGATGCAAGTCAAGCAAGAGCTCCTCTACCCTCTTGCTTCAGGGAAAAAAGTCATTAAGAAGATAGTTAGGGAAAAAGGTGGGCTTGGTTTTGATAGAGGTGAGACCTCCGAAGTTGACAAGCGGGTTGTGCTTGTCGTGAAGCTGAAGAGGGTTTCAAGGGGGACTGAAGTTGGGGGGACGCAGCTAAGTCCCCTGGTTAGAGTGTTGTCCTAGAATGTGAGGGGCCCGCGGGAACTGGGGGTGTAGGGCTACCCTCATTAGGTATTTAGAGGATTGAAGGGTTGGTTTTATCATGCTTCAAGAAACATGCCTTGAGAAGATGGAGGACCAAGTCAAGAGGAGTTTTCTCTTGGGGGGGTGGTTATCTCTGAGCCACTTACGGTCAACTTTGAAGGGAGGTTAGGTAGGCAAGTCTTGATGTGGAACGGTTCCACTTTTTAGTTACAATCCTCCTTGGTTGTGACTACAGTTGATTTAGGAATCTTTATCGGAATCTTTGATAGGGCAATGTTCATTATCTCTGCAGTGTATGGGTTGTGTGACAATTCATCTAGGTTGACTTTGTGGGAGGAGTTAAGGTAGGTAGCTACTCTTGTACATGGGAGACTATGGCTGGTGGGCGGTGACTTCAATGCCACTCTGGAGGCAATAGATAGACCAAAAGGCAAGGTTGACGTTTAGAAGGAGGATTATTGCTAGGTGGTAGACGATCTCGAACCGTTGGACCTTCCCATCTTTGTTGCAGACTTTACTTGAAGGAATGGTGTGGGTTCTACATCTTAGATTGATCACTTCCTATGTAGTGTTTCTCTATTTAAGGCGTACCAGGGAGCCTCTGCGATGGCCAATGAAAGGCCCTTCTTTGACCATACCCTATTATTGTGGGATAGTGGTGAGGTGGGACCCCCTTCTCCTATTTTAAGTTCCAAAAGTCTTGACTAGCGAAGTTAGGGTTTCGTGACTTCATCCATTTGAAGTGTCACGATATCCCTTCCTCCACATCAGCAACGCACACTTTGGTGGGAAGGATAAAGGGCATTCATACTATTCTCATGGAGTATAAAAAGGAAGTGTAGGGGAGATGTGAATGAGTTAAGAGAGAGACACTCTAGGCTCTTGGTGAGTTGAATTTGAAGGAGGGGGATGGTTCTTTGGAGGAGTCTAAGCAGGAGAGGTGCAGGTTACAAGCTAAAGTTAGGGAAGAGGATCACAAGAGAGAGGTGAATTGGAGATAGAAGTCGAGGCAACTTTGGCTTAAGGAGGGGGATGTGAACATTGGATTCTTTCACATGGCAGCAAGCGGCAAGCATTAGAAGGCGGCCGAACCTCATCCACTCTCTGCAGATGGGGGATGTGCTCTTGGATCGGAGATTCCAGATTTCTGATGCAGTTAGGTCACACTTCTGTGACTTCACCATGAGGAGACTAGCAGAGTCTTGAAGGTTGGGCTCTTCTAGCATGCCTACCTTGGTTGATTAAGAGAAGGTGGACTAGCTTCGAGAGGTCACTGAGGTGGAGGTCCACATTGCTCTGCAAGGACTCAAGGCTGAGGGTTCCCCGTACCCAGACGGTCCTATTTTCAGTAAAAAAAAAACATGAAAATAGAAGTTCTCAACACAATCAAGTTAAACATCTTAAACCATGACACATTAAGCAAGATAATTTTCGAAGAACTGTTGGGCATATTATGTACTTTTTCTAAAAGCTCACGTTTAAAACTGGCATCTGAAAAGCTGTGGAAGTCATGGGATGAAATTTAGAGAATCTTAGTTATTTATCAGTTGTAATACCCTACAAGTTTAGGGTATTGGGCATGAACTTATCTTTATTATAGGGCTAGATCCAACTTAATCACTTCAACAAACAAACATTGAGAGAAAACTTTAAAAATAACCATTTTAATGTCATTCTTGGTTAGTTGGGGTGAGGTAACTGGCCATACTTGGAGATTCTCCTTAATTGATCTCTACAAGCTTGCATAGCTAGGTGTGCTTGTGTGTAAATTGCGATGGCTATAAAGTTAATGCAAAAAATGACATTCGCATCATGGAATTTACGCAATTAACATGGTAGCTCACATGGCCATTGTATCTGTGAAATTTATGCAATTAACATGGTAACTCTAACTCGCATGATCATTGTACTCACGTTCATTCACAATGGATAAATCTCTAATTTGGTTGGATTGGTGGCTTGAACGCAAGGAATTCACGGGATTAGCTGGAAATTACATAGATTTATTGGAGATGGTGTGCTCATTTTTTTGGCATGCAAATCGAAGTAGATTATGGCTGTAATTGCCACAATTTTTATGATAGTCGGCTAGAGGAAGATGTGAGGATCCTTTGTAAGTAGCCACTAAGGTTAGAGTAAAGAAAATCACCTCTCATTTGAGTGATTTCAATAGGACAGTAGTGAGGCCAAATTCAAGCACCTAGTGAAGAAATGGGAATGACTCTGCTTAGGAGAATGGATTAATGTGAGTTTCTTGTCATTGGAGAGCCTATGATGTGTTTGCTTCACTCATCATCTTCTCAACAAGGCATGCTTTCAAAAGTGGATTTCAGTTGGTCCTTAGATGTGTATGGAGCATCTTCTAGGATATTTCCATGCATTTCAAGGATTCTTGACAAAGTCACGAAATTAGTTGCTTAGCCACTTTGCCTTATATGGAGACTCTTGACATATATAGTTGAAATTGTGAAACCTTTGACTTGGTCTTGATTCATTGCTTTCCATGGAGTTTTATCTAAACTTCAAGCTATGAGAAATCATAGAAACCCTCCTCCAATACCTACAAAAAAGTTACCGACTAATCATGGGCGCAAAGGTGAAATAAATTGATATAAAAAATTGACTGTAATAGAATTTTCTATCATAGTCATTTAATACTATGAGCTTTTATAGTTGGTCATTCAAGGAGCTAAGCTAGATTTAGATGCAGCAGTAGCCAACTATGAAGGTACATAGTTGATTATAGCTATGAGGACCGGTAGCTCTCAAGAAGAGATTAAGGTAATAAGCAAAATAGTAACATGACCGACATTTAGTTAGGTTGAAAGCCTTAAATTTTATTATGGACCATGCATAATCGGCTAGGTAGTTGGCTAAAAAGGTACACAGTTGGTTGGACTGTCATCTCCTCAGTTATAGGGTATGCCTATGAGCCAAATCAGTGAACATGAATGTGACAAGAGATTATAATGGATCTATTCGATAACATATGAAACTCTAAGGTATGGAATCTTTGAGAAACATAGGAAAATGTGAAGGATTGGAATCTAAATGAAATTAAGACTTCGAATCCATGAATAGCCTACTCGTGTGGGGCAAAATCTCTTTCTTTGGTAATCTTAACTTACACTACTAGAAAACACGTAATTCACGATGATTTTGAAATAATGGCTAATATTAACTATTGGCGACGATTTTCCTTCTAATTGTCACCAATTGGTCAATCTAGATGTTATGGTATTGGAGGCTATGGCAAGGGTGTGAGAATCGTTACCAATATTAGTAACGGTTGGAAACCGTTGCTAACAATACAATCGACGTCGGTATAATCTCTTCAAGAAGAACTATTGGAAGGACTATTGACAACAGTTTAATGATCATTGGTAAATTGTATTGGAGATGGTATTTTTAGACCATTGCCAAAAATTAGAACACAGTGCATTATGAAAAAAATTTCACTTAGGTTTTATCATTTCGAGGATAATTGTATTTAAAATCATCGCTAAAGAAATAATTATTTTAAAAAATCTTCAGAGACATTAAGTTTTAATCTGTTGTCGAAAATAATAATAACATTTCTATTATAAATCTTTTCAGTAATAGTTTTATTGAAAATCATGACTAAAGAGGTAAAATCTTATTTTTTAAATAGCTTCCGTGACAATTAGTTTTAAATAGTTGCTAAAAATAATTTCAATTATTTTTTTAAAATTCTTTCGGCAGTAGTTTTATTAAAAAATCATTGTTGAAAAAAGAAGTAACTTTTTTTTATTAAATGTAGCGACAATTTAATTTAAAATCATTGCTAAAAATGAAAAAGGTAATTTTTAAAAATTCTTTCGATGACGATTTTATTTATAATTGTCGTCCAAAAAGGGAGAGATTGTTGGTGCTAGAGCACCACGATCATTTGTTTTGATGATAACAAAACACGTGTTATTTAACATTTGCAATTTGAGTCCTAGATTTCTGGTCAATTGCAAATGTGGACGTGTTTAGACGGAACTCGAGCTCGCATCCAGGATGGATTGGAGGAGCTTAATGAAGAACAGAGGAGGTTCGCGTGGAGCGACAGATTGAAGATAGAAGGCAAGAAGAATAGGATAGATTCTTTTTAATCCTTTCTTGTATCTCTTGTCTTTATTTTCTTGCTCTTATTTTCCTTAGAATATTATGTTAAAGAGCCTCGAAGTACCCTAACAGTAGTCCTAGGAACACCTGCACAACCCTAGGATACTTAGGTTTTCTGTAGAACACTTAGAAAACCAATATAAGGTTCAAACAGAGTTTCCAGACGCCTAATTCCAAAATCAGACGTCTGATAAAGTATTTTAAGACGTCTGACTGTTTTTTAAGACGTCTGATAACTATTAGGCTGGACTTAGTATTCTGTCTGATGAAATCAGACGTCCAGACCTTAGTACAGACGTCTGATGGACTTACCAGACGTCCAATTAGTGGACCATTGGCTAGCTTGGCAAACACTGCAGAATATGACCGTTAGAGCCTTATCAGACGTCCATAGGCCTTTCCAGACGTCTGATAATTGACCGTTTTGCCTCGACTGACCCGAAAATCTCTTCTCAGAGATTTTCTAGCCGTTGCAAATCCATTCCGTAGAAAAAGTTAGTTTTCAGACGTCCGGGCATAGTGCCAGACATCCTGTATGTCGTTTGATCAACTTGAACAAAAACCCTGTTTAGATCCGATTCAAGTCAGGAGGAAACCCGCATAGAATCAGACGTCTGACCTTGAAATCAGACGTCTTAAAGTGGCCTTCCAGACGTCTGATGCAGGAATTAGACGTCTGATCACCCTGTCAAGTGTAATCATTGTCTGATTTCGGCCTGATTCTCTTGGGCTTTGTTCCCAACGGCTATAGAACCTTTCCTAAGCCTTCCAAAGCCTTCCTAAGGCCTCTATAAATAGAGGGGAGCCTTTGACACACAAAGACACACCAAGAGAAACACAAGACACACTTAAGAAACATAGTTCCACTCTCTTGTGTCCTAGCTAGCTCTTGCTCTCCAAGCTCAAGCTCCATTCTCTTTAGAGCATCAAGCTTCGCGCACCTGCTCTCCCGCCGTTGTCTACGAGAGTGACGTTGCGCCGTCGCGTGGCACACGCACCGCGTCATCAACTCGACGCACTCCTTGCAAAGGGGAGTTTCCTATTTCCTATAGAAGCTAGGTTTAAATTCCTTTGTTGGCTCTATAGGATTACTTGTTTTATTTTATCTTTGTCTTTTGGTTGGGTATTCGCTTTGCGAATTCCCGTCTCCTTCGTGGGACAAAATCCTTCTCGTGGAGAGAAGGGGTTAAGGTACGCTACCCTCGTTTAAGTAGCGTGGTTGTATTGAGGTTGAATCACCCTCGTTTAAAGTGATTCAGTTTAGTGGATTTTGATCAACTTGGTTAATCGGAAAATCCTAACTCGAGAGGGTTAGGTGGTGGTTTTCACCCGGTTTGGGTTTCCACCTAAAAACAATTGTGTACATTGTGTGATTGGTTTTCTTTGGTGAGATTGCTTTATATTTTATTTCCGCATTTATTACGTCACCCCTCTTCGAAGGGAAAACTTCATATGTGACCATCGATCGCCCTCCCATGTCCTTCCCTCTCATTTGAACAAAACCCTCCTCTTGCTCCTTTCCCTTTGACAATCTACCCCCCTTGTCCGCACCTAGTACTCCTCGTCGATGCCTAACGACCTAATCTTTCAAGTAACTCTTCTTCCTCCTCCTCCTTCGGTGCCAACTCCTCTACCCCTCCATCCCCGCACTGTCGTTGCCCCCTCCCATCCTTCTCCTTGGCAACACCACCACCACCCCCTTCGGCCCTCCTCTTCTCTCGCCACCACTGCCATGCCCTTTAGGTTAGGCTATCGCTCCTCTCTCCTACAGCTCTCTTCCCTTCCTTTTCTTCCACCCACGACCACCACATCGTACAGCCACCGTCAAGTTTGCCACTACAGCACCCCACAACCACCACTACGACCTCACGACCATTGCTAGCACCATCCCCTAATCTCCCTTTCCCCACCTTGATCCCCCCTTGCATGTGCCCTATTCCACCCTTTACATGAAGTTGCTGCGACAACCTGTTGTCGTCAGTATCCCTTTCGTGGGAACCCAATGTCGGTGACCACTCCTTCCCTAACCCCTCCTTCCCTTCCTCTTCCTCCTATTTTCTTTCTTCTTACCCCATCAACAATTTATTTCTAACATTCACATGTTTTTAGGTTACAAAGAAGCTAAGCATCTCTCTTCATTGCCTCATGCCCTCAGTGTAGTTCAATGGCCGCGTAAGTGCTTTTAACATTTCTACTTTGGTTGTTTTTTGTCGTTTCAATAATTCCATAACGGCAAAAGCAGCCGTGCCATATCTTGGACTAATTAGAATGGCTGCATACTCATAGTTTTGTTACTAATGAATGAGTTCCCTCTCATGTATTCTCGTTCATACTTGAAATTTTGTGCGTTTGGCATTTCTTGATGTGTAGACTTGTAGTTCTTGTGTATACTTTGTATTTCTTGAAAATGTTTGTGCATGCATGTAGTTCTTGTGTCATATGTTTGTATATGTGGATGTCATGATTGGTATATGTGTCGACGTGTATTAATGTATTAATGCATATATTTTTTTATTTCATTGATACTGAAGTAATCAAGAAATTTGTGGATCTAAGACAAATTCAGGTCAAATTTAAAGTAAGCAAATCCATTTAACTAGGGTGTGTGTGCGTATGTGCACACATGGTGTGGGACAGGAGGAAGAGGACCATGGTGTGTGTGAGAACGTGAGGGATTGCTAACAAGGAAGAGGAGAAATCATATGAAGGATGATATGAAAGACAACAAGAAGGAAAATACTAATGAATCATAACTGATCATAGCCATTGCTCATATATATCAATATTGAGAAAGAGATAGTAGTAACCAAGGGAAATGAGAAAGAGAAGAAGCGATAAGGAGAACAAGAGAGGCCTAGTGAATCGACCCACCACCCTTTGGTCATTTAAATCGTCTAGGATGTTCACTAGACGTCTGTCCGGACGTCTGGAAAGGTCAACGGACATCTGAAAATATTTTTTCTCTTTGGCGCGGACCGTACGTATGCCATGCTTCCTCCCTTACCGTGCCTCACCACACCTTCTCTTGCAACGCCACTCCGCGCCACTCTTCGCTATCTCACCCCCCTCACCTCATCTCCCTTTATAAACCTCTCCTCCTCTTCGTTGCCTACCCCGTACCCAGACGAGAGCAGAGCGAGGGCGAGAGCGAGTGAGAGCGGGGAGCCAGAGTGAGAGAAAGCACAAGAGCGGAGGGTGCAGCGCCGTTCTGCTGCAGCGCCTGCAGGCGAGGGAAGCTAGAGCGGTTCCGCGGAAGTCATTTTTCCGTGGAATCAGACGACTGGAGGGACACCTAGACATCTTACCGGACGTCCAAAGGTAGAGCAAGACGTCTGGTAGAGATCTACTTTTTGTATTCTCTCTGACAAAGTCCTGACAACGTGCGTATATGTGTCAGAGGGTGGAGAGTGGACTGAGGCAGTTTTGGACGTCCGGGAGCACCCCCAGATGTCTGACAGAGCCCTTGGACATCGACATTGAGTTCTAGACGTCTGATAGAGGAACACCAAGAGAGGTATCCTTAAGAACTGTTTTAAGACGTCTGGGAACTTTCCCAGACATCTGATTTCTGTCTGATCGCATGTTTTTGGGCTCGTGCAAGGCCCTAATATTTTTGCTTTTCCGCAAACAAACCGTCTCTGTTTTCCGTACGAGTTTCTCTATTTAATGATACCTTGTTTGTATCATTCTGAACCTTTTTGGCCCATCAATCCATATTTTAGGTCTCCAGTCCGTCGGGTGTACGGGACCTGCGGAGACGTCGGGAACCACTGTACGAGCCCCCCATTCCACCCGGTTACCCAGGTAGAGTGGTTATAACCTTAAATCTCTAATTTAATACATGCGAGTAAGTAATCGTAGGACTTGAGATGAACCCTAGGAAGGAATAAACGCATACTCAAGAGTAAATTCTTGAACCCTAGGTCATGGCATGAACACTAGGGTTAGAGGAAATTACATGTGAATGATTGAGTAATCAAAAGCCGCCTGCTTTATCTAAAATGGACCCCTACTGTAATAAAAATGGAAATTGGACTACTTGTTTCGTACATTCCAACCTGGATGTGAAAAAGAAACTCCTGTACGAACCCCACGGGGAATGTAGACATGAACACCGTAATACGAAGAACCGGATGGTTTTGAAAATTTGCTGCCCATGGGCAGCTGTTAGGGGGGTAAGCTGACCTTCGTGTACATGGAATCGAAGAAAGCGACTATCCCTTGTAGTGTAGCGGGGAGGTTGCTGCCCTTGGGTTGGGACCCAGGGTGGGTTTGGCCACTCTACGGCGACTCTTACTGGCCCTCATGTACGTGGTACCGAGGTGAGCTACTTAGTGTAAGGGGAGGTAGCCGCTCCAGGGGGCCCGGGGCTAGGTATGGCCACCCTACACCAACTCTTATTAGCACGTTGGGCAAACCGGGGTAGTCGAACGAGGGTACGTAGACTGAGGAGAGGCGAGACCCCTGTTCTGTTCTAAAAGGGCAAGGCCCTATATTGTTCTGCATTGTATGTTGAGGCATACATACTAGCGAAAACGATTGATCGCGTGCCAGTGTGGGGTAGCTACCCACATGCTTATCACATGTGCCGTAGTCACCGCTACGTCAAGACCATGACCTCGGGGTGGTAGACCAAGTATAGGACTACCATGGAAGGACTCTCCCGGCCAGGAGAGTGCCACGTGGGCATCCTATATCACGGGAAGCTGCAAGCAAAATCATTCATATGGGGAACAAGAAGATTATTAATAACTCCTAATTAGATATCTCTACAGACCCACATGTATAATATAATTGGGAAACGAAAAATTTTATGTTAACTACTTGTTCAATGTATGTTACTTCTTAGCCACCACTCTACTCAGCATTAGCTGATTCCAGTTAAATAAATTTTGTACAGGTCAGAGATTTGAGCAGCCCAAGTTACCGGCTGCTGAGGACGTTGGGCCTAGTCGATCCTAGCTTTAGTTTTACTATTTAGTAGTGAGTTTCTATAGCTTTGTCTTCTTCTATATGTACTCGTTTTTGTTGTGATGTCTATATTATGACATATAATATTACTGTTCCTTTTCCCATGTTGTCAATTTCTTTTTACTTAGCTACTGTACTTGTGTGATTGTGGTTTGTTGAATGTTATTTGGTTATTTCTTGTTGGACTACTGGGTCTTGGGATTAATCGAAGCAAACCAGTCTTAGATCCTGTAGGGATCTGGGACCGGGTCGTGACAAGATAGTATCAGAGCAAGGTCGTTCCAAGAAATGAACTAAGTAGTTCGGAAAACACCACACTTGTACATATAACTGAGATAACCATCACAACGTTTTCTCTTGATTATTGTTTCCGAGTCTCACGTCTTCTCTTTAGTCAAACAGGCACCAATAATCTTGTTCCTCCTCGATCTCTGTGTAGGAAATGCCTCGCTAGGGAGTTATTGAGCCAGGCAGTGGACGAGGTCGTGGCCGAGGGCGTGGTCGCAGGGGAGGACGAGCGATGGTCGAGGATAGAGCCGTTCCACCTCTCCCAGGCATTCAGGCCCCGGACCTCACCCAACTGATCCAGAGTCTTATACGGGAGGAGCTCCTTCAGCCTCCTCCTCAACCTTCCCTTCCTGGGGATGCAGAGGGGGAATCCTTCGTGGGGTAGGCAAGCCGCCACGACGCTGGACGAGCTGGAGGGGGAGGGGGTGATCCTCTATCGCCCCCATCTCCTTCAGACACTTCGGGGCATGAGTCCTCCTTGCCTAGAGGTGCACCCCTTCCTCCGCTGCGGCTACACCATGAGGTCTTTAGCCAATTCAGGAAGCTGAAGCCCCCCTCTTTCAAGGGGGAGGAAAGCCCGTCTAAGGCAGAAGATTGGCTGGAGCAGATGGAGAAGATCTTTAACACCCTCTGTCATCCTGTAGAATGCCACGTGGCCTTCACCACATATCAGCTGAAGAGTGCAGCTCACAGGTGGTGGAGGGCGGTCTGAGGACAGGAGGAGGGAGAGCTGACGTGGGACCAGTTTGTGGTGCTCTTCTGTGAGCACTACTTCCCACAGACTTGGTAGGATCAGAGGAGGTAAGAGTTCCACACTCTCCGCCAAAGGGCAATGACAGTTAACTCGTACCGTACGCGTTTTCTGGAACTGTCACGCTTCGCCCAGACAGCCGCATCCACAGAGGAGGAGCGCCTGTGGAGATTCACTGAGGGTCTCCGACTCGCCATCCGGGGGTATGTAAAGCCCCTGAAGCTGCCTACCTTCTCCCGCGTAGTAGAGGCCGCCATGACCTACGAGGAGACCAACCCGTTCGCACGAGATATTGATGGAGGAGGACGGAAGAGGCCCTACCCACAAGAGCACTCACAGAGATGCCAGGAGAGGAGGCACCAGACACCAGCAGGGGAACCATCCCATTCTGTGGGTCCACCAGGGACCTTTGGGGGTCCCCGACAGGGATCAGCCGACTGTAGCAGACCCCCGCCCAGTCACCAGTAGGGACAACAGACAGAGGGAAGTCTCATACCCCTCTGCTATCAGTGTGGCCAGCCGGGTCACATATGGAGGAATTGTCCATCTAAGATTAGAGCGCAGCCGTCGCTCCCATCACTGAGCACTGGAGGCCGATCTGGCGGCCGTGGATACCAGGCCCGAGAAGGAGGGCAGCAGTCATGAGGAGAGTACCGACCCGCTGCCTCCCGCCTGACCCAGAGCACGGCTGTTTCTTCTATACCGAGGGCTGAAGAGCGTGTTAACACCTTGACTCACGGAGATGCTAGAGCTTCGGGCTTTGTAGTTGCAGGTATGGTTACTATTTCCGGCAGACTTGTCTACATTCTTTTCGATTCCGGAGCTATGCATTCGTTTGTTTCTACGGGTTTTATTGTTTGCACGAGGTTGAGCAGTGTACTTTTAGAGGAGCCCTTCTTGATTAGAGGACCAGGTGGGTAGGTATTTGTTGCCGAGGAGGTTCTCACTTACTGTGAGGTCATGATAGGGGGACACAGTCTTCTGATAGACCTGATCATGATCCCGATGGATGACTTCGGTGTAATCTTGGGGATGGACTGGTTGGCCTCATAACACACCCTTGTAGACTGTTTTGGGAGGAAGATTGTCTTCTCCATACCACGGCTGCCTCCCTTCGAGTTCCACGGCCAGCCTGTAGATGAAGGATTCAGGTGCATCTCCGAACTTCGGGCAACGAAGCTACTGAGTCAAGGGTGCGAGGGCTTCCTTGCTTTCATCCTAGCAGAGCCTGACCCCTTGGATAGTATACAGAGTACTTGAGTGGTCTGTGAGTACCCCGACATCTTTCCAGAGGAGCTGCCAGGACTGCCACCTGAGCGCGAGATCAAGTTCGAGATCTCACTGATACCAGGGATGGGCCCCATTTCTTTAGCACCGTACCGAATAGCTCCGCTTGAGCTGCGAGTGCTCAAGTCACAGCTACAAGACCTGCTAGAGAAGGGCTTCGTAAGGCTTAGTGCCTCCCCGTGGGGAGCCCCCATCCTGTTCGTGAGAAAGAAGGGCGGTACTCTTCGGTTGTGCATTGACTACAGACAGCTGAATCGGATCAACGTCAAGAACAAGTACCCGTTACCACGCATAGATGACCTCTTCGACCAGCTGAGGGATGACACGGTATTTTCAAATATAGATCTGAGGTCAGGATACCATCAGCTGAGGATTAGGGAGACCGATATCTCCAAGACAGCGTTTCGTACACGATACGGCCACTACGAGTTCTTGGCCATGTCGTTTGGATTGACCAACGCCCCTGCCACTTTCATGGACTTGATGAACAGCATCTTTCGTCCGTATCTGGATTAGTTCGTGATTGTTTTCATTGATGACGTGCTCATTTACTCACAATATTAGACGCAGCATAAGCAGCACCTTCACATGGTCTTGGATACCTTGAGACGACAAAGGTTGTATGTCAAATACAGTAAGTGCGAATTTTGGTTGAGACAAGTCACCTTCCTCGCCCATGTGACCTCAGAAGACGGTTTAGCTGTGGATCCAACCAAGGTAGAGGCAGTACTCAGATGGGAGAGGCCATGTTCGATGACAGAGATTCGCAGTTTCTTGGAGCTGGCTGGTTATTACAGATGATTTATCCAAGGTTTCTCGCAGATTGCTCGTCCTCTGACTCAATTGACTTGGAAGGACGTACCCTTCGCCTGGACAGACGAATGTGAGTCTTGCTTTCAGGAGCTGAAACAAAGGTTGACCTCAGCTCCTGTACTCACCCTCCCTGACAGCGGTGGCAGATTCATCGTGTACACAAGCGCCTTGTTGTAGGGATTAGGGGATGTGCTTATGCAGCAAGGTCATGTTGTCGCATACGCTTCGCGACAACTGAAGCCCCACGAGCATAACTACCCCACCCACGACCTAGAGCCGGTAGTAGTCGTCCTCGCATTGAAGACCTAGAGGCACTATTTGTACAGAGAGACGTTTGAGATTTTCACTGACCATAAGAGCCTCAGATATCTGTTTGACCAGAAGGAGCTCAACATGAGGCAGATACGTTGGTTGGAACTCCTAAAGGACTACGATTGCAGCATCTCCTACCACCCAGGAAAGGCCAATGTGGTGGCTGATGCCTTGAGCCGAGAGGCGCTCGCCCACTTGGCTTGCTTACAAGCACAAAGTTGGAGGCTCATGGAGGAGTTGAGCAACTGGCGACCCCAGGAGTCACAGGGGTACTGCGGGGCAGTGACAGTAGCAAGGCAGATACAACCAGAGCTGATGGATCGCATCATGGTTGAACAAATGACGGACCCATATCTACGGGCACAGCGAGACCGAGTATCGATAGGGAACCCAGGAGAGTTCTCATTCACTGACGGAATACTGCGTATGAGGGGACGCTTGTGCATTCCTAGAGATGAGAAGCTATTGAAGGAGCTCCTGACTGAGATTCATGGATCCAGATTTACCATACATCCCGAGAACACGAAAATGTATCACGACCTACGACGTGATTTTTGTTGGAGAGGCATGAAGCGGGATGTTGGCCTTTTCGTTCAGCGGTGTCTAATATGCCAGCAGGTAAAGGCTGAGCATCAGAGGCCTGCAGGGTCATTGCAGTCACTTCCCATTTTAGAATGGAAGTGGGAAAGTGTCACTATGGATCTGGTAGTAGGGTTACCTATGACACAGAGAGGGCACGATGCAATCTGGGTGATTATGGATAGATTAACAAAGACGGCACGATTTTTGCTAATCTGAGTCACTTTTGGACCAATACAGTTGGCAGAGAGATACATCAGAGATGTAGTACACCTTCACGGGGTTCCCTGCAATATTATTTCAGATAGGGACACTCGTTTCACTTCCCAGTTCTGGGCAGAATTTCAGCGAGCCTTGGGGACTTGTCTGAAGTTCAGTACAACCTATCACCCCCAGACAGACGGACAGTCAGAGCGCACCAGTCTGACCCTTGAGGATCTTCTGCACACTTGCGTACTGGACTGGAGAGGCTCCTGGGAGGAACATTTGCCTCTGGTAGAATTTGCATACAACAACATTTACCACTTGATCATCGGCATGGCACCATATGAAGCTTTGTATAGGAGAAAGTATACGACTCCCTTGAGTTGGGGACCAGGTAGGAGGTGGGTCCCCGTCTAATATGCCAGAGTTAGGAGGCGATCGAGCAAATCCATTGACAACTGCGTACTGTCTGGACCAGGCAAAAGAGCTTCGTCGATCTGAAGCATAGGGAGGTACAATTTGAGGTTGGGGATCACGCTTTTCTTCGTGTTTCGCCGATTAAATTCTTGCAGTGATTTTGGGTGAGAGGGAAGCTTGCACCGAGATATGTGGGACCCTTTGAGGTCTTAGAATGGGTAGGACCCGTCGCTTACCGGCTTGTCCTTCCTCCCTAGCTTTCTAGAGTGCACGACGTATTTCACGTGACCAACCTCAGAAGATACATCTCCGACCCCAGCCATGTCCTTAGCCATAAGAGCATCGAAGTGGGAGATGACCTGACCTATTCCGAGAGACTGGTATAGATACTAAACTGAGCCATTCGGAGGTTGAGGCGGAAGGAGGTACCCCTGGTGAAAGTCCTGTGGAGAAGCCAGCGGTACGAGGAGGCAACTTGGGAGCTTGAGTCGGCAATGCGAGAGCAGTACCCGGAACTTTTCAAAGGTATGACTCTTTGAACCTACTTCAGTTCTCTTTAAGTTTGTTATACGCTGCTACGTTATTTTTCGCACCCTAGTCAGTTCAAGTTTCGGGAATGAAACTTCCTTTAAGTTTGTTATATTGAAACGACCCACTACCCTTTGGTCATTTAAGACGTCTGGGATGTTCACCAGACGTCTGTCCAGACGTCCGAAAAGGCCAACGGACGTCTGAAAATACTTTTTCTCTTCAGCACGGACCGTACGTACGCCATGCTTCCACCCTCACCGCGCCTCACCACACCTTCTCCTGCGACGCCACTCCGCACCTCGCTTTGCCATCTCGCCCCCCCCCCCCCCCCCCCCCCCCCCCCCAAACCTCTCCTCCTCTTTGCTGCCCACCCCGTAGCTAGACGAGAGAGAAGAGCGAGGGCGAGGGTAAGCACGAGAGCGGAGGGTGCAGCGCCTACAGGTGAGGGAAGCCAGAGCGGTTCCGCGGAAGTCATTTTCTCGCAGAATTAGAAGATCGGAGGGACACCCAGACGTCTTACCGGACATCCGAAGGTAGAGCAAGACGTATGGTAGAGATCTACTTTCTGTATTTTCTCTCTGATAAAGTCCTGACAGTGTGCGTATATGTGTCAGAAGGTGGAGAGCGGACCGAGGCAGTTTCAGACGTCCGGGAGCACCCCCAAACGTCTGACGGAGTCCTTGGATGTCAGCATTGAGTTTCAGACATCTGATAGAGGAACACTGAGAGAGGTATCCCTGAGAACTGTTTTAAGACATCTGGGACATTTCTTAGACGTCTAATTTCTGTTTGACTGCGTGTTTTTGGGCCCGTGCAATGTCCTAATATTATCGCTTTTTCGCAAACAAACCGTCTCTGTTTTCCGTATGAGTTTCTCTGTTTAATGATACTTTGTTTGTATCATTCTGAACCTTTTTGGCCCATCAATCCATGTTTTAGGTCTCCAGTCCGTCGGGTGTACGGGACTTGCGGAGACGTCGGGAGCCACTGTACGAGCCCCTATTCCACCCGATTACCTAGGTAGAGTGGTTGGTTATAACCTTAAATCTCTAATTTAATACATGCAAGTAAGTAATCATAGGACTTGAGATGAACCCTAGAAAGGAATAAACGCATACTCGAAAGTAAATTCTTGAACCATAGGTCATGGCATGAACACTAGGGTTAGAGGAAATTACATGTGAATGATTGAGTAATCAAAAGCCTCTTGCTTTATCTAAAATGGACCCCTACTGTAATAAAAATGAAAATTGAACTGCTTGTTCCGTACATTCCAACCTGGATGTGAAAAAGAAACTCCTGTATGAACCCCACGAGGAATGTAGACAAGAACACCGTAATACGAAGAACCGGATGGTTTTGAATATTTGCTTCCCATGGGCAACTGTTAGGGGAGGTAAGCTGACCTTCGTGTACATGGTACTGAAGAGAGCAACTATCCCTTGTAGTGTAGAGGGGAACTTTTCGCCCTTAGGTTAGGACCTAGGGTGGGTTTGGCCACTCTACAGCGACTCTTACTGGCCCTCGTGTACGTAGTATCGAGGTGAGCTACTTAGTGTAGGGGGAGCTAGCCGCTCCACGGGGCCTGGGGCTAGGTATGACTACCCTTTACCGACTCTTGTTAGCCCATTGGGCAAACCAGGGTAGTCGGACGAGGGTACGCGGACTGAGGAGGGGCGAGACCCCTGTTCTGTTTTGAGAGGGTAAGGCCCTATACTGTTCTGCACTGTATGTTGAGGCGTACCCGCTAGCGGAAACGACTGACCTCGTGCCAATGCGGGGTAGCTACCCGCGCGCTTATCACGTGTGCCGTAGTCACCGCTACGTCACGATCGTGACCTTGGGGTGGTAGACCAAGTATAGGACTACCACGGAGGGATTCCTCCGACCAGGAAAGTGCCACGTGGGCGTCCTATATCACGGGAAGCTACAAGCAAAATCGTTCCTATAGGGAACAAGAAGATTAATTAATAACTCTTAATTAGAGATCTCTACGCACTCACATGTATAATATAATTGGAAAACGGAAAATTTTATATTAACTACTTATTAAATGCATGTTACTTCTTAACCACCACTCTACTCAGCGTTAGCTGACTCTAGTTAAATAAATTTTGTACAGGTCAGGGATTTTAGGAGCCTAAGCTACCAGCTACTGAGGACGCTGGATTTAGTCGAGCCTATCTTTAATTCTACTGTTTAGTAGTGAGTTTCTATAGTTTTGTCTTCTGTTATATGTACTCATTTTTGTTGTGATGGTTGTATTATGACATATAATATTATTGTTTCTTTTCCCCTGTTGTCAATTTCTTTTTGCTTAGCTACTGTACTTGTGTGATTGTGGTTTGTTGAATGTTATTTGGTTATTTTTTGTTGGACGACTAGGTCTTGGGATTAATCAAAGTGAACCGATTTCAAATCCTGCAGGGATCTGGGACCGCGTCGTGACACCTAGCTAGTCGTATATGAACTCATGCCTATGAGATTTCAAGATAAAAAGTCTCCTTTCTTTATGGTAGGTTTTTATACAAATAATGATTAAAAGTCATATACAAATAAGATTTCTTAAAAGTCATTTGTGTTTAAGTCTTTTATTCTCTTTTTTTACAGGTAGTTTGTGGTGTTCTCATGTTTGGGTCATTTGTGTTTAAGTCTATTGAAATTATTATGTTATTATTATCATGTGAATGAATCTAGGTGAATAAAATGTGATATGTGTCTACTTAAGTTTTTTTTTGTCTATGTGAATGAATGTATGTGTTATTTTCTTTATATAGGATTTGGGAAAAATTCCATACTGTAGGAGAACTTCAGCTAATATTCTTTTAGACTTGACAATTAAGTTGCTTAAGTTATTGTATTGTTGTGTATGTATAATTCATACACATTGTAGTTGGGGTTTGTTTCAAGGTGGCTTAAAATGTTAGGATGGCTTTCAAGGACTTTATTGAAGCTTTTGGGGGATGTAGTTACAAATATTTTAGTTATCTTTTAATCTTTAGAACCAAAATGCAAACAACAAAACCCAGCCATAACTTCATGAACACCATTAAGGGTAAAGATGAATGATTAACCCCTACTGTAACTAAGACTAATTAACCATAATTAAGGGAGAATAATGAGAACTAAGGACCTATAATTATGATTAGAAAAGGTTAATCATGATTGAGAGTAATAACCATGATTAAGGATAATCAATCAAGACTAGCAGTAATTAATCAAGATTATCAATAACTAAGAAAGATTAGCAATTATAGGCTATGGATGAGCTTCAATGAAACAAGCCATAGGTGCCCAATGATTTGAAATGATGTAAAAGCTCGATCTAAATTAGTTATTTTGTTAGTTAAGATGCTAAAGAAGAGTAATTGGATGATCAAGGCAGATATGGATGATAAAGGGATGCCATGATATGTGTCAGGAATTGGACTAACTTTCAACATAGTGAAGTTAATGGTATTAATTGCTAAGAAATAGAGGGATGGAGGGTCCTTAGAGAACTTTACATAGGTGGAAAAGACATTGGCATAAATTGTCCAACCCGTGTATAAGCCCCATGTTGGGCATGAGAACTCATTCTCTCTCGTTACTTCCATTGGCCTCTCCTCCTCCCCGTACTAATGCATGTAAGTTCATAGATGCATGCAAGGGATTTGAGCATTTACGGTAAAACTGTTGGTGTATTGGAAATGGACAATTGGATTGTGGTTCCATGTTAAATGCATGAATTGCATGTGAAAATGGGTACTGAATCTCATGTATGACCCATATTTGCAATTCATGGACATTATGGGGATTAGAGACTCAAATTAGGGCTCAAAAACCATTGTTTAGCCTATTTGATCACTCTTAAAGCACCTGTCTTCTATTCATTCTGATCTTAAACGAAAGTGATTTAGTAGACATAACGAATATCATGAAAACATACATATTGGATGAGTAAAATATAGAACCAAGATGACTGTTAAAGGTAAAGAGATGGCCATTAAAGTGGAGTGTAAATGACCATTAAAGATAAAGAGATGCAAACTAATCCTCTTGAAGAATGTTATGTCGTGTATCAAATATAATCAAGTATATTAAAATGTTGTGTTAGAACAGCGTCATGTGATTATTATGATGCACAAAAGAATAGTGATCCTATCTTAGAACTTGAATCCTACCAAGAACTTAGAAGGATAAATGGGTCTCAGTGCAATAGACAATAATATATGTGGTATAATTCATTAATATCTCATATAATTGACATATCATTCATTCGTTCTTGTATATATCATTTGCTGAAACTGAAAACTTATCTTTTTCAAAGACTAAAAATGAGATTGACCCTTAAGCACTCAAAGCTCAAGTCCTTTGACATTCTAATCTCATGCCTGCCATAATTATCCATCCCAAAGAAGGACAAAAACCTGTCGGAGCTAATTTGGTAACTAGGATATATTTATACCAAGTGCTCGACCACTCAGTGTTTGAGTTTGATGGTATTTGGGTGTTTCTTTTTTCCTTCGAGTTTTGGTGCTTTTTGTGATTTGGGTGATGGGGGATTGATTGGGTTGTTTACTTGACTACATGTTGTATGTAGCACTTGTGGCCTTTAGATGTTCTTTATTTTGAGAACTATTTAGATGCTTTTTTGTGCTTCATGTATTTATTTATTTTTTGGTTTCAATGGATTCTGAACATGGGCGCTGTGAGGCATATGTGCTTTTATGCCACTTGGGTAGCTTTGGTTTCTGAGGTTTAGTTGCATTTTGGTGTTGTTGGTGCTTTGTCAACAGCTTAATATGTTTGCCTCTGATGATCTTTGGCATTTTCTATTTTCTTCCAAATTTGATGTTTTTATGATTTGGGCATGGGTATGCTTTTGGGAGGACAAGCATAAGACGATTTCTGTTGTTTTGGGATTTGCAGGTGACTGCATGTGTTCGTTGTTTGTTTTTATTTTTTTTGGTTGTGGTTCTTTCTGGTTTTTGTAGTTTCAATCAGTTTTGAACTTCGTAGCTGAGGGGTATATGTGCTTCTATGTTACTTCTGTAGTTTTGATTTCTACAGTTTGGATGTTTTGGTCTTACTGGTGCTTTTTAAAGTGCATACTGGCGTTAGTGAATGAAATATATTTCAGCAGTTTGGAAAAGAAAAATAAGTGTTGGTTCAGGAGGAAGGTGTTTGGAAAAAGCAAGGGTTGTATGGTGTTCCAAATCCATTTGTTCTATCGGGTTATCCTGTTTTACTGTTGATGCCATGGTTTTAGTTCTAGAGATAGATTGGTAGCTTTTTGAGAGGAAGGAGAAAGTTGATTTGAATTCAAGTATTGTTGGTAGGTATGAAATGTGAATGAATTTGGATAGTGTGAGGTGTTCAGGTTGATCACCTCTTATTACTTGCGGAATGTTATAATCCCACGCTAAGATCATGAATTTTCAAATTAACTTATCCTTAAGACGTTGGAAAGATAATGAGATAACACGATGAGAAAAGGGAATAAAAAAGACAACTAGGTGTATATGACTAATTGTTTCCATACGTTTCGTTGCCCATTAGGAGGCGATGGAGACGAATCGTAGCAGTGGTGGAGAGAGGAAGTTTGGTATAGGGATCTCGTGTTTGTTCCCAAGGACGAATCAACATACTGCCTTTTTTTTTTAAGTACTTGTAGTTTTACTTCACCATGTAACATGCATCTAAATTACGTTACACTTGCAGTTATCTTGCCAATAAATGTAATTGGAGGGTGACGGCGAATAAAAAAAAAAAAAGAACATATTACACAATTTGTAACTAAATACAACAATGACAACCGAAGACTTTTCCCATAATAAGATGAGCCTTCTCAATCATTTTTGGAGTCCAATCTACCTAGTCACACTGGGCATGAAGGGGGAATGGAAAGATAAGAGCCAATTACAATCACAGCCCTGCGTGGGGAGGGATATGAAGCCAATGACATCTATGAAAGTGGGTAAAGGGTACCTGTATAAAACACATCCCAAGTCGTCCACGGTTATGTAGATTTTTGCCTCTATCCAGAACTCTTTCAGGTCACCAAAGGGATTAAATCAACATAACCGAGATCTAGTTCCCTTGAGTCACTCTTGTCGATCTTCAATCCCTTACATTTAGGTTTTTACACCTTTTGACTGGTGTACTAGAATTACCTCTCCCCTGATATCTAAACCACCGTAAATGAGATGGAGCCAACTGGATGAAAAGCTCAGGAACGCACCTCACCAAAGCAAGTGCAATCCAAAATATCCTCTGCCTCCAGCAAACAAGTCAAGCATATTATTCGTAAAATTCAACCACAATGCTGTGTGAGCATCGATGTGCCATTTAATTCTTCTGTAGCCATGATATTTCTCTACCACATGAGCAAGAAGTATACCTGAATCAAGGAGTTACCAGCAGCATTATTTAGCTACAAAAATTGGAACAGAAATTAGATTTACAGATTTCAACGCCAACCTAGTTCTCAACAACGGGGTCCAAGTTGCTCCTCCAAGCTAAAAGCCCACGTAGGAGACCATTCACAAATTACCATACAGCATGGTGCAATCATAAAGTTCATAGAGGAAACATAGGAACAACATCAAATTAGACTTCATACCGGTAGGAAAAACAGACAGCTTCTTTTCCAAGCCCTCAGATCAAACAAATGACAAAAGACTGTCAAAAATTTTCATCAAGACTTACACCAGAAACAAGGGGAATTATATTATTTGTCTTCTGATTTAAGGGGAACTCCCTTGTACATTTGCACACGTTCTTTTAGTGCATCTCTTCTAGGCCGGGCTACCGTATTGTTTGGATCAAAAAGAAGAACCTCCTCAAATGCTTTGAGAGCATTTCTCAGGTCTTTCTTCTTCTCGTAGGCGTCTCCAAGATTATTCCATGCTGTGACATAGCCTGGTTGAAGCTTCACTGCATTCTCAAACTGTTGGATTCCTTTCTCCAGTTTGCTGTCACGAGCGTAGCACACCCCAAGTGCATTATATACCTGGTAAGGAAAATGTCAAAAGAGTTGCTACCAGAATACAGTGGCTTTAATGCAGTCTCAAAGGATGCATCATTGCAAGAATAACCTCTTGTATGATTGTCATCAAGCTTTTTTTTTTTCTTCATTCAATTTCTTTCAATTCTAGGACTAGAAAGCATTGGAAGCTTGTAATGACATCAACATTCCAACGAAAACAGATTACAGGGATCACAGTGACACACAAGATAGACATCCCTAGAAGATACTGCACCGAGCATGCAGATCCACTTATGCATAATATTAAACACCTAAGTTCAGAATGGTAATCTTTTGTATTTGTATATGCACATTCAAAAAATAGAACACGCCCATTGAAGAAAGAGAAAGATATTGGTTTGCAGGTGCCACATCGAATTTCTCTTACATCACAAGATTGTTAGTGACCAAATGCAGAAAAATATTCCTTAATGAGTAACATCAAGAATCGACTAGTTTCTAAAAACAGTTCGTCATTATGATAACAGAATGGTATAATAACATATTCAAACTGAATCACCTGAGCAAGATCCTGGAGATCACCATCCCACTTGTCAACCGCCTGCTGCAAATATTTAATAGCAGCTGGGTAAAATTTCCTTCGCAACATGACAGCACCAAGCTCGAAATATTCAGTGGCTGTGGCATCCCCACTTCGTACTTGCTCCTACGAAGTACCAGAAGTTAGAAAAATCATATGTATAGATTTAATTTTTGAGTAAAATTACTCCTAAATATAACATATGTAAAGTTCATTGAAAGAATGATGACTTAGTAAATATCTTGCATTTTCACGAATCACACCATCTACATCCCAAGCATGACTAGGGTTGATACAAATGTTTAGCATACAATATAGTTCTATAGACAGCGATTCGTTTTTCTAGAAAGCTGCAATATCATTATATAGATTCTTTTAGATACTATGAATTGTCACATCCTGAGGACTGATGGAACATTCTGCACATAATGCTACTTGTATTGCACGATGGAGGTGAAGCAGATACTTCTCTTACTTGCAATTCTTTAGCAGAAAGATCAAGCTCTCGGCGGACAAGAACCTGACGAATGACAAAGAATGTACCAAATCCCAGCAGTGCCAATAAGATCAGTAGGTATATTAGCTGTATTCCCAGTTCAAAAAGCTCTGCAACCTCGAATAGTGAATTGATCCTTGCTTCCGTGCTTGCATGTACTTCAGGGGTTAATTCTATATATGGTATCACTCCACAGAGAACAGCAGATAATGGAAGCACATTTTTATTTCCCATTTTTACCTCACCAGTTGTCAACAAATTCAAACAATCTGTAAATGTAAAGAACGCAGTTAATATGCTATCCGTTAACATTAAAGAATGAATGATTTCCAATGTGAAGTACAATAATTAAGATCAAGTATAGAAAATCACAATCAACACAACGAAGTTGGAAAAATGACAAGTGTTTATTGATTTTACTGAAAGTAGTACAAGCACATGCGTACTACCATGCGATTCTTGCAGATACAGGCAGGATGAGGGATTGTTTCTTGAGCAGCATTATGTGATATTCTCATGGTAGAAATGCCTGTGATGTGTAGTTTAAACCATTATCTATCAATATCCATGACTTTAACCTTTATTGGTTAACACTATAGCTCTTTATTTTTTTTATTTCTAGAAACATTTTAGGATTTACCACATGAATATTTGACAATATCAGGTGCTATAGAACTGGTACATGAAATTTCAATGAATTTGAAAGAAATTGTATTAATAAGTCACTTGTATGGAGTCTGAGATGCACCCATTTATGCCAAAGGTCAAAAATGTGTAACTCTCGGTTCCTTTTCCATGGACTAATGATCAATGAAGGGACGCAGATCAGCTTTTCAATATGTTAACCTCCACTTGAGGCAGACATTAAACAAATCTTACGGCATACATGATGAAATATTCTTTGCCATAATCAGATCGAGAAGTTACCTTTGTGTCCTTTTAAGATTGTCGACTTCAGCATGACTTCCCCTTCAGATTTCTGCCTTCATCCATTAAACACATACAGATCATTGGCATGAGATTTGGCAGGGGAAAAAGCACAGAATATGCCAGTTTAAAAAAAGGAATACTACTACTTCAATATTTCTGCTCACAACATAGGCAGGAATTTATTTATTACTTGAGTAGATATTTGACAATCAAAATGACATACTAATAAGAGGACTATTAACATTTCACTGGAAATTGTAAAAAAATGACGAATTTTGATAAAACCCAAAATCACTCTATTAACCATTGCTGAAAGAATTTGGTTGTTAGTTTAGTGTCACATTGAAAGATGTAGACTTTGTGTGTGAGTAGTGGCTTATAAATAGGCGTATATTCATCTCATATTCCTTTAAGAAGAAATATAGAAATCAAAAGCCCTATCGCGATCTTCTCCCGTGTTTTCTTTCCGCTCTTCGTGAGTTGGGTTTTCACGTAAATCCAAGCATTCTTATTGTTTTATTGCTTTTGATATCTTACTTCCACTTTATTTCAAAATTCACTTTGATATCAGAGCAAATCGTTCTTGGTTTATCTTCAATCTTCAAATTATTTTATTATCATATTCTATTCTTGCAGTGTCTTTGTTACCATGCATCTGAGAGCACACAGGAAGAATGGAGCAACGGTAGCAGGCCGCTATAGGAGGCTGACGTGGCTAGGGTACACGCGGTGCTGGAGATGAGGCTACAATGACAACTGTAGGGTGTGTTTTAACGAGAAAGAAGCTGCAGCAGGTGGTGCTGCTGGAGGAGATGTGCTGATCTAGAACGAGAGCAAGTGAAGATGCTCAAGCATGCGCTGCGTTGAAGGTGAGGTCGCGGCAGCAGAGGGTCGTTACGATGGAGGAGATGGAGGATGTTATTGATGGCATGACGCTGAGGCTAAGCGCTCTGGCACCAGCCCTCGTGGTTGTGCTCGATGACGATGGCGTCGCGAAGGCACATCCGGTAGTCGCAAGGAGGAGCGACACCCACTGTAGGCGTCGATTGCAGCCATGCCGGCACTCCATGTAGATGTGACCCACTGCAAGTGGTGAAGGTGGAGGAGATTTGTACCATGGAGGAGAAGAGTGGAGTAGCAGTGGCGACCCCACCATTGGAGGACGACGTCGTCGAAGATGCCCATTTGGAGGAGGGCAATTTGGGCGGAAGAGGATGTCGACGACGAGGTTGTTATGGACGCGAGGGCAGTGAAGAAGCAAGGTGGCGGGGATCTGCAAAGGAGGCGGTCGGAGCGGACGAGGTCGGAGGCACGGATGGCGTCGCGGTGGCCAACGCGGGAGTTGGCAACATTGAGCGACGGTCGCGCGCTGTGGTGTTAGGGTTCGAACCCTAAGGGGTGAGGGAATTTAAAAAGGAAAAGAAGAAGATGCAAGAAAAAAAAAGAAGGAAAATGATGTTAAAAAAGAAGAAGATGCAGGAAACAGAAAATAGCTTTCCTTTCTATTTCAAAAAAGAAAAAGAATGAAAAAAAAGGAAAGGAAAAAGAAAGAAAAAAAAGAGATAGAGAGAAATAAAAAAAAAAGAGGGGAAAAGAAGAAAAAAGGAAAAAAATGAGAAAAAAATGATAAGGTTCATATTTAAGAGAAGATGTGGGGAAATCTTCTCTAGTTTTTTATTGATTTATTTTTTCTCTTGTTATTTTTTCTCCCATATAAATATGCAAGAAGGGGGAAGTGTGAAAGGTTATTATAGTCATCCTTCGTTTGGGAGTTCCTTTTGTTCTTGTACTACACATAAGAAATCATAACTCTAGGAGAACCAGAGTTTCAAGGTCTTCAGAGGAAGCGCTCATTTCATGTTTCTATGTGAGAGATCTAATTTTGTAGACTCTAGAAAGAGAGATCCACTTTCGAGGTCTTCAGAGGAAAACCAATTCAAAGGATACTGAATGGGGAGCCACCAACACCAGTTGAGATCTCTAGAGGAGAGACCGTTGTTAGAACCAACTATAGCAATTTATCATCAAGCTCCAATTGGTCTGATATGACGTCATCAGCATACTTGCCTACACGCATGATCAAGAGTGCAACCGTCGTTTGCAAAGGAGAGTCAGTTGTACCTATTGAGAGTGTTGTTTGTTCTGCTGTGTAGAGGATTTTTTTGTGTTACAAGCTGAGTATTCCATGTTTTAGCTTAAGGGGGAGTGTTAAGAGAATTTGGTTGTTGGTTTAATGTTACATTGGAAAATGTAGACTTTGTGTGTGAGTGGTGACATATAAATAGATGTATACTTCTCTCATATTCCTTTGAAAAGAAATATAGAAAGTAGAGCCATATCGAAGTCTTCTCTCATGATTTTCTTTCTACTCTTCGTGGGTGAGGTTTCTACGTAAACCCAAATATTTTTATTATTTGATTGCTTTTGATATCTTGCTTCCACTTTATTTCAAAATTCACCTACCATGGTAAACAACCCTACTTTCAAATAGCACACAACCATTTTTTCAAGCATGATAAATCCAGTCCAGAAAAACTGTACCTCAGGCACCTAGGAAGCCTAGAAAGCAATTTGCCTCCCTGAAGGGGACAGAAATAACATTTGCACACATTAAGCAACCCGCAATATACAAACAACGAACTGGAGATAGGAACGTCAGTTCCTTAGCTTTACCAACGAAGTATCTAATGAATCAAGTTTTAGGTCTTTTTTACAGTAGATTCACCTATTTTTGCTCGAGATTTTGATTTCCCCCATTTAGTTTCAGCTTTTACTGCTTGAAAGTAGATCCAAGTCCCATGTCTCAGAATGAAAACCTACGGAGAGAGAACACAACTATAGTGAATAGGATGGCCATTTGGGATGTTGCCACCAACAATGAGATCAGGCTTTGAATGACAGAGGCAGGGACCTCCGTTGGTGATTTGAGGGCCAAGACAATAGTGGTATTGACTATTGACCAGTGAATCTGTGATCAAGATTTTTATGCAATTCACAGGGAAGTTGCAAGGTAACTGATTACTGGACAAGTTTTTCAAATCCAAGTAGTGGACTAGGTCATGCATCTTTCTAAATGAATTGCAATGCTAGAATGTGGATTGAGGTCAGCACTATGCAATTTGGTGAATTCCTCCAAAGTACATATTAGTAGATCTAGTGGCCTTGCATGAAGGAAAGATGCTTTTATGATGGATGATTTTGAAGGAAGATATGCAACTATGGTAGTGGGTGGCTTGTAATTTCCTGTGTTCATGGGCATTAAATAGATGTGGCATGGGTGGATTTTGGCATGAACTTATGGAGGCTGCCTGCGCATTTCCGAACTTGTGCTTTGTTGATGAGACTTCAATTTCACATTGCATGTGAATGATATACCAATACCATGTACAGGGTGGGATGCAAGAATTGAAGGTTTTTTGGATTTTTCTCATTGATTTACCGATTCAGCCACATCACTTTTCTCAGAGGAGTTCTGCCTCACCTAACGTCAAATTAAGACCAAACAAGTCTTTTGCATTGGAGAGTTTGCAAAGGCATTTCCTTTGTTCCATGTCTCTCCATTGCACATGCCTTTATATGGCTCTAGTTGGGAGATTAAATGAGGATACACACTTTTGGACATATTTCAAGTTCGAAGATCCTTGCTCTCGGAACCAATTTTCCATGAACCGATAGAGGCAAAATGGAGAGTTCAAGCTGCAAGCCTCCGCAGTCGATGTGTTGTTTAAATTGGCCATGTTTTCTTCATCTTCAAAATCTTTTATGGAGCAACTAAATGAACAAAGGCAGAGAGAGAGGGGAAACATTGCTGGAATTTCCAAGTTGGAGTATGTAGAGGATGATAGAGAACTCACTGTGAAAAAATGAGTGGCGAGATTTCAAATGTTAGAGCCTGTGCATGCGGAGGACAAAAACGTAGAGGTGGGATGGAGACAGAGATCTCAACAACTACGGCTAAAGGAAGAGATTTAAATACAAAATTTTCCCTCTATATGCAAACGGTTAAAGAAGAAGAAATAATAATATTGTTATATGGTAGAGGCCAGTCAACAACAAAAATAAAACCCTACTTCTCAACAAGGTCTAATTTTCTAGATTGTAATTTACATCATAGGAGGGGCTTCACTAGCTTCTCATATATGTTTCTTGTAAATTCATCTGAAAAAGTCCGTAGGTACCTTTTCATAAAGAACTAGGTGTGGCTTTCAGAACTAGGTTCCCACTACCTTGGTGGCTACCATACAAAATTGCCCTTTAAGGTGTGAATTGGGAGAAGGAATTAAAACCTGGTGATCTTTGAAGTGTATTTTCAGGAACAAGAATGTACAATCTGATGCCACACACTGAGATTTGAATTTCATGGTTCAAATTATGCCTACACAAATAACCACTTCATTGGGTGGTTCTTACCTTAGGATGAATATTTTCGAACTCCACAATGGCAAGCACCCCATAATCTTAGAAAATATGCACCAGAACTACCCAAAGTACAATCAAAGAAGGTAAATTATGGTATGTCTGTGTGAGTAACTAAAGAAGATGAACACGAGCTCTGCGATGTAATGCATCAAGGCTAGTTAATATTTTCTGTCATCCATCAATTTTGAGAGCCCCCACCTCCACCCCACCCACCTGAAAGAAGGAGTTGCATTCTTGCTCACATTTAGGACAAGGAATCACCATTCCCCACTCACCACTAGGCATCTGATCAGTCGCATACATGCAAGTTTTATCTTTGGCAATTCATGCCATGTGATTTATCATGCAAACGAGCTTTCGTCCCTCTTGGGACAGGCAGAAATGATCAAAACAAAGCAAGGGCAACAAGCACAACAACAGCATCTCTTCTGGGTGATCCTGAGCAATGGCCAACCTCATGTCTCGTGGCTCATTCCCCAACAAAACTATGACAACAACAACCAAAGACCATGGCACACATACCATTCCTCCCTAAACAATAAAGCATGCTTGTAAATTATCCTCCAGCACCAAAAACATCCTCTACTCTCTAGTCAAACCGATGTTTGTGCCTCCAAGCCTAGTCGAGAAAAATTGCCAGACAACTAGGGTTTGCATCCAATGGACCTGAAGTGACCATGCAAATTGCTTAAATCAAAGTTATCAGGTAGTAATTTCTCGAACGCCTAGCTACATCCCACTTTCTTAGGCACTATTTATTTTTTGGTGAACTTCATCCTAGGAAAAAGTTATTCCAGGATGAAGAAAAATCCTGGAATATATTTTTTCCCGAGAGGGTGCTGGGATAAACTTATCCCCACCACCCCCCAACAAGTAAGAGAACATGCCCACTAATCCCTCCAAACATGACCAATACCTCCTCCAAACACCAAAACCAAGTTATCTTCCACTTATCTATCAATTTCATCACTTACAAAATGTATCCCCCGAAACAACCACCGCTTTTGTTTCGTAACAAAATTTATAGCTAGTTTACGGTAAGGGTTAGATAACCTGGGTTAGCTTTTTTGCAGCATGGGATAACTCTTGATTGTATTTACTTGAGAATGGAGGTTAACCTCTATTTGTGTTTACTAAACAGGAATTAGGAATGAGAGTTAACCTATGATGTGAAACAAGAAACAAGGGTGTTTACTTGGATACGGGGGTTAGAATGGAGGATGAGATTGGAAAAAACATATTAATCCTTAGGATGGTAGGTAAGTTAGTGTTTTCTTGTTTATACTAGGATGAAGGAATATGTTAGGAAAAATCACATGTAAGAGGGCACATAGGAGGAGAGATAAAATAGGAGTTAACTTGCATGTTACCCCCATTCCATGCCCCCAACACGGATTAGTAAGGTAAATAGGGGTTGAGTTATCACCCACCGTAAACACAGGATAACCACTAAAATAGGGGTTATTCCCCTCCGTAAACTAGGCCTTTTAGTTTCCAATGCGGAGCCATTCCGGAGGTGTTACATCCTCTCCCGCTCAAAATCGCAATGCTTTCGTTCCGACCACGCCCGGTCAATCCTCGAAATACAAGTGTTAGTAACAAGATTCCGTTGTAATTTCCACCGCTAAAAGAAACTACAGGAGGAAAGAAACGAATCAAGAGGGAGCGAGAGAGCGGGAAACTGACTGCTCACCTTCCCGAGGCTCCTCGTGAGCGCTCGGGCGATGGCCCTCCCGCCGTTTTGGCTCCATGGGTAGGGGAGGACCCTTCTCTTGCACGGGGAAGGCAACGAGATGCCTCCTTGGACGAGAGGGCAGAGCGCGGTGGTGGCGATCTTGTTGGAAGAGGCGGGCAAGATCATGGTGACGATACTCGTGGTGGGGATCGATGGAGATCTCGCCCTGCGGCTGCGGTGCCCCTTCCCCCACTCGCTTTGGATTCTGCTTCTTGCCTTGTGGTGTGGAGGTGAGAAGGTTGTGATGGAAACCCCCCCCTCTTGTGCCGTGTGGGCCTCTCCTCTTCCTGAAGGAACCGTTGGGAGGGCGGAGAGGGAGATGGGTCAGTGGATTGGATGGGGGGTTTATCCAAAGGGAAGAGACGTCTATTTGATTTTTTTTCGAGATTTTGATATCTTTATTCCTATAAATATTGATAATTACATCCATATCTCTCTTTGAATCCCATATTATATCTGAATCGCTAGAAACTTGCTGATCAGACATGATTATACCAAGATTCCATTAGATTGGAGGGAATGCTCTGGGATTAGTACTCCCCTAAATAAGGTTAACTTCAATGACGCAAAGTTTGGAAATTATGGTTATATTGCTATCGACTTTTTTTTTTTGTTCCCTTCTTTCTTCCTCCTCAAGTTTGGACTACACCTCCTCATTGGAGGTTGAAATAACGTCAAGATTCTCCCTAGCGGTTGATGTTGAAGTAGATGATGTCACCCTTGGACTCAAAGTACATTCAAAGTACCTAAGTGGTATCAACAACCTTGTTGGTGCTCCTCCTTCCTTCCCTCCAACCACCCTCCCTCCTCCACCCTCCTATTTCATGAGTAATGTGAGGTTTCCAAAACGAATTTTCTTGAATCTTAAACCTCCAACATGCTTAGGCATTATGTTCTTGTCCCATGAGATAGTGATAACATCAGTGATAATATTAGTTCCTCGCCACCACGAATCTCTTAGGATTTTATTGATCCTCTAACATATATTCTTTGACATACAACAAGATAGAAAGAGATAGATGGGAAGATAAGATAGAGAGGACTTAAAAAAAAAAAAAGAAAATTAGGCTTTCTATTCATGTAACATTTTTTGAAATTTTCTTTCTCAAAAAAACATTTTTTGAAATTTAGCGGATAGTTTATTGGAAACTCCATTTTCGTAACATTTCCTCCCCTGTAGAGGCACATAGATACAACTCTTGATTGAAGTCCTTGTGATCAAGGAGTCCTCTTGCCCTCCTCAAAATAGTTTAGATGAAGTAAGATCGAAGATGTTTTATAATTTATCTTTTGACATGAGCATTTGCATATCACTACCACCTGACCCTCTAACTATTGCAATTAGGAGGAGTTCTAGGATTATTTTTTCAATTTTATTTTGTCAACACATATAATGAAGTACGACAATTTGAAGAAAAAAAGAACCTAAAGCTTGCATCTTATCGTATGACATTTAAACACATCCATGAGTATAGTTTACATGATGAAACACTAACGTAAGAAGTGTACAAAGAGTAAAAGGATTACTCAAGCTAGTAAAAGAAAGAACTATCCTGCTCCTTGAGATTGATCTTCAAGAACAATGGTCAAGAGTCATCCCATCAATCTCTCACATAATATCATTATCTCTAACATTAGTTGTGTTCGAATTTCCATTTTTACTTTCATAGGTGATGAAATCATGGGAAAGACAATGAGTCGGTCAAAGCTCAACAAGGGAAAGAAAAGAAATTGTAAGTAAAGTAAATCTAATTCAACCTACGCCACAGGGCAAACTGCCTTATTTTCACTTTCCCAACAATGTCATTTTTCATTTCATTTCTTTACTGTCAAGCACCGAGGATCATTCATCACCAAATCATGATATAATCTAAAGATTAATTTATAGCATTTTGTAGATAACAAGAACCCTAAGGTGACCAACTTTAGCTTCAACACACTCCAAGACCTATACCGTCTAAACATCCTACCCCCCATTGAATTCCAATTGATTTCGAAAAACTTGTCACCCATGATGGCATCTACTTGTGCCCCAAACAAGTGGTCTAGATGACATAGGCAAGAACCTCAGAGTGCTGTCACATTAAAGTTATGTTTAGAGAAGGGGATTGTGCTCCACACATGAGTGAACCATGCATAGACTTCTAATTTCACTTCACTTTCATCACAAATTATTGGAGTTTCAAATACTCACAAAAGATAGGCATAGCCGCATAACTTGTAGTGTCCGGTACCATTTCCTTCACATCTACCATTTATTATTGTCGAAGGGAAGTTAGAAATCCAATATTTTCTACCGTACTGGTACATAGTTGTGACTAACTACAAAAGGCGATAAATTGGATAGGCTCTATAAACTTGCGTAGCTTAGCAAAGGCTACTTGGTTGATAGTTATGACTATCACTAGATCCAAATCAACTTTCGTGAAAAATAGCCGGGAAAGTGGATGGCAAATATTGGCTCACATTTCTTACATAAAAGGGGGTTATCCCTTTAAAAGAAAAGATAATCCTTCTCGTAAATGACCTTCGTGTTATTAGCACGATGTTCTAACCAACTGAGGTAATAGGCCAGTTAAAGGTGACATGATAATTGGTATTTTACAACTAATATATCATAACCTTCTATGCCATTTCTGATTCCATATATTTATGTTATCAATTCTAACTTCATCCATATCATAAGAAGGAAAGGGATAGATGGTAACCTCCGACACAAGAAGCATTATCTCCAAAGAGTAATTCGTTTGTAAACATTTCCCTCGTCATAGTCTATAATAGATGCTTACAACTTTTCATTTAACCAGTCTGATTGTGTTTGATTTAGAGATCAAAGTGGATCTGATGAGAATTCGGACATCTGATGCCCAAATGTAAATGTGATTGGATACGGATTTGAATATTTGCTAGATTTGAACACAAATAAGGATAACGAATATGGAAATTTGTCGTACATGGATTTGGATATGACATGATAAAATTAAAATCTAATTCAAATTTAGATTAACAAATCCGATGGTCAAGACCTATGCGTTGCCATATTTTAATATTGTGTGATCTGTTATTCCTTAAACATGTGAGATTCGAAATTTTTGTATCTTTCAGCAATAATTTGAAAGTGATTTAATTTAAACTAAAAAATTTTATTGACCCATTGATATATCTATAGTAAGATCAAAACTCCTGCTATATTCAATTTTTATTCAAATTTTATTCATGTTGGCTATTTGATTTATATTTGTATTTTATTTTTGTTTGATCGAATTTGCATTCAATTTTCTTAGAATACGAATAGAAAATATTGTATTCACCTATGTAAAAGCAAATATAGACACAAAAACGCATATATTTAAGCTATATGTAATTTGATCATCCTAGTTAAATCATCTCATTTTAATACAAGATTGGATCTGCTAAATGGAGTTAGAACTTAGAATACGCATTCTTTCGTATCATCATCTATATATTAGTGCTGCCACCAAAAGAATATTGGCATAGTGGTAGGGTATTCCCCGTTAGCATCGAGATGGGTGTTAGTGTTAGTCACTGATAATCTTAATTTTGACGTTGGGAAAATAAGAAAAGTCATATTATACATATATTGCATATTTGTGTTATAAACTTATTTGATGTAGTCCTGGAAGTCTACACATACCGGAAAAGATTTCATGAACTGAGATGATGCATGGAAAATTGAGGAAAAGAGTACAGGAGCGAAGATGGTGGATGAGAAATTGAGGTGAATACCATAAGAGTCTTAAATATTCATACAAGTGACGAAGGTCTGTAAAGAGAAGAAAAAGAAGTTTCTTTATAAATTAGAAGTATCTATTAAAGATCGAAGATTATACACACCACAGCATTTATACTCCGTAGGCTTTTTTATGGTAAACATAAATTAATATTTTATAAAAATAATGTTAAAAAGTAGAAAAATATAGATAGTGATGTAAAAGGTGATGTATAAGAATTTATACGTGTTATTTTTAGGATTTACATAGCATTGTGAATGTAGGTTCATTTGATAGTTTATATTCAATGTAAAGAAATAAAATAATGTAAGATTTATTATGTTGTGGGTCTTACCACATTCAAAAAAATTATCACACCACTTTAACCTAAAACGTATAATTGATAAACAATTTTGCATTGGTGATAAGTTATTCTGGGTGATTTTACACTGCTGACGATAAATTATTCTAAGATATCTTTGCACCAGTGAAATCTCATTTTGCATTGGTGCAAAATTATTCCAATGATAGTTTTACCTATGCAAAGTGATTTTAACCTATGGGTTTAGGATTTAAGGTTTAGGTTTAAGTTTATGGAAAGTGATTTCATATATGAGAAGTGATTTTTTACTTGAAATGTGATTTTCCCACCTTAAGGTTTAGGATTTAATCATTAGTATTTAGGGTTTAGCTTAACTATGGATTTTTCCACCTTAGTCTTTAATCTTTGCTAAACTTTAGACCCTAAGGCCTAGTTTGGTAAGGAAGATAACTCATCAAAATAGAGGTTAACATTATTTGGTGGGAAAGATATTTTGACCCAGGTTAAGAGGACTTAACCCGGGATAAGTTATTCTTGGGTTGATGTGGGATAAGTTTTTTTTTGTAAGTTATCCCATGTGTTTTCACAGGTTAACTCAGAAACTTTCCAAAAAGTCATAGGTTAACCTACTAGGATAACCTTTATGACTTTCAAACAAAAATGGAGGATAACACATCTGCAAAAAAGCTATCCCATGAAATCTTATCCTCCATCCAAACTAGCCCTAAGGTGAAAAATTCCCCTTTCCAGTGTAAATGCACTTGCCATAGGTGAAGAAACAATTGGAATTTAATTTTGCATCGGTGCAAAATAAGATTGCATCCATGCAAAGTAGTTCAAAGTAAGATTGCATCGGTACAATCTTACTTTGCACCCATATAAAATTATTTTAAAGGTAAAAAGTGATTTTGCACCGATGCAAAGTAAGATTGCACCGGTGCGAAGTGGTTCTGAAGGTGATTTAAGTGGTTTGTACATGTACAAATGTAGTTTGTTGTTGGGTTTAACAGTGGTGTGTCAGTACTTTTTTTACATAGAAAAGAGATATATCAAGTAAGGACAATGTTACACTATTGTACGTTGATGAGAACCTCATCATGAATCCTAACTAGTACAGTTTGACCTAATAAATTGAACAAAAGCTCCTACAAAACCTAAGGGAAGGGTCTGATTAGAACCTAATGTGATTCCTGTTCAGGAGAAAGTTTGGAATTTATAATCACAGGAAGGGTCTTATTAGAACCCAAAAAGATGTATTTCAAATGATCGGGAAGGGATTTCAGTTTAAGGACGAGGTTATCAGCAGCGGCGAGTGGTTCCGGGTAAGTGTAAGGTTCAAGGATAGGAGTTATGGGTCTGTCTACATCTGAATTTGACTCCTCTAAATGCGGTTCAAGATCTTTCTGTGGTTGATGAGGTATGATCAGGTCATTCTCAAAATGTGTTTCATCAACCAGAGCCCTAATATCACAAATTTGTTCGATGACACCGCAATTGATTCCTTGTTGGGCCTTAAATATATCAATATTAAGGGTTTGATTACCAAATTTCAGTTCTATTTGGCCCTCCTCACAGCTGATGTTGGCTCTAGCAGTAGCCAAGAAAGGTCTCCCTAGAATGATCGGTGTATCCCTAGGGTTTTCAGGGGCGTCCATATCCAAGACTATAAAGTCTACTAGGAAATAGAAATCCCACACTCTTACGATAACATCCTCGAGAATCCCTTTAGGTGACTTTATAGATCGATCTGCTAATTGTAATGTCGCGTCAGTCGGTTTTAGCTCAGATTCTTCTAGGTGGTTAAGTAAGGATGTAGGTATCAGATTTATGGAAGCACCCAAGTCTAGCAATGCTCTGTCGAATTGGGTATCATATACTTTGCAGGAAATCAGGGGAGTACCAGGATCTTTAGCCTTGGGTGGGAATCTGCTTAGGATTACAGAGCTGGCTTGCTCTGACAGTGCAATTGGACTCCCACTCTTGGTTCGCAGCTTACGTTGAGGTGTACACACATTCTTTAAGAATCGTGCGTAAGCCGGTACGTGGTGAATCGCATCTATCAAGGGGATGTTTATTTGGACCTGCTCAAAGAGCTTGACCAGGTTCTCCTCGGGTGCCACGGGCTTGGTTATCTTCTTTCCCTTGGTCAAGGCATCGGGAAAAGGAACCTTGGTTGGTTCTTCTAGGATAGGTCCAGGTTTTTGATCTAGGACAGGGATAGGAACGTCCTGGATTTCTGTCCTAGGGTTGGGATTACTACCAGGCTTGGAGTGGTTTGGATATGGTGGATCTTGGGTTTCCTTACCACTACGGGTTGTTACAGAATTCAGTCCTGCCTAGTTTTGGTTAAGGTTGGATAAGATGGGTTGCTGTTGATAGCCCGCATAGGAAGTGGAAGCCACCATCCCGTCGAGTGAAGGAACAGAGGGGGCCTGATAAATCATGTGTGCTTGGCTCGGGTTTGAGTTCATAACGCACCGCTGGGTCGGCACGTTATTCGGGTTAGGAAGAGGTTGAGAAGGAAGTGTGCCTGGTTGGAAAGAATTTGCCAACTGGGCTAGTTGATTTCGAACCTCTGTAAGTTCGTCCTTGTGTTGTTTCTGAATAGCCGCATTCGTTCTTTGAATGTCAGCTAGAGTCTGAAAAATGAGGGACATTTGATCCTGATTTGGCCCTGATGAAAAAGTCGGGTTGGGCCGAGGCTGCGGCTGGTAAGGATGAGGGGGTTGTGGACGGGGCTGAAAGGGTGGTCTTTGGGTTTGGGAATTTCCCACCCACTGGAAGTTGGGATGGTTTCACCATCCAGGGTTGTAGGTGTTGGGGAATGGGTCATTCTGGATGACGTTGAGGTCCTCGTAGGTCTGAGGAACCTCCAAAGAATCAGAGAATGGGGGAATGGAATTCCCCGGGCTGGTATAGAAAGGATCGGATGACCCTTCGATCAGAGAATCAGATGAGGGTGGATATGGATCCATCCCAGGAGAAGATCGATGGAGAATGTTTTGCACAGTTTCCCTTGTGGAAGGAGGCTGTGTAAAGGAGCTATGCGCAGAGGTAGCTCGCTGCAAGTGCTGAGTCAACTCGTCCACCTTCTTCCCAATGATGGAGACCTTGTCTAATCGACTGGCCATTAGTTCCAGGTCAACTGATGCGGACAAGCCCTGCGTCTCGCGTGCTCCCCTAAGGTTCGTCGATGCGCGGGTATTCGTCCTGTCGAATAGTCCCATGGAGTCATTATTGATGGAGTTCTCGCACATGTTTTCAAGAATCTCCCACACGGTGTCCTCATGTTGACCCATGATATTCCCTCCGCAAGTTGCATTGACGAAAAGCCTGATATCTTCACGGAATCCCTAGTAAAAAGACTGAACTTGTTCCCCTTTAGGAACTCCGTGATGGGGGCACTTTCTCATGAGATCCTGAAAGCGATCCCATGCCTCATGGAGAGGTTCTCCCATTTGCTGAGTGAAGTGGGTAATCTGATGGCGTAAGGCATTGGTCCGACCAACGGGATAGAACTTCTTCAAGAACGCGGACTGAAGTTCTTCCCAATTGTTGATCGGCTGTGTCTGAGTTTGGTACCAATGAGCGGCCTTGTCCATAAGGGAGAAGGAGAACATCTTCATGAGGAGAATGTCCTGATTTTGTGCATCTGACCCAAAAGTCTGGGCCAGATGTTTTAGCTGTTTGATGTGCTGGAAGGGGTCTTCAGAATTAAGCCCATGGAATTTAGGTATGGCATGAATCATATTGGACTTTAATTCAGAATCAGGTTATTCAGTCGGGATTCTGACTCGAGGCTCAATAGCCACCGCAGCAGGATTATAATGGTCCCGCATCATAGGACGCTGCGGTGGGTGCACAAAGTTCTGGAAGAGGTCATTGAGTCACTGGAGCTGGTGCTCCAGATTATTTTCTTCCTCAACTGACTGAGCCATTGTGGAAGAAGAAGGTGAGTTGGGTTCGGAGTCGAAGGAGAGGTCGATGTGAAGTGTTGTTTTCTCAAACAAGGGTACTAAGGCTCGGCCTCGAGGAGAGTGAAGTTCTAAAGGAGGTTTCAAGGACCTCCAACCAAACATACACCGTTGGAAGAGATGAGTTTAGCAGGTGCTGGACCCAATCAAGACACCCAAGATGTTGGGTGACTATAGAGGTGCGGGGCAGATGGACCCCTTGATCAAAAGATCGTCCACTTGAGAATTACCTGGGTAGCCAGAGAGGGTGAGTCCCGCGAAGACCCCTACACGGTAGAGCGTCCTCACGGGTTACAAGGTTTCCCCCACTTGACCTCTCTTGTCACTGAGATTCCAGGTAGACCAGAATGGGGATCTTGACCTCTTAAGTCTACCACTTTTAATTTAAGATCAAGGTGCTTAGGTTTTCACTTAAACTTTTAGCTTTTTGAGTGCGAAGAGTGACCTAAGTTGAAGGTTGGTTGACCCAAGGGGTCAACTTCACCTATTAATTCCATTGAGAACTTATTAAGTCATGTCTTTTAGAGTTCAAGTGTTTTTAGAGAGCCAATTGCTTAGGGTTTTTCTAAATAGGTATTTTCAATCAATGGCTTAGGCACACTTCTTTTGGATTTTCTCAATTCTTGATTAAGGAGTGTGTCTCTAAAACCCTAATGTTGAGTCTTATGTTGGCTCTACTTGGTCCAGTTAGCTCTTTGTTGGGTAATTAGGGCTCAGGCAAGATGGTGTTGGCCCTTAAATACCCTTACTAATGTGTGCAGGAATAGTGAATCGTGCAGCTGTTACTAGGTATGAAAGACAGGTTATACCCATATTGTCTATTTTCCTTTTTCTTCCTCTTTAGAATTTAGGGGTTAATAGTGAGAGGATAGGACAATTACCTGTTCTTGGAGTGGTTGTTGTGTGGCTGCTTCTTGATTTTCCTGTACCTGCACACAAAAAGAGAAGAGATTATTAGAAACTCAATAGGGAATTTATGACTTCTAGAGCAACGGCGCCAAAAATAGTAACTCTGCGGTAGCGGTTGGGTTTATGTTATTATGGTTTACAATCGTTGCAGTACAAACAACTACTAGATTACTACAAATTTTTACTCGGAAACAGTTTTCCCGAAGTTGAACTCAGGGAGCAACTAGAATTCTAGAAATATAAAAGTTCTCAATTAGGTTACAAAAATAAGAGAGAGAGAGAGAGAGATTTCTCTTGGCTTCTTCTTCTCTCTTCCTTTTCTTTCTATCCTTCTTTTTCTTCCAACTAATCTCCTTCTCTTTTCCTGCAGAGTCTTCCTTTCTTCTTCTTTCTTTTCTTTTCTTCTTCAGTGGCAGTGGTAATCTTTTTCTTCTTCTCTGACTTCTTTTCTTCTTCAGCCTTCTTCTTCTTTCTGCTTCTTTTCTTCTGTTCTTCTCTTTCTTTTCTTTCCTTGCTTACGGCTGTGTCTTCTTTCTTCTTTCTCTTTTCTTCTTTTTCTTCTCTGCTTCCTTCTTTCTTTTCTTCCCTTACAGCTCCTCTTCTTTTCTCTTCTTTCTGTTTTGGTCACTGCTCTTTCGTCGTCCGATGCAGTGGTCAGACAACTTAACTGTGGGCTTGCTACAGTGCGGCTTCTTCTCCTCTTCTTCAGCTCCTCTCCTTTTCTTCTTCAGCCGCTCAGTGCGGCTAAGGCTTCGGCCGCTCCCCTTCTTCTTCTTTTCCTTCCTTCCTTCTTCTCCTTCTGTTCCTCCACGCTTACACAAGGGTTAGAGCAAAACCTAGCCCCTACCCTTCCCCGCGTCTCTCTCTTTCTCAGATTTCTCTCTTAGGACCACTCTCCCAGAGCTGGGTAATCAGGTGCAGGTATCGCGTCCGGGACCAGGCCCACCAGCGTACGGTGGTGGGCGAGTTGTGCGCGGTTTGGGTAATCGGATCCTGCCCAGACCCACGGGGCTTAAGCGCGGGCGAGGGTGAGCGAGCGCGTGGCGCGCAGCGTGCAGGAGAGGGACCTGACCCCTGTGTTTGAAGGCGAATAGCCTTAGACACTTTTCCAATTTAAGTGCGGGCGCTTGGCCATGCAGTTCCGAGGTGGGACTAAAGTCCCACCTCCCAAATTAGTGCCTGCAGCTGAGGAAACCGCAGGCAATTGCAGCAACTCGCAACGCCTTCGCCCCAACTGCAGGCCTGGGTGCCTTCGCAGAGGTAAACCGCGCAACTTGGGCTGTGCACCTGGGCTGGAAAGCGCCTGCAGCTGCAGGTGAAGGAGTTGCAGCAGCTTAGTAATGGCGGTGAAGGGGCTCCGACCTGAAAGCAGAAATATGACCTCTTGGCCCAGTCGGAATATGCAGGGAGCTTCGCCGGAGTGCGGCGAAGGCAATGCGGGTGTTGGCGAGGCCCGAGGGCGCGTGTGGAGGTAGCCCTAGGTCGGACTGTGTTCGAGAAGATGGGTTTGTTCTGGGGGTGGTCGGGTGGCGTTTGGCAGTGAATGGAGATGGGGAATCGATAGAGTGGAGTGTGAGTGAGCTTGTGCAGTGGTCGGCGAGGAGCGGGGGCGTCTGTGATCGTGAGATGATCTCGTCGGAGGGGGTGATCGGAGGTGGAGAGGATGATCTGTACAGTGGCAGTCGGGTGGTCGACAGGGCAGTTAAATAGGGGTGAAATGCAAGGGAAATGGAGAGGAAGCTATTTACCTAAGTATTAGAACAAGGGGGAGGGAGGAGCAACCGACTCGTATTTGCCGGAGCTGGAGAAGGAGCCCTGGAGGAGGAGTGCGGCGACGAGGAAGCAGGCGGAGGGCGACGACGGGTACAGCCCAGTGCGGACGACGGAGCAAGGCAAACCCTACTGCAGATAGGGCAGCAGAGCGACGAGGAGGAAGAGGGGGAAGTCGCCGGAAGCTTCGGGCCTTTTGACGGAGGAGGAAGGGATGAGGGGGGGGGGGGGTTTCTCCGTCAAAGAAAAGCTTGCAGGAGCCGGCAGGGGGTGCCGGTCCTTATAAAGGGGTTGGCGTAGAGGGAGGGGCAGGCTGGCGTCGTGCCAACCTCGCCGGAGTGAGGCCGGAGATGACACCCATACCTTCCGCGCGTTCGCACGGAAGGTATGGTGGTCGGCAGAGGGCATGGGCGGGTCCCTGCGACGGAGGACGTTGCAGGAAACCCCGCTTCTACTTTGCAGGGCGGTAACCCTTCTCTACGCGGCTCCATGCTCCGCGTAAGGTCGCCGGAGGATGGTGCTGCGCAGAGTTTGCAAGGAGGACTGTTCTGCAAAGAACGATGAAAAGTTAGGGGCCTAAATGCAAGGGTTTCGAAAGATAAGGGTCGAAAAGTAAATGAAGATGACCAAATTGTAAAGTCGGTCAAGGAGGTCTCTTCTTAGGCTCAAGTTTTTATACAAGACCAATTTGAACCTAAGGATTTTAATGGTGAATTTTAATTCTAGGTTGGACCATGTTTGACCAGCCAATTTGCGTAAAAACCTAAATTAAGTTATTAATTGGGCATGGTTCTCTTTTTAGGTCAAAATTGGTTTCTAAGGCCAAATTGAAGGTTCTAAGCCCTAGAGAATATTTTTCTATGAATTTTAGAGGGTTTAGTTAATTTTTATCCTGCCTCGAACGTCATAAATTGAAGTGGGTTTGTTTTAGGGTTCTAGAATGTCATTTAATTTCTTGAAGTTGTTACAACCCTTTTTAGATCATATCATCCCACTTTCCTTCTTGTTAGGCTTGTTTGACCTGTGTTTGGACCCTTAATTACCCTGTTCGCCAACTGCATTGGTGAAATTGCAGTTTTACCCCTTATGATTTGTTTTCTTCTTAAACTCAGAATTCTCTGAGTTATGCCTTTCTTTGGATCATGTAGGAGCTTTTTTCTCACATATCTGGGTTAGATTGTGCTAGTTAGGGTTTATGATGAGGTTCTCATCACTGAGACATACTCATAACATGATACATTGAGATAGAAAAATTACATAATTCTGAATACCTTCAATGCATGACAAATCCTGTACTTTGGAAACAACACCAAGATGCTCTTGAAAAACGGGAGGAGATGATGAGATTACTCAAACAAACTATCGACCAGAAATACCCGTATATACCACAAATGGAGGATGAATCATCTTGGAACAGTATTGAGGATCAATCTAGTTTCCCAGATCTCGGGATTGAGGCACAGAGTTGTTATGGATTCCCAACCCAGATAGAAGAGAACATTAAATTAGGTTGGGAAATTGCAGGAGAACATAATGTTGAGCCAACCCTAAACCATGAATCACCAAGCTTAGAATTCCAAGACTCTTGCAATAATGAGATTAGAACTGAACCTCTTGAGGGTGTAAATCCCACTCCTTATTTTGATAAGGTGACTCTCAAGGGTTATTCGGATTTATATTCTTGTAGTTCCACCCACATCCTAAACCTAGAATCTAGATCTGAAACTTATTGGGAAGATTATAAGGCCCTTTATGATGAGAATCAAATTTTCAATAAAGAGTATGATTCCGGGCCTCTATTTGATGAATGTCCTTCTCCAACCTCCTCAAGAAATCGGAATGATTTTCCGGAAGACATGCCAATTCACGATACAGAAACCGAGGAGTTGGACGAGTAGAGTTTCAATCGGGTCTGTCCTAACAGTTTGGAACTTGAGCCTAAAAAGAACACCTTTTTAAGCCCATACTTGAGATATAGGCCAAACCCTAGTCAGGCTGCTGAATCCACATTATGTGATTTATTCTGTGGTGGAACTCATGATCTTGAATTTCATTCAAAACTTGATTTTTGCAAACTCTCCGACAATTTCAAATCTGATTATGATTTCGGAGAGACTCTGCTTCTTGAATACACCAAGCCCATCTACAACCTCAGCTCACATAATTTATGCTTCGACTCTGAGGTCTCGGGTCCCGAGATCACTAATTTAAGTTTAGGTTCCAATGACATAGAATCACTTCTTTTCAATCCCCAGGAGCCAAAACCAGAAAATGCCGAGAGTGATTGTAACCTAGAATTCGAATCTTTTCTCGATTTAGATTTCCATCATTATATAGACACTCTTCAAGCATTTGCATTTAATAACTACCCAGAGGACTCTCTACAGGACACCTCCTGTCATTCATTTCTAGAAGAGCTCTCATAGACTATTCTCATTGAAGCCACCCCTTCCGCACATACAGAATTGATCAAAACCTATTCTCAACCCCGATCCACAACATGACTCAATTTCTATTCAGATTAACCTCCCACTGAGTTGATTGCAGACGATTCAATTCCACATTTATATCATGTTTCAGACTTTGATTAGATTGAAGACTATGCTCCATCATTCTCTGATCGTCCCTGTAGGGTTTCCGCAACATTCACTGATTATTTTACGGATCCCTACTCTAACCAGGATGATTCGACTCAGCCAAATCCTACATTTACACTTCCACATCCATCCAAGCTTCATAGTATATGGTGGGTCCCACACCTCTTGGTCAACATTTATCAACCTAATAGATTGATTGGGTTTGGGCTGCATCATCAGCCTACTGATCTGAACAAGCACCTGGTTGGACCAACTAGGCTCTTGATCAAGGTGTTTGTTATATAAAACTTCGCTGATTTCACCATTCCCTCTCCATCCCATTTCCCGCTCGGCTGAAGGCGCCAAACACAGCACTTAACGGGAGGCAACCCGTCATTCTTTCAAAAACCCGAAACCTTTCCTAACATTTCTTTGCACTTTAGGGTTCATCCTTTAGGACAGCCGATTCCACCTCATGTACCCATACCTGAGATTAGAAATAGTCTGCAATAGTCACCTCGACTCGCCCACTCATCCAACACCTATCCTAATGAATGAACCAAGCTGAATACAAACCAACCTAATTTACAATGGGGACATTGCAAATCTTAGGCATGGAGGGCGTATGAAAGTGCAAAATATATGAAAACTCATAACAAGAAAATGTTTCAACAAAAAAATCACATATGTCAAAAACAACATAAAAATTAAAAAAATTTTTGAAAAAGAACAGAAAAACTGGAGGAGGGAAGAAAATTTTTGGGCTATACAAAACAGGAGGAGGAAAAGAGCAGAACATTAAAAAGGAGCACAAAATAAAAAAAAGGATAGTCATTAGTAAGAATTAAAGAATTAACCAAAGTTATAGACCACTTTAAAGAAAAGCAAAGAGAAAGTGCACAACAAGATTAGTAAGAATGCGAACCTTAGGCATTCTCACCTAGACTCTTAGTATCCGTTAAGATCTAGATATTCCTCAAGAGGTTGAGGAAAATGAAAAGCTTAAGTATTAGGTCTAAGGCTTAGGGAGTATTCAGCCTTGTTAATTGACCTTCGGTTTACGAGACTGGTAACCTAAGCGCCTAAATTCACACACACAGTCTGGTTCAGTGAGCATAAATATCAAAATCAAGCAGAAGCGTTTCAAATATTCTGAAAATGTCACCTAAATTAAGAGCGGCCGATCAACACAAGTTGATTTGGATGAGTTCTTGGAGTGGAGAGGTGGGAAATTCCCCTCGAAGATGCGTAACAACGTATCATCTCCTCGATGCTTGTCTCCTAGGATATTTACATATCCTATTGGGGACACGTAAGCACTCTGCTGGTTCAGATTCCACGGATGACATTATCACGAAATGTCAATTGCCAAGGTCTGAATTCGGCCAGGGAACACCATGGACGGGATTATCTGAAATCTTGAAAGCCAGGGTTCTGGGGGTTACCATGGGCGGTGCTTTCTAGAATGATCGATTGCCAGGGACCTTTGAGGATTGATGATGGGGACGAGGAATCCGATACAGACCGTGTTGTGAAGCCAATCTTAAGCTAGAATTAAAAAGAAAAGAGAGAGAAAACTCTCCAAACAAATAAACCCTTTGTCTCTTTCTCAAAAAATGCACTGCAAATTGAACCAAGGCTAAAAATGTCTTAAGCACAGGTGCTTTAACTATGAAGTCCAATAAACTACCTTAAAAACCTTTGCTAAAGACTGAGGCTAAAGCTAGATAGATCTGGATCTTGGTTGGTACTATAATACCTTTTAGGCCTATGGTTGGCATTTTAACCTAATCAAGGAGACAAGAGAAAAAAGCACTTATCAAATTTGATGAAAGGAATTCATGGTCTAGAATAGGGGTTAAAACCTTAAATTTTTGCTAAGGGATTAACAAAAGCTAAGCATGGGGGTATGATAAGAACCTCATCATGAACCCTAACTAGCACATTTTGACCTAATAAATTAAACAAAAGCTCCTACAAAACCTAAGGGAAGGCCTAAATCTGGGAATTACAAATCTGAGAATAAAACAATACACCAGGGGTAAAACTGTAATTTTACCATTACAGTACATAAATGGGATTTCTAAGGGTCTAGACATACGTCAAATGGGCTTAACAAGAGAAAAAGTGGGATGGTTTGATCAGGAAAGGGTTATGACAAAATATGGGAATTAAATGACACTCTGTTATCCTAAAACAAACCCTCTTTAATTCACAAAGTTTCAGGCAAGATAAAAATCAATTAAACCATCTAAAATTCATGAAAAAATATCTCTTAGGGTTTAGAACATTCAATTTGGCCATTAGAACCTATCTTGACCTAAATTGAGAATCATACCCAATTTTTGACCTAATTTGGGTTTTTATGCAAAATATCTTGTCAAACTTGGTCAAACCTAAAATTAAATCTCAACATTGGATTCCTTAGGTCTAAATTAAGTTTATACCAAAATTTGGACCTAAGAAAAGGTTACCTTGACCCATTTTACAAAACGGTCCTTAACAATTACTTTTTGACCCTTAGCTTTCCCGTTGTTTTCTTCAACAGGTCCCTTTGCCACCTGCCTGCGCAGGCCATACCTTTGGCGACATTACGCGGAGGATGACGCCGTACAGACCTGGGGAGCCGGCCCCAGATTTGAAAGGGAGACTCCTTGCGTTGTCCCCTACAGCATGGGCCGGCTCCCATGCCCTGTCAACTACCATACCTCTCGTGTGAACACTCGAGAGGTACCATACCTCCGGTGAGGTATCCCTGTCTCCTCCTCGCGAATCTCTCTTGGCCGACAACTATTTAAGGAACAGAAACCCCTGTCGCTTCCTTCAAGCATAATTTGGCCGAAGAAAACCCTCAAATTTCGTCTCCACCTCCAGCCATTCGCCTGTAGGCTCCGACGACCCTCCTCCTCCTCTCTCGTCGACCTGCCACCATACCAGTGGCAGGGTTACCTCCGCCGTTGTTACGAACGTGGCACCAGACGGATTTTTATCACGTCTGGAACCTTTCCCAGACGTTTGGTAATAAATTTTTTCGGCGTACCGGGTTGCGTCTGCGTGCGTGCGCACGCAGATTGCGCCCGCCGCCTTCGTCTTCTTTTTCCTCTCTCTTCCTGCAGACGCACCGTCTCTCTTCTCTCTCTCCCCGCGCTACCTTATATACACCGTCAGCCTCTCCCTCACCCTCATATCCTCCGCCTTTCTCTTCTCCTTCTCCCGACCAGTGTGAGAGCGCGACCGAGCGAGCGGCGGCGGCAGCGGCGAGCGTGCGGGGAGGAGGGTTGCGAGCGGAAGGAAGAAGCTCGACCGCGAGGGTGCGAGCTTGCCGGGGCAGCTAGAGCCGGCCGGCGGGGGAGCGGCAGGAGTGGGGTGTCGCGGAGGGGCTACTGCTGCTCGGGCAGCAAGCGGACGGGACGTGGCGCGGCCGTGCATTGCGGGCGGAGAGTGAATCGGGCTTTGGTTCTGGAAAATTTTCTAGAATCAGACATCTGGACTTACGTCCAGACGACACCGAAGACGTCTGTAAGACGGTCCAGATGTCTAACAAGTAAGATATTTCTTACCTTCTCCTTTTTCGCGTGTACGGCCATGCAGCCGTCCGCCACGATTTCTTCTACGCTTCGTCGTGCTGAGAGCAGGTGTGTGTGTGCGCAGGTCCTGCTCAGGAGGGCGCGGGGGCTCGCCATCCCACGTGAATCAGACATCTGGACGCAGTGCCAGACGACGGAGAGAACCTCCAGACGTCCGGGGTGCCAATCGGACGTCTGGAAACCAAGGCCAAACGTTCCAGTGGGCTTCTAGACGTCTGAAGGACTGCGCAGAATTGAGGTACGACCGATCCACCTTTTAAGACGTCTGGAAGAGGTTCCAGACGTCTGATTTTCGACTGTTTCGTCGTTTTTGACCCGTTTAAGGCCCGTTCGGAGTCCGTTTTCCACGTTTCGAGTTGCGTTCTTTCCAGAATAAATTTCTCTATCCATTTACAGTAATTGTATACTGTTCTAAGAAACTCCTTGTGATTGATCCTTGTGTTAGGACCCCGTTCCGTTGTAGTCTTGGGGGTTGCGGAAGCACGCGGAATTGCCGACCACGTCCCCCAGTACTCCCGATTTCGCTGGTAGAGTGGCTTTTTAATTTACTTATCAAAATTTGTTACAATTGTGGAACAATTAATAGAGTCTAAGGCATTGCATGAACCCCAGGACTGAGAAACTAGATTGTCTGATCGATCCTAGGGTATTGCATGAATCCTAGGACTGGAAAACTAGATTGAATGATAGATCCTAGGATACGGCATGAATCCTAGGACTGGAAAACTAGTCGAATATATAAATATTGCAGTCTTGGAAAAGTGGAAAGGAAATGATAACTACCTGTAAATGGATTAACAGCTGTCTGTTATGAATGAATCAATATGATTAAGAACATGGGGTATATAAGTATAAAGCTGGAACGGTGAAACCCAAAATGGCCAAACAAAAAGAACATGAACCCTACGGGGAATTAGGAGTAGAACTCCTGGAAAGAGAATGGAATGGAATTGGGAAAGTGAAACGTGGAAGTGTGTTGTCTCTTGGGTACGTGGTACCAAAGAGAGCACACATTACCTCTTAGTGTAGAGGGGAGCTTGCCGCCCTCAAGTTGAGATCGGGGTAGGTTTGGCCACTGTACACCGACTTGTTGGCCCTCGCGTACGCAGTACCGAGGAGAGCTACTAGTGTAGGGAGAGCACTAGCTACCCCCATGGGCCCCGGGGTTCTGCTAGCCCTCATACATCGACTTGTTAGACCCACTGGGCAAACCAGGGTAGTTAGGCAAGGGTGTGTGGACTGTGGAGGGGTTGGACCCCTGTTACTGAGAGGGTTCTGCCCTATACTGGTTCCGTGCTGTGTTTTGGGCGCACCCGTTAACGGAAACGACTAACCGCGTGCCAGTGCGGGGTAGCTACCCGTGCACTTATCGCGCGTGCCGTATTCACCGTTACGTCTGTCAGCGACCTTGGGGTGGTTGACTGAGGGTAGGACCACCACGGGGGACTCTCCCGGTCAGGAGAGCAGCACGTGTTACTTCTACTTTTCGGAAAAGACTGCAATCAAGATCGTTCCCACGAGAAACATTCAAGATCAAGAGAAGGATCTGAGAAATAAATCAATAGTGAATAAATAGAAAGACATAAATAAAGAAGTAAAATATAACAGCTACTGTACACTCTACTGCTTCTTAGCTTTTAGTTGCCACTCTACTCAACGTTTCGCTGACGTGTCACCCTTGTTACTTTTCAGGATCAGGTGTCGAGCAGCCAGAGTCAGCGGCTGCAGAGGACGCTGGGCCTAGTAGAGCCCAGTAGTGTTACCTGTTGTACTTTCTGTACTTTCCTTTCCGCTGTAGTGAGTAGTTTTCTGTTACTTCCTGTACTCTCCTTGTTGTACGCTTTATGTTATGTACATGTTTATTTCTCTTTTGTTGTGGTGGTGCCTACTGTAGTATTTCCTTTCTCTACTGCTGTATTTTGTTACTGTTAGTTATATACGTGGTGAATGTGTTTATTTTACTGCTCTTTTGGCGACATTCTCGTTGGACGACTGGGTTTTGGGATTAGTCGAGTCGGTCTGATTCTCGTGTCTCGTACGGATTCGGGAATCGTGTCGTTACAAGATGGTATCAGAGCAAGGTCGTCCCGAGAAGTGAACCAACTGACTGGAAAATAACCAATTCACATGTCTACAGCTAGAGTAGCCACCACAACATTTCTTTTGACATGAACTCTTAGACTTCTTCGTTAGATATCGTTCCATTTTGACGTGTTTCCGTTCTGTTTCGCGCCTCCTTACAGGAGATGCCTCGTCGCGGGACTAGCGAGGCGGGCCGCGGGCACGGCCGAGGATGAGGTCGGCGAGGTGGGCGTGTTGCGGTCGATGCCTCAGTGAACCAGCCACTGCTCCCGGGCATTCAGGCCCAGGACCTCGCCCAGCTGATACGGGATATAGTGCGAGAGGAGCTCCACCCACCACCCCGAGCGCCTCTCCCTGGGGCTGCGGAGGGGGAGTTCTCTGTGGGACCACACGACGGATGCGGTGCTGGACACGGGGGAAGGGATGGGTCGCCACCGCCCCCACCTTCCTCCGATGCTTCTGTGCACGAGGCTCCTTTACCTGGAGGTGCACCAGCATCTCCACTGCAGCGCCACTTTGAGCTTTTCGGGCAGTTCCGGAAGCTGAAGCCCCCCTCCTTCAAGGGGGATGAGGACCCGACCGAGGCGGAGAACTGGCTCGAGCAGCTCGAGAAGGTTTTCAACACCCTTCGCCCCCCGGTGGAGTGTCGCGTGGCCTTTGCCATGTACCAGTTGGAGAGTGCGGCACACAGGTGGTGGAGGGCGGTCAGGGGACAGGAGAGGGACAAGCCGACCTGGGATCGGTTCGTCACCCCCTTCTGCGAGCAGTACCTTCCCCAGACGTGGCAGGACCAGAGGAGGCGGGAGTTCCACACTCTCCGGTAGGGGACGATGACCGTGAGCGCGTACCGCACGTGTTTTCTGGAGCTGTCCCGCTTTGCAGCGACAGCGGTAGCCACTGAGGAGGAGCGCCTTTGGAGGTTCACCGAGGGGCTCCGGCCTGCGATTCGGGGGTATGTCAAACCCCTGAAGCTGCCTACTTTTTCGAGGGTGGTGGAGGTAGCTATGACCTACGAGGAGACTAACCCGTCCGCGCGGGACACTAACGGCGGGCGGAAGAGGCCCTTCCAGCCAGACTTTTAACAGGGCCGGCGAGAGAGGAGACACGTGGCATCCGCAGGAGAGCCGTCACGTTTTGCAAGGCCATCAGTGGCCTTTGGGGGCCCTCGATAGGGGCCAGTTGCCAACACCGGACCACCGCCCAGCCGACAGTAGGGACCCACTGAGGGCGGGAGTCGGGCTCCCCTCTGCTACCAATGTGGCCAGCTGGGCCACATCAGGAGGGACTACCCATCTAGGGTAGGAGGTCAGCAGATACTTCCCACGCCGAGCACTGGAGTGCATGCAGGTGGCCGCGGTTCCCAAGAGCAAGGAGGAGGACAGCAGTCACGAGGAGGGTACCGACCAGCACCTACCCGTCCGACGCAGAGTGTGGCTACTTCGTCCGCACCTAGAGCTGAGGGCGTATCAACGTCCTGACACACAGGGATGCCAGAGCTTCGGGATCGATGGTGGCAGGTATGGTTTCAGTTTCCGGCAGACTCGTTTACACACTTTTCGATTCCGGTGCTATGTACTCGTTTGTCACAGCCAGTTTCGCAGTTAGTTTGGGCCAGGATTATATGCTGTTAGAGAATCCGTTCGTAATTAGAGGTCCGAGTGGTCAGCTGTTTGTAGCTGAGGAGGTGTACACGGGTTGCGAGGTCTGTATCGGGGGACATAGTCTGCCAGCTGACCTGATTATGATACAGATGGAGGACTTTGGCGTAATTCCGGGGATGGACTGGTTGTCCGCTTACCACGCTTTGGTGGACTGTTTTGAGAGGAAGATCGTCTTCTCCATACCGGAGTTGCCTTCTTTCGAGTTCCACGGTCAGGCAGTGGACGGAGGCTTCAGGTGCATTTCGGCAGTTCAGGCGGTGAGACTTTTGAGCCAGGGGTGTGAGGGTTTCCTAGCTTGTGTGGTGGTGAGCCCAGCCCTGTGGCAGACTTCCAGAGCATCCCGATGGTCAGAGAGTACCCTGACGTGTTCCCAGACGAGTTACCAGGACTACCGCCCGAGCGTGAGATCGAGTTTGAGATCTCACTAGTACCAGAGACCAGCCCCGTCTCTACCGCACCATACAGGATGGCACCACTTGGGCTGCGAGTGCTCAAGTCTCAGTTGCAGGATCTTTTGGAGAAGGGCTTTGTGAGGCCCAGTGCGTCTCCATGGGGAGCCCCGGTACTGTTTGTGAAGAAGAAGGATGGTACCCTACGCCTTTGTGTGGACTACCGACAGCTGAATAGGGTCACCATCAAGAACAGATATTCGCTGCCGGGGATCGACGACTTGTTTGACCACTTGCAAGGTGCCACGGTGTTCTCCAAGATCGACTTGAGGTTTGGATACCACCAGTTGAGGATCAGGGAGGCAGACGTCTCCAAGACAGCTTTCCGCACCCGGTACGGACACTATGAGTTTTTGGTTATGAAGTTGGGCTGACCAATGCCCCCGCTGCTTTCATGGACCTGATGAACCGGGTGTTTAGACCGTACTTGGACCAGTTCGTGGTGGTATTTATTGATGATGTACTCATCTATTCTCGAGATCAGACGCAGCACGGACAGCACTTGCGAATGGTTCTGGACACATTGAGACGACGTAGGCTGTACGCCAAATACAGCAAGTGTGAGTTCTGGTTGAGGGAGGTGACCTTCTTAGGTCATATGATCTCTGGAGATGGCTTGGCGGTGGACCCAGCCAAGGTCAAGGTAGTGCTCAGGTGGGAGAGACCACGTACAATTACTGAGATTCGCAGTTTCCTGGGAATGGTAGGCTACTACAGATGGTTCATCAGGGGTTTTTCACAGATTGCGCGTCATATGGCATAGTTGACCTGGAAGGACATGCCCTTCAATTGGATAGACGCCTGTGAGATGTGTTTTCAGGAGCTGAAGGAGAGGCTGACTTCGGCTCCCGTGCTCACCATCCCTGACAGTAGTGGCTGGTTCGTTGTGTACACGGATGCCTCCTTGCAGGGGTTAGGGGGCATGCTTATGCAGAGGGGTCACATTGTCGCTTACGCTTCGCGACAACTGAAGCCCCATGAGCATACCCACCCTACCCACGACTTGGAGCTGCCAGCTGTTGTCTTCGCGCTGAAGACCTGGAAGCACTACTTGTACGGTGAGACCTTTGAGATTTTCACAGATCACAAGAGCCTCAGATACCTTTTTTATCAGAAGGAGCTTAACATGAGACAGAGACGTTAGTTGGAGCTCCTGAAGGACTATGACTGTAGCATTTCCTACCACCCGGGAAAGGCCAATGTGGTGGCTGACGCCTTGAGCCGGAAGGCGCCCGCACACTTGGCCAGTTTACAAGTACAGAGTTGGAGCCTTTTGGAAGAGATGGGCAGTTGGCGACCCCTAGAATTATGGGGCACTGTGGGGCAGTGACTGTGACACGACAGACTAGGCCAGAGCTGATAGATCGCATCATCACAGGACAGATGGCAGACCCGTACTTGCAGTCCTTGAGCGACAGAGTACTGTCAGGGGACCCAGGGGACTTATCTTTCATAGATCAGGTGCTGCGCCTGAGGGGACGTTTGTGCATTCCTAGAGACGAGGAGCTATTGAGAGAGCTCCTGACTGAGGCACACAGTTCCAGATTCACCATACATCCCGAAAACACAAAGATGTACCATGACCTGAGACGCGAGTTTTGGTGGAGGGGGAATGAAGCGGGATGTGGGTGAATTCGTGCAGTGGTGTTTAGTATGCCAGCAGGTGAAAGTCGAGCATCAGAGGCCTGCAGGGCCGCTACAGCCGCTTCCCGTGCCGGAGTGGAAGTGGGAGAGCATCGCCATGGACTTGGTGGTGGGCTTACCTGTTACCCAGCGAGGACACGACGCAGTCTGGGTAATTGTGGATAGACTGACGAAGACGGCACGATTCTTGCCGATCCGAGTCACTTTGGGACCAGCACTGTTGGCAGAGAGGTATATCCGCGATGTGGTACGTCTACACGGAGTTCCGCGGGAGATCGTATCCGACCGGGATACCCGCTTTACATCCTAGTTTTGGGCTGAGTTTCAATAGGCCCTGGGGACGCGGTTGAGATTTAGTACAGCTTACCACCCCCAGACGGACGGACAGTCTGAGCGCACGATACAGACACTTGAGGACCTTTTGCGTGCCTGTGTACTGGACTAGAGGGGCTCTTGGGAGGAGCACTTGCCCCTGGCGGAGTTTTCATACAACAACAGTTATCACTCGAGCATCGGCATGGCTCCCTACGAGGCTCTGTACGGACGGAGGTGTATGGCACCCTTGAGTTGGGTTGAGGTGGGGACCAAGTGGGAGGTTGGCCCCAGGTTGATCCGGCAGAGTCAGGAGGTAGTCGAGCAGATCCACAGGTGACTCCGCACTATCAGGAGCAGGCAGAAGAGCTACGCAGATCGGAGACACAGAGAGGTGCAGTTTGAGGTTGGGGACTACGTCTTTCTTCGTGTTTCGCCCATGAAGGGCCTGCAGCGGTTTGGGGTGAGAGGGAAACTCGCGCCGAGGTTCGTGAGGCCCTTTGAGGTCCTCGAGCGGGTTGGACTCGTTGCTTACAGGCTTGCCCTCCCTCAGCTTTCTGGTGTGCACGATGTGTTCCACGTGTCCAACCTCAGGAAATACGTTGCCGATCCCAATCACGTCTTAAGTCACGAGAGCGTCGAGGTGAGCGACGACCTGACCTACCCCGAGTGGCCAGTACAGATTTTTGACAGAGCTGTCCGCAGTTTGAGACGAAAGCAAGTACCCCTGGTGAAGGTTTTGTGGAGGAGCCAGCGGTACGAGGAGGCTACCTGGGGCCTGAGGCGACGATGCGGGAGCGGTACCCTGAGCTTTTCGCGGGTACGTCTTTCCGGACCAGCTTCGGTCCTCTTTGAGTTTGTTATGTATATATATGTTGTTGTTTTCCGCACCCTGGTTAGCGCAAGTTTCGGGGACGAAACTTCCTTTGACTTTGTTATATTGTTACAAACGTGGCATCAGACGGATTTTTAAGACGTATGGGAAGTGGCCCAGATGTCTATCCAGATGTCTGCGCCACTTCCCATACGTCTTAAAAATCCATCTGATGCCAGACGTCTGGAACCCTTCCCAGACTTCTGGTAATAAATTTTTTTGGTGTACCGGGTTGCGTCTGCGCGCGTGCGTGTGCAGACTGCGCTCGCCGCCTTCGCCTTCTTTTTCCTCTCTCTTCCTGCAGACACGCCGTCTCTCCTCTCTCTCCCCGCACTGCCTTATAAACACCGTCGCCCTCTCCGTCACCCTCATCTCCTCCGCCTTTCTCTTCTCCTTCCCCCTGCCAGTGCGAGAGCGCGAGCGAGTGGCGGCGGCGGCGAGCGTGCGGGGAGGTGGGTTGCAAGCGGAAGGAAGAAGCTCGACCGCGAGGGTACGAGCTTGCAGGAGCAGCTAGAGCCAGCCGGCGGGGGAGCGGCAGGCGTGGGGTGTCGCGGAGGGGCTGCTGCAGCTCGGGCAGCAGGCAGACGGGGCGCGGCGCGGCTGTGTGTTGCAGGCGGAGAGCGAATCGGGCTCTGGTTCTGGAAAATTTTCCAGAATCAGACATCTGGACTCATGTCCAAACGACGCCGAAGACGTCTGCAGGACGATCCAGATGTCTGACAAGTAATATATTTCTTACCTTCTCCTTTTTCGCGTGTACGGCCATGCAGCCGTCCGCCGCGATTTCTTCTACGCTTCGTCGTTCTGAGAGTAGGTGTGTGTGTGCGCAGGTCCTGCTCGGGAGGGCGCGGGGGCTCGTCATCCCACGTGAATCAGACGTCTGGACGCAGTGCCAGACGACGAAGAGAACCTCCAGAAGTCCGGGGTGCCAATCGGACGTCTGGAAACCAAGGCCAGACGTTCCAGCGGGCTTCTGGACGTCTGAAGGACTGCGCAGAACTGAGGTACGATAGATCCACCTTTTAAGACGTCTGGGAGAGGTTCCAGACGTCTGATTTTGGACAGTTTCGTCATTTTTGACTCGTTTAGGGCCCATTCGGAGTCTGTTTTCCGCATTTCGAGTTGCATTCTTTCTAGAATAAATTCCTCTATCCGTTTACAGTAATTGTATACCGTTCTGAGAAACTCCTTGTGATTGATCCTTGTGTTAGGACCCCGTTCCGTTGCAGTCTTGGGGGTTGCGGAGGCACGCGGAATTGCCGACCACGTCCCCCAGTACTCCCGATTTCGCTGGTAGAGTGGCTTTTTAATTTACTTATCAAAATTTGTTACAATTGTGGAACAATTAATAGAGTCTAGGGCATTACATGAACCCTAGGACTGAGAAACTAGATTGATTGATCGATCCTAGGGTATTGCATGAATCCTAGGACTGGAAAACTAGATTGAATGATAGATCCTAGGGTACGGCATGAATCCTAGGACTGGAAAACTAGTCGAATATATAAATATTGCAGTCTTGGAAAAGTGGAAAGGAAATGATAACTGCCTGTAAATGGATTAACAGCTGCCTGTTATGAATGAATCAATACGATTAAAAACATGGGGTATATAAGTATAAAGCTGGAACGGTGAAACCCAAAATGGCCAAACAAAAAGAACATGAACCTTACGGGGAATTAGGAGTAGAACTCCTGGAAAGAGAATGGAATGGAATTGAGAAAGTGAAACGTGGAAGTGTGTTGTCTCTTGGGTATGTGGTACCAAAGAGAGCACACATTACCTCTTAGTGTAGAGGGGAGCTTGCCGCCCTCAGGTTGAGACCGGGGTGGGTTTGGCCACTGTACACCGACTTGTTGGCCCTCGCGTACGCAGTACCGAGGAGAGCTACTAGTGTAGGGAGAGCACTAACTACTCCCACGGGTCCCGGGGTTCTGCTAGCCCTCATACACCGACTTGTTAGACCCACTGGGCAAACTAGGGTAGTCAGGCGAGGGTTCGTGGACTGTGGAGGGGTTGGACCCCTGTTACTGAAAGGGTTCTGCCCTATACTGGTTCCGTGCTGTGTTTTGGGCGCACCCGTTAACGGAAACGACTGACCGCGTGCCAGTGCGGGGTAGCTACCCGTGCACTTATCGCGCGTGCCGTAGTCACCGTTACGTCTGTCAGCGACCTTGGGGTGGTTGACTGAGGGTAGGACCACCACGGGGGACTCTCCCGGTCAGGAGAGCAGCACGTGTTACTTCTACTTTTCGGAAAAGACTGCAATCAAGATCGTTCCCACGAGAAACGTTCAAGATCAAGAGAAGGATCTGAGAAATAAATCAATAGTGAATAAATAGAAAGACATAAATAAATAAGTAAAATATAACAGCTACTGTACACTCTACTGCTTCTTAGCTTTTAGTTGTCACTCTACTCAACGTTTCGCTAACGTGTCACCCTTGTTACTTTTCAGGACCAGGTGTTGAGCAGCCAGAGTCAGCGGCTGCAGAGGGCGCTGGGTCTAGTAGAGCCCAGTAGTGTTACCTGTTGTACTTTCTGTACTTTCCTTTCTGCTGTAATGAGTAGTTTTCTGTTACTTCTTGTACTCTCTTTATTGTAAGCTTTATGTTATGTACATGTTTATTTATCTTTTGTTGTGGTGGTGCGTACTGTAGTATTTCCTTTCTCTACTGTTGTATTTCGTTACTGCTAGTTATATACATGGTGAATGTGGTTATTTTACTGCTCTTTTGGTTACATTCTCGTTGGATGACTAGGTCTTGGGATTAGTCGAGTCGGTCCAGTTCTCGTGTCTCGTAGGGATTCAGGAATCGGGTCGTTACAGCCGTCGTCCGCCGCGCCTCGCTGTACCAGCAGGCGCCCTCCCGCCTCTCTTCCTCGTCGCCGTCCCTTCCCCTAGGTGCCTTCGTCTTCGGCGAGGGCAGCACAACCGCTCGCTGCCTCCTCCCTCCTTTCGTCTGTTAAGTAGGTGACAACTCTTCTCCTCTCTCCCCTCTTCATTTCCCCTATCTAATTTTGCACTTTCGACCCCTTTACGCCACTGTCCACCGCCACCTTCTCGACCTCCGGCAAACCATTGGCGAAGCGCAGCCACCGCGTCACACCTCCACACACCTCGCTAGTCACCTCACGAGCTCCACCACAATCCACTGATCACCTTCCGCACATTCACTGATTGCCAGCACCGCCTCACACTTCCACTGACCTAACCCACCTCCACAGCCATAGAGCGACCTAGGCACGCATGCATAGGCCACCCCGCAGCCAGCCAACCCTCGCCTCACCTTCGCCATGGTACGGCGAAGGTTCTCCTATGATCTGATAGGGCCGTGAGGCCGTATTTGTGATTTCAGGGTCGCACGTCTTCCGCCATTAGCGCAAGAGCTGAAGCTTTCTTGAAGCTTCGCGTAGGACCCAGCACCCCAAGCCTCCAGGTCCAGAAGGTGCAGAATCCCCTCGCGAATTCAACCAGGCCTTCACTTGGCGTCAGGAGCCTCAGCTACGTTTGCAATTAGGCGACGACCTGCCGCAGGCGCGTGCGAGAAGCGGGTGGGACATTTAGTCCCACCTCGTGAACGTAAGAGTGCAGCAGGTAACATAAATTGAAATTGTGTTTTAGGCTTATCACCTCGAGACACACAGGGGTGAGGTCCCTCGCCTTCAATCACCCAACCTCGTTCGCGATTATTCCCCGCAGACCTGGCCTTACTCGAATATCCTGCCTGTGCACACCTCGCGCACCACTCACACGAGTGCGCCTGGTCTCGGGCGTGTTACCTGACCCGCATACCCGATTAAGGCTCTAGGAGAGTGAACCCTCGAGTGAAATTGAGAGAGAGAGAGATGCAGGGAGGGTAGGGGTTAGGTTTTGCCTAACTAGACTCTTGTGCAGGGAACAGGAGAGAAAGTAAGGGAGGAGCAGCGAGGACTTAGCCGCAGGAAGACAGCTACGGCCAGAGAAGAAAGGAAGAAGAACTTGGAGCAGCAGAGGAAGCAGAGGAGGAGGAAGAAGACGGCACTATAGCTGTAGAGAAGCAGAAGCAGAAGGAGAAGTCAGAAAAAAATCACACAGCAGAAAGAAGAAAGAAGAAGAAGAAGCCAAAGAGGATAAGAAGAACTAGCAGCAGCAGCTGAAAAGAAAAGGAGAGGTACTGTAGCAAGTGGCATTTAAGGCGTCTGACCCTTAAAGTCGGACATCTAAAAAGAGATAGAGAAAGAAAGACAAAAGGAGAAAGAGAGAAGATAAGAAGAGACAATTTTCTTTTCTTTAATCTTTTTTGTAAAACAGTATACATTGTAAATTTTGATTTTCTACGCTTTTAGAATCAAGTTTTGTTCCGTAAGTTCAACCTCGGAGATATTCTATATATTCGAGTAATAAAACATAATCAAACCGGTGCAATTATACAAAACCCATTACCATACATCAACTTTTATATCAACATTTACATTTACTAACTCACACCCTTAAATAAACGGATTCATGAGCCGAGTTTAGATTCGTTTAATTTATAAAATCTTGATCAAAGCTTATGCTCGATACAAAGTAAAAGGGATACGATTTGATCAAGTTGAATCTATTTATTATTAAAAAAAGAAAGATAAAATTTAGATCTTAATAAATAAAAATTCTTTTAAAAAATTATATAACTTAATTCTAATTTATAACAAATACTCAATGGGTTTAATCAGGTTGATGGGTGTGTGACAAACTTACAAGATCAAGTAAAGATTGAGAGTGGGCATACCACTTATAAGACTAGGTGTCACGGAAATGGGTGAGATAGTAGTGACTCAAGAGAAAGTTTTATTATATTTTAATTTTAAATTTTGATATATTAATTTTTGTACATATAAAATATATGTAAGTATAGAATAGAGGAGTACCACCTAATATCTTGTCGTTAAATGTTTTGGATAGTTAACTTGGTCCATTGGATCAAAGCCAACATGTTGTTGAGGCCCAATTTATTCAATTAGGTTCACAATTAGACTTAGGTACTTGCAAATAGTATTAAGGTTATAAATTAGTTGAAAATTATGTTAGAACTAAATATCATATAGGATTAACTGTTAATTTTGCAAAAGTGTTGGCCGTGGGTACCTATCAGGGCATCACATTTAGTATCAACACTAGCTTAAGTATCCAAGTTCAAATTTTGTATCATGTGAAAGTATTGTTGCAGGAAAAATCACCTCCGATTTATTCAATTGAAAATTTGGGTCATTAAAAAAAAAAAAGCGTTGGCTTGAGCTATCTTCTGAGCTTGTACGGGTCAATTTTGCATTCATATGTCTTCTAATGATTGACTACTCGACCGAACCATGCCAGGGATGTAAGTATATTAAGTGAAGATTCGGCAAAAACAAGATACACTTGGAAGAGTTGAGAAATATTGTTTGCTAACTTGGTTTTTAAGATATTTCGATGTTTGATTCGGGGTCCATGGAGTTCAAACCTAAGAAATTGTCCTAATTTTCTTTAATAAGATTCGAATTTAGACAGTCTTTTCACGAGTTCTGTATAAATTTTCCGATTCGTTCATGTCATTTAACGTTGAATCTGGCTTGAACGTTTTTCTTGGGTTTGCCTTTTGCATTTTTGTCTATGGCGTTCTTATCACATATACGTTTGTATGAATTTAGCGATATATGGGATGGTGGTCATTCGTATATGTCACAGCATATTTATTTATTCCTATACCAACATCTATTGCAACTAATGTTGTGGTTGGAGGCAATGTTTTGAAGATCAAACTGAGCCGTTTAGTTCAATCAAAAAACTGTTGTTGCTTTATTGATGGATTTGATTAATTCAGATAATAAAAATTAAAATCAATGTAAATTGATCACAATCCGATCAGATCAGTAGGTTTGATTAAATGGATCATCCAATTTGATTATTTTTTTAAGAATTAAATAATATTTTAAGAAAAACAAACGCGTGTGTCAGATGTGTTTTAAAGATCTGCATGTTCGTCGAGATGAAGTTTTTAATTTTCATTATATTTTTTATTTTTATTTAATATTTATTAAAAGTATATTAATTTTAATGTACCTAAATTTTAAAATAATTTTTCGTACTGTATGTATCTTTATTGATTTTTTTATTAAATATCTATCGAACCTGATTGGATTCAATTGAACGGTACGAACTAAAATAAAGATCTTATGATTTGATATTTTTTCAGTTTTATTTTTGCGTACTAATCAATATAGGTTGTCAATTAAACTACTGAACACAAATCAAATCGATTGAAGGATCGCTCTAATTTCTAAAACATTGGCCGGCGGTGAAAGAGAGTTGGTAGGCACCGGATGAAACCGAAATAAATAAATAAATAAATAATAAAAGAGGACAACCGAGGGAAATTGGAAAGGCAAACGCTGGAAGGGCCACAAAACACCTCGTTGGTTTCTATCCCCGTCCTTTGCCAATGGATTACAGCTGGATTAATGACGTGTCGTTGAGCATTGACTGATTTACAGCTTGGGGCCTTTTAACTGGACGTCTCCAAAAGCTTTTTCAATAATATATGCTGGTACCTAACTTAATTCTGCGTACACGGAAGCCTGTCAGGCTTGTTCAAATTTCATAGTGTAACCCTTATTAATGAGTTATCCTATCAAAGTTGCCATAATTAAATATAGAAGTAAGAAACTTTTGCACTCAAGCTCCTGTTTCTCCGTCTTCCACATGCCAACGACTCCTCAACGGTTCCTGTTGAAGTTATGACTTATGAGACACCAAATTCAATCACCGGTGGAGTAAAGAGGAGATTAATGGAGGAGGAGTAACTTAAGATAGATGAAAATAAAGTGAGAGAAAATAAGGAGGAGAAAAATAAAATTGATAAATACATGAGTGTATATATTTTTATATATTTTCCTCTAGTCAGAGAGAGAGGTGTTCCATATGATCGTGTCGTGTTATGGTACTTTTATATATTTTAAGTATTTTCTTATATCAAGTACACTAATTAATTTTTAAAAATAGTGTAAATATGTGTAAATAATAATATAAGGGTTGTATGTATTTTATTGAAAATAATAATAGGGCATTTATATGTCCGTTGAAATTTTTACAGGAATATTAACGGTTACATCTGGGCCCCAAAAATATTACGACTTAAGGCTCGTTTATCTGGGGGTTTAAATTGAAATGGTAACACTTTCAAGCAACGAACGGTTTTCGACATCCGTATTCTGCTCTCACACCCCGCTCCTCCCGCTCTCCACTCCTTCGGAGAAGTTCAGGTGCTACGGGGCAGCTCCTCCGGTCGGCTCCTTCGGTTGAAATTAATTTGGGTCAAGTTTAATTGTAAATATAATCTGTTTATTAAATAGGTTACGTGTTCCATCAAGGTAGTTCAAATTCAATCCGTCCATGTGATCTATTTATGAGCTCAAGTTAATATTTAAACTATTAGTATGATTACATTAATATATTCATACTATTTATTAAAATATATATCATACATGTATTATATATTAAATACTAAATAAATATGAATTACTTTTACTATCTTCCACCAACATAATTTTAAATTCCATGCTCTTTGCAATTGTAAGTTATGTAATATAATCCTATAATTATATTTGAACTAGATATGAACCATTGACTTGTTATCATAAAGAAGTGTGGACATTCAAATTCAAGCTAAATATGAGCATATAAGATGGGTATTTTCATTTTTTATTTTAATTTTTCCCTACTTGTTTACATTTAAGTAGCTTATTATATGCTATATATGTAGAATATTCAACTCAAATATTTACAATGCAAGTAGTTGGATAATTTTGATTACACATGTACATACGAGGACTTAAAAATCTTTTAATTCACACAAAAGACAAATATGATAACCCTATCATTTATATAAGCGAAAATGATAATTATCTTTTACGAGTAAGTTTTTTACCTAATCATATTGTTGCTTATATTTTTAAAATAACTATTGATACGAAACTCTCCCTTATATATTATTTTGTAAGCATAAGTGAAATTAACAATGAAATCACTAATAAATAGGCTATCTCAACTTGACGTGAATCCATTTTTTTTTTTTTCGGGTCAGATTAGGTTTATATAAAAAAATTATTTTAGGTTGAAATTTGGGTCATGTTTTCAATTCATTTATTAAATATATTTTTACGATCCGATGAAGGGTAAAAATTACCTTCGTATTCAAAGCTCAGCATGCAACCCTATATAGAATCTGGCTACCTAACAGAGGATCCGACAAACAGGTGGAATCGGCATCGCTTGCTTTGCCTAAGACCAGCTAGATCTCACACAGGAACCCACCCAGCCTGCTAAAAAATTCGACGCAGTAAGGACAAAAGATACGATAAGATGAACCTGACTTTCTATACCTTAATAGCTACCACTAGCCTGACAAGTAGGGATACTAGAGTCCATTGAGTGAGGGTTCTCTCATGCTATAAATAGAGAGAGAGGCCCCCAGTAGAGGGGCACCGTCTGGAGAGGAAGAGAAAATCCTGTAATTCCAAAGATTATAGTACATAGTTGGTGGCACCGTCTTCCCTTAGACATACAAATCTTGCGGTTTAATTTGATCACTAAATGTTTATTTTCCTTCGTACTTGTTTGTTGATTGTCGACCTTCCCTCTTATATGACGGATGATAGTGACCAAATAACACCTCTTACCTATATAAATTTGTTGATGACCTTCCTATATCCATCCCCATCCATTTGCCCGCCCCTCCCCCCCCCCCCCCCATCGTTGCTAATGGACAACAACTCGTATCAACGAGTATTTATTACAGCAAAAGGATATTATTGTCTTTAACAAGAGACACGTTTCTAACACCACACATGTAGACACGGAGTAGATAACGACGTTCATGTATTATCAATCTATTTTCTAATACCTTGCGTACCACGTATGTGGAAAGAGGGAGGTCTTTGACCCTCGGGACATTTTCTCCAAAAGCCCTCGGATTTCTTTCACTCTTTACTCAAACAAGGAGTTGCCGTGGAATGGGTCACGGGTGAACGCAGCTGGATCCTTCCGGTTCGTGTCCTTCGGGGGGATCCATTGGGAACCGCGTGGACTTTTTCAGCACCCGAACAACCACCCCCTCATTCCCAACCCCCCCCCCCTCCTCATTCTCTTCCCTTCCCCACTCGCCCCTGTTGGTCTTCGCTTCCGTTATCTGCACCACCACATTCTCTGCCAAATCTCAGCTTCCGTCCATCAGTAGTAGACGGCCCCCCTCCGATACCCAAAGGTTTGTTTCCAGATTCTCATCTCTGACTTCCACTCTTCTCCCCTCGTGTGTGGCTCATGCTAATGCCGATTATTCCTGTATAAACAAGTGGTTATTCGGGCAGCTCTTTGGATAAATTTACAGCTTTTGGAGCTCCCTGTTGACCCCTATCTTTCTTGTTCCCCGTCTGTCCTAATTTTTAGCGTCCTCCCGTGCCCCTTTTGAGTTAAAAAGGAGAGCAAGATTGTTCTTGCTTGGTTGGTTATGATTGTCGGAGGGAGATCGTCAGGAGTTTGTAGGATTCCATGGATGTTGTGGCCTTCATTGTTGGGATTTCGATCGGCTTTTTCTCCCGTCTCTCCGCAATCGGAGAGAATTGCGTCTTGGACGCAAATGGTTTCAAACTCCGTTGTATGTTGGTTTTGAAAAATTGGGTATTGACCAAAGCAGAATAATAGATCTCTCTTGATCCCTATCTTTTTTGTTCTCCGTTTGTCCTAATTTTTTGCGTTCCCGTGCCCCTTTTGACTTGAAAAGAAGAGCAAGATTGTTCTTGCTTGATTGGTTTTGATTGTCGCAGGGAGATCGTCGGGAGTTTGTAGGATTCCATGGATGTTGTGGCCTTCATTGTTGGAATTTCGATTGGCTTTTTTCCCATCTTTCGGCAATCGGAGAGAATTGCATTTTGGACGTAAATGGTTTCAAACTCTGTTGTATGTTGGTTTTGAAAAATTGGGTATTGCCCAAAGCAGAATAGTAGATCTTCTGAAGGATGTTTTGGAGTCATTAATTAGTTGATTACACAAATTTTTGTACTAAAGTGCTTTATTAGCAATGCCCAGTAATCAGAGCCTTTCTTTGCTAAGCCTTCTCAGGTTCTAAGATAGGGAAAAGGTCCGTTCACAAAAGCAAGCGATCACACACAAGATGAGAATTTGGTGACCCAGTTCCACCTGGAATAGGTGTATGTATGGGGAGAGTATATTCACTGTCTCGAATTTCCACTGAGACGGTCGTATCTGGAAGTATAAGAATTCACTAATTTTCTCTCTCTTGTCTATTCACATGTGTCCTCCAACAGAGGTCATGACTTACTTAAATAACATAACTCCTCATAATGTGGGCATTGGTTCTTGAGTATAATCCCCGGGTCGTGACTGTAACAATCAATCAAGTTGATAACATGCCATGCATGTTCTCAAACATGTCCCCCACATTCCTCGGTTGATGTGAAGATGGAGTAACGGAGAGGGTAATCGTCATCTAGCTGGAGCATGTTGGACGGGTCTATCCGCCTATCCGCTAGGCATTCAATCAAGTGAAGATCCTAACTATTTGTCAGGCCTTTCAGTCGGCTGGGGAGTTCACCTATCCGCCTATGTCTTTAGGCAGATATTCCAGACTTATGTATTTGTTTGTGTAAGTCGTCTAACTAACCGTGTCTTCCTTCATACAGTCTTCCAACAATGATTTGCCTGATTCTTCAATTTAGTTGGATCTTATAATGTTTGACTTTTAGCCTTTATTGGCTGGGCTTTTGTGGGCTTCTCCTTGGGCCTTTGCGAGGCCCTTTTGTATTGGATTTTGATGGGGATTTTCCTTTCCCCATCGCCCGGTTTTGTCCATTGTCTATCTTTTGTAAATTAGTTAAACATGATTTAATTTGAGCACCTACATTAGACAATTGGGTTTTTGAAAGTATGGTTAGTAGTAAAAGCATGAGTCTCGATTCTTTTCTCCCATCAGTTCTTCTCTTTTTTTAGTTTAAGAATACATGTTATGAGTAAATATCCCAGCCTGCTAGTAGATTTTCGTTATATTTGTTTTTCTATTTATTCCTGCTTGTTGCTCTTGATTTTCCCCTGCAGTTGTGGGACTACAGAGGCTTTTAGATTGTATTTATAAAGAGGCCCCATTTCTCACTGTGATGGATGTTGTGAGCATATTTGATCTCTGCACTGTCAGAATCTAGAAGAGTATGGTGCGCAATTATTATTATCGAGACAGATGTTGTCTGTACATTGTGATGCCTGTAGCCTGAGGCGAACTGAAGTGTATCGCTTCAAACAAAACATATGGATGATAACCGTACAATTGATAGGAAGAGTACAAATGGTGGTGTTCGTAAAGTGCGCTGCCCAAGATGCAAGAACCTTCTCATAGAACCAACTGATATTCCTTTGTATCGCTGTGGCATCTGTGGTACTGTTCTCCAGGGTATGCCATCTTTTAACTTGCCTTTACAATATGCTTGAAAATAATGACTTGGAAATTTAGTTTCTCTATGTTGGAAGAGAAAATAATGTCTTAATATCTAAAAGAAACCTTAGTTCTCTTTATATAGAGAGAGGCTATGGGTAAAGTACAGGGAAAACCCATAAGAAAATAACAATTAACAAAAATATCCCTAAACATAACATACTTTAACACTCTAATAAGAGCTATTTATTTTCTGGATGGGATTCCTTCAATTTCTGAAAATCTAAAATCATTTTTGGGAGAGAGATTACCCAATTAGATTTCTTATAATGTTTTTGATTTTTAACTTGAGGTAAATCCATGGTCCCTTTTTAGTTAGAATTGCAATTGCAGTTTGAAAAGTAAATGTACTGCTCCTGCAATATTTAGATTTACATACAAAAATTGAAACTTGGATTAATTTGGAGTTTGACTTGGGAATCGTCACACCATGCATACAACGATAAGAATAGATAGCAAGTTTTGGAATAGTACGAAATCTTCATGTAGATTGTCTGGAACTGGTACAAAAAGATGACTTGTAAAAGGTGTTATCTCATAAAATCACTTGGAATACCTTTTCAAAAATTAAAATAAAATACAAGGAAATCAGTTGGAAAATGTCCTTGACACCATTTCTTCGTTTTTAACTTGAGTTCAACTGCACAATCATATGTGTGTTGCAGCAAAACATTACAAGGGCCCACCTGTGCATGTCCGCCACAATTTAACCACATCAAATAGCATATCCTCTCACAGCACTGCATCAAATGAAAGCTCTGAAGTAAATGGCTTAGTGGAGAAGAGTGAATCTTTGTTCCTTGGTGAGCAAAACTGCATAGGTGAACGCTCAGTGGGTGCAGGTATTGCTAAGGATGAAGTTCCTATAAATGGCAATGGTCGTTCTGATTCAAACTCTGAAAGAAGTCTTGAGATCGGTAAATCCGATGGTGAAGAAAGAACGACGGTTGTAGTATCAAGTGGGCAACTTCAGAAAAGTACGGTGTTAAACACCAGTGGCTTGGAAAAAAGTTCTTCCTTACCAGCAAGTGCTATGGAGAAGCCTGTCAGCTCAGAAAAAGAATCCCCCCAGATTGAATCACCAGAAGGTGGGCCCGAAGCAGATGGTTCAATGCAGAAGCACAGTTTAATTCTCGAGGCCAATGAATTCAAGAGCAAGTACCCACACTCTTCAAGTGGCAGAAACAGCCCTGCACGATCTGAAAGCATTCACCCTGGTGTTGACATATCAAATAATGGTAGTAAAATTGATGAACAGGTGACCTGGACCGATTCTGAATCCATGCACCCTATTGAGCAACAAAACTTGCCAGTTTCAAACACTAATGATAATTCTGCAAAGGATGAACTTCCTCGAATCAATTACCATCCCGACTTCAATTCTGAACAATGTCTTCCTGCAGTAAGCGGGTGTGAAGATCAAGAAAACAAGAAAGAAACAGTAAATTTGAGTGAACTGGTAGACAAAAGTTCAGATCTTGAAGTTGATGTTTCAGAAAGTAAGGGTGACCTATCTGCAAGCTGTGGTAGTGGTCCCACTGCATCAGGGAACCTTTCTCCCCCGGATAACATAAAGGAGGAGGCAGTTACACAAATTGTGGAAACAATTGCACTGAAGGAAATTGTTTCTGAACTTGGCAGTGGTCCTCACTCATCCTCTGGACAGCAATGTCATGAGAAGGAGATTTATGAAAGCCAAGAAAATGCTACAGAGCATACAAGTTCAAGTATACACATGGTAAAAAGTATAAGCCATGGCAGTTCTGAGATGGAAAATGCAAGATCGTCAAGTGTAGAGGGACGATGTATCATGCAGAGTGTGGAAATAATTGCACCGAAGGGAATTGTTTCTGAACCTAGCGGTAGTCATCACTCATCCTCCAGACAGCAAGGTCAGGATATGAGGGAGAATTATGAAAGCCAAGAAAATGAAGCAGCGCACACAAGTTCAAGCATGCCCGTGGTAGAAGGTTTAAGCCATGCCAGTTATGAGTTGGAAAATGCTGGACAAGTAAATGTACAGGAAGGACATATCGAATCGTTTGATGATGCTATTGTTGCAGAGGTTCATACAGTTGACAGGTTTGTTGAGAACAGGGCTAACAAAAGAATTTTTCGTAATGAACAGGCCAAGGAAAGGGGATCGGTTCAAGAGAGGTGTGGCTTGGAACCTGTGGGAAGCTTCCCATTAAATCCTAATGAGCCATATTCAAGAAACACACATGGTTCTTTCCAACGATATCCTTCTGATTTGTCCAAGGACTTCCACTCGATGCAAAATTGGATAGAGTATGACAGAGAGAAGCTTGGACATTTGTCCAGGTTATCAGATTCCACAGAATTGGACCGTGAACGCATGGAAATACTGAGTAAGATAGATGAGCTCAGGTGTCTCCTTGAATCTCGTACGCCTACTAAAGACTGGAATAGAGTCCCTCCCATGGAAGACGGAACTCGTCGTTCACCGTCTACCATTTCTGGATCAGAATACAAATATCCCCAGAGCCTCCCCTCTTTCTCTCGGTGGCCGTCTTCCACACTTGAATCGAGAACTTCCTTTGCTGATGAGAATCAATACCTACAAAGGACTCAACCACCAAGAGCCAGCCGTTACGGGATGCGTTATTCTCCACATCAATTTCCAACCCCCACCCCTTGCATCCCTAGAAATTACAGAACTTTCTGCTCCATCTGCTCCCGTCATTCTGACAATGATGCTTTGCCATGCAATTTGCACCCAAAGGGATCCCAGATGGAGCGTTTACACAGAAGGGAGAGAGATCATGACTTCAAGTGCTACTGCAGGCCTATCCTTGGGGCAACGCACTTCCTGTCGTGCTATGAATGCCTTAAAGTGCTGCAGATACCAGAGGATTTCAATTTCTCGTCCTCGAGATATAAACAGTTGCGCTGCGGGGCATGTCTCGAGATCCTCCAATTCTCCGTTAGTGGCAAGAACCAAATTGTTCCTTGCCCCCCGGAAGCAAGGCAATCCACTGAAATGAGTGTTACAGGGAATAGCCAACGAGGGCAGGTTTCTTACTCTGACGAGGAGCATTCGCAATCTCTGGACAGGAGCCACTCTACCGAAGGTGAGCATGTGCACTATGTTTCAAGGGATTCTGGTGTGAATGGTAGGAGGAGGAGAAGAGCCACGGAACAGGCACCACTTCACAAACTTTTGGGTTATTTTTCTGCCACCGACATCATGTGTCAAGAGAAAGATTGAAATTGGGGAACCGGTGAGCTCGGAGTTGTGTGCGTCATACATGTGTTAGTTTTGATTTTTGTTTGGTATTGAGTATTCCCCTTTTTCACAGTTGGGCTTCTTCTCTTTATTTATTTTTTCGTGTATGCCTTGTAAAGCAAGCTCCAAAGAATGTAAATTGGTGTCCACCTTATTGACTTTTTTTTTGGTGAACGTTACACATATAGATTCCGCTCTCCTGAATGTATCAATGTACCGTTGTTCCTCTATACGTTTCCATATGATATGTAATTACTGCTAGTTGTCGTAAGCAAAATTGAACTGTTCTTTTCGTGGCTACATTCTATTTTGGATGTAAATTGCCGTGTGCTTGTTACATATGAACAACCCCAATTGTTTTGGTAGGAACATCACTTCACATATGTTGTTGAATGACCCCGATTCCCAACATTTAGGCCACCATTGAATTCGGTTAAAAAAATCAACTCCAATGACCATCGTCTCGTATCAGATAGGTTCACATCGTAAATTTACGAGAATTCATGTAAATTGAAGAGTTAACGCATAATATGCACCACCTCTACTCATGCCAAAGCCTTTCTATTTTATTTTATTTATTCTCTCTCCCCCTTTTCCCTTTCCATGTGCAAGTACAACTCCACCTCCACATGTGGCCTCCACGCAACCCTAAAACCCCTTACCATCTTCATGCGAACAACACCAATTTCCTACCAATTCTCACGTTCAAACACCATCCAGCATTCCAGAACACCCAATTCCTGTTCTCAGTAGGAATCCTAGTTGCCTATTTAGCCAAATCCTAAACCTAATTACCAAATCGAAAAGCTCAGCACCTTGGCTTCAATAAACCTCTGTTCTGGCTACTTCTATATAAACTTCGACCTCCACCATGTTGGGACACCACCTTCTTCCTCTTAATCTTTTACATGCAAGAGCTTCCACCACCTCCAAGAATCCTAACCTACTCCCTCCACTACCATCTTCCCTACACGCCACCTTACCTCCACCAATACTCCATAGTCATGCCCCTCGCCTACCTTCTTCCTCAACCTTCTAGTTAGCCTCTTAGGTCTCTTAATCTCTTAGGTTTTCTTCTCCCTAGATAGATCTCCCAACACCTCCGCCTTCTACTTCCTTGCTTCTTTTGTAAGGGTTTGGAATTTTTATAACAATTTTGAAACTTAACAAGCTCTTACTAATTCCATAATTTAATAATTTGAAAATCTCTTGGAATTAACCCTATGTTTTGGCCTTGACATTTTTATGTTGAGGGGTTTTTTAAGAGAGGTTTATGGTTGTGGATTGTAATTGAATGGAAGTTTTTGGTAAGGGGCATGTTTGGAAACTTTCTAGGAGGTTTGGCTTAATTCTTCCTTCTTCCACCGATGGGTGAAGAGAGTGAGAGGGAGAGCAACACCTCCACTGTAACATACCCTCACCTCGTCCTCCACTTGCCTGCTCTCCTCATCTTTCTCCTCCACTCGTCAACTCTCCTCATCCTTCTCTAGCAGCTGCAACTGTTGCTATTGTTGCCACTGCTACTATGGCTGCTGCTGTGCGTGTGAGGGGGAAAAAAGGAAGAAGACCACCACCGACCACCTCCTCTTCCTCGTGCTTGCCGGCTAGTTGTAGCGCCACCGCCACCATTGTAGCCACCCTTGCGCACACATAGGTTGCAACCGTGTGGCTGATGTTGCTATTGCTCGTTGCAATTGTGGTTGTAGCTACTGTTATTGTTGAAGTCGACGGGTGACAAAGGAATGTAGGACCCCGTCAAGGCCTTGCATGGCTTAGGTGCATCTCCTTCCCTCTCTCTTATCTAAATCTCTAGCCTAGGCATCTCTGATTTTAGGGATTTGGGGATTTTTAATAGTGAGTTGGGGACTAAATTGGTGGGTGTAAAATACTAATGTGGATTGTTGTTTGTTGTTGATTTTGAGGAGTCCGAAGGGGCAGCCACCTTGTGGAAAGAATGGGCTCAAGGTGAGGTAGGGACTCTTATTTTTCCCCTCATTGTTGTTTCTATTTCTTGAATGCCTAATATAGTTTAAATATGTGATGAGTAGGCACCATAAATTTTAGACCTCATATGTGGATGTTTGGTCTCTTAAAAATGACGATAGTAAAGGGTTTGGGTATGCTAAGGGGATAGTGTTTAATGAACCTGAAGTAGTCCATGAATGCCAAATACTATATGAAAATGGTACCTAAGTTGTTGGGAATAAGGAAGGGGTTGGATGGTTGTGTGAAGCGATTTTCAACTGAGAGCGGGGTGCTAGAAATACTCAATACCCACACTAAACCTTAATAGCGATACATGGCTATTTCAAACCATTGTGGTATGCAAACTAAGGGCGGTGAGTGCCTTGTGCCAATACTAATTGATTAGTATCGGTATAGGCTCCCAGCCCTAGTTATGAGCTTGCAAGTTAAGGGGGGCTGGGAGTGCCTAGTACTAGTGCTAATTGATTATCAGTGTTGGCCATATTTCCAGGCCTAAGTGGTGTACAAATAGAGATCTATGGGTGCCCAGTATTGGTCTTAAAAATCAATACTGATGTTGGCACCACTTGATGGCCAGTAGGCAGTGGGCACCCAGAATCGATACTAATTGTTGGTACTAGTATTGGTTCCTTGGAATTGATAATGCAATTATTGAATCTTGCCCTAATCTATTGAAGAGAAATGGGGAAAATGAGAGGAAAAGCTAATATGCTAATAACTATTAAGAACTTGAAGACTTAAATGCCACTCGTGTTAACAATGGCCTAGTATGTTAAGTGTATGGAAACCCTTAAGGAGACAGATTAAAAGTCGAAATATAACTGACTAAATCTCAAGTAAGACTTGGAATATCAAATTTTGGTGACTTTGTGATGAGTCTAAAAAGGAAGCTTGGATCCTAAGGTTTGAGGCCAGATCCCAGGTGATCTAGTAGGTCCCTAAGATTTTATTCTTATCACTTAATTTAAAATGGACTAAAAGACGAGGAAGTCTACTAGATGAACTCATAAGGCTGCATTCACTGACTTCAAGGACCACAGGTTCATTGTTCAGGTTAGAGACCTAAGGATATGCAGTGGCTAGAGGCTACCGGAGATCTACCTTGGGACACGCATGGTTCTCAGGTACAGCGATGAGCTATGGGTTATCGCCGAGTTAAGGTACTTGGAAGTACCCGAATCGACTCGATGTAGAGGTACTCATAGCTTTAGGTTAAGCCGGCGCCCACATTTGTAGTGGAAGGTGCTAGGGTACTTGATCCTCGTAGCTAGATGATCGTTAGACACCTGCATGAGTGGAAGACGTTGAGGTACCATGAGGGGTTTTTTGAGATCTCATCTGACGACAAATTGAGAGGGTACACCCGGAGACCATGCTCCTAGTGGGAGCATTGGTATGACCCAACAATTCTAACCAACCCTCTGATTTTTGATCTGCAATGGTCTACGACTGGACCTTGCGGGGCACAAATTGAGCTTGCACTTTGCTGTCTCAAGGCATTGGCCTCGGTAGCTCCCAAGAGGCTCGACTCTTTTGACCAAGTTCAGCAAAGTTCTTGATACATTGAGAAGGGGTATGCTTTTCACGAGGGGTTATCAGCTTTGCTAGCTCCTCCCTTGGCAAGGGAGAGACTATCAGGCTGGGATCCAAGGGAATGATACGTCTAAATCTCCTCTAATAGAGAGGGATAATTTTCCAGAATCTGACTTCTAAGGTGAGTGAGAGAATAAGCCATGTGATAATAAAGTTGAATAATCATGTAGATAAATCTTGATAAATAGGGAAAAAGGCTTATAGCTAGCCTGTAGTGTTAATGAAACTTGTGTTAATTATGGGAAATGGGAAAAGACTTGTGGTTAGCTTGTTATGTTACCAAGGCTTAAGTATTAGGGGAAATGGCTTGTGATTGCTCTATAAGGCAAATATCCATACACCACCTTTCTCTGTTTCGATTGTTACACGTATTCTATCCCTACTAAGCAATGTGGCTCATCCCTATTCTTGTGAGCCATTTTTAGGTATCTGTTGCTATGGACTAAGCGACATTTCGTGCAGGATTTGATCTTAGGAGGACCTGGGTAGATAAGCAAGAACTTACTTTTGTCTATTCTTGAGTAGATTGTTGGTATATGATGTAAATCTTTTTGTTGGTGCCTTTTGTTAGATTGTTGCAAGTCGGTTTCTATTGTCTATGAGATGTATATTTTATCTATGGACTTCATGCATGTAAGTTGATAGACGATAGACAGTATGGTTATGTGGATGCTTGTGGTGATGTGTTGCGATAACTAAGCTTTGTTTTTCTCGTTGTTTCCCATGTTTTTATCGCTTTTGGATGTGGGGTGTACCCACCTATTTTAATTTTGTGGTATGCATACATGTTGTAAGTACAAATTTTGGGAAATATCGAATAAATAAGGGAAACCTTGCTAGATTTTTGGCAGGTTTTGACCATATGGTTTAATTAAAAATCAACTTCCCTAAGGTGTACGTAGTTGATAGGACTGCAAATTATAACTCAAACTACCTGGTAGCTGGGACCCTAGCACCCGCACACCTGGTGATCCTTTCTCGATCGGTGAGGAGTATTATTAGGGAGTGACATCTTCTACTACAACTTCAACCTCAAGGTTCTCTGCATCAACTTCTTCAAACTTCATTAAGCATTCTTGTAGTAGGGAATTTTTGGCGGCATTCTCCATGAATTGTTGCAAACCTCCATCTTTCTCTTCGTCTTAGTTAACTCTATCTCTCTTCTCCCTCTCTCTACTTCTACTTATTTTTCTTCTTGTTTTATTAGTTGTGGCTGTAAGAACTCTCTTCTTAGCTGCAATAAATTCACATTTATTTTATTCTACTCTTTTGTCTCCCTCTAGTTTATTTTCTTTATTAGTCAGTTATCTTTCTTGCTTTCTTATATCAAAAACTCCCAAAAAAAATTCAAAAATCCAAAAATAGTGTTGTGTTGAGTGTGTTTTTTAAATTCGCATCCACCTGATTTTCACATAGAAGCATTTTTTTACTTTTCAGAAATTATTCCATGAATTTTCGACTTCTAAATATCACCAAACTTCACCAGTAGCTTAGGATACAAGTACATAACACTTTTGCAAAATTTTGGTGAAAAAATCGACTTTTGTAATTTTATAAAATTTACGTACTATCAAGGAGTCTTTTGCAAAATATAATATAATTTTTCAATACTTCTAGAATTTTAGAAAATTTATACACCTTGGATTGATGCGAAATAAATTACAGTTGTTTCTTTACTTAATCAAGCGTCTTAGGAAATGCATGAGGGGTCGGATCTGCTAATTGTTGGTGCAAGAGCACCACGATCGGTAATTTTGATGATAATAAAATACTTGTATTTAACATTTGCATTTGTAGTCTAAGCTTTCAAGTTATTTATAAATGGATACAAGTTTGAAGGTGAAGTGTAAAGAGCTCGTGTCCATGGTAGATTGGAGGAGCTCGTTGGAGGAGGAGTTTCGCTCAGAGCGAGAGCTAGAAGACAAAAAGAATATGATAGATGTGTTTATTGTCTTATACTTTTGTCTTGTAGCCTGTAATTTGTTTTCGTTTGTTCTTTGCTCTTTATTTTCTTAGAGTACTTGTTAAAAAGTTTAAAGTAACAAAACAATAGTTCTAGGAATACTTACTCAACCCTAGGATACTTGACATTTTGTAGAGAACTTAGAAAACCAATATAAGCATCAGACAACCTGATCTGACGTCCAATCTGGAAATTATATGTCTGACCTTTGACTTTAAGACGTTTAACTGTTTGATCAGACATCCAAAAACACTTAGGTTGGAAACCACTCTCTGTCTGCCAGATTTAAACATCTAGCTCTTCGTACAGATGTCTTATCAAACGTCTGATGTTTTTGCTAGACGCCCAATTAGTGGAATGTTGGCTTAGAAATATAATCGTTGATAATTGACCCTTAATATTCTACCAAACGTCCTTAGAGGACCTCAGACGTCTGATAAATAGACGTTTTGCCCTTGATCAAGCTAAAATCACCTCTCATCAGTAATCTAGCCATTTGTGCCTCGAGAAATCCATTCCCGCAGTTATCTAGGTTTCTAGACGTTTAGACCTAGTGCTGACGTCTGACAAGTTGTTTGACCGACTTACACAAGAACCCTGTTTAGGTCTGACCCAAGTCAGTAAGGAAACCTGTCTAGGATTAGATGTCTGATTTAGTTTCCAAACGTCTTAAGAGTGATTTCTAGACGTTTGATTCTTGACCCAGACTTTTAATAACACTGTCAGAATCATTAAAGACCCTGATTTCGACCCAATCTGCCTTGGGTTTGTTCCTAATGGCTATAGAAGCCTTTCAAGGCCTTCCAAAGTCTTCCTAAACCATTTATAAATATAGGGGGAGCCCTTCTTTGTTAGACACACCAAGAAATACCATTCCCACATCCATTGTGTCATAGAGAAGATATTTTTAAGAAGAGAAGTGATCTTGCTCTCTAAAGCCTCATTCGTCAAATCTGAGAGCTTTGATACTCTGTCGAGATCACGCCTACGCACTTCCATCTAAGGGAAGTTATTTTTTGCCTGTAGAAGCTAGTCTTATTCACTTTACTTTGTGGCTCTATAGGATATTTGTATTTATTTTTGTTTGGGTATTTGCTTTGCGAATTCTCGTCTCCTTCACGAGACAAAAACCTTCTCGTGTAGAGAAGGGGTTTGAGGCATGCTATCCTTGTTCAAAGTAGCGTTGGTTGTAAGAGGTTGAACTACCCTCATTTAAGTAGTTCGGTTAGTGAATTTGATCAACTCGATCGATTGGAAAATCCTAAGTCGAGAGACTTAGGTGGTGGTTTTTACCCAGGTTTGAGTTTCCATCTAAAAATTCTTGTATACTTGTGATTGTTGCCTTTTGTGTGATTGATATTATAATTTCCACTTTATTATTTGTATCACGCATATCTCATCCCCTCCCGTAGGGAAATTATACTAGTCTACCCTGATCTCAAAGGAAAATTAAAAAGAAAAGAAAAAATATATCTAAAAGTTCCAAGAAAATTCATGCACACTTAAGACTAGTTGTGAAGTAATTTATCCAAAAGTCTCTTTGAGATACAACATAGACTTATTAACTACGATTTTAATTCCATTTGAGTTTATAATTTAATTTGAGAGATTGCGTAACTTCACGCTGCAATGACCGATTTAATTCTTAAGAGGGTTTCACATATCAAGTACCTACTCAAATTAGTATATGTAAGCGATGAATATGGCATTAGGGTGGGAGAAGGGTTAGGTAGGTGGGCCTACAACTACCCAAATGCGCTATTGTAATGGATTTTGAGGGTGAGGGTAACAGGCAAATTGATTCGGGAATGAGATTTGAAATTTATGGTATAATACACTTAAGAAACATCTTGAAAAGTATCTACTAAATGCAGGTTCAGTCAATCATGCTGCTCCTTCGATCCAATGCAAGCTATTTTTTGATAGATTGACTGAAATGCAACCCAATCTAACTATTTGAAGAACACAATAAAATCAACTTGATCAAATAGTGCTAGGTTGGTTTTGGTTGTAGGTTGAATCCAATCTATGCAAACTCTAATTTCTCTAGTGCCTACCCAACAAGTCTCTCATCCTCGCTTTCAATTACACCTCTTCATTCCCTTCATTTTGCCTTTATCCTTGACATTCAAGGTAATGATAGTGATGGTGATTGTGGTGGCATTGATGGTAGTCATTGTGCACATAGTATGATGATGATGGTGATGAAGGTGGTCATGGTGTTGGAGGTTGTTGTAATCATGGTGATGGTGGTGTTGATGGTGATAGTATGGACAATAATGGTGGAGGCGATTAAGGTGATATTGGTGGTGAGTGATGACAATAATGAGGGTGGTGTTAATGGCGATGACGATAGTGATGGTGATGTTGATGATGGTATATTATTTCTTTTTCCTTTCCCTTCCAAAGCCCTAACTCCTGTGTAGAGCCAAAACCTTGTGAATAAGGAGGGCAGTAGTTTTGTCTAACACATTATTTATAATCAAAGAAAGAGTGATGGTTATATTGTTATAAGTTTCTAGGCTACTTACTGCTTCCTTAGGTGCGACTCCAATGAAGGTAGATGGTCAAAAGTTTTTAGGTTAGAGTTAGTAAGAAAGCAAGCTAGGATGACATGTAATGAAGGTAGTCTATGTAATGAATTGGTCATAAATATTCTTCAAAATGAAGTGAAAGAGAAGGTACTTGAACGACGAAAATAATCTAACTCCTTGGAAGGAGTGGAATAAGGAATCATATGAGGTGAAAGTCTCATGTGTAGTTCTGTAGTTTTTACAGTAAGAGTAACTTAATCCGTTAACTTTTCAACTACTACTCCAAAAAAATCAAACTATCTTACATAAAGTTGTCGAAGTATGATGAAGCTTTATATTTGGTAGTGAATTAGTTATCATTGTTGGATTGGATAGTGTTGTTGTGAAGTAGGATATGGTGTAGTTGTAGTTGTGCTAGTATTGAAAGTTTGTTGCCATCAATTTAACAAGGCATACGAATTCCATCAACCTTCCATCATATGCATTTTTGAGAGGATACAACTACTAACCACCCTCAAGTAGGCCTCGAGTTGATTATTCATGTCATTGAAAAATTTAAATAAAACACAGTGAAAGAAATTAATTTGTTGTTTAATGATGCGAAAAAAATTATAATACGTTGCATGTTGTAATGAGTTTTGTCTACTTTTACTCCAAAGTTGTCAATTGAAAAGACAACTTTACAACTTTCTAGAAAGGCTAAAGAGTTTCAAATAAGCAATTGTAATTTCATGGTTAGAAATAGTAGTTATGTAAGTTCAAATCGAGTTCATGCAAGATTATATTATATCAAAATCCTATATTTCAATTATGATACTTTTATGATTATATTTTTATTAATCTACGGGCAACTTAGAGAATATAGTTTCACTTTTTAGTTTTCTACATAATTTGCATTGATTAATGAAGAATATAAAGAAAAAATTATATACTGACAAATATGATCTCACATTCTTTATCTAATAATACTAAATTTAACACAAAGCCATGATTTTTTTTATTTAAAGATAAGAATACTTATTGTATATTAGAGTCAAAATTTTAGAGAATAAATGTATAAAATTCAAAATCACTTCACTGCCACATCTAGTTAATTATGTTTTTCCAACTATTATAATGAAATAGTTAACCAAATTAGGCGATCAGATAGTTGTAAAAGTTGATCCACTTAAAAACTAAGTCTCAAATTTTACCTTACTAAAAAATGAAATTGTTTTTATAATGATTTTATTCTCACACTAAATTTTTTTTGAATGATACACTTTAAAGAGCACTATTATCCACACCTATGAATCTCACCTAAGATCTCACTTATGAGATTTGAATCATTTGTAGAGGAAAATGAAACAAGAATAGAAGGTGTGTTTTTTAACATATCTTATTTTTTTTCGCAAATGACTAAAATCTCATTGGTAAAATATTAGATATGTTTGGAAATATACTAAAAAATTTTGTACTTTAAATTCCACGTAATATCTTGCATAATTACTCTCCATTGCCACATAAGCCGTCCATATTGGAGGGTTAGGTGGGGGAAGTTGCACTTACACCACAAAGTTCAATTAATAAGAGGAATAAATTTGTGGAATAAGTATAGAAATTGTAAAAAAATATAATAAATGATAAAATAAGTTAATTTATTTGAATATTTTAACATATTAAAATTATTTCACATAAAAAAATATAATAATTTTAGCTCAATTAAATTTTACGTAATTCCACATAAATAGAGGTTGAATTAAGTGACAGGTCACTTTACCCGAGGCAAACCCTTTTGGCTTTAAATGTTTGTCTTCTTTTCCCCTCCCTCGTCTATCCGGAGGTCGTCACGAGGCAACGCTACTACTCGCGCTCCGTAATCCATCCCCCGTGGGCGGGAAACCCTGGGTTCCTCTCGGGATCGCCTCCAGAGGTGCCAATCCCAATCCATTTACCGAGTTCGTTCCTCGAATCCGGTACTCCAATCTTTTCTCCTCGTGCATTCGCGTTTGTCGGTCTCCATTTTAGATGCACGTTTACGCAATTCCACGTTTGGGTGTCGAGGAGAGGTTTCAGGAAAATCGAGTCCCGTCTTAAGTACGGTCGATCACTCCGTTGCGGTGTTACCGGAGTTCTATTTCATCATGGTGAATTTTCGGTTGAAGAAGTGCGGATAAATAGATGTTGGAGAGGTGGTAAAAATATTTTTCTGAGGGAATAATTCCAAGCAGCATGATTTTGTTTGGAACTAGCATTGTTATTGGGACAGCTTAAGTACATACAACAGACCTGGATGGTGAAACAAGCCCGGGAATGGCATCTGTGGTGTGTAAAGAGGGCAGTGTCTGAGGTCTGATGATTCTGATCAGATGTGAGCAGTCTAATAGGAATGTTTATGAATTTAGATCGAACATAGAATTATTTAATGGGCATGGGGACTTAGTTGGCCAACCAATATTATTATATGATGATGCCAGATGTGGATCAGTGATTTGGCCATTGGAGTTGTATGTGCTGGTTGAGAGAAGTAAAAGGGTGTTGAATAATGAGTAGTGCTGTGTCACCATCTAAAAGGAGCAAACTGGAAGGTTACTTGACCCTGGAAACCATGTGGTTGTCTGTTTTTTAAATCGTTATGTGTGCTGTTGTGGCACTAGCTACGGGGTTATGGCTTAAAAGTGATTGGCATCAACTTGGCACATTGCCTTGTTGACATGGATGATATTTCTCTGCTGGTAGGGGGAAATAGGATCCATCATCGATATTATGGATTTCGGTGGAAGGTACTGTAGTGTTTCACATGATGATGCTTGTGTCTTTGCATATCACAATGCAGTTGGTTCAGTTCGGGGCAATGATCAAAGACAACCATGTTTATGATAGTAGTTCGGATTTGACGTTTCAATGAAGGTTTTTGAATACTAATGAAGATTTGCACCAGCTATGGTGTATGTTTTTCAATAAAACTGGGACTCTGACTGAGAATTAGATGGAGTTCAGGAGGGTGATTGTGCATAGGAAAGATTATGGAAAAATCTTCTGGTTTGCCTAATAATCAAGTGTGAGGACTGAGCATTACAGGTATTAACTACAATTATTTTGGGCTATTCTGGTGTTTACTGTCTTTTGAGTGGCTTCCAAATTCCTTGCTGCTCATCTTGGTGATATATATCTTATACATCTGTCATCTGATAATAATGTATTCTCATATTTACCTGAGACCTACCTTTCAAAAAAATATTTACCCAAAACCTCAAAGGGATGGTTTTCAACCATATCAACCAGTCTATTTTGATTACTTATTCTACTAGAGCGAAGAATACGTGGGTATTTTTTTTCCTGAAGAGGCCAATGTGGAGATTTTGTATGCTAAATGCTTGAGTATGAAGCTTGATTTGTTTTTGTAAAGGCGGATGCCTTATGTCATGAATCTTGCTTTAGGCATTCTCTCAATCTCACTGAGTTGGAACACAACTGTTCTTTTTGTTTCCCCTATGAAAAAGATGCTTTTTTGAAAAGAAAAAGGATGGCCACTCAATATTACTGTATTAGCGACCATCCATGCATTCATTCCACAGAAAACAATTTCAAGAGTAAAATTACAGCATGTCACTCCACACCTTCAATGACACCCCTTCTACGTAATATCGTTCCCTCTAAATGCAGCCCTGTCATGTTGCAACGGTTATGCTCACAAGACAGCAAAAGGTTTTGCCCTCTCCTTTATAGACTGATAATATTCTGGCCATGGGCTTCTACCTGCTGCCACCAACTCCCTAATGGCAGGAAAAGATGAGGTGTCAACCCAGTCAATAGTCATCTTTTTCTAAACAGCATTAGCAAAATGGAAACTGAAAAAAAGTGTTGAACATCCTCTGTATCCCTGCTGCACAATGGATAGGTTGTAACTTCAAGTTTGCAGCTGGCATTGATTGTCATAAGTCATCCCCTTCTCAAAAGCTAAGCAAGAATCTTCACTTTCATGGGCATTTTTTGCTTTCCAGACTAACTTGGTGTCTCTAACAAAAGTTTTAATCCATTGGCTGGGGGTTCCAATCAGTATTCAATATATTTCCTTCACTGAACTACACCCGTCTAATGAAATCCATGTGTCATCCTCCCTAGGTGTTGGGTGAAAAGCAGCAATCTTTTGTGCAAAAAGGTTGAAGAAAAAAATTAGGGTCAAAGATCCACTATCAGGTGTAGGACTCCAGCATGAGGCAGCTGAGGCATCAAGGTTATGGGCTAAGGACAATAACCTCAGATATGACTAGTAGAGAGCTTCATTTCTCATCCAATCATAATATTCCAAAATCCAAAATCCCGCACATCGCTTGGCCTGGCCTCAAACAAACGTATAACTGAGGGCTCTAGATGGACAAGTCCTTTCCAAAAGGTTGATGATCCCTTAATCAGTGTCATCCTCTTCTCCCTGCTAATGGTCCTCCCATAACAAGCTCACAAAACTCTCATGACCAAGGAGCGACAACCACACATTACCTGCAGAAGCCACTCAGTGAGCAAGACTTCATTGGGACCCTTAAGTCCAGAACTCCAAGCCTTCCATAAATAGTTGAATGCACCTCCTTCCAGCCCACAACGTGCATGCCCTTGGCATGTTCTCCCAGCCCCTTCCGAGAATATCGTCGCATTGGCTTCTCCAAGATGTCTTCGATCTTTTTTGGCAACTAAAAAATGGACACGAAAAGGATAGAGATTTCAATAGTTCAAGGTGCTTGCCTTGCGCTGGCAAAAGGGGGGTGGCTCAGCCAGTGTGCCTACACCAACTGAGAGTAGTTCTTGCAGAGACTTGTCCTGATGGTAGCAGTCTTCTTGTTGGTGGTGTCCGTTGTAGGCTCACAGGGTCTTGCTTTATGGTTGTTGCCCTACTGTGGATTGAACCTCTCGCCTCATTCTTTATTGCTTGCTATAGGGTTGTTCCTCCTCGCAGTGTCGGTGTATCGCATTTTCCTACTCCCCTACTTCACTATCTTGTCCTTCTTTGTTACTTACCTGATCAGGGTTGAGGTTGATTGTAATTTTCCTAACGAGATCTATTTTTGATGACAACCTTGTAGCAACATTTTTTTTTGCTTTTTTGTTTTTTTTTTTGTGGGTGAACTCTTGTTGATGGGGGGAATATGTATCCCTCGAAGGAGAACAAGTTGTACCGGTAGCAATAGTATGGTTCTCATCAGGGATCGATATTAAGTTCTTTTAAGGAAGGTGGTACTGCTCATGGATATGAAGGGTTCCCTTCCCAATCGTGGCATGTGGTTAGTATGCATTTGTTGATGGATCAACAAAGTCAGTGCTTCTACAAGCATCTAGGGTTGTCTAGATGTCATTGCTTCTGTTGGATATAAATGCAACCAATTCTTGTCTGCAATGGAGAGGCGATACTATGGCACTTGAGGTTACTATGGTGGTAATGACATGAGGTGTTATGAATTTGGGGAACCTGGGAACTTTGCACTGGAGTGTCATTTGATTACGTCTTTGGAGGTTGTGTGAGATACATAGATGGGACCGATAAGTATAAAGAACACTTAACCCTAACTGTGCAAGGGAAGGCAAGTTGTACTAGTTTTAGTACCTATGAAAATGGAATGATTATAGACAATGGTGTAATAGATTGCATGACAGGTAATCTAAAGCTCTTCTGTTAGGATAAGCTGGATTTTGGATGAGACCAAGTGGTTGTTGCAGATGGTTTGAATGTGGCCATTGCAGGGGCATGTTACCTTTATTGATCGTTTTTCACTCAAGGAAGCCTTACCTTAACTTCGCTCTAAACTTACTTTATGTAAGATTACCAAGAACTGTATTGTAGATTGATATTCTATAAAGAGCCAATATGACTTGCAAGGATGGGAGAAATTTGCATGCAAGCAGAAAAAATTAGAAGAATTTGAGATCAAAGATTTTGGCAACCTAAAATATTTCCTTGATATTGAAGTTGCAAGATCTAGAGATGGTTTGGTCCTTTATCAAAGAAAATGTCTTGGATCTGTTAAGAGAGACAAGGAAGCTTGGATGTACGTTGGTGGTTACAACAATTCAGGCTAATCATTGGTTGAACTTGAAGAGTGGACAATTGCTTGATGACTTCCAGAAGCCCAAGTAGCAGAAACTTGCAGGTACATTGATCTCACTCTTACAAGATCGGACATTACATATGCAACAAATGTGGTGTGTCAATTTATATATGCACTAACTAATGTTCACTTGAATGTTGTGAATTGAGTTCATTGCCATTTGATCAAAAATCCAGGGAAAGACTCTTATTTACTAAAGCAGGTGAATTGACCACATGGGCTTCACAAATGCAAATTAGGTAGGATCCATGGATGGTCGACGATCTATTACAGGATATTCTGTTTTGCCTAGGAGGTAATCTTGTTATCCGAAAAGGTAAAAACAATCTATTTGTGCTAGCTCAAGCAGAAAGAGCTGTTGTACTAATACCTAAAGCAGTGAACCGGATACTCACTAGAGGCAAAGCAGCTAGGGAAAAGTGTAAAGAACAAGAGAAGTTGAAATTAGCATATTGGAAGATCAATTGATTGAAATAACCACGAGCAATTACAATATTATCGGTTTCTTCCTCTTGGCCAAATCTGTAACCTTCATTATGAGACTTGTTTTTCGTGGTTTCCTTGATCAAATTGGAAGTGGCCAAGGAGCTATGCATATCACTAAATAGGGAACCTCTAAATACACTGCTTTTCATGATTCAAAATTAACTCTGGTGACAGCATATGCAATCCAAAGGAGGCGACCTTGGGCCCACATATGGCATCATTGACATCTACATCCAAAAGTAGTCTTTTAATGCCGATATTGGCATCACCTTTACAGGGAGGCTCTGGATTTGATTACGGATTTGGATCTGGTGTTGTCATCAACTCCTGTGCTTCATTAATGCTTGGGGGAGGGGCTATAGTGTTGGGTTTGGAGCCCAGTAACAGGTTTGATTTCTTCTTAAATGGTTTCTTGTTTGTCTTTTCCTTGCAGATGGACCCTCCTTCCTATGGCCCTACATGTGTGTCATGACCACCCATGATCACGGTCGCCTCGGGTGGAGGTGGTGATGTGGCCTTTGCTGCCAGGCACCACACCTCGGGCGAAAATGGAGGATGGCAATGATGTTTGAGGTTGGTGATATCGCAGGAGCAACGATAGCGGGTCTTGTAGCTGATGACAAGCTGGACGAAGCTCCTACCAGTATCTTGGTTGAGACGGCAGTTGTTAGGTTGGTGGTGGTAAGCACTTGGCGGTGGATCTGGCTGGTGGGAGAGGCCTGGTTGATGGTTGTGAGCACTTGGCAGAGGGCATCCACTGACCCAGCCAGGCTACTGAAGCGAAGGTGGCAACATGGGCAGGTTTTGTCCATAGTGGAGTGCCACAGAGCACAAAGGGGCCTACTTTTGTTGCCTAATGAAGCTGCTCTCTCGGAATGTATGGGGGATTTGGGACTCAAGTTGACGATGGGTCTAGGGAAGGTACCTTTTGGAATGGAACCCTTCAGTTATCCTATTTCAGGAAACAAAGTTAAGACTCTAGTTAGGCTAAGGATTGGAGATTCATTGGCAGTGACAGATGGGAAGAGTTCACTGCTTTAAACCCTTCAGGCTTATCTGGGGTTAGATTTCGGCATGATGAGGAAGCCTTTGAAAAGGAAGAAGATTTTATTGTCATGATAATTTTGTCAGTTGTTTCTAGCAGAAGATCAGATGGACTTGCTTCCCTGTAGTAAGGCAGATGGAGTCAAGATGCGGGAAGAGTTTAGATAGGTTAGAGCTTCCTATTCAGACTTGCGTTGGATCATAGGAGGTTATTTCAATGTTACACTTGAACTTAAAGACTGACCAGGTTAGGACGACATGGTATGTTGGCTCAGAGGCCTTTAGCAATTTGTTGGCAGAGATTGAACTCGTTGTTCTCCCAGTTACAAGTTGAAGGTTTAAATGGAGGAGTTCAGCTTCTGGGGACACTTGTTTACAAATAGATAGATTTGTTTCTTCTCCCAAGTTTCTAGAAGTGTTCCCGTTAGATGTCAGACCACTTTACAGACCATTTCTGGATCACATGCCCTTGTGCCCGGAGGTTGAACACAGACTTGAAGTGTGAGACCTACTTCAAGTTTGAGAAATCTTGGCCAGAGGAACTTAGCTTTAGGGACTTTATCGTGGATAAGTGGATGTCTATGCCAATAGCAAACTTGGCGGCAAGAACCTTGGCTGCCAGACTTAAAGAGAGCACCTTTGTAGTTACAAGAAGTGCATTAAAGAAGAGTGGGTAAGGTGAAAGATGGAAACTTTGGAAGCAATCTTTGCTTTAGATTAGGTACGGGGTGATCGTGCCCTGAGGAGGGATGAGGTGGATGAGCAGGTGAAATACCAAATGGTAGTGGTAGGGGAGGACAGGAAGACAGAGATTCATTGGAAGCAATGATCACGTCAGAAGTGGTTAAGGAAGGTGACATGAATATAAAATTTTTCCTTGCTTATGCAAATAACAGAAGATGAAAACATCATGTTGAAAGGTTATAGGAGGATGGCACTGAAATACGAGGCTGAGAGCAGGTTGGTGACTACCGGGCCACCCGCTCCAGGAATTTTTACACTAGAAGGAATTATCATGCATGGCGTTGGTGAGGAAGAGAAGTTCCAAGATTATTGGTGGAGCAATAGGGGCTGTCGGTGGGTGACATTACTGAAGTAGAGGTTAAACAAGCATGTTAGGGACTCAATGCCGATGGCTCACCAAGAGCAGATGGATTCCTAGTTTCCTTTTGCAAAAGCTTTTGGGATGCGGTGGTGAAGATGTAACGGCAGTGATCAGGAAATTTGTGATGGAAAATTGGGGGCTTTGAAAGGCTGAATGTATTCTTCATGTTCTAGTTACTAAAGAAGGTTGTGATAAAGACAGTTAATGATTCTGTCCCATAGCTTTCTCTAATGCCATTTATCTGATAGTAGCAAAGATTTTGGCAAATAGGTTAAGAAGGGTACTTCATTTGTTGATTCTCCTGGTGCAAGCAACATTTATTACGGAGAGATTCCTTGCAAATTGTTTTGTCTTGGCATTAGGAGTTGTCTTGTATTGGCAAAAGACTGGCAAGGAAGCATTTCTGTGGAAAATCGACCTTGCAAAGGCATATGATTTTACGTACTGGAACTTTCTACGGTCCTCCTTGTCCAAATGTGTATTCTCAGAGCTTTGGATCCAAGGGATGAAGTGTTGTATAATGATGGCCTCCTCTATATTAGTGAATGGAAATTTGGTGGGTGGTTGGGTACAACCTTGTCACGGCGCACAACAAGGTTGTCCTTTGGCACTTCTATTATTTGTGCTGGTTGCTGATGCTTTAGTGATTGGGTCCTATTCTGTTTGCGCAACAGGGTTATTTTTTGGTTGTACCTTAGGTCAGGATGATGGCCTAATGGGACCACTCCTTGATATGCTGATGACATTGTTATGTTAGTGGAGGGCTTTGAAGATGGAGCCATGAATGTTTTACTGCATGTTCTTGTTGAGGCCTTCAGACTCAAAACCAATTTCCAAAAGTCCACCTGAGTGACTTTTAGTAAAGATGAAGAGTTGATAGAGGTTGCTTCTATGTTTTCCACGCCAAGAGGAGAACTGCCAATCAACTATTTGGGCCTGCCGCTAACAGATCATGGACTGAGATATAGAGACTTTACATCTCTTATAAAGAAGTTGAAAAGAAAGTTGTCAGGATGGAAACCCAATTTTTTGTGTAAAGGTGGTGTGCTGGTACTTCTAAAAGCAATCTTTAAGCTGTTCTCGTGTTTTTTATGTCTATTTTCTGGCTCTTGCAAGAAGTTGCTTTGAGGATAGAGGCTCTTTGTAAGAGATTCCTTTAGAACGGTTTGGATGTAATGGTAGAGGGGAAATGTACTGGCCTGGAATGAAGTGCATAGCCTTGTTGAAAAAGGTGGTTTGGGGATCCATAGAGTTTGCCCTATGAATGAGGCTCTCTTGGAGAAATTGTGTGCACAGATTATTTTTTGTTTGTGGGGGTGGGGGAGGTAACATTTGTACTTTGTCAGTTGTTCGGCAAGGACTTAAATTAGGAGATGTGAGCCTCAGTGATTGGCAGTTGTTCAACTTTCTGGCAGGGCTTGTTACATGTGTTCCCATGTATGGCTGATTCCTTTCTGACTCGGGTTGGGGATAGTACCTGATTCCACTTGTAGCATGATGATTGGTGTAATATTGGCTGTCCTAAAGACTTCTTCTCATGTTTGTTTGCCTTGGCTCAAAATCAAGATGCACTGTTGCAAGAGTGTTTAGGTGGCCTTTTGGGAGAAGGTGGTAGTTGGACACTATATTCTTTGTCCTCTCTCTTTGATGCTTGTATTGATGAATTACTATAGCTACATGATTACTCAAGACATTGGAGCCTTTGTGGGGATGGGGGGGATGGTTGGGATTGGGCTAGTGGGAGCTTTGTGGTGAAGAAGGCCTTTGATATTTTGAGATTCTTTGATGTCTAGAAATGATGAATTTCTGAAAGATTGCAAGTAGCTGTGGTCTTCAAAAGCCCCTGTGAAGGTTTGGTTTTTTGCTTGGGAAGTGAGGAGGTGGTGGGTATCACCCGCATAGGGAAAGATGGGACCCACAGGTAGTTGACAAGTGTCCTATGTATGAAGCATGAAGTGAGCATGTGGAGCATATCCTATTTACTTGTTTTTCTCGGAGAGTTTGGAATGGCATGCAGTTTTTTGGATAGATTTGTTTTCCTTCACTTCTTTTTGGGACTCCTCCTGGAAGGGTTCTTTTTCACTGAGTGTGCATCAATATCACTCCAAGAAGGAAAAAGATGGGCTTTTGGCACTGTTTTGGTCTGTGTGGTTGTAAAGGAATGGGGTTGTTTTTGAATCTGATAGGCCCTATGTCGATATTGTTTTATCTTGGGTTAAGGGATTCGTGAAAGAAAGGGATGGAGCTTGATCTTTGCTTTTGCTTTTTGACCCTCTTGTAACCCCTTTCTTTTATTAATGCAATGGACGATCACTAATGCCAAGTGACCTTTCTTTTTATCACTCTCCAAAAATAAAACAATCATAAACTTGAAAGTGCTAGATATTCATAGAGCCATACCATCAGAAAAACTTCCTTTACCAATAGGGTAGATCAAGAAAAGAGCTAAGTATGCAACAACAATCTAAGGATGCATACCCAACGGAAAGCCAAGATAGAAATGGCCACAGCAGTGACTGAGATGATGTGGGTGAAGATATTGTTATCGGATATGGACGTTCAATCTAAACTATCAACGAGGCTTACCATGACAACACGTCAACTATCAATCTTGCAACAAATCTTGCCCTTCATGATGCCACCAAGCTCTTATGTAATAGAAATGTTGTGTGGCAATGCTTTTCTGGTATGATCTCTTTGAGGATATGGATGCTTGTCCATTTCATACAGATTACTTAACCATCTCATTCGATGGTTTGTTAAGGGTTTAGGAGGATGGAAATTCAGAGATACATTCTCGGTGCATTCAATGGTGGAATGATCATGAGCACCAACAGATGATCTAAAAATAAGTAATATGAAGTCAGCATTTTTGGTTCAAATGTGGAACAGTCCTTTTTTTTCCTGTGAAGGGAAGGGTTGCCGTTTTTTTTTAGTACTACCTGTCCAATAACCAAATTACAAGTACATAAAAAAGTCAACAAAAAACACCCTTGATAAGTCTGTTTCCAAGAACCTATGAGACATTGCCCTCTGAATGACATTGTCCACATAGGTTGTATCTTCCCATAACATCATGGCATTCCTTTCCAACAAATACACTGGAGTAATGCCATGGGACCTGGCCTCTCCCACCTTGAGCAACACGTTACCAGCCCTACTTATGCTCCTCTGTGGTAGCAATCCATGAGAAACTTGCTTTGTTTCAAGCCTTTGATGAGAAGTCACATGTAACAACAAATGGTCTGTGTCATCATCATCATTTTTGCAAAAGTTGACGATAAATTTGATACAAGAACAACATTGTCAAAGCCTTTTCTTACACTAAGTATGGTCAACTACATGGATTCTTTGGCTCTACACAGATCTATCTTGAGCCATTGCTGAGCTTGAATCAAGGTAAATCTATATTAAGCTTAATGGCTTCTTTCCAAGATTTCTTTGGTCTTCCCCAACCACTCTTAGCTCAATATCTGACAACTTGCAACTCCTGACCGAGTCTGATTGGCCATCTCTATAGATGTCCAAATCACCTTAAACATGCCTTTCGTATTATCTTCTATTGGTGCCACATCAGCCTTTTTCTGATAATCTTATTGTGAATCTGATCCTTGTATAGCCATATATCTTCGTTAACATCTTCGTTTCTCCCACAAACATCCTTTGCATAATGCTTACAATTGATAACCTAACACTCAGATACACGGTATGGCCGATCTCACAGCTGCTCTATAATAAATATGATATTCACTAAAAATAGACCTGGGATGTATCAATATCTTCACTCAATACCACTCATCAATTAATCATATTCCATTGCAATTACATGTACCCTCGGTGGTTGAAAACATGGATAAACCATGCGTGCCACAGAAATCAAATAAAACGTCCCAATCTTGACATTAATTGCACAATGAACGACCATATCCCTTCAACCAATTTCCAGAACGGGCAGTTCTAGTTTTTGATAGCTCTTTAGAATATACATAAGAAGGTCCTTTGATAAACCAATTGAAGTTGGGAGGGAAACGAATGGTTTCTTTTTTCTGTTTTTATGACCATGGTTGAAAGTGCCCACCTCTGTACGTGTAACTGAGGATGAATAATATAAATGATGCAAATATCAAAAAAAAAGAAAAAAGAAAAATCAGGCTGTTGGTTTGCATAGGGGTTGATATTTTGATTTGTTAGAGATATCTTTGTGAGGATGATAATCTTTAGAAGGTTAACCTGTAATATGCAAGTAGAGAAGCAGTGGGGTGAGCTCCATCATTGTAGTCATTTCAGTCAAGTTTAGGCACCTCAACCTAGGAATTTTGAAAAATACAGTTCATGGCCATAGATGATATAAACTTCAGATAACTTAATCCACAGTAAATTGTTTGGATGGTGATTTTTTTATACAAGGTAGCTATGGAGAATGAACTTTGGTTGCGACTGCTTAATAAAGAAAGAGCAATATCTATATCCATCATGGTATATTTGAGGCAACTTTCCATAGGTGCAAGGTTTATTCTGTTTCCCCTGAAGTCCCCTACAATATCTTCTCTCACCATCAGTTTTGTGGCTACACTTACTGTCATCTCTCCTTGGCTTCAAATGGCAAGAGCCATCCCCCAGTGTCTACCTGTACTTTCAATGGAATCATCTAAGCATGTTATCTCAACAAGTGAACGTTCTGTATGACCAAGCAAACCTGATGACAATTCCATTTATAAGTTTTGCTTACTTTCTGGCAATGTCTTGTAGAAAAGTGATTTATTAAAAGGATCTCTGTAATAGCGACAGATCTTATGTGAACTCTTCCTTTTATCAAGGAAACATTTTGGTCAATCTTTATTCCCCTAGCAGGTAGTATCTTCAATTTATGAAGTATGACTCAATATTATGCTTAATTGTTTTATGGAATTTTCCGGTAAAACTATATATTAATTTTAGGTGAATTGTATAATATTCCCAATCCTCCATTTCTTTTTTATCAAGGCACCTTTTATGCACTGCTTTCTCCATGTCTTCTGCCTTTCCAGATTGAAGCCATGTGCTTTTTTCTGTGATATGTACACCAATACAGGCAATAGTGGAGGGCTTGTTGGACAAGGATTAAGTTACTAGATCTTTCTCCAACATCTGAAGCTGCATGGGGCAGGACATGAAAGTTAGAATCTAAATCTGTTCTGGATATGCTGATATTCTCTGGCAAAGTCATTGTATTTTTTTATTTATCTACAAGCATCAAGCAAGCCTCCAGAAATCGAAACTCTCATGCTTGATGGGTTTGCCAGGTTTGACGTGGTGGGTCGAGTTGATGGCCAATTGGTGGGATGAAGGGAGGACACTTTGTCGCTCGAAGATTCTTTCGTAGGAGAACACATCATCTCGACGTGGTTTCTCCTTAGGAGGGATGGTGTTTCATTCGTGGTTATGGCGATGCACGTACCTTGTGACGCGCACGCACAGACTTGCCTTTGGGAGGAGCTCGCCTTGATTGGGGTGGCCAGTCATGGGCGCCCTTGGTTGGTGGGTGGCGATTTCAACATCACCTTGTAGGTGGATGACAGGTTGAACAATCATGGATGGCAGGATCTAGGCTCAGAGCATTTTGCTGAGTTTGTGGGAACTTTTGGCGTTTCGATCTTGCTCCCACCTCCTATTCATACACATGGAGGAGCAGTGGTTGTGTATCGATAGATTACTGTTCAATGTTGAGCTTGCTAAGGCCTTTCTATTGGCGGTAGCCTCGCCGATGGAGATATCGTTCGTTGATCATACCCCCCTTGTGGTAGTCCAATGAGAGCTTGAAGGTCGGCATCTACTTCAAGTTCAAGAGATCCTGGTTGATGGAGCCGGGGTTTAAGGAAACGATCGAGCAGAAATGGAGATCCATGGAGGTGGATGGGTCGGCAATTGCTCATCTTGTTGGGAAGCTAACTTGCCTAAAGAATCACTCTAGAGAGTATTGCAAGCTGTTGGGGCTGAGAAGAGAGCAGAGGAAGATGGAGGCGTCTGAGATTAGTAGACTTTACAGGTTGGAGGATGAGGATCAGCTTATAGAGGTGGACAAAGCTCGTAGGACGGCTGAGATGAAGGTGGTTTAGGTGGAGGATAAGAAGGATGAAGTGGAGTGGAAGACCAGGTCACGCCAGAAGTGGCTCAAGGAAGGCGACTATAACACTAAATTCTTCCACCAAGTGGCCTTGGGCAAGAGGTGGACCAATTGGATTGACAACCTGTTGGTGGATGGCACGTGATGCAATGGGAGAGAGGATGTTGGGCAGGCGGTGGCAAACTATTTCAGAGTTTTCTCCAATAGGCGTGGTGTTGGCACATGGGGCGGGACGGGGGAGGATGCTCGATGCATCTCAATGACACAGGTGGAGGGCTTGGTGGATGAGATTAGGACTACGGTTTACGGTCTTAATGTGGATGGGTGCCTGGGGTTGGATGGTTTCCCGATTCATTTCTACCGGGAGTTTTGGCTTGTGGCAAAGGAGAATGTGTTGTGGATGGTGGGCAAGTTTGAAGTCGGGAATGCCAAATTTGATAAATTAAATAGGTCCTTCCTCTTCTTGCTCTTGAAGAGGGATGGTGTTGAGGTGATTGAAGATTCATGCCGATTGCCCTCTCCAATGTTGCATATCTTATTGTTGCTAAGGCGTTGACAAACAAGCTACGGGGATTCTTTCCAGGCCTCGTTTCCCAGACGTAGATAGCCTTCGTCCTTGGAAAGGGAATTCTGGATGGTTTTGTTGCAGCCTTGGAGGCTTTGGCCAGTTGGTAAAGGTAGAAGATGAAGGCTTTCCTTTGGAAGGTTGATTTCATCAAGGTCTTTGATATGATGTGGTGGTCCTTCCTTTGGTCCTCTCTGGCCAAGAGGGGTTTCCCGAGTAGGTGGATTGACTGGGTGAAGTGTTCGTCACTATTGCCTCCTTTTCCACGCTGGTTAACGAGAATCCTGCCAGGGGTTGGGTGCAGTTGGGGTGTGGGGGTAGGCAGGGTTGCCTCTTGGCCCCCATGCCTTTCGTCCTTGCGGTTGACGCGTTGGCCATGGTTGCGGTGAGATCTTGTGCGCAAGGGATGTTCAGAGGCTTTAGGGTAGGAGACAACTGTGAAGTGTCAATCCTTCAGTACGCGGATGATACTTTGTTGCTGGTGGAAGGTGCTGCCTCGAAGGCGTGGAAAGTTCGTTTGCTACTACACATATTCGAGGAAGCGTCGGGTTTGCAGATCAACTATTCAAAGTCCATCTTTATCCCCTTCAATCTCTTCTATTAGGAGCAATAGGCTTGTGGGATTGCCCTTGGTATAGAGGTCGGGGGACTGCTTCTTCTCTACCTTGTGTCGTCTCTTTCTGAAAGGTGGCTTACTCTATAAGATTGGTTCTCGCAACTGGAGTAGATGAAAAGGAGGTTGGTGGGGTGGACCTCCAGGCTACTCTCTCGGGGAGGTAGATTGACCCTCCTCAAGGCGGTCTTCTCTTCCATGCCAACATACTTTCTCTCGGTCTTCAAGGCCCCTTGACAGGTTGAGAAGATCTCTAGCTTCATGCGTGACTTCTGATAACAGTCTAATCTATTATCCTAATTGGCTTAATCTGGGGTTAATTCCTTAATAGAATTATGCATTAGGTTTATAAATATTGCATTTAGAGCATACATGCATATTTGAGCTTTGCATTTTATAAATAATTATCTCTTAATTTTAGTCTCTTGTGAATAATGTAGGTGATAGGTCTCAAAGTGATTTGAAGAACTAAGAGATAAAGTTGGATAGGAGCAAAAGCTATAGTGAGCTAGAAGCTGATTGAGAAATATAGATGAAATAAAGAAAGATTTAAGATACAGGAACAAAGGAGGAAAGAGAGGAATTAGGATAACCTTCCCTATCCTAGAAACCTTAGGATAACCCTATCCCAGTACATATCCCTGAACCAGTTCAACCTTAGATATTTGAGCTCAAAAGTCAAAACATTAATAGCATTATCCATGAACCTATCCACCCTATCAATAGTCCTATCCTACTATCCCTAAGCCTAATCCACTTATCCAATACCCTATCCCTAGCCTAGAAATCTATTTAGGTCCATACCACACCTAATTGACTCAGTCTAAGTCAATTGGGTTAGCCACTAGTCAATTAGGTCAATGGGATCTTATTAGACTAACCCTTAGTTGATTAGACTCATTTGAGTCTAATCAAATCCAACCTAAACCTATTAGACCAAGCCTTTACCCAATTGGATGCACACTTACTTGATTGGGTGCACTTGAATTCAATTAGGTTCACCCAGAACCCAATTGAGCAAATACCAACCCACACAAGTTTAATTAGGTTCATTGTTACCTAATTAGACTCACCTATTACCTAATTAGACTAAGCCTTAACCTATTTAAATTTTTCTTAACCTAATTACACATTTACACACAATTAAACTATGACCTACCTATTTGGACCCAACCTACTAGACTTAGGGTCAACCTATCCTAATTAGGAATCTATTCTCACAACCTGTCTACAAAACCTAGCCCTAACCCTACCCACATAAAACCCACGAAAATCCTAGTCTAATCCTCTTAAGTTGTTGCCAACTTAAGCAGATTTTATCCCTTAGTGGCCGGCCAAGAGATAAGATCTTATCTCTTGACAATATTTTATCCCTTGGTAGCCATCCACCTAGGTTGCCTATTTTTAAAAAACCCTCATCTTATCTTAGTCCTACAACTTAAATCCTAAGGTTTCTATTCAACCAATCTTAGGCATCACTTTTGATTAAATCTAAACCATCTAAATTAGTGATCCTAGGTACTCTTGATCAACCAATAGGAAGCCACGTAGATTCCTATAAAATGACCTAGCCTTCAACCATTAGAAGGCACTTAGTCTCTTAGATAAGTAGCCTACCTAGCCCTCCTCTACCTAAGTGCATGTCCACTAATAGTATTCCTCTTTGGACTTCATCTTCTTTCTCTCAGCGCTCTGGATTTGAAGCTCCGTCAGAAACTTCCTCAAGCATCCCTCAAGTAGCCCCGATCTTCTCTCTCTATTCTTTTATAGTTCTATTATTGTAATCCTTGATTAGATTCATATTTGTGAGACATTCCTCATATTAGAAATAAACTGTAGTATTCATTTATCTATGTCTCTAGTATTATTATCTGTGCATCTATTTGATATATACATATATATATATTCTACTCTACTATATAATGACTATGAAAGGTATTAAAATAGCGATTGCCTCCTTGTATTTGATCCAAACTCCTCGTAGTTCGGTATTATATTAATTGATCACTTTATTTACGCGTTACAACGATTTGATATTTTTAAACACGTAGATTTAGTGAGCATCAATTTGGTGCCGTTATCGGGGAGGCACATATTTATTTATAACTTTTCGATTTCGCACTTGTTTTTTGATTACTAATCCACTTTGTTTTGTATTTGTTGGATTATGCGCAAATATCAAAAATTCGAAGAGAAGTGTGGCAAACGGAAGAAAAGTTGATTCAGTTGTCTTAAGGTAAGTGTATTGTTGAGTTATGTGTTATTATGAAGGGCCATTTGATATCTTGTTTTTCTTGTTGGACTTATTGTGTTATTTTTCCTTTGTCTCTCTCTATATAAAGAGATATGGACGACTTGGTAAAATAAGATTTCTTTTTTGCTTCAACTTGGTATCAGATCACTAAGTTGAGGTCTCCACCAAAAATAACCCTAACCCTACCTTAAGCCCTTTCGTTGGGAGACACTATTGCCACTACCGACGGCAACATTGGCATCGGATTGCCGCTGCAAAAGCAGCAACATCACCGATTGCTGTTGCAGCTAGAGCACCACTGCGTTGCAGTATTGTTGCCCTCGCTTGTCGCCACCCTGCTGCAGCGACCACAGCGATGCAACGCTTGATTATGATGCTGTTGTGGCCCCTTGCCGTTGCCCTGCTGCAGCCGGAGGGTCGTCTAAGCGCCGCTCCTGGTGTGTACTGCTACTGTGCCTCGCCTTGAAGCCCCTATAGCGCGTCACCACACCTTGGTGTGCGTGCTGTAGTAGCGAGGGTTGTAGCAACAACGCAGCTACCATCATTCTCTCGTTTTGCCGCCGCTCTAATCGTTGGAGAGAAAGGATTGGTGTCTCCAAGAATTTCATAAGAAGGTTCTTGGATATTGAGGGATGGAGATTTGAAGAAAGAACCTTACTATGGTTGGTATGACCTTTTTTGATCTCTTGATCTGATTTGGGGTGTGTATTTCCCGTTGGAATTGGGATGATGCTATGGTGAGAGCCAGAATCTTGAATAGTGCTATTCCAAGGATTGGCCGTGAGGTTATGTACTACAATTCTACCCAAGAGATGTGGGATGGCTTGAAGATGGCTTATTCACATGAGTTGAATTCAACTCAAGTATTTCAGATCCACTGTGATTTATGCCATCTCAAGTAGGAGGAGATGTGTTTGTCTCAGTATTACTCCACTATGAAGGGGTTGTTGGAGAAATATAATGCATGTAGACCGATGTGTACTACTACATGCAGGGACCACAGGAAGGAGTTTGCAGCCCACATATTCCTGACAAGGCTGAGTAATTACTATTCTGCGGCTCATTCATAGATTCTGACTCTCTCTGAGCTCTCCTATTAAGAAAATTTACAGAATGCTGAGGATGCAAATTCAGCTTACTCATGATACATTTGTTACCAATACATCTTCGGCTTATGTTGCTGTTAGCACTCGTGGTGGTCGTGAAGGCTTTTTTCGTGGCAAAGGCAGAGGTCGAACTGATGGTGGTTGTGGCAAGCCTACATGTTCTTATTGTGGTAGGCTTGGCCAAGTTGATGCTAAGTGTTGGAATAAGTTTAGCTGTTCTACTGTGGCCAACCAGGCCTCTGTTATAGCCTCTCTAGGTGTGAGCACTAAGGCAGTATTCCTTGCAGAGGCAGACTATGATGTAATTGTGCAGTGGCTAGCATAGTTGACCCATGAGTAGTCTCAATCTTTTTGCACTGTAGCCTATGCATTTGCATCAGGTACGAAAGGGTCATGGCTAATTGATTCAGGTGCATTTGATCATTTGACAGCAATTCCTAGTGTTTTAGGGAATTACAGAAGACACCACAGAAACATTTAGTACAACTGATAGATGGTAGACATGCCCCCATCCGTGGTAAGGGAGAGGTATTTATTACACCCTCCATGCATCTTAATGATGTGTATTATGTGTAGGATATGGCAATGCAATTGCTTTCTGTCAGTTCTATTACTAAGTAGTTGAATTGTCGTGTTATTTTTGACGTTGTTGGATGCACTTTTCACAACCACATGACGGGGAGGATGATTGGTGGTGGCCATGAGGAGGATGGTGTGTATCAGCTAGTTCAGAGTCCAGTTGCTGCAGCCTGTCAGATGACTACTGCGGGGAATGCCTTGCAGTGGCACAAAAGACTAGGTCATCCTTCACTAGATAAGCTATGTCATGTCATCCCTCATTTGTCTCCCGCCATGAAGATTCAGTGTGATGCATGTCAGTTGGGAAAGCATTACTGTGTCAGTTTTCTAACATCTATCCAGTCTACCAGTTCTACTTGTTTTGATTTGCTACATTGTGATGTCTGGGGTCCTAGCTGTATGGTAGACAGCTAGAATTTTAGATATTATCTGTTATTTGTAGATGATTTTTTCACTTATTATGGACCTTTTTGATGAGGAATAAATTGGAAGTTAGTTCTTTGATTCAACAATTTATGGTGTTTGTGAAAAATCAATTTGGTTATGCATTAAGAAAATCAAAACAGATAATGCATTACAATTTTATACAAAGAAACTGGTTGATTTGCATGGATCATTGGGTATTGTACATCAGACATCATGCCTTCATACGTTGCAACATAATGGGATAGTTGAAAGGAAACACCGTCACATTCTGGATATAACTAGAGCTTTACTTATCCAGAATAGTGTTCTGCATAATTATTAGGGAGATGCGATTCTTACTGTGTGCTCTCATTGACAGGCTCCCTTCCTCTGTGTTACATGAGCAGATTTCATGGAGTATCTTATATCCTGATGCTGACTTATTTCTTGTACCACCAAAGATCTTTGTGTGTGGTATTTGTACACTTCCTTGGGCCTGGTCGTGACAAATTGGTACCAAGGGCAGTTGAGTGTGTATTTCTGGGATACTCACACATGTAGAATGGATACATGTGTTTTGATCCCATACACCAAAAACACTATGTGAGTGCTGATGTGACTTTTCATGAGTCTATCCTTTATTTTTTTACCTCTGGTCATCAGTTAAGAGAGATAGAGGTGGCTGCTCCTATGCCTGTACCTCCTATAACCTTGGAGAATTTCTCTCATAGTGGTGGTCTATCTATTATAGATCATACTGTGGGCACTTTTTGTTACGACCCAGTTCCCGAATCTCTAGGATAGGTCCAGGTTGTGGATCTGGGATAGGGGTGGGAATATCCTGGATTACTGTCCTAGGCTTGGGATCACTATCAGGCCTGGAGTGGTTTGGATGAGGTGGGTCTTGGGTTTCCTTACCACTACGGGTTGTTACGGAATTAAGTCCTGCCTGGTTTTGGTTGGGACTGGGTAAGATAGGTTGCTGCTGGTAACCCGCAAAAGAAGTGGAGGCCTCTATCTTGTCTGGTGAAGGAACAGAGGGGGCCTGATAAATCATATGGGCCTGGCCTGGGTTTGGGTTCATAACGCGCTGCTGGGTTGGCACGTTATTTGGGTTAGGAAGAGGTTGGGAAGGAAGAGTGCCTGGCTGGCGAGAATTTGCCAACTGGGCCAATTGGTTTCGGACCTCTGTGATTTCGTCCTTGTGTTGCTTTTGAATAGCCGCATTCGTTCTTTGAATGTCAGCCAGAGTCTGAAGGATAAGGGACATTTGATCCTGATTTGGCCCTGATGGATAAGTAGGGTTGGGCCGAGGCTGAGGCGGCTGGTAAGGACGAGGGAGTTGTGGGCGGGGCTGAAAGGGTGGTCTTTGGGTTTGGGAATTTCCCCTCCACTGAAAGTTGGGATGGTTTCGCCATCCAGGGTTATAGGTGTTAGAGAACGGGTCGTTCTGGATGGCGTTGAGGTCCTCGCAGGTCTGAGGAACCTCTAGAGAATCAGAGAAAGGGGGAATGGAATTCCCCGGGCTGGTGTAGAAAGGATCGGATGATCCTCCGACCTGAGAATCAGATAGGGATGGATATGGATCCATCCTAGGGGAAGGTCGGTGGAGAATGCTTTGCACAGTCTCCTGTGTGGAAGGAGGTTGTGCAAAGGAGTTACGCGCAGAGGTAGCTCGCTGCAAGTGCTGAGTCGGCTCATCCACCTTCTTCTCGATGATTGAGACCTTGTCCAATCGACTGGCCATTAACTCAAGGTCGACTGATGCGGACAGGCCCTGCGTCTCATGTGCTCCCCTAAGATTCGTCGTTGCGCGGGTATTCATCCTGTCGAATAATCCCATGGAGTCATTGTTGATGGAGTTCTCGCACATGTTTTCGAGAATCTCCCACACGGTGTCTTCATGTTGACCCATGATATTTTCTCCGCAAGTTGCATTGACGAAAAGACGAATGTCCTCATGGAGTCCCTGGTAAAAAGATTGGACCTGTTCCCATTTAGGAACTCCGTGATGGGGGCACTTTCTCATGAGATCCTGAAAGCGATCCCATGCCTCATGGAGAGGTTCCCCTGTTTGTTGAGTGAAGTGTGTAATCTGATGGCGCAAGGCGTTGGTCCGACCAACGGGGAATAACTTTTTCAAAAACTCGGATTGAGGTTCTTCCCAAGTGTTGATCGGCCGGTTCTGAGTTTGATACCAATGAGCGGCCTTGTCCATAAGAGAAAAGGAGAACATCTTCATGAGAAGAATATCCCGATTTTGTGCGTCTGACCCAAAAGTTTGGGCCAGATGCTTTAGCTGTTTGACGTGCTGGAAGGGATCTTCGGAATTAGACCCATGGAATTTAGGTATAGCATGAATCATGTTGGGCTTCAAGTTGGAATCAGGTCCTCCAGTCGGGATTCTGACTCAAGGCTCAATGGCCACCGCAGCAGGATTATAATGGTCCCGCATCATGGGACGCTACGGTGGGTGCACAAAGTTTTGGAAGAGGTCATTAAGTCGCTGGAGCTGGTGCTCCAAATTGTTTTCTTCCTCAACAAGTTGAGCCATGATAGGGGAAGAAGTAGAGCTTGATTCAGAATCAGATAAGAGAATGATGAGGTAAGGTTGCTGTTCAAACACGGGAGTCAAGGCTGGGCCTTGACGAGAGTGAATTCCTAAAGGAGATCTTAAGGGTGGTCTTAAGGATCTCCTACCGTTCATGCACTGTTGGAGTGGAAGAGTTTAGAAGGTGCTGGACCCAATCAAGTCACCCAAAAATGTGTTGGGTGACTATAGAGGTACGGGGCAGATGGACCCCTTGATCAGAAAGATCGTCCACCTGAGAATTACCTGGGCAGCCAGAGAGGGTGAGTCCCGCGAAGACCCCTACACGGTAGAGCGTCCCCACGGGTTACAGGGTTTCCCCCACCCGACCTCTCTTGTCACTGCGGTTCCAGGTAGACCAGAATGGGGATCTTGACCTCTTAAGTCTACCTCTTTTACTTTAAGATCAGGGTGCTTAAGGTTTCACTTGAACTTTTAGGTATTTTGAGTGAAGAAGTGACCTAATTTTAAGGTTGGTTGACCCAAGGGGTCAACTTCACCTCTTGTTCTTTTGAGAGCTTTTGGGTCCTTTCTTTTAGGGTTCAAGTGTTTAGAGTGCCAATTGTTTAGGGTTTCTCTTGTATAGATCTTTTCAAATAAGGTTTAGGTACACATCTTTTTGGGAAGATCTTTTCTTTGTTAATAGAAGGTGTGTCTCTAAAAACCCGAGCTTTTTAATTCCTGAGTTGGCTCTAGTTGGTCCATTTCAGTTGCCTAAAAAATGTAGTATCTAGGGCTCAATTAAGAAGGTTTTAGCCCTAGTTACCTTAGTTGGATGGACAGTTAAAATGTGTTGAAATGAAAAATTTAGGCAACTTTGAGGAATTACTATGTATGATGCAGGTAGCCCTAAGTTGATTTTTCTTTTCGTTCCTTTTTAGATTTTAAGGGAGTTAAGAATGGGCTGATGAAGATTACCTGTTTTGTTGGAGTGTTTGTTGTGCGGCTGTTCTTCCAATTTTTACCTGCACATAAGAGAGAGAAAAAGATTAGCAATCTCTTAAAAGAAATTCAAAGCTTCTAGAATAGCCGTTGCTCCCCGGCAACGGCGCCAAAAACTGGTTCGGTGCCAATCCTCTATGGTTTTAATATCTCGTTGTAGTATGGTATAGAGGAGCAATTACCAGTTTAATATAATTTGTTACTCGGAAAATAAAAGTTTTCCCAGGTCGAACTCATGGAGCAAATTGTATTTTAGAAGTACAAAGTTTCTATTACAAAAGTGAAGAGAGAGAGAGAGAGATTTATTTTGTTGGCTTTTTCTTCTTCTCTCTTCTTTCTCGTCTTTGTCTTCTTTTCTTCTGTGCTCTTCTCTTGGGTTCTTCAGTCTTCTTCCTTCTGTTCTTCTTATTCCTCTTCTGTTCTTCTTTCTTTCTTCTTCTTGTCTTCTCTTTTCTTGTCTTCTCATTTCTCTTTTTCTTCTCTGCGGCAGTGGTGATCCTCCTCTTCTTTTTCTTTCTTTCTTTTCCTTCCTTGCTTCTTCTTTTCTTTCTTGAGGGCGTCGTCTGATTTTTCAATCAGGCGACTTAAGTAGCTTTTGCTACAGTGCGCCTTCTTTCTTTCTTTCCTCTGTGGCTTTCTTCTTCTTCTTCTTCTTCTCGCAGTCCTTCTTCTTCTTGTCTTCTCTTTTCTCTTCTGTGCCTGCACACTCACAGTTTGGTCAGAAGGCAAAAACCTACTCTACCCTCCCCCGCGTCTCTCTCTCTCTCTCAGAATTCACTCGTAGGATAGCTCTCCCAGAGCTGCCGGGTATTCGGGGACGGGTCGCGCCCGGGTCCAGGCCCACCGGCGTGCGTGGTGGGCGAGGAGTGTTCGAGTCAAGTCGGGTCGGGTCGGTCGGATCCGCATGATGAGCTCGCGGGCCGGGCGGGTGAAGCGGGTGAGAGGGACCTCACCCCGTGTGCTGAGGCGATAAGCCTACAACACTTTTACAATTTATGCAGGCGTGCCGCTTCAGAGTCTTCCGAGGTGGGACTAAATGTCCCACCCCAATTGGGCGCTTGCAGTTGAGAAAGCTGTAGGAAATCGCGGCTGTGCGCAGAGCTTTCTCCCCAGCTATGGACCTGGGCAGGTGCGCAAGGGCGAACCTCGCGTCCTAGGGAGTCTGGCCTGGGCGAAGCGAGGCTGCAGCTGCAGGCGGAAGAAGCTTCACTTGCTCAGCAATGGCGGCGGAGGACGGGTGACCTGTTCACAGCAAAAGGGCCTCTCGACCTAATTAGAAGGTGCAGGGAGCTTCGCCGGAGTGCGGCGAAGCTCGTGCGGGTGGTGGCGAGGTGTGGGGCGGCGTGTATGGGCTGCCCTAGGTTGGACTGTGGCCGGGGGAATGGGTTTGCTCGGGGGAGTGATGTGGAGGTGAGGAGTGGCAGTGAAGGGGTGGAAATGGTTCAGCGTGATGAGACAGAGGTTTTGGGTCGGTCGGCGAGTCGTGTGGGGTGGTGGAATGATGTGAGCGAGTGGCCGGAGGTTGGCCGGAGATGGAGAAGGTGAGGGCGATTTGGCGCGGTTGAAGGGTGGTTGAACAAATTGAAGTAGGGAAAAGAAAGAGGGGAGGAAGAGAAAGAACTGTACCTACTTGGAGGGACGAGGGGGACCGGAGTAGGGCGACAGTCGTATCAACTGTCGCCGGAGAAGAAGATGCCCAGTGAGAAGGGGGCGGCGGCGAGGAGAGAGCAGGAGAGCACGCGTTGGGTACGACGCGACGCGGGAAGAGCGGGTGAAGGCAGCTCTGCTGCTGGTAATGCGGCAGAGCGATGAGGAGGAGGAAGAACCGCCGGAGCAGGGGGGCTTCTGTCGGAGTGGGAAGAGAGGAAAGGGGGGGAGGTTTCTCCGTCAGAACCGAGCTGTTGAGTTCGGTGGACGGGGACGGTTTTTATAGAGGTGGAATCAGAGAGGACGGAGGGAGGCGACGTGCCTCCCTCGCCGGAGGACGCCGGAGATGGAGACCCATACCTTTCGCGGGTTCGCACGGGAGGTATGGGTGGTTGCAGAGACCATGGAGGTGTCCCTGCAATGGTAGACGTCGCAGGGAACCCCCGGTTGACTTGGCAGAGGGTCTCCCTTACCCTACGCGTCGCCATGCTCCGCGCAAAGTCGCCGGAGCATGGCGCTGCTCAGGGTTTTGCAGGGAGGACCCAAATGCAAAGAACGAAGAAGAGTTAGGGGCCAAAATGCGAGTGTTTCAAAAGTTGAGGGTCAAAAAGTAATAGATGAGGACCAAAATGCAAAGTCGGTCAAGAAGATCTCTTCTTAGGCTCAAGTTTTTATGCATGACTAAATGGGCCTAAGGATTCTAATGGTGAATTTTATTTCTAAATCAGACCTTGTTTGACTGGTCAATTTACGTAAAAATCTAAATTAAGTCATTAATTGGGCATGGTTCTCAATGTAGGTCAAAATGGATTTCTAAGGCCAAATTGAAGGTTCTAAACCCTAGAGATTATTTTTCTACGAATTGTAGAGGGTTTATTCGATTTTTTCTTTGCCTCGAACCTCGTGAATTGAAGTGGGTTTGTTTTTAGGGTTACAGGATGTCATTTAATTGCTTAGAGTTGCTGTAGCCCTTATTGGATCAACTCATCCCACTTTTCTTATTATTAAGTTAGTTTGACCTATGTTTGGATCCTGAGTTACCCTGTTTTCAGATTGGATTGGTGAAATTGCATTTTTACCCCTTAGTTTCTGTTTTCTTTACAAACTCAGAATTTCTCTGAGTCAAGCCTTTCTATAGTTATGTAGGAGCTTTTTCTTGCAAATCTGGGTTAGATGGTGCTAGTTTAGGATTTATGACGAGGTTTTCATCACTGGGGCGGAAGAGAGAGAGGAGGGAAAGACGAGGGTACTGTCTGCGCGCAGACGCGAGTTCGTACCTAAGATTTTTCGATTTTCAGACATTTGGGAATAGGTCCAGACGTCTTACCAGACGTCTGACCCTCAGTCCAGACGTCTTACCAGTCGTCTGACCTAAAGTCCAGACGTCTTGAAAGGCTTAAACAGTACGGGTCTTAACACTTTTAGACCTGTACCACCTGATGAGAAGACATTTAAGGGTGCTACATATCAGCTGCCAGTTACATAGAAAAGATACAACCCTCCTCTTCTTTAGTTCCTACCAAGCCACCATCGTTCTCCTCTGCTTAGGTATGTATTGGCAATACTGATGATTCTGCTGCTCATGTGTCTTCACGATCTCTTTCTTTGCCCACAGATGGGGATATTCCCATTGCTATCAGAAAGGTTCCGAGATCCTGTGCACAGTATCGTGTTGCTGGCAGTATTGCTTTTGTAGGTTCTCTTGGGTGAAAGTTTCATGCCTTTACAGGTGCAGTCTCCAATACGGAGATTCTTACTTCCTACTTGCAGGCTCTCCTACATCCACATTGGAAGGTGGCTATGGAAGAGATGTTTACACTTACTGATAAAGGCACCTTAGAGTTGTCTGCTTTACCTTCTGGTGCGCAGTTGGTTGGGGCTAGATTCATCTTTGCCTTGAAATATAACCCTGATGGGCTTATTTCTCAGTATAAGACTCGCCTTGTAGCCAAAGGATTCACCCAGAGCTATGGGGTGGATTTCGTTGACACTTTTTCTCTAGTGGCATGACTTTCCACGGTTCGTATTCTCATCTTTGTTGCAGCTCATTATGGATGGCATCTTCACTAGCTGGATGTCAAAAATGTCTTTCTATATGGAGACTTAGAGGAGGAGATACACATGCAGCAGCCAGTTGGTTTTGAAGTTTAGGGGAGTGTGTGTGCAAACTTCGTAAGGCTATTTATGGCCTTAAGCAGAGCCCTCGAGCTTGGTTTCAACGTTTGTCTAGGGCACTCTATGTTTGGGATGCAGAGATTTTCTGATTATTCCTTGTTTGTTAAGAAGACTAGCACTGGTACCGAGGCTTTATTAGTATATGTTGATAACCTTATCCTTACAGGCGATGATGCAGATGGTATTACTCAGGTGAAGGAGTATTTGGCTCGCCTATTTGTCATGAAAGATCTTGGGAAGTTGAGATTTTCTAGGTATTAAGATTGCTACGAGCAAGCAAGCCATAGTGATGTCTTAGAGGAAGTATGCACTTGATATTTTTAGGAGATAGGCATGCTAGGATCTAAGGAAGCCAACATTCCTATTGATCCTAAAGTTCACTTATTTGATGATACAATGAAGCTAAAGGACAAGAAGGTCTATCGGCAGCTGGTTGAGAAGTTATTGTATCTAACCATCACCAGGTTAGATATCAGCTTTACGGTAGGTAAGCTAAGTTAGTTCTTAAACAAGCCCACTGATATTCACTGGCAGGCGGTTGTGCAAGTGTTGAGGTATATCAATGAATGTCCATGTAGAGGCATTTTATTCTTAAAGGACCCTATGTTTGTAGTGACTTACTCTGATGCAGATTATGTAGGAGATGTGGGAGACAGGCGGTCTACCACTGTTTTTTGCACATTTGTGACTGAAAATTTGGTGACCTGGACGAGCAAGAAACAGAGTGTTTTTTGACGCTCTAGTGCTGAGTCTGAGTACAGGGCTATAGCTTATACTGCAGCTGAGATGATATGGATTAGATCTCTGCTAAGAGATCTTCATGTTGAAATTTAGGAGCTTATAAAAATGCATTGTGATAACTGGGCTACATGATATATTGCTAATAATCCCATGTTTTATGAGAGAACGAAACATGTGGAAGTAGATTGTTATTATACTAGGAGTTTGATTTAGCATGGTCTACTTCGTACTACGTGTCTTGCCTCCACTGACCAGACTGCTGATGTTTTTACTAAGCCACTGCCTCGCCTCTAGTTTGAGAAGTTTAGAAACAAGCTGAGCATGGTGGATATATATGCTCCACCTTGAAGGGGAGTGTTGAGTTACGTGTTAGTGTGAGGAGCTATTTGTTATCTTGTTAGGGACGGCTTGGTAAAATAAGAGACTTCTTTTTCACTTCAACTTGTATCTATTTTAGGTTTCTTTTGATATAAAAAAAACTTCAAAAAAAGAAAAAGGTGTTTTGCTTGATCCTTAGGTTAGAAGTATTTGCTTGTGGTTGCTTACTTTTAGTAAAAAAAAAAACTCTTTTTGGTGGGCATTATCTCTTGGAAATCAACAAAACCACTTTCTTGAAATTCGGATCGCAACAAATTTTGATTTTAAAAAATTATTTTCTAAATTTATATCTGTCCAAAAATTTTGAAATTGCTACTGGACATAATATTGAAGTCAGGAAGATCGTGTCCAAATTTCAAACGTAGCTGACTTATATTGATTTTTTAAAAATTTGCAGGCTACACTACCATCAGATCTACTTTTTCTTCCTTCAAAGAATCATAGGAATTTTTACACGACTCTGATTGACCTGAAATTTGTGGCATTGGATTCTTGTGATAATTTAGAATCTTGAAAAAATCTAACAGAAAATATTGTGAGTACGTTTGATTGTACGAAAAAATCAATCACTGACTGGGTGTCAAAACATACTTAAAGACAGTGTATTTTTAAATCTGAAACAATATAAAACGTGCATTAAAAATTCTTTTTTTTTTTTTTCTGAGAACTATATTGGTGCATTAGGATCATTGATTGCTGTGATTGGATTGTACCACATTTGGTCTATTGGACTTAAATTCCATCATTTAACATTATCTACTTTTTGGGTTTCACATTAAGGTAGAGTACATTTACATATCTATACTTAAGGGAAATTTATTAAATAATTAGGACTTGCGAAACATCTTGTGTGCCTTACTAGAACCATTGTTTGCATATATTTAGCCAAGTGAACCTTTAAATTCACTAATATAAGCACTTAAACCTTAAAAGTAACTATACTAATTAAGCTTGTATTGTGAATCCCTTTTTGTTATGCACTACACGTTTCAAATCAATTTCTAAGGGGCACCAACCCATTAAACAATGCCTGATCACATTCCTTAAGCACATTCTACTTAACTCTAAAAAATAGTAGATGCACCCATTATGTTGGATTTAATTATTCTAGTACATTTAGGCTAGATTGAACTCAAGTCAAGGCCTTATCTATCTGGGGCAACCACTGCCAAGATTGGACAATGCAGTAACTGCGTCAACTTTTAGTGGGGGTTTGCTGTGCAGGTTCTCCTAAGGGGCCCCTCTGATCTGGGTGGCTAGGTAAGTTAAGGGATGAGTTGATTCAATCTGCCTATTTGTGCTGGGATTTGGTCCCCTAGCTGCAACCTTTAAAGGTAGAATTGCTTGCTTGAACTTTGTAGCCAAGGGTCAATCTAATTTTCTCTTCTCAATTCGTTTTTCTTCCCTCTGTTCCAAATCATGGATTTTAATGCTTATTCCTCTTATCGTGACTATCCCCAACATGATTCCTACTCGAATCCAAGTGACCTTATCCATAATCTACCTGGGATAACGCTTTTCTTGGTTGAGGATACGCCTTAGAACCCCTATACCTAGGATATCCATCATCTTCCCTAAATCCCCATGATGACTATCGCAATTTCTCCCAACCCACTACATCCTCTTGTTGGGATAGCCCCACAACACCCACCTAGGGATGTGATCCTTATCCTAGGTTTTCAAAGCTTTGATTATGACCCTCTTTGTGCCGACTCTTCTTTTAGGTCCAGCCTTGACTAGAACCAATTTGGGTCCAAAGATAATGACTCAAATGGATATTTCGATTTGGGTGAGGTTAGAAACATTGGAAATCATTATCCTTAGCCCACTGAAACCTAGCCTATGATCCCTGGACCACTCAAATCAACCAATATGTCCAACCCAAATTTGACTCAAGGTGGAACGTAATTAACTATTTATAAACTTCAATTGGAGATGTACCAGCACAATCAAAAGTTGAATGAGGATAAACAAAAATTAATTGATGCATTCCAACAATTATAAGAGGAGGGCCAAAGAAAGGAAACCCCATTCTTGGAATTAATGAAAGAAGGCCCTATGGTGATTGATTGGACTAATTCAGATTGCCTTTGACCGGTTAAGTCCAAGGTTGATTTGCCCATCCCTGCTAAGTTGGACAATGATTTGAAACTCTTGGATCATGATTTTGAGGAGGATGACAAACATCACGATAGTGAAATGATTGAGTCACAAAATCTAAAAATTGGGGTTGATGTCGCTGAATCTAACCTAGATTCTATTGGAATTGGTTCCATTATAGAGATTTTCAAAAGATGGGGCTTGGGAATCTGATTATGAGATATTTGATGTTGAATTGCTTGAAGACCCCATCCCAAGTTTAGAAGAGGGCAAAAGTGACAAATCCGAGTTTGATTCAGATGATGAGATTTTCATTGGCTCTACTACTACTTCAACGTTGGAATCAGATTCTAATTGAGAAGAGGCTGAAGATAAAGAAATCATTGAGGCTCAATAATATAGAGGAATCAAACATGCAAACCATGATTTGGTGTGGATGGCTGAATTTTTATTTTGAGAGAAATCTGATTTTTGAGTTTAAGGTCCATGATGAGATTGTGGATTCCCTTAAAGATCCAGTGGATTTCAAGCTATTGCAATTTGAATGCGAGCTTATTTTTGACAATTTTATTGATTGGATTTTCAAAGGGCGACAAGCTGATTATTTAGCCTACATTTATGGTGCCCGAAGTTCTAGATTCGATTTTTCATCCTTCGAAACTGAACCCCCATCCGCATGCTCGATAAACTATGGACGACAATATGTGAGAATGCATGATACACCATTTGCAGCATTACCATCCCTTAGGGATGGGTCTCCACCATCACCTAGTTCGCATCTGCAGGCAAATGATCTTGAGCCCCAATGATTATATCTCAACTCTAATCCTAACTCAACCCATTAATTTATCGTTCCTTTATTTTTAGGATTTTGGTTCGACGAATGACGTAAAACTTAGTGTTGGTTGGAAGGTAACCCAGTACTCTGTACAGATATTGAAATTTTTGTTTTTCTAAGCTAACTTGGAAAAGTAAGCTTAGTCAGGTGATATCCTCTCTTCTTGCTTATTACATTTTGATTATTCTACGTACATTCCAATGAGGACATTGTAATAAATAGGCATGGGGGGTGCACATTGCATGTTTTATTTTATATGTCAGCTAATCTTGTTAGTATTCCTATATATAGTATTTAAAAAAAAAGTGTTTTATTGTAATTCTTAAGATTCAAGCTATGTAGAGTCAAGAATTCTATGAAATGCGAAACAAAGTCTTTCTGTCTAGACTCAGGTTTTTTTGGATCTAATTTTCTCGAGTATTTATCTAAATCTGGATTGATTTTCCTAAGACTTTGAAAGAAGTTTGAAAAAGCTAGAAGTATTAAATCAAAGGGGTGATGAGTGAACGACTTATCGTTTCACCCTTTGGTTTGTCTTCACTCGCACTATGCACTGACTCGTCTTATGGACAATTTTGTTGAATTCTTAGTGGTCAATGAGATTTAGTCTTAGGGCTTGTAGATCTAAAGGACCTTGCCGTGCTTCTAGCTCTTAGGACTGTTCATGTTTGTAGAGGAATGCATTTAGAACGGATGGAGAGCTACTCGCCTAGAAAAATGATTTGGAGAAAAAACTAGATATTCAACGTTGAAAAAAAGAGAAAATATGAAAAAAAAAACTACCAAATAAAGTACCTCGCTACAAATGGATGCAATTCCAGTAAGTAAAAGCATCTCATTACATATGAATACTACCTTTCCATTTCCATTAAATAAAAATATCTCACTGCATATGGGTGTTTATACTGTAGAAAAAAAGAAAAAAATATGGAGAAGAGAATTATAAGTAAGAGACACCTAGTGTGTTGACCTCGAGGTAGAAAAGTGGTAAGGTGAAAGCTGCCAAGTCCTAGTATGGCCTAACTGATGGCTGGTTGTTTTAGAAAGAGCATAGAGACATTCTGAGTCTTATTAAATATTAGGAATCAACTTGGTTGTTCGTTGGATGGGTCACATAAAAATCACATACAAGATGCTTGTTTCTCACATTTCATTCGAATCTTAGGTGGGTCGACTTTGTTAGAGAAAGTCACTTTGACGACCAAGTCTAATGGCCAATAAGATTTCTAATTTGATTTGAGAGGTTTGAATTTGAGTCTATATTTTAGAATTGTTGAGTCTTTGCCATTAAGGATTTGTCTGCAATTTTCTTTCATTAGGGAAAAATCTTATTGTGATTTTTGATTGTGGCTCGATTTCTTAGCAGCACCTTTAAAAAAAAAATTACTTTTGAAAATAAAGAAAACTCTCATATTGTGAATCTCGTATGATTTTTGCAGGTTTTTTACATGTTGATTTTGTTAGGGACTAGTAAAAGATAAGCTTGGAGGTGTGATAATAGTTTAATCTATTACTCTAATTGGCTTAATCTAGGGCTAATTCCTTAGTAGAATCATGCATTAGATTTAATAATATTACATTTAGAGCACATATGCATATTTGAGCTTTGCATTTAGCTTATAAATAATTGTCTCTTAATTTTAGTCTCTTGTGAATAATGTAGGTGATAGGTCTCAAAGTGATTTGAAGAACTAAGAAATAAAGTTGGATAGGAGCAAAAGCGGTAGCTGAGCTAGGAGCTGATTGAGGAATAGAGATGAAATAAAGAAAGATTGAAGATACAAGAACAAAGGAGGAAAGAGAGGAATTAGGATAATCCTACCCTATCCTAAAACCTTAGGATAACTCTATCTCAGTACACGTCCCTGAATTAGCTCAACCTTAGATATTTGAGCTCAAAAGTCAAAACATGGATAGCAGTATCCATAAACCTATCCACCTTATCCATAGTCCTATCCTACTACCCCTAACCCTAATTCACTTATCTAATACCCTATCCCTAGCCTAGAAACCTATTTAGGATCATACCACACTTAATTGACCCAATCTAAGTTAATTGGGTTAGCTGATAGTCAATTAGATCAATGTGACTTGGTTAGACTAACCCTCAGTAAATGAGTTTAATCAAACCCAACCTAAACCTATTAGACTAAGCTCTTACTCAATTGGGTGCACACTCACTTAATTGGGTGCACCTACATTCAATTAGGTTCACCTAGAACCTAATTGAGCAAATACCAACTCATACAAGTTTAATTAGGTTCATTATTACTTAATTAGCTCACCTATTACCTAATTAGACTAAGCCTTAACTTATTTAGATTTCCCTTAACCCAATTACACATTTACGCACACAATTAGACTAGGGCCCACCTATTTGGACCCAACCCACTAGACTTAGGGTCAACCTAACCTAATTAGGAACCTATTCTCACAACCCATATTTACAAAACCTAGCCCTAACCCTACCCACATCAAACCCATGAAAATCCTAGCTTAATCATCTTAAGTTGGTGCCAACTTAAAAATATTTTATCCCTTAGTGGTCGGTCAAAAGATAAGATCTTATCTCTTGGCAAGATTTTATCTCTTTGTAGCTACCCACCTAGGTTGCCTAGTTTTAGAAAACCTTCATCCTATCCTAGTCCTACAACTTAGATCCTAAGGTCCTTATTCAACCAATCTTAGGTATCACTTTTGATTAAATCTAAATCATCCATATTAGTGATCTTAGGCACTCTAGATCAATCAATATGAAGCCACCTAGATTCCTATAAAAAGACCTAGCCTTCAACCCTTATAAGGCACTTAGTCTCTTAGATAATTAGCCTACCTAGCCCTCCTCTACCTTAATGCACGTCCACTACTAGTATTCCTTTCTGGACTCCATCTTCTTCTGCACGACGCTCTGGATCTGAAGCTTTGCCAGAAGCTTCTTCAAGCATCCCTCAAATGGCTTCGATCTTCTCTTTCTATTCTTTTATAATTCTATTATTGTAATCATTTATTAGATTCATATTTGTGAGACATTTGTGATATTAGAAATAAATTGCAGTATTCATTTATCTATGTTTCTATTATTATTATTTGTGCATATATATATATTATACTCTACTATATAATAACTACGAAATATTAAAATAGCGACAACCTCTCTGTGTTCGACTTGGACTTCTCATAGTTTGGTATTATATTAATTGATTGCTTTATTTATGCGCTACAATGATTTAGAATCTTTAATCGCGTAGATTTAGCGAGCGTCAACTTCCTTTAGATGAACTTCGGCAACCTTGCTGGTGGAGCGAGATTAGTTGCGTAGGAGGATGTACGTAGGTCCCTCTAGGAGGGAGGCCTTGGTGTGAGGAGTGTGAAGGGGGCCAACATGAACCTCCTCACCACATGGATTGCCAGATTGGGGGGAGGAGAGGAGGGCCCCTTGGGGGAGGTTTTGCAGGGGCGCTACAACACTTTCCTCTCTTGGGAGACGGTCACCTGCCTTGCAGTTGGGGCGTCGCATTTCATTCGAGGATTGGTTTCCATGGCGCCAAAGGTCAAGGGGTGGTTCACTTCTGTGCTTGGTGTTGGGGACGACTTTAGATTTTGGACAAGATGACTGGTAGGGAGATAGATTGTTGAGTAGTAGGTTCCTGCAACTGTTCTGCAGAGCGGTTGGCAAGGAGGCGACTATCAGGAGCTGCTAGGGGGGTGCTTGGTGCTTGACCTTCTAGAGGGGCCTTCCAGACCATCGATGTGAAGAGTTGTAGGAAATGTTGTAGGCCTTGGAAGGATGGGAGCCAGAAGGTAGTAGGGACGTGCTTTGCTGGGACGATAGTGGCTTCTCTATAAAGGAGGCTTACCACAAGTTGACACCTGCCTCTCGACCGTTGGACATTGATCTCTTGAGGGACTGTAGGGTTCTCTGGTCGGTGGATTGCCTGCTGAAAATCAAGTTTTTTGCATGGCTTCTGAGGTGTGACAGGATCATCACGAAGGTGAGGAGAGCACACTGGGTACCTTCCAATGACATCTCCTGCTTGCATTGCATGCAGTCTAAGGACCTGCCTGCATTGCATGCAGTCTAAGGAGAGTGGTGACCATTTCTTTTTCCGCTGCCCTTTTGCCTTGCGAGTGTGGCAAGCCTTGGCATTTAGTTGGGTTGACCTGGTCTCTTTTGATACCTTCTGTGCCTCCTGTGGAGGAGCGGCATGGGTGGGAGGGAACACCCTTAGGTCAAAAAAGGAGTAGGCCAAAGTGTTGGCGATTTTTTGGGGTATTTGCTGGAAAGGAATGAGGTGATCTTATGAGAAACAACCCTTACGTTGAGAATGCTATCTCTTCCATCTCTTTCGAGCTGGTGCTTTGGGATGTTTCTTCTTAATGTATTTTTGATTTAATGCTCCTTTTCTAATGAATACATGTGGGTGAGTACTTTTAAGGTATCATCCCTTTTCACCTTAAAAAAAAAAAAAGCTACAATTTATGGACGATAGCCAATGTTCTTGTTAATGTTCACTTCGTGATGGATATTCAATGGTGGATATTGATTACCCGTATTGCTTCATGGGTATCAATAGTCATGAACATATGGTCGCTTGCTGGTTATGGATCCAGTCCTGCCTCTCCTAAATTACTGTTTGGTGATTTTAACTTTTAGATTTTCCATGGATTACCCTGTCTCGCTTTCCTGTTCTTTCCTTGGTAATTTTTTTGTCAGGAAAATCTACCATATGGTGCACATTTAGACTTGGTGCTTTATCATTTTACTTGGAACAATCCTTCCTGTGGCCTCGTTTTGCTTTTGAGGGGTTACGTTTCATTTTACGGACTTCCAAAATCCAAATAGCTAAAATACTACATCAAATGCCTATGCACTCTGGCCTAAACTTGAATCGACCAAACCAATGAAGGCTTGCATTCTAGATATAGGAAGTTGCTTGCTTAAATTCGATGACCACTCTTGTGGTGTCATTGTTGGGATCAACTTTGGCAGTTTAGGAAGCTATCTTGTTTGATTTTATTTTTCCTTTATTTTGAGGTGTTTATATTTATATTTTTGTAAATTTTTGTTAAGTAGTATATATTTTTATATTCTTGATATCTATGTATATATCCTTGTAAATTTACTGTATTAGTGTCATATATCCCTACTCCGTAAAATGTAAAAAAAAATTATTAAAAAGAAAAAATATTTTCATGGCGAAATGTATCTCTCCTTTCTTTCCCCCCTAAACCCTCACGCCGCCTCCTCCTCCTCTTCCTCCCCTTTCCTCTCCTCCCTTCGTGCAGCCTCTACTGCAACGGCGCCATGTAGACCATGCTCGCCAGGGTCCTCTAGGGTGCTGTCGACTTCGAGGAGACCCTCTTCGTCTGCTGCAGCCTCTACTGTAGCGGCGGCGCTGGCATTGGGAAGCCCTTCAAGTTCGAGCCCCACCCGTTCCTCGTCTCCGCCATGGCCATCGACGTCCCTGAGATCAACTTCGGGAGGAGCATCGTTGACCTAACCACGCTTGTAAAGGAGTCCATGGATTGGAACTTTGAGGGGGTGCGGTTGCGTCAACGGGAGAAGAGCTTCCCGTTCTCCGGCAAGGCCCGGGGAGGGGAGCTCGTTGTCAAGCTCGGCTTCCAGATCATGGAGGACGGCGGCATCGGCATCTACAACCAGCTGGACCTTGAGACGAAGGTGAGCAATAGCGGGCACAGCTCGTCGGCTATCGCCAGGAAGCAGTCCAAGACCTCCTTCAGTGTCACGAGCCCGAGGACGTCGACGAGACTCGTGCCGGAGTCCGCCACCGCGACCTCGCCTTCGCGAAGACAGCAGCTCGACTACGACGAGATTGACGACTTCAGACTTGACGAGCCCGCGACAGCACCTCCATCGCGACGCAGATCATAGCCCTGGAGTCCATGATGATCGTCGCGGGCTCTTCAGAGGAGATGGGAATGAAAATATAAATTTTTCTTTTTTTTACGTTTTCGGATACATTCAATGAAGTAGGAGCATACGACTAAGTTTAAGATATATACATAAATATCAATAATACGAAGATATATATATTTTATGAAAAATTTAGAGGATATATATATATATACTTCTAATTTTTTTACTATATTCATTTGTCTCCTCCACGGTGGCTTCACAATTGTATTAGTAAATGTTGCTTTTTAATTTTTTTTATTTACTTCCAAATTATTTTTAAATTTTGCTCACCTACGTATATACCTCCAGCATCAGGATGCTAATCTCAGGTCCGACCGGTAACCACATTCAAAGAGAATTATCAGAGAGCTCATTGAAGTGGAAGACATTGGCTTGCCTTCACTGCTTTCCTCTTTCCCCACCCGTGAGGCTAACCGCTATATCATTGGTGCATTATATTCAGAGAGCGCTGAAATTAAAGGGGGTCTGGACAACGTGACCATAAATGCATCTTAGACTCCAGTATATTTCAAAAGATAAACATGTAATGGCTAGAAATGGATTCATACATAAATTGTAGGAAAAAGATTTTGAAGGGTAGATAATTGTTGAATATGAGACAGATGAGAGCTCAAGACTTGTAATATGTCAGAAATTTTGGCATACAAGATTACTCATCCCTCTTAAGAGGGTACTATCAGATTGCAACCTTGCAGTCTCTTCTCCACAAGATTCTATTATTCTTATCATCTTGCAGCACAATGTTCACTAGAAATTTACGCATGCAAATGAATAATGGTCCTACATCATCTTCAACTTCTTTTTGGTTTGCATCTGAATTCAAGCTCTAAATGGCAAGCGAAGGCTGTCATCCTGGGGTAGAGTTAACTGGAGACAAAATAGAGAAACTATGCTGGTTTAGCATTCAGCTGAATTGGACTCGAAGTTTTGGGTGGATGCAGCCTTTGATGACATTGCATTCTCTGTTCCATAGGGTTTTTATTTTAAGATTCTCTGTTTCATAGCTTTGAGTTTCTCAGTAATGTTGGCGTTCCCTGTTCATTTTGTTTCTCCAGGGTCACAGGTGCATGACACACCTAGCTTTCATTTTTCAAACGGGCTGTCTTGGCAAAATTTCCTTAAAATGGCCAAAATGGGGAGACGGTAGGAAGGTTTGCGTCTAGACTTTTGTGAGTTGATGAGTCATTTTGAGCTCTCGCCTCTTGCAATCTAATTTTTCTTATCTCTCTTCTCCTGTAGTTTGGCTTGGTTACATCACCCCAAAATCTTGTTATCTATTAGCTGCATCATAACTCTATCGGTTACCTGTCTCCATTCTAAGTTCTCTATTTCTACAAGTTCGCAATCACCTTGAATAGACCTAAACTTGTATTAGGCCTAACTTAGGTAGACCTAACATCTACTTAACTAGTCTAAGTTTGTATTAAGCATAGATTCAATGGTAGTAAGTTCTATTGAATTCATATTAGATTGTTAGGTTAGGCCTGCTTATCAACATAGTGAATAAATACACTAATGTCGAAGTGCTAATTACCTGTGCTGTGAAAGCGATGAAGTTGTTTGTGTACTTTTATGTTTTGAAGTTCTGTTGGATTTTGAATATTTTCTGCATGTATGTCGGGAACTCCCTCCCATTTGCCAGTAGTGCATAGACAAGTTTAATGGATCTAAATTCATGCATCTAGCAATTATTAGAATATAAAAATTATCCGAAATTTGACCTCAAATAGATATATTAATCTATTGTATGCTTTTCCCGGGATTTCCTCGATATATTGTCGGCATGTTGCTGTGGCATGCCCTTCTTGACATGATGAGACAGCATTACAATGGACAATTGGGACCTCCCTTTTGCTGGGGTGATAATTCCGCAAGAGGTACGGAGTAGTAGCAAAGGTATGAATGCAACCTATTTCTTTTCCTTTGGTGCTTATTTTTTTATCATCTGCTTATGAATGGTCATCTTATCCGCTTGTAAAAGTTACGTGCCTGCAGGTATTCTGCTCAAAATTGTCGCTCTTATCATTTTTCCTTTCACGTTGAACTACTTTTACTTCACATATATTTTTGCCATGTCTATCATATGCTACTTATGTCTGCAGGTACCCAGATAGGTAAACTGCACCGTGGACATCAAATCCCCACTAGGGTGAATTCCCTGTGATCCCTCTGATCTGGGATATCTTAACCTTGAATTCCCTGAGATCTTGATGTTCCCCGTCATACTAGGCCGTTGCTCCTATGACTCAAGAGTCTGCTGAGTTACTTGTCGTAGTAGAGTTGGTGCAGTGCTTCGATTCCAAGGCAACTCCATGCATTCGACGCACACATAAGTAATTCCATGTAATCTTGTGTGGATCTCATTGTCTCCTCTCCTCCATGCATGGGATCAAGGGGTCCAGACAACCATGTGAAGATTTGGAACTCGTGGAGAGGATCCTTCTTCCCCTTGATGATGGCGCGAGGAGAGAGATGGAGTCATAGAAAATTAGAAAATATTATTGTAAACTCAACTCAAGAATAAACTTGATATCCTTCTTTTATAGAGAGATAGTCACTATAATGAACTTGTAAAATAAGAAACAAATCAAATCAGAAAATCCTAATCTTAACTTAAACTTTCCTAAATCTCATTAACTTGACAACTAAGAAATCAAAATATCTCTTAACAAAACTTGTCACATGTGATACAAAATAAACTATAACTTACTACACTAAATCCTAAACTTCATGCACCCAATAGTAGGCCAACTAGACTATGTAACTTGACATTGCCATGTGGCTTTTGATTACTGAAGTGGCTTTTATTCCATGCTAACATGCTCTCTCAAGTCAAAGTTGGAGATGGTGAAGACTTGCCTTCAAAATTTTATAATATAACGGCATGTAATCTCAAGTTTTATGGTAAATGCCTTTTTTCTAAGAAAAGCTTTCATTTTGGAGGAAAATAAAAGTTAGATAAGAGAATCCTACGAGTGAATTACATTGATTGCAATATATTGTTTAACGAAGAATCAATTTTTCTTTTGAATATTTCTCATTCTCCTATTTTTTTTATATTTATCTTTTTAAAAAATATATGTAACTTATGTTAAACCTTTTAGTTGCCATTATTGTCTTAAACACGGTGGTTGAGTAAAAACAGGTATGTATTAACCTTATTAATTCAATCAATCATTACTCCCTGTACCAGCATCGATTTCTTTTGCTTTCTACTGGGCTAAGCTACCAATCGAGTGGTGCCTGTTGGAAGGAATAGGTTGGACTGCGAGGTCCAAGTTGACACCTCCGCTCTCTACTGGGCTAAGGTTGGGCCCCCTTTTTATAGACTAACGTTTCTCATGTTAAAATATTGATTTGCACTAGGTCGGTAAATGCTCATCAAGTTTATGATGATCAAATACCTCGCAGCAACCCTTATTATCAAATTTCCAAACTAACTGTAGGTTTATGCAAAAGGAATGTTGGCAATATGTGGAATTTTGTAGGGAATAATGAATTTAAAAACATCTAGTGGATGGGCTATAAGATTTTATGTTAATTTTGATAACATCATTATCTTTCAAAAAAATAAGTGACATTATTAGACGAATTTTGGATTTAGAAAAATGACTTTTGTAATTAGAATGTAAAGGTTTCTATCTCAGTGGGAGTGTTTGTAGGTTGGGTATCCACTTCATTCTTATTTGATCTGATCTGATTAAATCTTAAGTGAGTCATGATTCGAATGGATCTACTCATATGAAAATGCAATGATATCTAATTATGTTAAATTGGTTCATGAATATTCCTCGGGTATTCGATTGATTAATTTAGTAAAAATATAAAATTATAAAGATATGAAATATAATTAAAAAAATTATAAAAAATAAATATATATAAGATAATATTCATTAAAATGATAAAATACTTTTATAAATATATAAAATGTATTTATTAAAAAATAAATTTATATAAAAAATAAAAAATAATAAAGATAAAGATAAAAATAAAAATAAAAATAAATCTCATATCAATAAATCTTTACTATTAATAGTAATAATCATTCTTTTTTTCTTTAAAAAAAAATGTAAATTTTAAGCATATAACAATATTTTCAAGATGGGGTCGAGGAGAATGTGCACGACTACTGGGTTACGTACGCACTAGCGACAATGAGAAACAGTGCATGGGCATCACGCATTGTCGGGAAGGTGTGTGTGATTGAGGATGGTGAGGAGGGGATTTGTCATGTTGAAGGATCGAGAAAGGAAAGGAAGCATTGAAGTACTGAAGTTATCATGGCGAGTCTCTCTCTAATGGCCATGTCATGTTCCATATCTTCTACTCGGTCCGAGCTCCGTGACCTCAAGTGCTTTGCCTTTGAGTTCGATCACGTTCGCGACCTTACAAGTTGGATCAAGTCTGGATTTGTCGGCTCAGGGAGCCTCGACGTCGCCCCTGTCGACGTCGACTGCGACACAACCTCTTCCACCTCTCGACCCTCGTCCTCGGCTAGTAGCCCCCTCTCCCCGATCCACCTGAAGAGATAAGGGTTGTAATGGCCAATGAGTTGGGTTTGAGCTGTGAGCACAGTGAAAATTGATGAAAAGAGGGTCACAAGTTGGTTTAGTTGGGTCACAAGATTGTCAATATAGATGGATCATGGATGAGTCATATGACGGGTTAATGAGTACCCATAGATGTCTTGACAGGTATCCAAATGGAGACTCGAGAAGTAACAAGTCATCCATATTTTATAAATAGATATCCAACCTAATGGATAAAAAATGATAGGTTGGGTCAGGTATCCAAGATTAACAGAATTTTTGAACACTCTTAAGTGGGAGAAATAGAATAAGAATGTTAAACGAGGGGTTGGGAAATAGAATGATTGGCTTAGAGTTTTTTTTTTTTTATTTGTTCGTTTCCTTTTCTTCCTTAGATCAACCCGGAGATGCACACACTGGCTTATCAGAAAACTGTTTTTTATATTAAGAACGGTTCTGAATTATCTCAACATGTAACTTCAGGAAACTCTGTTACAAAATGGCAAATGAATTTTTGTGAAATGTTACAATTTCTCACTACAAATTAGGTACTACCTCGGAAAAGAATCTCGGGCATTAATTTCCATAGTGACCTTCATTGTGAGGATTGCAATACATGCGAGACCTGAAATTTTTCTCGATCCTTAATCTTTCATGTCTCTTCTGCTGAAACAAAAAGGGCTCGTATGAGTTGTCCATTAGCTGTGCACTTTCACTTTATTTTTTGATCCCTCACTAAAATAAATGCGAGGCCGGTAAGTTCCGTAAAGTGGAATTCTTTGGCTTATAGGGGAAACTCAAAAATTTTATCCGCGTATGGATAACAAGAAGCATGCGTCCCTTTTTAATGCACAAGGGATTTTTGCTTTTCTCCCCTTTTTATCCATCTCTTGCAAGACATGTTTAACCTTGTAGGATCTTGAAAGGTATGCTTTGTCCTCATTGTTGGATATTGGTAAGATCTAGTGAGGTCTACCGTTTTCAATTATAATTCGAAGAAGAAAAATAGCAACAACCATTGCTTTTCATGGTAAAAGTCCACATATTAGTTGTAACTATAATGGTAAAAATATGATACAAGCTTTGATTGGACGTTTCGGGTCGATCGTAGCCCTCTCTCCTTTCGGTTCTTCTCATCCATCCCTAGGACCTCTTTATCTCCTTTGACAGCTGCAACGACCCGATTCCCGAATCCTTACGAGACACGAGAATCGGACCGATTCGACCAATCTCAAGACCTAGTTGTCCAACAGGAAAGTAATCAAAAGAGTAGTAAAATAAATCACATTCAGCATGAATATAACTAGCAGTAATAAAATACAACAGTAAGAAAAAGAACTACTACAGTATACATCACCACAACAGAAGGAAAATAAACATGTACATTACATAAAGTTTTCGATAAGTAAAGTACAGGGAGTAACAAAGAAAACTACTCATTACAGTGGAAGAAAAGTACAAAGAGCACTACAGGTAACTCTACTGGATCCTATTAGGCCCAGCGTCCTCTGCAGTTGTTGACCCTGGCTGCTCAACACCTGGTCCTGAAAAGTAACGAGTGTAACACGTTAGCGAAACGCTAAGTAGAGTGGCAACTAAAAGTTAAAGAAGCAGAAGAGTACACAGTAGCTGTTATATTTTTACTTTCGTTATCTACGTCTTTCTATTAATTCACTATTGATTTATTTCTTAGATCCTTCTCTTGATCTCGAATGTTTCTCGTGGGAACGATTTTGATTGCAGACTTTTCCGAAAAGTAGAAGTAACACGTGGTGCTCCCCTGGCCGGAAGAGTCCCCCGTGGTGGTTCTACCCTCAGTCAACCACCCCAAGGTCACTGACAGACGTAATGGTGACTACGGCACGCGCGATAAGCGCACGGGTAGTTAACCCGCACTGGCACGCGGTCAGTCGTTTCCGTTAACGGGTGCACCCAAAGCACAGCACGGAACCAGTATAGGGTAGAGCTCTCTCGGTAACAGGGGTCCTACCCCTCCACAGTCCGCGCACCCTCGCTTGACTACCCTGGTTTGCCCAGTGGGCCTAACAAGTCGGTGTTGGAGGGCTAGCAGAACCTCGAGGCCCGTGGGGCAGCTAGTGCTCTCCCTACACTAGTAGCTCTCCTCGATACTACGTACTCGAGGGCCAACAAGTCGGTGTACAGTGGCCAAACCCACCTCGGTCTTAACCTTAGGGCGGCAAGCTCCCCTTTACACTAAGAGGTAATGTGTGCTCTCTTTGGTACCACGTACCCAAGAGACAATACACTTCCACGTTTCACTTTCTCAGTTCCATTCTATTCTCTTTCCAGGAGTTCTACTCCTAATTCCCCGTAGGGTTTATGTCCTTTTGGTTTGGCCATTTTAGGGTTCACCGTTCCAGTTTTACGTTCATACAACCCATGTTCTCCATCATATTTCTTCATTCACAACAGGCAGCTATTAAATCAATTTACAGGCAGTTATTTTTTCCTTTCCACTTTTCCAAGACTGCAATATTTATATATTCCACTAGTTTTCCAGTCCTAGGATTTATGCCGTACCTCAGGATCTATCATTTAATCTAGTTTTTCAGTCCTAAGATTCATGAAATACCCTATGATCTATCATTCAATCTAGTTTCTCAGTCCTAGGGTTCATGCAATGCCCTAGGCTCTATTAATTGTTCCACAATTGTATCAAATTTTGGTAAGTAAATTAAAAAGCCACTCTACCAGCGAAACCGGGAGTACTGGAGGCGTGGTCAGCAATCCCGCGCGCCTCCGTAACCCCCAAGACTGCAACGGAACGGGGTCCTAACACAAGGATCAATCACAAAGAATTTCTCAGAACGGTGTACAATTACTGTAAACGGATAGATGAATTTATTCTGGAAAGGACGCAACTCGAAACGTGGAAAACAGACTCCGAATAGGCCCTAAACAGGTCAAAAACGACGAAACTGTCTAAAATCAGACGTCTAGAACTTCTTCCAGATATCTTAAAATGTCGATCATGCCATACCTTCTTTTGCGCAGTCCTTCAGACGTCCAAAAGCTCGCTGGATCATTTGAAGTCAGTTTCCAGACGTCCGATTGTCACCCCGGATGTCTGGAGGACCTCTCCGTCGTCTGGTACTGCGGCCAGAGGTCTGATTCATGTGGGATGGCGAGCCCTCGCGTCCTCCCGAGCAGAACCTGCGCACACACACTCCTGCTCTCAGTACGACGAAATGCAGAAAAATCGCAGCGGGCGGCTGCATGGGCGTACACGCGAAAAGGAGAAGGTAAGAAATATCTCTTACTTGTCAGACGTCTGGACCGTCCTCCAGACGTCTTCACCGTCGTCTGGACGTAAGTGCAGATGTCTGATTCTGGAAAATTTTCCAGAACCAGAACCCGATTCGCTCTCCGCCTGCGACGCACGGTCGCGCCGCGCCTCGTCCGCCTGCTGCCCGAGCTGCAGCAGCTCCTCCGCGCTACCCCACGCTCGCCGTCCTCCCGCCGGCCGGCTCTAGCAGCCCCGGCAAGCTTGCACCTTCACGGTCGGGCTTCTACTTCCTCTCGCAGCAGCTTCTCTCCCCACAAGCTCGCAGCAGCCACTCTGCTGCTCTCTCTCGCTCGTGCTCTCGCTAGCAGGGAGAAGGAGAAGATGGGTGGAAGGGAGTGGGGTGGCGTGAGGGAGAGGAAGGGTATATGTGGGCACGAGGGGGGCTCTGCAAGTCGGCAGGGGAAGAAAGAAAGAGAAGAGGGCGGCTGGGAAGTCAGTCTGCGCGCGGCGGCTCGGAAGTCAGTCTGCGCGCGCCTGCGCGCAGATTCGCTCCTGTACTCATGTAAAATTAATTTCAAGACGTCTGGGAAGGCGTCCCGAAGTCTGATCATACATCTGGGCCAACTCCTAGACGTCTTAAAGCGGTCTTGGTGCCTCGGGTCTTAACAACAGCGATATGCATGGTCGTCTGTGATGGCAGTCGATGTTGGTGAGGCTTTGGCGACCACAGCGGTGAGGGAAGTTGGCAGCCGTCACGAGCGGTGGTGAGTCTTTGTTGAGGCTTGTCCGGAGCAGTAGGCTCCTCGATGTTCGACATGCTTTAGGTTGTGCACGTGGTGGTGAGGGTGTGATGTGGCGGCGGTGGGCGTTAGCAATGGTGGAGAGGCTCAATGGCATCGACGTGCTGGCGACGAAGGTGTGCGCGGTGGAGGCAATGGTCGACGGTGGTGTTGCCTAGGTTTATGTGCAGGATGTGGGTTGTTGTGGTCTGTGTTGTTGCTTGTTTGTTGGTGCATGGTGTGGTTCGTTTTTTTAAATTTTTTTGGTGATGTCGTGTTTTGTTGGGGATCACGTGTGACCTCGGACCTCATATGGTGGAGATTTTTGATGGATGTTAGGGGTCGAATTCATCCTTTGGGTTATCTTATTTTGACTCTTTTTAGCGCATTCTTCGAGTTTATTCTTGTTGGCACTTGCCGTATTTACGAGCGTGTGATTGCTCTTCTGTGGGAGGTTGTCCATTCCCGATCTCGAGGCACTTTCTTTTTATTTTTCCTTTTTTTTATTATCTGCTATTTTTCTAAATTTTGACCTCCTCCCATTTTTACGAGGCCAAACCTCCCACTATAGAGGACGTAGGGGCTTTTCTTCTCTCCTTTCTGGCTGCGGTGCGTTTCGTTGCATCGGGTGCTTCTCCATTTGATGAAATTATCTTTTTCGAAGAATAAAGAAGTTGTAACTGTAATGTAAAAATTACTGAGAGTTGACTCCCTCGTGAGAAGCTTTGCCATGATACTGGTGCTATCATCTCCTCAATGATGCTTGGGATCTCCCCCGGAAAATATACTTTGCATTCTCAATTGAGTACTTCTGATCTATATCACAAGATTGATCTTAATATCGTTGGAGAAGTATTGGTAATTGGTGGCATTTCTTAGGGAAGAAGGAAGTGGGGTGGATAGGCGGTTGGCATCATACAGATATTTAAATGAAATTTAATTGCAATGGAATCATTTCTTTTAACATTTTCTATCAAAGATCAAAACTATGTAAACCATAAGTTAACCTGAGAAGTATTTCTGGTTAACCACACAATTTCACGAGGGATATACGTATGTGTGGATTTTTCTTTTTTGTAATAAATGTTTTTAGCATAAAGATCTTGGGTTGAATGCTTGAATTATAATTTGGTGTTCTTTTGGAATTTTTATACAATGCCCTACATTCTTATAATTACATAAATATCTCTATAAATCCTTTCAGGTTGACAAATCAGTAACCTGCCTCCGTCTCAACCACTCCCTTTCTCTGCCACTCTGATCACTTTACGGAAGCCAAAATCTGAATTATTAAGGGGTTGTTTAGACAGATCCAAGCATTGGGCTTGGGTGCTTGAAAAGGTTGTATATTTCTGCGTTAGTAAATTTGCATTTGCATTTGTGACTTTTATTTCAAATTGTAGCTTCTTAGTCTTATAACATTATCAAAAGCATCCTCATGAGCCTCGGAGCCACCATATGGGTTATTGGTGGCCATCAAAGAGTTTGTTAGCGTAGGGCACGTAACATAGCTACTAGCAACTCATCATAAGGGAAATGGGGTTGGACCTTGTAAGTGATTGAAGGGACTGACTTAATGATTTACAAGCAATCGCAAGAGAGATGAAGTTGGTGAACTAATTTCATCGTAAGGGATATACATTTAGGGGAAGATGGTACTTTTAACTCTGCACTAGTATTAGCGAAATTACAAGATTTCTCCTCCTTTCTTGACTTGCCTCTCTCTCTATTTATAATTATAAAGAGTGTTATTACAGCTGGGCAATCTTATGAGATTTTCTTTACGGTTTTGTCATGTTCCTTGATAAGTCTGTTGACAGAGCTGTCTATTGTCAGAATATTAATTGTTTTGGCAATGCCATGATTATTGTTGGTATGCTGTTACCGTCCTTTGTTGACTTTGGTGTCGCTAGACCCTCAGATGAGGTTGAGTTTACCTGGATCCGAGTCTGCTTGAATTGAGGTGGGTCGGGCCAGGTCGGGTCTACCTGTTTACACCAAGCCTGAGTGTCCAGGTCTTTATATGTGCTACGTGCGAAGTTTTAAGTCTGATGGTACTTTTTACCTCTCATCATATGCCCCCACTCTCTAGTGGGCGAAAGCCGGTGAGAGAGTAGTAAGCGTACTTAAAACTTCGCAGTATAGTATGCTTCAAAATGTTATCTCAGCTATATTAAAGTTGGTGGCAACATTTGTAATGAGGAAAGTTTTTAGGCGCTTTGTTGCCAGCCTTAACAGGTGGTACATTGGCTTTAAGAGGCGACGATATTTAGGAAACGTGAGTGCAAGGGCCCAATATTTTGTTAACCTTAAGATGTGGCTTGCTGGCCTTAAGAGGCGGTAATGTGAGGGAACGGGAGCATAAGGGCTTGATGTTTTGCCGATCTTAAGAGGTGACTTGCCGGCCTTAAGAGGCGGCATTGTGAGGGAACGCGAGTGCGATGACCCGATTTTTTGACAACCTTAAGAGGTGGCTTGCCAGCCTTACGATGTGGCAATGTGGGGACACGATCGCAATGGCCTAATTTTTCGGTAACCTTAAGAGGTGGCTTACTGGCCTTAAGAGGCGTCAATGTGAGGGAATGTAAGTGCAAGGGCTCAATTTTTTGCCAACTTTAAGAGGTGGCTTACTAGCCTTAAGAGGCGGTAATGTGATGGAATGTGAGGTGCGTCTGCCTTAGTTCCTGTCGGCCTTAAGAGGCAGCTTGTGAAAGGAGTGAAGGCAGACTGATGCCTGGTCCCTGCTAACCTTAAGAGGCGACTACCAGGTAAATGGTGTGACGTAAGCATCACCTTCTGCAAGTGATGGCCAGCCACTGCGGGAATTGGGTCTTGCCTTGGGAGTGACAAGATTAGCATTAATTGTTGTTATGATGATGCGAAGGCCTCAAATGTTGCGCCTGCCATTGGTGGGATTGCTCTTTCTACGATGTTTGATATGTGCATAGGGAGCATTTAATGCCCATGATGATGGCTGAGGTATTTTTTTGCTCTTGCCGGTATATTTGGAATCCGCGTCGAATATAGTGAGATTTGATTTTTTCGGAATGTGCATCCCGCAAGAGGGGAACCGCACTCCGTGGGGGTTATATATAGGGGTGGTGGGTCATAGTTAATGCCCCCACTTACTCTCAATTGTCGTGATAGCACTGTGTGTGGTACTCGTCCTCATCGGCATGTTGTGAGAGAGTGCCCTTCATCGAAGAGCCTTCACCTCAAGCTTTTTTAAGGGAAGTGTCATCATGTCGGGACTTGTTGATAAGGGTAAGTCCATTGTTTCCTCTCTCGAAGGCTCTGTTGAGACAAGGGGTTTATATATTTTTTCGTCAGACTTTCGTAGCCAGTTCTCAATTTAGTCTTTTTTTGGAGGAGTACGGGCTTGGTGGAGTGTCGTTCCATGCTTGTGGATGTGAGACCCATCTATGCTCGGATGGGTCGAAGGATATGTTTATAATATGTAGATACGCTATAGAGCATGGTCTACGGGCACCCATGAACCCCTTTTTGTTCCCCTTTCTTTTCTTTTACCATCTTGCCTTTTTACAACTTAGCCTTAACTGTTGGTTGATTTTAAATGCTTTTACCGCCATTTGCTTGCACTTTTGGATTGTTCCCCACCTCGTTTTATTCCGCCTTCTTTTTGGGCTAATGCCCCTAAAGGTGAAGAGGGGTAGGCCTCCATCTAGCACTTACATCCTCTACAGCCGGCAGATCGGATATCGAACAGTGGACCTCCTTGAGAGTTTGAAGGATCCATACCACCATTTCTTTTGTCTTTTAAATATCGAGGACCTTGGCGTTCTTTATACCTGGCAAGGTCCGCCTGAGAGGGACCAACCGCCTCGATCCAAGGAGCTTGACCTGTCTGTGTGGGTAGACATGGACAAAATAATTAAGTTTGGTCCAATCGACTGATTAAAGCTCAGGTGGAAGGACATTCATAAGGCCTTGTCATGGGTGGCTTACTCGTTGCCCACACCATGTAAGTATGGAGGAGGTAATAGTTTTTGCATCGCGTATTGCATCTGTTGGCTACTTAATAATTCAATGTTTTGGTCTTGTTGGTTGCAACTTTTGGGTGGTTCTCTCGGTTGGATACACCCAGGTGTCGAGGTAGTGGTTCAGCTCGTCGTGGGTCGTGGCACGGCAAGGAAGGAGCAATGGAGATTGGGGAGAGGAGGCCCATGGAGCGGGGTGAGGGGAGTCATCATGTTCATCAGAAGGGGCTGAAGTGGAAGGACAAGGAAGAGGAGCCGGAAGTCCCCTTACAGCGTCCCCGGAAAGGCTATCGTTTGGAACTTCTGCGAGAGGAGTTGGAGACATCCTCTTTGCGGAATTTGGACGAGGCTGAGGGAGAGCATTTGTCCTCCGCCTCGGTGGAAACCATGGGGTTGTTCGGGCTGCCCGAGGCCATCATATTGAGTGACTCCCTGCCGGAAGCACCTTTATAGGTGACCCGTACGGGGGGTACTGTTGGCATTCCAGCCCCATCGAATTCTTCGGGTGCGTTCGCTTTGCTGTTTCAAGAGGTGGCTGTTGGCGGCGGTATTTTTGCCTAGTCTTATTATAGGTGGAGCTTCACGAGGGTGAGGGTCTTGGTGGGTCTGCTCGGTCGAGGGGGGGGGCTTGGGGATGATTGGCTGGATGGTGGGGTCTGTTACTAGATCTGTTTTGGAGCAAGGTTCGAAATACCGATTTCGATGCTGTGCCGATGAATTCCAAGTGTGCATTTCGTGGGCATGCCGAGGGCATGCCGTGGAAATGCCCGTTTTTCGATTGGCATGCCGATGAGCATGCCGTGGGCATGCTATGGGCATGCCGATGCATACCAACAAAAATAGCAAAAGTAATTAAAAAAACCAATAGCAACCTAGACATGGGCACTAATTTCGCCAGCATGCCGACCATGCCGACGGCATGCCGACTAAATCCCTGTAAATCGACGCTTTCTTCATGTTGGCACGACCGTTGCTCGGAAATGCCCTTGCCGACGGCATTTAAATCAATGTTTTGGAGGGGGCTCGTGGTGGCCTCGCACTCGGTCGGGGGGTGCTGCTTCGGCCGGGGGCGTCGAGTGATACCCTTGCCTTAGAGCAGTAGGTACTAAGGCATCTGAATGATGCCTTGTCTTGGACTACCTCGGAGCCGGGGGCATGAACTTCAACCACGTCTTTTTCCATTGCATGTGCGCGGTAAGCTTTTGGGGCCCCCCTTTTTTGGCCTAGAGCTTTTTAACCTAATGCACTTGTGGATTGCAGGTTGAGGTGATTGGGACCTCCGTTTCGCATGATGGTGCTCCCCCAGGCCCCTTTAGATCGGCTGGTGATGTTCTTGCAACAGACATGGCCGCCAAATGTGCAGTTACGACCAAGGAGGAACGACGGAATTTGCTTCGCCAAGTGGCGGGACTGTTGCTGCATGGGAGGAGTTAGAGAAGACAGTGGGGGGAGGCCATGCGCTGAATTTGTTCCTAGCAGCAAGCAGCCAGCGAAGTGGGTTGGCTGGAGGATGAATTGAAGAAGGCTCACCCTATTCTGATGAAGGCCCTCCATGTTGGCGAGAGGCTGGAGGAAAGCCTTATTGAAGCTCACAAGATTGAAGTCGTGGCTTTGGAGGGCTTGTGCGAGCCCCTCTCAGCCCACTTGTATCCATGCCCATTCTTTGAAGGAGGTGCAAGTGTTCAAGGCCAAACACTCCTCACCTGTAGACGGGTATAAAAGGGCTCTTGAGGAAGAGCGCATCTGCCTGAGCACCTCGATTGATAGACTTGCTTCTATGAGGGCAAGTTTGGAAAGGGCAGAGATGACTATAGGTGACTTGAGGGCCAACCTCGACAAAGCCTAGTAGCTCGCGGAGGAGAGGGGCCATCGAGTGGTAGAGTTGGAGGATGCTGGTCAGGCGGAGCTGGATGCAGAGACGGTGATGGCGTTTTATGCCGATGACCCGTCTATGGAGGTGAACTGGGAGGAAATCTTGAAGGAGATTGAGAAGCATACCCTGGCTGCCGTTTGGTCCCTTCTTGCGGGGAAGCATATTTCGGTGGAGTTATGTAACTAGTCTATAGACCAATTTTTGTCGGAGTATGAGCGTCAGAAAGTTGTTGATCTCATTGTTGATAAAAAACTCGTGGGGCTGTCTGCTGATCAGTCGGCTCCTAAAGGGGAGGCAAACTAGCCGGGATCGTCTGGGCCGTCGACTCGTCTTTCAGGGTTATCAGCCTGCTCCGCTTCTCGCCGGCACTCGGGAAAGATATTTTTGGGCCATGGGAGGGGAGTCCCTAAGTTGTTTTGGTGTTGCTGTTCTGTTTTTTTTTTTCTTGTAACAGGCAACACTATTTTTGAATAAATGGAAAAATTTTTATGCTTGCTACTTGTCTGTATTCATAGATGATACACACATAGTCGACTCTATGCCAAGTGCGAGGGATGCTTTTGCTGCCTAGGGTTCGTAATTCATAGAAGTCTCCTGGACTGTCTTTACGAACTTCGTAGGGATGTTCAGCCTCCCTTCTGACTTGTTTGGCATGGAACCAGGTCTTCTTATGAGAATGTCCGCTTGGGTATGCACCTATTATAGGCAGCAGCATTCGCTTTTCTTGTGAAGCCTTGTTCCTTAGTTTGTCTAGGAGATCTAAGGATAGGCACACCTGGTAGTGGGGCGATAAAGTTATGTTCTGTAGGCAGGCATGACTTGTTTTGACAGGTAGCTGGACTTTGGAGTCCCTTGGCAAGTCCTGTAGCCCCATAATTTGCCTGGCAGTTCTCCCACCCATCTCCCTTTGGTTGAATCTAGCTAGTGTTCCAGTGCTGAGATGGTGGTGCGATTGGTTATCTGCACTCGTTTGTTTGCCTGGGGAAGTCCTACGATCGTAAAGTGTAAGTAGATACTCCAGTTGGTGCAAAATTCTTTGAATATTTTCATGTGAGTTGGGTGCTATGCATGAATCGCTCCTGAGCCAGGATCGGTGGGAAAATGCCAATGAAGTCCATGCCCTGTTTTGCTAAGGGGATGGATGAGACTATAGGCATTAATTTTTTGAGGCGGCAAGTGGTGCAAGGTGGTGAACCTTTATCACTTATTACACTTGTGGATGAGGTCCTTGTAGTGTTACCTTATTCGGGGCCAGAGGTAGCTCGGCTCCGTAGGCTCTTCTTGAAGGGCTTTGCGTTGCTCCTTTTGTTTGGCAGCACAACATTGGGGGGGAGGGGGGATGAAATACCCCAGCTTGTATAGTTGGCGTCAAGATGGGCGTCATCTAATAGATTAATTGCTCTTATCGTGAACGTCTTGAGAGCGAGTACAGTTGGCCCTTTAGGGTCTGGAGGCAGATATCCTCCCCATGTTCGTGAGGAAATGGTAGGAGAAAGCCTGGTTGACGTGTCCACTAGGGGGTTGTCAGCTCTTGGTGCCTGCCTGATCAAGACAGTCTTAAAATCTGCCTGCTCCTCTCTAGCCTTATTGGGTACAGGACCATATTTAAATCTTGTGCTTGATATCCTCTGTTTATTTTGCTGGCGACCAGTTGGGAGTTCGCGTAGATTTCCAGCGAGGTGAAGCCTTTGGACTTGGTTACCCGGGGACACCTGCAAATATGACCTCGTACTCCGCCTAGTTATTGAATGTAGGGGCATCTGATTTGATGACATTCTTATGAGTTGTGCCATCTGGGGCGGTTAAGGCTATCTAGGCCCCAGACCCAGCTATTGTAGACGAGTCGTTAATATACAGTTACCAGGTGAGTGTGAGGGAGGCGTTCGAGTCCGTAGATTCCATTGATTCTTGTCCTTTAGTGGCTTCTGTCGGCTGGTACCTGACGTTGAACTCCGTTAATTCCTTAGCCCATTTGGTCTGTCTTGCTGATCTCGTGGGCTTGCGCAATTTACGCCGTAGGGGATAGTCTGACAGGACCATTATAGTACGGGCTTGGATGCATGGGCGTAGCCTCCTGGCTGCGACAGCTAGAGCTAGCCCTAATCTCTTGAAGGTCGCATATTCAGCTTCCGTACCTTGATAGGTTTTGACAGAGCATATGGGTCACTGTGCTCCTTCCTTTTCTCCAGCCAAAATGGCTTAGACGGTAGACACGGGGGTTGTCGAGTATAGGGAAAGGACCTTGTAAGGCTTAAGAGCCGTCGAGGGAGGGGGGGGGGCTTCTGAGTGCGACTTTGACTTCCTCTAAAGTTTCTCGGCAACGAGGAGTTCAGCGTGCAACAGCATAGTCTTTGCCCTTTCTTATGTACTTGAAGAAGGAGAGGCATTTGTTGGTAGATCGAGACAAGAGCCAGCCTAACTAGGCGATTTTGTCGATCAACGACTACATCCCTTTCAGGGTACACAGTGGTCGTAGGTCCATGACTGCTTGGATCTTGATGGGGTTGGCTTTGATCCCTCTTAACCTCGATCTTGACTCGCTATTGGTGCTGGCGGGACTGGAGTACTTAGGAACTCCCCGCATCCTTAAGATGTAGCCCACAGTATGAAGTTGGGGTTCCTCGTACGTTGTCGACACTCACAGGGGGCCCAAGGTTCGCTCTAGTTGGTGTACCCACCAGCGGCCTGTCCTGTGTGGGTGGCGTGTACTTTGTCGGGAATGCAAGGGGGTTTTTCAGTCCTGGCATGTACTAGTAGGTGGGCAGGTGGGGAGAAATAAATCTCTATTTTATGAAATAGAATCATTTTTCTACTTATCTTATGCCAACACGCCTGTTCGATTGTGTGGGTGCTCGTCTTGATATTCAAGTGATGCTGTACCAAGGATGAGTCGACACCCAGAGGGTCATTGGCAAACCAGGAGCCCCCCCCCCCCCCCCCTCAGAAGGGTCGTTTGGCAATCCTACTAGTGCCAAACTCATCCTGGGCTTCTGAGTAACTCCTAGGCCTTAGAAGGATCAAAGTCTGTTCGACAATCCTAGTAGCATTGTAAGAGAAGAGCTGTTCAGCTGCGGCTGAAGGGCCTGGTTGTAGTGCCGAAGTCGCTGGTGGATTGGCTGGGCTCCCCTTTGCTGGATCGCCTAAACTTGGATCCTCTTCTTTTCCTGATTCTTTGTTTTTTGGGGGACTTTAGCTCTGCGGATCATTCTAGCTCGATCCTCAGGAGCTCACGCTCAGCCGTCAGATCCCCATGTGCTATCTTTATTTCTCGTGGGGAGTGGAAAAGTATGAACTGGAGGGGATGAGGCGAAAGGTGTGCGTAGACAGGCGGTCGAAGATGCTGTCACCGCCTTCGCTAGGAGGGATGTCGCTAGCAGCGGGTTTGGGAGTTCTGCTGGATCAGGCGAGGAGGCGAACAGTCGGGGCATCACTCACTTGAGTGTACCCCTCTTGTCCCACTGAAGAGTAGGTAAGGCACTCGAAAGGGCTGGTTTAGGAGAAGTGGCTCATCGGCCTGGGGCGACGTTTACCCCAAAGATTACTCCAACCTTTGTGCTGGCATATTTTGGTGACAGGAGGCGAGTATCTTGGGGTTACGTAGGTATCCCCACCAGGACTTGGTAGTGATATTCTGCTGGAGGCAGCCAGGGTGACACTGCTGGCTTAGTTGGACGGGGTGTCGACCTGTCTGGCTCCCAGTCCGTGAGGAAGACTACATTGATCCTTCGGAGCTGCTAGGGCTTCTCATTAGGGTGGACTTCCGGACCCTTCATGGGCCCTTTGCTTCTGTCTTGGCTCTCATTTCGTTTGGCGACGTGAGCCAAGTTCCCATGCTGGACCTAGGACTCAATTTGGTTGTGCAGATCCTGGCAATCTTCCGTGGCGTGACTTTGGGCCTTGTGGTGCTTACAGTAGGGCCCGGTGTCAGCTTTTCTCTTCACGGACTTTGGTGGGAGCAATTGGTCCTTATCAGTGGACCAGACTTCCGCTGACATGTCTGCCTGGTTCATGGCCGGGGGAGTGTATTCTCCAAAGAACTCTCATCTTGTTTGATGGAGTCCATGGTTGCGACCCTTGGTGGGTCGGTCACTCTGTTGGTTAGGGAAGGTGGTCCTTCACTTGTAGAAGTGGCACTTCCGTGGATGGGCGTTGAAGCATGCTCGTTAGAGTCTCTCTTGCCTTCATTAGGGCTGGCGTTGCTGTCATAATCTCTGGTTAGTTGGCTGCGGGAATAGGAGTCGTTTTGCTTCGTGAACCTCACGGCTCTGTTCAGAGCTCTGCCAACTCCCTTGACGTGAAATTGTTGATGGCCGCCCAGTACTTCAAGTCAGGCATTGTCGCATCATGGGGCCTCTTGCTCTTGAAGTACTGAGTCTTAAACTGATCCAGATAGGATCAAAAGGACTCAGTCTTCCACTATCTGGCTTCCGATAGCTTCTTAGTGTTGCGCTTAACACTTTGTCGCCCGGCAACGTACGAATAGAACTTGTCAGGTTTTGGGAGTAGGCAATCTGTCCGGTTAGTAGATCGATGAACCACTAATGGACCATGCTGGACAGATATGACGAAAATACTTGATAGAGTATCCTGCCAGGGCAGCTGTGCACCGACATCACCTGGCAGGAGCTCCCAACAAAATTGTTGGAGTCCGTTGCTCCGCTGTACGGAGCCATAACTGGCCACTCGAATTTCTTAGGCAAGGTGGTCCGTCACCACTTCCTCTGCGAATGGGTAGGTGGTGATGCATGCGCACACGGGAGTATACCCTTCATTGCTCGGGTGACCTCGCGGACGATCTCTGAGATGGAGCCCCCATCGCCAAAAAGGGATTGAGCGCCTAAATGCTCCCCCGACAAAGGCGGGAGTGGAGCTTTTGGCAGGAGGAGGGGCGGGGGGGGGGGGGGGGGGGGGGGGAGCTTCGTCTTGTTGGTTACTAAGCTCGTGCTTTAGACCTTTGAGCCATTCACGCAGGCGGGCATTCTTCCTTACCGCATGCTGATGAGAACCTCGTCACAAACCCTAAACTAGCACCATTTAACCCTAATATGCAAGAAAAAGCTCCTACATAACTCTAGAAAGGCTTGGCTCAGAGAGATTCTGAGTTTGCAAAGAAAATAGAAACTAAGGGGTAAAAATGCAATTTCACCAATCCGATCTGAAAATAGGGTAACTCAGGGTCCAAACATAGGTTAAAACAACCTAATAAGAAGAAAAGTGAGATGAGATGACTCAATAAGGGCTACAGCAACTCCAAGGAATTAAATGACATCCTATAACCCTAAAAACAAACCCACTTCAATTCACGTGGTTCGAGGTAAGGTAAAAATCAACTAAACCCTCTAAAATTCATAGAAAAATAATCTCTAGGGTTTAGGACTTTCAATTTGGCCTTATGAACCCATTTTGACCTACATTGAGAACCATGCCCAATTAACAACTTAATTTGAGGTTTTACGTAAATTTACCAGTCAGACAAGGTTTAATCTAGAAATATAATTCACCATCAGAATCCTTAGGTCCTAATTAGTCATGTATAAAAACTTGGGCCTAAGAAGAAACCTTCTTGACCAACTTTACACTTTGGTCCTCATATATTTACTTTTTGGCCCTCAACTTTTGAACCCTCACATTTTGGCCCTTAACTCTCCTTCGTTCTTTACATTTAGGTCCCTCCTGCAAAACCTGAGCAGCGCCATGCTCCGGCGACCTTGCGCGGAGCATGGCGCCGCGCAGGGTGAGGGAGGGGCCCTGGCAAGTCAATGGGGGGTACCCTGCGTCGTCAGCTACCGCAGGGACACCCCCCTGAGTGCTGCGACCGCCCATACCGCCCGTGCGAACGCACGGACGGTATGGGTCTCCACTTCCGGCGTCCTCCGGCGAGGGAGACACGTCGTCTCCCTCCGCCCTCCTCTCTGATTCTGCCCCTATAAATACCCCTGTCGCTCCGCCGTTCTGAGGGAGCTCGGATCTGACGGAGACACCCCCTCAATTCCTCCCTTCCCACTCCGACAGACGCCCCTTGCTCCGGCGGCCTCTCCTCCTCCTCCTCGTCGCCCTGCCGCACTACCAGCAGCAGGGTTACCTTCCCTCGATCTTTCCGCACCACGCCGCACCCAGCTGGCGCCTCTCCGGCCCTCTCCTTGCCGCCGTCCCTTCCTCTGGGCAATTTCTTCTCCGTATCGACTGTCGCCTGCGCCAACCCCTCTTCGTCCAGCTTAGTAGGTGAACTTCTCCTCTTCCTCCCCTCTTTCTTTTCCATACTGAAAGCCCTTACTGTCGCCACCGATTTCCCACCGATCACCCTCACCTTCTCCACCTCCGGCCAAACTCCGACAAACCGCTCCCATCGCTCCAGCACCCCACACGGCTTGCCGACCTGTGCATAACCTCCGCCTCCTCACCCTGATCCTCTTCCGCCCCTCCACTTCCCACCAAACACACCCACTTCTCCGCCCGCAGTTTGACCTAGGGCGACCCTTTTGCTCCACCACGCCCACTGCAGACCCTCCGACCACCTTCGCCGTGCCACGACGAAGGTTCTCCGCATATCTTATTAGGCCGAGAGGCCGTGCTTCTGTGAACAGGTGTTGCGCCCGCCATCGCCATTGCTGAGCAGCGAAGCTCCTTCGACCTGCTGCTCCAGGCAACACCACGCCCAGGTCAGACTCCCAGGCTTCGCGGGGTAGCTTCGCGAAGTGTCAGGCTGCAGTTTGGGCGAAGCCCTCTCCCGAAGCCCTCGCGCGAAGTTCGGCTGCTGCTGCTTCCTCTACGCAGGCGCTCACATTGGGGTGGGACATTTAGTCCCACCTCGGAAGGCTTCGAAGAGGAGTGCCGATATAAGTTGAAAAAGTGCTGTAGGCTTATCGCCTCAGCACACGGGGTGAGGTCCCTCTCACACCGCTTCACCCGGCCCGTCCGCGAGCTCATCACGCGGATCTGGCCGACCCGACCCGACTTGACTGGCACTCCTCGCCCACCACCGCATGTCGGTGGGCCTGGACCCGGGCGCGACTCGTACCCGATTACCCGGTTGCTCTGGGAGAGCTGTGCTAAGAGCGAATTCAGAGAGAGTGAGACGCGGGGAGAGGGTAGAGTAGGTTTTGCCCTCTGATGCTGAATTCTTGAGCGTGCAGGCACAGGTGAAGAAGAAGAAGGGCTGCGGAAGAAAAAGAACTGAAGCGGCACTGTAGCATCCGCGGGTGAAGTCGTCTGATTGGAAAATCAGACGACGTCCTGAAGACAGGTGAAGACAAAGAAGAAAAGAAGAGAGAAGGAGCAGCCAAGTGAAGAAACAGAAAGCAGAAGAAGAAGAGAAGCAAGAAGCAAGAAGCAAGAAAAGAAGAAGAAGAAGATCTGAAGAAAAAGAAAGAAAACAAGGAAGAACAGAAGACAGAAGAAGAAGAGCACGGGGGGGGGGAAATCTGAAGAAAGCAGAAGAAGAAGAAGAACAGGAAGAACAAAAGCCAAAGAGGAGAGAAGACAAAGAGGAAGAAAGAAGAGAAGAAGAAGAAGCCAAACTTTCATCTCTCTCTCGCTCTCTCTCTTTATTTTTGTAATAGAACTTGTATATCTCTAGAATACAACTTGCTCTCTGAGTTCGACCTCGGAAACTCTTTTATTTTCCGAATAAAAAAAAAAAATATCTGTAATAATGGCAATAACTAGCTGTACTACAACGCTATTTCTATAACAAAAGCTAGTCACAACGCCGCTATCACTTTGGTGCCGTTGCCGGGGAGCAACGGCTATTCTAGAGGTAGACATTTCTGTTTCTTTTTAGTTCTAATAATCTCCTCTCTTTTGTGCAGCTACAGGAAATCAAGAAGACAAGCAACCGCACAACAACCACTCCGAGGACAGGTAAAATTTTTTTTTTCCTCTCGCTTTTAATCCCTAAACTCTAAAGAGGAAGAAAAAAAAAAAAACAAGCAATATAGGGCTAACCTGTCTTCTATACTTAGTAAACCATAAGAAGTTGCATGTTTTCAACCCATTATTCCTGCACACTATTAAGGGTATTTAGGGGCTAACACATTCTTGCTTGAGCCCTAATTACCCACCAAAGAACTAACTGGACCAAGTAGAGCCAACATAAGATTCAACATTAGGGTTTTAGAGACACACTACTTAAATCAAGAATGGAGAAAATCCAAAGGAAGTGTGCCTGAACCATTGATTGAACACACTTATTCAGAGAAACCCTAAACAATTGGCTCTCTAAACACTTGAACCCAAAAAAAAGAAAGGACCCAAAAGCTCTCAAAGGAACAAGAGGTAAAATTGACACCTTGGGTCAACCAACCTTAAAATTAGGTCACTTTCTCACTCAAAATACCTAAGAGTTCAAGTGTAACTTTAAGCACCCTGATCTTAAAACAAAATTGGTAGACTTAAGAGGTCAAGATCCCCATTCTGGTCTACCTGGAACCGTAGTGACAAGAGAGGTCGGGTGGGGGAAACCCTGTAACCCGTGGGGACGCTCTACCGTGTAGGGGTCTTTGCGGGACTCTCCCTCTCTGGCTGCCCAGGTAATTCTCAAGTGGTCGATCTTTCTGATCAAGGGGTCCATCTGCCCCGCACCTCTATAGTCACCCAACACATTTTTGGGTGTCTTGATTGGGTCCAGTACCTTCTAAACTCATCTCTTCCAACAGTGCATGTACGGTAGGAGGTCCTTAAGACCACCCTTAAGACCTCCTTTAGAAATTCACTCTCGTCAAGGCCAAGCCTCGACGCCCGTGTTTGTGCAGCAACCCCCTCACATTATTCTCTCTTCTGATTCAGAACCAAGTTCTTCTTCTTCCCCTATCATGGCTCAGCCAGTTGAGGAAGAAAACAATCTGGAGCACCAGCTCCAGCGACTCAACGACCTCTTCCAAAACTTTGTGCACCCTCCGCAGCGTCCCATGATGCGGGACTATTATAATCCTGCTGCGGTGGCCATCGAGCCTCGAGTCAGAATCCCGACTGGGGGACCTGACTCTGAGTTAAAGCCCAATATGATTCATGCTATACCTAAATTCCATGGGCTTAATTCTGAAGATCCCTTCCAGCACATCAAACAGCTAAAGCATCTGGCCCAAACTTTTAGGTCAGACGCACAAAATCGGGATATTCTTCTCATGAAGATGTCCTCCTTTTCTCTTATGGACAAGGCCGCCCATTAGTATCAAACTCAGACCCGGCTGATCAACAATTGGGAAGAACTTCAGTCCGAGTTCCTGAAAAATTTTTTCCTTCTTGGATGGACTAACGCCTTGCGCCATCAGATTACACATTTCACCCAACAAACAGGGGAACCTCTCCATGAGGCATGGGATCGTTTTTAGGATCTCATGAGAAAGTGCCCCCATCACGAAGTTCCTAAATGGGAACATGTCCAATCTTTTTACCAGGGACTCCGTGAGGACATCCGTCTTTTCGTCAATGCAACCTGCGGAGGAAATATCATGGGTCAACATGAAGACACCGTGTGGGAGATTCTCGAAAACATGTGCGAGAACTCCATCAACAATGACTCCATGGGATTATTCGACAGGACGAATACCCACGCAGCGACGAATCTTAGGGGAGCACACGAGACGCAGGGCCTGTCTGCATCAGTCGACTTGGAGTTAATGGCCAGTCGATTGGACAAGGTCTCGATTATCGAAAAGAAGGTGGATGAGCTGACTCAGCATCTGCAGCGAGCCACCTCTGCGCATAACCCTTTCGCACGGCCTCCTTCCACAAGGGAAACTGTGCAAAACATTCTCCATCGATCTTCTCCTAGGATGGACCCATCATCCGAATCTTTGCCCGGAGGTCCTTCCGATTCCTTCTACACCTGCCAAGGGAATTCCATTCCCTCTTTCTCTAACCCTCTGGAGGTTCCTCAGACCTACGAGGACCTCAACGCCATCCAGAATGACCCGTTCTCCAACACCTATAATCCTGGATGGCAAAACCATCCTAACTTTCAGTGGGCGGGAAATTCCCAAACCCAAAGACCATCCTTCCAACCCCGCCCACAACCTCTTTGTCCTTACCAGCCGCCTCAGCCTCGGCCCAACCATACTTACCCATCTGGGCTGAATCAAGATCAAATGTCCCTTATCCTTCAGACCCTGGCTGACATTCAAAGAACGAATGCGGCTATCCAAAAACAACATAAGGACGAACTTACAGAGGTCCGAAACCAATTGACCCAGTTGGCAAATTCTCGCCAGTCAGGTACTCTTCCTTCCCAACCTCTGCCTAATCCTAATAACGTGCCAACCCAGCGGCGGGTTATGAACCTAAACCCGGGCCATGCCCATATGATTTATCAGGCCCCCTCTGTTCCTTCACCCGACGGGATAGAGGCCTCCACTTCCTTTGCAGGTTACCAGCAGCAAGCTATCTTACCCAATCCCAACCAAAACCAGGCAGGACTTAATTCCGTAACAACTCGTAGTGGCAAGGAAACCCAAGACCCACCTCATCCAAACCACTCCAAGCCTAGTAGTGATCCCAAGCCTAGGACAGTAATCCAGGATGTCCCCACCCCTATCCCAGATCCACAACCTGGACCTATCCTAGAAGAACCACCCAAGATCCCGTTTCCTGAGGCCTTGACCAAGGGAAAGAAGACTACCAAACCCGTGGCTCCTGAGGAGGACCTGGTCAAGCTCTTTGAGCAGGTCCACATAAACATCCCTTTGATGGATGCAATCCTCCACGTACTAGCTTACGCACGATTTTTAAAGAATGTGTGTACACCCCAGCGTAAGCCGCGAACCAAGGGTGGGAGCCCAATTGTTCTGTCAGAGCAAGCCAGCTCTGTAATCCTCAGTAAACTCCCACCTAAGGCAAAAGATCCTGGTACTCCCCTGATTTCCTGCAAGATAGGTGACACCCAATTTGATAGAGCTTTGCTAGACTTAGGTGCATCCATAAACCTGATACCCACATCCTTACTTGACCATCTCGAAGAATCTGAGCTAAAACCAACCGAGGTGACATTACAATTAGCAGATCGATCTATAAAGTCACCAAAAGGGATCCTCGAGGATGTTATCGTAAGAGTGCGGGATTTCTATTTCCCAGTGGACTTTATAGTCTTAGATATGGATGCGCCTAAAAATCCTAGGGATACACCAATCATTCTAGGGAGACCTTTCTTGGCTACTGCTAGAGCCAACATCAGCTGTGAGGAGGGCCAAATAGAGCTTAAATTTGGAGATCAAACCTTAAAAATTGATATATTTAAGGCCCAACAAGGAATTAATTGCGATGTCATCGAACAGATTTGTGACGTTAGGATTTTGGTTGATGAATCACACCTCCAGAATGACTCGATTATGCCTCATCAACCACAGAAGGATCTTGACCCGCAAACGGAGGAGTTGAATCCAGATAGAAACAACCCAGTAACTCCTACCCTTGAACCTCACTTCTACACTGAACCACCAGCTGCTGCTGATAATCCTATCCTCGAGTTAAAGCCTCTTCCTGCTCACTTGAAATACATCTTTTTGGGTTCCAATCAGACCCTCCCTGTGATTATCAATTCCAACCTCAATCCCGAACAGGAATCCCGTCTGATTGCTGTCCTCCAGCAACATCGCAGAGCCATCGGGTGGACTCTCGATGATTTGACTGGAATAAGCCCCTCTTATTGTACTCATCATATCTATTTAGAAGAGGGCGCACGACCTTTCATCGTGAACGGTCAGAGACTCAAACTGTTCATTGATGTGACTTCTACTGATTCGGCTGAATCATCCCTCATCCTCCATTCCCCTTGAGCTTACTGCTCCCGGCCGATTGCGTAAAACTCAGCGCTTAACGGGAGGCAGCCCGTCATTCCTTGAAAATCTAAAACCTTTTTCTGACACCATTGTGCACTTAATGTTCACCCTTCAAGACAGCCGACACCACCTCAGATGCTTGCATCTGAGATTAGAAATTGTCCACAAAATTCATCCCGACCCATTCACTCACAAAAGCAACTGTCTTAAGGAATGAACTAAGTAAATAAAAACCCCTAAAATCACAATGAGGACATTGCAAACCTTAGGCATGGGGGGGTATGAAAGTGCAAAACGTGTAAGAAAAGGTTTCAAACAAAAAATTCACATATGCCAAAAGCACCATAAAAATTAAAAAAAAAAAGGTGATAGTCATTAGTAAGGAACTAAGGAATTGACCTAAGTTCTAGACCTTATTCATAGAAATTTTTTTTTGAAAAGTGCACAATAAGATTAGTAAGAACGCAAACCTTAGGCATTCTTGATAGACTCTTAGCACTCATTAAGATCTAGACAATCCTCAAGAGGTTGAGGAAAATGAAAAGCTTAAGTACTAGGTCCAAAGCTTAGGGAGTATTTGACCTCGCTAACTAACTTCTGGTTTACGGGACTCAGTAACCTAAGCACCCCAACCCCACACACTGGCTGGTTCAGTAGGCATAAAAAAATCAAAATCACGCAAAAGCGTCATTCTGAAAAGTACACCTAGAATAGGAGCGGCCGATCAACACAAGTTGATTTGGACGAGTTCCCAGCTCAGAGAGGCGGGAAATCCCCTCAAAGATGCGTAACAAAATATCATCTCCTCGATGCTTGTCTCTTATGATATTCACATATCCTACTGGGGGCATGTAAGCACCCTGCTGGTTCAGATTCCATGGATGGCATTATCACGAAGTGTCAACTGCCAGGGTCTGAACGCGGCCACGGAACACCATGGATGGGATTATCTCGAAATCTCAATAGCTAGGGTTCTGGGGGTTGCAATGGGTGGTGCTATCTCGAAGCATCGATTGCCAGGAACCCTTGAGGATTGATGATGGGAGCAATGAATCTGATACAGACCGTGTTGAAAAGCCAATCCTAGGCTAGAACTAAAAAGAAAAAGAGAGAGAAAACTCTCCGAACAGAAAAACTTTCTATCTCTCTCTTATAAAACGCACTGCGAACTGAACCAGGGCTAAAATCATTTCAAGCATGGGTGCTTTAACTACAAAGTCCAATAAACCTTAGGTTAGTTCTTGTGGATCTTAAAAACCTTTGCTAAGGACTGAGGCTGAGGCTAGACAGATTTGGATCTTGAATGGTACTAGAGTACCTTTTAAGCCTATGGTCAGCATTCTAACCTAATCTAGGTTCAAAAGAAAATGCACTTACCTGAAGTTGTTAAGAATATCATGGTCTAGAACAAAGGTTAAAACCTTAAGTTTTTGCTAAGGGACTAGCAAAAGCCAGGCATGGGGGTGTGATGAGAACCTCGTCACAAATCCTAAACTAGCACCATTTTGCCCTAATATGCAAGAAAAAGCTCCTACATAACTCTAGAAAGGCTTGGCTCAGAGAGATTCTGAGTTTGCAAAGAAAATAGAAACTAAAGGGTAAAAATGCAATTTCACCAATCCGATCTGAAAATGGGGTAACTCAGGGTCCAAACATAGGTCAAAACAACCTAATAAGAAGAAAAGTGGGATGAGATGACTCAATAAGGGCTACAACAACTCCAAGGAATTAAATGATATCCTGTAACCCTAAAAATAAACCCACTTCAATTCACGTGATTCGAGGTAAGGTAAAAATCAACTAAACCCTCTAAAATTTATAGAAAAATAATCTCTAGGGTTTAGGACTTTCAATTTGGCCTTAGGAACCCATTTTGACCTACATTGAGAACCATGCCCAATTAACAACTTAATTTGGGTTTTTGTGTAAATTAACCGATCAGACAAGGTTTAATCTAGAAATAAAATTCACCATCAGAATCCTTAGGTCCTAATTAGTCATGTATAAAAACTTGGGCCTAAGAAGAAACCTTCTTAACCAACTTTACACTTTGGTCCTCATATATTTACTTTTTGGCCCTCAACTTTTGAACCCTCACATTTTGGCCCCTAACTCTCCTTCGTTCTTTACGTTTAGGTCCCTCCTGCAAAACCTGAGCAGCGCCATGCTCCGGCGACCTTGCGCGGAGCATGGCGCCGCGCAGGGTGAGGGAGGGGCCCTGGCAAGTCAATGGGGGGTACCCTGCGTCGTCAGCCACTGCAGGGACACCCCCCTGAGTGCTGCGACCGCCCATACCGCCCGTGCGAACGCACGGACGGTATGGGTCTCCACTTTCGGCGTCCTCCGGCGAGGGAGACGTCGTCTCCCTCCGCCCTCCTCTCTGATTCTGCCCCTATAAATACCCCCGTCGCTCCGCCGTTCTGAGGGAGCTCGGATCTGACAGAGACACCCCCTCAATTCCTCCCTTCCCACTCCGACAGACGCCCCCTTGCTCCGGTGGCCTCTCCTCCTCCTCCTCGTCGCCCTGCCGCACTACCAGCAGCAGGGTTACCTTCCCTCGATCTTTCCGCGCCACGCTACACCCAGCTGGCGCCTCTCCGGCCCTCTCCTCGCCGCCGCCCCTTCCTCTGGGCAATTTCTTCTCCGGCGACAGTCGATACGACTGTCACCTGCGCCAACCCCTCTTCGTCCAGCTTAGTAGGTAAACTTCTCTTCCTCCCCTCTTTCTTTTCCATACTGAAAGCCCTTACTGTCGCCACCGATTTCCCACCGATCACCCTCACCTTCTCCACCTCCGGCCAAACTCCGGCGAACCGCTCCCATCGCTCCAGCACCCCACACGGCTCGCCGACCTGTGGATAACCTCCGCCTCCTCACCCTGATCCTCTTCCGCTCCTCCACTTCCCACCAAACGCCCTCTGCAGATCCACCAAACACACCCACTTCTCCGCCCGCAGTTTGACCTAGGGCGACCCTTTTGCTCCACCACGCCCACTGCAAACCCTCCGACCACCTTTGCCGTGCCACGGCGAAGGTTCTCCGCATATCTTATTAGGCCGAGAGGCCGTGCTTCTGTGAACAGGTGTTGCGCCCGCCATCGCCATTGCTGAGCAGCGAAGCTCCTTCGACCTGCTGCTCCAGGAAACACCACGCCCAGGTCAGACTCCCAGGCTTCGCGGGGTAGCTTCGCGAAGTGTCAGGCTGCAGTTTGGGCGAAGCCCTCGCCCGAAGCTCTCGCGCGAAGTTCGGTTGCCGCTGCTTCCTCTACGCAGGCGCTCACATTGGGGTGGGACATTTAGTCCCACCTCGGAAGGCTTCGAAGAGGAGCGCCGATATAAGTTGAAAAAGTGCTGTAGGCTTATCGCCTCAGCACACAGGGTGAGGTCCCTCTCACACCGCTTCACCCGGCCCATCCGCGAGCTCATCACGCGGATCCGACCGACCCGACCCGACTTGACTGGCACTCCTCGCCCACCACCGCACGCCGGTGGGCCTGGACCCAGGCGCGACTTGTACCCGATTACCCGGTTGCTCTGGGAGAGCTATCCTAAGAGCGAATTCAGAGAGAGAGAGACGCGAGGAGTGGGTAGAGTAGGTTTTGCCCTCTGATGCTGAACTCTTGAGCGTGCAGGCACAGGTGAAGAAGAAGAAGGGCTGCGGAAGAAAAAGAACTGAAGCGGCACTGTAGCATCCGCAGTTTAAGTCGTCTGATTGGAAAATCAGACGACGTCCTGAAGACAGGTGAAGACAAAGAAGAAAAGAAGAGAGAAGGAGCAGCCAAGTGAAGAAACTGAAAGCAGAAGAAGAAGAGAAGTAAGAAGCAAGAAGCAAGAAAAGAAGAAGAAGAAGATCTGAAGAAAAAGAAAGAAAACAAGGAAGAACAGAAGACAGAAGAAGAAGAGCATAGGGGGGGAAATCTGAAGAAAGCAGAAGAAGAAGAAGAAGAACAGGAAGAACAAAAGCCAAAGAGGAGAGAAGACAAAGAGGAAGAAAGAAGAGAAGAAGAAGAAGCCAAACTTTCATCTCTCTCTCGCTCTCTCTCTTTATTTTTGTAATAGAACTTGTATATCTCTAGAATACGACTTGCTCCCTGAGTTCAACCTCGGGAACTCTTTTATTTTCTGAGTAAAAAAAAAAAAAATCTGTAATAATGGCAATAACTAGCTGTACTACAACGCTATTTCTATAATAAAAGCTAGTCACAATGCCGTTATCACACGCCATCATTTTGACTGCTTGTTGCTAAGGCTGACTCTTAATGGGGCCCCAAGAGCTTCGCGACGAGGGACTAATGCTCTGCCCTCAGGGCTGCCAACCTAACTTTTGCACTCTTGCTTTACTCGCATTTCGAGGAGGGAGTCTCTCTTAGGGGCCTCAAGCAACCGGCTGGGTCTTATCGGCTTACCTTTGTTGGGATCAGTGTGGCGAGAGTGTCGTTGGGAGACAGAGGCATTAGGCTCTTGTCGGGCCTCCACGGGGGTGGCCATGAGTGGAGCCGCGAGCAGTTAGGGCCATCGCGGGGACTCTTGATCAGGAAGGTCGAGGTAGGGCATTGTGGAGGTGTTGCCCTCCAGCAACTAGATGCTTGGAAAAGCATGTCATTTTTGTTGATGTTTCATACAGACGGCGCCATTTGATGAGCTTCGGAGCCACCGTCAGGGCCACTGGTGGCCATGAAAGAATTTGTTAGCATAGGGCACGTAATATAGCCACTAGCAACTCATCATAAGGGAAATGGGGTCGAACCTCCTAAGTGATTGAAGGGACAAATTCAATGATCTACAAGTAATCGCAAGAGAGATGAGGTTGGTGATCTAGTTCCACCGCAAGGGATGTACGTTTGTGGGGAGTATGGTACTCCCAACTCTGCACTAGTATTAGCGAGATTATAAGATTTCTCCTCCCCTCTCGACTTGCCTTTCTCTCTATTTATAGTTACAGAGAATGTTGTTACAGCCAGGCAATCTTATGAGATTTTCTCCGCAGTCTTGTCATGTTCCTTAGTAAGCTTGTTGCCAGAGCTGCCCATTGTCAGAACATTAATTGTTCTGGCAATGCCATGATTATTGCTTGTTTGCTATGACCATCCTTTGTTGAGTTTGGTGTCGCTGGACCCTCGGATGAGGTCAGGTTTACCCAGATCTGGGTCTTCTTGAGTGGAGGTAGGTCGGGCTAGGTCGGGTCCACCCGTTTACTTTAGGCATGAGTGTCCTTATATGGGCTATGTGTGAAGTTTTAAGTCTAATGATACTTTTTGCCCTTCATCACATCCCAAAGTTGCTTCTCCTAGATGCAGCTTTTTGTGCTGCCCTCTAAACTAAATTGAAAGCTATATTTTGTCTTAAATGCATTATACCATAGTTGCATTCATCCTAATCCTAAACAACTCTATGAACTCATGGGTTTGATCTGAGATAAGCATATGCCAGGGAATGCATGGGGTTCACTACTAATTGAAAAAAGAAGCTATTCCCCTCAATCTCCCCGTTGATCTGTTCCCAGAAAAATCCCCGAGTCAAGGAGGAAGTGAATAAATCCATCATTCCTTTGAAGATCATGGATGGAAAGGGGGGCTTTGAGGAGTCTTAATCTCTATATTTAGGGTAAATCCCTTATCAGCTTCCCATGCTAGTGGATCTTTTTATGCGATTGGTCTCTAGTTTTGGCTTTGTTAACAAGGATTCCAATGATTGAGTGATTACATTTTTTACAAATACAATATGATGAAGATGGTCCCGAGACGATTGAATTGTTGAATTAGAGGGTATGAGGTAGGACAAGGATATTAAGGACCTAAGGTTGAGCTCGTATTGATTTTTGCTTGTGTTGTTGGATTGCCCATTGTTGTTGCTTGAGATGATGCCTTCTCCTCCCTCGATTCTCCCTTTTCGCTCTCCCTTTACCTTGAGAAGGCCTCTTCCCCTCAATTGTTCTAGATTCTTCCTTGTCCTTGTTGCTCTATGACATCAACCACCTTAACGACCACTTCGTCGTGAACCTAAATTCCTCCATTATTACTTTTTCCTCCTCGGCCATATAGATTCCCCTTATGAACTCGAACTCCAAATTGCTATCAAGCCTTTGCCATTGGCATATGCAAAGTGGAGCACTGGTTGTGCATCTCTGTATTTGAAGCATTACTGGAGCTCCGGATCAGGTCATGGAGGAGTAGGAGTGCTTGAAAGGAGATTCATTCACTTGTTTTCCCACCATTGGATGGATTTCAAGAGAAGGACCAACATATCACGGTAGTGATCAGCTCAATTATGGTTAATTGAGCAACTCAAACTTAAGAAGATTAACGTGTGAGATGGGATAGCTTCTTAAGGACATCTAAGTAAATATCAAGAACGAGGAGGGCATTTGCATAATTTCATATGCATTTAGGGACATCTACGTGGAAATCTTTCTTTTTTATCTCTCTCATTAGGTCCTTAGAATGGAACTTTGAAAACGCTTGCGTTCCCCCAAGAAAAGATATTTTTCTTCCAACAAGGAGGCTGGGAAAAGATAAAGATGCATCCATATGTTTTACTCATCGTGGACGGACAGTGACATCTTGGGATGTGATCACCAACGCATAAATTCTCTAAAAATAATATGCTCGAGGAGGACCTTTTAACGACGAATGAAAACGATGATGTTGGGTATGGTACGTAAAGTTTGTTCCCCTCTCTTTGGAATCTTTGGCATTCCTTGGACACTTCGTCTGACATTTCAGCACAATCTTTCTGTATACGTTAGTCTGATATGGAATCTCTGACGTTGAAGGAGGAGACCTTTCTATGCAGAAGTCATTGACAAATTAAGGTAGCGAATGCATACCCATGTTTTTTTTTTTTTTTTTGAAGTTTTCACATCGAGCTTCGATGGTGTGTTGCATGTGCAAAGACTACTTATGGGACAAAGTGCAAAGGGATGGTATATCAAGGTGTTAAAAGATTCCAACCTAGGGTGCCGGTGTAATGACCTGAGTTTGAATGTAAGTTTAATCGATAAAGGTTGATCTTGACGATCTATTGGATATAGACTTACATCAACCACTTGAAATTTATCTATCAAAGTTGTTAAGTAGTAGTTTACAATCTTTTGAATCTTACTAAAATTTATGTGTATTTCATGTTGGATTATTTTCACATGTCAAGGTCTTTCATACTTGAAAGTCTTGTCAAGGTTCATACAATGGGATATATAAGAATTAAGTGTTATGGAGGGCTAAGTGTTGTATCATAGAAGTGATGGTGAGGGTCTTGTTTAGAGTTTGTACGAGCCATTACATCATAGAAGTGGTGGTGGGAGCCACTTCTAAAGCTTGTAAAAGCCAATTATAGAATTCTACTTTTGCCAGGTAATTAATTGAGTTAATTGATCATCATATGAATCTTCGGCGAGGATATCATGATTTCAAGTGGTGGAAATTGTGAGATTAAAAATTAGTCTCATATGTAAAACTCATAAAATTGAAAAGTGAGATATAAAAGATTGTAAATTATTATTTAATAATTTAAATTTAAATATTTTGGATGAATGATGTGATTTTATTGGAGTCATATCTAATAAGTTATAAAGGTTAATTTTTTAAAATTAGACTTGATTTTAGGCTCGGTAGTGTTTGGCACAAAGTATATGAAAACTTTGAAGGCATTTGTACATCTTGTAATTGTAAGTAGATAAAGGAAATTAGTTGGGAATACCACCAGAACTCATATGCTACTATGGAAGCTCTTGTGCTTGTTATTATAATTCATTTTATGAGGTGGGGATGAAAAGGTTGATTTTGTGTTATTTGGTGTTTCTTCTTTCGGGAATTCTATACTTCTATTTATGATTAAAGTTCCCTAGCGGCACTCTGGTCCAGTGTTTTGTGAATGACATATTTGTCATACAAAAAATAATCCAACCAGTACTACAGTGACTTTAAACTACACATAAAAATGCATAACAATGTCATATGAATTGATCATCGAAAAATCATAAGCCGACAACAAAGATTTTGCCAAGCCGAGTAGTTTTCCTCACCTTGTGCTTTAGCCTCAAGGAACAAGAAAGGATAAACCTTGACCATTGATGTTTGATTCAATCGTAGTTTAATTAATGAGCTTCCAAGATTTGTGTTATGTTGGGGATGGCAGTGAATCACGGAGCCAAATATGTAAGCAAGGGAAAGTAATGACAACCAAGCACTAATATAATGTAGAAAGTCTATGTAGAATACCCCTTTAAATGGAAGGGAAAGGATCGTATGTAGAGGGAATGATTCCACTATTTATATCTTCATATGCTAAACATAACCAGCTATCAATTACTCTATCTAGAGATAAGACTATGCTAATTAGGTCTAGGATCTATAATTTGATCTAAAAGTATGTCTTGAGAAGTTTAAGATTTATTTAATCTTTTTTAGAAACTTTTATATAGGCATCCCTATAATCATCAAATACTACGTGGATTTGTCTATATTTTCCAAATATAGGGGAATGCTCTTATAAAGTCGCTCGATGTTGCATTGTGCCTTCAATGATGTGTTTACAAAGTTAATCATGTAGGAGTTGATCTAGACTAAGGTTAGGGTAAATGAATATCCCTAGAATCTATCTTAAATATAAGATTCAATTAGAACTTAAAAAATTAAAGCTTGTATGTGAGATCTCGTCTTTGCGAGTACCTAAACCCATGGTAAATTAATGAGAGAGTGTAATGGGAATAAATGCAATAGCTCAGTTGCTACGATCTAAGGAGGGGCAAGAATGCCTTTTTTGACCTCTCCGCTTAAAATACAAAGTTTTTAATGAAGCTTAGTTTGAGGAATATTTATGTAAAGACTTTCAATTCTATAATGTTCTTATATAAATATGAAAAATACAAAGGCATATATGTTCTTGTGAAAAATGACAAAGCTAATTATATAAAAGTCCCTTTATAGGCATTCAGTCCAGGCCATGATGCGACCAAAGTTCTTTGGATTATGTCAAGTCAACAGACGATGTGCATATGGAACACCATATAAGTGTGCAAGGTACCATTTGGAAAGGGGAACGCATGATATGCAGAATAAATCGAGGGATAGAAAGTTAACCTGAGATAAGTCACTATTTTCGTTTGGTTGATAGTCCATGTCAATTTAAAGGATAAGTTTAGATGTAAGGAATAAAATCTTACAATGGTGCTATAACTTAGGCCTAGTTTATGATAGGGGTTTAGCCTTTTTTTTGGGGGGGTTAACTCTTGTTTATTAAAGAGGATAACCCAACATCTTTTTGCATTGTTAACATGAGTTATTTCAACTTGGATTTGAAGGAGGGTTAGGATAACTCTTGTTTCAACCCTTGTTCTCTCTCTCCTCGAAGTAGTAGTGCTCCCGCGACCTATTTCCCAAGTTGCCCTCGTGCACCCTCTTTGTTCTCGTGTTTACGTTCTCCTTGAAGGGGGGTTGGTTATCCAAACTTTATAGCTATCCTTTTTTTTATTGTCTATTTTTCATATAAAGATGCTCCCGTTCCATTTAAATAACAAAATGATCAAGGTTTCCTTATAATTTACCTCAAGTTTTGCCAATGTTAACAATGCAACTCTATTTAAATTCATGGATATTGTTTTGATCTAAGACAGATAGAATATATTTCTTGCTTATGAAAATAGGGAAGAAAGAACAATAGATGAAACATCAAGTTGTTATGACATGAAGAACAAATATGACTTTTATGGTTAACTTGGGATGTGCTTGTATTTGGTATGTGATTCATATGTACTTCTATTATGAATGACTATTAATTTTCATGATCAAATTAATATGTGATTATAATAAGTGAACACAATTAACTATTTTGATTTTTTTGCTTCTCTTGCTTTGCTTTAATTGTAGACATTGACTTAATTAAGCATACAGATAACTCATAATTTAATCAAGTACTTTACACTATTATACATAATTATTTTAATTCTTTTTTTAAAAAAGCTACCACAATTAAATTACATACAATTCTAAGGGAAAATATATCTTTTGTTACCTTTTTTCTCATTTTAACCCTCATTCTCAAGTAAATGTCTCTGTTTCACATCACAGGATAACTCTCATTCTTAACCCTTATTCAATAAACACAAACAGAGGTTAATCCTGTTTGTAAGTAAATAAAAATAAAGATTAACTCTTGTTGCAACTTTGTTAACCCATGTTAACTAACTTACGCTGTAAACTAGCCCTTAAAGTTTAGGTCATTTTAAAAATAGATAAATTGGGAGAATAAATATGATTTAAGTGGGAGAATACGTATGATGTAAGTCTCATCAAGGGAACATTTAAGGGGGACAACTCTACTCCACCTCTACGATGGAGTAAAGTTAATCCAAAATTTGCATGCTTAAACTTAATTTTATCCCAAGTAAATCTTCCCAAACATAGGATATGGGCCTTATTCCAGGCAACAAATGGTGGTGAATGCAATTGTTACCAAGGGCATTCATCTCTTGCTTTAAAGAAATTGTAAGGGCCGATTTGGTAGGGGGAATATGGAGAAAGGAATTGCACAAGGAATTAGAAAAAAAAAGAAATTGAAAGAGGACTCAAGCACTCTTTTGGGTGAGAAGGAATTGAAATAGGTATTTGAGTAAAAAAAATGTCATGTTAGGAAATTACAAGAGACAAGAGAAAAGAGTTTTACTTGAAATTGACGGTCGAAAATTGAAATAGAATAGTTTTGAAATAAACAAGTCTGAATGAGAAATTGAAAGCTTAGTAAAGGCATATGTTTGTTGAGGTTGTGGTTTGAAAAGTAGAGCTTTAAACAGGTATAAGTACCTACATATAGATTGTATCCTTTTCTTTTGCTTCTTAATTGGTTCACATGTCTTAGAGGATCATCGGCCAATGGTAGTTTGTGCTTGAGGTTTTCAATGAGTGGCACTTTGTTCGCGTATTTGACCAATGGCCACATGTTTGTTCTTGGGAAGCCTCATTGTTTAGTGATTATGTTGGCAATTCCACCATTCCTTCCTTATAATAAAGTACTAAGTACTAAAATCTCTTTTGATGTGAAGCCAAAGGTCAATAATACTTCAATTCGCTTCTCGGGAAAAACTTTGAAGCATATAATCCTCAAGAAATCCTTAGAAGTCATTAGTTTTGCACTATCGAACTGCCACTTGTCTAGTTCCTATATGATCTCTCATTTGCTAGTTGAACTTGCACTTTGCAGTGGCAATGTGATGATCGGCTAGTCTAATCGATTTTTCATGAGGTAGAGATTGAGGTAATTGATTTTAAGGAGAAAAATAAGAAAAAAATTTTAGTGTATATATCAAATGATATGAACATTTATAGGCATTGTTTACATTGGGAACAAGCATTAATATTTTAGAAAAGTATAACACTCAAACGGTAGGTGTAATGACATGAAATTTGATTTCGAGTTCATTTGGGATTTAACTGTGTTAAAATGAACCCGTCAACACTTGTTAGGTGCAAATCGGGTCAATGTAGCTTAAAAATAAGAAAATGCGCGATTTGGTAAACTGTGGTCAATTGTCAGGAAAAAATTGACAAAAAATGGGTCATATATGGTACCATTGGATTCTTCTTGTTATAAGCTTTTAAGTGAGTTCTATTTTGCAAAAATCCTAGTTGTGTAGTTCAAGTTACACGAAAAACACATTTAAGAGAAATGCAGGTGTACACGAATTGAAACCAGGGGTATTTTAGACCAAAATTGGGTTCTTCTTGACCCTAACTCAACATCGGGAACCTATGAAGTTGATGCCTAGGGCTTTGCACAACTGTAATGTCATCTGGGTGGCTCCTTTTCGTGTGCGAGAGCAAGGGGGCTTCTCTCTTTCTTCTCCTTGCCTGCATACAAGAAAGAGAGGATGGTGTGGCGAGGCCCACACTCGTACGTAGGCGGCAGGCGGTGCACTAGCTAGGCGTTGATGCATGGTGGGGAAGAAGGTTTTGTGAGCAGGAGATCGAGGCACAAAGTCATGCACATGAGGGGAGAAAGAGTTTGCGTGTGATTGCATACATGAAGTTGTGTGTAGTCCAGATTGTGCCAGTGTGGTGATCCAGGGTTGTGGCATGCGCCAATCAACGATTGACGTGGCATAAGCGCGTGGGGGTAGTCGGTTTGGTTGGACCGACTGGCTTGAGGTGGTCTAGGTGGGTTCGGGACCTCCCTTGCTTCTTTTAATTAGTTCAAGACTTTTCCGATCTCGAATTTGGGCAAATAAGGTATCATTGGAATTGTATTTTCATGCTCTACGTTTTAGTGAATCCAAAAATTGGTTTTGGCATATGTGGTTGTCACTAAATCCCATGAAAGCTATCCAATGCTTATTAGAACCTAGTTTGCATCGTGTCGATGTAGGAATGACACACCAAGGCATGCATGAGGTTTGAGACGATGTGAACAATGTGCAGGAGCCTCTGATTGAGTCTCAGAGTCACCATGACGCCCTAGTAACCCTAAGTAAAGTAGTCCTTACTTTCCCTCGGTGTGATTATAAAATTTGTTAATGGATGTATAATTTGTCACTTTCTCAATCTTGTGTGTGTATCTTCATCTTTTGCTGAGTATTAGAGTTCTCCTATATTGTTTCGCTTATCTATTTGGGTACTGAAAATATGATGGAACCAAATCCAAACTGAGAAGTTGTTTCCTGAATATTGAATGCTTTAGCTAAATGTTATAATTATGGCGGCATGCATGGAAGTGGTGTGGATCGTGCAATTGTAAACCTTATTATGAGAATTTGATCTAAGAAAGAAATTAAGAATCAAAGATAGATTATGCATAAGGTATAATGCCTTAATAATTGATTTATGGTTATACCCTTCCTTCTGTAATAATTAATTGGATGGATCAGTGATTGATTGAACTAAATATTGGGAATCATTTTCTATTGGGGGTGAACTTGTGAAATTAGTGAATGAATGGGCTTATGGAATCATAATAGTTACAGAAAAATTGTAAGTCTCATGCCTGCAAATTGTGGCTTTGGGCTTATATGACATGTTACATTGGTAGCTTAATTAAGGGTGATTTACGGATTTAGGGAGTTGGCTATCCTTCCTACAACTCTCTTGTTAGGCTATTTAGCCAATCGAGTAGCTAGGTGCTTTGGGTACGTATTACTTGACGTGAGATGATTCTGGTACCACTTTTCATATCTTGTAGTAGAGAGGATTGACCTTGTGCCAGTGTGGAGTAGTGCCTCGCATGCATAAAACATGAGCTTGTAGTCAGCACTTCACCTAGACGGAGATCTCGGAGCGATCAATTGAGCAATAGGATAGGTGCGAGCCATTCTCCTGGTCAAGAGAGTGTCTCACATTGATCTTGTTGTCCATGATATTGCAGTGATATCTCCTTACACCTTCTGAGGAAACGATTACGGACTATTGATAACCATAAAATGAGAAGTCATAGACAATCGGGAAATTAAGTAATAATTGAATAATAAAGAAATTGATATAAATAAGTACATGCCTTTGTTATTGTAGTTTCATTAGCTTCTTATTGCTCTTTTCTATTCATTTTTCTATTCTACTCAGCTTTTGCTGACTTGCCCATTCAGATTCCATGCCCAGGTTTTACGCCTATGGGAGGAGATGGTGCTAATCCGAATTCTACATTGTAGCTAGCTTGTAGGACCTTATTTAGTTATAGTTTAGTTCTTTTCTTTTGGTTACTTTCAACATTGATTCCATAAGACTTGTACTCCTTTTTTAATTTTGTAGATAGTTATGGATGATGATTGAATTTTTAGACATTTATTTTGATTCTATATTCATTATTCTTCTTTATGCTTTATGTGTGATGTTATATGTTGTGCATGTGTTATGTTTTATGGTTATGTGTTGGACGTTCGGGGCCTTGAATGAATGTTGAGAAATCGACTTGGATCCTTGCGAGAGTGAGGATTTTGCTCAGCAAGCAGTGACCACTAAATGAGTGTGAAAAATGTCAAAATCCTCTTAGATAAATAAAAGAGGATCTTAATGTATTTTGTGAAATTTATTATATTTATTGAAATTTTTTGTGCAATGATGATTGATACACCAGTAAGAAACCAACCATGAATATGTAAAACCTTAATCTTGAGTAATTACTACAGCAAAATATACCTACATGGCTAAGTCAATGGTTAAATTAATAATGCATTATTATCTAAAATTGTAATGACAACTTTAAGGTTTTTGTTGTTATTTCCTTTAAAAATTATGATGGTTATTCAAATTCGTGGCGGATTAATTTAATAACAAATAACTCGTTGGCTTTACTTTTGGATTTTGATGAATGATCATTGTCTCCTAATATTCTAAGGTATATGGTCTCCATCATAAGATTGATTAGTTTATTGTTATTTTTACATTTGTTAGTGAAGAAATATTTTTTGTCGTTTTAATGACAACTTATATATGGCAATGATCATAGTAATGAATGAATTATTTCATTGCGAGGCTAAGGAATGCGTTGCTAGAAAAAATACATATTTACGATTCTTTTTATCGAATGATTTTATTGAAAATCGTTGTTTATAGCCCGATTCCCTTACCCTACTCCGCAAGGAGAGTAGGATATAAATGGTGGTTTATTAACAGTTGTATAGAGATAATATACAATGACTTTCAAGTAAATCGTCACAATTAATTACTTAATTTGAAAATGGCGAAGGTAATGGCCCTCGATATTCGTTTAGTACGATGGTTATATTGAAAACTATTGTATACTGCGAAGCGTTAGGTACGTCGATTGAATGAGTCTTGATTCGTGTTATATGCAACGATTATAAAAATCGACGCAAATGTCAAATAATGTGGATTTTAAAAATAACCGTGTCGTATACGGGGGCCTGCAAAGTTTCCTCGAGTAAATTTTTTCCCTCCCTCGCGTCGATTAGATGATGATTTTCCGTACAACCATCGTGAATTGTCCTTTTAGTAGCTAAAAATGCCTGATTATAAGCGGATTCATCATCCATCAAGCAAAGCATGGAGAATAGGAGGTCAGCAACTTGGAATCCCACCGAGACACGTGTAATTTAGACTAAGAACCAAAGGTCGTTGCTTGATTACATGCCTGACAAAGAAAGAAAAAAAACCAGGGATTCTGCAGATCATTAGCGTCCTTATCTAAATAGCCAATCAATGATACTTGCATAGGAAAAAAAAAAAAAGAACTTGCACATGCTCTGCAGTGCCGTACTCTAGTAATTTTTTTTTTTTTTTTTTTTGAAAGAGATCGAGTACCGTAGTGGTTGCTTGCCAACCTCCTTCCCATATAAACAAATTAATTACATGCATGGCGTCGTGCCGTAGCATGTTAGAACTCGAAAGAAAAAAGCAGACACCTTGTTGTGAGCCGTCCTCGCAACCCCACCCGTGCACCAACCACACGTGCGTCAACGTGACCCTCCCCTTTCTTTAGACGGCGTTCTAAGGCTGCGCGTGGCAATCATAGCTGGCCATCTCGCATCAAAGCATATTACCCCACACATGACACTTCATGTGACCCGATAGCCCACATCAGAGAGATGAGGGCCAGGGGTCCCTTCCGTACAGCTTGCTACTTCAGCAGGGACATGACCTCTCTCTCTCTCTCTCTCTCTCTCTCTCTCTCTGTGCAACCAGTGGCCTTCTCTTCCCCTCAAGGGCTTATCCATTCAATCCCCTGCATGGGTGAAGGGTGTTCTTCTTCCCATGAAGCACCCCACCAACTCGGGTACCAAGTAAGTGGCCCACTCGATCGACAGAGCAACATGGCGTTTCCAGTAGTGGTCATAACCCCTGACACAGGCTTTACGTCGCTGTTTCCGCATACCTGTTCTTCCCAGTATTGGTAAAAATACCTGTTCCCCCAGTTTTGGTAAAACAGCAAGTACCACTTTTCAAAAACAACGTGGTACTTCTGGATTTTATGGGAAAATTTCACCTCCTATGCAATTTAAGTAATTGCCAATCTTGAAAAGTTAAAAAAAAAAAAAAAAATTCTGGTTCCATCGTTAATTACAGCTTACAAGTCTTTTAGGTTTTGTTTACTTGGGAGGTTAATCCTTCAAAAACGTAGGTTGACCTCCGTTTACTTAATTATTTAACTCTTAATTTATTAACCTGGATTTAACTACTTTAATATCGGTTTGTCTAACATCAGTTTTAATTGATGTTAGACAAATCCGTGTTAAAATTATACACCACTCGTATCTCTGACATCTCTTATATGTTATATACTTAATATCATTATCAAGTAAATATCATAAGGGTTAACACTACAATTTAATACTAATTCAAGTAAATACAAACTAATGTTAACACTACTCTATAAATAAATATAATTACAGATTAACATTAATTTTATATTTTGTAACATCACTTTCTTAATCCTCTAAGTAAATTAGACTTAAAAGATGTAAAAACATGCACAAGGATGCCATACCAAAAGCCTCTTGAAGATATCTATATACTTGCCATCCTACAAGTGGAATAACATATGGATTGAGAAGTTGACTCCGAAATAGGTTTTATTATTGCCTCTCTGTCAGTCACTACATTAAGTGTTTTCTGAAATTAACAAGTGGAATGATCCGAAAAGTAAAAGTAAGAAATTTTTTTTTTTCTTTCGGAGAAATTTGAAGTAACTTCTATCCATCCCTCATTCCAAGAGGTCCAAGAAAAATGGAAACTAAATTTTCAAGTGAGTTTAGCCAAAATACTAGAAAGATAGCTGCCACCCATGACCAGCACAAAGGGCCTAATTAATGTATCACGAGTTGTCCTATCAAAAAAAAAAAAATGATGTAACGAAACAAATCGCAAGAAAAAATTGATAGGGTTAGCATGTGAATCTAGATTTCAAGGTAAAATCGTTGTGGTAGCTTTTGGATTGAATAATCGTACTCCTCATCAATATATTAGTTTTCCTCCCCCCTTGTCTTTTAGGCTCCGTTTGTTGGTGGAGTTGATCCAGATTAAGAGTTATTTCAATTTTTTTTTTCAGGTTTCAATACAAACATCATATCAATACACTTATCATTCTTCACTCCTACTTTTATTATTAAAAAATATCCACTATACCTTCTACTCTCACTTTGAATAATAAACAAATACATACTAATATTCTTCACTTGTACTTATACTATTAAACAAATATCCACTAACATCGTATAAATACAATGATCATTTTAACCATGTACTTAACTATATCCTTATTCCATCACCCAAATAAATATCATTTTCACTTATTCTATTTTAATATATCCCTAGGATGCTTTTATCCCACCTTTGAATGCAGCCTTAAATAGGCAAATAATATTTGCATCGTAAAAAAAGAACTTGCGCATGTTCTGCAGCCGTACCGTTGTTTTTTTTTTTTCTTCTTCTCTTTAAACTTTGGGAATAGAGTACTGTAGTGGTTGCTTGCAAATCTCCATCCCATGTAAACATATTACATTTGCCGTGGTGTCGTTATACGTTACAACTCGATCGAAAGAAAGAAGTAGATAACTTGTTGTGAGCCGTCCTCGCAACCCCAGCCGTGCAACAACCACACGTGCGTCAACGTGCCCCTGTGGCAATCATAGCTGGGCATCTCACATCAGGGCATCACCCCCACACATGACACTTCATGTGATCGATAGCCCAAATGAGAGAGCTGACGACGAGACGCCCTTCCGTACAGATTGCCACCTCAGCAGAGACATGACCTCTCTCTGAAAGCAGTGGTCTTCTCTGCTCCCCTCCCTCCCCCTCCACAAAGGTTTATCCATCCAATCCACTGCAATGAGTACTGCATGGGCGAAGGGAGTTCTTCCTTCCCGTCAGACACACCCCCCACAACACCATCAGCAGCTGCCCCTCTCGATCGACAAAGCAGCATGGCGTTTCCAGTAGTGGTCATATATATCTCCTGACACTTGCTTTACGTCGCTGTTTGGCATATACCTGTTCTTCCCAGTTTTTTTTTTAATTCTTTTGATGACTAGGAACCTTACTTGTGGAGGCAAATCCCGGGAGACCCACCTGTGCCCCCTCGAGTGAAATCTTCAGGTAAAGTCAACGTTGGCGATCTGGAATGGGTGTTGTTCCCTCAATAAGGATATGGGCATTACCATTCAGGTACTCGGTAGAATAGCAAGTACCACTTTTCAAAAATAAGGTGGTACTTCTGGATTTTATGGGAAAATTTCACCTCCTATCTAATATAAGTAATTGCCAATATTAAAATAAAAAGAAAAAAAAAGAACCCCAATTTGATCCAGACCTTCAATCTTTCTATCGTTACAACTTACGACCCTTTTAGAGAATGGGAAACGTGCACAAAGATGCTGTACCAAAAGCCTCTTCAAGGTATATATACTTTTGCCATCCTACATGTTGGGCAGTATAATTAGGATTGAGAAGCCGACTCCAAAATCTGTTTTATCATTTGCTCTCCCTCATCATTAAATTAAGTCTTTTCTGAAACCAACAAGCGGAATCATCCCCAGAGAATTGCCCATCTCAAGGTAAGGCTTTTTCCTTTTGAAAGACCCATTCCAAGAGGGCCAAGGCAAACGAATATTAAAACTTCAAGTGAGTTTAGTTAAAATGCCAAAAGATAGCAGTCCATGGCCAACACGAAGGACCTAAATGTATCATGAGATTAAGAAATTGAAAGATAAGGTTGGTATGGTTAGTTGTAGATCTAGATTTCAAGCTAAAATCTTTGTGGTAGCTCTGGGACTGAAAGATTGCACTCCTCATCAGTACGGTAGTCTTCCTCCATCTCGTCTCTTACAAGGCCAAATCATGACCTATTCAATCGAAAAAGAGGGATTCCTTAAGATTTCTTACTAGCTCGCACTCCAAATTGAGTTGAAGTTTGGTGATCTCAATCTCAACATCCAAGGTACAGGTGGCAGAATTTGATGCAAAGAAGGTTGATGGTTGGGTCAGGGTGTAACCACCCTCTTTTTGTTTAATTTGTTAAAATAGAAGGCATCATCTCGAAAAGAGTAGAGTGCAAGGAGAAGAAGATATCAGTTCTGACAAAGAGCATGCTTGAGAAAAAAATAAGAGGAATGAGGGACCCACACCCCCATTCCACACCCAAACTCCCACACACTCATTTGCACTGTTCCCTTTCCCATCTTAGGAACGGCTTTAACAAGGGATGTGTGCCCCCATTTTTGATAGGGGGCGTGGGTTTACCATTTTTCAGATAAGGAAGAATGCTTTTCAACTGTCTTAGAATTTCTAGTTAGCATGTATATGGCAAGACAATCAAATGTAGATGCATGGATAGAAATCATACAGGTCTACTAAAATGATGTTTGCATCACTAAAAACAACACAAAGCCCTTCTTGATTGCATCATCCATGGTTTCCCTACTTTCCACGTTTGGTTGGTGGGTTAAGTGGGTTTGCGCAAGGTTAAATATTTAACCTGCATCCCACTTGTAACCCGAGGTAAAGTTATTCCGCTCTTTCTATGAAATAACTTTATCAATCAAAATATTCAAATGGATTAACTCACTTATTTCACTATTTATTTTACTTATTTCCTATTTCTCGATCTACTTATTTCACAAACTTATTTTCCTTACCAAACGAGCAAGGATTATTTTTCTTGATGCCAATTATGAACAAAACCTCAACACCAACCACAACATACACGATTCTAACATATGGTGACTCAGAACTATTTAAACTGAAATCCTACCCTTCTAATCCCAACTTTATTCAAGAGTTTGTTGTACGCATGGTAGACACATTGAATCTGGATCATCTTCTTTCCCAAGAATAATCCTCCCATACACTCACAAAAAGAAAACTGTGTACTTAACGATGGAAATTAATTCCAGGCACTTCCTATATTGTAAAGGGCAAACTTTTGAGTCCAAACACCAAATCTTAATACATTTCCCTTATCAATTGATACGTAAAGAGTTTGTCGCCAAGAGAGAATTCGCATAATGGCTCACTTTATATACTCCCTTTTAACCTGCATTAGTCATCAAGAATAGATGGAAGGCCTAAAGTTCTCAACTATTAAAAAGGAGAAAAAAATCCTTAACCCCATCAAAGAAAACCACTCTCTTGGGAAAAACACACGCCCACACACACACACACACACACACACACACATGAGTCTTCCCCCCTCTGATTCTTAGGCTACCTCCTTTAGATCTTGTATTCACAATTTGGCTCTCTTGGAAATGCCCCTATCTGGGTCCCACTTTTCTTGGTGTAATAGTCGTCGTGGAAGTTCTTGCATTTACCTAAAGCTTGATTTCATCCTTCTTAATTTGAACTCTTTGAATGTCCTCTCCTGTGGTACTTATGCTTCTAGAAGGAACTCTGATCATGATCCCATGATCCTTACCTCTACTGGGAACTCCATCCATCAACCACATTCGTTTTGTTTCCAAAATATGTGGTTCAGAGTCCTCTCCTTTTGCAAATTTGTTGAGAATATATGGAATACTACCTATGTTGATCATAATTAGGATCCTATCACTAGAATCTATACCAAGTTGTATGCCATCAAGAGGGCTCTTAAATCTTGGAACAAATTGACTTTTAGGGACATTCATTCGATTGGTAAAGACCTTGAGGCACGCTATGATGACCTGGATACCAAACTGGCATCCCAATGGGATGATTCTCTTGCTGTTGAACTTAGTGAAGTACTAATACAACTTGATGATGCCTAGTCTAAACTCAATGACTTCCTTCTTCAGAAAGCTAAAATTGACTGGATAAAAAAAGGGGAAGCTAATAATAAATTCTTCTACGCGATTATTAAGAAAAGATTTGCCAAGTGTAACAAAACAAACCTCACCAACTTGGTTGGCGCTGGTTGGGATACCATGTCTACCAAAGCTTTGAACTATTTCAAATCCCTCCTTGCTTCTGAATACCCTCATGGAGCCAACCCTCTATTGGAAGTTATTCATCCAATTCTCTCTCAAGCTTGACTCAGACTTGCTCCTCGTTGTCCCTGAGCTAGCCAAGATTTTTGAAGTTGTAACCCAAATGCCTGCCAATCGTACCCCTTGCCCCGACAGTTTCAGTGCTGAATTCTTCATTAATTTTTGGCACCTCCTCAAAGATGAATTATTGTGGGCTATCTCCTATTTTTTCACATGCCATTTGAGCCCTAGATCTTTCAAAAACACTTTCATTTCCCTCATTCCAAAAAAATCTGATGCTTTAGAGATCTTTAACGACAGTCCTATAAGTCTTTGCAATGTCAGTTATAAAATTGCTTTTGGAGTTCTGACTAACAAACTTTCCTTGCTTCTTCCCAAGCTAATCTCACATGAACAAGTTGGCTTTATTAAAGGTTGATCCATATTTGACCATATTGCGATTGCTTTTGAACTTACACAACGAATAGATCGCAAAGTTTTTGGGTCCAATATCATTATACAACTTTACTTGCAAAATGCCTACGATAGAGTTGAATGGGACGTGCTCTACCAAATCCTTCAGAAATTTGGGTTCTCTTTATCAGTTATCTCTCTCATGAAAGCATTTGTGCAGCATGAGGGATCCTCAATCCTTGTTGATGGTGTTTCGTCCCCCTTCTTTAAGGTCTCCCGGGTCTTCAACAAGGAGACTTGCTATCCCCCATTCTGTTTGACATATTCATGAAGCCCTTCATCCTTGGAATCAAAGAGCTTGTTTTCCAAAATAAAACTATCCCCTTCTCTGTCAAACTGGGAACTTCTCCCCCTCTTGGCCTTCTGTATGCAGATGATATTGTCCTCTTTCTAAATGGGAACCTGCAAATTAACCATCTCCAACCTCTCTAGATTCCTCCAGTCTTTAAAGGAGACCTTTGGACAACGTATTAGCCTAACCAAGAGCTTTTGTTATATAGGCAAAAACTTCCCCCGTGGTAGGCTTCCTCGTATTCTACAAATCCTCAGCATTCAGTTGGGCTCTTTCCCTTTTACCTATCTTGGCTGCCCAATCTTTCCTGGTAAACCTAAGATTTCATACTTCTACCCTATTATTGAAAAAATTCAGACCAAACTTGCAGGATGGAAAGTTAACCTACTCTCATTTGCATCCAGATTGCTGCCCATTATACATGTCCTCTCCTCTATGTATTCATATCATATATGTACTTGGTGTTCCAAAATCCATAATCAAGAAACTTGAGTCTATATTTGCCAACTTCTTTTGGGGTGCCTCTGGTGCAGAGTCGGAACACCACTGGATATCTTGGAAACAAATTTCTAGGCCCTTCAATTTTGGAGGTTAGGGTATCCATGACCTAAGCTCCTTTGTTTCTGCCCTTAGATATGAAACGGATATGGAACATTCTCTTCTCGAACTTTATGCTAATCTCATGTAGCAAGTCTATGGCAAATCTCCCACGCTGTCCTGCCTCTTTCTTGCTAGGATCAGGACTCTTTGGGAAACTTACATCAGGATGAAGCCTATGATTCGGTGGGAAATCCACAAGGGGGCTACTGCCTTTTGGATTGACTTGTGGATCGGGGATTCTACCTTGAAGGACTTCCTCCTGGATTCTACCATCCTATCCCCAATTCTTGTTATGAACATCATAGGGAATACTCAGGAGCATCCCCTTCTTGCCTATATTCCTCAGCAAATTCGTAATCAGATCTCTCAAATTACTCTTGACAACAGTAAGACACCCCATTTGGTCCCCAAACCTGTCTGGAAATTTTTTTTTCGCTTTTGCTTACTATAGAAACTTCTGCCTCGTACTTGAAGATCCGATTGCCAAGGATCTTTGGAGACTCAATCTCCCTCTCAGAATTTCAATCCTTACCTGGAGAATTTTGCTCCTTAAGCTTCCTACTGATGACAACATAATCAAACTTGGTTTCTCCTTATCCTCTAAATTCTCTTGATGTCCCTCTGATCCGTGTGTGGAAACTATAATTTACATCTTCTCGGAAAGTCAGCTCCTCAATTAGGTTTCTAATTGGGTCTTCTCCAAACATTTAACTCGTCCTGCTATTGCGATTCAATTCTTTCAAATTATGAAGTCCCGAGCTAAAATCAGGAGAGGTCGTGTTCTTAAAGGTCTTATTAGCTTTATCTGGTATAATGTTTGGTGGGTTAGGAACAAACTTTAAAATGGCCAAGTATCCCCTAATCAAATTCAACACTTGCTTGCTCATAACTAGAATAAGTTTGACATTTCCCTCTAGATTCGGAAAATGTGCCTTGCTATTTTTGCAGTCACTTGGACTCATCCCTCGGTTGGTTTTAAGATGAATACTGCTATGCATTGTGATGAATCTTATACTTATATGGCTTGGGTTCTTCGCAATACTACTGGTGACTTCATAAAAGGCGTTTGTAGGTCTAACACTATGATTAGAGGAAAGGCTATACTCAGAACAATGATCCATGTGCTTACAACTTTCTTTGGCTCATCTTCCCTTTAGCTACAATCAGACTCTACAATTTTGCACTACTCGAGGAATGGAAAAATACTGTTGGTGCAAAGGCACCTGTTAACGCGACGAGATCGATGTTTAAATAATCACGTTGCAGTATAGTAAAAATTGTTGGTGCTAGAGCACCACGATCGTTTATTTTGATGATAACAAAACACGTGTCATTTAACATTTGCACTTGAAGTCTTAGTTTTCAGGTCAAATTGCAAATGGAGACTTGGATAGATGGAGTTCGAGCTCACATCCATGGCAGATTGGAGGAGCTTGATGGAGAACAAAGGAGCTACACGAGGAGCGATAGTTTGAAGAAGGAAGGAGATGAAGAATATGATAGATTTCCTTTCCTTTGTACTATATATTTTTGTTTCTTTTGTTGCTCTTTATTTTTGCTTCTTAGATTCATGTTAAAGAGCCTCAAAGAACCCTAACAGTTGTCCTAGGAACACTTGTACAACCCTACGATACTTAGGTTTTCTATAAAGAACTTAGAAAATCAAATTAGGGTTCAGACAACCTTTTCAGACGTCTAATCTGAAAATCAGATGTCTGATAATGACTTTTAAGACGTCTAACTGTTGACTCAAACGTTCGATAATATTTAGGCTGGGCTTAGTTAGTTCTGTATGATGAAATCAGATGTCCAGACCTTAGTCCAGACGTCTGATGCCTTTGCCAGACGTCCAATTAGTGGACCGTTGGCTTCCTTAGCAAACATTGAGAAAATGACCGTTAGCCTCGTATCAGACGTCTGTAGAGGACCCCAAACGTTTGATACATGACAATTTTGCCTCGGCTGAACCAAAATTTCTTCTCATAGATTTTCTAGCCGTTGCACTCTCTTGGGAATTCATTTCCGTAGAAAATTAGGTTTCCAGATGTCTAGACATCATGCCAGACGTCCTGTGTGTCGTCTGATGGACTTTCACTAGAACTCTATTTCGATTTGATTCAAGTCAGGAAGGAAACCCGCCTAAAATCGGACGTCTGACTTTATTTCCAGACGTCTTAAATGAGTTTTCCAGACATCTGATGCTCGGACCAGATGTCTGATAACCCTATCAGAGTCATAATTGATCCTGGTTCCGACTTGATTCTCTTGGAGGTTGTACCCAACGGCTATGGAAGCCTTCCAAGGCCTTTCAAAGCCTTCCTAAGGCCTCTATAAATATAGAAGAACCTTTTCCACTCATATACACACCTAGATACACCAAGCAACATACTTTCTACTCTTTTGTGTCTAAAAGAAGAAGAAGATCAAATAGAAGAAAGCTCTTGCTCTCCAAGTCTTAGTTCACCTTCCAGAGAGCTTCAATCCAATTGCGCACCTGCTCTCCCGCCGTAGTTCACGAGAGTGCCGTTGTGTTATTGCATAGTTCACGCATCTGTGTCGTCGACGCACTTCCACCAAAGGAAAGCATCCTAACTCCTATAGAAGCTTAGTTTAAAATTGCTTTGTTGGCTCTATAGGACTATTCTTGTATTTGTTACTTTGCTTGTGTTGGGTATTCGCTTTGCGAATTCCCGTCTCCTTCGTGAGACAAAATCCTTCTCGTGAAGAGAAGGGGTTTGAGGTACGCTACCCTCGTATAAAGTAGCGTGGTTGTAATTCAGGTTGTACCACCCTCGTTTAAGTAGTACGTTAGTGGATTTGATAAACTTGGTTGATCGAAAAATCCTAACTTGAGAGGGTTAGGTGGTGGTTTTCACCCGATTTGGGTTTCCACCTAAAAATACTTGTGCCTATTGTGTGATTGTTATTTTTGTGAGATTATATATTTTTAATTCCGCATTTTTTTACGTCATGCTGATCTCACCCCCTCCAAGGTAAGGGAAATTACAGAAATCACTTTGAAAATAAATATAATTTTATTACTCGAATTTAAAGTCCGAGGTCAAACACAGGGAGAAAATGGAATTCACGCACTAATCTCAATAATAAATGCAAATTAAACACATAAAACTACTCAAAATCTAATTAAGAATGTAAAGCATGAGTATATGGAGAATAAGAAAAAAATAGTGGAGAGCTTATGAAAAATTGGACGTCTGATTATAAAATCAGACGTCCTAAAATTATGTGCTACAGTGCCTTTCTCGTCTTCTTCTTTCTCTGCCTTCTTTCTCTGATTTCTCTTGTAATCTTTCTTCTTCTCTGGCTTCTCCTTCCTTTCTTTCTCTGTCGTTGGCTCCTTCTTCTCTTTGTCTTCTCTTTTCTTTGCCTTGCTCTGTCTTTCTTCTTTAGCTTCTTCCTTTGCCTTCTGCTTCTTCTTCTTTAGCTTCTTACTTAGCCTTCTCGTCCTTAGCTTCTTCTTTCTTCTCTGGATTTGGCTAAGTGTGGAGCCAATGTTTCCACAGCAAAACCCCCTTCCCCTGCGTAGCGTTCCTCTCTCCTCTCTTCTCTATTTCGGTTCACTCTCCCAAAGCCACATCCGGTTCGGGTAATTGGACCTAACGGAGACCCAAGTCCAAGCTCACCGGCATGGGTGGTGAGCGAGGAGTGAGTTGGTTGGGTAAACGGGTTGTGGCCAGGTTAGCGTGGGCAGTGCCACGGACGAGGCCGTGAGAGGGGGAGAAAGGGACCTCACCCTGTGAGTAGGAGGCGATAAGGTTAATGCAGAAATTCCTTTTATGCAACTACGCTCGCTTGTCCAGTTCTGAGGTGGGACTAAATGTCCCACCTCCTTGGCGTGTGCCAAAGCAGAGATGTCTGGCTTAATTGGCGAGGCTGATATAGCCTTGACTCCAATTGGGAACCTGAGCGCATTCGTTCCTCAAATCCACACCTCCTGGGACTCGCACCTAGAGCAACAACACCTGGAGCGCATCAAGCAGCTTCAAGCTTCTTCATCCATGGAGGCCGATGTGCCTGAACCTGAAATCATGAGCACTGCCTTGCAGCCACGTCAAAACATCCAGGGAGATTCTCCAAGGCATGGCGAGTGTGTGGCGATGGTCGGCGTGGTGTGGGGATGACTGTGGTGGCGTGCCGAGGGTTCTCTGTGGCCGTGTGAGTGGGTGTGTTCAGGGGTGCTTTTGGATGGTCGACGGAGAGATTGGGGTAGTGGGAGATGATCAGTGAGGTGTTGCGGAGGTCGTAGGGTGGTTGGTGAGGTGGATGGAGGTGCGGAGCGACGGGGACACCTCGTTGGAGGTATGGCCGGAGGTGGAGAAGGTGATGGTGATCGGTGGTGTTGAGGGGTGTTTTTGAGAAATAAAGAGGGGGAACGGGAGTAGAAGAAAGAGGGAAGCTAACATACCTAATTTAAAGACGAAGGGGACAGGGGAGGCGTCTGGGCTGGTATGGCCGACGTCGAAGACGAAGATCTTCATAGATGAGGCGGCAGTGAAGACGAGGGCAGAGGCGGCGTCAGGGCTGGTATGGCCAACACGGATGAATGAGAGGAAGGCAACCCAACGACTGGTATTGTGGTTGGGCGACGAGAGAGAGAGGGAGGAGTCGCCAGAGCTTGCGGAGGTGTTGCGGCCGGCGAGGAGAGAAGAATTGAGGGGGAACCAACCTAATCTCAAGTTGAGGAGATGTGGCTGAATCAGGGTCTGCTTAAATAGGCCTATGGGGAAGGCTTTGTGGTTGGAAGCCAAGCTTCCAAGCAAGGCATGTCTGCCGGAGATGGAAGCTTCAAAAGGACTAAAATCTCTCATGTGTTTGCATGAGAGATTAGGTATAAATTAGCGCTCATCAATGGGTTCGAACTGGAGGAGATTACTCAGAGAATCTCCCTTCCAATTTTGGGAGGGATTCTCTGAGCAATTAAGAAGGAACCGCCTTCTAAAGTTCGCCGGAGTTGGATTCCTCCGCTATAATGGCAGAGGGACCTACTTGCAAAGAATGATAAGAAATCTAGGGGGCCAAATGCAAGGGTTTCCGAAAGATAGGGGCAGAAATGTAATTAGGTTGGACTTATTTGCAAAGTGGGTTAAGATGAGTTCCCCTTTGGTCCAAATTTTGGTAAAAACCTAATTTGGATCTAAGGAATCCAATTGTGAAGTTGGATTTTGGATTTGGCCACGTTTGACTGGAAAATTTATGTAAAAACCTAATTTAGGGCAAATGTTTATCTGAGACCCCATTCTAGGTCAAAATGGGTTCCAATGGCTAAATTGAAAGTTCTAAACCTTAGAGAATATTTTTATATGATTTTTAGAGGATTTAGGTGAATTTTATCTTGACCAAAACTTTTTTAATCAAGTAGATCTGTTTTAGGGTTATAAGAAGTCATTTAATTCCTAGAATTCCTAGAACCCTTTTCTGTCTGATTCAATTTGCTTTTTATCTTGTTAAAACCATTTGACTTGAGTTTAGCCCTTGAGAAAATCCGTGGTTGTACTGCAATGGTAAAATTATAGTTTTACCCCTGTTTCTTGCTTTTCTCTTAGAATGGTTATTCAGTGAATTAAGACCTCTAGTTGGTTATGTAGGAGCTTTTATTCTCTTCATTGAGTCAAAATGAGCTAGCTAGGTCTCATCATGGTGTTCCTATCAGCACCACGATCGTTTAGTTTGATGATAACAAAACACTTGTCATTTAACATTTGCTTTTGTGTCCAAGATTTCAGGTCAATTGCAAATGGATACAAGTGTGAAGAGCTCGCATCCATGGTGGATTGGAGGAGCCTGACGAAGAATGAACCTTCGCTTGGAGCGAAAGCTTGAAGATGGAAGAAGATGAAGAATAGGATAAAAGTCTTTTCTATTCTTGCATCTTGTAATTTGTTTCTATTAATTTTTATCTTTTATGTTTTAGATCATATGTTAAAGAGCCTCAAAGTTACCTAACAGTAGTCTTAAGAACACTTGCACATCTCTAGGATACTTAGGTTTCTCGTAGAGGATTTAGAAAATCAGAATAGGCTTCAGACAGCCTTTTTAGACATCTAATACTAAAATCAGACATCTGATAGTGAACTTTAAGACGTCTGAATGTTGAATTAGATGTCCAAACACTTAGGTTGGACTTAGTATCTTCTATCTGCCTATTCCAGGCGATTAGCCCTTGTCCAGACGTTTTAAAAGAGGTCTAATGACCTTGCCAGACGTCTAATTAGTAGAACATTGGCTTATCAAATCTGATCATTGAGAAATGACCCTTGATCTTCTATTAGACGTTCTTAGAGGACCTTAGACGTCTGATATATAGATGTTAGCCTATGATTAAGCCAAAGTCTCTTTTCTTGAGGGATCGAGCCGTTTGTACCTTCAGAAATCCATTCCTGTAGTTAATTAGGTTTCTAGATGTCCAGACATAGTACTAGACATCCAACCTATCTTCTGACCCACTTACACTAGAACCCTATTTAAGTCTGACTTAAGTCAGGAAGGAAACCTGCCTAGAATTAGACGTTTGATATTAGGCCCAGACGTCTTGTAAGTGACTTCCAGACTTCTGATACTTTTGCCAGACGTCTAATAACCCTGTCAAAATAATTAATGAATCTGATTGCGGTCTGTTTTGCCTTGGGTTTGCACCCAACGGCTATAGAAGCCTTCCAAGGCCTTTTAAAGCCTTTCTAGGCCATCCATAAATAGAGGAGTACCCTTCCCTTGCAAGGACACACCAAGAAATACCGTTTCCATATCATTTTGTATCTAAACCAATTTAGAAGAGATCTTGCTCTCCAAACCGCTGTCCACTCTTGAGAGCTTCATCTTCGTTGTGCATCTGCTCTCCCACTGTCGATTACAAGAGCGACGTAGCGTGGTTCACGCACCCACGTTATTCGTCGATGCAATTCCGCCAAAGGGAAGTTTCCTAACTCCTATAGTAGCTAAATTTTAATCTTTGTGGCACTATAGGATTGCTGTTTTAATTATTTTTGGTTGGGTATTTGTTTTGTGAATTCCTATCTCATTTGAGAGACTAAATACTCCTTGTGAAGATTAGGAGTTTGAGGTACGCTACCATCGTATGTAGTAGCGTGGTTGTAAGAGGTTCAGTCAGCCTCGTTTAAGTGACTGGGTTAGTGGATTTGATCGACTAGGTCGATCGGAAAATCCTAAGTCGAGAGGCTTAGGTGGTGGTTTTTACTTGGGTTTGGGTTTCCACCTAAAAATCCTTATGCAATTATGTGATTGTGATTTGTGTGAGATTGTTTATATTATTTTCGCTTATTTCCGCATCACTCATATCTGACCCCCTCCCGTAGGAATCTACAAATACTTGTCCCATGGATGGCCTGGCAGGATTATACTATTCTACTAAGAAGCAAGCACAGAATCACTTCCATCTCCTATATTTGCCCTGTTGCCAACGCTCTTCCATTAAAACTTGTCGAGATGGGAGTTTTTGATTGGACTATTTTCACAAATCCTTCGTATCTTTCAACGCATCTTCAAGGGATCCTTAGGCTAGACATAATCCAATTCCCTTACATTATCTCTTGACCCATGTTGTTTTGCTTGTAGGTTTTTTCCCCCATGCTGTTTGCTTTACATTCTAACAGGCCGTGTAACATCCCAAAATCCAGGTTCCAAGCCATTTGAAAGTGGTTCAGGTCAATTAGAACTAGGAAACCTAGTTGTGATTAGATGTCAGTGTTCGCACCTCCTTAAATTGCCAAAAAATGCATATTTCGAGTTAACCCTTGGTCAAACATTGTCAAAAGGGTACCATATGTGGTACCATTGGATTTCTCTCGTTGTAAGCTTTCTGGAGATGCTCATTTCGCGGGATTCTAAGGTGTATAGCTCAGGTTATGGCCAAAACAAATTAAGCACCTAAATGTAAGGTGAACCAAATCCTAGGGGCATTTTAGGTATTTTACTCCTCTAATCCTAATCCCAACAACCCTTGGGCCTATAAAAGGACCCCATTGGGTTCTTGGGTCGTTATTAATCTCTAAGCCTCTAAAATTAAGAGAGGAAGAGAGAAGGAAAATCTTGAATTTTCCTTTTAAAATTAAAAATTTTTCTTCTCAGGGACTCGATTGTAATTTTGAAAACTACAAAGTTCCCACTGCAAATTTTGCAGGGCCCGCGGTAGCTGCGTGCGGCAGCCGTTCGATTCGGTGATGCCCGTTCGATGGCTGCCATGTGGCGAGTGCAGGAGCATTGAGTGGCGAGCGCGCGCTCACGTGAGAAGAATCACATGTGTTTTCCTTAACCGCTATCGCCGACACGTGGCGGCACGAATCGGTGGCAATTGGCGCGGGCTGGTGATCCGCATGAAGGCGGTGCGGCCAATAGGCAATTGACACGTCTTAGGCGCATGGACCGGCAGTCGGTTCGTGTGAGCCGACCGGTTTGGAGTGGTTTAGCGACCCCTTATGCTGTTACGAGTAGTTCGAGGCCTTTCCGACCTCAGATTTTAACAAATAAGGTACCGTTGGAATCGTATTGACACGTAGTACATGCTGGTATAGTTTATTTTCATTTTTGAGTATGTTCTCTTTATTGAAAATTTGGAAACATGACTAGGTGTTTTCGATCCTATTTTTGGTCCATGTGAACCTGATCCTAATCGGTGCATGCACGGATCCTGAGGCGGGTGTGACAACTACCCACAAGTCCTATGAGCACGATTCGGAGTCACGTGACCCTCCGATGACATTAGGTAGAGTAGTCCCTCTCTTTTCCATGTAGTTTGTCTACATGATGATTTTCTTTGCATATTGCTCCGTTTTGTGTCCATTCTTACCTCTTACTAAGAATGGAACCCGTCTTCGTGTTTCTTGATATTTTTGTGTACTTGAATCTTAAATATGGATGTTGAAAATTAAGTTTGTGATTTGGGTTGTGAATAGTTAGTTTGATTTAATTAACTATCAAATTAATTACAAACAATTCTCATGATTTAACGGATTATACAACATTTATGCTTATTGGATATGGTCTTATCATAGCATGTGTAAAACAACTCTGATATTTACTTCCTAGTTTGCTGTCACTTTAATTAGAAATAACTGGATTTTATGAGAAAGATTAAGAGTAAATGATCATATGTACCTTGTTATTGCATGTATGAAATAAGATTCGTTTTTTGTAAAACAAGTTTCATGATGTTCTTTATTAAACGGATAATGTGAGGCCACTGTCATAAACTCAGAAATATCGGTAAATGAATGGATGGAAGATAATAAGGATTTCGGTAAACCCAAAATTAGTAATATGAAATTACTAAGGATTTTTCAAACCTCTGTGAAATTAGTTCTATTGAGATTGTAATTAGTAAATAGTATGAAATTACCATCATAATATGAAAATCATCTGTAAACTGATAATATTAGAGTTGATATGAATACATGTTCATCCTGGACTTAAGGCTGTGGAATTAGTAAACAGGACTTGATTTGATGAAATCAAAAGATACAATTATCTGGAATGAATGTCGTATGATGTATTTGTTGGGAATTAAAGGAATCGATAACTAGTTTTTAGCCCCACTATTCGTCGGATTTTGGCTGTAGCTTTGGTCCTTTTAGATCGATTATAGGGGTTGGTTTAGGAAGGTGCTGGCCTCTCTACGACTCTTTGGTTAGGTTGAGTGGCCAACTGGGATAGCAGATTGCAAGGCTTGAAGGTTGGAGTGGTTTCCTTGGCCAGTGGGTAGGTTATTGGTTGTTTGTGGCTCAACATATATAGCGCGTGTATGTGTTCACACCATACGATGTAGCCATCACCACTTTTCGCAATGATCCTAGGATGATGGAGAGTAGCGACTCGATGGATATAAGTTATCTTTCCAGCTAGGAGGGTGGCTTTGCCAGCCTTGAGCTGTAGGAAGTTACACGAGATCGTCTCGTGCCTTAGATGTCAATTGATAAATTTTGGACTATGAAAATTTGGGCATCCAGTATACAAAACGGAATCGAATAACGAGATATCTAATAAATAGATTAGTTAAAACTATGGTACCCATTTTCTCTTATTCTTGGTTACTGATACACTCTATTGTTATTTTTTCTACTCTACTCAATTTTTACTAATGTGTTTTTGAGTTCCATACTCAGGTATACTTGGCAATTCATAAGATGATTTCGATTGTGCATCTCCTTGGAATTATATACTTGTGTTTTACGATAAATCCTCTTGTCAGTATCTATTTATGTTCATTTAATTTATACAATATGATTTATTTGTTGGTTATGCTTATATTTTATGATTATGTGTTGGGTGACTGCGATCTTGTAGGTGAATTGTGCTAGTGGTTCGTACACAATGACCAAGGTTTCATCGCTTAGCAGGACTTGGGTCATCACAGGCCACGAGTCGTGATCCATCTCTTCTTATATTAGATAGATTTTGATTCGATCAATTTTGATTTCCCTTAAAGAGTGAGAGATGAATAAAATTGACTCTCACTTTTCTTGAAAGGAGGGAAAAAAAAAAAACAACCTGCCTCCGTCGTCAAGAACAGATGTAATGCCTTAAAGTTCTCAACTATTGAAAAGGGAAAAAAAAAATCCTTAACGCCATCAGAGAAAACCACTCTCTTGGGAAAAGCACACGCCCACACACCCACACGAGTCTGCACACATCCCCCCCGCCCTCCCCCCCCTCCCTCCCTCTCTCTCTCTCTCCAACTTCCCAAATGGTAACTCTAACCTTCAAAGGCAGTAATCACCTCCTACCAACTAATAAAGGCAGAAATCACCTCCTACCAACTAATAAAACCCCCTCCCTCCTCCTCCTCCTTCCCACAGTCTCCCTCCCCTTTCCAAGCAACACAGTACACTCTCCCTTCCTTCCACCCCCCGGCGTGTCACCTTCTCATCATATATATCCCACATATCTTAAACGTCGCCGCTATACATGGCAGACCCCCCAGGTCCCTCCAGCAGCAGCAAGACCACCGACGCCGGTGGCGACGTGAAGGAGCAGGACCGCCTCCTCCCCATCGCGAACGTCGGCCGCATCATGAAGCAGATCCTACCCTCCAACGCGAAGATATCCAAGGAGGCCAAGGAGACCATGCAGGAGTGCGCTTCCGAGTTCATCAGCTTCGTCACCGGCGAGGCCTCCGACCGCTGCCGCAAGGAGAAGCGCAAAACCGTCAACGGCAATGACATCTGCTGGGCCCTCTCCAACCTCGGCTTCGACGACTACGCCGACCCCATGAAGCGCTACCTCCACCGTTACCGCCAGGTCGAGGGCGACCGCGCCACCGCCTCCCGCGGCGACCACAACGACGACCACGTCCCCGCAGACGCCGACGCAGACGCCGACAACAACCCCACCTTGAGGTTCGGCGTCATGGAGAGGGGAGGAGGTGGCGGCGCCTCCAGATCCTTCAGGCACCTCTGATCCTCCTTTCATACACATATATATTTATTTATATATATGTATAACTTGTGTACAAGCTTGATTAGTTTTTGTGCTGTTGCCTTAGTTCTCTTTTTGTGTTGCTCCTGTGGTCACGAAATCTACTTTGGCTTGCTGCTTTCCGCGTCCTGATCTGAGAACTTTGATGGGTATTTGTCATTCTTTTGATCAGTATATATATGTCTACATAGGGTTGTTGGTTCCAATATTTTGCCTTAAGTTTTCCGTGCTTGACCTAATCTTACTGTGGGAGTTAAAGGATAATGATTGGATATGAAAACGATAGAGTAATGATTGGCTGTTGGACTATTGGCTGACTGGAGTTGAGTTTTTTTTTTTTTTTTTTTTCCGATGTTCTAACTATAAGGGGAAAAAAAAAATTCTAGGGGCATAAGGGTTTTGTTAATTTGATTATGTGATGGTTTTGGAATATTAAGTGCACTCGAGCGATTTATGTGCTTAATGTTGCCCTTTGCGTCCTCAGGTCATGAGTTTTTTGTTCCATCTAATTAAGGAAGAGGTTGACTTTGGGAAAGAATATGTGGTAATGTATTTATAGTCTGCAGATATGAAGCGGTTTGAGATTTTGTCTAATTTAAAAGCATAATAATTAATAGATAGCTTTAGATCTATCCTAAATGAGATCGAAAGAGATTGGTTGGTTCTCATGATTGCCTTTTTTTTTTATGGTAGGTTTACTCTTCAATGTGGAATGTTAGTACGTTTGAAAAGGAAGGGTGTTCTTCCCTACTTTACTTTGCAAAATGCTGGTCCTCCAAACTTGTAATTTACCTAAAGAGGAGGACCTCTGAGCTTTCAGTACGAATAAGTACTTGAGTTAGATCGACAAGAAATTTCCAGCAGATACTTGCCTTATTTGGATTCCTCAGTTTATGAACTGCTATATTCTGATTCTTATTTGTGGGTTCAGTAGGTGCCTATAATCTTTATAATCTCACAATGCATGTCAAATGATTGTCCTTCTTTATTGCCTCCATTGTATATATAGTAAGTGTTGCATAGTTTAAGCAGACAGGTAATAAAATATCAGAAAATTATCATCATATATATCTGAATTCCAGCCCTCCAAATTAGGGCATATATGCCTTTCCGATGGAATGTTTGTATTTGGACAGCCTATCTATTTCGTGGTTTAATCTCCTGCTCGTCATGCCCCTGTTGTGGCCACAAGGAAAGCCATGCCATCCAAACACCTATCCTGATCAGCAGCTTCCCATCGATTATAGTTTGATCAAGAAGAAGATTTTCCTGTCAATTTTGTTTTGCATGAAAACTGTCGTGGCACATTAGAAACGAAAAATGTGTCTTTCCATTGCCAAGACTGTTATGTCATAGTAAATGTGCTCATCATCCAAAGCATATTGGGGTAGAATTCATAGCATGGGCTTGGAGAGAATTCGCCCTCGATCTTGTTCGTACCAATGGGCATTACCTGTAAGATTGTCAGTTACAGATTAGAGAGAGGAGTGCACAGTATATATATGGTGTAGCAAATGAGATGAAATCGAGAAATTATTCACAATTAACCACATGTAGATCAAGCCGACCGCAAAGGTAAACAAAGATTAGAGACATTAATTGCCCCTTTTAATAGGTCAATTCTCTATCTATATCTCCTAGACTTATCATTTTCTCAAACCATAAAATGCACTATCAAGCTACTTTAATTAAGGTAGATTAACTTATAGTAAATATCGCTCCTTGGTTCCAACCAATTGGAAGAATTTATTTTCTCTACGTGAGAAAAAAACCTCTTATATATATATTGTGTAAAAGCTAGATAAATACATAAAATTATCCTACGAAGTTGGATAAAATATGCAATCGTAGATGACGGGACAAAAGAACTCTTCCATAAAAATGAGGTAATGAACCAAGTGACGTAGCTCTGTAAAATGTGATAGAACACAAGTACGTTTGGAGGGGTACGAAACTCTTGTGCACAAACATCAGATTGAATGAATAATAGTGACTTGAAGCTCAAGGACTAGAAAAACACAAGAATAATTCCAAAAACCAAACTATGTGGAAGAATGACATTGGGGTATCTTTTTTGAGTTTAATGGTGCTTAATGGTTACTTCCAGCATAAGGTCCTGGGACAAATATATCCCGAATAAGGTCAATAGGATGATTAATAAATACCATAAAAATTATTTAGTCATTATTGATCATCAATCTTGCATATGGTTGAATGATTGGGACAATCCTAACTTTGGTAGGAAAGATCTATGTTCGAAACCCCTTCTCTGCATTGCTTAGCGGACCATCTGTGAGGGTTGGTCAATTTTTCCTTAGTTTATCCAAATGGGACTATGGGTCATAAAAAGAAATCAATAATAAAGAACATTAATTTGCTAATGCTTTATTGATCGAAAATAAAATCATTCGAGCAAAATTCAATCAATAAAAATAAGCCAACATTTGGTTGATACCAGTGGACCAAATTGGAATTCGATCAACAAAATGAATTGAAATTCTATCAAAGGAAAAAATGAAATTTTGTCCACTACAACTCAATTGGTCTATTACAATTACTTTAAAATAATTGTGACCTTAGGTATCCTAATTTACATAAACTAAGTTCTAGGCTTGATTTAAGAGTAGATTGCATGTTTTGTGGTTCTTAATAGTAATCAAATTGCAACTTATTCCTTTCTTTACTTTCAGCAATTGAACTCTCTACTTTGATCTCCACCTTCATCTTAACTTTAATCTTCTACAAAATTAGAACAATCTACGGACTACATTTCATCATTGTCAAAAATTAATTTTCTATGGTATATGGTGTTAATTTTCTCTCCCTTTTTACTACAATTTTGGTTTTCCTAAAACTCTCACCCTCTTTTGCATTATCAAAAGGTATTCATAATGTTCAAACATGATAAGAGAAAAAAGTTAATACAAAGCATCAACACACCTAAAAGGAAATCGATTCTTCTGGATAGGACTATAGTTGTTAAATAAAATTTCCAAAAGGCAAAAAAAAAAAAAAGCTAGACCACTTAAGAGCTTTAAACGAATCATTCCATTAATTAAAATTTCAATCAATCACTAAAATTAAACTATTGGAGGAAAATCTTTCTCATTCTTTCTAAACCAATTTTCTCAAAAATGTTCTCTCCTACACAATACTAAAGGGGAGAATTAAGGCATCCTTTTGTTTCACAACTACAAGGTAAGCTAAACATAACATCAACACGAATGACACAAAAGATTGATATTAGGTAAAGTCAAATTAAATTGTTAATAAAATCCAATTAACGAATGAAATATTTTCAAGAGGAACACTTTTTGAAAACACTAAGAGTTATAAACAAAGGTATTCTCCAACCATGAGTGAAAGATTGGAAATTCTAAACTTCATTTATCTCTTATGAAAAATATATATATAATTCGCAAAAAAAATCATAACTCATCTATGTAAGATTTATTATGAGCAAACGTATTATGCTAATAGTACCTCATTTTTCAACATTATAATCAAGATTGTTTTTCTTCTTTTACATGAAAAAGTGCATTTTATCAAGAAGAAAATGTTAAGTCAAACTTATTTTTATTTATGAAAAGACTAACTTTTTTTTTTTTTTGAATCTGAAAAACTAACTAACTTTTGAAAGTACTATAAATCAATATATAAAGATAATCAGAGCATTAAATATACATAAAATCACTTTTTATTAGAATATGATTAGGAAACCACTGAAAGACATTGAGCTCAACCAAAGGGAGAATAAACTTAAATTCCCTTAAAATTGTTAAAAATCAAGAAATCATGGTTGAAATCCTATGATCAATCACCAAAATCTATAGAGCTAACTGCTGATCCAAAGCAATAAATGGATTAAACACTAGCTTGGTCACCATTGAGGTTTGCTTGATCTTTTTATTGCTTGATCTTTTTATCATTGAGTTCCCATGCTATAAGGTAATTGGATACCCAAAGCATGTAAGCAATTTTTTGTTACTTGTTAGAATTGCCTTGATATGTGCATAATTGGGACATTATCGAACATAAACTTAAATCCCAAAGTTGGCCAAACCCAACTGACATTATTGGGACGAAATGATTGCAACCAACTAGGCATCTGAAAATAGCTCCAATTTTAGAAAGCAAAAAGGAATCTTAAACTGTTGAAAGGATTCATTTTTAGTCTTGTTTCTTATCCCCCACACATTGAACTAGATAAAACAAATAAGGCCCCTAGATGTTTAAGAAATGTGCCAAATGTCTCCAAATTTTCAAGATAAAATTAAACTTATCATTAAACGGCTAATCTTCAAAGTGTTTGTGAAGTTGGAGTTTAAAAGAAATCAAATGATGGGTGATAAATGATAAAGTAGATGTCTGAAAAAGAATTTAGGATGTCTAAAAAACTTGAGTCTTTAGGAACAAAGGTTTTAATGCGAGAAGGGGTGAGTTAGGTTTAAATTTGGCATGAAAGAAAGATCCTCTTAAAATTATTCATCTGGAATAGGATAATAAGCACCTAAAAAATAAGGAAACTCGAGTTGAGAATTGGATTGAATTAGGAGCGTTCTAAAGTGGGTCCTATGGGAGTTAAGGAATTCTTCAAGGCTCTTTTACATTCTACAAAATAAATTACAATAATAAAATACATGCACAAAATGTTCTTCTTGACAACTTCATTTCTCTTCATTTGGAAATGGCCCTTCCTTTTGCCTTTTTTTTGCTAGGTCTTTTTCTTTTTGTTTGTCCTGCAATGCTTGTTAGTCCTCAAAACATATTTATAAATGTAATATGTCATTATCAAAAATAATTGTAAACTACAATTCTCAACAATTTGGTTAAGAATGACTAATTTCAGATACAATGATGTAGAAAGTCAGATAATGTGAATGATATTTGAAGTTAGATAAAACTTGGATGGGAAAAGTGTTGAGTACAACTCTGGTAACTTGGATCATAGAAACTCAAATCAAATAAGTCGAATAATAGATATTTAATGTCTCACATGGAACTTAATTTTTCTTAATCTCTAGACCAAAAAAATAAAATGAAATAAAAGTCTTACTACTTTCATGTATGAGAGAGAAAAGACAAAGTCCAACTATCTTAAGATCAAAGGAAGGGACAATGCCAAGTAACCATTATAGAGAAAAGGCCAACACTTGCTTAAGTAATGGGACCATGTTTTGATTGATTAGACAAGTATCCATTATGAAGTATGGATTCAAACTTGGCTAAACAGATTACATCTAAGTAACCATGCAAAAGCCTGAGTACCCATTAGTGAGAAAAGAATGAATCTAATATCTTTGAGTATTCATTACAAAGAAATGAATAATTTTGATAAAATGGACTCAAGTTTAACAATCACAATCCAACATTAGCATCAAATTATTATGATCAACTTTAGGTGTTGACTATTATTAGCTAATAGAGCTGACATACATTAGGATAACCAAGCCTAGGAGCTAACTTTACTTAGCCAAAAATGCTAACTAATGATACTTACCGCAAGCTATTGAGAGAAGACATAATGAATCTAGGTGTAAGCACGTCTAGGTTCATTATGACAAACATAACATAATAGCAAAAGGGCACTGGCCAACATTGACCAAGTCAAATATACATGGCAACAACAAAATATTGAAGGGAAAATCTTGGTGTCATCAATTCATTGGAATAGGTTTAGTTTGAGCATCCAGAGGAAGATTCCATGTCAGAAGTTTTAAGAAAAAGATTTAAGCTTGTGGAAAACTATATAGAGGGGTCAAGGGCCTTGCAGTCAAGGATGGTTTCCAGCATGAGTTCTTTCTTTAGCTTCGATGATCTCCCAATTCAAATAGTTTATCTGGTGACCAGCTTCAACAACCTCCTTCAACCTTCTTCTTTCTTGTTCAATCAGTCACTTAAAGGTGATTTGTAGCAGCTAGAGATCTAGATAGATCTGGAAGTTAGATTTTGTGATCTATTAGCAAATTCAATTGATCTCTCTTTTAGTTTCTATATTCTTGAATATGAGAGGTCTTGGTGTACAATGATGAGTGGACTACAAACTAGATGAATTGATTTATTTCTTTACAATCCTTCATTAGGATTCGATCTTTGTTTCATATATGATATATATTTCTTCAACCAAATGTTTTGTATTTGGTCTAGGCTTTGATATGACGCTTCCACACGATCTTTCGTAATTGAAGTTTGATCGAAATTCTGCTTAGATTCTATAGATTCAAGGGGAGGAATTTATCAATTAGGGATGATCTGCAACCTTCATATCTTTTACTAGTAGTTGATACAAATGGTTAATTGGAGTTAGTTATAGTTTAATATTTTTGATTACATTAATCAATTAAGGCTATAACTCAATCAGCACAAATCCCTATTTGTTCACCCTTAATTTCCATACAACCTTTTTATTTGATAGGGGTCTTAGACTGATCTAAGCTTAGATTAGTTTAAGGTCTTTTAATGGGTGTGGATCAGGGCCATAAACCAATAACTATAAGAACTTACCTGTAGCTTGTACTTGTACTTATATGCATGGCGTACAAACAAAAATAATTGCATAGTGGCACACCATGATTTACAGTAATAAGGAGTACATTACATCCTATGTTAGCATTCTGCAAGAAATATCACATTTCACACAATTCTTACCTAGGAGCATAAACTCAGCATAGAGTCAATCACACTTGCCAAAGCTGTAACAAATTCTAACACAACATAAAGATAGTGTCTTAAGTACATACATGAAAAGTGTATGCATTCACACTTCATGTCCACCTAAAGAAATAAAAAGGAAGTTAAAAAATTATCAAAGTGGAATGCAGTGCCTAAAATCTACTCCCTAATATCTTCATCTAGTATTGTCTAAGTAGGGCTCTAGGTCTCTAGAATCTTGATGAGAACTTTGCCCAATTGTACCATCTCTAAGGCACTATATTTTTAGAGTTCCTCTTTTTAGGTTTAGTGAAAATAGTGTCCCAGTCTTTATGGCTCGGTAGATATCCACTATTGACATACTCGATAGGTTGGTATCTTTTCTTGAGGTTGGATTAAAGGAAATAGGGATGAGTTGATTGGCTTAATAGTATATTTGATGGTGGATTACCAAGAGAACATGATAGTGTATTTCAATAGCTTTTCCTTTTCCCTTTTTATGTTACCATTATACCACCTTATCTGTACAATGTTACCTTTATCCAGTTATTTAATTTTATTCCTTGCAAAGCCTTTCTTATTATTTAATTAGTAATATAAGGTTAACCCAAATTTCTTAATCATTTTTGTTGTGAGTATGAGAATATTTAGGAATGACTTCTTGTACCATACTGTGTAAGTGACCCTAATCACCAGTCTCTCATTACCTCATGTTTGGTGTAGTTTCCATCCTTGACTATGTGACTTAGTTGGAATACACCCTAAACGTATATTTTTCTCTAAATTATAGGTATACCAAGTTGATCTAGGTTAGGTATTGAAACTAGATGTCAAGATTGGCCCATAAAGAGCAAGTCAAATTGCCAGTCAAATTGATGCATGATTTTGTGAATTCAAGCCCATGCTATAGATGGTCAAAGGAGGATGCAACCCGACATGTAATTAGTTTAAGTCTACATTCAATATTATTGGAAAATCCCCTACAATTATAACTAATTAAATATACTTTTACAAAGTAGTAGCTTTGAAGTTAACGTCGACAAAAAACTATCATTAAATTTAACAGGAAATATTAGGTAAAAGTCCCCTTTTCTCTTTGTCTACATTCAAATTTATAATTTATACCATCTCTCCTCTTCCACCTCCTCCTTCCTCCTCCAGCTAACCAATTTAGTTTCCTCCTCCTCCATCTCCACAATTCCACCATTATCCTCCATACAACTAGCAACCTCCTACTCTAGTTCACCCCTCTTCCTCCTACTGCTATTATTACTACCACCACCATGAGAACCATCGCTCATCATATTGTCGCTCAATAAAATTATCATCACCTTCAATAATTTTAATTAGGTCAACTCCAACTTGATCTTGGTGGCCCACCTTTACTCCCATTACACATAGTTCATGTAGCTCATGGACAAGGTTCTCATAGTTGGTTGAAAACTTGAGGACTTTGTGGGCAGCCACATCATTGCTGATGGCAATGATGCCCGCAAGCATGGTCTTGACCTCGAGTTCATCAAGTCCCTTTTTGAGCCTCGAAATCTCAATTCCCTCTAGGCTCTTATTCCCTCCCAAGTGCTCCTTTGAAGATCTCCACCTTAAAGTGGCCAATCATTAAGGTCCAATAGCCATTTGACATGGAGGAGGAGGAAGTAAATTTGTGTATGTGCTTCTCTCTCTCTCTTCATTTTAATTTAATCGAATCGACAACCTTTTGGTAGGTTCTAACAATTGAATTAATCCAACGTAGTTTAGGATTTACCTTGACTCTAACATCAAATTAATTAAGGGCTTTTTTATTCTTGCCATAGCTGGCGATGAATTCGTACCGAAGACTATGTAAATATAAAATTGCAAAGTGCCTACATAGGGAAAGAAAAGCCTATTTCGCATTAAAATGATAGTCATCTTGAAACTATTAGTTACATACCATACAAGATAATTAATTAAAAGATGCTTCATGTGATGGCCATAAATATTTAGTTATCCGATTGTAGCCTTTACCCATAAAGTCCTACTTCTACTGAGCATATCTCACATCTTTTACTGCCCAAGCTTATCAGGTGATTGTATATGGAAACGTTCTCTGTAATCAATGATTTTTTTTTTATTATATTATAGTTGTTGCTTCCATCAGAACAAAAACATGTATCAGCCATCAGGTGCATATGCATATGGTTTGCCCTCAAGTGGTATGTATCACATTTGTTCATTTTTGGAATTATTATCCAAAGATTAAAAAAACGATAAATTTACTGTTCAAACTACTGTTGGCACGCAGAAGCTACTGCTCTTATCAGGTTTCTGAAGTTCAAAAGTAGTCAATCTCAAACTGTAGCCACTACCATTGTTTTGTCCGGTTGCGATACGAGGGATCTATCTCCAGTGGGTCCTTTGGACAACCAAGAGGAGATGGCAATCGACAGGTACTCAAATGGCATTATTAAGCTGGAAGCTAAAGCAAAGATTACATTGGACGAGATGAACCAGTGACTGGTTAATTATGTCAGAATCTATGTTTTAATTTAATCTCGGCACCCCATTGTATGCATATGGAACGCAGTTGGCAGCCTTTGGGATCCAATGCACTTTTATCATGGCATATATATACATATATATATATTTTAAAATAAACTTCTTCCATTAACGTAGATGAAAAAATTACAAGAATGAGAAATTTTACGAGAAAAAGAAAAAAGAGATAATTAAAATCTTTTCGAAGGAGAGGAAAAAATGTCTCATCTCAAAGAGTAGAAGGGTAACTACGGACCACCCCAAAGAGTAAATACTTGAGGAGTAGAGGAATTTCGAACGGAGGAGATAAAATAGAAGATCCAAATAAATAAAAAAATAAAAAAATATAAAGAAGACAACCTTATAATCTAAATGTAACATCCCATAAAATTTACTCCATGGTGTAACACGACGACGACGCCATTGATGAAAATACTTCGACAATCACATTAGAGTTATCATTTTCGCACGCCAAAACCTACGAGACTTTCCAAGTTTTAAATCTCCACCGCCCACTCCTAACATTGGTAGTGGCAGAACCTTTCCGATATGACTCCCTCTTTTTTAATAAGGTGAGGGCATGGAGTACAGTGTTGTAATCGGTTTTTATTATATGTTACCTGTCATTTTGTAGATGCTGAAGAAGTGGCTGAGGAACATTGGGGAGTGGAACGTGTGCCCACCCTCCTAACTAAAGATCTTCTCGTATAACATTCTATGTTTCTTTCTTCCACAATAATAATCTTTCTCTTATTTTATTTATTCATGTGATCCTCACACAAAAAAAATAAAAAATAAAAAATAAAAAATCCTTCTCTCCTCCCAAAAAGTTTCGACGACTTTCCACACCCCCCACCACCCCCTCCATCGTCTCACATCTCCCACCGTCGTCCCCCACCAACTCTCGCCGTACTGCATCTACGTCTCTGGAGGACGGTCCCACCTCAACACATCCAAAGATTCGAAACCTCTTACTCTACGTCTATGGCTCTCTATCTTTTAAAATAATATTTTCATCTATCATCACATTGTACCTCCAGTACAATTTATTGTTTGATGCTGTTGTCTAATTTTTGTGACACGCCTGTTGTGAATGTAGTTTGCAATCTCTGCTTGAAGCGAACATATTTGATCCCTTCGTTTGGATGTGATAAAATAAATTAGTTTATTAGGTCGCGTAACCATCTTTTTTTTTTTTTCTTTTTTTGACAAAAATATCCTTCTTTTCATATCTAATCCTTTTCTCTCCAAATGTAGAGAAGGGCAAATGTAGTTTCCTCATCAAAGAGATTCTTGCACACAAAGGGGATGTTTGGTAGCTGATTTTTGTCACTTGGCCCATGTTTGGTGAGAGTTAACCTCATACAACTTTGATCAGGATTGAGAGATGATAACTCGGTGTAGGTGCTATTCCACCTATGCCCCTTACACTCGTCATGTCCCTCCCCCGTTGGTGATGTTTCAAGTGATATAAAAAGGAATAACACAAATATCACCGTTTGAATATCATGGGTGATATTTAAATCATAATATTATGAATTGTATTTCTTGTGCCTAGATGGAACATCCAACCAGGACATGCCCCAATGTTGGGTAAATGTGAAATGAGAGAGAGAGAGAGAGAGAGAGAGAGTGAGAAAGTTTTGTGTGTGTCGATGATGATGCTTGAGTGGAAGCAGCTAGGTCCGATTAGTCTCGAGCTTGGTTCAAGATCATGGACTCGGCTACGACACCAAAATTGTCATGAAGTCATTCAAGCTGAAGTTGCACTCCATGTCATTCCATTTGTTGTCGAAGAGGGCACAATCATTGATAAAGTCAAAGTTGTTGTAATCCTAATAGATGAACGTATTGGATGCCAAGCTTCCCCTTCAGGAGGCCATTGTAGGTCTCAAGGTCATCTTGTTTAAGGGTGCATTCCTCTGCCATAACGGTGAGTGGCTTTGGGGCTTATATGCAAACTTTGGAAAAATCTAGCCACCTTACTTGACCTAAGGAGGTTATCTCTCCTTTTTCCTTTTTTTGAAAATATATTCCATTAAAAAAAAAAAGGTGAAGTACCCAATACAAAAGGATGCACCTTGAAAGGTAAGGGAGAGGGAGAGAAATGCCTAAATGCTCTCAAGAGAGGGAGGTTACGTCCCTTAGAAATGGGAGGAAGGCAAAACTCAAGAAATTACAGCCAAGAAATAAAGGAGAAAGAAAACGAAACATCCCCAATCGGGAATTGGATGACCTCCCAAAGGAAGGCGATCCTACGCTCATAGATACGGCAAAGTGTCAACAAGATAAACTTGAAGATCCGCACTAACGAGAAGTCATATACAACGACCCAAGGGTCGTATTCGACCATTGACTCACGTCAGTAAACTCAACAGTAAAAAACTCAGGGTCACATGTGATCCCCTAATCAAAACAACCTAAACTAAAAAAAAAAAGAAAAGAAAAAGAATGGTCCAAACCCCCACCACAATAGAAAACCATCAACCTAACGCCGATCATGACCGCACAAGACTCCACGCCACAACCACCCACAACAGACCGCCAAGGAGGAAAAGCTGTCGCCACATAGCAAGACGTCACCGGCCAAGGCCAACACGATTTGTTCGCACGTAGCGCACTTCCACACCACTCCGACCTCCTCATAGCCCTGTGCCCATCATTTCTCGCAGCAAGCTCTGACCGAAGCACCAATGCTGCACACTACACGGCCCTTGCCAACCAAACTCGGTTGCACACGACCGAACCACGCCGCGACACCCTAGGACCTCGCTGCAATCGTCGTTGCAGGAGCTCTATGAGCAGGCAAAAATCCATGCATGTCGGAGATGATGCCTTATCGGAGAAGAGGAGAGGACCGAGAGGAAGAGGTGGAAGATCCAACGAGTTTGGGGGGCCCGATCGGCCCCGTACGGCCAATCAGGTCCCAAGCAGGTCGAAGAAGCTTTTCTGCAAGAGAGGGCAGAAGGGAGCCGCTCCGCTTTTCTGCAGCAACTGTAGAGTAGTGGTTAAAACACAAAAACCAATCACAGACACTGGTTGGGATGTGCCTCTGCACCTTGTCATACTCGTGATACTCATCATTCTTTGTCGCCTATCCCTTATGCTCTAAGGCTTAGTTTGGTAAGAGAGATAACCCATCAAAATAGGAGTTAAGCTTGTTTGATGGAAATGATATTTTGACCTGGATTAAGAGGACTTAACCTGAGATAAGTTATTTTGAGGTTAATGTAGGATAAATTTTTTCTTGTAGGTTATCACATATGTTTTCACATGTTAATTCAGAATCTTTCCAAACAGTTACAAGTTAACCCACCAAGATAATCTTTATGATTTCCAAATAAAAATGGAAGATAATCTAATTGTAGAAAACTTATCTCATAAAATTTATCCCTCCATCGAAACTAACCCTAAAAAAATAACCTGAGGTTCTTCCTTACCTATACCCCTGAGGCCATGAAAGGGACCAATAGCTTAGCAGGAGGTCGTTGTCCTCCCCAAGTAGTCCACCCTTTTGCCTTGACCCTTAGTGCTAGAGGTAGGCTTAGGTTCGGAAGGTTCTTCCACCCATTCACCTAGCCTTGGAGCAATTGCCTAGTGGAATAATGAGTGTATAAATGCCACAACTCTTTTTCAATATGGGAGTTACATGCATCAAAGCCTCACACACCGTGGAGGGCTTGTTATGATGCAACTTCTTATAGAAGTCAACATAACAAAGACCAAGGATAAGGTTTCGGACAACAATGTGTCATTATTCTCTCCATCATTGAGTGATACCAATCCTTGAACATGAGGTGGTAGTCTTATGATCTTTAAAGAAATCACAGAAAATAATATAATGATTTTATACTTAAGTAACACCAACAAAATTACTTTTTTTTGTAATTAAAAAATACCTTATCATTTACGATGTTTTCAAAGATACGAACCAATTAAAGATATAGGGGGAGCGTTTTAAATATACAAAATAAAATATTAATTACATCCACGAAGAAAATTACATGTGCATTTATAAAAGTTCATTAGACATTTAATTGTATTTCCAAGAACAGTGGAAAATACAAAAGCTAACGTGAAATATCATACACCCTTCAATGGTGATATTTAATTGTAAAACGGTGACACTAGTATTAAAAGATTATTAATGTAATATAATAAATATCATCGATGATATTTATTTTGTTTTGAAAGATACGTGTCATTTCACATGAATTTTTTGCATTTTTTATTATCCTTTTTTCTAATTCGATGGAAAATTATTTCATACATTAGGTGAAATAGTTTCATTTGAAAACTCTCTATACGTTTGTGGTATGAGTAGACCACTTCATTCTTTCTGTGTTCTTACCTCCCTCAACTCCAGCCAGGACAACCTCCTTGCATCGGTCACAAACCAAGCCCCTTTGCATTTAATCCGTTCTTGTAGTTTGGTCATATGTTTCTTTTTAATCCATTTAATTATATATGGATATGCATATATAAATCTTTATAGGTACCTTCCACCCACTTTAATTAACAAATATATAGATTTATAAATCACATACTCTACATATGTGCGTTTAGTATATTAATAAGAAAAACAAACAAAGAAGTGCGTTTAGTATCTTGTAATAAGTAGGTGATGTTTCGAAGTGTTGCAATGATGGAAACAAACTCATGATGTTGATTTGACATTAAAGGTATATTGTTTCAAGTGATATTATCTCTTATTTTTAATTAATTCGTTTCCAAACTTCTCTTCCAAGTAAATAAAACAACAAAGAAAAACCCAAATTTTATTTTCAATCTTACTTTTGTCTCCAATATTTCGCTCACACAATTCAGCATCTAAACCATAGTAACTCTCTGGATATATTCATGCACAGAATATCGGGAATTAGTCCCATTTATATAATTGAGAAGTAGTAATCTTTAAAACTTTTGGAACCCACTATTTAAGTTAGAAGGATTTTTTTTTCTCATTATCTCAAAGATGAAGTTGCAATGTCTAATGAGAGTGACTAACGGTATGCTAGTAGCAAGGACATTGAACAAATATAAGATTGAGAGTCACCACCTTTCAACTTAAGTTTAATACAAGTGATTTATTTGGATACATTTAGGACATTCGAAGCAAAGTAACGTCTGTTAGAGTTTCATTGACAGATAAATCATGGGGAAAACTAGATTCGTGTCATCCTTTTTATATAATCAACTAGTTTTTCAGTCCTGGGATTCATGTCGTATCCTAGGATCTAGCATTCAATCTAGTTTTCCAATCCTAGGATTCATGCAATATCCTAGGATCTATCATTCAATCTAATTTCTCAATCCTAGGGTTCATGCAATGCCCGAGACTCTATTAGTTGTTTCATAATTGCATAATTTTTATTAAATAAATTAAAAACCCACTCTACCTACAAAATCGGGAGTACTGGGGGCATAGTCAGCAATCCCGCGTGCCTCCGCAACCCCTCGAGCCGCAACGGAACGGGGTCCTAACACAATGATCAACACAAGGAGTTTCTTATAACAGTATACAATTACTATAAACAGGTAGATGAAATAAATCTGGAAAGAACGAAACTTGAAACGCGGAAAACGGACTCCGAACGGACCCTAAACGGGCCAAAAACGACGAGTCTATCTAAAATCAGACGTCTGGAACTTCTTCCAGACGTCTTAAAACGTCGATCAGGCAATACCTCGGTCTGCGCAGTCCTTCAGATGTCCAGAAGTTCGCTGGATCGTTTGGTCTTAGTTTCCAGACGTCCGATTGTCATCCCGGACGTTTGGAGATCCTCTTCGTCGTCTGGTACTGTGGCCAGACGTCTGATCCGTGTAGGATGGCGAGCCCTCGCGCCCTCCCGAACAGAACCTGCGCACACACGCAACCACTCTCATCACGAAGAGTCACAGAGAACGCGGCGGACGGCTACATGGCTGTACACGCGTAAAATGGAGAAGATAGGAAATTATTGTACCTGTCAGACGTCTGGACCGTTCTCCAGACGTCTTCGGCGTCGTTTGGACGTAAGTCCAGACGTCTGATTCTGGGAAATTTTCCCAGAATCAGAACCCGGTTCGCTCTCCGCCCGCGACGCACGGCCGTGCCGCGCCGTGTCCACCTACTGCCCAAGCTGCAGCAGCTCCTCCGCAACACCCCACGCCCGCTGCTCCCCCGCCGGCCGGCTCTAGCTGCCCCAGTAAGCTCGCACCTCCGCGGTCAAGCTTTCTTCTTCCTCTCGCAACACTCCTTCCCACACGCCTGCTGCAGCCGCTACTACGCACTCGCTCGCCTGCTCGCAAGGAGAAGGAGAAGATGAAGGCGGTGGAGTGAGGGTGAGGGAGAGGGGAAGTGTTTTATAAGGCAGCTGCGGGGAGAGAGAGAGAGGGAAATGCGACGCCTGCAGGGAAGGTGGCGGGTTCAGTCTGCGCGCGCAGGCACGCAGATGCGAACCCGTACACCGAAAAAATTTATTATCAGACGTTTGGGAAGGGTTCCAGATGTCTGGGCCACTTCCCAGACGTATTAAACTACATCTGCTGCCCACGTTTGTAACAATATAACAAACTCAAAGGAAGTTTCGTACCCGAAACTTGCACTAATCAGGGTGCGGGAAATAACAAAATATATATATAACAAACTCAAAGGGGACCGAAGCTGGCCCGAAAAGACGTACACGCGAAAAGCTCCGGGTATCGCTCTCGCATCGCCGCGTCAGGCTCTCAGGTGGCCTCCTCGTACCGCTGTCTCCTCCACAAGACCTTCACTAGGGGTACTTGTTTCCGTCTCAGACTGCGGACGGCTTTGTCCAGAATTTGCACTAGCCGCTTGGGGTAGGTCAGGTCGTCCCCACCTCGACGCTCTCGTGACTCAGGACATGACTGGGATAGGCGACATACTTCCTGAGGTTGGACACGTGGAACACGTCGTGCACACCAGAAAGCTGAGGAGGGAGGGCACGCCTGTAAGCAACGGGTCCAAACCGCTCCAGGACCTCAAAGGGCCCCACAAACCTCGGCGCAAGCTTCCCTCTCACCTCAAACCGTTGCAGGCCCTTCATGAGAGAAACACGAAGGAAGACGTGATCCCCAACCTTGAACTGCACCTCTCTGCGTTTCCGATCCGCGTAGCTCTTCTGCCTGCTCCTGACAGTGCGGAGTCGCCTGTGAATTTGCTCAACTACCTCCTGACTCTGCTAGATCAGCCTAGGGCCAACCTCCCACTTGGTCCCCACCTCAACCCAACTAAAGGGTGCCGTACATCTCCGTCCATACAAAGCCTCGTAGGGAGCCATGCCGATGCTCAAGTGATAAGTGTTATTATATGCAAACTCCACCAGGGGCAAGTGCTCCTCCCAAGAGCCCCTCCAGTCCAGTACACAGGCACACAAAAGGTCCTCAAGTGTCTGTATCGTGCACTCAGACTGTCCGTCCGTCTGGGGGTGGTAAGCTATACTGAACCTCAACCGCGTCCCCAGGGCCTGCTGAAACTCAGCCCAAAAATGGGACGTAAGGCAGGTATCTCGGTCGGATACGATCTCCCGCAGTCGCGGATATACCTCTCTAACAACTGTGCTGGTCCCAAGGTGACTCGGATCGGCAAGAAATGCGCCGTCTTCGTCAATCTATCAACGATTACCCAAACTGCGTCGTGTCCTCGCTGGGTAACAGGCAAGCCCACCACCAAGTCCATGGTGATGCTCTCCCACTTCCACTCTGGCACTGAAAGTGGCTGTAGCGGCCCTGCAGGCCTCTGATGCTCGGCTTTCACCTGCTGGCACACTAAACATTGTTGCACGAATTCACCCACATCCCTCTTCATCCCCCTTCACCAAAACTCGCGTCTCAAGTCATGGTACATCTTCGTGTTTCCGGGATGAATGGTGGATCTGAGTAACGACCCGGTTCCCGAGTCCCTACGAGACACGAGAACCGGACCGACTCAACTAATCCCAAGACCTAGTCGTCCAACGAGGAAGTAACCAAAAGAACAGTAAAATAAACCACATTCAGCATGAATATAACTAACAGTAAGAAAGTACAGCAGTAAGGAAAGAAACTACCACAGTACGTACCACCACAACAGTAGAACAACATTCATAATATAATTTGAACTGCAGGTAAAGAAAGTACAGCGGAAACAAGAACCACTCACTACAACGTAACAAAAAGAGGTACAAGAGACAGTGGTAACTCTACTGGACCCTACTCGACCCAGCGTCCTCTACAGCCGCTGACCTCGGCTGCTCAACACCTGGTCCTGAAAAAGGTAACGAGTGTAACACGTCAGCAAAACGCTGAGTAGAGTGGCGACTAAAACTAAAAGCAACAGTAGAGTGTACAGTAGCTGTTATGTTCGATTGCTTTCTTTATTCACATCTTTCAAATGTCTCACTATTTCATTTATTCCTCAGATCTTTTTCTTGATCTCGAATGTTCCTCGTGGGAACGATCTTGATTGCAGTCTTTTCCAAAAAGTAGAAGTAGCACGTGGTGCTCTCCTGGCCGGGAGAGTCCCCCGTGGTGATCCTACCCTCAATCAACCACCCCAAGGTCACTGACAGACGTAACGGTGACTACGGCACGCGCGATAAACGCACAGGTAGCTAACCCGTACTGGCACGCGGTCAGTCGTTCCGTTAACGGGTGCGCCCAAAGCACAGCACGGAACCAGTCCAGGGCAGAGCCCTCTCAGTAACAAGGGTCCAACCCCTCCACAGTAACCAAACCGGGGCCTTGCCCCTCCACAGTCCGCGCACCCTCGCCTGACTACCCTGGTTTGCCCCAGCGGGCCTAACAAGTCGGTGTGGGAGGCTAGCAGAACCCCGGGGCCCGTGGGGTAGCTAGTACCTCCCTACACTAGTAGCTCTCCTCGGTACTACGTACGCGAGGACCAGCAAGTCGATACAGAGTGGCCAGTCCTAATCTCGGGTCCCTGGGGCGGCTGGCTCCGCTCTGCACTAAACAGGGGGACAGTCTCTCTCCTTGGTACTCCGTACTCAAGGGCCAGCTCACTTCCCCAATACTATTCCATTCACTTTCCAGGAGTTCTACTCCTACTTCCCCGTAGGGTTCCATCCTTTTTACTCAAACATCCAGGTTTCACTTTCCAGTTTCACATTCTTACAATCCATGTTCTCAACCACGTTATTTATTCACAACAGGCAGCTGTTAATTCAAATTACAGGCAGCTTTATATCTCTTTCCATTTTCCAAGACTGCGGTATTATACATTCCACTAGTTTTCCCATCTTAGGATTCATGCCATATCCTAGGATCTATCATACAATCTAGTTTTCCAGTCCTAGGATTCATGCAACACCTAGGAGCTATCATTCCATCTATTTCTCATTCCTAGGATTCATGCAATGTCCTAGGTTCTATTTATGGTTCCATAATTTAACAGGTTTTATTAATAACTTAAAGCCACTCTACCAGGTACAACGGGAGAAATGGGGGCGTGGTAGGGAATCCCGCGTGCCTCCACGACCCCCGAGACTGCAACAGAATGGGGTCCTATCACAAGGATCAAACACAAGGAGTGTCTCAAAACAGTGTATAGCTACTGTAGACGGGTAGAGGAATTAATTCTGAAAAGAATGCAACTCGAATCGCAGAAAACGGAACCCGAACGGGCCCTAAACGGGTCAAAAACGACGACACTGTGCAAAATCAGACGTCTGGAACTTCTTCCAGACGTCTTAAAAAGTGGATCAGAGAATTACCTTGTTCATCGTGGTTTCCCAGACGTCCAGAAGTCTGCGGGGACGTCTGGCCTAGCTCCCAGACGTCCGATGGTCACCCCGGACGTTTGGAGGTCGCTTCCGCCGTCTGGTACTACTGCCAGACGTCTGATTCGCGATGGATAGCGAATCACCGAGCCTGCGCACATCCATCTCCCTCCCTCAGTATGGTCAGTTGATAGGAAGGAAGAAGGAGACGGAAAACTCACCTTTCAAGCGTCTGGATGGTCTTCCAGACGTCGCCCTCGCCGTCTGGCTATCAACCCAGACGTCTGATTCTGGAAAATTTTCCAGAATCAGGGCGCCACTCGGCCTCCGCTCGCGACGCCGCCCGCGTCGCACCTCGCGCGCTTGCTGCTCAGACCGCAGCAGTCCCCCCCTCCGCATCGCTCCGTACCCCCCGCGCCCTCCGCCGGCCGGCCCTTGCAGCCCCGGCGAGCTCGCCCTCACGGCAGAGCTCCGCTCTCGCACGTAGCACCTCCTCCACGCTCACTGCGGCCGCCGCTGCCGCGCTCGCGCTCACGCTCACTGGCTGAAGGAGAAGAGAGAGGAGACGGTGGTGACGGAAGTGAGGGGAGGCGTGGCCTTTTAAGGCCGTGCGAGGAGGAGAGAGGACGCGGCAGGGAGTCTGCAGCCGTAGGGAATAAACGAATATGCGGGTCTGCGCGCTCAGGCACGCAGACGACCCGCGCGTATGGAAGATAACGGATTTCCAGACGTCTGGAAACGATCCCAGACGTCTGGTCCGACGTCTGGGCCACCTCTCAGACGTCTTAAAAGACGTCTAGGGCACGCGTTCGTTACAATATAACAAACTCAAAGGAAGTTTCGTCCCCGAAACTTGCGCCAACTAGGGTGCGGGAAAAGAGGTCCAATTAACCATAACAAACTCAAAGAGGACCGAAGCCGGTCCGAAAAGACGTACCCGCGAAAAGCTCCGGGTACCGCTCCCGCATTGCCGCCTCAGGCTCCCAGGTAGCCTCCTCGTACCGCTGGCTCCTCCACAAAACCTTTACCAGGGGTACTTGCTTTCATCTCAAACTGCGGACGGCTCGGTCTAGGATCTGCACTGGCTGCTCGGGGTAGGTCAGGTCGTCGCCAACCTCGACGCTCTCGTGACTCAGTATGTGACTGGAGTCGGCTACGTACTTCCTGAGGTTGGACACGTGGAACACGTCGTGCACACCAGACAGCTGCGGGGGATGGGCAAGTCTGTAAGCAACGGGTCCAACCCGCTCCAGGACCTCAAAGGGCCCCACAAACCTCGGCGCGAGCTTCCCTCTCACCCCAAACCGCTGTAAGCCCTTCATGGGCGAAACACGAAGGAAAACGTGGTCCCCAACCTCAAACTGCACCTCTCTGCGTCTCCGATCCGTGTAGCTCTTCTGTCTGCTCCTGACAGTGCGGAGTCGTCTGTGGATCTGCTCAACTACCTCCTGACTCTGCCGGATCAACTTGGGGCCAACCTCCCACTTTGTCCCCACCTCAACCCAACTCAAGGGTGCCGTACACTTCCTTCCGTACCGGGCCTCGTAGGGAGCCATGCCGATGCTCGAGTGATAACTGTTGTTGTATGCAAACTCTGCCAGGGGTAGGTGCTCCTCCCAAGAGCCCCTCCAGTCCAGTACACAGGCACGCAAAAGGTCCTCAAGTGTCTGTATCGTGCGCTCAGACTGTCCGTCCGTCTGGGGGTGGTAAGCCGTTCTAAACCTCAACCTCGTCCCCAAGGCCAGCTGAAACTCAGCCCAAAACTGGGACGTAAAGCGGGTATCCTGGTCGAATACGATCTCTCGCGAGACTCCGTGTAGTCGTACCACATCACGGATATACCTCTCTGCCAACTGTGCTGGTCCCAAAGTAACTCGGATCGGCAAGAAACACACCGTCTTCGTCAGTCTATCCACTATTACCCAGACTGCGTCGTGTCCCCGCTGGGTAATAGGTAAGTCCACCACCAAGTCCATGGTGATGCTCTCCCACTTCCACTCTGGCACTGGAAGCGGCTGAAGCGGCCCTGCAGGCCTCTGGTGTTCGGCTTTCACCTGCTGGCACACTAAACACTACTGCACGAACTCACCCACATCCCGCTTCAGCCCTCTCCACCAAAACTCGCGTCTCAAGTCGTGGTACATTTTTGTGTTTCCGGGATGTATGGTGAATCTGGAACCGTGTGCCTCAGTCAAGAGCTCTCTCAACAGCTCCTCGTCTCTGGGAACGCACAACCGTCCCCTCAAGCGTAGCACCTGGTCCGTGAAAGAGAAGTCCCCAGGGTCTCCTGACAGTACTCTGTCGCGCAAAGACTGCAAGTACGGATCGGCCATCTGCCCTGTGATGATGCGGTCTATCAGCTCTGGCCTGGTCTACCGTGTCACCGTCACTGCCCCACAGTACCCTCGTAACTTTAGAGGTCGCCAACTGCCCACCTCCTCCAAAAGGCTCCAACTCTGTAACTGTAGACTGGCCAAGCGTGAGGGCACCTTACGGCTCAAGGCGTCAGCCACCACATTAGCCTTTCCCGGGTGGTAGGAGATGCTGCAGTCGTAGTCCTTCAGGAGCTCCAACCAACGTCTCTGTCTCATGTTGAGCTCCTTCTGATCAAAAAGGTATCTGAGGCTCTTGTGATCAGTAAAAATCTCGAAGGTCTCACCGTACAAGTAGTGCCTCCTAGTCTTCAGAGTGAAGACAACAGCTGCCAACTCTAGGTCGTGGGTAGGGTAGGTATGCTCATGGGGCTTCAGTTGCCGCGAAGCATAAGCGACAACGTGACCCCTCTGCATGAGTACACCTCCTAACCCCTGCAAGGAGGCATCCGTGTACACAACGAACCCGCCACTACTGTCAGGGATGGTGAGCACGGGAGCCGAGGCCAACCTCTGCTTCAGCTCCAGAAAACACGCCTCACAGGCGTCTATCTAAGAGAAAGGCACGTCCTTCCAGGTCAACTTTGTCATAGGACGCGCAATCTGCGAAAATCCTCTGATGAATCGTCTGTAGTAGCCTGCCAGTCCTAGAAAACTGCGAATCTCAGTGACTGAACGCGGTCTCTCCTACCTGAGCATTGCCTCGACCTTGGCTGGGTCCACCGCCAACCCGTCTCCAGAGATCACATGACCTAGGAGGGTCACCTCCCTCAACCAGAACTCGCACTTGCTGTATTTGGAGTATAGCCGGCGTCGTCTCAGAGTGTCCAGAACCATCCGCAAGTGTTGTTCGTGCTGCGTCCGATTTCTAGAATAGATGAGTACATCATCTATGAAAACCACCACGAACTGGTCCAAGTACGGTCTAAACACCCGGTTCATCAGGTCCATGAAAGCAGCGGGGGCATTGGTCAGCCCAAACGGCATGACCAAAAACTCGTAGTGTCCATACCGGGTGCGGAAAGCTGTCTTAGAGACGTCAGTCTCCCTGATCCTCAACTGGTGGTATCCAGACCTCAAGTCTATCTTGAAAAACACCGTGGCACCCCGCAACTGGTCAAACAAATCGTCGATCCTCGGCAGCGGATATCTGTTTTTGATGGTGACCCTGTTCAGCTGTCGGTAGTCCACACAAAGGCGTAGGGTCCCATCCTTCTTCTTCACAAACAGTACCGGGGCTCCCCAGGGGGACGCACTGGGCCTCACGAAACCTTTCTCCAAAAGGTCCTGCAATTGGGACTTGAGCTCTCGTAGCTCAAGCGGTGCCATTCTGTATGGCGCGGTGGAGATGGGGCTGGTCCTTGGTACTAGTGATATCTAAAACTCAATCTCATGCTCGGGCGGTAGTCCTGGTAACTCGTATGGAAACACGTTAGGGTACTCTCTGACCACCGGGATACTCTGGAAGTCTGGCATAGGGTTGGGCTCTGCCACCACACAAGCTAGGAAGCCCTCATACCCCTGGCTCAAAAGTCTCGCCGCCCGAAGTGCCGAAATGCACCTGAAACCTCCATCCACTGGCTGTCCATGAAACTCGAAAGAAGGCAACTCCGAAATGGAGAAGACAATCTTCCTCTCAAAACAATCCACCAAGGCGTGGTAAGAGGACAGCCAATCCATCCCCAGAATCACTCCAAAGTCCTCCATCTGGATCAAAATCAGGTCAGCTGGCAGGCTATGTCCTCCGACGCTGACCTCGCAATCCGTGTACACCTCCTCAGCTACAAACAGCTGGCCACTCGGACCTCTGATTACGAACGGATTCTCTAACAGTGTATAATCCTGGTCCAAACTAACTGCGTAACTGGCTGCGACAAATAAGTGCGTAGAGCCGGAATCGAAAAGCGTGTAAACGAGTCTGCCAGAAACTGAAACCATACCTGCTACCACCGATCCCGAAGCTCTGGCGTCCCTGTGTGTGAGGGCGTTGATTCGCCCCTCAGCTCTAGGTGCGGACGAAGCAGCCACACTCTGCGTCGGACGGGTAGGTGCTGGCCGGTACCCTCCTCGCGACTGCTGTCCTCCTCCTCCTAGCACCTGGGAACCGCGGCCTCCTGCGCGCCCTCCAGTGCTCTGCACGGGGACTATCTGCTGACCCCCTGCCCTAGATGGGTAGTCCCTCCTGACGTGGCCCGGCTGGCCACACTGGTAGCGGAGGGGAACCCGACTCCCGCCCTCAGTGGGTCCCTGCTGTCGGCTAGGCGGGGGTCCGATGCTGGCGACTGGTCCCTGTCGAGGGCCCCCAAAGGCCACTGATGGCCTTGCACAATGTGACGGCTCTCCTGCGGACGCCACGTGTCTCCGTTCTCGCCGGCCTTGTGAAAAGTCTGGCTGGAAGGGCCTCTTCCGCCTGCCGTCGGTGTCTCGTGCGGACGGGTTGGTCTCCTCGTAAGTCATAGCTGCCTCTACCACCCTCGAAAACATAGGCAGCTTCAAGGGTTTGACATACCCCCGGATCGCAGGCCGGAGCCCCTCGGTGAACCTCCAAAGGAGCTCCTCCTCAGTGGCTACCGCTGTCGCTGCAAAGCGGGACAGCTCCAAGAAACGCGTGCGGTACGCGCTCACAGTCATCGTCCCTTGGCGGAGAGTGTGGAACTCCCGCCTCCTCTGGTCCTGCCACGTCTGGGGAAAGTACTGCTCGCAGAAGAGGGTGATGAACTGGTCCCACGTCGGCTCGTCCCTCTCCTGTCCCCGGACCGCCCTCCACCACCGGTGTGCTGCACTCTCCAGCTGGTACGTGGCAAAGGCCATGCGGCACTCCACCGAGGGGCGAAGGGTGTCGAAGATCTTCTCCAGCTGCTCAAGCCAGTCCTCTGCCTCGGTCGGGTCTTCATCCCCCTTGAAGGAGGGGGGCTTCAGCTTCCGGAACTGTCCGAAAAGCTCGAAGTAGCGCTGTAGGGGAGGTGCTGGTGCACCTCCAGGCGAAGGTGCCTCGTGTACAGAAGTGTCGGAGGAAGGTGGGGGCGGCAGCGGCCCATCCCCTCCCTCGTGTCCAACGTCGTGTCCGTCGCGTGGTCCCACAGAGGACTTCCCCTCTGCAGCCCCAGGAGGTGGTGCTCGGGGCGGTGGGTGGAGCTCCTCTCGTACAATGCCCCGTATCAGTCTGGCGAGGTCCTGGGCCTGGATGCCCAGGAGTGGTGGCTGGTCCACCGAGACGTCAACAACAGCACGTCCACCTCGCCGTCCTCGTCCTCGGCCGCGCCAGCGGCCAGTCTTGCCAGTCCCGCGACGAGGCATCTCCTGTAAGGAGACGCGAAACAAAACGGAAAAAAAACGTCAAAACAGACAGTATCTAACGAAACTTCTAAGAGCTCATGTCAAGAGATAGGTTGTGGTGGCTACTCTAGTTATAAACATGTGAATTGGTTATTTTCCAGTCACTTGATTCACTTCTCAGGACGACCTTGCTCTGATACCATCTTGTAACGACCCGGTTCCCGAGTCCCTACGAGACACGAGAACCGGACCGACTCAACTAATCCCAAGACCTAGTCGTCCAACGAGGAAGTAACCAAAAGAGCTGTAAAATAAACCACATTCAGCATGAATATAACTAATAGTAAGAAAGTACAGCAGTAAGGAAAGAAACTACCACAGTATGTACCACCACAATAGTAGAACAACATTCATAATATAATTTGAACTGCAGGTAAAGAAAGTACAGCGGAAACAAGAACCACTCACTACAACGTAACAAAAAGAGGCACAAGAGACAGTGGTAACTCTACTGGACCCTACTTGGCCCAGCGTCCTCTGCAGCCGCTGACCCTGGCTGCTCAACACCTGGTCCTAAAAAAGGTAACGAGTGTAACACGTCAGCAAAACGCTGAGTAGAGTAGCAACTAAAACTAAAAGCAACAGTAGAGTGTACAGTAGTTGTTATGTTCGATTGCTTTCTTTATTCACATCTTTCAAATGTCTCACTATTTCATTTATTCCTCAGATCTTTTTCTTGATCTCGAATGTTCCTCGTGGGAACGATCTTGATTGCAGTCTTTTCCAAAAAGTAGAAGTAGCACGTGGTGCTCTCCTGGCTGGGAGAGTCCCCTGTGGTGATCCTACCCTCAGTCAACCACCCCAAGGTCACTGACAGACGTAACGGTGACTACGGCACGCGGGATAAGCACAAGGTAGCTAACCCGTACTGGCATGCGGTCAGTCGTTTCCGTTAACGGGTGCGCCCAAAGCACAGCACGGAACCAGTCCAAGGTAGAGCCCTCTCAGTAACAGGGGTCCAACCCCTCCACAGTAACCAAACCGGGGCCTTGCCCGTCCACAGTCCGCGCACCCTCGCCTGACTACCCTGGTTTGCCCCAGCGGGCCTAACAAGTCGGTGTGGGAGGCTAGCAGAACCCCGGGGCCCGTGGGGTAGCTAGTACCTCCCTACACTAGTAGCTCTCCTCGGTACTACGTACGCGAGGACCAGCAAGTCGGTACAGAGTGGCCAGTCCTAATCTCGGGTCCCTGGGGCGGCTGGCTCCGCTCTGCACTAAACAGGGGGACAGTCTCTCTCCTTGGTACTCCGTACTCAAGGGCCAGCTCACTTCCCCAATACTATTCCATTCACTTTCCAGGAGTTCTACTCCTACTTCCCCGTAGGGTTCCATCCTTTTTACTCAAACATCCAGGTTTCACTTTCCAGTTTCACATTCTTACAATCCATGTTCTCAACCACGTTATTTATTCACAACAGGCAGCTGTTAATTCAAATTACAGGCAGCTTTATATCTCTTTCCATTTTCCAAGACTGCGGTATTATACATTCCACTAGTTTTCCCATCTTAGGATTCATGCCATATCCTAGGATCTATCATACAATCTAGTTTTCCAGTCCTAGGATTCATGCAACACCTAGGAGCTATCATTCCATCTATTTCTCATTCCTAGGATTCATGCAATGTCCTAAGTTCTATTTATGGTTCCATAATTTAACAGGTTTTATTAATAACTTAAAGCCACTCTACCAGGTACAACGGGAGAAATGGGGGCGTGGTAGGGAATCCCGCGTGCCTCCACGACCCCCGAGACTGCAACAGAATGGGGTCCTATCACAAGGATCAAACACAAGGAGTGTCTCAAAACAGTGTATAGCTACTGTAGACGGGTAGAGGAATTAATTTTGAAAAGAACGCAACTCGAATCGAGGAAAACGGAACCCGAACGGGCCCTAAACGGGTCAAAAACGACGACACTGTGCAAAATCAGACGTCTGGAACTTCTTCCAGACGTCTTAAAAGGTGGATCAAAGAATTACCTTGTTCAGCGTGGTTTCCCAGACGTCCAGAAGTCTGCGGGGACGTCTGGAGGTCGCTTCCGCCGTCTGGTACTACTGCCAGACGTCTGATTCGCGATGGATGGCGAATCACCGAGCCTGCGCACACCCATCTCCCTCCCTCAGTACGGTCAGTCGACAGGAAGGAAGAAGGAGACGGAAAACTCACCTTTCAGACGTCTGGATGGTCTTCCAGACATCGCCCTCGCCGTCTGGCTATCAACCCAGACGTCTGATTCTGGAAATTTTTCCAGAATCAGGGCGCCACACGGCCTCCGCTCGCGACGCCGCCCGCGTCGCACCTCGCGCGCTTGCTGTTCAGACCGCAGCAGTCCCCCCCTCCGCGTCACTCCACGCCCCCCCGCCCTCCGCCTGCCGGCCCTAGCAGCCCCGCGCGAGCTCGCCCTCACGGCAGAGCTCCGGTCTCGCACGCAGCACCTCCTCCGCGCTCACTGCGGCCGCCGCTGCCGCCCTCGCGCTCACGCTCACTGGCTGAAGGAGAAGAGAGAGGAGACGGTGGTGACGGAAGTGAGGGGAGGCGTGGCCTTTTAAGGCCATACGAGGAGGAGAGAGGACGTGGCAGGGCGTCTGCAACTGCAGGGAATAAACGAATATGCGGGTCTGCGGGCTCAGGCGCGCAGACGACCCGCACGTGTGGAAGATAACGGATTTCCAGACGTCTGGAAACAATCCTAGACGTCTGGTCCGACGTCTGGGCCACCTCCCAGATGTCTTAAAAGACGTCTGGGGCACGCGTTCGTTACAATATAACAAACTCAAAGGATGTTTTGTCCCCGAAACTTGTGCCAACTAGGGTGCGGGAAAAGAGGTCCAATTAACCATAACAAACTCAAAGAGGATCGAAGCCGATCCGAAAAGTCGTACCCGCGAAAAGCTCCGGGTACCGCTCCCGCATTGCCGCCTCAGGCTCCCAGGTAGCCTCGTCGTACCGCTGGCTCCTCCACAAAACCTTTACCAGGGGTACTTGCTTTCGTCTCAAACTGTGGACGACTCGGTCTAGGATCTGCATTGGCCGCTCGGGGTAGGTCAGGTCGTCGCCCACCTCGACGCTCTCGTGACTCAGTACGTGACTGGAGTCGGCTACGTACTTCCTGAGGTTGGACGCGTGGAACACGTCGTGCACACCGGACAGCTGCGGGGGAAGGGCAAGTCTGTAAGCAACGGGTCCAACCCGCTCCAGGACCTCAAAGGGCCTCACAAACCTCGGCGCGAGCTTCCCTCTCACCCCAAACCGCTGTAAGCTCTTCATGGGCGAAACACGAAGGAAAACGTGGTCCCCAACCTCAAACTGCACCTCTCTGCGTCTCCGATCCGTGTAGCTCTTCTGTCTGCTCCTGACAGTGCGGAGTCGCCTGTGGATGTGCTCGACTACCTCCTGACTCTACCGGGTCAACCTAGGGCCAACCTCCCACTTGGTCCCCACCTCAACCCAACTCAAGGGTGCCGTACACTTCCGTCCGTACAGAGCCTCGTAGGGAGACATGCCGATGCTCGAGTGATAACTGTTGTTGTATGCAAACTCTGCCAGGGGCAGGTGCTCCTCCCAAGAGCCCCTCCAGTCCAGTACACAGGCACACAAAAGGTCCTCAAGTGTCTGTATCGTGCGCTCAGACTGTCCATCCATCTGGGGGTGGTAAGCTGTGCTAAACCTCAACCTCGTCCCCAAGGCCTGCTGAAACTCAGCCCAAAACTGGGACGTAAAGCGGGTATCCCGGTCGGATACGATCTCTCGCGGAACTCCGTGTAGTCGCGGCACATCCTTCCGAGTCAACTGTGTCATAGGACGTGCAATCTGTGAAAAGTCCCTGATAAACCGTCTGTAGTAGCCTGCCAGTCCCAAGAAATTGCGGATCTCAGTAACCGTACACGGTCTCTCCCACCTGAGCACTGCTTTGACCTTGGCTGGGTCCACCACCAAGCCATCTCCAGAGATCACATGACCTAAGAAGGTCACCTCCCTCAACCAGAACTCACACTTGTTGTATTTGGCGTACAACCTACGTCGTCTCAGTGTGTCCAGAACCATCCGCAAGTGTTGTCTGTGCTGCGTCTGATCTCGAGAATTGATGAGCACATCATCAATGAATACCACCACAAATTGGTCCAAGTACGGTCTAAACACCTAGTTCATCAGGTCCATGAAGGCAGTGGGGGCATTGGTCAGCCCAAACGGCATGACCAGAAACTCGTAGTGTCCATACCGGGTGCAGAAAGCTATCTTGGAGACGTCTGCCTCCTTGATCCTCAACTGGTGGTATCCAGACCTCAATTCAATCTTGGAGAATACCGTGGCACCTCGCAACTGGTCAAACAAGTCGTCGATCCTCGGCAGCGGATATCTGTTCTTCATAGTGACCCTATTCAGCTGTCGGTAGTCCACACAAAGGCGTAGGGTATCATCCTTCTTCTTTACAAACAGTACCGGGGCTCCCCATGGAGACGCACTGGGCCTCACAAAGCCCTTCTCCAAAAGATCCTGTAACTGAGACTTGAGCTCTCGCAGCTCAAGCGGTGCCATCCTGTACGGTGCAGTGGAGATGGGGCTGGTCCCTGGTACTAGTGAGATCTCAAACTCGATCTCACGCTCGGGCGGTAGTCCTGGCAACTTGTCTGGGAACACGTCGGGGTACTCTTTGACCACCGAGATACTCTGGAAATTTGCCACAGGGCTAGGCTCTGTCACCACACAAGCTAGGAAGGTCTCACACCCTAGGCTCAAAAGTCTCGCCGCCCGAAGTGCAGAAATGCACCTGAAGCCTCCGTCCACTGGCTGACCATGGAACCCAAAAGAAGGAAACTCCGGTATGGAGAAGACAATCTTCCTCTCAAAATAGTCCACCAAAGCTTGGTAAGCGGACAGCCAGTCCATCCCCAGAATAACGCCAAAGTCCTCCATCTATATCATAAGTAGGTCAGCGGGAAGGCTATGACCCCCAATAATGACCTCTCAACCCGTGTATACCTCCTCAGCTACAAACAGCTGACCACTCGGACGTCTAATCACAAACGGATCCTCTAACAGCATATAATCCTACCCCAAACTAACTGTGAAACTGGCTGCGACAAACGAGTGCGTAGCGCCGGAATCGAAAAGCGTGTAAACGAATTTGCCGGAAACTGAAACCATACCTGCCACCACTGATCCCAAAGCTCTGGCATCCTTATGTGTCAGGGCGTTGATACGCCCCTCAGCCCTAGGTGCGGACGAAGCAATCACACTCTATGTCGGACGGGTAGCTGCTGGCCGGTACCCTCCTTGTGACTGCTGTCCTCCTCCTCGCGCTTGGAACCCGCGGCCTCCTGCTCGCCCTCCAGTGCTCGGCACGGGAAGCGTCTACTGACCTCCTACCCTAGATGGGCAGTCCCTCCTGATGTGGCCCGGCTGGCCAAACTGGTAACAGAGGGGAATCCGACTCCTGCCCTCAGCGGGTCCCTGCTGTCAGCTGGGCGGGGGTCCGATGCTAGCAACTGGCCCCTGTTGAGGGCCCCCAAAGGCCATCGATGGCCCTGCGAAACGTGACGGCTCTCCATCGGATGCCACGTGTCTCCTCTCTCGCCGGCCCTGTGAAAAGTCTGGCTGGTAGGGCCTCTTCCGCCCTCTGTCAGTATCTCGCGCGGACGGGTTGGTCTCCTCGTAGGTCATAGTTGCCTCCACCACCCTCGAGAACGTAGGCAGCTTCAGGGGTTTGACATACCCCCGAATCGCAGGTCGAAGCCCCTCGGTGAACCTCCAAAGGCGCTCCTCCTCAGTGGCTATTGCTGTCGCTGCGAAGCGGGACAGCTTCAGAAAACGCGTGCGGTACGCGCTCACAGTCATCGTCCCCTGGCGGAGAGTGTGGAACTCCCGCCTCCTCTGGTCCTGTCACGTCTGGGGAAAGTACTGCTCGCAGAAGAGGGTGATGAACAGGTCCCAGGTCGGCTCGTCCCTCTCCTGTCCCCTGACCGCCCTCCACCACCTGTGTGCCGCACTCTCCAGCTGGTACGTGGCAAAGGCCACGCGGCACGCCACCGGGGGGCGAAGGGTGTCGAAAACCTTCTCGATCTGCTTGAGCCAGTCCTCCGCCTCGGTCGGGTCCTCATCCCCCTTAAAGGTGGGGGGCTTCAGCTTCCGGAACTGCCCGAAAAGCTCGAAGTGGCGCTGCAGTGGAGATGCTGGTGCACCTCCAGGTAAAGGTGCCTCGTGCACAGAAGTGTCGGAGGAAGGTGGGGGTGGTGGCAGCCCATCCCCTGCCCCGCGTCCAGCGCCGCGTCCGTCGCGTGGTCCTACAGAGGACTCCCCTTTCGCAGCCCCAGGGGGAGGCACTCGGGGCAGTGGGTGGAGCTCCTCTCGCACTATATCCCGTATCAGCTGGGTGAGGTCCTGGGCCTGAATGGCCGGGAGCAGTGGCTGGTCCATTGAGACGTCGGCCGCAACACACCCACCTCGCCAACCTCGTCCTCAGTCGTGCCCGCGGCCCACCTCGCTAGTCCCGCGACGAGGCATCTGCAAGGAGACGCGAAACAGAACGGAAACATGTCAATATTGAGCGATATCCAACGAAGAAGTCTAAGAGCTCATGTCAAAAGAACGTTGTGGTGGCTACTCATGTTACAGACACGTGAATTTGGTTATTTTCCAGTCAGTTGGTTCACTTCTCGGGACGACCTTCCTCTGATACCATCTTGTAACGACTCGATTCCCGAATCCCTACGAGACACGAGAATCGGACTGACTCGACTAATCCCAAGACCCAGTCGTCCAACGAGAAAGTAACCAAAAGAGTAGTAAAATAAGCCACATTCACCATGTATATAACTAGCAGTAACAAAATACAGCAGTAAAGGAAAGAAACACTACAGTATACACCTCCACAACAGTAGAGAAATATACATGTACATAACATGAAGCTTACAATAAATAGAGTACAGGGAGTAACAGAAAACTACTCACTACAGCGGAAAGAAAAGTACAGAAGGTACTACAGGTAACTCTACTAGGCTCTATTAGTCCCAGCGCCCTCCGCAGCAGCTGACTCTAGCTGCTCAACACCTGTCCAGAAAAGGTAACAAGGGTGACACGTCAGCAAAACACTGAGTAGAGTGGCAACTAAAAGCTAGAAGAAGCAGTAGAGTGTACAGTAGCTGTTATATTTTACTTTCTTTATTAATGTCTTTCTATTTATTCACCGAGGTGACTAAAAGCTAAAAGCGTGACAGATGTAACGGTGACTACGGCACGCACGATAGACGCACGAGTACCTACCTCGCACTGGCACACGGTCAGTCGTTTCCGTTAACGGGTGCGCCCAAAGCACAGCACGGAACCAGTATAGGGCAGAGCCCTCTCAGTAACAGGGGTCCAACCCCTCCATAGTAACCAAACAAGAGTCTTGCCCCTCCACAGTCCGCGCACCCTCGCCTGACTATCCTGGTTTGCCTAGTGGGCCTAACAAGTCGGTGTAGGAGAGCTAGCAGAACCCCGGGGCTCGTGGGGTAGCTAGTGCTCTCCCTACACTAGTAGCTCTCCTTGGTACTGTGTACACGAGGGGTAAAAGTCGGTACAAAGTGGCAAGTCCTAACCCCGGGTCCCTGGGGCGGCTAGCTCCGCTCTGCACTAAACAGGGGGACAGTCGCTCTCCTTGGTACTTCGTACTCAAGGGCCAGCTCACCTCCCCAATTCTATTCCATTCCCTTTCCAGGAGTTTTACTCTTCATTCCCCGTAGGGTTCAAGCTTTTTTAACTCAGCCAATTCTGGTTTCACCGTTCCAGCTTTATGTCCTTACAATTCATGTTATCAACCGCAATTATCCATTTATAACAGGCAGCTGTTAACCAATTTACAGGCAGTTATCATTTCCCTTCTACTTTTCCAAGACTACAATGTTTATATAATCAACTAGTTTTCCAGTCCTAGGATTCATGCAATACCCGAGGATCTATCATTCAATCTAATTTCTCAGTCCTAGGGTTCATGCAATGCCCTAGACTCTATTAGTTGTTTCATAATTGTACAATTTTTGTTAAATAAATTAAAAAGCCACTCTACCCGCAAAATCGGGAGTACTAGGGGCATAGTCGGCAATCCCGCGCTCCTCCGCAACCCCCAGAGCCGCAAGGGAACGGGGTCCTAACACAAGGATCAACAAAAGTTGTTTCTCGGAACAGTATACAATTACTGTAAACAGGTAGATGAAATAAATCCGGAAAGAACGAAACTTGAAACTCGGAAAACGGACTCCAAATAGACCCTAAACGGGCCAAAAAAGACGAGTTCGTCCAAAATCAGACGTCTGGAACTTCTTCCAGATGTCTTAAAACATCGATCAGGCAATACCTCGGTCTGCGCAATCCTTCAAACGTTCAGAAATCCGCTGGATCGTCTGGTCTTGGTTTCCAGATGTCCGATTGTCACCACGGACGTCTGGAGATCCTCTCCGTTGTCTGGTACTGTGGCCAGATGTCTGTTCCGTGTGGGATGGCGAGCCCTCGCGCCCTCCCGAACAGAACCTGCGAGAGCGCAACCGCTCTCATCACGGAGAGGCGTAGAGAACGCGGCGAACGGCTACATGGTCGTACACGCGTAAAAAGGAGAAGATAGGAAATTATTGTACCTGTTAGACGTCTGGACCATCCTCCAGTCGTCTTCGGCGTTGTCTGGACGTAAGTCCAGAAGTCTGATTCTGGGAAATTTTCCCATAATCAGAACCTGGTTCGCTCTTCGCCCGCGACGCACGGCAGCGCCGCACCGTGTCCGCTTGCTGCCCGAGCTGCAGCAGCTCCTCCGCGACACCCCACACCGGCTGCTCCCCTGCCGGCCAGCTCTAGCTTCCCCGGCAAGCTCGCACCTCCGCGGTCGAGCTTTCTTCTTCCTCTCGCAACACTCCTTCCCATACACCTGTTGCAGCCGCTGCTGCGCACTCACTTGCTCGCTCACAGGGAGAAGGAGAAGATGAAGGCAGTGGAGTGAGGGTGAGGGAGAGGGGAAGTGTTTTATAAGGCAGCCACGGGGAGAGAGAGAGAGGGAAATGAGGCGCCTGCAGGGAGAGAAAGCGAAGACGAAGGCGGCGGGTTCAGTCTGCGCGCGCAGGCCCGGAGATGCGAACCCGTACGCTGAAAAAATTTATTACCAGACGTCTGGGAAGGGTACCAGACGTCTGGCCATACGTCTGGGCCACTTCCCAGATGTCTTAAACTATGTCTGCTGACCACGTTCGTAACATAGCCTCCTCGTACCGCTGGCTCCTCCACAAAACCTTCGCCAAGGGTACTTTTTCCGTCTCAAACTGCGGACGGCTCTGTCGAGAATCCGTACTGGCCACTCGGGGTAAGTCAGGTCGTCCCTCACCTCGACGCTCTCGTTACTTAGGACGTGACTGGGATCGATGACGTACTTCCTGGGGTTGGACACGTGGAACACGTCGTGCACACCAGAAAGCTGGGGAGGAAGGGCAAGCCTGTAAGCAACGGGTCCAACCCACTCCAGGACCTCAAAGGGCCCCACGAACCTCGGCGCGAGCTTCCCTCTCACCCCAAACCGCTGCAGGCCCTTCATGGGCGAAACGCGAAGGAAGACGTGGTCCCTAACCTCAAACTGCATCTCTCTGCATTTTCGATCTGCATAGCTCTTCTGTCTGCTCCTGTTACGAACGTGGCATCAGACGGATTTTAAGACGTCTGGGAAGTGGCCCAGACATCTGGAACCCTTCCCAGATGTCTGGTAATAAATTTTTTCGGCGTATCGGGTTGCGTCTGTGCGCGTTCGCGCGCAGACCGCACCCGCTGCCTTCGTCTTCTTTTTCCTCTCTCTTCCTGCAGACACGCCGCTTCTCTTCTCTCTCTCACCGCGCTGCTTTATATATTAACCCTCTCCCTCTCCCTCTCCCTCACCCTCATCTCCTCCGCCTTTCTCTTCTCCTTCTCCCCGGCCAGCGAGAACGCGAGCGAGCAAGTGAGCGAGGGCGGCAGCAGCGGCCGCGGCGAGCGTGCGGGAAGGAGGGTTGCGAGAGGAAGGAAGAAGCTCGACCACGAGGGTGCGAGCTTGCCGAGGCAGCTAGAGCCAGCCGGCGGGGGTGTCGCGGAGGGGTTGCTGCAGCTTGGGCAGCAGGGGGACGGGGCGCTGCACGGTCGTGCGTCGCGGGCGGAGAGCGAACCAGGTCCTGATTCTGGGAAAACTTTCCAAAATCAGACGTCTGGACTTACGTTCTTACGACGCCGAAGACGTCTGGAGGATGGTCTGGACGTCTGACAGGTACGATATTTCTTATCTTCTCCTTTTTACGCGTGTACAGCCATGCAGCCGTCCGCCACGTTCTTCTGCGCTTCGTCGTGCTGAGAGCAGGTGTGTGTGTGTGCGCAAGTTCTGCTCGGGAGGGCTCACCATCCCACGTGAATTAGACATCTGGCCACGGTGCCAAACGACGGAGAGAACTTCCAAACGTCCGGGGTGACAATCAAATGTCTGGAAAACAAGGCCAGATGTTCCAGTGGGCTTCTGGACGTCTGAAGGACTGCGCAGACTGAGGTACGACTTGATCCACCTTTTAAGACGTCTGGAAGAGGTTCCAGATGTCTGATTTTGGACAGATTTGTCGTTTTTGACCCGTTTAGGGATCGTTCGGAGTTTGTTTTCCACGTTTCGAGATGCGTTCTTTCCCGAATTAATTCCTCTATCCGTTTACAGTAATTGTATACTGTTCTGAGAAACTCCTTGTGATTGATCCTTGTGTTAGGACCCCATTCCGTTGCAATTTTGGGGGTTGCGGAGGCACGCGGGATTGCCGACCACGCCCCCAGTACTCCCGGTTTCACTGGTAGAGTGGCTTTTTAATTTATCTAGCAAAATTTGTTACAGTTATGAAACAATTAATAGAGTCTAGGGCATTGCATGAACCCTAGGACTGAGAAATTAGATTGAATGATAGATCCTAGGGTATTGCATGAATCCTAGGATTGGAAAACTAGATTGAATGATAGATCCTAGGGTACGGCATGAATCCTAGGACTTGGAAACTAGTTGAATATATAAATATCGCAGTCTTGGAAAAGTAGAAAAGAAATATAACTGCCTGTAAATTTGTTAACAGCTACCTGTTATGAATGAATAAATACGATTGACAAAATGGGTTATATAAATATAAAGCTGGAACGGTGAAACCCAAAATGGCCGAGAAAAAACATGAACCCTACGGGGATTTAGGAGTAGAACTCCTGGAAAGAGAATGGAATGGAACTGAGAAAGTAAAACATGAAAGTGTGTTGTCTCTTGGGTACGTGGTACCAAGGAGAGCACATATTACCTCTTAGTGTAGAGGGGAGCTTGCCGCCCTCAGGTTGAGACCGGGGTGGGTTTGGCCACTGTACACCGACTTGCTGGCCTTCGCGTATGCAGTACCGAGGAGAGCTACTAGTGTAGGGAGAGCACTAGCCACCCCACGGGCCCTGGGGTTCTGCTAGCTCTCCTACACCGACTTGTTAGGCCCACTGGGTAAACCAGGGTAGTCAGGCGAGCATGCGTGGACTGTGGAGGGGCAAGACCCTTGTTTGGTTACTGTGGAGGGGCTGGACCCCTGTTACTGAGAGGGCTCTGCCCTATACTGGTTCTGTGCTGTGCTTTGGGCGTACTCGTTAACGGAAACGACTGACCGCGTGCCAGTGCGAGGTAGCTACCCGTGCGTCTATCGCGCATGCCGTAGTCACCGTTACGTCTGTCAGCGACCTTGGGGTGGTTGATTGAGGGTAGGACCACCACGGGGGACTCTCCCGGCCAGGAGAGTACCACGTGTTACTTCTACTTTTCGGAAAAGACTACAATCAAGATCGTTCCCACGAGGAACATTCAAGATCAAGAGAAGGATCTGAGAAATAAATCAACAGTAAATAAATGGAAAGATATAAATAAAGTAAAAACATAACAGCTACTGTCCACTTTACTGCTTCTTTTAGCTTTTAGTTGCCACTCTACTCAGCGTTTCGCTGACGTGTCACCCTTGTTACCCTTTCAGGACCAGGTGTTGAGCAGCCAGAGTCAGCGGCTGCAGAGGGTGCTGGGCCTTGTAGAGCCCAGTGGAGTTACCTGTAGTACTTTCTGTACTTTTCTTTCCGCTGTAGTTAGTAGTTTTCTGTTACTCCCTGTACTCTATTTATTGTAAGCTTCCTGTTATGTATATGTTTATTTCTCTACTGTTGTGGTGGTGTATACTGTAGTGTTTCTTTCCTTTACAGCTGTATTTTGTTACTGCTAGTTATATACATGGTGAATGTGGCTTATTTTACTGATCTTTTGGTTACTTCCTCGTTGGACGACTGGGTCTTGGGATTAGTCGAGTCGATCCGATTCTCCTGTCTCGTAGGGATTCAGGAATCGGGTCGTTACAGCTCTCGACAGTGCGAAGTCGCTTGTGAATCTGCTCGACTACCTCCTGACTCTGCCGGATCAGCCTGGGGCCAACCTCCCACTTGGTCCCCACCTCAACCCTACTCAAGGGTGCCGTACACCTCCGTCCGTACAGAGCCTTGTAGGGTGCCATGCCGATGCTCGAGTGATAACTGTTGTTATATGCAATCTCCGCCAGGGGCAAGTGCTCCTCCCAAGAGCCCCTCCAGTCAAGTACACAAGCACACAAAAGATCCTCAAGTGTCTGTATCGTGCGCTTAAGCTGCCTGTCCGTCTGTGGTTGGTAAGCTATACTAAACCTCAACTGCGTCCCCAGGGCCTGCTAAAACTTAGCCCAAAACTGGGACATAAAGCGGGTATCCCGGTTGGATACGATCTCCCACGGAACTCTGTGTAGACGTACCACACCGCGGATATACCTCTCTACCAACTGTGCTGGTCCCAAGGTGACTCGGATCGGCAAGAAACGCGTAATCTTCGTCAATCTGTCAACGATTACCCAGACTGCGTCATGTCCTCGCTGGGTAACAGGTAAGCCCACCACTGATAGCTGGGGTAGGCTGGCTTGTAGAGCTTGTTTGCGTTTGTTATATGTCAAGTTACAGTCGTTGTAGTAATAAGACAGCTACCATATTATCATTACAAATTTTTTTACTCGGAAATGGTTTTCCCGAGGTCGAACTCAGGGAGCTACAGGAATTCTAGAAATACAAAGGTTCTCTATTAGATTACAAAAATAAGAGAGAGAGAGAGAGTTTGTCTTGGCTTCTTCTTCTTCTCTTCTCCTTTTCCTCTTTTTCTTTCTTTGTTCTTCTCTTTCTTTCTCTCCGGCGGCTATGTCTTCTTCTGTTCTTCTTTCTTTTTCTTCTCTTCTTCTGCGGCTGTGATAATCTTCTTCTTCTCTGACTTCTTTTTCTTCAGCCTTCTTCTTCTTCTTTCTTCAGCCTTCTTCTTTCTTTCTTTTCTTGCTTTATTTCCTCTGGCCGCTGCTCAACCGTCGTCTGATGCAGTGGTCAGATGACTTAACTGTAGGTTTGCTACAGTGCTTCTCTTCTTCTATTTCTTCTCTCTCGCTTCTTCTTCTTCTCTGCCCTGAGTGGCTAAGGCTTTGGCCGCCTTCCTTCTTTCTTCTCCTTCCTTCCTTCTCCTTCTGCTCCTGCACGCTCATACAAGGATTAGAAAGCGAAACCTACCCCTACCCTTCCCTACATCTATCTCTTTCTCAGATTTCTCTCATAGGATCGCTCTCCCAGAGCCGGGTATTCGGGTACGGGTATCGCGCCCGGGACCAAGCCCACCAGCGTGCGGTGGTGGGCGAGGAGTGCGCGGTTTTGGGTAATCGGATCCGGCCCAGACCCGCGGGGCGTGAGCGCAAGCGAGGGCGAGCGCGTGGCACCCGACGTGTGTGAGGGACCTGACCCCTGTGTTAGAAGGCGAATAGCCTTGAACACTTTTCAAATTTATGTGCGGGCGCTTAGCCACGCACGTCCGAGGTGGGACTAAAGTCCCACCTCCTAGATTGGCGCCTGCAGCTGAGTAAGCTGCAGGCAATTACAGCAGCGTGCGAGGCCTTTGCCCCAGTTGCAGGCCTGGGATGCTTCGTGGAGGCAAGCCGCGTGTCCTGGGGCGTGAGCCTGGGTGAGAGAGCACCTGCAGCTACAGGTGAAGGAGCTTCAGATGCTCGGTAATGGCAGTGAAGGGGCATCGACCTGAAAACAAGAATACGGCCTCTCGGCCCAATCAAAGGATGCAGGGAGCTTTGCCGGAGTACGGCGAAGGCAGTGCGGGTGGTGGCGAGGTGTGAGGCAGCGTATGGTGGTAGCCCTAGGTCGGACTGTGGTCAGAGAGGTGGGTTTGTTCGGGTGCCGTTTGGTAGTGGATGGGAAGGGGGGATTTGCTGAGTGGAGTGAGGGGAAGCTTTTAGGGTAGTCGGCGAGGGGTGAGAAGGTCTGTGGAGGTGGGATGAGCTCGCCGGAGAGGGTGGTCGGAGACGGAGCAGGCAGAGGTGGAAGTCGTGTGAGGTGAGGTGAAAAGATAAATTGAGAGAGGGAAAATGTAAGGGAGAAGGAGAGGAAGCTATTTACCTAGGTTTTGGACGAAGGGGGAGGGCGGAGCCACCGGCTCGTATCTTCCGGAGCTGGAGAAGAAAGGGCCCTGGAGGAGGAGTGCGGCGACGAAGAAGCAGGCGGAGGGTGCTGGCGGGTACAGCACGACACAGACGAGAGAGCTAGGAGAACCCCGCTGCAGGTAAAGCAGCAGAGCGACGAGGAGGAAGAGGGGGAGTCTCCGGAAGCTGCGGGCCGTCTTACGGAGGAGGAGGGGATGAAGTGGGGGGGTGTTCTCTATCAAAGAGAGCTTCAAGGAACCTGCAGGGGGTGCCGGTCCTTATAAAGGGGCTGGCGAAGAGGGAGGCGTGGGCTGGCGACATGCCAGTCTCGCCGGAGCGTGGCCGGAAAGGGGACCCATACCTTCCGCGCGTTCGCACGGAAGGTATGGGGGTCGGCAGAGAGCATGGCCGGGTTCCTGCGATAGAGGACGTCGTAGGGAACCCCACGTCTGTTTTGCAGGGCAGTCACCCCTCTCTGTGCGACGCCATGCTCCGCTCAAAGTCGCCGGAGCATGGTGTTGGGTAGAGTTTTGCAGGAGGGACCGTTCTGCAAAGAACAATGAAAAGGCTGGGGGCCAAAATGCAAGGGTTTCGAATGATAAGGGCCAAAAAGTATATGAAGAGGACCAAATTGCAAAGTCGGTCAAGGAGGTCTCCTCTTAGGCTCAAGTTTTTATACAAGACTAATTTGAATCTAAGGATTTTAATGGTGAATTTTATTTCTAGGTTGGACCATGTTTGACCAGCCAATTTATGTAAAAATGCAGATTAAGTTTTTAATTGGGCAAGGTTCTCTTTGTAGGTCAAAATGGGTTTCTAAGGTCAAATTGAAGGTTCTAAACCCTAGAGATTATTTTTATATGAATTTTAGAGGATTTAGTTGATTTTTATCCTACCTCGAACCTCATGGATTGAAGTGGATTTGTTTTAGGGTTACAGAATGTCATTTAATTTCTTGAAGTTGCTATAACCCTTTTTAGATCAGACCATCCCACTTTCCTTCTTATTAGGCTTATTTGACCTGCGTTTGGGTCCTTAATTATCCTGTTTGCAAACTGTGTTGGTGAAATTACAGTTTTACCCCTTATGATTTATTTTCTTCTTAAACTCAGAATTCTCTAAGTTAAGCCTTTCTTTGGGCTATGTAGGAGCTTTTTCTTAGATATCTGGGTTAGATTGTGCTAGTTAGGGTTCATGATGAGGTTTTCATCAACCACCAAGTCCATGGTGATGCTCTCCCACTTCCACTCTGGCACTGGAAGTGGTTGTAGCGACCCTGCAGGCCTTTGATGCTCGGCTTTCACCTGCTGGCACACTAAACACTGTTGCACGAATTCACCCACATCCTGCTTCATCCCCCTCCACCAAAAGTCGCGTCTCAAGTCATGGTACATCTTCGTGTTTCCGGGATGCATGGTTAATCTGGAACCGTGTGCCTCAGTCAGGAGCTCTCTCAACAGCTCCTCGTCTCTGGGAACGCACAAACGTCTCCTCTTGCGTAGCACCTGGTCTGTAAAAGAGAAGTCTCCAGGGTCTCCTGACAGTACTCTGTCACGGAAGGACTGCAAGTACGGGTCGGCCATCTACCCTGTGATGATGTGCTCTATCAGCTCTGGCCTCGTCTGTCGCGTCACAGTCACTGCCCCACAGTGCTCCCGGAACTCTAGGGATCGCCAACTTCCCATCTCCTCCAAGAGGCTCCAACTCTGCACCTGTAAACTGGCCAAGTGTGCGGGCGCCTTCCGGCTCAAGGCGTCAGCCACCACGTTGGCCTTTCCTGGGTGGTTGGAAATGCTGCAGTCATAGTCCTTCAGGAGCTCCAACCAACGTCTCTATCTTATGTTGAGCTCCTTTTGATCAAACAAGTATCTGAGGCTCTTGTGATCTGTGAAAATCTCGAAGGTCTCACCGTACAAGTAGTGCCTCCAGGTCTTCAGCGCGAAGACGACAGCTGCCGGCTCCAGGTCGTGCGTAGGGTAGCTATGCTCATGGGACTTCAGTTGTCGCGAAGCGTAAGCGACAACGTGACCCCTCTGCATGAGCACACGCCTTAACCCCTGCAAAGAGGCATCCGTGTACACAACGAACCCGCCACTACTGTCTGGGATGGCAAGCACGGGAGCCGAAGTCAGCCTCTCCTTCAGCTCCTGGAAACACGCCTCACAGGCGTCTGTCCAAGTAAAGGGCACGTCCTTCCGGGTCAGCTGTATCATAGGATGAGCAATATGTGAAAAGCCCCTGATAAACCGCCTGTAGTAGCCTGCCAGTCCCAAGAAACTGCGAATCTCAGTAACCGTGCGCGATCTCTCCCACCTGAGCACTGCCTCGACTCTGGCTGGGTCCACAGCCAAGCCATCCCCAGAGATCACATGACCTAAGAAGGTCACCTCCCTCAACCAGAACTCACACTTGCTGTATTTGGCGTACAGCCTACGTCATCTCAGTGTGTCCAAAACCATCCGCAAGTGCTGTCCGTGCTGCGTCTGATCTGGAGAATAGATGAGCACATCATCTATGAATACCACCACGAACTGGTCCAAGTACAGTCTAAACACTCGGTTCATCAAGTCCATGAAGGCAGCGGGGGCATTGGTCAGCCCAAACGGCATGACCAGAAACTCGTAGTGTCCGTATTGGGTGCGGAAAGCTGTCTTGGAGACGTCTGCCTCCTTGATCCTCAACTGGTGGTATCCAGACCTCAAGTCGATCTTGGAGAATACTGTGGCACCTCGCAGCTGGTCAAATAAGTCATCAATCCTCGGCAGTGGATATCTGTTCTTGATGGTGACCCTATTCAGCTGTCGGTAGTCCACACAAAGGTGTAGGGTACCATCCTTCTTCTTGACAAACAGTACCGGGGCTCCCCAGGGAGACGCACTGGGCCTCACAAAGCCCTTCTCCAAAAGGTCCTGCAACTGAGACTTGAGCTCTCACAGCTCAAGGGGTGCCATCCTGTACGGTGCTGTGGAGATGGGGCTGGTCCCTGGTACCAGTGAGATCTTAAACTCGATCTCACACTCGGGCAGTAGTCCTGACAACTCGTCTGGAAACACGTCGGGGTACTCTCTGACCACCGGGATACTCTGGAAGTCTGCCACAGGGCTGGGCTTTGCCACCACACAAGCTAGGAAGCCCTCACACCCCTGGCTCAAAAGTCTGACCGCCCGAAGTGCAGAAATGCACCTGAAGCCTCCGTCCACTAGCTGCCCATCGAACTCGAAAGAAGGCAACTCCAGTATGGAGAAGACGATCTTTCTCTCAAAGTAGTCCACCAAGGCGTGGTAAGCGGACAGCCAGTCCATCCCTAGAATTACACCAAAGTCCTCCATCTGTATAATAATCAGGTCAGCGGGAAGGCTGTGTCCCCCAACACTGACCTCGCAACCCGTGTATACTTCCTCAGCTACAAACAGCCGACCACTCGGACCTCTGATCACAAACGGATCCTCTAACAGCATATAATCCTACCCCAAACTAACTGTGAAACTGGTAGCGACAAACTAGTGTGTAGCGCCGGAATCGAAAATCGTGTAAATGAGTCTGTCGGAAACTGAAACCATACCTGCCACCACTGATCCCGAAGTTCTGGCATCCCTGTGTGTCAAGGCGTTGATACGCCCCTCAACCCTAGGTGCGGACGAAGCAGCCACACTCTGCGTCGGTCAGGTAGCTGCTGGCCGGTACCCTCCCCGTGATTGCTATCCTCCTCCTCGCGCCTGGAACCCGCGACCTCCTCCTCGCCCTTCGGTGCTTGGCGCGAGAAGCATCTGCTGACCTCCTGCCCTAGACAGACAATCCCTCCTGATGTGTCCCGGTTGGCCACACTGGTAGCAGAGGGGAACCTGACTACCGCCCTCAGTGGGTCCCTACTATCGGCTAGGCGGGGGTCCGGTGCTAGCAGCTGGCCCTGTCGAGGGCCCCCAAAGGCCTCTGATGGCCCTGCAAAACGTAACGACTCTCCTACGGGCGCCACGTGTCTCCTCTCTCGTCGGCCCTGTGAGAAGTCTGGCTGATAGGGCCTCTTCCGCCTGCTGTCAGTATCTCGCGCGGACGGGTTGGTCTCTTCGTATGTCATAGCAGCCTCCATCACCCTCGAGAACGTAGGCAGCTTCAGGGGTTTAACATACCCCCGAATCATAGGCCGGAGCCCCTCGGTGAACCTCCAAAGGTGCTCCTCCTCAGTGGCCACTGCTGTCGCTGCGAAGCGAGACATCTCCAGGAAACGTGTGTGGTACGCGCTCAAGGTCATCGTCCCCTTGCGGAGAGTGTGAAACTCCCGCCTCCGGTCCTGCCACGTCTAGGGAAAGTACTGCTCGCAGAAGAGGGTGATGAACCGGTCCCAGGTCGACTCGTTCCTCTCTTGTCCCCTAACCGCCCTCCACCACCTGTGTGCCGCGCTCTCCAGCTGGTATGTGGCAAAGGCCACGCGGTACTCCACCGAGGGGCGAAGGGTGTCAAAAACCTTCTCGATCTACTCAAGCCAATCCTCCGCCTCGGTCGGGTCCTCATCCCCCTTGAAGGAGGGGGGCTTCAGCTTCCAGAACTGCCCGAAAAGCTCGAAGTGGCGCTGCAGAGGAGATGCTAGTGCACCTCCAGGTAAAGAAGCCTCGTGCGCAGAAGTGTCGGAGGAAGGTGGGGCCGATGGTTGCCCATCCCCTCTCCCGCGTCCAGCATCATGTTCGTCGCGTGGTCCCACAGAGGACTCCCCCTCCGCTGCCCCAGGGAGAGGCACTCATTGCGGCGAGTGGAGCTCCTCTCGTACGATCTCTCGTATTAGCTGGGCAAGGTCCTGGGCCTGAATGCCCGGGAGCAGTGGCTAGTCTACTGAAACGTCAACCTCAACACGCCCACCCCTCTAACCTCGTCCTCGGCCACGCCCGCAGCCCGCCTTGCTAGTCCCTCGTCGAGGCATCTCCTACAAGGAGACGCGAATACAGAACGGAAACATGTCAATATGAAATGATATCTAACGAAGAAGTCTAAGAGCTTATGTCAAAAGAAATGTTGTGATGGCTACTCTAGTTACAGACATGTGAATTGGTTATTTTCGAGTCAGTTGGTTCACTTCTCGGGACGACCTTTCTCTGATACCATCTTGTTACGACCCTATTCCCGAATCCCTACGAGACACGAGAATCGGATTGATTTGACTGATCCCAAGACCTAGTCATCCAACGAGAAAGTAACCAAAAGAGCAGTAAAATAAACCACATTCACCATGTATATAACTAGCGGTAACAAAATACAGCAGTAAAGAAAAGAAATGCTACAGTATACACCACCACAACAGTAAAGAAATAAATAGGTACATAAACATGATGCTTACAATAAAAGAGTATAGTAGTAATAGAAACTACTCACCACAACAGAAGGAAAGGTATAGTGGGTACTACACGAGTAAAAACTACTAGGCTCTACTAGACCTAGCACCCTCTGCAGCCGCCGGCTTTGGCTGCTCAACACTTGGTCCTGAAAAGGTGACAAAGGTGACACGTCAGCGAAACGCTTAATAGAGTGGCAACCAAAAGCTAAGAGAAACAGTAAGGTGGACAGTAGATGTTATATTTTTAATCTCTTTCTTTATTTTTCCATTTACTCAATTATTGAATTATTCCTCAGATCTTTCTCTTGATCTTGAATGTTCCTTGTGGGAACGATCTTGATTGCAGTCTCTTCCGAAAAGTAGAAGTAACACGTGGTGCTCTCCTAGCCAGGAGAGTCCCTCGTGGTGGTCCTACCCTCAGTCAACCACCCCAAGGTCACTGACAGATGTAACAGTGACTACGGCATGCGCAATAAATGCACGGGTAGCTACCCCGCACTGGCACGCGGTCAGTCATTTTCGTTAATAGGTGCGCCCCAAAGCACAGCACGGAACCAGTATAGGGCAGATCCCTCTCAGTAACAGGGGTCCAACCCCTCCATAGTAACCAACAGGGGTCTTGCCCCTCCACAGTCCGTGCACCCTCGCCTGACTACCCTGGTTTGCCTAGTGGGTCTAACAAGTCGGTGTAGGAGAGCTAACAAAACCCCGAGGCCCGTGGGGTAGCTAGCTCTTCTCTACACTAGCAGCTCTCCCCGGTACGGTGTACGTAAGGGCCAGAAAGTCGGTGCAAAGTGGCCAAACCCACCCCGGTCTCGACCTGAGGGCGGCAAGCTCCCCTCTACACTAAGAGGTAATATGTGCTCTCTTTGGTACCACGTACCCAAGAGACAACACGCTCTCTCGTTTTACTTTTCCAGTTCCATTCCATTTATTTCCAGGAGTTCTATTCCTAATTCCCTGTAGGGTTAGTGCCCATGTTTCCTCAGGCCAAGTCATGCTAGGTTTCATCATTTCAGGTTTATTCGCATATAGTACGTATTTTCAACATTCAAACTTCTTTTCCTTTCCAATTTATATACAAGCAGTTCATATTTAGATTGCAAACAACAGTAATTCCATGTAGCAGTTACTAGCAACAGTATTCTACATTTCACAGGCAGCTGTTATCCAATTACAGGCAATTATCATTATTCTATCTACTTATCCAAGACCACAATTCAGTTATTCAAGACATTCGTTTCAGTGTTTCTGTTCCTAAGATTCATGCCACACCCTAGGATCTATCATTCAATCTAGATTTCAGTCCTAGGATTCATGCCATGCCCTAGGATCTAACATTCAATCTAGTTTTTGGGTCCTAGGTTTCATGCCATACCCTAGGATCTATCATTTAATCCAGATAAGCATTAATGTTTGTAATTAACTAAGGGAAGCCACTCTACCCGCAAAATTGGGAGTACTAGGGGCGTAATCGGCAAACCCGCGCACCTCCGCAACCCCTAGAATCGCAACGGAATGGGGTCCTAACACAAGAATCAATTGCAAGGAGCTATTCAGAACAGTATACAATTACTGTAAACAGGTAGAGGAACTAAATCTGAGAAGAACGAAACTTGAAACGCGGAAAACGGACTCCGAACGAACCCTAAGCGGGTCAAAAATGACAAGTCTAATCAAATTCAGACATCTGGAACATCTTCCAAACATCTTAAATGATGGCTTAGGTCATACCTTGATCCTGCGCGGTCCTTCAAACATCCAGAAGCCGCTGAACCGTCTAGACTTAGTTTCCTGACGTCCGACTGTCACTCCGAACGTCTGGAGACCCTCTCCGTCGTCTGGTGCTATGCCCATACATCCGATCTGTGTGGGATGGCGTGCCCTTGCACCTTCCCGAATTATACCTGCATGCACACGCGATCGTTCTGAACACAAAATGATGTAGAACCCTTCGACGGAACGGCTGCATGGTCGTACACGCGAAAGAAGAAGGAAGGTAAAAATATCGTACCTTTCAGATGTCTGGACCTTCCTCCGGACGTCTCCTACGTCGTCTGGACGTACGTCCAGACGTCTAATTTTGGGAAAATTTCCCAGAATCAGGACCTCCTTGCCCTTCGCCCGCAGCGCACGGCCGTGCTGCGCCTGCCTGCTACCTGAGCTGCAGCAGCTCCTCCCCAGCACCACGTGCCCGTTGCGCACCCGTCGGTTGGCCCTGGCTGCTCCGGCGAGCTTGCACCCTCGCGATCAAGCTTTCTCTCCCTCTCGCAGCGGCCCCTCCTCCCCACGCACTCACAGTAGCCGCTGCTGCCGCCCTTGCCCGCTCACTCTCTCGCTGACAGGAAGAAGAAGAAGAAGGTGGTGGAGTGAGGGTGAGGGAGAGGAGAGGTGGGTATTTGAAGGCAGCCATGGGGAGAGAGAGAGAAAAAGGGTGTCTGCGCTTGCAGGGAGGAAGGAAAGAGAAGAAGGAGGGCAGCAGTTCAATCTATGCGTGCACGTGCGCAGACACGAACCCGTACGTCGAAAAAATTAATTTCCAGACATCTGGGAAGGCTTCCAGACGTCTGACCAGACGTCTGAACCAACTCCCAGACGTCTTAAGCGACGTTTGATTCCAGGGTTATAACAACTGGTGCAACGAGATCCATAACCATAGATACTTGATGATGACGATGTAAGGTCACCTCCAACGATTGATTCTGCTCGATTAAGGGATCTTACTGATGAACTTAAATCATCAATGGACAACATAGAAGTTGAGCCATACCCTAAATCATAGTCACGAGCTACACTCGGCAAGGGGTCTCCATGTATAGCTCTATGTCTCTCTGGATATTCTCGTCCAGCTTTCTCTTCATCCCTAGTAGGACGATATCTCTTACCTCCACTACTTTCTTGTTGTTGAGATGCAAGTTTAACCATCATTAGATCGGTATTGTCATCTCGATCATCATCATCATCATCATCTTTTCTTCCTGAAGGTGAATCTTCCTCTTCGTTTGGACTCTCTTTAATGCCATGGATTACGATTCTATAAAACCTACTATTCAAAAATCCGTGTACATCCACACCCATTTTTTTTGCTATCTCAAAATTGGGACGACGATCTTTGTCAAGAAATTGTTCTCCATTGCTATTCAACCATACCTATAAACCATCTTCATCATCTATTTCTCCAAAAAGATATGCAACGTCGATCGAGTCCATGCACTCTTCCTTATATTCTCCTTCCCGTGTATGTTTCATCTTTAATCTAATGTTATAATGAGAAAACACCAAGTCCATCAACTCGTTACTACCAAGGTGATTTCTCTGCTATGAGTAAATGAAGTTAAAGGTGTTGCAGTTCCTTTCACACCCTCTTGCGGATGCTGTCTAAGATAAGATTTTAGTGGCAACGAGCCGAAGGTTAGGAGCATTAGTGCCATGCAAATGCCATCATTTAGCTACAATAGAAAAATGACAGTGAACTTCTTAACTTATGTAACTTGTGAATCGTAAAATTAATTCACAATATATCTTTATATTTAGATCACAACCATACTAGGAAGAGTTTTACTTTATGCATGTATGAGTTGTATGTCCCGAAGGATAGCAACTCATCTCTAAAATATTTTATCTGCAAAGAACAATGAATTAAAATCGTATTATCTCTTCTATAATAAAACAAGTAAAATGTGTAACAACCTACTCTGAAAGTATGGATAATTTATCACTTCATTCATACAATCTGTTTATTGCTAGACATCCTTCATGAGCTTAAAGATAGTTATTTGCATTGCTTTGAGGAACTTGTGATCATTACAAAGTTTATACTTGTAGTGATATTTTGGATTTAGATAATATGCTGCGAAATTAAGATTTAAGATTAATCATTACAAAGCCATGATGAAAAATATATAAAACTTAATAGTAACAACTCTATGAAGTGGATGTAAGAGCATGTCTTGTTATCTCTCATTAATTATCTTTATGTATTGCCAAGCCAACATCTCACCATTTTCCTTGACCTTTTGCTTTATCATTTCCATAACTACATAAATACTTGCTAAGGTTGGTTTTTTATCATCATCAACCATTCTTAGCAAAACCACGATGGGTTTCATAATTTTCATAACCCATGAACAATGGTCCCAAAACTTTGTGGAGGTCACCAATTCCTCCACCTCCCCGATCTCCTATTTGCTATCTCTTTTTGAATACCAATCATTGGAGATAAACAACTTCTTCAATCCAACTTTATCGTTCAAAATACTTTGCAATATAATGTAATTTGTTGCTAATTAGGTAATAGATGGTCTTACTAGTTCAGCCTTACCGAGCTTTCTCATCATTACCAGCATGTGAGAGTGATTATAAATAAAAGTTGCGATTGAATGAACATCTTGAATAAGCACACTTAACTTCTTTTTTCCCAAGTCCTTCAGAATCAAATTGATGAGGGAGGAAAAGTTTGACCCACCAAACAAAGGCCCATGAAGCCTTCAACCTAGACAAAGGCAAGCCCAAAGCTTAATACCAAGCAAGAAGTCCCCAGAGTGCGCTTCGCTTGGATCCATTGGATGAGGCGGGAAGCCCTAGGGTGGCCACCGCCTAGATTTGCCAGTCAAATAGGAAAATGTCTTAACTGCTCATCTATCTCGGATCAAAATCGCCCGGTCAGCTTGCCTGCTCAATCTGCTAAGCACTGAGGCGGCAAGGCCTGTCAGAATAGCAGAGTAAGATGGTGGCGCAAGAGGTGAGGTAGATCTCACTCCTTATCTTCTTCTTATTTTGTCTTTTTTCTATGGCTTGCGCACCAAGCATAATATACGGCATGCACCACTACTGCGAAGGCTGCGTTGTTAGCAAAGAGGCAAACCTAGAAATACAACCAAAAAGTAGGAAGTTGTTCCCTCTACTTTTTCGCACTTACAACCCGAACTCGACTCCTCATGGAAATCGGGAATGTTCGCCTTGACTAATCTCAAGACCTAGTGATCCAACGAGAAATAAGCCAAATGTAAGAAATCGTACAACAATCCACACGTGCAACGTAGCTAAACATTAAAATAAAAGGCAGCAACAAAAGCATAACAGTAGTTCGAAAGACAACATGCTACAGGCGAAAAGGAAGGTTTGCTAGCTAACCATCACAACAACTATAAGAAGACATAAAGCAACGACATAAGTTCCAAAATACTAAAAGTACTCATTGCAGTGAAAGTATCTCAAAAGTGGAATGAAAAGGAAACAGGCTACTGTTGGGCTCAACTGGCCCTAGCTCCCTCTGCAACCAATTGTACTAGCTGCTCAGCTCCCTGACCTGAACATATACTACTATTGTCAACTAAACGTTAAGTAGAGTGGCAACATAAGAACATCTAATGCAATAAATAAAAGGAAAGTAGTAAACCATTCAGACATTTTTCGATTATTTAGACAGTTATCATCTGGTTCCATTCAAAATCATCACGTGTTAAGATTCGGTTATTCTAGTAAGGGTCTATATCATCACCTAATCCACATGTTCCCTAAGGGAATGATCTTGATGCAGTTTTGCCACAATGTAGGATGTACCCTGGCCGGGAGAGTACCCCATGGTAGTCCTACACCTGGTCTACCACCCTGGGGTCATGTTTGTGACGTATTGGTGACTACGGCACGCGCGATAAGTGCACGGGTAGCTACCCCGCACTAGCACGCGGTCTGTTCTTTCCGCTAGCGGGTATGCTCTAACGTACAACACAGAATAGAACGGGGGCCACACCCCTTAACTGTCCGCGTACCTTCACCCGACTATCCTGTTTTGCCTAGTGGGCTCCACAGGAGTTGGTATACGGAGGCCATTTCTAGCCTCGGGTCCCAACCCAAGGGGAGGTTAGCTCTCTCCCTACACAAAAGTGACAATAGCTCTCCTCGGTACCACGTACACGAGGGCCAACTCACTTTATATACCCAAGTCCAAACCACTAACAACATGCTTGTATAGGCGAGGTATTCCATCATACATCAAGTATCCATGTCACTGTACTTTTATTACTTTTCTAATTCCCCATAGGGTTCTTGCATAGTACTTGTTTCATTCCAATATGTGGCATGTATCTCTATTCACATTCAGGTTTCTTAGGCATAAAACAGGCAGCTCATGATTCAACAAGAAAAGCAATCAATTACATCAATTTAGTTGCCAATTACTCACAATATGGAATACATCAGCATGTATACTTAAATTGTGACAAGCGAGATTCAAGTGCTTGAATGTAAACATGCACCATTCTCAACCCTAGGGTTCATTTCATGTCCTAAGTTCCAAGCAGAGATCTCTAATTTGGCATGCACTTAACAATTTAATTTAATAGAAGTAGAGAGGACCACTCTTCCAAAAGGTACGGGTGATATGGGGGCACAAACAGTGGATTCCAATGTCTCCACGGGTCCCGTGCGCACTGCAGACTTGAGACCTATTCCAAATAGTTGGTCAAACTAGACATTAATATCGTTGACGAATATTTGAGTACGTCAATTAAGCTAAAAACTGTGTGAAAACACTTCTAACATGTAGGAAATTCAGAGAGGAAACCAATGGTACTTTAATTGCACAAATCCGACTTCGTTTGGGCCCTAAACTAGCCCAAACACTCCTGGTTCACCTAAACTGGACTAGGCAGGCTCGTCTGGCTAGATCGGTCGCCTGGTGGCCGCAGTAGTGCGTCCAGACTGACATCAGACGTCTGGGGTGAGTCCCACACGTCTTAAATGTGCATAAAATCTCACCTTGCATTCCTACTTCTGTTCCAGTCGTCTGCTACCCCTCATAGTCGTCTGAGGGTGTTACTAGACATCTGACACTCCACCCAGTCATCTGGGAGGGCAGTCGGACGTCTGACACCACCTCTAGATGTTCGAAAGCGCCTCACATGTCACACTAGCGTGCCTTCCCAATGCTGCTCACACCTACGTAGATGTACGCACCTAAGACCATACTTAATAACTGCTAGGGCAGCGGAAACTTGGTTTCCGCGCCTACACAGACCATGGGCAGATATTACCTCGCTACTTTACGTGCTTCCAGACGTCCTGAGCTCCCTATGGATGTCCGACGATCCCTGCAACCATCTACCAAAAGTTGCAGATGTCTGATAATCACAAGATTTGCTACTCGCCTCGGCACACAGGGCCTTCCTCACAGCAGCTACCCTTCTCTGCGTGCTGCTGCAACTGTAGCAACGACTCCCACAGCAGCCCTTCTCTCTCTCTCTCTCTCTCTCTCTCTCTCTCTCTCCCGAGCTCCTCCTGCTGCTCCCACTCTCCTCCCTCACTCACGATTAAAAGGGAAAGGAGTAAAGGAGGTGGGTGGCCGCTTGATGAGGACAAAGTGGAGGGGGGTTTTATAGGGGTGGAAATAGGGTTTGCAGGGTGGGGTTGCGTGGGATGTTGTGGAGTGTTGTAGGGTCAGGAAAAATTGAACTCAGCCCCACATGATAATTCTTGGGGGTGTTAAAATTATGCTAAACCCCTCCAAAAGCCAAAATACTCTACACAGGATCCTTTTGGTGCGCAGAAAATTATGAAAAGGCCCCTAAGATTTCAGAAAAGCATAAATGACCCTTGGAAAGGGTCATTTCAACGTACACATCTCCTTGAAGAGGCAACCTGATGTGCAAATTCTTAATACTGTTAATTAAGATTATTAACTTAATCAATGGTGCTAAAAATGATGCTTAAGCTACCTTAATTAATTTGTCGCTGTAATTATAGTATAGGGCACATGGTAACCTAACATTTAGAAAATTACCTTTAACTGATTGAGTCCAAGTCGTTTACAGGGAGGCTTAATTAGCTTAATTAATCACCATTTATTCTAAATTAATCTTTATTCCTAATTGCTTAAATTATATTACTTAGGTTATGCTATTAATACTACTACTTAACTAATATAGCTTATATTACTCTATAATATAGATTACTATACTAATAATTACTTAATTAGGCTAAGTACATAATTAGGCTTAATTAAATAATAATTACCTATAATATGTTAACCACGTGGATAATTGCATCAAAATAGATAATATAAGGCAAAAAATCATCCCATATATAAGAATAAGCAAAAAGAAATGAAATTGCATTACAGAGCAAAAGAAATTACAACAACGTAAATTTAAGCTCAATTTATTTACAACTTAAGCACATTTGATTTAACACTTAGGCTCAGGTGCCTTTGATTCCCTTCACATTTTGGCCTTCACAATAGCCTCAAGGTTAGGCTCAAAACATAGCCATTTCATGCCCCTTTGCCTCAAGGCTTAGGCTATTTAAGAGCCCAATTTAACTCAAAAAGTTTGGAATTGGTGGGCCTAGCGATTCGCAGAATCAACAGTCCAATGGTCCGAATCGACCACTACTAAGCTAGGCCCATAGTTGTTATTTAGGTGAATTTTTGCAAAGTTTCAGGCCAATACTGGCTCACATAAGCCATGCGGCCCAACCGCTTGCCCATGCATGGGCCCATGGGCTCCTAGCCTACACTCTCTCTCTATGTTCAAGTGATAAATGCTCGTTGGGATTCGACCCCATTACCGGACGCTGGGCTTACCTATGCATTTCACTTTATATGGCTGCAAGTGCACACAAGTTTTTAAGGTGGGACCTTGATATCCTCTTCTTCAGCACAACACCTCAACTCCAGCTCTAGCTTCAATCATGGATTACCAGCAGCATAGCACTCTAAATCAGACAGACAAGAGCTTGATCAAAAGCTCTTAGATAGATCTTTCAATTGCAATAGTTACTTGGATCAAAAGATCTCATTTGATCCTCTGATTCACAGCTCAAACTTATCTTAAAACCAAGGTCTGTATTGCTACCAGTCAGCAAAGGAGAAATTATGCAATAGACCTAACTATCTATGATATTTGTATCAATTAAAGGCTTAGATAAGCACTGTAGAGCATTTCGGAGGATCTGGAGTACTTAATAGGGTTCTCGGGAGCATGGAGAAGCTTCAGAACCTTGGAGGTTTCGATCTCAAACATGTAACAACTAACCTCAAGTTTAAATAGCCTGATGGTTAGATTAGGACTTCTAAAAGAGATCTGGATCACTTTAGAGGTTCAAAATGAATTGCTATGGGTTAGAATTGACTTGAAATCTCGTCTAGAACTCAATGAACTCATTTCAAGCTCACAATGAACTAAAACTGCAAGCAATTGAAATCTTGTAGAATCCTCAACAAAACTAGTTCAAATCAGTTCTAAATGAATCATAAATATTGTAGGAACTCAATGATATCCTTATATCTCAGTTTAGAGGTCTAGAACACCTTGATCAACCAAGGGTTGATCCATCTAAGTAAAAAGTTGACTTCACAAATCTAAGACTTTCAGATCAAATCAATAGCCTAAATAGACTAAATTCAACCCAAGGAATCAACTGCGCTACTCAAAATCAAGTTTTGATCACTCTAAGGTGATCTCAGACACTTCCGCGCGCCTGAGATCAAAATGTGTTTGTTCGCCAGATTAAACTAGAGATTCTCAGACCTATCTGAAGACAATTCTTGATTCCTATGGCATTGCTGAAGCTTCTGGATCTGTCGCTAAGATCAGAAATGATCTGAAGAGATCTCCTCAGCTCTGCCAGAGCAGAGAAAGATGGATATCAACAGTATGATATAAACACTAGAACTCAAGTCTAACCACCGAAATCTAGTCAGAAGATCATCTGAAGCTAATCTAGAGCTTTGCAGATTATTGCAAGTGCTATAGCTCTTATTTGAGCTCGCCGGAGCTTTGGTAAAGGCTAAAAATAGAGATTGGAGATCAAATCTTCACAAATCTTATTAATATTTGACTCGAAAGTTTCCTGAGGTTACAAGGAACCTTAAGATCACAGCAATTGACTTAATTAAACACTAAGAACAAGAATTGATTAAGAAATCAATGAAGAATCAAACCTAAGATGCCGTTAAAATTACAGAATTTATCTAGTTTCGTGTTCTCTTCTCAAAACAGAATGATGTAGAGTTATAACCCTCAAATGGTTATGTAGGAGCATTTATCTTTCAAACCTGACTAAAAGTGGCTAGTTAGGGCCTATGATGGTGTTCCCATCAGTAAGTAAAGCAAGTTGATCCTAATTGATTTTCTTTTCAATCTTTCCAAGAGATGAGGGGCTTAAAGAAGAAGGAAATGATATTACCTGCCCCTGGTGTGGTTGCTTGTGTGGTCGGTCATTAGATTCACCTGCAACAACACAGAAAATCAGATATAGCAAGCCAGAATCAAATAAAAAAGTGGGATTAGTGAATGAAATGCGTGTTGCTCCCCAGCAACGGCACTGAAATGTTACATCGAAATTCATCGTAGTTAGGAAAATATCATGTCGTAGTATAGCGATGAAAATCAATACGACATTTGAATTTATAAAGCTCGAAAATCGTGAGTTCCAAGGTCATTCACAGGGAGCAAGTGTAACAAATCAATTCACCAATCACAAAAATAAAAGATAACTAAAATGATATTCAATTAAAAGCAAGAATGTATCTCAAGAATTAAGGACAAAAAATATAAATAGAGGCCAAAAAATGGTGGTTGAAACCACCAATTAAGACTCATAATTAAGCACAATTCCCAAGGACCAATATTTCAACTATTGTAATGACCCGTCACACTTTTAGCCGTTTAAGACGTCTGGAGTCTTAATCAGACGTCGATCCAGACATCTGGACCCATTCCCGGACCTCTGAAAATGAAATTTATGTACTGCACACTGCACTCTGCGCACGGGCGGTGCATAAGACCCTCCTCTTCTCTCTCCCTTCCTCTTCCCTTCCCCAAACCCTAAACCCCACGCCTTCTATATAAACCCCCCCTCCTATCTCCTCTCCACTCCACACACCAGCCACCACTACCTTCAGTGCTATGCGCGAGTGACGAGAGGGGGTGAGCAAGGGAGAGCGAGAGGGAGGAAGGAGAGCTCGGGAGGAGGATGAGGCCGAGGTCGGAGGAGCTTCGGTGGAAGCTTGACAGAGCTCGCACGGCCACCGCAGGCACTTGCGAGAGGAGGAGAGAGCTCGAGGAGGTGGCCTCCCGGCCCTCTGCAGCGGTTGGAGCTACGGCAGTGCAAGGCGGTGCAAGCGGAGAAAGGTGCGAGGAGTTCCTGGTACTGGAAGTTTTCCAGTATCAGACGTTTGAAGTGGAGTCCAGACGGCTGACGGGCCACTTGGACGTTTGAAGCTAAGGGCAGATGTCTGAAAGCGCATTTACCGTAAGGTACGTATCTCCCTTCACCATGCATATCGCAGCGCAGGGGTATATGTTGGCTAACCGCACTTGCGATGTCGTATGCAGGTGCAGCCTTAGGAAGAAGCGCGGAACGCTTTCCCACGCTCTTTTGGACGTCTGATCATATCACCAGACGTCCGAAGGTGCGTCCAGACGATCGGAGGCATTGTCCGACGTCTGTAACTGCCTTCAGACGATCACAGAGGAGGTCTGGACGTCTAAGGATACCGCAGGGACTTAAGATAAAGATCTGGCACCTTTTAAGACATCTGGGATTATTCCCAGACGTTTGATTTTGAACAATAGGCACGTTTTTGACCAGTTTGGGATTCGATCAGGGTCCATTTTACGCAAACAAAATACCTGTACTTTCCTCGTGAGTTCCTCTACATACTAGAGTCCTTTGTATACTGTTCTGAACTCTTCTTTTGTGATGTATTCCCTGGTATAGGGCTTTGGCCTACTACGTGTTTGGGACTCGCAGAGACGCCTGGGTCTGCGGTTCAAGCCCTCATTACTCCCGTGTTGCCTGGTAGAGTGGTTTAATTCTGTTAATAATATTTAAATGAGAATGTGCTTGTGGAAATAGCCGAATGGAACCCTAGGATGTGGCACGAACCCTAGGATAGAGAAATGAATGAATCATTTGTGCTGTATGATGTACTTGTATGCATGATTGAGATAAACTGTTAGCAATTGCCTGTATTATAATTGTGAGTTGCCTGTTAGAATATGACCTGCTTGTAAGTAATGAACAATTACCTGTGAACTCACCAATTGCATGTATCAAATTATGGAAACACGAGCTGCCTATATATGGATGAGAAATAAATTGTGAAAGGTGAAATCTGTTTCGGAATAAATGAGGTGAACATGAGCATGAACCCTACGGAGAATTAGGAGTAGAACTACGGAGAATTAGGGTTCCCGAATCCCTACAAGATTCGAGAATCGGACCGACTCGACCTCTCCCTACTATGTACACGAGGGCCAAAAGTCTGTACAAAGTGGCCAGACCTACCCCGGGTCCCTGGGGCGGCTAGCTCCGCTCTGCACTAAATAGGGGGGACAGTCGCTCTCCTTAGTACTCCGTACTCAAGGGTTAGCTCACTTCCCCAATTCTATTCCATTCACTTTCCAGGAGTTCTACTCCTAATTCCCCGAGGGGTTCGTGCTCTTTCAACTCAGCCAATTTTGGTTTCATCATTTCAGCTTTATATTTATATATCCCATGTTCCCAACCATAATTATTCATTCATAATCAGGCAGTTGTTAACCAATTACAGGCAGTTATTGTTTCCTTTCTACTTTTCCAAGACTACAATGTATATGTATTCAAGCTAGTTTTCCAGTCTTAGGATTCATGCCATACCCTAAGATCTATCATTCAATCTAGTTTTCCAGTCCTAGGATTCATGCAATACCCTAGGATCTATCATTCAATCTACTTTTCCAATCCTAGGGTTCATGCAATACCCTAAACTCTATTAATTATTTCACAAGTGCATAATCTTTATTAAATAATTGAAAGGGCCACTCTACCCGCAAAATCGGGAGTACTGGGGGCGAAATCGACAAGCCTGCGCGCCTCCACAACCCCCAGAGCCGCAATGGAACAGGGTCCTAACACAAGGATCAAATACAAGGAGCTACTTAGAATAGCATTCAATTACTGTAAACAGGTAGAGGAACTAAATCAGAGAAGAACGGACTCCGAACGAATCCTAAACGGGTCAAAAATGACAAGTGTGCCCAGAATTAGACGTCTGGAACTTCTTCCAGACGTCTTAAATGATCGCTCAGGTCATACCTTGATCTACGTGGTCCTTCAGACATCCAGAAGCCCGCTGAACCGTCTGGACTTAGTTTCCAGACGTCCAACTGTCACTTCAGATGTCTGGAGACCCCCTCAGTCGTCTGGTGTTGTGCCCAGACGTCCGATCTATGTGGGTGGCGTGCCCGTGCGCCTTCTCGAATAAGTCCTGGACACACACACACGCCCGTTCTCAACACGAAAGGAAGCAGAAGACTTTGGTGAAAACGGCTGCATGGCTGTACACGCGAAAGGAGATAAAAATAGCATACCTTTTAGACGTCTGGACCTTCCTCCAGATGTCTCCTTCATCGTCTCGACGTAAGTCCAGACGTCTGATTCTGGGAAATCTTCCCAGAATCAGGACCTCCTCGCCCTCCGCCTGCTGCCTGAGCTGCAACAGCTTCTTCGCGACACCCCACGCTTGCTGCGCACCCGCTGGTCGGCTCTGGCTGCCCCAGCTCGTTCGCACCCTCGCGGTCGAGCTCCCTCTCCCTCTCACAACAGCCCCTCCTCCCCACACACTCGCAGCAGCCGCTGCTGCCGCTCTCACCCGCTCGCTCTCTTGCTGACAGGGGGAAGAAAAAGAAGGCGGTGGAGTGAGGGTGAGGGAGAGAGAGGTGTATTTGTAAGCTGCCGAGGGGAGAGAGAGAGAAAAAGCTGTCTGCAGGGAGGGAGGAAAGAGAAGAAGGAGGGCGGCAGGTTCAGTCTGCACGCGCATGCACGCAGATGTGAACCTGTACGCCGAAAAAATTTAATTCCAGACATCTGGGAAGGCTTCCAGACGTCTGACTAGACGTTTGCACCACTTCCCAGACGTCTTAAACGACGCTTGATGCCCCGGGTTATAACAACTCCTGTGGTTGATAGAAACCTGGAATGTAGACAGGAAGTGAGCTGGCCCTTGGGTACGCAGTACCAAGGAGAGCAACTGTCCCCTTTTGTGTAGAGCGGAGCTAGCCTCCCTTGGGTTGAGACCCGGGGTTAGGATTGGTCACTCTACACCGACCCCTGTTGGCCCTCGTGTACTTGGTATCGAGGCGAGCTACTAGTGTAGGGAGGGAGCTAGCCACCCCACGGGACCCAGGGTTCAGTTAGCCACCCTACACAAACTGGGGTAGTCAGACGAGAGTGCGCGGACTGTGGAGGGTCGAGACCCCTATTTGGTTCGTAGGGGCGAGACCCCTGTTTTGAGAGGGCAAGGCCCTAACTGTTCCGTGCTATACTTGAGCGTACCCGCTAGCAGAAACGACTGATCGCGTGTCAGTGCGGGGTAGCTACCCGTGCGTTTATCACGCGTGCCGTAGTCACCGCTACGTCTTGACAATGACCTTGGGGTGGTTGACTGGGTGTAAGACTACCACGGGAGACTCTCCCGGCCAGGAGAGCACCACGTGTACCTTCTACTCTATGGAAAAGACTGCAATCAAGATCGTTCCTATGAGAAACATGCAAGATCAAGAAATATCTGGATACTTTGAGAAATGGGTGAAACATAAATATATAAAACAGATAAATGGAAATGAGATATAACCTGTTGCTTTTACTATTTTGTATTTAGATAATAATAGATACCACTGTACTCAGCATTCGCTGACTCTGTCTTTTCATAATACTGTTCAGGACTAGGAGTTGAGCAGCTTGAGCTTCCGGCTGCGGAGGGTGTTGGGCCCAGTCGAGTCTAGCCGTAGTTTTTTAGCACTTCCTTTTTGTTTCCTTACTGTTGCAGTAAGTAATGGACTTTTAATTATTGTTTGTCTCTACTATTTACTTCTGCTTTCCGTTGTTTTTGTTGTTGTAGTGGTATGTACTGAAACAGCAGATTTACTTTCCTTTACTGCTTTGTACGTTTCTTTTGCTAGTTATATTGCGTATGTGACTGTGGTTTACTTTCCTGCTTTTGGTTATTTCTTGTTGGATGACTGGGTCTTGGGATTAGTCAAGGCGAGCCGGTCTCGGGTCCTGTAGGGATCCAGGAATCGGGTCATAACAATAGTAATCTTCAACCACTTATCCACGTCAAATCAGAATTCAATTCCTCGACAGTAATCTCAAATTAGACGTCAGATCTGAGGCTCATATGCCTTAAACTCATGCCTCAGCACAAGGCTTCAGAATTTCACTAAGTGTTGAGTATGTGTACACGTTTCCCGAGGCAAAACCTCCCCCTTCCCTCCTCAGAATCCTTCTTTCCTTTCTCTCAAATCCAGGTTTAGGATAGTTGGGTCGAGTAATCGAATCAAGGTAGATGGACCAAACTCGCCAACGTGGGGAAGCAGGTGAGGTGTGCGAAGGTCAGGTGAGCAGGCTCCTCACCCTGGTGTCGAGGCAATAAGCCACAGGTGCAAATTCCTTATATGCACAAATGTTTTTTAAAAATCCTCGATGTGGGATTAAACTGAGAGCTCCTTCTTTACGTGAAGCCATGAGATTCCTTCGCTCAATTGCAGTTGTGCCTTGCTTCTTCCACTCAATTGGTGATGTAGATACTCTCAGGAAATGAGGCCACAGCTATTGGATGTGGTGTTGAGTTCAGTGGTGGTCGAAGGACGGTAGATGGCATCGAGGAAGACGGAGGCGACGACGGAGCTCCGATGACATACCTGCAACAAGAATACAACTAATGGGGTGCAATTAAATAGCTAGGAAGCTCCGCCGTGAAGTGGCGAAGCATGTGGTGGTGTTGATTTGGTGTGTGCGTGTGTGTGGTGGTGTGCTGAGGTCGAAGAGGACGTGCGAGGGTGGGTTTGTTCGTCGAGGGTTTAAAGTGGTCAAAACACCCAATAGCGTTAAGGCTTTTACTCAAGGGGTGGAGAGGAAGGTAGTGGTGGTGTGATTGTGTATTTTGTGGTCGGTGGTGGTTAAACAAGGCTCGCCAGAGCTTCACCGGCCATGGAAAAGATGGAGGGGGAGAGGTGAGTGTCGTGGCTAGTCCTAAGTTCCAAGGATGTAGAAAGGATATAGAGAAGGAGAGGAAGAGTTTGGGGTGCTTATCGAGGTGAAAGGGAATGAAACCACACCTGACGTTGGCCGGCTGAACATGGGGACAAAGGAGTTGATGGCGAGGACGAAAAGGTTGGAGACGACCCTACTTTGGCCGGCAGTGTTCACGATGAAAAGAGGAACAGGTTGGCAGCGTCTGTTGGTAGAGAACACATGCGGAGGAAGGGGTCGGAGAGGGTTCGCTAGAGCTCACGAGACGGTGGCTAGAGGAGGAAGACGAGGGGTAATTCCGGCTGTTTCTTGGCTTAGTTTGACCATGGAATGATGGGGAATTTATATACAGCTCAAATTCAAGCTCTAATTGGAGAAACTTGCTTGATTGATTCGCGAATTTGGAAGCAAGAATCCCATGATTTCCTCAAGCTAGCCTGAGCTCTAGGATCAATCTCAATCTCTAAAATGAGGTTGGTTTGATTTCCCATCGTTTGAACAACAATCCCTCCAATTTTGGAGGGATTTGATGCTGATTTGAGAGAGATTTTACTTTCTCGAAGGTCGGCCTATAGGTGTGTTTACACATCAATGGCGATAGGGACCTAGATGCAAAAATGACAACAAAGTTAGGGACCTGAATGCAATAAACTAGAAACCTAAGTATCAAAAATTTGATAATTAGAGTTTCTAAGGGCTAAAATGTAAATTAGGCATGATGAACTCTAATTGAAACCAAATTTTGGTCTTAACCTAATTTGGACCCAAGGACTCGAATGGTGAACTTGGATTTGAGTTTTGACCATGTTTGATTGGATAAATTGTACAGAAGCCCAAATTAAGGCAAATTTCCGTCTGAAACTCTGTTATAGGTCAAAATGTGTTCAGATAGCCAAAGTGAAGGTACCAAAACCATTAGAATATTTTTCAATAATTTTTAGAAGGTTTAGATTGATTTTATCCTAATGAGAACCTTTTCAATTTAAGTGGGGTTGATAATTAGGGTTTTTAATACTGTTTTTACCCTCGAAATGCATGAAACCCTGATTCGTCAGTGTAGCTCACTTTTTAGTCTTTTATGATCAATTGACCTTTAATTAAGCCCTAAGTAATCCCATGATTAATCTGCATTTGTAATGCGCTGTTAAAACAACAGAATTAACCATATTTCTTGTCTTCTCATATTAGAATTTTGACCCTCAAATGATCAAGTAGAAGTATTTATCATTTGAATCTGACTAATTGTGGATAGCTAGGACCCATGATAGTGTTACCATCAATAGCTAATCCACCATGGAACAAGCTCGAGAAAGAGAGAGAGGGTGACTGGAGTTGGAGAAGAATAGCCTATTGTTGACATAATTTGGGGAAGAGGGAAGGGAGCTGACCATTGTACTTAGAGGGTAGCAGGGCAATTTATAGGGAGAGAGGGTCTGGATCTAGGAATCCAGACCCAATCGTGTCCAGATACGCCGGGGTAGAGATCTTCGTCTCCAGCAACAATGGACACACTACGCCAAAGTTTGTTAGGTCTAAGGAGATTCGGACTGTTAGATGTTGAGTAGAAGGTGAACAGAGCTCTGACATCAATGTGTGCAGCTGAACATCACCGAATAAGCGGTGATGAGAAGGCATTGTCACCGGCAGTCATGGATCGTCCATAGAAAAGAAGGATTCGGGGAAGAAGGCATACACAACGACCTCTTTGTAAATTGTGAAGGACTTGACTGAAATGAAAGGATTCAATTGCCATGAGAAGTAAGGACTATAATGCAAATAATGAGTTTTTAGGTTTATTTTAATTTACTCCTTTTTCAACTTTTTATATATTATTATAAATATAATAAATAACATATTTATGCCATGACATTGAATTTTTGTCCTTTTAAGCTATATTTATTAAAGTAAATACATTTTTTGTTAATTAAAGACTATAGATATAAGTTATGTATATAATACTTTATATCTAGCTTTAAGGTCTTATTTGAGTCTTACTAATTAATTAAACTTAAGTTAACAATAATTAAACCTTAATTTAGCTATTTTAACTTATTTTCAAGGTCCTTGTTATTTTTCCTTTATTATATAAGTAACCCTGTATTAATGTTATTCAATATTAATTAGCTAAGAAAATTAACTAATTAAGGAAAATTAGGAGCCATGATGAGTCTCTCATAATACAAAAGAATGCTCTTGAGTGCATGTGTTACAAACCTCTATAAAAGGGGCCCTTGTATTTGAGAGAAGGAATTCCAACCACCTTATATCCCTAAGCATGTAAATCATATTCCCATAGTGAGAGCTTTGAGGGTTAGATCCCCTCGGCAAACATGCACCATACCAGTGGAACTGGGTCATAAACTTCCCATGTTGTGTGGATGCTGAGATCTTTCCCATTTTCATACATTGTTTGCGTTTCCCATGGTATACAAATTTTTTGATGATCTTCGAGGCCTTGAGATCAACTTCTAAGGTGCATCACAAATCAAGGTAATGTGTTGCACGAGTCCAAAAAACTCCATACTTGTTAGACTTCATCAATTTCTTGCTATTCTTCTAAAAATTACTATCATTATTAGCAACAATTTGTACACATGTTCAGGTACAACCTCCATCACAACATCCACCATTAAATAGTATACGTACTTGTAATCCTTTACTTAATCAAATGCATCTACATATTTCAAAAAGATAGTCTTTCCATCATAATAAAGAAAGAAATTTATTATTTGCCTTATTGTAAAACTCGTTCACTCATCATACATAATTGAAACTTCATAATGTGGCCATAACCTCTTCTACCCATTTATGTATTTACTGAGACCATCCTGCTCTATGTACAAATACTTCTTCATGATCACATGCAGGGTAGAAGCCATCACCTCTATTCCTCCTTGGGCAATCTCATTCATAATGTGTTGCAAAAATAATTTGCTTGCTACATTTGTTGGAATCGCATGCACAATCAAGAGTGTAGAGATGGCCTTCCCCACCATTTCTCTAACATCTCTAAACATGCCCTTAATGGTCTTCTATTTCTTGTTTGTGATTCGCAGATATCTCATACTAGCTGATATAACAACTTCCTACCTCTTTTGTTTTTTTGTAGGATTCTCGGGGATGGTGGCACAGGCACTTCCACTTCCTCTCTCATAGAACGACCTTTTGCAAGTAAATTCCTCTTCTTCCCACATCTCATGTTCACTTCTTAGAGATTCTCCATTAGCATTCCTATATGATCGTCTCTGTGCAGGAATTTCAACATCACTAGGGTATTGAATATCGAAATCGCCATCAAAGTTATCTATATCAACAAACTCCTTTTCCCACATTCTTTCATAAAACATCACTTATCTCCTCTACTTCTTGGCAACTTTCATTTTCTTTCCTTCTAAATTTGCTAGCACTAATAACCTGTCTTCCTCAAGAACATTGCAACTGATGAGAGCCTCATCATGAGCCATAACTAGCTCATTTTGACCCAATAAAGAAGATAAAAGCTCCTACATAACCTAGAAGAAGGCCTAAATGAAGGAATAAGTGCTCTGAGAAGAAAACATGAAATAAAGGTTAAAACAGCAATTTTACCATTGCAGTACATAAACGGGATTTCTCAGAGGCAAAACATAGGTCAAATGGTCTAAATAAGATAAAAAGTGGGTTGAGTCAATCAGAAATGGGTTCATGTGCAATTTAGGAATTAAATGACATTTGGTAACCCTAAAACAGACCCGCTTAAATCAACAAGGTTCCGATCAGGATAAAAATCAAGTAACCCTCTAAAAATTATGTAAAAATATCCCCTAGGGTTTAGAACACTTAATTTGACCTTTTGAACCCAGTTTGACCTAGATTAGGGTCCTAGCTCATCAATTAACCTAATTTGGGTTTTTACATAAAATATCCATTCAAACATGGTAAAACCTAAAATCCAACTTCACCATTGGATTCCTTAGGTCCAAATTAGGTTTGTACCAAAATTTGGACCTAAGGGGAGGTCATCTTGACCTACTTTGCAATTTAGTACACCCAAATCACAATTTGGCCCCTATCTTTTGAAAATCATTGCATAGAGCCCCCTAATTTCCTCGCCACCTTTGCAATCAAGTCCTGCCGCCATTGTTAGGGCAGAATCGACCTCCGACAAGGTTTAGAGAGGGAATACTCTCTGATTCCTCAAAGATCCCCCCCAGAAATGGAAGGGAGATTCTCTGAGGAATTCCCTTCCATCTAAGGCTAATCACGATCTCTGGTGTGAACCCAATCTCTCGTGCGAACGCACGAGGGATTTGGGTATCCACCCTCTTTCCTTCTCCGACGAGCCGTCGGAGATGATTGTGCGCTCTCCATGCACTAGAAAGTTCGGCCAGCACCTATAAAAGAATCCCCAAACCCGGCCGATGAATTTCAGACTTGTCTTGGCGGAGATTCCCCTAAATTTTCCTCTCCTCCATCTCCGGCCAAGGAACTCGCAAGCTCCGACGACCTCCTCCCTTCCTTCTCGTCGCTCTGCTACCATACCAGCAGTAGAGTCCACTTCGCCTCTTCCTCCCGCGTCGCACCGTACCAAGTGCGCGTTCCCCCGACCTCTTCCTCGTCGCCGCTCCCGCCCTCAGGGTGCTTCTTCTCCGACGATGGCAACTACAAGCCGTCCACTCCGCTGCCTCCTTCTCTTCCAGAATAGTCCAGATACATTCCCCTTCTTCCCCTCTCTCTCCTTTCCCCTTACATTTCATTTAATTGCCCCTTGACACCGCCTGACCACCCTCATCTTCCACGTCACCGGCCGACCTCCGGCGAGTTGCCCCCATCATTCCGTCCCTCCACACGCCTCGCCAACCGTCTCATAAGCTCCGCCTCATCACACCGAGCAACCTCCGCCCATCCACCATCCCTCTACGCCTCCACCACAGCCCCCCGAACACCCCCACACTTCCGGTCACAAGACGACCTAGGCACGCACGCCTAGGTCATCCCACGACCTACTTCACCGTGCACCACCTTCGCTGTGCCACGGCGAAGGTCCCCATCTGATCTGATTAAGCCGAGAGGCTTATTTTGTGTTTGACAGTATTCCAGCCCCTGCCGCCATTGACGGTTGAAGCAGCTTCGGAGCAGCTCCAAGCTTCAGGACCTCCAGCCTTCAGGTGCAGCGGACTCGGGCGAGCAGTGCGAAGACATCTGGTCCAGCAAGGAGCGTAGCGAAGCCCGCAACCTTGGCAATTGCACGAAGAGTCTTCTGCGGGCACGCGCGAGAGCAGGGCAGGACTAATAGTCCCACATCGGCGAAATACAAAGCACAGGTATGATATAAAGTGAATTTGTGTTATCTTCTCGTTGCCTCCGAACGCATAGGGGTGAGGTCCCTCACCTAGCGCTCGCCTCATCCGCGGTTTCATCTCGCGGATCTGGTGGGCTCCGACCCGACCCAATCTGAGCACACCTCGCGCATCACCACTCGCCGGTGCGCCTGGTCCCAGGTGCGAAATCCGACCCGATTACCCGTGGCTCTGGGAGAGCATCCTTGAGTGAATTACATAGAAAGAGAGAGACGCGTGGGTAGAGGGACAGGGTAGGTTTTGCTTCCTCGTTGTGCAGGCAGGCCGGGCGTTGAAGAGAAGAAACTTAGCCAAAGAAGAAAAAGAAGAAGAAGCAGAAGAAGAGGCTGAGCGAGGCAGAGAAGAGAAAGAAGAAAGAAGGACTGCAGAGAGAAGGAAGAAGACCAAGGAAGGAGAAGCCTTCGCAGGAAAGAGAAAGGAAGAGAAAGAAGTTCAAGGAAGAAGAAGACCTGTAGATCAGAAGAAAAGAAGAAGAAGAGCCTACGAAGAAGAAGAAGGCAGAAGAGAGGAGAGAAAGCAAAAATTAGAGAAGGCCAAGACAGAATCAAAAACAGGAAGAAGAATAGTTGCATTTAAGACGTCTGATATAGAAATCAGACGTCCAATCCTGTTATCTTTTAGCAATTCTTTTTATAACTCTCTCTTTGAATCAATTGTTTTTCATTTAAAAGTTGTATTATGTAGTTTTTAAAAGTACTGAGATTGCTCCATGTGTTCGACCTCGGATACTCCGATTTTCGAGTAATAAAATTCTCTATTTGTTTGAACGCTTTTTCGGCTATATTACAACATGTTATCTTTTAAAACCCGATCGAGAGCGATAAACATTTTGGCGCCGTTGCCGGGGAGCAACGGCACTTTTAAAGCTTTTGATTACAACTTTTTGATCCAATATTTGACCTAACTCCTCTCTTTTGTTGTGCTTATTACAGGGAAAGCAAAAAGGAAAGAAGAGTAGCTGCACAATAGACACTCCAAGGAACAGGTAATTTCCATAAGCCCTCCCTCTTAACTCTCTCAAAATCTGAAAAGAAAAAAAAGAGAACAATCAACTTAGGGCTACCTGTTTCATATTTAGTAACTCATCAAGTTGCCTGATTTTCATTTCAACACATTTTTATCTGCTCATCCAACTAAGGTAACTAGGGCTAAAACTTTCTTGATTGAGCCCTAGGTGCTAAATTCTGAGACAACTAAATTGGACCCACTAGAGCCAATTTAAGGATTACAAAGCTAGGGTTTTTAGAGACACATCTTCTCTTAAACAAAGAAATAAATTTTTCCAAAAAGAGGTGTGCCTAAACCTTGTTTGAAAAGATCTGTACAAGAGGAACCCTAAGCAAATCAGGCTTTTAATCCATTTGAACCCTAAAAGAAAGGACCTAAAAGCTCTCAAAGGAACAAGAAGTGAAGTTGATCCCTTGGGACAACCAACCATAAAATTAGGTCACTTTTTCACTCAAAATACCTAAAAGTTCAAGTGGAACATTAAGCACCTTGATCTTAAAATAAAAAAGGTAGACTTAAGAGGTCAAGGTCCCCATTCTGGTCTACCTGGAACCGCAGTGACAAGAGAGGTCGGGTGGGGGAAACCCTGTAACTCGTGGGGACGCTATATCGTGTAGGGGTCTTTGCGGGACTCTCCCTCTCTGGCTGCCCAGGTATTTCTCAAGTGGACGACCTTTTTGACTAAGGGGTCCATCCACCCCGAACCTCTATAGTCACCCAACAATTTTTGGGTGTCTTGATTGGGTCCAGCACCTTCTAATCTCATCACATCCTTCGGTGCATGTTCGGAAGGAGGTCCTTAAGGCCACCCTTAATACCTCCTTTAGAAATTCACTCTCGTCGAGGCCAAGCCTCAACGCCCTTGTTTGTGCAGCAACCCCACCACATAAATCTTTCATCTGATTCAGACCCTGGTTCTCCTTCTTCTTCCATCATGGCACAACCCATTGAAGAGGAGAATAACCTTGAACACCAACTTCAACGTCTTAATGATCTCTTTCAGAACCTTGTAAACCCACCGCAGCGACCTATGATGCGAGATCACTATAATCCCGCTGCGATGGCGATCGAACCTCGAGTACGAATCCCGATTGGAGGACCTGATTCTGAACTGAAGCCCAATATGATTCATGCCATACCGAAGTTTCATGGGCTTAACTCTGAGGATCCATTCCAACACACTAAACAACTCAAGCATCTGGCCCAGACCTTCGGGTCAGATCTATAAAATCGGGATATCCTACTCATGAAAATGTTTTCGTTCTCCCTCTTGGACAAGGCCGCACATTGGTATCAAACTCAGACCCGTCAGATCAACACATTAGAGGAACTTCAATCCGAATTTTTGAAAAAACTCTTCCCCGTTGGCCGGACGAATGCCTTGCGCCACCAGATCACTCATTTCACTCAACAACCGGGAGAACCTCTTCATGAAGCGTGGGATCGATTCTTAGATCTCATGCGAAAGTGTCCCCATCACGGAGTTCCTAAGTGGGAACAAGTCCAGTCTTTTTACCAGGGACTCCGTGAAGATATTCGTTTATTCGTCAATGCAACGTGCGGAGGAAACATCATGGGTCAACATGAGGACACGGTGTGGGAGATTCTCGAAAACATGTGTGAGAACTCCATAAATAATGACTCCATGGGCTTATTCGATAGGACGAATGCCCGCACATCGACGAATCTAAGAGGGACACATGAGATGCAGGACCTGTCCAATTCCGTCGACTTGGAACTGATGGCCAGTCGGTTGGACAAGGTTTCTATCATAGAAAAGAAGGTGGACAAGCTAACTCGGCATTTGCAGCAAGCCACCTTTGCGCAAAACTCTTTTGCACGACCACCTCTGGAAAGGGAAACTGTGCAAAACATATATCACCAATCTGCCAAGGGGATGGACCCATATCCACCCCCGTCTGCCTCTCGGACCGGAGTGACCTCCAATCCATTCTACTCGAGTTGGGGGAACTCTGAACCCTCGTATTCTGACTTTCCTGAGGTTCCTCAGAACTACGAGGACCTCAACGCCATCCAGAATGACCCATTCTCCAATACCTACAACCCTGGATGGCGAAATCATCCTAACTTTCAATGGGCGGGAAATTCTCAAAGACCACCATATCAACCCCGTCCACAAGCCCCTTGTCCATATCAGCCGCCTTAGCCTCAGCCCAATCCCACCTACCAATTCGGGCAAAACCAGGATCAACTGACTCTTATCCTTCAAGAACTGGCTGACGTTCAAAAGACAAATGCGGCAATGCAAAAACAGCACAAGGACGAGATCACAGAGGTTCGCAACCAACTGGCCCAGATGGCAAATTCCCGCCAACCTGGCACCCTTCCCTCGTAACCTCTGCCCAACCCAAATAACGTGCCGACCCAGAGGCGAGTTATGAATCCAAATTCAGGCCACGCACATTTGATTTATCAGGTCCCTGCTGCTCCATCACCAAATGGGATGGAAGCTTCGACATCTTATTCGGAATTTCAGCAGCAGCCACCCCTCCTACCTAACCCAAACTAAAATCAGGCCGGATTGAACTCTGTAACAACACGTAGTGGTAAAACAACCCAAGACCCACATTATCCAAACCACTCCAAGCCTAATAATAGCCAAAACCCTAGGATAGTCATCCAAGATACTACTGTCCCAAATCAAGAACCTGGACCTATCCTAGAGGAACCAGCTAAGATCCCATTTCCTGAGGCCTTGACCAAAGGAAAACGGATAACCAAAAACGTGGCTCCCGAGAAAGATCTAGTCAAGCTCTTTGAACAGGTCCAGATAAACATCCCATTGGTGGATGCAATTCGCCACATACTAGCTTACGCAAGATTCTTGAAAGACATATGTACCCCTAAACGTAAGCCACGAACCAAGGATGGGAATCCAATCGTACTGTCAGAGCAAGCCAGCTCTGTCATCTTGAGCAAACTCCCACCCAAGGCTAAAGACCCAGGAACTCCCTTGATTTCCTGCAAAATTGGTGAAACCCACTTTGATAGAGCCTTACTAGACCTAGGTGCCTCCATAAATTTAATACCTACATCCCTCCTTGACCACCTTGAAGAATCTGAACTTAGACCCACTGAGGTGACATTGCAGTTAGCCGATCGATCCATCAAGTCACCTAGAGGAATACTTGAGGATGTCATTGTTAACGTAAGAGATTTCTATTTCCCAGTGGACTTCATAGTACTGGACATGGATGCACCGAAGAACCCAAGGGACACACCAATCATATTAGGGAGACCCTTTTTGGCCACTGCTAGGGCCAACATAAACTGCAAAGAGGGCCAGATAGAATTAAAATTTGGGAATCAAAACCTGAAGATTGACATTTTTAAGGCCCAACAAGGGATTAATTGCGGGGTTATAGAGGAAATATGTGATATCAGAGCCGTGGTTGAAGAATTGCATATAGAGGACAACCTGATTATCCCTGATCAACCACTAGAGAATCAAAACCCGCTAACATAGGAGTGCGAACATGATCTAGACACACCTATGACTCCTACCATTGCTCCTGATACAAACCCCGAACCACCCGCTGCTGCTGACAATCCTGTCACGGAACTCAAGCCCCTTCCCGAACATCTGAAGTACGTCTTTTTGGATTCGAATCAGACGTTTCCTGTGATTATCAACTCTCGACTCACACCTAACCAGGAACTCCGTTTAATTTCTGTTCTCCAGCAACATCATAGAGCCATTGGATGGACTCTCGATGATTTGACTGGTATAAGCCCTTCATACTGCACACATCGAATCTTCACAGAAGAAGGCACACGACCTTCAAGAGAAATGCAAAGACGCCTAAACCCTAACCTACAAGAGGTCGTGAAAAAGGAGATCATAAAGTGGTTAGATGTAGGGATCATCTACCCGATCTCCGACAGTCGTTGGGTGAGTCCAATACAAGTGGTGCCCAAAAAGGCAGGACCTACCATTATCACGACTGAAACCGGAGAAGTCATTCCGACCTGAATAGCTAACTCATGGAGAGTTTGCATTGATTACAGAAGACTTAATTCCTCCACGAAGAAGGATCATTTCCCACTACCGTTTATTGATCAGATCCTCGAAAAACTAGCGGGAAATAGGTTCTTCTGCTTTCTTGACGGGTACTCCGGTTACAATTAGGTGGCAATCCATCCAGAGGACCAAGAAAAGACCACATTCACCTGCCCCTTCGGGACATACGCGTTTCGAAGGATGCCATTCGGTCTCTGCAATGCACCTGCAACTTTTCAGCGGTGCATGCCTGCCATATTCTCAGATATGGTAGGTGATTATCTGGAAGTCTTCATGGATGACTTTTCAGTTTTTGGAGAATCATTTGACGATTGCCTCCAACACTTGGTCCAAATACTCAGGCGGTGCATCGATGTGAATTTGGTTCTTTCCTAGGAAAAGAGCCATTTCATGGTGCCTGAGGGAATTGTCCTCGGACATTTAATCTCAGAGAAAGGCAACCAAGTGGATCGAGCTAAGGTTAACCTGATTTCCAAGCTCCCTATGCCTAGCTCGATTAAGGACATCCGATCTTTTTTGGGGCATGTCGGTTTCTACCGTCGATTTATCCCTGACTTCTCTAAAATCACGCGCCCCCTGACCAATCTTCTCTCCAAGGATGTGCCTTTCAAAATTTCCAAGGAATGCACTCAAGCATTTGAGATCCTACGTGACCGAGTAACCCAAGCCCCAATCCTACAGTCCCCTGATTGGTCTCAACCCTTTGAGATCATGTGCAATGCATCTGACTTCACTGTAGGAGCAGTTTTGGGGTAGAAAATTGACGGGAAACCTGTGGTCATTTACTACGCCAGCAAAACACTAGATGAGGCTCAGCATAACTATACGGTTACTGAGAAAGAGCTGCCAGCTGTAGTATTTGCCCTAGAAAAATTCAGATCATACCTTCTGGGTTCCCGTGTTATCATATACTCGGATCACACAGCTGTGAGGCATCTCCTTGCAATGAAGGACGCGAAACCTCGATTAATCCGATGGATCTTGCTGTTGCAAGAATTTGACCTTGAGATTCGTGAAAAGGCGGGAAAGCAAAATGTGGTAGCTGATCACTTGTCCCGTCTTCCTTCCGAAATAATTGACCCTTCCGGACCTATTACAGAACATTTTCCTGATGAGCACCTCCTTTCTATCAGTACAAGTCTTCCATGGTTCGCTGATATAGTTAATTACCTGGCATCACATCAGATTCTGTCCGATTGGCCGAAGGCCAAGAAGGACAAATTGCATTCCGATGCCAAGTATTACCTATGGGAAGACCCGTATCTATTCCACATTGGTGCTCATCAGATAATTCGACGGTGCGTCGCAGAACTGGAAATCAAAGACATACTCTCATTTTGCCAGGACCAGGCATGCGGTGGACATTTCTCAGGGCATAAAACCGCATCAAAAGTCCTCCAATGTGGCTTTTACTGGCCCACAATTTTCAAGGATGCATACGATCACTGTAAGGCATGTTCCCGTTGCCAGACTCTGGCAACTTGAGCCATCGAGACATGATGCCTCTACAGCCAATCTTGGTATGCGAAATTTTTGATATTTGGGGGATTGATTTCATGGGACCCTTCCCGATCTCGGATGGCTTCGAATACATCTTACTCACAGTTGACTATGTTTCCAAGTGGATAGAAGTCATTTCGACCCGAACCAACAATCATAAAGTTGTTATAAAATTCATTCATCAAAACATTTTCTCAAGGTTCGGGATTCCGTGTGCTATAATTTTCGACGGAGGGACCCATTTTACAAACGCTCAGTTCAGGTCACTGATGACCAAATACGGGGTGTCACACCGAATCTCTACTCCTTACCACCCCCAAACTAATGGTCTAGCTGAGCTATCTAACCGAGATATCAAGAAGATCCTTCAGGTTACTGTTCGACCTGATAGAAAAGATTGATCTTCCCGGCTTCCGGAAGCATTGTGGGCCTATAGGATCGCTCACAAAACCCAATTAGGAATTTCTCCCTTCAAACTAGTGTATGGGAAGGCATGTCACCTCCCCGTCGAATTGGAGCATAAAGCCTATTGGGCAGCACAGAATTGTAATCTAGATCTTTCTAAGGCTGGAACCTACAGAAGACTTCAAATAAGCGAGATCGATGAATTACGCCACGACGCGTATGAGAACTCGCGAATTTACAAAGAACGGGTTAAAGCTTTTCACGACAAACACATTTCTAGAAAGGTCTTTCATCCTGGTCAAAAGGTTTTACTCTTTGATGCCCGACTCAAATTATTCCCAGGAAAGCTAAGATCTAAGTGAGTCGGAACCTACCTAGTCCGACAAATCTTCGGAAATGGAGCCATTGAAATCAGCCCACTCAGCCATGATTCTGAACCCTTTGTTGTGAACGGTCAGAGACTCAAACCGTTCATTGACATGATCGATATAGATTTGGATGAGTCATCCTTTACCCTCCATTCCTCATGAGCTCGTTGCGCCCATCCGATGGCGTAAAACTCAGCGCTTAATGGGAGGCAACCCGTCATTCTTTGAAAAACCCGAAACCTTTTCTGACATCTCTATGTGGAATTCATATTGCACTTTAGGGTTCATCCATTAGAACAGCCGACTTCACCTCAGGTATCCCTACCCGAGATTAGAAATCGTTTGCAACAAGTCACTTCGACCCATTCACTCACCACACACCTGTCCTAATGCATGAACTAAGCTGAAATCGAACCCACCTAATTTACAATGGGGACATTGCAAATCTTAGGCATGGGGGGGTATGAAAGTGCAAAATATCACGAAAATTCATATCAAGAAAGGGTTTCAATTAAAAAAAAAAAACAGAGAGACTTGAAGGAGGGGAGGAACAATTCAGGATCATACAAATGAGAGGAGGAAAAGAGTAAAATGCCAAAAAAGGAGCACAAGATGAAAATGAAAAGAAATAGTCATTAGTAAAAGATTAAGGAATTAACTGAAGTTATAGACCAGATCAAGAAAAGAAATAAAAGAAAAAGTGCTAAGGAGACATAACAAGAGATTAGCAGGAACGCTGGCCTTAGGCCTCTTGGGCTAGATTCTTTAGCTTAGAAATTCACGTATCCGCTAAAATCTGGATAATCCTCAAGAGGTTGAGGAAAATGCGAAGCTTAAGTATTAGGTCTAAGGCTTAGGAAGTATTCAGCCTCGTTAACTGACCTCCGATTTACGGGATTCGGTAACCTAAGCACCCCAAATTCACACACAGTCTGGTTCAGTGCGCATAAACATCCAAATCACGCAAAAGCGTTTAATGTTCTACAAAAGTCACCTAGATTAGGAGCGGCCAATCAACAAAAGTTGATTTGGATGAGTTCCCAGCGCGGAGAGGCGGGAAATTCCCCTCGAAGATGCGTAACAACATATCATCTCCTCGGTGCTTGTCTCTTAGGATATTTAAATATCCTACTGGGGGCATGTAAGCACTCTGCTGGTTCAGATACCATGGACGGCATTATCACGAAATGTCGATCGCCAGGGTCTAAATTTCTCCACGGAATGCCATGGGCGGGATTATCACAAAATCTCGAAAGCCAGGGTTCTGGGGGTTGCCATGGGCGGGATTATCTCGAAATCTCGAAAGCCAGGGACCCTTGAGGATTGATGATGGGGACGAGGAATCCGATACATACCGTGTTAAGAAGCTAATCCGAAGCTAGAAATAAAAAGAAAAGAGAGAGAAAAGCTCTCCAAACAAATAAATCTTCTATCTCTCTCTTACAAAAATGCACTGCAAAACTGAACCTAGGCTAAAAATATCTCAAGCACGGGTGCTTTAACCGCGGAGTCCAACAAACCCTAGGATAGTTTCTGTGGGCCTTAGAAACCTTTGCGGAGGACTGAGGCTAAAGCGGGTCAGGTCCGGATTTTGGTTGGTACTTGAGTACCTCTAGGCCTATTATCGGCATTCCTACCTAATCACAAAAGAAAAGGAGAAGCACTTATCATGATTGTTGACAGACACTCAGGGTCTAGAACGGAAGTTAAAACCTTGAAATTTTGCTAAGGGACTAGAAAAAGTTAGGCATGGGGCTATGATGAGAGCCTCATCATGAGCCATAACTAGCTCATTTCGACCCAATAAAGAAGATAAAAGCTCCTACATAACCTAGAAGAAGGCCTAAATGAAGGAATAAGTGCTCTGAGAAGAAAACATGAAATAAAGGTTAAAACTGCAATTTTACCATTGCAGTACATAAACGGGATTTCTCAGAGGAAAAACATAGGTCAAATGGTCTAAATAAGATAAAAAGTGGGTTGAGTCAATCAGAAATGGGTTCATGTGCAATTTAGGAATTAAATGACATTTGGTAACCCTAAAATAGACCCGCTTAAATCAACAAGGTTCCGGTCAGGATAAAAATCAAGTAAACCCTCTAAAAATTATGTAAAAATATCCCCTATGGTTTAGAACACTTAATTTGGCCTTTGGAACCAGTTTGACCTAGATTAGGGTCCTAGCTCATCAATTAACCTAATTTGGGTTTTTACACAAAATATCCATTCAAACGTGGTCAAACCTAAAATCCAACTTCACCATTGGATTCCTGAGGTCCAAATTAGGTTTGTACCAAAATTTGGACATACGAGGAGGTCATCTTGACCTACTTTTCAATTTAGTACACCTAAATCACAATTTGGCCCCTATCTTTTGAAAATCATTGCAGAGAGCCCACAAATTTCCTCGCCACCTTTGCAATCAAGTCCTGCCGCCATTGTTAGGGAAGAATCGACCTCCGACGAGGTTTAGAGAGGGAATACTCTCTAATTCCTCAGAGATCCCCTGCCAGAAATGGAAGGGAGATTCTCTGACGAATTCCCTTCCATCTAAGGCCAATCACGATCTCTAGTGTGAACCCAATCTCTCGTGCGAACGCACGAGGGATTTGGGTATCCACCCTATTTCCTTCTCTGGCGAGCCGTCGGAGATGATTGCGCGCTCTCCACTCACTAGAAAGTTCGACCAGCACCTATAAAAGAATCCCCAAACCCGGCCGATGAATTTCAGACTTGTCTTGGCGAAGATTCCCCCAAATTTTCCGCTCCTCCATCTCCGGCCAAGGAACCCGCAAGCTCCAGCGACCTCCTCCCCTCCTTCTCGTCGCTCTGCTGCCATACCAGCAGCAGAGTCCACTTCGCCTCTTCCTCCCGCGTCGCGCCGTACCAAGCGCGCGTTCCCCCGACCTCTTCCTCGTCGCCGCTCCCTCCCTCAGGGTGCTTCTTCTCCGACGACGGCAGCTACGAGCCATCCACTCCGCTGCCTCCTTCTCTTCCAGAACAGTCCAGATACATTCCCCTTCTTCCCCTCTCTCTTTTCCCCCTTACATTTCATTTAATTGCCCCTCGACACTGCCTGACCACCCTCACCTTCCACGTCACCGGCCGACCTCCGGCGAGTCGCCCCAATCATTCCGCCCCTCCACATGCCTCGCCAACCGTCTCATAAGCTCCGCCTCATCACACCGAGCAACCTCCGCCCATCCACCATCCCTCTACGCCTCCACCACAGCCCCCCGAACACCCCCACACTTCCGGTCATAGGACGACCTAGGCACGCACGCCTAGGCCATCCCACGACCTGCTCCACCGTGCACCACCTTCACCATGCCACGGCGAAGGTCCCCAGCTGATCTGATTAAGCCGGGAGGCTTGTTTTGCGTTTGACAGTATTCCAGCCCCTGCCGCCATTGACGGTTGAAGCAGCTTCGGAGCAGCTCCAGGCTTCAGGACCTCCAGCCTTCAGGTGCAGCGAACTCGGGCGAGCAGTGCGAAGACATCTGGTCCAGCAAGGAGCGCAGCGAAGCCCGCAGCCTTGGCAATTGCACGAAGAGTCTTCTGCGGGCACGCGGGAGAGCAGGGCAGGACTAATAGTCCCACATCGGCGAAATACAAAGCACAGGTATGATATAAAGTGAATTTGTGTTATCTTCTCGTTGCCTCTGAACGCACAGGGGTGAGGTCCCTCACCTAGCGCTCGCCTCGTCCGCGGTTTCATCTCACGGATCTGGTGGGCTCTGACCCAACCCAATTTGAGCACACCTCGCGCATCACCCACTCGCCGGTGCGCATGGTCCCGGGTGCGAAATCCGACCCGATTACCCGTGGCTCTGGGAGAGCGTCCTTGAGTGAATTGCAGAGAAAGAGAGAGACGCGCGGGTAGAGGGACAAGGTAGGTTTTGCTTCCTCGTTGTGCAGGTAGGGCAGGCGTTGAAGAGAAGAAACTTAGCCAAAGAAGAAAAAGAAGAAGAAGCAGAAGAAGAGGCTGAGCGAGGCAGAGAAGAGAAAGAAGAAAGAAGGACTGCAGAGAGAAGGAAGAAGACCAAGGAAGGAGAAGCCTTCGCAGGAAAGAGAAAAGAAGAGAAAGAAGTTCAAGGAAGAAGAAGACCTGTAGATCAGAAGAAAAGAAGAAGAAGAGCCTACGAAGAAGAAGAAGAAGGCAGAAGAGAGGAGAGAAAGCAAAAATCAGAGAAGGCCAAGACAGAATCAAAACAGGAAGAAGAATAGTTGCATTTAAGACGTCTGATATAGAAATCAGACGTCCAATCCTGTTATCTTTTAGCAATTCTTTTTATAACTCTCTCTTTGAATCAATTATTTTTCATTTAAAAGTTGTATTCTCTAGTTTTTAAAAGTACTGAGATTGCTCCATGTGTTCGACCTTGGATACTCCGATTTTCGAGTAATAAAATTCTCTATTTGTTTGAACACTTTGTCGGCTATATTACAACGTGTTATCTTTTAAAACCCGATCGAGCGCGATAAGCAGCAACACTTGGCTACATTCTTGTACCCACCTATCAAGTGATGTTTCAACCTTGTAATATCTCCTCCCATCATCTTTTCAACATGAAAGTTGTATCGTGGCTTTCCTTTGTCTTCATTTATGAGAGTGCCATAATTCCAACTAATTTCTCCAACATCCTCATGCCTTGAGTCTCTTCTTTTTCCCAACATGATTGAACACCTATAAGACATAGATCAACATTTCAAATCATTAAACATGGTCTGACAAGAGATCTATTCGTAATTTAATATTGTTAAAACTCATGTTGTTTGAGCCTTTTAAGATGTCTAGATTGTGGGTCAGACGTCTGGACACCTTCCCAGACGTTTGGAAATCAAAAATTTTGAGTACAAGCTCGCGTCTGCACGCGGGCTGCACGCAAACCGTACTCTCATTTTTCCTCCCCTTCTTCTCTCTCTTCTCGCCTCAACAAACCCTAAAACCCCAACTTTATAAACCCCTCCCCCTCTCTCGTTCTTCCCCCACACCAGCCATCTTCCCCTCTTCTTCTCCACTCCAACGAGAGAGGCAGCGCAAGCGAGAGCGCGAGAGCGGCGTCGAGGTGGAGCGGCGTGAGGAAAGGAGGAGGAGAGTGAGCTCGCGAGCTCACGTGGGAGCTCACCGGTGCGCGCACAGTCGGAGCGGCGCGTGCGCGAGGAGTGCATCAGGGAGATCATCCCCGACACTACTGCAGCCGGAGCTGCAGACCAGGAGGCTAGCCGCTGCCACGTGCGGCGGGAGCGAGCGAGAGTAGGTTCTGGTTCTAGGTTTTTCCCAGAAACAAACGTCTGGGGTGACGTCCAAACGACGTAGAGGACGTGTGGAGGCGGTTCCAGACATCTGAGGAGAGGGCTTCGCGAAGGTACGTCCTCTTTGCGGATATGGCCTTGCAGGCCACTCCGCTGCTACCCTATTGCATGCCTATTTTGAGGAGATTGTGTGGATTTCATGCAGGATTCACTTCGGGAAGGCGCGGGACACGCCCTCCCACGCATTCAGATGTCTAGGAAGCTTACCAGACGACTGGGAGCACTTCCAGACGTCTGGCGAAGTGGTCGGATGTCTGGAGCTGAGTCCAGACGATCCAGAAGAGCTCCTGGATGTCTGAGGATTGGCGCAAAACTAGAGGTATGACACTAGACACTTTTAAGACGTCTGGAAATTGTTCCAAAGGTCTGATTTGAGTCAGAAACCCTATTTTTGACCCGTTTAGGGTCCGTTTGAGGTCTGATTTCTGCAAAGAAGATATCGATGTGTTCCTTGTGAGTTCCTCTACTTGTTAGAAGGCTTTCCATACTGTTCTAATAATTCTCTTATGATTGTTCCTTGTTATTGGACTTCGTTCTGTTGCGAGTTTGGAGCTTTCTGAGGCACGTGAGCCTGCCATTCAAGCCCCCAATACTCGCAGGTTTACTGGTAGAGTGGCTTCCCCTAATTTAGTTACAAACATGAATGCATGTGTGGAATGAATGATTAGAACCTAGGATATGACATGAATCGTAGGATGGGAAATACTGGAAATGTTTGTATTGGATGAATGAATTGTAGTCTTGAATGAGTAGATCGAAATGATAACAACTGCCTATAAATGAATAACAGCTGCCTGTGAAATATGAAGTACTTGTGCTGGTCAACTGTTGCATGTAACTTTCCTATTGTATACGTTAAATGACATAATACAAGCTACATGTATATGAATTGAGAATGGTAATGTGAATGATGGAATTACGAGCTACCTGTGTATAACCTGAATATGGAAATGTGAACAATAGCAATACAAGTTGCATGTGTATAACTTGAGAATGGAAATGGAAATGATGAAACCTGGTATGGAATGGCATGAGGCATTTGAACATGAACCCTATGGGGAGATTAGGAGTAGAGCTCCTAGAAAATATATAGAATGGATCTGGAAATGCATTGGGAAGTGTGCTGGCCCTTGAGTATTTGGTACCAAGGGGAGCGCACGTTACCTCTTAGTGTAGAGGGGTGCTTGCCGCCTTTCGGGTTGAGACCCGGGGTGGGTTTGGCCACTTTGTACAGACTCGGTGGCCCTCGTGTACACTGTACTGGGGAGAGCTACTAATGTAGGGAGAGAGCTAGCCACCCCACGGGGCCTGGGGTTCAACCAGCTGCCCTACACCAACTTGTTAGGCCCACTGGGCAAACCAAGGTAGTTAGGCGAGGGTGCGCGGACTGTGGAGGGGCGAGGCCCCTGTTTGGTTACTATGAGGGGTTAGATCCCTGTTACTGAGAGGGCTAGGCCCTATATTGTTCCAGTGTGGGGTAGCTACCCGTGCGCTTATCGTGCCTGCCGTAGTCACCATTACGCCTATTCGTGACCTTGGGGTGGTTGACTGGGTGTAGGATCACCACGGGAGACTCTCCCAGCCAGGAGAGCACCACGTGTGCCTTCTACTCTTCGGAAAAGACTGAAATCAAGATCATTCCCACGAGGAACATTCGAGATCAAGAAAGAGATTTGATAAACAAACCAACGTGTGAAAAGGAATAATTTGTGAAAGAATGTAACTAGAAAACAACAACTACCTGTCCACTTTTCTACTTTAGTTAGTTGGTTGCCACTCTACTCAGCGTTCGCTGACTTTATGTACTCAACCCTTTTCAGGTCCAGGTGTGGAACAGCCCGAGTCTACGGCTGCGAAGGGTGTTAGGCCTAGTAGAGCTTGGTAGCTGTAGTTTCTCTTATTGTACTCTTTTGTAGTAGGGAGTTGATGAGAACCTCATCATAAACACTAACTGACACATTTTGACCAAAATAAGTACACAAAAGCTCCTACAAAACCTAAGGCAAAGCCTAAATCAGAGAATTATAAATTTGAGTATAAAGTAATTCACAAGGGGTAAAACTATAATTTTACCAATACAGTAGATCAACAGGAATTATAAGGATCTAGACAAAGGTCAAATAAACCTAATAAGAGAAAAAGTGGGGTGATTTGGTCTGAAAAGGGTTATAGCGACATCTAGGAGTTAAATGACATCCTACAACCCTAAAACAAACCTGCTTTAATTCACGAAGTTTCAGGTAAGATAAAAATCAATTAAACCCTCTAAAATTTATGAAAAAATATCCCCTAGGGTTTAGAACTTTCAATTTGGCCATTAAAACCTATCTTGACCTAGATTGAGAACCATACCTAATTTTTGACCCAATCTGGGTTTTTGTGCAATTGACTGATCAAACGTGGTCAAACCTAAAATTAAACTTCACTATTGGATTCCTTATGTCCAAATTAGGTTTGTACCAAAATTTAGACCTAAGAGAAGGCCATTTTGACCTACTTTACAGATTGATCCTCAACAATTACTTTCTGACCCTTAACTTTTTGAAGCCTTGCGAAAACCCTCTCAGCTTTCTCGTCACTTTCTTCATTCAGGTCCCTCTGCCATTGCAGCAGGGACCCATACCGCCGGCGACGTCACGAGGCATTTTTCTCCTTGCTTGCCTGGGGAGCTACTCCCAGATTTGAAAGGGGAGCTCTCTGCGAAATCCCCTACCGCATGAGCAACTCCACATACCCTGAATCGCCCCATACCTGTCGTGTGAATGCTCGAGAGGTATGGGTATCCCCTCCGACCATGCCTCCGGCGTCGACTTCTGGCCACCTCCGTGAGAAGAACCTCCTGCCAGTGCCTATTTAAGCAAGCCCAGATCATTCCGCACCTCCCAAGCTTGATTTGGCCTGAGATTTCCCCTAAATTTCTTCTCTTCTCCTCCGGCCAGGTGACCAGCAAGCTCCGGCGACTTTTCCTCCTCCTTCCCATCGCTCTGCCACAATACTAGTGGCAGAGCTGTCTTCACCTCCTTCCTCCACGTCATGCAACACCCACACGCGTGCCTCCAGCCCCGTCGTCGTCGCCGCTCTCCCTCCATTGGTTCCTTCATCTCCGACGATGGCAGATACGTGTCGCTCACCATCTCTCCCCCTTCGCCCACTTAAACAGGTTAGAAACACTACTCTCTATCCCCTCTTAAATTCCCCTCAATTTATTTCACGAATTATCCTTCGACTGCCACTATCCACCATCTCCATCTCCGCCTCCGGCCAGACCTCCGGCGAGGTGCTCCCATCATTCCACTCACCCATCCACCTCGCCAAGCACCCCAGAAGCTCCGCCACCTCCCACTGATCATCCTCCGCACCTTCACCAATTGCCACGCAGACTGCACACCTCCACCGACCTAACCCACCATCACAGCTGCAATGCAACCTAGGCACGCATGCCTAGGTCGCCTTACAGCCAGCCAACCCTCGTCTCACCTTCGCCGTGATACGGCGAAGGTTTTTCTCTGGTCTGACAAGGTCGTAAGGCCGTATTGCTCATTTTTGGTCTCGAGCATTCACCGCCATTACTACCGAGCTTGGAGCAAGCTTGCTAACAGCTCCAGGCCTCTACAGTCCCAGGTGGGAGTCCCAGGACGCGTGAAAGAGACTCACGCACGATCCCAGGTCTCTAATCAAAGGCGCAAGCCTCGCATATCGCTGCAATTGCGAGGATTCCTGCTGCGGGCGAAGGCATGAAATTTAGGTGGGACACTTATTCCCACCTTGGAAATCCTTGAAGCGCCACAGCCGAATAAATTGAAAACGTGCATTTGCCTTATCGCCTTCGATACACAAGGGTTAGGTCGCTCGCCTACGCACGCGCAGCATGCCACGCGCCAGCGCCTGCCCTCGCCCGTGCTCACGCCCTGCAGGCCTGGGTCCAAACCCGATTACCCGACCAAGCACTCCTCGCACACCACCCACGCCGATGCGCCTGGTCCTGGGCGCGTTACCCGACCCGCTTACCCGATTAAGGCTCTGGGAGCGAACCTTGGAGTGAATTTGAAAGAGAGAGAAACGTGGGGTGGGTAAGGGTTAGGTTTTGCCTAACCTTGTAATGTGCAGGGAAGCAGGAGAACAAGAAAGGAGGAGGAGCGGCTGAGGACATAGCCTCACAAAGCAGCAGAATTTGAAGAAGGAGGAGGGAATGCAGCAGAGAGAAGAAGAAGAGATGCAGCTGAAGAAAAGAGAAGGAGAAGCAGCCAAGAGATGCAATAGAAGAAGGATCTGAAGAAGAAAGCTAAAGGAAAAGAGAAGAAAAGAGAAGGAGGGAAGCCTGCCACACAGAGGAAAGAAAGAAGAAGAAGAAGAAGGCCGAACAGAGAAGAGAAGAAGAAGAAGCCAAGAGGAGAAGAACCTGCAAAGGCACTGTAGCAAGTGACAGATAAGGCGTCTGATTCAAAGAATCAGACATCTGAGAAAGAAAAGGGCAGAGAAAGAAGAGAAGGAAGAGAGAAGAGGAGAAGAAAGAAAAAGAAAAAAAAAAGAAGAGGAGTTTTGTTCACTCTCTCTCTTTAATTTTTGTAAAGTAGTATATTGAATTATGAATTTTTATGCTTCTGAAATTAAGTTTGCTCCCTGAGTTCGACCTCGGAACATTCTAAATTTCAAGTAATAAACTGATAATCATTTTTCATGGTAATACTGCAACGAATATATTTTTAAAATCAACGAAAGACGATCACCAGTATTTTGGTGCCGTTGTCGGGGAGCAACGGGCATTCTAGAAGCTATTAAATCACAATTTCTAATTGGCTACCAACTTAATCTCTCTTTTTGTTGTGCAGGCACAGGATGGCAAAGAAAGAACAAGCAGCTGCACAACAACCACACCAAAGGGACAGGTAATCTTCTATCCACTCTTTTAAGCCCCTTAGATTCTAAAGAGGAAGAAGAAAAAGAAAAGCAATCTAGGGATTACCTGTCTTTTATACATGGTAAATCACAAGAGTTGCCGGCTTTTTAATTTCAACATATTCTATCTACATATCCACTAAGGGTAATTGGGCTAAAACCTTCTTGCTTGAGCCCTAGTTACCTAACCCTGAGGCAACTAACTGGACTAATTAGAGCCAACCTATGACTCCAAGCTAGGGTTTGAGAGACACACCTTCTAATTAGCTAGGCTTTACCTAATCCCATATCCACTAATGTTGGTTAGGGCTATTGAAGGGCTTTGACTGTAGCATCTCCTACCATCCGGGGAAGGCTAACGTGGTGGTTGACGCCTTGAGCCGGAAGGTGCCCGCCCACTTGGCCAGTCTACAAGCACAGAGTTGGAGACTCAGGGAGGAGTTGGGCAGCTGACGACCCCTAAAGTTACCAGGGCAGTGACTGTGACGCGACAGACGAGACCAGAGCTGGTAAGACCGCATCATTACAAGACAGATGACAGACTCATATCTGCAGTCGTTGCGCGGCAGAGTACTGTTAGGGGATCCAAAAAACTTCTTTAAAGACGAGGTACTGCTTATGAGGGGATGTTTGTGCGTTCCTAGGGACGAGGAGTTGTTGAGAGAGCTCCTAATCGAGGCACATGGTTTCAGGCTCACCATACATCCTGAGAACACGAAAATGTATCATGATCTGAGACGTGACTTTTGGTGGAGGGGGATGAAGCCGGATGTAGGTGAGTTCGTGCAGCAGTGTTTAGTGTGCCAGCAGGTGAAGGCCGAGCATCAGACGCCTGCAGGGCTGTTGCAGCCACTTCCAGTGCCAGAGTGGAAGTGGGAGAGCATCACCATGGACTTGGTAGTGGGTTTGCCCGTTACCCAGCGAGGACACCACGCAGTCTGGGTGATTGTAGACAGATTGACGAAGACTTCACGTTTCTTGCCGATCCGAGTCACCTTGGAACCAGCTCAGTTAGCAGAGAGGCATATCCGTGACGTGGTGCATCTGCATGGAGTTTCGCGTGAGATTGTATTTGACCGGGATACCCGTTTACGTCCCAGTTTTGGGCTGAGTTTCAGCAGGCCTTGGGGACACGGTTGAGGTTCAGCACAGCGTACCACCCCTAGACGGACAGACAATCGGAGCAGATGATACAGACACTTGAGGACCCTTTTTCATGTCTGTGTGCTGGATTGGAGGGACTCTTGGGAGGAGCACTTGCCCCTGGCAGAGTTTGCATATATAACAACTATCATTCGAGTATCGACATGATACCATACGAGGCTCTGTACGGACGGAGATGTACTGCGCCCTTGAGTTGGGTTTAGGTGGGGACCAAGTGGGAGGTTGGCCCCCAGATGATCCGACAGAGTTAAGAGGTGGTAGAGCATATTCACAGATGACTTCTCACTGTCAGGAGCAAACAGAAGAGCTATGCCGATCGGAAGCACAGAGAGGTGCAGTTCGAGGTTGGGGATCACATCTCTCTTCGCGTTCCGCCCATGAAGGGCCTGCAACATTTTGGGGTGAAAGGGAAGCTCACGTCGAGGTTTGTGGGGATCTTTGGGGTCTTGGAGTGGGTTGAACCCGTTGCTTACAGGCTTGCCCTTCCTCCCCAGATTTCTGGCGTGCACGACATGTTCCACAAGTCCAACCTCAAGAAATACGTCGCCGATCCCAGTCACGTTCTAAGCCACAAGAGTGTCGAGGTGGGTGACGACCTGACCAACCCCGAGTGACCTGTACAGATACCAGACAGAACCGTCCGGAGTTTGAGATGAAAGTAGGTACCCCTGGTGAAGGTCTTGTCGAGGAGCCAGAGGTACGAAGAGGCTACCTGGGAGACTGAGGCGGCAATGCGAGAGCGGTACCCGGAGCTTTTTGAGAGTACGTCTTTTTGGACCAGCTTCAGTCCTCTTTAAGTTTGTTATGCATATTTTGTTCTTTTTCCGCACCCTAGCTAGCTCAAGTTTCGAGGGTGAAACTTCCTTTAAGTTTGTTATGATGTTAAGACCCGTACTGTTTGAGCCTTTTAAGACGTTTGGACTGTGGGTCAAACGTCTGGACACCTTCCCAGACATCTGGAAATCAAAAATTTTGAGTACGAGCTCACATCTGCGCATGGGCTGGTTGCAGACAGTACTCTCATTTTTCCTCCCCTTCTTCTTCTCTCTCTTCCCGCCCTAACAAACCCTAAAACCCCAACTTTACAAACCCCTCCCCCTCACTCATTCTTCCCCCACACCAGCCATCTTCCCCTCCTCTTCTCCACTCCAGCAAGAGAGCCAACGTGAGCGAGAGCGGCGTCGAGGAGGAGTGGCGTGAGGAGAGGAGGAGGAGAGTGAGCTTGCGTGGGAGCTCACCGGTGCACTCACGGACGGAGCGACGCGTGCACGAGGAGGAGTGCATCGAGGAGATCATCCCCAACACTGCTGCAGACGAGGAGGTTAGCGGCTGCCGCGTGCGGCGGGAGCGAGCGAGAGCAGGTTCTGGTTCTGGGTTTTTCCCAGAATCGGATGTTTGGAGTGATGTCTAGACGACGTAAAGGACGTCTGGAGGCGGTTCTAAACGTCTGAGGAGAGGGCTTCGCGAAGGTACATCCTCTTTGCAAATACGGCCATGCAGGCCGCTCCGCTGCTACCCTATTGCATGCCTATTTTGAGGAGATTGCGTGGATTTCGTGCAGAATTCACTTCGAGAAGGCGCGGGACACGCCCTCCCACACATTTCAGTCGTCTAGGAAGCTTACCAGACAACTGGGAGCACTTCCAGACATCCGGAGAAGTGGTCGGACGTCTAGAGCTAAGTCTAGACAGTCCAGAAGAGTTCCTGGACGTCTGAGGATTGGCACAGAACTAGAGGTATGATACTAGACACTTTTAAGACGTCTGGAAGTAGTTTCAGACGTCTGATTTGAGTCAGAAACCCTATTTTTGACCCGTTTAGGGTCCATTTGAGGTCTGATTTCCGCAAAGAAGATATCGATGTGTTCCTTGTGAGTTCCTCTACTTGTTAGAAGGCTTTCCATACTATTCTGATAATTCTCTTATGATTGTTTCTTATTATAGCACTTCGTTCCGTTGCGAGTTCAGGGCTTTCTGAGGCACGTGAGCCTGCCATTCAAGCCACCAATACTCCCGGTTTACTGGTAGAGTGGCTTCCCCTAATTTAATTACAAACATGAATGCATGTGTGGAATGAATGATTAGAACCTAGGATATGGCATGAATCGTAGGACGAGAAGTACTGGAAATGTCTGTATTGGATGAATGAATTGCAATCTTGAATGAGTAGATAGAAATGATAACAACTGCCTATAAATGAATAACAGCTGCCTGTGAAATATAAAATACTTGTGCTGGTCAACTGTTGCATGTAACTTTCCTGTTGTATACGTTAAATGACATAATACGAGCTACATGTATATGAATTGAGAATGGTAATGTGAATGATGGAATTACGAGCTACCTGTGTATAACCTGAATATGGAAATGTGAACAATAGCAATACAAGTTGCATGTGTATAACTTGAGAATGGAAATGGAAATGATGAAACCTGGTATGGAATGGCATGAGGCATTTGAACATGAACCCTATGGGGAGATTAGGAGTAGAGCTCCTAGAAAATATATAGAATGGATCTGGAAATGCATTGGGAAGTGTGCTGGCCCTTGAGTACGTGGTGCCAAGGGGAGCGCACGTTACCTCTTAGTGTAGAGGGGTGTTTGCCGCCTTTTGGGTTGAGACCGGGGTGGGCTTGGCCACTTCGTACCAACTCGGTGCCCTCGTGTACACTGTACCGAGGAGAGCTACTAGTGTAGGGAGAGAGCTAACCACCCCACGGGGCCCGGGGTTCAGCCAGCCGCCCTACACCGACTTGTTAGGCCCACTGGGAAAACCAAGGTAGTTAGGCGAGGGCGCGCGAACTGTGGAGGGGCGAGACCCCTGTTTGGTTACTATGAGGGGCTAGACTCCTGTTACTGAGAGGGCTAGGCCCTATACTGTTCTGTGCAGTACTTTGAGCGCAACCATTAGCGAAAACGACTAACTGCGTGCCAGTCCGGGGTAGCTACCCGTGCGCTTATCGCACGTGCCGTAGTCACCGTTACGTCTGTTCGTGACCTTGGGGTGGTTAACTAGGTATATGATCACCACGGGGGACTCTCCCGGCCAGGAGAGCACCACGTGTACCTTCTACTCTTCGGAAAAGACTGCAATCAAGATCGTTCCAACGAGGAACATTCGAGATCAAGAAAGAGATTTGATAAACAAACCAATGGGTGAAAAGGAATAATTTGTGAAAGAATGTAACTAGAAAACAACAGCTAACTGTCCACTTTTACTTCTTTAGTTAGTTGGTTGCCACTGTACTCAGCGTTCGCTGACTTCATGTACTCATAACCCTTTTCAGGTCTAGGTGTTGAACAGCTCGAGTCTACGGCTGCGAAGGGTGCTAGGCCTAATAGAGCCTGGTAGTTGTAGTTTCTCTTGTTGTACTCTTTTGTAGTAGTGAGTAGACTCTTGTACCTTTTGCACTCTTACGTTCTGTACTTTATATTCTTGTACCTGGTTACTTCTCTACTGTTGTGATGGTATGTACTGTAGTAATTTTTACTTCTTTACTGCTGTACTTTTGTTATTGCTAGTTGCTTAGCATAGTGAATGTGGTTTACTTTCCTGCTTTTTGGTTATTTTCTTGTTGAACGACTGGGTCTTGGGATCAGTCCAATCGGTTCGGTCTCGTGTCATGTAGGAATTCGGGAATCGAGCCGTAATAAATATGAATTAGTCAATACGGATAAGAGATGTGGCTTTAAGATGAGATTTAGTCCATGAAACCATGACCAAATTAGTGTTTTAATTCATGATGTTAATAAAGTAATGTATAAAGAACATTGATCTACCCAATAATTGAGTAGACTTAAAGATTTAAGTTCGGAATTAACAGTAAATGTAGCCTTAAGATGAGATTTAGGCCACAAAATCATGAGCAAATTAGAGTTTAATTCATGAACTTAGTAAGGTAATGTGTAGAGAATATTAATCTAACCAATAATCAAGTAGATCTAAAGATTCAAGTTCTCACTGAACGGTAACCGTGCCTTTGATCATCTAATTATAAGCTCATATTGCAAAGAAATTGAAAAAAATAAGAGTTGAAGGTGATTACCTTGTTGGAATTGAAAGATGGTTAGAAATCACCCACCACGCAAGGGAAAGAGGATAAGAGAAGTTAATTTGGGTTGCTATAGTTGGCAGCCCGGGAAAAAGAGAAGAACTCAAATAGGGGAGATTGTAGATAGACCGGGGAAAATATCACTCGTATTGACTAATATTGCCATGCGAGTAGAAAATCTACAAAGGAGCTACCGATATTTGGGGATATCGATCAATACTCCTTGATATGAGCAAAATGTCACTTGATATCCTTGAAAAACAATACTTCATGAGCATCGATATCTGGTATTGTGGCAACATGTAATATATCGCCGATATATTGCAACATTTAAATCATTGGTATAGATATGCTAGTGTTAACCTTCTTGGATTGATGATATATAGAAAGAGCATCAAATAAGATAGATCTCTATGTTTGTATATGTTTAAGCTAACATTCTAGGGCATATTCAAAGTAAATCTAAGTAAAGATAAGTCTATTCCCTTAAAGCATTGAGGACCTAAAAAATCAAGCCATGAAAACTACCTCATATTTATTCTTGTTTGAAAGGTGTATCAAATTTGTTAACGTATTTTTCTTTCCTAGATAAATCATTAAAGAGTCCCAATTTATCAACAAACTTGATTAACAAGTAAGCTTAGACAATTAGAACTCTTAGAAATTAATAATGAACACTTAGAAGCAACAAAACTTTAAAATTAGCACACATAAGTTGACTGAACAAGCCACTCCACAACTTATACCTTAACCACCAATCGACCAATCCTTAGAGGCGTTCAATATTGAAGTTGAGACAACCGATGGATCTGGGTGTCAATTGTGTGTATGCATTTAGGTCCTCCAATGTTCATTTCCATTAATTATATTTTGAACTTTTTTAGCATTAATTAATCTTGATTAGTGATCCTTAATCACTATTAATATATAAATTATTGACCCACTTTGTCAAATGATTGAAAGTTAGAATAACAGTCACTCACAAGTCAACCTTTGATCCTACACCAAAAGTTCTAGAAACTTTCAAGAAAAACATTAATTATTTACATTAGTTGATCATTTTTTTTGTAGACGACGATCGATATTACATTTGGGCACCAAACGATATGTCTGTGCATTGACCAACCAATAGGCCTAGAATAGTCTCTAGCTCATTCCATCCAGGTGACTGCATACCAATTGGTGCTTCACATGGGTGCCAACTAATGGTTTGAGAAGTTATTTGACATGAGTAAAGTCAATTTTGACTCTTTGATTTCCTTGCTTATATTCATCAATATCTTAATTCCTTAACCTCCAATGACTCTAATTTCTTCTACCACCTATTTAAAGTCTTTCCTAGGATGTTTATAAATACCTAAAGGTACCTTACTTACAATTACACTCAAGGCACACTCTCTACAAATTCTCTAAGTCATTAAATTGATCTCTTGTACATGCCCTCAAGCTCTCCATTGAATAAATTTTCATCACTCGAGAGCTCTCCAATTTGTTGCACCCATACACTCCATTCAAATGGAAGTATTCTCTAACTATAGAAACTAAAATTTACTTAATTCCTATCTTCGATTTTACAAGGTTTGTATTTTCTTTTCCTTTAATTTTTCTTATACGGACATCTAAGCTATGAATTCTCCTCTCATCGAAGACAAATTAAATTCTCACCGATGTTGATCGTAAGAGGTTATCTTTTGAGATTACACTACCTTTGTTAAAAGTGATGTAATTTAGTGGATTTGATCGATTTAACTAATTAAGGAAATTTTACGTCACCGTAGCTTAGGTGATGGTTCTTATTCTTAAACTTTTTCACCTAAAAATCTACTTCTTTGTGGTGATTGATTTATTTGATTATAAATTTTTATCATTCATTATTTACCCCCTCCCACCTCTCACATTTTGAAGGTAAGGGGACTTATTTCTCTTGCCAAAGAAATTTAATTTACCACCATGGACTTTATCATTGAAATGAAATTTAATGTATGGAGAATCTTGTGCTTAGATCTACTGAGTGGAATTCCTGTGTGTAATTGGCTCTCAAACTTTGATACCTTTTGTCATTTAATTTCTTCAAACAACAAAAATGACATAATTGTTCTTCTCCGGACAATGAAGAATTAGACACAAGAAAGAAATAGAAGAAAGAGTGACCCAAGCAATTACTCCCAAAAAGAGTGGAAAGCAAGAAGTAGTAGAGAATCAGGCATGAAACACTAATTTTACGATGTTGGACACATCAATGCTAATACACCATCCATAGGACATGTTAATGCATGTCGATGCTAAGAGAAAAGTGGATTGTGCATGTACATTTTCTTTTTCCATATTCCTTTCTTACAATTTAAACATTCAAAAAATCAAACTTCCATTACATATTCCAATTTCATTAGTAGAATAAGCAAAGAAATATAAACTATGTAGTAAAAAGGGAACACTAGGCATTATTCTTGCTACTACAAAATGTGCGGGTCGCAACACCTTCTGGGACAGTTATATAAATAATTATTGCTTAAAGTCTCCTCCCTTCCTCCCCCAACCAAACTTAACTCAAGGTACAATTTAGGGACGGTTTGAAAAATAATCATCGCAAATGATTACGAGAGGAATGCAGACTTTCTGGGCACCATAGGTAAACTAATCCTTGAAAAGGCGTGCCCTCTAAAATTCGATGTCCATGGAAAATGGTAATTTAAATTTAATAGAAGATGAACTTCTTGAAAACTTTCGTTAAGTGCCCCCTTCTAATTGCCATTTGGCCACAGTAAAAAAAATTGTTGCTAAATCTCGAGATATTTCGCGAACACAATCTCCTTTTACCCCCACACTTCGATCCTCGCCGCTCCTCCCTCAACAGCTGATTCCGATAGCGAGCTCCCGTCCGCACCACGACGTCCAAGCTCCCATCCGCACCATGACCGCGCACTCACCATCTGTACCACAAATGCACCTCCTGCTCCGTTGTTGACCTCGCTATGAGAGGCAAGCTCCTTCCCTCACCCTCCACTGCGCCACCCCTTCGACGAAGCTACCCCGGCACGCCGCCCCCTCCCCCTCCCTGCAGCCCTCACTGGTGAATGCCTGCTTTCGTCTTTATGGTTATTTATAGTCGTTGTGTATATAACAAGACAGTTACCAGTTTAATACAAATTTTTTACTCAGAATGACAAGTTTCCTGAGGTCGAACTCAGGGAGCAACTATAATTCTAGAAACATAAACGTTCACAATTCTGTTACAAAAATAATAAGAGAGAGAGAGAGGGAGCAAAAGTTCTCTTTTTTTTGGCTTCTTCTTCTTCTCTCTTCCTCTTCTCTTTTCTTCTTCTCTTTCAGCTGATTCTTCTCTTCTTGAATCTGCCTTCTTCTCTCTTCTTTTCTTTGCTGCGGCTGTGGTGACCCTCTCTCTTTCTCCTTTCTTCCTCTCTGATTTTCTTCTCTTCTTCCTTGCGACTGCAGAGGCCTCTGCCTTCTCTTTCTTTCAGCTGCTAAGTCTTCCTTTCTTCTTCCTTCTTTTCTTCTTCTTCTTTTTCTTCTGCTATGGCTGCTGCCCTTCCGACGTCTGACTCGGTGCTCAGACGGCTTAACTGTGCATTTGCTACAGTGCGGCTCCTTTTCTTCTCCTTCAGCTCCTCCTTCCTTTCTTCTTCAGCAGCTACTCAGTGCAGCTAAGTCTTCAGCCGCTCCTCCTCCTCTCTTCTTCTTCCTTCGCCTGCTTCTTCCTTCTTTTTCCTTCTTCCCTGCGCGCACATACAACTATCAGTGCAAAACCTACCCCTACCTCTTCCCCGCGTTTCTCTTTCTCTCTGAATCTCTCTCTGGGAAAGCTCTCCCAGAGCCGGGTAATTGGGTTCGGGTTGCGCGCCTGGGACCAAGCCCACCGGCGTGAGGTGGTAGGCGAGGAGTGCTTGGTCGGGTAGTCGGGTTCGGCCTAGACCCTCGGGGCGTGAGCACGGGCGAGGGCGGGTGCGAGCGCGTAGCGCACTGCATGCGTGGGTGAAGGACCTGACTCCTGTGTATCGAAGGCGACCAGCTTAATTCACAAAATCAATTTACGTGTGGGCGCAGGGCCACACACTTACGAGGTGGGACTAAAGTCCCACCTCCAGTCTACATGCCCGCAAGCAAGAAGGCGCTGCCAATTGGGGCAGCAGCGAAGGCTTGCGTCCCCAATTGCAAACCTAGGCGCACTCGCGGAAGCACCCCACGGTACCTGGGGCTCACGCCTGGGCTGGAGGAGTCCTGGAGTTGCCTGCGAAGAAGCTTCAGCAGCTCGTCAATGGCGGCAAGGAGGTAGAGACCTGAAATCACAAGGACAGCCTCACGGCCACATCAGACAACGCAGGGAGCCTCGCCAGAGTGTGGCGAAGGCAGTGCAAGGGTCGACGAGGCGCAAGAGCGCCTGTGTCAGTGTGCCTAGGGTAGACTGTGTGTGCAGAAATGGGTGTGTTCGGGGGGTGGTCAGGAGGTGAAGGGCGGTGAATGGAGTGGGGGAAACACTTGAGTGGAGTGAGGGGGAGCTTCTGGGCTTGTCGGCGATGGGTGAAATGGTTTGTGGAGGTGGAGCAACCTCGCCGGAGATGGTGACCGGAGGTGAAGGAGATCGGGGTGGACAGTGGCAGTCGGTGGGTTAAAATGGTAAATTAGGAAGGGGAAAATATATAAGAGAGAGAGAGAGGAAGATTCCTACCTACTTAGTTGACGAAGAGGGAGAGGAAGGCGTCCGGCTCGTGCCTGCCGGAGCTGGGGACGAAGATGCCTAGGAGGGGGTTATCGGCGACGAGGAGGAGATCTGAGGGCACCATCTGGTGTAGCCTGGCATGGGAAGACGGGGCAGACTGGGCTCTGCTGCAAGTATGGTAGCAGAGCGACGAGGAGGAGGAGGGAGTAATCGTCGGAAGCTAGGGCTCTCTGACCGGAGAGGGGAGAGACGAAATCTATGGTTTTTCTCTGCCAGAAGTAGCTTGAAGGAGACGACAAACCCTGCCGCTCCTTATATAGGCACTGGCGAGGAGAGGAGACCGAGGAGGCGACATGCCGTGCTCGCCGGAGATGGCCGGAAATGGACACCCATGCCTTTCGTGCGTTCACACGAGAGGCATGGATGGTTGCAAAGGTCAGGGGAGGGTCCCTGCAGCAAAGGACGACACAGGGAACCCCCCGCTCGTTCCTGAGGACGGGTACCTTGCCCTGCGCGGTGCCATCCTCCGTGCAAGGTCGCCGGAGGTATGATGCTGCGCAAAAATGGCAGGGAGGACCGTTCTGCAAAGATCGACGAGAAATTTAGGGGGCCTTTTGCAATGGTTTCAAAAGATAAGGGTCAAAAAGTAATTCAAGAGGACCAATTTGTAAAGTCGGTCAAGATGGTCTTTTCTTAAGCCAAAATTTTTATACCAACCTAATTTGAACCTGAGGATTTTAATGGTGAAATTTGATTTTAGGTTGGACAATGTTTGACCAGTCAATTTGCGTAAAAACCTAATTTAAGTCATAAATTAGGCATGGTTCTCATTTTAGATCAAAATAGGTTGCAAAGTCCAAATTGAAGGTTCTAAACCCTAGGGAACATTTTTCCATTAATTTTAGAGGGTTTATTTGATTTTTATCCTACCTCAAATCTCGTGAATTAAAGTGGGTTTGTCTCAGGGTTATAGAATGTCATTTAATTCCTAGAAGTTGTTATAACCCTTTTCAGATGAAATCATCCCACTTCCCCCCTTATTAATCTCATTTGACCTTCATTTAGACCCTTAATTACCCTATTTGGGCACTGCATTGGTGAAATTACAGTTTTACCCCTTATGATTTGTCTTATTCTTTAACTCAGAATTCTCTGAGTTAAGCCTTTCTTTAGGTTTTGTAGGAGCTTCTTCACACTTATTTAGATTAAATTGTGCTAGTTAGGGTTCATGATGAGGCTCTCATCATACCCCCATGCCTCGCTTTTGCTAGTCCCTTAGCAAAATTTTAAGGTTTCAACTCTTGTTCTAGACTATGAAGTTCTTAATGATTTTAGATAAGTGCCTTTTCTTTTGAAAACTTGATTAGGTCAGAATGCCATCCATAGGCTTAAAAGGTACTCTAGTACTAACCAAGATCCAGATCTGTCTAGCCTCAACCTCAGTCCTTAGCAAAGGTTTTTAAGGCCCACAAGAGCTAACCTAAGGCTTATCATACATTTAGGTCAAATTATACAAATTGTATAGCACTTGTCTCCTTTTATGGCCAGGGACATTGTTACGAACGCGTGCCCCAAACGTCTTTTAAGAGGTCTGGGAGGTGGCCCAGACGTCGGACAAGACGTCTGGGATAACATCCAGACGTCTGAGCAGACGTCTGGGATCGTTTCCAGACGTCTGCAAATCAGTTATTTTCGACACGCGCGGGTCGTCTGCGCGCCTGAGCGCGCAGACCACATATTCGCTTATTCTTCTCTCTGTGGCTGCAGACGCCGCTGCCGTGCTCCCTCTCTCTCCTCCTCGCACGGCCTTAAAAAGACCACGCCTCCCCTCGCTTCCGTCGCCTCCACCCCTTTCCTCTTCTTCTTCCAGTGAGCGAGCACGAGAGCGGGCGCGGGGCTGCTGCGGCGGCGACGGCCGCACTGAGCGCGAAGGGGGTGCTGCGAGCGAGAGCGGCGCTCAGCCGTGAGGGCGAGCTCGCCGGGGCTGCCAGGGCCGGCCGGCGGGGAGCGCAGCGAGTGCGGAATGACGTGGGAGGCCTGCTGCGGCTCGAGCAGCAGTCGCACGAGGTGCGACGCGGGTGGCGTCGCGAGCGGAGGGCGAGTCGCGCCCTGGTTTTGGAAAAATTTCCAAAATCAAATGTCTGTGCTGATAGCCAGACGGCGAGGTCGACGTCTGAAAGGTGAGTTTTCCGTCTTCTTCTTACTTCTTGTCGACTGACCGTACTGAGGGAGGGAGATGGGTGTGCGCAGGCTCGATGATTCGCCATCCAACACGAATCAGACGTCTGGCTGTAGTACCAGACGGCGGGAGTGACCTCCAGACGTCCGGGGTGACCATCGGACGACTGGAAACTAGGCCAGACGTCCCCGCAGGCTTCTGGGCGTCTGAGAAACCACGCAGAACAAGGTAATTCTCTGATCCACTTTTTAAGACGTCTGGAAGAAGTTCCAGACGTCTGATTTTGCATAGTGTCGTCGTTTTCGACCCGTTGAGTGCCCGTTCGGGTTCCGTTTTCCACGTTTCAAGTTGCATTCTTTCCGGAATTAAATCCTCTACCCGTCTACAGTAGCTATACACTGTTTTGAGACACTCCTTGTGTTTGATCCTTGTGATAGGACCCGGTTCTGTTGCAGTCTCGGGGGTCGCGGAGGCACGCAGGATTCCCGATCACGCCCCCATTACTCCCGTTGTACCTGGTAGAGTGGCTTTAAGTTATTAATAAAATCTGTTAAATTATGGAACCATAAATAGAACCTAGGACATTGCATGAATCCTAGGAATGAAAAATAGATGGAATGATAGCTCCTAGGTGTTGCATGAATCCTAGGGCTGCAAAACTATATTGTATGATAGATCCTAGGATATGGCATGAATCCTAGGATGGGAAAACTAGTGGAATGTATAATTCTGCAGTCTTGGAAAATGGAAAGAGATATAAAGCTGCCTGTAATTTGAATTAACAGCTGCCTGTTGTGAATAAATAACGTGGTTGAGAACATGGATTGTAAGAATGTGAAACTGGAAAGTGAAACCTGGATGTTTGAGTAAAAAGGATGGAACCCTACGGGGGAATTAGGAGTGGAACTCCTGGAAAGAGAAAGGAATGGAACTGAGATGTAGTTGTGTACTGTCTCTTGGGTATGTAGTACCAAGGGAAGTACCTGTACCTGTTTAGTGCAGAGTGGGGCCAGCCACCCCAGGGACCCGGGGTTAGGACCGGCCGCTCTGTACCGACTTGCAGGCCCTCGTGTACGTAGTACCGAGGAGAGCTACTAGTGTTAGGAGGGCACTAGCTACCCCACGGGCCCTGGGGTTCTGCTAGCCTCCTACACCGACTTGTTTAGGCCCACTGGGGCAAACCAGGGTAGTCAGGCGAGGGTGCGCGGACTGTGGAGGGTCAAGGCCTCGGTTTGGTTACTGTGGAGGGGTTGGACCCCTGTTACTGAAAGAGCTCTGCCCTCGACTGGTTCCATGCTGTGCTTTGGGAGCACCCGTTAACGGAAACGACTGACCGCGTGCCAGTACGGGTTAGCTACCTGTGCGTCTATCGCGCGTGCCGTAGTCACCGTTACGTCTGTCAGTGACCTTGGGGTGGTTGACTGAGGGTAGGATCACCACGGGGGACTCTCCCGGCCAGGAGAGTACCATGTGCTACTTCTACTTTTTGTAAAAGACTGCAATCAAGATCGTTCCCACGAGGAACATTCGAGATCAAGAAAAAGATCTGAGGAATAAATGAAATAGTGAGACAATTGAAAGATGTGAATAAAGAAAGTAATCGAACATAACAGCTACTGTACACTCTACTGTTGTCTTTATTTTAGTTGCCACTCTACTCAGCGTTTTGCTAACATGTTACACTTGTTACCTTTTTCAAGACCAGGTGTTGAGCAGCCAGGGTCAGCGGCTGCAGAGGATGCTGGGCCGAGTAGGGTCCAGTAGAGTTACCACTGTCTCTTGTACCTCTTTTTATTATGTTGTAGTGAGTAGTTCTTGTTTCCGCTGTACTTTCTTTACCTACAGTTCAAATTATATGATGAATGTTGTTCTACTGTTGTGGTGGTAGATACTGTGGTAGTTTCTTTCCTTGCTGCTGTACTTTCTTACTGTTAGTTATATTCATGCTGAATGTGGTTTATTTTACTGCTCTTTTGGTTACTTCCTCGTTGGATGACTAGGTCTTGAGATTAATTGAGTCGGTCCGGTTCTCGTGTCTCGTAGGGACTCGGGAACCGGGTCGTTACAAGATGGTATCAGAGCAAGGTCGTCCCGAGAAGTGAATCAACTGACTGGAAAATAACCAATTCACATGTCTATAACTAGAGTAGCCACCACAACATATCTCTTGACATGAGCTCTTAGACGTTTTCGTTAGGTACTTTTCCGTACTGACATATTTCGTTGTTTCGCGTCTCCTTGTAGGAGATGCCTCGTCGTGGAACTAGGAGGGTGGGCCGCGGGCACGGCCGAGGTTGGGGCCCGAGGGACAGATGTGTCGGGCTTGGAGTACATACTACCCCTCCTCTTCTCCTGAGCATACCATCTCCGGACCTCGTCCAACTAATTCGAGAGGTGGTTTGTGAAGAATTTCAGCTTCCATCCACATCGCCACCCCCTCCTCCCCCTTCCAAGCATACGACAGGGGAGTTGGTGGTGGAACGAGATTTCCGCCGTCACACTAGGCGTGTTAGGAGAACTCAAAGGAGACACGTGGCGTCCGCAGGAGAGCCGTCACGTTTTGCAGGGCCATCAGTGACCTTTGGGGGCCCTCGACAGGGGCCAGTCGCCAGCACCAGACCCCCGCCTAGCCGACAGCAGGGACCCACTGAGGGCGGGAGTCGGGTTCCCCTCTGCTACCAGTGTGGCCATCCGGGCCACATCAGGAGGGACTACCCATCTAGGGCAGGAGGTCAGCAGATACTCCCTGCGCAGAGCACTGGAGGGCGCGCAGGAGGCTGCGGTTCCCAGGTGCGAGGAGGAGGACTTTGGAGTGATTCTGGGGATGGATTGGTTGTTCGCTTACCACGCCTTGGTGGACTGTTTTGAGAGGAAGATCGTCTTCTCCATTTCGGAGTTGCCTTCTTTCGAGTTTCACGAACAGCCAGTGGATGGAGGTTTCAGGTGCATTTCGGCACTTCAGGCGGCGAGACTTTTGAACCAGGGGTGTGAGGGCTTCCTAGCTTGTGTGGTGGCAGAGCCCAGCCCTGTGACAGACTTCCAGAGTATCCCGGTGGTCAAAGAGTACCCTAACGTGTTCCCAGACGAGTTACCAGGACTACCACCAGAGCGTGAGATCGAGTTTGAGATCTCACTAGTACCAGGGACCAGCCCCATCTCCACCGCACCATACAGGATGGCACCGCTTGAGCTGCGAGAGCTCAAGTCTCAGTTGCAGGACCTTCTGGAGAAGGGTTTCGTGAAGCCCAGTGCGTCTCTCTGGGGAGCCCCGGTACTGTTTGTGAAGAAGAAGGATGGGACCTTACGCCTTTGTGTGGACTACCAACAGCTGAATAGGGTCACCATCAAGAACAGATATCCGCTGCCGAGGATCGACGACTTGTTTGACCAGTTGCGGGGTGCCACGGTGTTTTCCAAGATCGACTTGAGGTCTGGATACCACCAGTTGAGGATCAGGGAGACCGACGTCTCCAAGACAGCTTTCCGCACCCGGTACAGACACTACAAGTTTTTGGTCATGCCGTTTGGGCTGACCAATGCCCCCGCTGCTTTCATGGACCTGATGAACCGGGTGTTTAGACCGTACTTGGACCAGTTCGTGGTGGTTTTCATAGATGATGTACTCATCTATTCTAGAGGTCGGACGCAGCACGGACAGCACTTGCGGATGGTTCTGGACACTCTGAGACGACGCCGGTTGTACGCCAAATACAGCAAGTGCGAGTTCTGGTTGAGGGAGGTGACCTTCCTAGGTCATGTAATCTCTGGAGACGGCTTGGCGGTGGACCCAACCAAGGTCGAAGCAGTGCTCAGGTGGGAGAGAATGCGTTCAGTTACTGAGATTCGCAGTTTCCTGGGACTAGCAGGCTACTACAGATGATTCATCAGAGGATTTTCGCAGATTGCGCGTCCTATGACACAGTTGACCCGGAAGGACGTGCCTTTCACTTGGACAGACGCCTGTGAGGCGTGTTTTCTGGAGCTGAAGGAGAGGTTGACCTCGGCTCCCGTGCTCACCATCCCTCACAGTAGTGGCGGGTTCGTTGTGTACACGGATGCCTCCTTGCAGGGGTTAGGAGGTGTGCTCATGTAGAGGGGTCATGTTGTCGCTTACGCTTCGCGGCAACTGAAGCCCCATGAGCATACCTACCCTACCCACGACCTAGAGTTGGCAGCTGTTGTCTTCGCGCTGAAGACCTGGAGGCACTACTTGTACGGTGAGACCTTCGAGATTTTCACAGATCACAAGAGCCTCAGATATCTTTTTGACCAGAAGGAGCTCAACATGAGACAGAGACGTTGGTTGGAGCTCCTGAAGGACTACGACTGCATCATCTCCTACCACCCGGGAAAGGCCAATGTGGTGGCTGACGCCTTGAGCCGTAAGGCGCCCGCACGCTTGGTGATAACGATGGCTTCGAGAGATAACCGGGTTTTATTGTTATGTCGTTGTAATATAGCCAGTTATTGCCATCATTTCAAATATATAATTTTTTTTACTCAGAAAATAAAAGAGCTCCCGAGGTCGAACTCAGGGAGCAAACTGTATTCTAAGATACAAATTCTTATTACAAAAATAAAGAGAGAGAGAGAGAGAGAATTTGTTGGCTTTTCTTCTTTTCTCTTTGCTTCTCCTCTTCTTCCTTCTCAGATCTTCTGCTCTCTTCCTTTGTTCTTCTTCTTTATCTGCAGTGGTGATGTTCTTCTTCTTCTTTCACCTGTTTCTGCTCGTCTCTTCCTTTTTCTTCTGCAGAGTAGTCCTGTTCTTCTTCTTCTTTCTTTCTTCTTTTCCTTTCTTCAGATCTTCTTCTCGTGCTCTTCTTCTTCTTTCAGTTCTTCCCTTGGCCTCTCTGTGTTCTCCTCTGCCTCGCCTTCCTTCTCCTTCTTCGCCTTCAGGACGTCGTCTGATTTTCCAATCAGACGACTTAAACCGCCGCTGCTACAGTGCCGCTCGGTGATCCTCCTTCCTTCAGCCTTCGTCTTCTTCCACGGTTCTTCTTCACCTGTGCCTGCACACTTACACAGCTTGATCAGAGAGGGGCAAAACCTATCTCTACCCTCCCCCGCGTCTCTCTCTCACAGAATCCGCTCATAGGATAGCTCTCCCAGAGCTGCCGGGTAGCCGAGTACGGGTCACGCCCGGGTCCAGGCCCACCGGCGTGCGTGGTGGGCGAGGAGTGCAGGTCAGTCTAAGTCGGGTCGGGCCAGGTCCGCGGGGCGTGGTCGCGGACGAGACCGGGTCGAGAGAGCGAGTGAGTGAGAGGGACCTCACCCCGTGCTCAGGAGGCAACAAGCATAAGGCACTTTTTGCCTTTATGCGGGCGCTCTCCTTTGAAAGGTTACGAGGTGGGACTAAATGTCCCACCCCAATTTCGGTGCCTGCGCGGAGGAAGCAGCGGCCGTCGAGGTGAAGCGCGGGGGCTTCGCGCGAGAGCTTCGACTCGACTGCAGCCTGGTACTTCGCGAAGGCGCCTCGCGCTGTCTGGGAGCGTAACCTGGGCGTGGCGCACCTGGGGCAGCAGGTGAAGAAGCTGCTTCGCTTCAACAATGGCGGCGACGAGCGCAGGTACCTGCCCACAGAAAAACGGCCTCTCGGCCCAATCAGAAACGCGGAGGACCTTCGCCGTGGCACGGCGAAGGTGGTCAGGGGGTGTGCAGGCGGCGGGGCGGAGCCTAAGGGCTGCCCTAGGTCGGACTGTGGGTCGGGAGATGGGTTTGTTCGGTGGAGTTGCAGAGGGTGATTTGGGGGAAGTGGAGGGGCGGAAATGGATCAGGGTGAGGAGGCGGAGATTATGTGCAGGTCGGCGAGCCTTGTGGGATGCTGGAGTGATGGGAGCGGCTCGCCGGAGGATGGCCGGAGGCGGAGAAGGTGACGGTGATTAGGCATGGTCGAGGGGTAATTAGATAAAAATAGCAGGGGGAAAAGAGAGAGAGAATAGAGGGAAGTAGTTCTAACCTAACTAAAGTGACGAAGGGGGCGAGGAGGCGGACGGCTGTACCTGCTGTCGCTGGAGAAGAAGGTGCCCAGTGGGGGGAGGACGGCGGTGACGACGGGGCAGAGGCAGCGCGCGCCGGTATTGCGCGACGCGGGAAGAGCAGGGGAAGAAGTCTCTGCTGCTGGTATTGCGGCAGAGCGAAGAGGAGGAGGAGGAAGAACCGCCGGAGCTGGTGGGTGTCTGCCGGAGTGAGAAGAGAGGAAAGTTGGGGGTTTTCTCCGTCAGATCCGAGCTGCTCAGAACGGCGGAGCGACGGGGGTATTTATAGAGGCGGAATCAGAGAGGAGGGCGGAGGGAGACGACGTGTCTCCCTCGCCGGAGGACACCGGAGCTGGAAACCCATACCGTCCGTGCGTTCGCACGGCCGGTATGGTGGGTTGCAGCGACCAGGGGGTGTTCCTGCGACGGCTGACGACGCAGGGCTCCCCCAGTTGTCTTGCCAGACCATCCCCCTTACCCTGCGTGGCGCCATGCTCCGCGCAAGGTCGCCGGAGCATGGTGCTGGCAGGTTTTGCAGGGAGGACCTGAACGCAAAGAACGAAGGAGAGTTAGGGGCCAAAATGCGAGTGTTCAAAAGTTGAGGGCCAAAAAGTAAATAGATGAGGACCAAAATGTAAAGTTGGTCAAGAAGGTTTCTTCTTAGGCTCAAGTTTTTATACATGACTAATTAGGACCTAAGGAATCTGATGGTGAATTTTATTTCTAGATTAAACCTTGTTTGACTGGTCAACTTACGCAAAAACCCAAATTAAGTTATTAATTTGGGCATGGTTCTCAATGTAGGTCAAAATGGGTTCTGAAGGCCAAATTGAAGGTTCTAAACCCTAGAGATTATTTTTCTATGAATTTTAGAGGGTTTATTCTATTTTTACTTTGCCTCGAACCTCGTGAATTGAAGTGGATTTATTTTAAGGTTACAGATTATCATTTAGTTCCTTGGAATTGCTGCAGCCCTTGCCAGATCATCTCATCCCACTTTTATTCTTATTAGGTCGCTTTGACCTATGTTTGGACCCTGAATTACCCTGTATGCAGATTATACTGGTAAAATTGCATTTTTACCCCTTATGACTTGTTTTCTCCCTAAACTCAGAATTCTCTGAGTTAAGCCTTTCCTTGAGTTATATAGGAGCTTTTATCCTTTGTATTAGGTCAAAATGAGCTAGTTATGGCTCATGATGAGGTTCTCATCACTTGGCCAGTCTACAGTTACAGAGTTGGAGCCTTTTGGAGGAGGTGGGCAGTTGGAGACCTCTAGAGTTACGAGGGTACTGTGGGGCAGTGACGGTGACACAGCAGACTAGGCCAGAGATGATAAACCGCATCATCACAGGACAGATGGCCGATCCGTACTTGCAGTCTTTGCGTGACAGAGTACTGTCAGGAGACCCAGGGGATTTCTCTTTCACAGACCAGGTGCTACGCTTGAGGGGACAGTTGTGCGTTCCTAGAGACGAGGAGCTGTTGAGAGAGCTCCTGACTGAGGCACACGGTTCCAGATTCACCATACATCCTGGAAACACGAAAATGTACCACGACTTGAGACGCGAGTTTTGGTGGAGACGGATGAAGCGGGATGTGGGTGAGTTCGTGTAGCAGTGCTTAGTGTGCCAGCAGGTGAAAGCCGGGCATCAGAGGCCTGCAGGGCCGCTCCAGCCGCTTCCAGTGCCAGAGTGGAAGTGGGAGAGCATCACCATGGACTTGGTGGTGGGCTTACCTGTTACCCAGCGGGGACACGACACAGTCTGGGTAATAGTGGATAGACTGACGAAGACGGCGCGATTCTTGCCGATCCGAGTCACTTTGGGACCAGCACAGTTGGCAAAGAGGTATATCCGTGATGTGGTACGACTACACGGAATTCCGCGAGAGATCGTATCCGACCGGGATACCCGCTTTACATTCCAGTTTTGGGCTGAGTTTCAGCAGGCCTTGGGACGAGGTTGAGGCTTAGCACGGCTTACCACCCCCAGACGGACGGACAATCTGAGCGCACGATACAGACACTTGAGGACCTTTTGCGTGCCTGTGTACTGGACTGGAGGGGCTCTTGGGAGGAACACCTGCCCCTGGCAGAATTTGCATACAACAACAGTTATCACTCGAGCATCGGCATGGCTCCCTACGAGGCTCTGTACGGACGGAACTGTACGGCACCCTTGAGTTGGGTTGAGGTGGGGACCAAGTGGGAGGTTGGCCCCAGGTTGATCTGGCAGAGTCAGGAGGTAGTCGAGCAGATCCACAGACGACTCCGCACTGTCAGGAGCAGAGAGAAGAGCTACGCAGATCGGAGACGCAGAGAGGGGCAGTTTGAGGTTGGGGACCACGTCTTCCTTCGTGTTTCGCCCGTGAAGGGCCTACAGCGGTTTGGGGTGAGAGGGAAGCTCGCGCCGAGGTTCGTGGGGCCCTTTGAGGTCCTGGAGTGGGTTGGACCCGTTGCTTACAGACTTGCCCTTCCCCTGTAGCTTTCTGGTGTTCACGACGTGTTCCACGTGTCCAACCTCAGGAAGTACGTAGCCGATTCCAGTCACGTACTGAGTCACGAGAGCGTCGAGGTGGGCGATGACCTGACCTACCCCGAGCGGCCAGTGCAGATCCTAGACCGACCCGTCCGCAGTTTGAGACGGAAGCAAGTACCCCTGGTAAAGGTTCTGTGGAGGAGCCAGCGGTACGAGGAGGCCACCTGGGAGCCTGAGGCGGCAATGCGAGAGCGGTACCCGGAGCTTTTCGCGGGTACGTCTTTTCAGACCGACTTCGGTCCTGTTTGAGTTTGTTATGGTTAATTGGACATCTTTTCCCGCACCCTAGTTGGCACAAGTTTCGGGGATGAAACTTCCTTTAAGTTTGTTATATTGTTACGAACGCGTGCCCCAGACGTCTTTTAAGACGTCTGGGAGGTGGCCCAGACGTCGGACCAGACGTCTGGGATCACATCCAGACGTCTGACCAAACGTTCGGGATCGTTTCCAGATGTCTGCAAATCAGTTATTTTCGACACGCGCGGGTCGTCTGCGTGCCTGAGCGCACAGACCGCATATTCGCTTATTCTTCTCTCTGCGGCTGCAGACGCCACTGCCGTGCTCCCTCTCTCTCCTCCTCGCGCTGCCTTAAAAAGACCACACCTCCCCTCGCTTCCGTCGCCTCCACCCCTTTCCTCTTCTTCTTCCAGTGAGCAAGCGCGAGAGCGGGCGCGGGGTTGCTGCGGCGGCGACGGCCGCAGTGAGCGCGGAGGGGGTGCTGCGTGCGAGAGCGGCGCTCAGCCGTGAGGGAGAGCTCGCCGGGGTTGCTAGGGCCGACCTGCGGCGAGCGCAGCGAGCGCGGAACGACACGGGAGCCCTGCTGCGGCTCGAGCAGCAGGCGCACGAGGTGCGACGCGGGCGGCGCCGCGAGCGGAGGGCGAGTCGCGCCCTAGTTTTGGAAAGATTTCCAGAATCAGACGTCTGTGCTGATACCCAGACGGCGAGGTCGACATCTGGAAGACTTTCCAGACGTCTGAAAGGTGAGTTTTCCGTCTTCTTCTTACTTCTTGTCGACTGACCGTACTGAGGGAGGGAGATGGGTGTGCGCAGGCTCGATGATTCGCCATCCAACACGAATCAGACGTCTGGCTGTAGTACCAGACGGCGGGAGTGACCTCCAGACGTCCGGGGTGACCATCGGACGACTGGAAACTAGGCCAGACGTCCCCGTAGGCTTCTGAACGTCTGAGAAACCACGCAGAACAGGGTAATTCTCTGATCCACTTTTTAAGACGTCTGGAAGAAGTTCCAGACGTCTGATTTTGCACAGTGTCGTCATTTTCGACCCGTTGAGTGCCCGTTCGGGTTCCGTTTTCCACTTTTCGAGTTGCGTTCTTTCCGGAATTAAATCCTCTACCCGTCTACAGTAGGTATACACTGTTTTGAGACACTCCTTGTGTTTGATCCTTGTGATAGGACCCTGTTCTATTGCAGTCTCGGGGGTCGCGAAGGCACGCGGGATTCCCGATCACGCCCCCATTACTCCCGTTGTACCCGGTAGAGTGGCTTTAAGTTATTAATAAAATATGTTAAATTATGGAACCATAAATAGAACCTAGGACATTGCATGAATCCTAGGAATGAAAAATAGATGGAATGATAGCTCCTAGGTGTTGCATGAATCCTAGGGCTGCAAAACTAGATTGTATGATAGATCCTAGGATATGGCATGAATCATAGGATGGGAAAACTAGTGGAATGTATAATACTGTAGTCTTGGAAAATGGAAAGAGATATAAAGCTGCCTGTAATTTGAATTAACAGCTACCTGTTGTGAATAAATAACGTGGTTGAGAACAAGGATTGTAAGAATGTGAAACTGGAAAGTGAAACCTGGATGTTTGAGTAAAAAGGATGGAACCCTACGGGGGAATTAGGAGTGGAACTCCTGGAAAGAGAAAGGAATGGAACTGAGATGTAGTTGTGTACTGTCTCTTGGGTACGTAGTACCAAGGGAAGTACCTGTACCTGTTTAGTGCAGAGTGGGGCCAGCCACCCCAGGGACCCGGGGTTAGGACTGGCCGCTCTGTATCTACTTGCTGGCCCTCGTGTACGTAGTACCGAGGAGAGCTACTAGTGTTAGGAGGGCACTAGCTACCCCACGGGCCCTGGGGTTCTGCTAGCCTCCTACACCGACTTGTTTAGGCCCACTGGGGCAAACCAGGGTAGTCAGGCGAGGGTGCGCGGACTGTGGGGGGCAAGGCCCCGGTTTGGTTACTGTGGAAGGGTTGGACCCCTGTTACTGAAAGGGCTCTGCCCTAGACTGGTTCCATGCTGTGCTTTGGGCGCACCCGTTAACGGAAATGACTGACCGCGTGCCAGTACGGGTTAGCTACTTGTGCGTTTATCGCGCGTGCCGTAGTCACCATTACGTCTGTCAGTGACCTTGGGGTGGTTGACTGAGGGTAGGATTACCACGGGGGACTCTCCCGGCGAGGAGAGCACCACGTGCTACTTCTACTTTTTGGAAAAGACTGCAATCAAGATCGTTCCCACGAGGAACATTCGAGATCAAGAAAAAGATATGAGGAATAAATGAAATAGTGAGACAATTGAAAGATGTGAGTAAAGAAAGTAATCGAACATAACAGCTACTGTACACTCTACTGTTGTCTTTAGTTTAGTTGCCACTCTACTCAGCGTTTTGCTGACGTGTTACACTCATTACCTTTTTCAGGACCAGGTGTTGAGCAGCCAGGGTCAGCGGCTGCAGAGGACGCTGGGCCGAGTAGGGTCCAGTAGAGTTACCACTGTCTCTTGTACCTCCTTTTGTTACGTTGTAGTGAGTAGTTCTTGTTTCCGCTGTACTTTCTTTACCTGCAGTTCAAATTATATGATGAATGTTGTTCTACTGTTGTGGTGGTATATACTGTGGTAGTTTCTTTCCTTACTGCTGTACTTTCTTACTGTTAGTTATATTCATGCTGAATGTGGTTTATTTTACTGCCCTTTTGGTTACTTCCTCGTTGGACGACTAGGTCTTGGGATTAGTTGAGTCGGTCCGGTTCTCGTGTCTCGTAGGGACTCGGGAACCGGGTCGTTACAGACATGAAGACTTTTAATCAAGGCTTCGGACTAAGAATCCAACCGTACTGATCTGATCAGGGTGATGATGAGAGTTCAACGACTTCAAGATCGCCCTGATCGGACATCCGTAGCATTAGATATAGTCCGAGGAAGCTCAGAGATCAAAGGCCAAGATGGTGTCAATCCACACTTCAAACGACAAATCCAACTGCGCGGATGGGTTTGAATCGACGATCGCAGCCTAATGGCATGAAAATCTGCCCAATCCGACATCCGTGGCACCATCTACAACACAAAGAAGATGGACGGTCAGGATGGTACCACGTGGCACCATCCTCACCATCCGCACCCGACCACCCCCCCTCCACTCAACTCCTGAAGGATCGTGTATCGTGAGATCTCGGCCATTGGATGAAGATCCAATGGCCAAGATTAGCCATGCACAAAAGCAGCGCCGCGCCTCAAACCACTGCGTAGCGCAGTGGTTAAGGCGCTACGCGTGCAAAGCACGGGCGTTCGAGTCGCCGTGAAGCACCTCATCTCGTGTGGACAGGCGCGATCACGACCGCATGATCAGCTTCAAACAACCCAGATCATCCAATTGGGCGCATGTGCAATTGGACGCCCCGCCTCACGCCTGATCTCACGCGCTTGTGTGCGAAGCTAAAGCTGGCGAGGAGCAATCTGAGATGTCCGATCGCGAGATTGCTTGGACATGCGCTTGCATTAGGCGCGTGGGAGAGGAGGAGGCTCCCGCGGCGCGCGTACACATCGCCCACGACAAGTCTTTAGTGATGAATAAATCCGTCACTAAAGACCTGATACTAATGTTTTGAATATGGAATGACCAAATTGCCCCCAACCCTTGCAACTATAAAAGGAGACCCCTACCCTACGAAATTCTCATCCCTTCTTCTCTTCTCTCACCCCCTCCAAAGCTTTAAGAGCTTCTCCCAAACTCGAGATGCTCCTCTAGTGTAAAAATTAGAATTTTTCCACCTTCTCCCCCTTTCGTGTAGCATCCCGCAGTTGTCCTCTCACTCCATTCAGGAAGAAGATCCCGCGACAACGACGACGTCCTGCCTCGCCCCTAGTTCTTCCCGCTTCGTTCTCCTTCTTCCTACTTCATCCTCCATCTTCCAAGCATCGCCCCGTCCAGCTCATCCTCCAAGTAGCCGTCGAGGAGAATAACTTCTCTCTATCTTCTCTTTTACTACTTTCTAGTATAGATTTCCTGCTTTCTAGTGTAGTGAGTACTTGTAATTGTAATGAATATCAACTTGTGATAATGAAATCCATGTTTATTCTATCTCAGTTTTCTCTTTATTTGTAATATTCTCTCATTGTCTTCTATTCTTTATTCTTTAAGTAGATAGCTAATTTAGATTCAATTCAATTAGCTAATCTGCTTCGTGATAATTAAACAAATGTGATTTTGAATCAAACGTCCGCCTCCCTGTATTCGACCCGGAATTCTTAGAGTTTCAGTATAAATTTATCTGTTGACAGATTCCTTCACAAATCATACTACGATGACGGGCTTTTCAAAATTCAATCCTTTTCCATAGTTTTCCACTACCAACAGTTGCCTTGCCTCTTCAGGTCTTCTCCTCTTCTTCTTTGGCCCTTCTGATGCACAGGGGGCACTTACGAAATTGGCTAAATGTTGGCCAATCCACAACAGAGCAAAACCCCCCTGCCCTCGCACTCTCTCTCTCTCTCTGGGTTCTCCTCTATCACTCCCTCCTAGGGCCATGCACAGTACCGAGTAGTCGGGTTTCAGATCTAAGCGCACCCGGGGCCAAGGCTGCCGGCATGGGGTTGCAGCTGAGGTGTGCGCAGGTTAGGCAAGACGGGTCAAAGCCAGGCCTGCGTGCACAATGTCACGAGCGAGGCGCATGTGAAGGGCACGCAAAGGGGACCTCACCCTCTGTGTGTCGAGGCAAATAGCCCTATGCAGAAAAATAATTTAAGTCATTGCAGGTGCTCTTTACGTTACGAGGTGGGACTAACTCCCATACTTCCTCTTCACATATAGCTGCAGGGTTCCTTCCTTCAATTGTTGCAGCTCACGAGGTCCAGGCATCCAATTGACCACCTAGGGCAATGCCTGAGGCGATTCCGCACAGCCTGAGACTTCCACCTGGTTGGCGACTGTAGGTCCTGTTCCTGAAAACATAAACACGACCTCGCGGCCCAATTAAACAAGCTCAGGAGTTTCGCCGTAGGGCATGGAGTGCGTTGGTGGTGGTTGTGTGGTGGCCGGACGGAGTCAGGAATGGAGGTGGAAAGGTGGGTTGTTCGGCGGAGGGTTCAGGTGGACGGGAAGGTGAATAGAGATAGGGGTTTTGTGAGGTAGAAGGAGTGGTGTAGCAGCGGATACGCCTCGCCAGAGGAGCGGTTGGAGACGGGGAAGACGAGGATGAACGGAGGCGTTGATGAGAACCTCATCATAAACCCTAACTAGCACATTTTGACCTAATAAAATGAACAAAAGCTCCTACATAACCTAAAGGAAGGCCTAATTCAAGGAATTACTAATCTGAGAGGAAAACATGACACAAGGGGTAAAACTGTACTTTTACCATTGCAGTGCATCAATGAGATTTCTAAGGGTCTATACATAGGTCAAGTGGACCAAATAAGAGAAAAAGTGGGATAGTTTGGTCTGAAAAGGGTTATGGCAAAATCTAGGAATTAAATGGCATTCTGCAACCCTAAAACAAATCCACTTTAATTCACAAAGTTTCAGGAAATATAAAAATCAACTAAACCCTCTAAAATTCATGAAAAAATATTCCCTAGGGTTTAGAACCTTCAATTTGGCCTTTGGAATCTATTTTGACCTAGATTGAGGTCCATACCCAATTTTTTACCTGATTTGGGTTTTTGTGCAAAATGTCCATTCAAAAGTGGTCAAACCTAAAATCCAACTTTACCATTGGATTCCTTAGGTCAAAATTAGGATTATACCAAAATTTGAACCTAAGAGAAAGTCGTCTTGACCCACTTTGCAATTTGGTCCTCAAAATCACTTTCTGACCCTCAACTTTTTGAAACCCTTGCAATTACCCCCTCAACTTCTTCGTCGTTTTCTTCACTTCGATCCCTCTGCCACCCGCAGCAGAAGGCCATGCCTCCGACGACTTTGTGTGGAGGATGGCGCCTCATCTGCATGGGGAGCCGGCCCCAGATTTGAAAGGGGAGCTCTCTGCGGAGCCCCCTACCGCATGGGCTGCTCCCCATGCCGTGAAGCCCACCATACCTCTCATGCGAACGCGCGAGAGGTATGGGTCTCCGGTCTGCCATACCTCCGGTGTGACCTCCCTGCCGCTCCCACGCGCCTCCCGGCCGGCCTTTGCCTATTTAAGGAACAGCAGAGCACGCCTCATCCTTCAAGCTCGATTTGGCCTGAGATCCCCCTCCAATTCGTCTCCTCTCAACTCCGACCGACTGCCAGAGCTTCTAAAGACTCCTCCCCTTTCTCGTCGCTCTGCCACCGTACCAGTGGCAAAGCTACCTCCGCCGCGTCGCACTGTACCAGCGGGCGCCCTCCAACACCTCTTCCTCGTCGCCATCTCCTCCCCCTGGCACCTTCGTCTCCGGCGACGGCAGTACCAGCCGCTCGCCATCTGCCTTCCCCCTTCACTTTGGACTCAATTAGATAAGTTTCCCTTACTCTCCTCTTTATTTCCCCCAAATAATTTGTTCTTTCAACCCCTCGACAGTCGCCAACCACCACCATCATCCACACCTCCGGCAGACCACCGACGAGGTGACCTCGCCATTCCACTCCTCTATCCACCTCGCCAAACCCCTCAGAAGCTCCACCATCACTCCCTGATCATTTCCACCCTCTTCATTGACCATGCCACCCACTGGAAACCCCCCCCCCCCCGAACACACCCACCTGCTTGCACACAGTGTGCCCTAGGCACACACGCATAGGTGTCTTCACACCACGCTGACCCCCGAGCCACCTTCGCCGTGCTCTGGCGAAGCCTGCCGAGCATTCTAACAGGGTCAAAAGGCCGTGCTCATGTTTTCAAGTCTGGAGCCACGTCCGCCATTGATGTCAAGCCTGGAGCAAGCTTGTAAGCAGCTCCGGATCTCACCAGCTCCAGGAAAGACCCCCAGGCAGTGCGGAAGTGAGTCGCTCATGCGTCCAGGCCTTTGATTGGCGTCAAAGGACTCTGCAGCCTCGCCAATTAAGGAGACTTCTGCTGCAGGCGATCGTACAACAAAGGTGGGATGTTTAGTCCCACCTCGGTAGCTGACAAACAGGAGGAGGCGCTTAAATTGAATTTGTGAAATAGGTTTATCGCCTCCTACTGCACGGGGTGAGGTCCCTCGCCCACTCACGGCCTCGTCCGTGACCCCACGCTATACGAACCTGGTCTTGACCTGCCTACCCGTGCACACCTCGCCCACCACCGCACGCCGGTGGGCCTGGTCCCAGGTGCGTATACCTGACTCGATAACCCAGCTGGCTCTAGGAGAGCTATGACCTGAGAGAGAAATAGAGAGAGAGAGAGATGCGGGGAGGGTAGGGGTAGGGACTGCTTAACCGTGTACCTGTGCAGGAAAGAAGAAGAAGGAGGAAGAGGAAGAGAAAGAGGAAGAGGAAGAGGAAGCAGAAGAAGAAGAAGAAGAAGAAGAAGAAGAAAAGAAGAGGCTAAGGACTTAGCTGCACCAAGGAAGAAGGAGCAGGAGCTGAAAAAGAAGGCAGAGGAAGAAGCACAGTGCAGAAGGAAAGGAAGAAAAAGAAGAAGGCAGAAGCAGGAGATGAAGAGGAAGAAAGAGCCAAAGAAGAAGAGAGAAGGAGGAAGCTGCCGCAAAGAGGAAGACCAGGAAAAAAAAGAGAAGAAGAAAAAGCCAAGAAAGAAAAAGAAGTAGCAGCAGCAGCAGCCTAAGAGAAGAAAGGAAGAAGAAGAAGAAGACGTGCACTGTAACAGTTTCCACTTAAGGCATCTAATTCATAGAATCAGACGTCTGAAGACAGAGAGAAGAGCAAAGCAGAGAGGAGAAGAAAAATTCCATTTCCTATCTCTCTAGTTTTTTTGTAAAACAGTACATTATTAAGAATTGTGAGTTTTTTGCTTCTAAAGATCAAATTGCTCCCTCAGTTCAACCTTGGAACATTTTTTAAATTCCACATCAGGCGTTGAGGGTTATTTTTGGATTTTTTGGGTATAAAACTAACATAAGAGAGCTAAGGATCTAATCTAACTACCTATTCTAAGTGGACGAAAGGAGGGAGAATGACGCCTGGTGTATGTCGGCGCCGGGGACGAAGGTACTCTGGTAGGTTAGAACGGCGACGATAACGGAGGCTGGGAAGTGCCCGCTGGTATGGCGCGACGAGGAGGAAGGTGACGAAGAAGAATTCGCCACCGATATTGTGGTCGGATGACGAGGATAGACAGAGGAAGTCGTCAAACATCGAGGAGTGTTTCGGCCGAAAAAGAAGCTAGGAAAGTGGCCGGAGTTGGAAATCTATGGGATACCCAAATCTCTCATGCGTTCGCATGAGAGATTGGGAAGGTTGTTGGGCTTCGGATCTGATGCATTGGAAAGAGGACTCCTCAAGGAATCTCCCTCCCAATTTTGGAAGGGATTGAGCGAGAAATCAAGGAGATCTTCCCATTTGAAGGTCGTTGGAGCTTCAAGACTAGGAGTTGAGGGTGGCAAGGACCTATTTGTGAATAAGATGACAAATATGGGGGGTATTTGTAAGAAATTCAAAAGTTAGGGACATGAGTGTGAGATAAAAGAGTCAGACAGGACCAAATTGCAAACTAGGTCAAAATGTCCACAAATTGGGCCCAAATATTGGTACAAATCTAATTTGGACCCAAGGAATCCAATGGTTAAGTTAGATTTAGGTTTTGACCAAGTTTGACTGGTTAATTTATGCAAAAACCTAAATTATGACAAATATCTGTCTAAGACTCTATTTTGGGTCAAGATGGGTTCTGATGGTCAAATTGAAGGTACCAAACCCTAGAGAATATTTTTATATGAATTTTAGAGGATTTAGGTGAATTTTATCTTGACCAGAACCTTAGTTAATTAAGCAGGTCAGTTTTTAGGGTTTCGGAAGTCATTTAGTTCTCAAAACACGTGAAAACCCTTTTCTGTCTGTACTAACCCACTTGTTAGACTCTTAAGATCATTTAACCCTTAATTAACCCCTGAGAAAACCCATGATTGTTCTGCAATTAAGATATGCTGTTAAAACTGCAGTTTTACCCCTATTTTACAATATTTCCCTTAGAATCGATTTGTAGTGAATTACGTCTCTTTGGCAGTTATGTAGGAGCATTTATTCCTTGATTATGATTAATTAAAGCTAGGTATTACTGATGATGACATTATCATCAGCTATCGTGCCACTTTCCTACTTTGATTGGAGGAGGATATCAAAGGAGTTGAAGTCCTCCATTATTCAAGAGTTGCAAGTAAAATTTTTGAAAATCTTTCTTAAGATTTATATAAAATATAATTGATTTCTATATTATTAAACACAGGATACTTTTGATTGAGGCGATAATCCCAATGCATCTAAGCTATCCTGCAACATTCAAGCAAGATACATTGTGGATGGAAAGAAGAGATCAAGAGTACGGTATGATATTCTTTTAGATTCTAATTTATTTAATTATTTACATATAATCAACAATTTCTATTAAAAATTTATAAAATTATTTCAATTTTTAACAATAGACCGTATGAGGAGGCATCAAGAAATGTGCTTCCTACAATAGGCCTACCATTTGGAGGGAGTGTTGCAAGCATTGGAGAGATCCAGCGATAGAGGTAAGTAAATAGCTTAAAATTTGATTTATAATATTAGTTTATAACGAAGAATTACATAATCTTTTAGTAATAAAATTAATATTTATTACAAGAACAAATCAAGAAGAACAAGGCCAACAGGGCCCGAGCTCCTGCCCAAACCCATGCCTGGGTTGAATGAGTATTGACTCATTAAAGGACAAATATGTAAGTTTCTTAAATCAGTATTTCACACTAAATTAAAGAAATTTATTTATATTAAAAGAACATGAAAATTTTACTTCATTATCAAGCGGAGGTGCACGAGGGTGTTGATAGGGGCTAAATGGGAGTCATTTTTAAAGTCATTTCGTTGTAGCAAAGCCTCCTAAATAGCTCAACCAACAGATAAAATTTATAACTCAAAATCTAAATTGAAGTCCGAGGTCGAACACAGGGAGCAAATATGAAATTCACACGCTAATATTTAATTGCATATAAATGAGCACAATAAATGGAGCACAAAAGAGATATTCAATGAATAATAATCTGTCACATTATTTATTCAATGAAATCCAATGTATCTAGAGATTGCATGGAACAAGAAGAAAAGAGAATCGAAAACAATGGTAATTTAGATCACCACTTAATCCTCTTAATTAAACATGCATGCAATATTTCAATTCAACCTTAACTCAAGTACTTAAATAATGCAACAGTATCTCAAACAAACTCAAATCAAACATCAGAATATTCCACCGGACGACTTAAACATCACCCTGCTACTATGCCTAGGCTTCTTTATTTCTTCCCTCTTTCTTCTTCCACTTTCCTTTCTCTTCTTCCCTTCTTCTCTTCAGCTTCTTCTCGAGCCTTCTCCTTCTTCTTCTTCTTCTCTCTCTTTGCTTCTTCTTTAGAGCTTTCCCTCCTTCACAGAACAAGGGGTCCAACTCCCCTCAGCAACTAAGTATCGCATAGGGCCCTCGTCTCTTCAGCATAAGGCAGAGAGTTACGCAGCAAAACCCTCCCCCGCTCTCTCACAATTTCCTTGTTCCTTCTCTCTCAAACCCAGCACATAGTCGAGTAATCGAGGATCCAGGTTACGCAGTATCTTGTCCAGGCCTGCGTGTGTGGTGTCGCAGGCGAGGAGTGAGGCATAGGTGGGTAGTGGGTGTGCAGGTAATGGGGACTCGACCCCCGTTGTTGAAGCTACGGGTTACTACTCTATCATATTTGGTTTTGAAAAATCTGTCGTCGTAGTTTGAAAGCGAAGAACTCATGTTCAACAAATAAAATTTGTACCGAAATAGAAATCCGGGGTCGAACTCAGGAAGGCTACGTCGATCTATATTCGCAATTATATATTTTTTTAGAGTTTTTGTTAAAAAGCGAAGCAACGTAATTACAATGAAGCAATATTAACAATCAGAATAAATGAGAGAGAGAGAGAAAACATGCACTTAATATTTCCAAATGTTTATACAATAAAATCAAAGAAAAATTACACTAGAAAGAGGAAAATCTATTACACTAGAAAGTAGGAAAATTCTACTCTAGAAAGCTGAAAAGAGGAATGGGAGAGAGAAGTTATCCTCCTCGACGATCGCTTGGAGGATAAGCCGGACGAGACGCCGTCTGGAAGACGGAGGACGGAGCGAGAAGAAGGAAGTCGAGGCAAGAGGAACGAGGACGGAGCAGCATGTCGTCGTTGTCGTGGGATTCGCTTTCGAAATGGGGGCGAAATTTTGACTTTATCTCTTGAGAAGCATCCTGGGTGTGGGACAAGCTTCTCTTGAGCTTTGGAGAGGGAGAGAAGAGAAGGAAGGGACGAAAATTTCGTATGGAGGGGGTCTCCTTTTATAGTTGCAAGGAGTGAGGGCAATTTGGTCTTTTTAATTTAAAAACATTAACTCAGGACCTCTAGTGACGGATAAATCCGTCGCTACAGGTTCGAACGTGGCCTTCGTGGGCGGTGCTCGCGCGCCCGCTCGCCTCCCCCACGTGAAACCCTCATTCATGTTCTTGAAATCTCAACCGTTCGATCGTGAGATCGAACGGCTAAGATGCATCCTCGCCACACCTCAACCGTTCGCTCGCCCGCGTCTGATCTCGCATTACCCGCGGGAGTCTGATGGAGCGTGAGCGCTATCGAGCACGCGCAGCCGCTCAATCGCGATCGAGCACTCAAACGCACCCCCTCGCCGTGCCTCAGCTGCCGCTCCTCAAGGCTCGAACGCACGCCTCGCCTTCTTGCAAGTGCTCTCAACCAACGCGCTATCAGTGCGTTTGTGTCGCGCTTAAGGATTGTGCGTGCACGCCCCACAGCCGTTGGATGAGCATCCAACGGCTGAGAAGCGACGATCAGATTGAAGAAGAGAAGGTGCGGCGGGTGCAGCGGCCGGTTGGGCGGCTAAGATGGCACCACGTGGAGCCATCTTGGCCGTCCGTCTTCTGGATAATGTAGATGGTGCCACGGTTGTCGGATTGAGTCATTTTTCGCACCATTAAGCTACGATCATCGATTCGAATCCATCCATGCAGTCAGATTTGTCGTCTGAAATGTGGATTCACACCATTTTGGCCTTTGATCTTCTAGGGTCCCTCGGTCTCTATCTAATGCTACAGATGTCTGATTAGGGCGATCTTGGAGTCATTGAACTCCAATCGTTGCCCTGATCAAATCTGTATGGTTGGATCTTCGATCTGAGGCCCCTATAAAAGGTTGCCCTGTCCTTGAACATAAAAGGAGATAATTAACCTCTATTTTATTCAAACTAATCTAAATGCAAGATGATGCATGCTATGCAATATTTATAGTAAGTAATGCAATTCTATGCTTAAGAACATGCATAAATAGACATCTTATGTAATATAAACATGTTTACATCACCCGTGTTCTTGGGTAATAAGGCCTTAACACAAAATCCTCTTATGTGTGCGCACAAGCTTAGCAACCCATGATGTGGGACTATAGGTCCCCTCTTCTCTTCGCGTTCAAGCAGCAGTAGCACCTTCTTCAATTGGAGCGTCAAAGACTTCGGGTCTTCAATTAGAGGCCTTAGGCAAACACCTAGAGGAGTGCACAAGGTCTGGAGGTTCAATCAGGTGCTAAGCTTCGTCGAAGGACTGCAATTGGAGCCAGAGATGGTGGCAGCGACGGCGATGGACAACGGAACCTAAAATTCACAAGAACAGCCTCACGACCACATTAAATTATTTCAGGAGCTTTGCTTGGGCTTAGTGAAGTTGGTGGTGGGTGTTTCATGGAGGTTGAGGGTGTGTGGTGGTTTTCGGAGGTCGGCGGAGACCGTGCGAAGGTGGGTTGGTCGACAGGGCTTTTGGGTGGACAAAATGGTGAATAAGGATGGGGGTTTGGTTCAGGTGGATGAGGCGAAGGTGTAGGAAGTGTTGGCGAGGTGTGTGGTGCGGTGGAGTGGCAGGAAAGCCTCGTCAAAGAAGCGGTCGAAGATGGAGATGATGATGGTGAACGGCAGTGTTGAGGGTCGAAACAAAGTTTAAAAGAAATAAATAGGAAGTAGGGGAGGAGAGGAACTTAATTAACCTAGTCTAAACAAACGAAAGGGGAGGATTCGCGTCGGTTTTGTCAGGTGATGATAACGTCATCATCAGGCATATCTAGCTTTATTTAGTCATATTCCATCATTAAATGCTTCTACATAACATCCAGAAGACAATAATTCATTGCACATTCTTTCTAAGAGAATAACAAGAAATCAGGGTCAAAACTGTAATTTTGCCATCCTATCATGAATGCAGAATAACCGCAGAGCTTCTCAAGGGTTAATTAAAATTCAAATGGTCATAAATGTCTAAAAAGTGGGTTCATGCAGACAGGAACGAGTTTTCACGCATTTCAAGAATTAATGAACATCTGAAACCCTAAAAATACACCCTCTTAATTAACTGAGGTTCTGGTCAACATAAAATTCATCTAAACCCTCTAAAAATCATATAAAAATATTATCCAGGGTTTGGCATCTTTGAATTGGCCATCAGAACCCATTTTGACCTACAACAGTCTCAGACGAAAAGTTACCCTAATTTGGGTAACTACACAATTTACCCAGAAAAATGTGATCAAAACCTAAATCCAACTTCACCATTGGATTCCTTAGGTCCAAATTAAGTTTGTATCAAAATTTGGGCCCAATTAGAGATTTTCTTGACTTAGTTTGCATTTTGGTCCAGTCTGACTCATTTTCTCTCACACAAACCCTCAGCTTTTGAAATTCCTTGCAAATACCCCCTATCTTTGTCATCTTCTTCTCAAAAAGGTCCCCACACCTCCTTGTCCTATTCCTACAACTCCAACGATCTTCAATCAAAGTTTTCTCCTTGATTTCACGCTTAATCTCTTCAAAATTTGGAAGGAAGATTCTTAAGAGATTTCTCTACAAATTGAACCTATTCGTAGGCTCCAATTCTTTCCCAATCTCTCATGCGAACGCATGAGAGATGTGGGTGTCCTACTCCAGCAAGCTTACCAAGCTTGAATGCTTGGTCTCCAAGCTTTAAACCCCTCCCCATGGCCTATAAAAGGATCAGAGGCAAGAACCCTAGCTCCTTAGCAAATTTTGGTTAGAGAAAAACCCTCTTCCTCCTTCTCCAACCATCTCCGCACTTTGCTCCGACAACGTCCTCCGTTCTCCTCGTCCAGCCGTCCAATAGCCAAATTAAACGGCATATCTTCCTCCCCTCATCGTCGTGCACCTCTCCAGACAAAGAGAGGTGTTTCTTTCCCTCATTCGTCATCGCCGCCTCCCCATCCCTTTCATCTTCTCCGTCGCCAGCGTGCCAAAACCGGCGCGGATTCCTCCCTTCATCCAATTAGAATAGGTTAGCTAGGTCTCCTTAGTTTCCTAGGTTAAATCCCATATCCAAAAACCCAAAAACATCCCTCAAGGCTTACGCAAGCCACCTTCGTCCTTCACTCTGGCCGAGCTCCAGCGAGGCCAAGAGCTCACTACACGCCACCATTCGCCTCAAGACAACTCCCATTCGCTTCGCTAGCTCACGGCCACCAAAACCCTTCTACTAATTTCGTGTTCCACCCATCCTAAACCTCCACCGAACACCTCCTGCTCAATCCATCATCTCCGACGTCGTCCAGCCGCTAAACACCACGAAACACTTCGCCATCACCTCCATTACTTTCCTCGCCCCACGGCGATGCTCCTGAACTATTTTAATTGGGCCGAGAGCCCATATGTGTGTTTTTAGGTCTTCGTCGCCCTCCACCATTGCCTTCGTCATCTCCGACGCCATCATGCTCCCTCCAGCCATCACCACTGCTACTTCCACTCGCAATCGACGCAGACACATCCTAAGAGCAAAGCTGCATCTTCAATTGAGCATAGCACAGATCTGAGCAGCTCGCAATCAAGTGCTTCACTTGCTGCGGCTTCGCAAAGAGAAGGCACTACGTTTAGTGCCACATCGTGTATGGACGAGGGGCTCAACATGCATAAATTGAATTCTTGCATATGGTTGTTTGCCTTGAGACCACGAGGGTGAGGTCCCCACTACACCCGCTCACCCGACCTGGTTACCTATCCTAAGCACTCCTCAGCTATGATCATGCCTGCAACCTTGGACCCAGGTGCGCACTTGACCCGTATACCCTGTTACCTGGTTTCAGTGAAAGAGAAGAGGAGGAAGAGAGAGAGAGAGAGAGAGAGAGAGCAGGGGAGGATGGGTTTTGCTCCTCTATGCATTGGCTGAACACTTAGCTATGAGGAAGGAAGGAAGGAAACCTAAGGAAGAAAGAAGAAAAGGAAAAGCAGAAGAAGAAGAAGAAGAAGAAGAGAAAGAGAAGGAAGAGAAGTCAGAGAAGAAACTAAGGCATAAGAGAGAACCAAAGGCAAAAAGGAAAAGAAGAGCTGTGCTTCTGAAGAGAAACTCAAGGAAGAAGAAGAAGAATAGCAGAAGAAGAAGAAGAAGAAACACCGTAGAAATGACATGTTTGATTCAATAATTTCTATATATTGTGTTAGGCTAATAATTGGTGATCTAAATCACCATTATTTTATATAGAGTTCTTTTTATTTCTTGACATACTCATGCTATACATTGAATATTCATTTTTGAGTAATTAAATTATGCTCATTTATATTATTTATCGAGATTAGTGTGTGAATTCCATATTTGCTCCCTGTATTAGACCTCGGACTTCAATTTGAGTAATAAATTGTATTTGTTGACGAGAGATTTTGGTCTGTACTACAACGTATCGATCTTAAACACTGATTTCGTGCGTTAAACATCAGGCCAGTGACGGAGAAGACGAAGTCTCCGGTGGTGAAGAAGGGCGAGGAAGACGAGGAAGGAGGCATTCGTCGGTGTTGCGAGACGCGGAAGAACGAGACGAAGAGGAATCCGTCAACTATTGTCCATGACAGCGAACGAGGAAGGTGAACGGGGGAGCTCGCCGGAGTTGGTAGAGATGGAGGTCGGGGAGAAGGGAAGAAGGGGATTCCGGTCTCTAAACCAAGTTAAGGAAGTCGGCCATGCGCCCTGGGTCCTTTCATAGGGTTCAGAAGGGCTTTGAGAAGTAGGAAACCCTAGGTTTAAATTAATTCACATTAGGATTTGGGCGCGAATCAAATCCCAATACGTGGCTTAGATTGAAGGGGATTCTCTCAGGAGTTCTCCTTCCAATTTTGGAAGGGATTGGGTGAGAAGTCAGGGAGAAATCCTTGATTGAAACTCGTTAGTGAAGAAGGTTCCTCCGCGATAATGGCAGAGGGACCTATTTGCAAAGACAGTGACAAAGCTAGGGGTTTATTTGCAAAAAAATTGAAAGTTAGGGGTATGTGTGTGAGAGAAAAGAGTCAGATTGTACTAAAATACAAACTAGGTCAAGATGATATCTAATTGAGCCTAAATTTTGGTACAAATCTAATTTGTACCCAAGAAATCTGATAGCGAAGTTGGATTTTGATTTTGACCAACTTTGACTGGGTAATTTACGTAGAACCCAAATTAAGGCAACTTCTTATCTGAGACTCTGTTTTAGGTCAAAATGGGTTCAAATGGTCAAATCAAAGGTACCAAACCTTATAGAATATTTTTTATTACTTTTAGAAGGTTTAGGTGAATTTTATTCTGACCAAAACCTCAGTTACTTAAGCAAGTCTGAAATTAGGGTTTCGGGTGTCCATTAATTCTTGAAATACGCAAAAACTCGTTTCTGTCTGCATGAAACCTCTTATTAGACATTAATGACCATTTGACCTTTAATTAACCCCTGGAAAACCTCGTGAATGTTCTGCATTTAGGATATGATGTTAAAACTGCAGATTTACCCCTGATTTAATGCATGTCTCTCAGAAAGGATAATCAGTGAATTATGACTCTCCGGCAGTTGTGTATGAGCATTTATCTTTTGATCTTTACTAATTAAAGTTAGTTGTGGCAAACGATGACGTTATCATCAAAGGGTATTCAATCAGATCGAGTGGGAGTCTATGAGTAGACTCATAGTAAAGAAACATTCGACGGCCCACATGCATGAATACATCCGACATACCAGAAGACACATATAAGTAATTAAAAGTTACTTACATTAATTTCAAATTATATAAAACTTAAATACAAATATATATATATATATTTACAGAGTCATAGGAAAGATTTGATCCATCCTCCTGAGGTCGTGGAGAACTCTAGAACTGTTCTGCGGACTCCTGTGACACCATAGGGGGCCTTCAGGATCGCGATGCCTCCAAAGCATGGAGGCTTCATCCGTAGCGGTGGGTGAAGTGCGACAATCTCCTCCTGGTATGGTAGGAAAGGATCCTCCTCGTCCTCCCACGTTGACAGTCTACGCACAGAGGTTGAGACTTTACAGCATCGAGATGTGGAGCGAGCGAAAAGGTTGGACGAGATCACCTCACAGCAGCAGGCCAGCACTCGTAGGATGTAGCGGCAAGAGAAATTGTTGGAGCGACACAACAAGCAATGGGAGGAGGTCTTGTCCTATCTTCAAGGTGGTGGTGGACCTGATCATTCATCGTTCCACATTTCGAGGCGTGGCGACGACAATGATGGTGGTGGTTCTGAGGCTGGTGGCGTGGGTGTCCCAGCATAATGTCTATGTTTTGATATTCTTTTCCATTTTGTTGCTGTAATATTTGAACTTCATATATATATATATATATATATATATATATATATATATATATATATTAGTTCAATTATATAATTTCTTCTGATTGGTTATTTTCAACAACTCGTGGTCTATTTGAAACTTCTATTATTTGTTGTATGTAACTAATTCTAGTACTAAAGAAATGAATTGCTTTTAAAAAAAATTGGAAAACTATTAGCGACAGTTATTAAGTAAATCATTATAAATTATAATTGGTGACCATGGTAAAATCGTCACCATATGATCCCATCAATTTTAGCGCGAGGTATTGCATTGCTTTTGACAACCGTTATACTCAATTGGCCATAATTTTTATAACTATCGCCATTATAAATAGAGGGTGATTTTATAAAAATGTCCCCACAAGTGCGTAATTTTTTGACATGTAAATTGAGTTCCCGCCAACAAAATTAGCAATGATCTAATAAAAAATCATTTGTAATTTAATGTTGTGATAGTTGTAAAACTGTCCCTAAAAGTTACTTCCCAACTTGCCCCTGTACGCTGAGAAGGCGACAATAAGGGAATTTAACCATCGCTAAGGGCCTGCTTGTTTCACAATAGTTAGAGAGGGATTGGAATAGGAAAGTCCTACTTGATTCCTTTCCCATGTTTGGGTCCTGAATGTGACATAGGAATGAGATTACTAAGTATCATTCCATTCCGATGATGGAAGGCTTTCCCAATCATAGCACCCCTCAAGTATTCCTCAATCCATTCCTATTTCGTAACCATTCATATCCCTCTTCCCCAATACCTTGTGCCATGTCATGTTATTGACAACAACCTCTGTTCACCCAGCACTACTGAGAACAACCTCAAATTGTAATGTTGCATAGCTAAGAATAGTTTAGTCCTAACACATCCCATGTTGATAACAAAAACAAAGCCCATCATACTCTTGCATCTGTACTTCAATAGTAAACATTGATTTTTTTTTTTCCCCTCGACATGTAAGAATCGTTGTTAATAAGAGAAATAACAATGACAATGGTCAAATATATGTACATATTCAATAAAAGATTTTTAGGTATATATGAATGTAAGGATAGGGATATGATTGTCAATAAAATATTAGTTTAAATTTAAGAAACTTTATGTAAATTACTATATAATTATGTTAATGTATTGGATTAAATTGTAAATAATTCATATTTTTTTCTTAAAATTAAAAATTATCATAATTTTTGAAAATTGTTGGATTAAATATGCAAAAATATTTTGATTTCATTCATATCAATATATAATTTATCAAACAATTAAAAGAAATTATATCTATCTTTAACGATATCATCCCTATCATAACCTAAACAAAGAGATGAAATTAATCATTCATTTTCATTCCTTACCTCATTTTATTCTATACTTAATTTCATTCTATCTCCATTTCATTACTGCAAAACAAATACACTTTAAAGAAAATCAACGATGCGATCTACAGTGACGATAAGTGGTGTCAGTTTTATAGGATTTGGAGATTGCAAAGCGCAACTCCTGCTGTAGTGTCTTTAAGAAAAAATAAAAATAACCAAGGGGTTGGAGAAGAAACATGTGTGCTATGGTAAATCAAAAGGAATCATCGCTTGTATTTACGCAAAGTTCGAGAAGTTTGTGGATGGGAACGTGAATGTCCCTCCTTTATTTGGATAATAGTGCTCTGATCGGACATATGTAACTTTAGATAGTTAGATGTTATAGGATCGTATCTCACGACAACCATGTACTTACCCTTCTCAATCTCCTTAGGAAAACAAAAGAAAAGGAAAAGGAAAAATAAAAAAGAAGTATTTTACTATTTCTACTCCCCACTTGTAAATCCGTTTGCACCAGTATGAAACCTTATAAAGATGTTGACTTCCTTGAAAGTCACATTCTTTTCGTTAGCAGGTACATTTCGATGTCGAAATAGGGGTACTTGTGCTTGTGCTTGAGGTGATTTATCTTCCTTTCCAACTCTGTCCCTAACCCCGAAACGAAAAGAGCATAATCTCATCTTCTCCGTTGGAATCTGATCGAGGCCCCTCAAGCCTCCGGATCTCCCTCCCTCCCCCTTCCAATTGCTCCTCTTCATTGGTAGAGCCTCCAACTTAACATGCATGGTGATTGGTCGCTCATAGTGTTCGCTGTGTCTGTGCCGTTGTGGCATGATCGAGGGAGCTTGCGGCCAGGTGCGATGCTCGTCAAGCGGTCGTTGTAAGGTCAACGAGAGGTGGTCGACATGCTGTGTTGTGCGACAGTGCAGTCTCGGCCACGGCGTGTCGTCTTCGTCGGCAGTGTGCAGCGTCGTACCGGGGTCGTCCAATGCGGTGGGGCACCGTTCGTTGATGGCGGAGTTTGGCCTCGCTGCTCGACATGTAGCACTCTTTGACCTCGATCCTCGAAGTTCTTCCTCGAGGCCATGCAACGAACGGCGGCAACTGGATGTGCGGCTGGCATCTTTTCGACCACGGCATGCGGTGTTGTGTGGTCGACGGCATGCTGCGGCTCCCTGACGACGTGGATGTGCGGATGGTGAGTGTGGCTACGAGTCTGGTTGTTGATCGACGGTTGTTTTGGCGGTCTCTATTGGTATGGTTGTGTTTGGTCCTGTTCTTTTTGTTTTTAAGTTTAGGTTTGTTTTGCTGAAAATCACGTGTAACCCCATGTTTTTTACAACCAAGTTTACTGACATTTGTTAGTGGTCGTTTTCGACCTTCAAGTCGATGTAATTCGACCTCTCGTTAAGTACATTCTTTGAGTTTATCTCGTTGGTACTTACCATACCTACAAGTATGCGATCACCCTCCTTCGGAAGGTTATCCTACTCCCGTTCGGAGACACTTCATTTTCTTTATCATTTATTTCTTATCTATTTGATTTTCAATATTTTAGCTTCCCTCCATTTTTATAAAAAATAACCTTTCTTTCTTGAGAGCGTCTAGGATTTACTTTTCTCCCTTTCCTTCTTAATACATAGTTTGTAGCGGATACTTTTTTTTTTATCAATGAAATATACTTTAAAAAAAAATTGTGCTTGAGGTGATTTTTCCTTTGTCATATCTTGAGAATAATTCGCAGTAGTTAAGAAAAGGGAATGAAACGGTGTTCCTCGTCCTCCGTAGCGTTGGCCCACCGAAGTTTATTTGAAGGTGGCGCTATTCCTGACAGTGACAATTTTTTTTAATGTAAAAAGATACTATTTAGTCAAGATCAAATTGATTAGAAAATGATACAAGAATCTAAAATTTTGTAAAAGAAAAAGTCAACGGTAATAAATTATAGACCTCTCATCTCTTTAATATATCTCAAAATATCTGAAATAATAATAAGAGAGGATATTATCACTAAATAGTCAGTCATTTCATTCAAATTGTCGCAAAGAGGATTTAAAAGAAAAGTTACATGTTCAACCCTTTTCTCTTAACCTCCTGCCAAGTAAAAAGAGGGAAAATAGATCAACGTAGAAGGGTCATGAGTGAAGTTCAAATCTTTCTTCAAATAATGCGGGAGTAAGAATAAGAGAAAAATAGATGGGGGAATTGATTCTGATTCCCCTCATAAATCAGATAGAAAGGATTCACCTCCAAACCCAAACCTCTTAGACGATCTTTAGTGAGAACTCTTCCCTTTGCTGCAAGAACGACAATCATATGGTAAATTTGGATTGTGGACTTTCTTCGAAGATATTTCTTATGTCACAAGAGTATTTATTTCGAGATCTCTGCCTCATTGCAAGAACAATTTTGAATATTTTGTACCTATTGTAAATATTCAAATTTTTAAACAAGATAGAAAAGAAAATACTACTTTTCATTGTCATCTCATAAACTATGTTTTAGGGTGCACATGAATTGAATTTTAAAAAATTCATTTCAATTTGATTGAGCTAGATTAACTTAGATTAAATTTTTTACCATTACGAATTGAACTAGATTAGAAGATTTTCAATATCTTTTAATTGAATCCGATTTGGGTTGAGACTTTAGCAATACAACCTAATATGTAATACATAAAATCTATAACATGCGTGCGTGTGTGTGTGTGGGTGCGCGCCCGCGTGTGTTAAAAAAAATCTCCCCACTCTCAGCAAATATCCCCCAACTGTCCCACAGATTCCCTATTCCCAAATAAGCCTTCCCGATCGTTTTTATTTAATTGTTTTTTTTAGTCAAGTAACCTGTCCACTTTGACGTTAGTTTCTTTATTTTATTATAAACTCCATGCAGCAATTTGCATCTTTATTTTGTCAGTTTCTTTGAGAATGACTCCAATCTCAACTACCCACCGCAAATAAGGACTAAAGTCATATGATATTATCTTATGTTGCTAAGTTATGTAGAGCTTTAGCCTGTTTCGAGCACTATAATTTCTTTAACTAAGAAATAATAAGATCGAGAAAAGAAATGCCAGGAATGCACACCAGAGGTAATTAGGCCAAATTTTTTAATGACAACTACACTTAACGTTCAAGCATGAGCTTCTTACAACCACCACTATTGATCGATGGAAAGCATGGATAAAAAAATGATGTACCTCCTCCAAAATCAAGATTCAAAAAATACTCATTTCATTTTTCTTCAAAGAAAAGAGGAAGAAATGGTAATCTTATACCTACTCATCATTGATCACTGGCCAAAAGGCCCAACAACAAAGTTGCGTGACTTACCATAACCTACAAAGAAGAAAGGCTAAACAATTATCAAAGTTGAGTGCAAATATTGCTCCAACATCAAATAGAAGCTCTGAACTTCAAGGTTGAGGAGATAAGAAAGATATCTCATTCCATTGCATGCGTTAGTTATAGATGATCATCAATGCCATTGTAAGGTCCATGAAAGTATTAGATAACTTATTGTACCTTTCAATGAGACATGAATGTGACTAAAGGGGGTGGAGGTGAAATTGTTGCTGGTAGGGAGGGCACTAGTACCTATAGAGCTTATACCATTTGAGTGACTTAGGCCCATGCTAGAATTGATGAAGAGCTTTTAGGGTGAAAGAATGTCCATAAAGAAAAGGTTTTAAGGGAGGAAATCTACATTAATAAATTAATCAGAATGTTATTCTATAATTCTCTAATTTATCAATTAGCCCCATACCTAAGTAAAATCACTAAATGTTCATCACATGACCCAAATAAAGTGTGATAGCTATCAAATTATTAAGGCAATAGCTAACTATCAGGACATATATCCCAAATGTCCTACATATATGAAGATACATTCAAGCATTTTAAGGTGTTAGATTCTATCATAGTATTGTCCCTTCTAGAATTAGTAAGTGTAAATAACCATTATGTTTTGATGGAAGATATACTAGAAAACTTATCCAACTTCATTTAATACATTTATTCTTATTTCAATCTATTTATTCAAATGATCACTAGTGGAATTGGACCTCTAAAACTATGATGACAGAGTTTGAACTCCACTCCAACTATTGAAGCTGTGAATCCTATCTTGAGAAAACATCTACATCTTATATTGAGTCATGAAAATTAGCTTTCCAACATATTGGTCTTACGCTCTACAAAACCTCAATTATTGGGTTGCCAAATCCATATGCCAAATACAAACATAGACTCTTATCTTAATAATAAGAACATGTGCCTCTTTTTATAAGGACAATGTTTAAAAGATGACTTTCGCAATTTCAATTCCGTCGATCAACTCTTTGATCATGCTCACATGATAATTTCAAATTCTCCATTCCCCATGGAGTTCCTTCTATTAGGAATTCAGTTAAGTGTCAATCTCTTTCAAGACTAGGCATTATGATCATGTCAACAAGTTAATGAAAGTGATGATGTACAAATTTGAAGCTTGTATTCACTATCAAAAACCATTCTAGATAGTTGGTCTACTATCTTCACTTATCTAATCTCGTTTTTGTACAAGTAGCACTAAAAAGCACAAGTGAGATCAAAACAACACATATGTATTCAATATTTATTTATTTAGATGAACAAAGAGGCCCCATCTAATTCATGTACTCATTATATAATTAGATGGTTTGCCAATGACACAAAACTCCAACACCAACTCCTTAAATCAATCATCTATGGCCTATTGCACTATTGGATGGGAGGTGCGTTGATCTTGAAGAGGGGCTAGGCTTGAGAGATCTAAAGGACCTTCATGATGCATTCATCACTGAGTGGGTTTGACATTTGCTTGTCCATTCGTGGTTGAATTAGATGCATCATCGTTACTTGGAGGTTGCATGTTTTTGCCTAAGGACTCCAAATTGTGGCACTCCTTACTCAACCACCATGAGTTGGCTTAGAGGAGAATATTCTCTTGAGTGTGAGATGATTGGAACATGCTCCAAGTTGGCGGCAAAACTTCCTCTTTCTTCTATTTGGAACCTAGTGAGATAGAGGTCTGAATGTATCCCATGGTGGCATGTTGTTTAGTCGAAGCATGGAACCTTGAAGTTGTCTTGATGCTTGTATTAGGCAACCCTCAACAAACTTCCCAAGTTGGATCATCTTACTAGATGAAGGGAGTTTACGTCAACACCCTTTGTCTACTTTATAGCTATGTGGATTGTCTACTTTGTAGCCATGTGGATGGAACTAAAGATCACCTTTTCTTTGAAACACGATTTCTCAAGTTATATTTTGGAAAGGTGCCATTAAAAGCTTAGGTCCCACTTAGTAGTAACTTCACCTTGATGGTTAGCTCTACTCTAAAGAAGCTACTCTTTGGGATTCTCATAAGACAAGTCATCGTAGCTTGTGTTTGATTAGGTTTGACACACTCAAAATTGAATCACAGGTACTAGTGATGTGCCATGCAAAATCAAGCGTTTCGAGCATTTGGAGATTGATGTGCGCACCTTGTTTAAGCTTCTAGAAGCTAATACTTCCTTAGCAGAAGGGACATCCTATTCAATCGAAGTTGATACTTTGTTTTAACCATTATTTTGCTTTGGTGTAATAATGCCTATAGTGATAGCATCGTGATAACTCTTAAAGCATTACAAGTCTTATTTATTGTTGAAAAAAAAAAGGATATCTATGGCAACATTGAAAAATTATATAGGAAATATTTTTCCATTTGATATCAGGTGGAGTATATTTACAAATACTTTACACTTATTATTGTCACATACATAGGGATGTAAACGAGTTGAGTTCAGATTAGGTTTAACTAAACTTATATCTATATCTATTTATAAAATTCATATCCATATCCTATTCATTTACTCATCGGATACAAAAATTCAAATCCACACTCATATTTATCTACTCATCAGATACTTATTTATAAATTTATCTTACAATCAAATCATACTCAAATTAGAACAAAAAAATGAAAAAATCTACGGTACAATTCATCAATTATTTATTTTTAACAAACATGAAACATAGGGGCTCGAGCTAGTTCAATTTTATTCATTTCTGTTTAAATTATTATAAAAAGAGTCTTTCAAAAGGAATATATCAAAAACAAAAAATAAAAAATATAAAGAAAGATAAAATTCAACTACAATTCAAATAAAATATCCTCATCCCTAAAACAAATATTTAATAGAAGCTTCAAAAGTACTCTCAACCTTCAAAATCATAGAAAGAATCATAAGGGAGATTAAAGTTAAGGAAAATGAGGGACTTAGGGAGAAATTTATATATCTCAGGTAAATAAAGATTTTATCTAGATACCCAAGTTGGATAATCGATTATAGATCGATACCCATATCTAAATTCAATCAAATCCGAGTTAGATTTTACCTACTTTTTTTTAAAATCAAATTAAATCAAATTTATATTAAATTTACCAAAACTTAGGTCGCTCCTCAATTATTCCCGTGAGCACTGTTGCTCGTCACGTTTCCCAATCTTTCCTTTCCCCTCTCCCCGCAGAAATCGTGCTAAATCAGCTGACCGTTAATTCTCTCTCTCTCTCTCTCGTAAAAAAAAAATACTAGTAATTATATATACATATATATAACAAAACCCACGAACCGGCGATGGAGGCGGCGGGGGAGTAATAGGACGCGCGAATCCGCCAATGGATCGCGAGGTTGGAGCCTTCGCTGACGACCGGGTGAGCCCTCTGTCCTCGTAGGCTGCGGTATACCTTTGCTAGCTCCTCGAATTCGCGTCGTTTCCGGCGTCCGATCGTCCAATAGGACCTCGCTTCGTGTTCTCGAACTCTCCCCACGTCTCCCGATCGAAATGGATCCTTTTGCTGGAGGAATCGTTCGAATCCGGTGGATTGGAGGTGGTGGGTGTGTTGTGGATGAGGTCGTTGGGATTTTGCGGGGGCGTTGTAGGGACGGATGAGGTGGATTCCTAGGGTTTTTTGCTTTTTTTTTTTTTATTGTTTTTGGAGCTTTCCGGAAGTCAGCTTTTTCTTCAATATGTTTGATTCGTCTTAGAAAGAGATGCTCTTTCGGAGTTACGGATTCATGTTTAGATTTGGTTGTGAGGAGAGGATGAAGCAGCGGAATCCATTGCCGGAGGAATCTGCTGGTTGCATTTTGTGAAGGAAATGGAGGGTTTGAGTATATCTCGCGTATCTGGTCTTTGGTGCTGTGTCCGGAATTCTGCATAAGATGGATTTATCTCGAAAAATTATTTATGAGATGCTTAGATGGATGAGCAAGGAGCATGTGCTTCACTGGAAGAAGCCTTTCCGTCATGGTCAAAGTCTTTGTTGGGCTAGAGGAGTTTGTTTTTTATCGATGTGTATTAATTCAAGATTGAAGCTTAGTATAGAATTTGTGAGAAGTGCGATGTTAATCTTTTGTTGATTTGGTGTTCTCTCAATGAAGCGCAGAAGATGATTTTGAAGTCTTCCTTGAATGTCTGTGTGGCTGTTTAACCACCATCCATATCAAGTGGGACTCTTTTGTTTTAGATGGGAGCGAAGATGCCAACTGGCCACTATTCTATCCGTAGGTTATTCTGCGTGTGAATACTCATCGACTCTGTGGGCATTTCTTTTTGTTTGTATTCATTTATTGACTTTCAATTATCTGAAATAGACATTGGGAATTGAAAGAATTTAGGAAACAATTCAAGGTGTGCTGATGATGGCATTTGGTTGTTGTTTGCCCGCTTGACCGACTTTTTGAAATGATGGATTTAGAGGGTGGCTTCTGAAAGTCCAGTTAGTGAACCGTAACTTATGATATATTTTCACTTTTCAGGTTCATTGGAGATCATACTGGAAGGGTGTGCTCCTTTTAGCATACCAGAGTTTTGGCGTTGTATACGGCGATTTAAGTATCTCCCCTCTTTATGTCTATAGAAGTGCTTTCTCTGACAGCTTAAGGAACTACCGCAATGATGAAGATGCAATGTTTGGTGTTCTCTCGTTGACATTTTGGACATTCACATTGATACCATTAGCTAAATATGTTTTCATTGTTTTGAGTGCTGATGATAATGGGGAAGGTTAGTGTGTAATTATTTAAGTGTAATTTCACTTATATGTTGGTGTGTATTATGACAAATTTATTCCTCTAAAAATATCTAGGTGGGACATTTGCACTCTACTCTCTACTCTGTAGACATGCAAAGTTCAGTTTGCTTCCTAATCAACAAGCAGCTGATGAGGAGTTATCAACCTATTATAGACCTGGTTATGCACCTCGTAATGCAGTTATGTCCCCATTGAAAAGTTTTCTTGAGAAGCATAAAAAGCTGAGGACTGCTTTGCTTCTTTTTGTTTTATTTGGTGCATGCATGGTGATTGGTGATGGGATCCTCACACCTGCAATTTCTGGTAAATGATATTTTTTTTTCTTTTCTTTCTGAGAAAATATGTTTTTTCCCCTGAAAGTAAAGAGGATGATCATGTAAGAGGCTGACAAAATAATACAAGCAACTACTCCACAAACTTGGTCACTCATTATTTCCAGCAATTTTCATAACCACCAAATAGTTCCATATGGATGGGCTATACTAAACAATTTATCTTAAGATATATTTTTCCTAATTCAAGTGCTATCCAGAGTCACTCTGAAGCAGCCCTTTTAATTTGTTGCAGTTTTGGCATCCGTTTCTGGCCTGCAGGTCCATACAGTAGAGCTACATAATAGTAAGTTGTCTCTTCTTCTTGAGAAATATGGTATAAATCTTATGCTTTCGTCATATGGTACTTATATGCTTTCTTAGGATGGCTTTATATATAAAGTAGGCTCTCGAGTGTGGTGTGAGTTCATGGATTCAGGCAAGAATTAAAGGTTGAAGATCTGCCCAATAAGTTGGTTTAAAAGCTGAGAAAGGTTGACTTTTTAAAACCTGCTCCACCTTCTTAGTTTTTAAGAGAAAAATGTATCTAAAAATTGCAACATGAGAAAAAAATCAGAACAGAACAAAAAAGTCATATGTCGAGCAAAAGCGTATTTTCAATAAAAGACCACATCTATTCCATTCTTGACTTTTTTTTTTTAGAAGGTAAATGTGGTAAGCATGAGATTTGATCCCATGACCTCTTAAATGCCAATAAGGGGCTTTACCACTGAGTTAACCCCTTGGTGGCTCCTTTCTTAGCATGTTGATATGTGTATCACACCTTTCGTGCACTTTACAACATAATCACTCATATCAAATTCTTATAAATTGGACATGAGCCTTAGTCCACATGTTTCTTTTGGGTTAAAGCATTCTTTCAACAAATATATTCTTTTCAGGCAATTTTATTCGAGTCACAACTCTTGTAATAACATTACATAATTTCACCTCTATTAGAGATATTAGAGTCATTAAATTAGGGTAGTTAATTAGGGATTTTTTGTTAAAGATTGGTTTCTTATAGAAGTTTTGTTTGGGATTTGATTTAGAAGTGGCCCTCTTTATATAAAGGGATCAACTCCCATCATTTGTTCTTTGAGACTCATAATACTATTTTCTATTTCTCTAATCTTCAACATGGTATCAAAGCAATGATCTCATCTCCCTTCCACCTCTAAACCCTGAACTAAAAAAAAAGAAAAACCCTCCCACAAAGCCCTGCAGCCACCACGAAGCCCTCATTGCCCCGTAGCCTCAAAGCCCTCATCTTCAAAGCTGTCTCTCCTTATTGTCTCGCCCTACCTCGTCTTGCTCCAACGGCACGGCCTCCGTTGCGAGCACAACCGCAACCGCCTCTAGCATCTCTCCTCTCACCGCAACCACCCCTCTCTCTCTTCCTCACCGTTGCCAACCCCTCCTCTCTTCCTCACCGTTGCCTAAGCCCTGCAGGAGCCCTAGCGGCACCACCAACACCACCTTTGGCCTGCAAGAGCCTTAGTGGCACCGCCAACATCACCTTCAGCCTGCTGGAGTCTAGCAGCGTCGCCCAATGCCTCCCTAGCGATGACGCCATTGCCACCAAACCTTGGTGGCACTTCCTTTTCACCTGATCAACCACAACAGGGCGCCACCACCATCCTCTAAGGCTCTAGCGACCCTTCCTCTAGCATCACCTAACTCGATCTCCGAGTCCAGTGGCCGATCACTGCCACCAAGTCCTCTGCAGCCTCTCCTAGCAGCGCTTCTTCAACTCCGCAGTTCCACCGGCACAGTATTGGCCCCAATTGTGGGTTTCCACAATGCCGCCTACCTTGTCCTCCACCTTTGATGGACACGCAACTGCCTCTCTTCTTCTACTACGCTGCCCACAACCAACTTTAATCGACAGCGTCGCCCTCCTCGCTAAGATCTATTGTGCTAGCGGCCAACATCGACCACTCACCTGCCTACATATTATTTTTTGTCCTTATGGCGGATGCGGATACCTCCGTTACCTCCAAGACCAAGATCTCGGCTTCTGTGCTCGTTAATGGGACCACTATCAAACTTTCTGAGTTCCCAAATTATGTTCATGGTCACATGCATTTCATATTTTCATGGGAGGATAAGAAAAGCTGCATGCTCTAACAAACTTGGCTTCGGAACCTAAGGAAAATGTCTAAACAGGAAGTGAGAGAAAGATAATTATCTTGTTATGAATTGGCTAATGAATAGCGTTGATCTAACTATTGCATCCAACATGTTATATAAGAAGACAACTAAGGACATTTCGGATGCACTGGAAAAGAGATACCCTATGAAGACAAGTAGCTCATGCAGGGCAGACATTTATAGGCATATATGAAATACTAATCAGGGTGACATGACCGTAGTTGCGTATTTCTCTACTATAGAGAGTCCATTTGAGGAGCTTACCATCTTTCAGCATGCCTGTTGTGACAAGCAGCTTACTGAGCTGGTAGAATGCTAGACTTATAGATTTCTGGATGGCTTGGCATTGTAGTACCAGTCCACCTATGACTAGATTTTATCTTTTGATATGGTGCCTGATCTCGAAACAGTATACAATCACCTTCAGAAAATCAAGACAAATTCACCACTTAGCGCTCTAGCTGTTCTATCTAACGTCTCTACTAATGCTGCCATTGGTGGGAGGGGTGGTCATTTTAATGGCCATGGATGAGTCCGACCAATCTGCTCTCCATTCATGCATTGCCAGAGAAATAATCATCCCTCTGATCACTACTGGGAAAAATTTGGCAAGCTAGCATGGGTGTCTCAACCCTCTTCTACTGAGTCTCCTATTAAGGTTATGCCAGAACAATCGACTCTACCGTTTACTACAAAAGAAATTGATCGTCTGAGACATTTGTTGAATGAGTTATCTACTACTGCTGCTATTGCCACAACTATTTCGATTGAGACTGCTACTTCTACTGCTGCTGATTAGGCCACTTCTTCTCGAGCCTCTGATCCTACTACTATTGTCGCCTTTCATGCAGATGAGGTGACTGGTGGGGGGACTAATCTACCCTCTCACCCTTTCTACGTCTACTACTACTTTTACAACTTACTAATGTCGTTTGCAACTACTTCTGTTACAATCCTCCTCTGTTTACTACTACTTCAACCTACTGTTGCTACTACTACTACTGTCTATTGATCCACTACTGCTCAATCTATGGTTGCTACTTCTGCGATAACCGCCATCTAATCTTTTAGTCTACTACCAACTCCTCTAACTGTCTACATTGTGGGAGAGTTCATTTTTTTGTAATAAGTTGGGTGTTGCACGCTCCAACTTATAGGGGAGTGTTAGAGATATTAAAGTCATTAAATTAGATAAGTTAGGGATTTTCTATTAGAGATTTGTTTCTTATTATAGAAGTTTTGTTTAGGATTTGATTAAGGAGTGGCCCTCTCTATATAATGAGACCAACTCCCACCATTTGTTCCTTGAGATTCATGATACTATTTCCTATGTCTCTAATCTCCAACAACCTCTAATACACAGTTGTATTACTTAAAATGTTCCATCAACTTAGCTGGACAAAAGTTGGCATTACATGTGATTGTTTGGCTTTAGGTAGTTTTTGCATCTATGAGATTCTTGTCATTTCAAATATTATGGCGTGTGGTGCAAGTGTTGTCAACAAAAAGGGCATAATGAACATTTCAAAAAGGGCATAGTGAAGGTTGCAGAAGGATAAACAATGCACAGGTTGAAACTAGCCATTGATATTGGGTTAGGTTTACTCAGTTCAACATGGATACATTCAGCTTGCAGCCAACTAGTGTGAGCTATTGATGTGATGTCTAGAACCTTTTATGCTGGCATGAGGTCTAGAACTTCTCCGTTCAGGACCTATAATTTTCACAATTGTTGTGTATACATATAATTGTATTTTGCATATATGTGTTCCTATGTGATGAATAGGGAGGAAGCTTGTGGCAAATGCTGTATGGCATTTAGTGCAAATGCTTGACCTTCTCAATGTCCTATCCATGTTTGAGCATTCCTCTTAAACCTCACTGGATGAGGGTAAATGTCAGAGCTTCTATGTGACATTTAGTGTAAAGGCTTGAGCTTCTCTATGTCCTATCCATGTTTGAACTTGAACATTCCTCTTAATTTCATTGGATGAGGGTAAACGTGGAGCTTAGTTTTGGGAATATAAATAAATATAAGACTGAAATTCGTTGCAAGACTTATCAGAAAGCATTAGTTTGGCTCACATAAATCCCTATCATTTTGGGAAAAATCACAAAATTTTTTCTTATCTCATGTAAACACCCTAAAGCTTAGGAGAGAAGCCCTGGAAGCTAAAGGCCTACGTTTAAACAGGACAAAGACTGAGTATATGGAATGCAAGTTAGTAGTAGAGGTAACAATGAAGGGATAGATGTAAAAATTAGAGAAGAGCACATTCCAATGAAAGATATTTTTAAGTACTTAGGATCTATTTTTCAACAAAATGGTGAAATTGATGGAGATGTTACACATAGAATTAATGCAGGATTGTTGAAATGGAGGGGAGCATCGGGTGTTCTCTATGATAAAAGGGTTCCTTTAAAAGTTAGAGGAAAATACTATCAAGCTGTTGTAAGACTTGTTATGTTGTATGGTTCTGAATGTTGGGTTGTCAACAATAGGCATATGCAAAAGATGTCTGTGGCAGAAATGAAGATGTTAAGATGGATGTGTGGTCATACAAGGAAGGACCGTATTTCAAATGAGATTATTCGAGAAAAGATTGAAGCGGCATCGATAGAGGATAAAATAAGAGAGACGCATCTAAGGTGGTTTGAACATTTGCAAGGAAGGCTACTAAATGGCCTAGCCAGGAGATGCGAAAAGTTGGAGGTTGAATCTACTAAGAAGGGGCAAGGAAGACCAAAGAAGTGTTGGAAGAAAATTATTAAATATGACATCAATTACTTTAATTTAAATCTAGAAATGGCTCAAAATAGATCTGAGTGAAGACAAAGAATCCATATAGCCGACCCCACTTAGTATGTGAAAAGGTTTGATTGTTGTTGTCGTCGTCGTCATGTAAACATCCAAGTTTGTTGTATACAAATTAACATATCCCTTGAATATGACATGGACATCTGTTGCACAGTTGTTGCTAAAGCACCTCCTTTTTGGCTTGCTAACTCGTTGGGAATAAGGAAGACAATTGTCTCTCCTAATTGGATGAAAAGTTTTTTTCCACGTTCAAAGAGAGAAACAAAGGGAGATTGAGCCGAAATTTGCATGTTTCAGCCAATTGTAATTTAATTTTAGGCAAAAATTCTACATTAAGTAAAGCATTCAGCCCCCTGTTGGTGCTCTCTGAACTATTTCTGTTAGTTCTTTTCAGGAAAAAAACAATCCCGCAGGCTTCCTTTAATGATTCATAGAACCGATTGAAGTGATATGCAAGTTGAAGTAGGTTGCTATTATTGTAGTGCACAATACAGCTAGCAATAGGCTTTCAAACTAGCTTCATAATTAGGGACTTTCCCCATAACCCTTCCTGATCTCCTTGTCTTCAGGCCATATTTCTCTAGACTCTCCTTTAGTTTAAAGGCATCAACTTTATTTGTTAATTGCAATATTGCATAACACAGTTCTTTTTTAACATGTCATGTAATCTTCTAATTTGAGCTTCCCACCTTACTACTATTTGCCTATTTCATTTACTTGTTTATGAGGATTACACTTTTTTTCCTGGTTTAAAATGTATCATTTATGTTGATAATTTGAGGAATCTTTTTATGGAATGTTGAGAGTAATAACATCCGCAAACAGTAGAGCATTTGTCCCTTGTTTAAGAAATCCATCTGGGATTGAACTTTTTATCTTCATTGTTAGATCTGCTGGAGACTGCTCTTTAATCTCCGAAGATATTTGTCATTGATGTGGAGATGTTATTCTTATCAGAAAAATGTTAAAGCGTAACTAACTCAAAGCAGTTCTTCCAAGGAAGATTATATTTTTTAGGGATTCTCTATACGGAAAAAAGTAGTGGTCCAACTTGAAAGAAGTACGTCTTTGATTCTTCTAGAAAACTTAAAGTTGCCTTCATTCACAAGCATCATGTTCCCTAGAGTTACAGTTGCATTATTTACAATTGAAGATTGCCAGATGGACAGACTAATTCTTTGCTGTAGAATGTGCATCCATGAGAGGACACAAACCTTAATCATGTATGCCTTATGCATGTAACAATTGACAATTGATGAATAGTTGGTGGGTTTTATTTGCCATACATGTTTCAAAGTTGGGCTCAATACCTATCTCCAACAAGATAGGAGATAAGGGCAGCCTGGTGCACGAAGCTCTTACTATTGCAATTTCTGAAGAAAGATTGGACCACTTTGGGTTGTACCGTATGCAGCCTTGCCTTGTTTTTTCCACAAGCCTGTTTCCACAACTGGAACCTGTGACCTTTTGGGTCACATGCTGACAACTTCTACCATTGACCCAAGGCTCCCTTGCAACTGTCATCTAAAGGTCATGGGATCAAATCCAATGCCATCATATTTACCCTTCTCGAAAAGGAAAAAGAAAAAGAAAGGAACAAAGGAAGTAGAAGATACGTTGTCAAGTCTTGAGCAGGGGGCTTGGTTTCCTGGTTTTGGTGTTATGCTTGAAGTTTGTTATTCCGGTTATAGCTAAGTTTTAGATGATCCAACATGGGACAACATGGGTTTTGTTTTTTCTCTCTATTGTTTTGGTTACTTTATAAAAGAATATCTATCTTTCATTTGTTCTCTTTGAAAATCCTGTTTAATACTTTTTGGTGGCTTTGTTGTTGATTTATTTACTTTTCAAGGTGTGGTGGTGGTCATTGCGTGTATCATATTGGTCGGTCTCTTTGCTTTGCAACATATCGGTACCCAGAGGGTTGCCTTCCTATTTGCTCCAGTTGTTATACTTTGGTTACTGTGCATCGCCACAATTGGTCTATATAACATCATTCACTGGAATAGAAGAATCTACCATGCACTTTCCCCACACTATATTTACCGGTTTTTCAAGAAAACTGGAAAAGATGGCTGGATCTCACTTGGAGGAATCCTCCTTGCCATTACTGGTGAGCTTTAGGATTATGATCTCTTCAAACATGCCTATGCATGTGCAAACACGAATGGCATCTTATGCTTCCATTTATGACATTTTTAGGTGCTGAAGCCATGTTTGCAGATCTGGGCCACTTTAATCAGGCATCAATAAGGGTATCTAAGTTGACCTTTTTCTTATTATGAGTGACTACTTAAAAATTTTGGTCGTCATCTCTGCTTGACCATGAAATTATAGATATTGTCAATAATGAGGCTGCAGCAAGAAGCATGTGACCTAGAGATAGAAATGTTTGACTTGGAAATAGAAGTGTTAGTCTAATTTGGGTTCGTGAAACTTCTTGATTGGAAAGAATAACCTAGTGAAAACCATGCCGTAATTTAAGGTTCATGTAGACCCCGAGTAACAAATGTTCTTGCTCATGTTTTTTATAGTAGCAGTTTACTATTGAATACTCTAGTGAATGATTCTTCCACTTAATGTAATCGCTTGTAGAGTAAATGTTTATATATTTCAAGTAGTCAAACATGATGAAATTTATGTCACTTGGAACTATTAAATGGGAGAACAGATTGTGTTAGAAGAGTTTATTCAAGTTCTTATATGAATTAGGAGAGAACCCGATATCAAAGTGAAAAACTAAATAACCTTCTTTACAATTGCTTAACTTACGTTTGATTTTTAGTCTGAAAACAACTCATCTTCATGATGCTTCCTTTGTAACCAAAAAAAGGAATGCTTTTCTCCTCTAAGACAGAAGATGTCTATGTCCTTAATCTCTAGAATTTGAATAGAAAGCCTCATTTGGTCTATATTAGCTACCTTGAACTTTGTCAACATGGTTCAAATTGGCTCTCTTGTAGTTATATGGCAACAATCTTTTGCCCACTCTTTCCACTAGCAGCGGAGCCAGTATTTTTCAGGGGATAGGGGGCACATATGTTTATTGTTGTGTTTTTTCTTTTGCCCAGGGGGTGGGTGGCTCAGATGTGCTTTGGATTGTTTAGGAAAGATGCATGATGAGGCTTGTTTTTCTCATTGATTAGCTTAATGTTTGTAAAAATAGTATTTGATTTGTTCAATGCTGTTGTAATGGAGTTTATTTCACATATGGCAAAGGTTCAGTAGTTCACCTTTAAGAATTTGTTTTGAAATTAAATTTTTATTGTTCTAGTTGCTAAATTTTCCAATAAGACAAGGTGATTTATGTTGAACATGAGGAACTTGAAAATATTAAATATTAGTTAAATGCCACTAAAGGGCCAAGAATGATGAACAAACCCAAAACCTAGTTAAGTAAAATCTATTATTCCTTGAACAAGATAAAACACCTAATATGTTTAGAGTGGCCTAAATCGAGGAATGTGAATCAGACATGTCAAAAGTAGGGTTGAGGAGGTTGTCTAGGCAGTCGGAAATAGGGGTACAAATGATGATCCTTGTGTATGAAAGATGCACTAGCAAGTGTAGTCTCGTCGGTGGTGAAGTGGATTTGCCACTAGTGATAACCAAGATACTAATGGGGAGATGATGGGGCGAAAGAGTAGAGAGGAGGGCAATAGGATTGTAGGTCTATGGGTGGTGAAGTGGACTAGATAGGAGAGAAAGCACTTGTTGAGGTTAGTTGTGTTTGCTATCACTTCATTGGACATTTTGCATGAGAGCATTGCTAACAACTATTTGCCATGCTTGCAGAGCTTTAAGGCATTACTCTTTTGCATTGCGTTTGTCAGTTGTGCATTTTTGGGGAGGGCATCTTGTCCTCATTTGGGACTTGTGGGTGTTTGCTGGCTCCCACTTGAATTCAACCATTGATTGTGGTAGTAACAAAGGAATTTAGGGTTAGTTTCTATTGGCTTTTCTTCTCTAAGAGTGGTGGTGCTTTATAGGCCTTTGTTTGTGCTTAGGTCCTTAGAGGTTGTGCGCCTTTGCTTGCGAAGCAGTGGCTATCTCCTAAAGGAGGTTTAAATAGTGTCATATTGTATTATTGAGGAGATTATTGTCTTTTTTATATTTTCTATGGGTACCTCTGTAATTTTTTCATAGCCGTCTTCTATAAAAGAGAGGTTAGGGCTTCTCCTATAAAATAAAACATTCTTTTCAATTTACATGTTATCAGAGCAACGATCTTAGATCAGGATTTTGGTATCCCACTAATATCCACTCAATCGTGATCAAATCACCAACATCGTAGTGATCTCTCTCTCTCTCTCTACAAGATGATCGGCGTTAGGAGTGCCTTCCACACCGTCGCTAGGATCGTTGGCGACACTACTGCTGGTCTGGGCAAATCGCCCGCAAGCAGCACTACTGGTGAAGGGGTGCCAGTGGTTCACATCATTGGTGATGCTACTGTTGTTGTTGGCTTTGGATCTCCCCACGTGATGAGCCTTCTCACTCGAAATCATGGTTCTTAGATTGGTGATGAGTCTTCTCTTACCATCCATGATGGAGACTTTCCTTGAGAGCATGATGAGCCTTCTCTCATGCAAGAAGAGGTGTTTTTGTCCAGAAAAGGGTCAGAAATCAGATCCATGTAGTGTTGCTTTTTCAGTTCCTAAGGAATCAACGAAGAGCAACAAGAGGCTCGAATTATGGGTCATTGACTAAGGTGCTTCTATTCATCTGATTGGGAGAGTAGATAAGCTAAAGAACACAACCAGGCCATGTGGAATTCGAGAGGTTCGTGTTGCCAATGAAGCAACATCTCCAGTTACCATAGTTGGAGAGGTCCAGGTTTCCTCCTCTTTGAGGATTGGGAACATGCATTATGCTCCTGAGTTTCCCATGGGTCTGATGTCTATCAACAAGCTATGCAAGGATCTCCAATGTAGAGTAGTATTCTATGGCAAGCATTATTACTTTCAAGATAGATGCACCAATGAGATCATTAGTGGAGTAATCAGGAGAGATGGACTTTGCTACTTGGATACACCCACTTTGTTTGTCGGAACAGTCTCCATAGCCAATGATCCTTGGCTCTGGCATAGGCGGCTTGGCCATCTGTCGATAGGGAAGATGCGTCGGATGTATCCTGAGTTGCCCACTACGTTGACATTGGAGTGTAAGGATTGTCAGTTGGGGAAACATCATCGGAGTATCTTTCCACGTCGACATGATGGGGCGAGTTCAGCACCGTTAGCCTTAATTCATTTCAATGTGTGGGAACCAAGGAGAATCCAAAGTACAGGTGGGTTCAAGTATGATGCAGTATTTGTGGATGATCATAGCGACCTTACATGAGTCTTCCTAATGAGAGCTAGATATAAGATTCCCCAAATTGTGCAGAAGTTTGTTGCTGAAGTCCAAACACAGTACTCCACTATACAAATTTTCCGAAGTGACAATACTCTGGAATTCATTCAGCGGGAGATGCAGAAGTTCTTTAGTGTTCGTCGGATCATCCACCACACATCTTAGTAGAATAGTGTGGTAGAGTGGAAGCTGCGGCATCTTCTCGACATTGCTCGTACCTTGATGATAGACATGAAGGTACCCAAGTACTTATGAGGGGACGCCATACTTACTACTGCTTATCTAATCAACAGGGCCGCATCTTTCGTGCTCAAGGGGTGCATACCGTACTAGGTTTTGCACCCAAACTGTGACCAATCTTTTACTTTACCATTGCGTGTGTTTGGGAGCACTTGCTTTGTTTAAGCACATGGGAATCAGAATAAGTTCTCCTTGAGGGCAGTAAAGTGTATTTTTCTGGTGTACTCCTACACCCATAAGGGATACATATGCTATGATCCAATTCACAAGCGACGTGGTGATGACAAATTTTACATTTTTTGAGCGAGTACCATATTAATATAAGGAAAGCGCCAACCTTAAGTTAGCTTTCAGGGAGACAGGTGTATCATTGTTGTTTAATTGTCTTTTTCAGTCCGTCTCAGGTCCATGATTCCTCTTCACCCATTAGTGTTGCTATTCCAGATGATAAGAGGTCTCTTGCATTGAGGAAGCTCACTTGCTCCTGTACACTGCATCCTATGTCCTACCATACTGGGGCTTCACATCTACAGAGGGAGATCAAACCATTTGCTTTTTCTATTACCATTGCAATTATTCCCAGGAACTGTACCCAGGCCTCACAGGATCCTAGATGTATGGACGAGGAGATGGAGGCACTTCACTTCAGGGAATCTGGGAGTTGGTTCCATGCCCTACCGATGCTAAAATAATGGATTATCAATGGATACACCATCAAGTATCTCGCAGATGCCACAATTGACAAGTACAAGGCAAGATTGGTGGCTCGAGGATTTACTCAGACATAGGGGATTGATTATTTGGAGACCTTTTCTCCAGTGGCTCACATTTCATCTATTCATATTATTATTTCTATGGCAGTAAATAGAGGATGAAAACTACACCAACTAGATATCAAGAATCCTTTTTTGTATAGTGACTTAGCTGAGGAGGAATACATGAGGCAACCATCGGGTTACAGGATACAGGGGGAGCAGGTGTATCGGTTGAAGGTTATGTATGGCCTAAAGCAAAGTCCTAAGACCTGGTTTGAGCGTCTCAGCAATAAGATCCAACATATTGCATTCCAGAAGTCTTCCCCCGACCACTCCATTTTTATTCGGCGCACAGGTATAGGGTCCAATTGTGGTATTGTGATCCTAGCAGTCTATGTGGATGACATGGTTCTGACAAGAGATGACGAGGATGGTATTTGTCAGACCAAGGAGTTTCTATAGTCTACTTTTGTGACAAAGGATCTTGGTGATCTTAGGTACTTTCTTGGCATAGAGGTGGTTCGACAAGGATCACATTTATCTATGTCTCAGAGGCAGAACACTTTACAAATACTTGAGGAGGTTGGACTGCTTGGGGCTAAACCATCCTGTATTCCTATTGAGGCACAACAACATGTTAATGGGGATGATCCACCTTATGAAGATGTCACATGATACAAGAGTTTAGTGGGGCAACTACTATACTTGATAGTGACCTATTCGAATAATAGCTTCACTATTAGTAGAGCCAGTCAGTACATGTAGTCCTTATGATATAGTCATTGGCGTATGTCTCATTCTGAGATATCTCAAGAGGAGTCATGGTTTGGGGCTTTCCTACAAGGATAATGGATCCATGGATGTCATAGCTTATTCTAATGTGGACTATGCAAGGTCAATTGATGATCGAAGGTCCACTTCAGGCTATGTTGTTTTTCTTGAGGCAATCTTGTGTCCTGAAGGAGTAAGAAGCAAAATGTTGTTGCTTGATCTAGTACCAAAGCAAAGTATCGAGCATGGCCCATGCCACATGTGAGGTCATGTGGATTGAGGGGTTTCTATAGGACGTGGGAATTGTGATTGAAGGACCTGTTCCACTCTTCTATGACAATAAGTCTGCAACATATATTGCTTCAAATCCAATAGTGGATGAAGCACATTAACGTTGATTGCCACTTCATTCGCAATGTTGTCATGAAAGGGAAGATCAACACTTCTTATGTTAACTCCAAGCTGCATCTAGCTGATTTGTCACCAAGGCTCTCAAAAGGAAGAGACATGAGTTTGTGTAGCAAGTTGGGGCTTGTCAACATATATGCCTCAACTTGAGGGGTAGTGTTGACAGATTGTATTATTGAGGGGGTTATTGTCTTTTTTATATTTTCTATGGGTACCTCAGTAATTTTCCCGTAGCCCTCTTCTATAAAAGAAAGATTAGGGTTTCTTCTATAGGATAGAATGTTCTTTCCTATTCACAAATAGGAAGGCAAAGTTGGGTCTTCTATGGGTAAAAGGTGGTCTATTTGGTTTGTTTGGGTCTTATGCTAGAGCTTTATTCATATCTACATGCTTTATGCCTTAATTGCTTCTTTTAGACACTTGTAATGCTTGGTGGATGATAGACTTAGAGATGGAGGAATGAAGAATATGCACTTGTGGAGGTGGAGTCCCTATCCATTGTCTTGCAAGCAGTCCTCACAATCTTGATTTAGAGGTTTGTTAGAGGTTACCATAAAGGTTGCTAACGAGGCAACTAGTCTTTGTGAGTAATCGACATATGTAGGGGCTGAGGGGAAAAATTATAATTTACCCATTGTGTTTTTTTCTAGCGAGGAAAAGGTCATACAAGGTTAATGACCATCCATGGCATTAATAAAATAGAAAATACAAAGCAACTCAACTCAATTTACTCATTGTTGATCATTAGGTGCTTCAATGGTTTGAAATTGAGTCTTTGAGAGAAGCTTTTTTTGATGTCTAATAGACAACAAGCTAAGCTAATGAGATCTCATGTGATCTCACGCTTCTCAGGTTAGTCCAACTTGGTTATTGCTATTCCACTCTTGTGATCATTCCTCTATTGTTTCCCTTATCTTTGCCTAAGTTTCAATAATATCTTTAGATCCTACCACAAGAGCAATAGATCACTATAAATCATCTCTATGCCCAACTTGCTTGGATTAGGACCCTAGGTTGAAGGATACTCCTTCCACTATGGAGGTTGCTTTCCTCCTCGAAATTGATAGTGGGAGGTCGAAGAAGGATGCAAGGGAACAACCTCCAATGATGCCCACACCATGCAATTTGCTCTTGAGCACTTGGTGGTGCAACGGTGATGATGGCTGAGATGAAGGATAGTGGGGTTACAAAGCTATTAGAGAGGGGGGCTCAATGGCAAAGCAATTGAGTATCAATGCAACTTCCTTTGATAGGAGACCATTGTTGGTGGGCAGTGTTTCTAATGCAATTTGTTAATACATGATAAACTAGAGGGTAGTCGTGAGACAAGCATTGAGGCTTTTGCCAACCTTATCCCAACCTAATTGGGATAAGGAAAAGTTTCTAGAAGGAACTCAAGTAGACTATGTGGTTACAAACTAATGGGACAATGTCTAATGAGGAGCTTTTTTACGTTGATAATGTACTGCTTAAATCATTGTTTCATAGAGAGATATGGTCATCATTGTAGGGAAGGGCCCACCTTACTTGAGTTGTAAGTCTTAACTAATTATCAATGTTAGAAGAAATGATTTTCTCTCTTGATTGAAAACCCTAATCCTCGTTATATAGAGGATTGGAAAAAATATGAAATGGCACTCGTAGAACAAAGCCATGATAAAAACAAAATAATAAGAAATAAACCTAATATCAACACTCTTTCTCAAGCTGGAGTATAATTGTCCATCATGCTCAGCTTGAAGCAAAGTTTGTCAAATGAAGGCATGGAAAGTGCTTTGATGAAGAAATCCATTGTTTAATCTTAGGAAAAGACATAAGTGGTTTGGATGAGCCCCTTTGGATTAAATCTCTTATGTAATAGTAGTCCACCTCTACATGCTTTGTCCTTTCATGGAACACGAGATAATTTGCAATGTTGGAAGGAGCCTTGTTGTCACTTCGCCTCTCTATGGGAGAATACAAATACGTAAATCACATAACATAGATCATATCCAACACTATTTCTATTGCTATCTCAAGCCATGACACGATTCTTAGACTCAACACTCAATCTGGAGACAACTCTTTGCCTCTTTCTCCTCTAAGTCACAAGATTTCCAATGACATACATGCAAAAGCCTGTAATGGACTTCTTATCCTCAATACACCCTGTATAATTTTCACCTATGTAGGCAACAGTGTCAAACAAGGTGCCTTTTGTGAACAAGAGTTCCTTTCCTGGTGATAATTTCAAGTACCTAAATACCATCATAAGTGCATATCAATATACCTTAGTTGGCTTATACATGAACTGACTTAACTTCCCAACTACCAATGAGACATCAAGACACATTATGGTCAAATGTAGAAGCTTTGCCACCAAAAGTCCTAAATTGGTAAGCATCAACGGGTGTTGCATTCTCTTCATAAAGATGAACCTTTAGATCTGTAGGAATATGTGCTGATTTGGCCTTGAACATGCCAGTCTCATGTAAAATATCAATAGCATACTTTCTTTAGGATGGTGCTACAACTTGTTTGTTATGAGTAACCTTGATCCTAAGAAAGTACCAAAGAGGACCTAAGTCCTTGATTGCAAAATTCTCAACCAGGCGTTTCTTTATATCACAAATTCCTTGAGTATCATCACTAGTAAGTATGATGTAATCAATGTAAACCAACATCACCACTATCCCTTGAGATGTCTATTGCACGAACAAGGAGTGATCAATTTCATATCTGTGAAATCCAAAGGTCTCAATAACCCTGAGTAGCTTCTAGAACCATGCCCTGGGACTTTGCTTCAAGCCATAAATCACCTTCCAAAGGTAACATACCTTTCGATACTCCCCATGAGGGTCAAAATCCAGTGGTTGCTGCATGTAAATCACCTCCTATAAGTCACTATCAAGTAAGGCATTCTTTGCACATAGTTGGTGAAAAGGCCAATCTTATTGAATTGCCACTAAAATCAAGATCCTAATTGTGGGAAATTATGCCACTGGTGAAGTGTCAAAGAAATCCACCCTATATGTCTTGATGAAACTCTTGGTAGTAAATCTAGCCTCGTGTCACACAATGGATCCATCGGATTGTACTCTATGGTGAAAATCCACTCTCACCCTACTATGGCATTAAATGGTAGGTCAATCGACTCCCTTCCGATGTACCACGAGAGATAAGAGTAGACATCTCTTGTATAAGTTGTCTCCATCATAGGTCAAGTAATGCTTGTTGGTGAGATGTAGGAATTGGCATCACAGATAGTGCCAGAGGGAACTATCTAAAACAAGATCCAAGACATGCTTGGAAATGGAATGCATGGTACAACTACAACATGCCTTTCACGAGGCTATCAACTAATCCAAGTCTACTCTAGCATCATGACTATCACACCACCAACCATCTACTCATCTACAGCTAAGGTATCTGCCGCCTAGGTATCTAAAGTATCATTAAGAACCACATCACCAGTGTCATCTAATTTTGTACACACCTCGGTAGCTAATGGTTGGGTAGGTTCAGATTGGAAAGAACAATGTAACTTCTTGAAGGTCTTGGTTCCTAGGATCTAGAGTAATAGAGACTAAAATTTCCTCCATTGGAATAAGAAAATCATCATAAGCACCACGCCAGGAACCATATTCATACACGACATTGCTATAAAGAAGTATGGAACTAACTCAAAAAATATTACACCTACACTTACATAATGGCTTGTTCGAGAAGATCATAACATAGATACTCCTTTTATGACTTGGAGTATCCCAAGAAGACACTCCATTGCTCTAGGGGTTGGCTTATCCCAACTGGACCTCGGAGATGAATAATGCTACACATCCAAGTACATGAGGCTAGACCAAGAATAACTCTCCATTCATATATAAGGCATGTATCGAATGTGTTCGTTAAGCACTAGAAGTGGCATACAATTGATGAAATAACATGTAAGAACTGCATCTTCTTAATACATAGGAGATACATTGTTGTAGATCAACAGTGTCCTGGCAACATCCAAAATGTGGTGTTGTTAGTGTCCAACAACACTTTTCTACTATAATGTGTGTGGACAAGTGATTTGATGTATGATCCCCTCGTACTTATAAAAACCACATAGAAACATCATGCAAAACTCTAGTAGATTGTCAGAAAAAACTTTAGTGATAGCACTAAATTGTGTCTTCATCTCTAAGACTCCAAAATCCTTGATAATCATCTCCACATCTGACTTCTACTTTAGCAAAAAAGTCCATATCAAGCGAGAGTAGCTGTCAACAATCACACCAAGCGTGGACTTAGACTTTCGTGCTTGAATGACTGGGACCCTGAAACATTCACATGAATGAATTCAAAGAGGGACTTAGACTTTCGAGTTTGACTAGGAAATGGGTGCTTCGATGGTTTTTTTCTTAACTAACATGCCTTACACTTGATCTTGGCACTGAGAGAATTCTAAGGAACAACAAGGCAGAGCTTAGGAAAAGGAAAATGATTAAGGCACAAGTACCAAGAGTGACCAAACATGCAAGGTTTTAAATATCGATATCGATGTCGTATTGGTAAGTCAAAAAAAGAATATATCGGAAATATATCGCTGATATATTACTAATATCGATGAATTTTGGAAAATTGCTCAAAAAGGTCCAAAATGTCACAAATTTGATGAAAATTAATATTTTAATAACTAATACATCATGTAGAAATGCCTAGAAGACGAAAATCATAGATTTTGAATGAAAACATAATTGAAATGCAGTAGTTGTATATCAACAAAGTCATATAATGAAAAAAAGTGTGCATAACATGATAATAATTGAAAAATGTTCATAATAATGCTACTCATCAAAAGAAATGAAATATCAATAGTGTCAGAATATCGGTAGACCACACTAAGCACGGAAGCACCGACCAATGCTACCAAATCAATACCAAGTTGAGCTTCGACCTAGCTTGATACTTCTCCGTTTGTCTTCCTCTATTCGTAGCACTCTAACATATTCACAGTATGACTTCCACGTCATGTAACTGTATCAAGTATTGCATTCGTTAATGTATCATTGATGATCTTTATCACTGCAATACAGAAGTATTCCAAGACGTGAATATTGACTATGACTGTCGAACAAGCTGCTCCTGCTTTTAGTTCTAGATCTTATCTTAAGTAGACTAATCTTGACATCCTCTTGAATCTGTGGACCCGATAGAATCACCTCGTTTCAATGTAGAACCTGACGATTCACAAGGTTCACATTGTCTCATCGATGAATTTCATGGTGGTCGAAGAAGTGGTGCAACAAAGTGGGAAGGTTGATGAGAAAATGGTTGAGGACCTTAAAATGCAAAATACTTGGGGAATATGCCATAATCATAACTTACAGATGTAAGATCACTTTCATGGCGACCATCATACCCATAGGAGGAATCATAATAAAATGGAGGGCTTGTGTAGCTGGGTTAATAATTAAATGAACTTTGTGCCTCATCTTAGGGTTAGTACTGAGTATTAGTATAATGAAATCTGTAGCCACCATAGTAACTTGATGATGATGATCCTAGGCCACATCCGAAGATTAATTCCACCGCTAGATTAAGGGATCCCACCGATGAACATAAATTATCGATAGACATCATAGAATGGCCTAAGGCAAACCCATACCATGTTCCTGCGTCAAGTCACAGGGTGGACTTGGCACGGGATCTTCATGTATATTTGTATATCTTTGCGTGTATTCATGCTGGGCCTCCTCTCTAATCTCTACTAGGACCTTGATGATGATATCCTTCATCTCCTCCACCACTACTTTCTACCTGTGACTCGTCAACAATCACTACATCTGCGCATCATCATCTCTATCATCATCATCATCATCATTTTGTGTTCCTTTTGAAGGTAGTGAATCATCGATTAATTCATCGATTAATATTTTATGGCTTTTTATAATTTAGTCCGTCGACAAATCATGTGTCCATGTGAGTCGCACAGGATGGGGGAGAAGAAAAGAAATTGAAAGAATGCGTGTTCATGTGAGTTGCATAAGCAGACAAATATATGTGACTGACATCTCTCATATCGATCACATATCACCAATTTAATGGAAAAACTCAACTGCAGTCCTTAGATATCGGCGATATATCACCAATATATCAACGATATGGGCGATATATCGGCGATATCATGAAAAAAAGAAATGGCATGTGATATCAATATGGAGATACCCGTCGATATCAACATATCGTCGATATGTCAAACCTTGAAACATGTAAGATATAGGAGCAATGGCTCAAGTAGCAAATGGGAAATAAGGTAGTTGGTATACTCTCCCTTCTTCATGGCCTCCACTAATTAACTTTCTAGCTAAGATATCTTGAAAATTACGAGAGACTGGATGTAGAATAGCTAACAATTCAACTCCTTGGTATTTGGTACTTCTACCAATTGAGAGCAAATTGATAAGAAAGTCAAGGATATGAACATCTCTCAATTGCATGGTGGGGCTAACCATCACCTCCCCCTGACTTTCAATGGAAGAATGCCTCCTATTAGTCACTTGAATCGTCCGTGTTGGCAGAAGCAACTGAATGCGACTTAATCATTGTCCTTCACCACACAAATGGCATGACACCCTTAAATCTACAAGCCAATATGAGCCACATGTACCACCGGTCTATGCAAATAGAGCAAGATGACTGGAGCTCTTCTCGTGCAAGTACAATTCCATGAGGCTATCCTACATCTCCTTGACCATTTTGTAATGCATAATTTTGTTGCCAATGCAGCAAACAACATTGTCCAGCATTCAAATGTGCATCATTGCATTATCCTTTTTCCATGTCAAATGCTTGCCCATCTTCTCCTTGGGTTTGGGTTCCATGAGAATATGCTTTTTGTTATGTCCTTCAACTATATTATAAATGCCTGGGACCATTGGATGTCAATGGTATCATGAAGTTTAACCATAAGACCAAAAAATATGTTCTTAATGACCTCCCTCTCCACTGACTCCATGTCGCTTCAGATAAATTCAAACAAGCCATCATTCATGCAAACTGTGACCTTTGAACCATTGAAAAACTCCCAAGAATGATCCTATACCATGAAATTAGGTTGTAAGGTCAATTTTACATCCAATAAAGAGCACAAACAGCCCCTGTTGGGGGGGGTGGGGTGTGTGTGTTGGGGGGAATAGCCCACTAGTGGTAAGATGGCCAGCCAACAGCTGCCGAAGAGGTCCCACCTTCAAGGGGCAGGTGCAACGACCATCACCAAGCACCAACAATGGTCAATGGTTGGCTCTGGTAGTCATAATCAATGAAAAAAAGGCAAGTTGAGGTAGTGCTATCATTGAATTTGGCCAGCGGCAGTAATGTGGTGATTTGGGGGTTATAGCTGAAGGATGGTCCGATGAGTTGGTCTCTAAGCTGAGGCAAAAATTGTTGTTTTTCTTGTTTTCTAGGATATAATGGAGAAAAAATGGGTGTAGGAATCAAAAGGCTATCAAACACCAGCTTAAGAAAACCCTAATCCTTGTTATATAGAGGATTGGGAAGAAAACAAAATGGCTCTCAAAGAACAAGCCAGTCATAAAAGATAAAAATAAAAGAACAAGAAATAAGCCTACTCACAGTAATCAATGTGGAGGATCACTAGTCTTGAGTGATCCTCCGTTTACCAATAAAAAAAATGATATTCCAACTTTTGATCGACTTTTTACTTGAAGGAGTTCAATAAGGAACCAAGCCAAGTCCAAGTTCAGTAGGTCCCTCTTCTTAGTTGAGTGTCCGAAACAATTTTAGCTACCCAATGTGGTTGCTATGGCAAACCCTTCTCAAATTGCACACCTCCTATTTGGTGATTTAACAAGGGAACCTTATCTTCTTACTTTAAGCTTGACAAATCTTCGTTGTTGTGGCTTAGGTTCGAGGAGTTAGTCCATGAGAAGCGGGAGAAGTCCTAGATGCTTTTCCAACTATGCATACTTTAATGGCCAGGTTGAAGGACTGAGGAATTTTCTGTTCTCTTATAGGAAAGAGATCAAGGCATGGAAGGTGGGAGGGGTTAAGGGTGTCAGGAGTTAGGATGAGAGTGGGGTGCATTGAGAATTGGAATGGGAGAAGGTATTGAGAGGTGAGGTGGCTGGTGTGGGGCGTTGGCCTTTTTGTTGATTTACATGCATATGAGGATACAATACCCAAGTACACAATATATTGTTGCACCTTTACCAGCTAAAGGTAAAAGTTGTGTGATGGTTCGGAGTTGGGGGTGTGGGGAGAGGAATAAAAATGTCAAAACTTGAGATGACAAATACAGTAAACTATTTTAAAAATAGAAAAGTCAAGGGGGGATTGAAAATAAGAGCAAGGATATGAAATATCAAAGTGAAGTTTCACTAGGAAAATATGGTACTGTTTATTAAAAAAATTGAATGGTCAAGAGAGGCTACCACTCCCAGTCTTGCCAGATTTCCCATTTTCAGGGGTTGGCTTACTTTACCTAAATATGTACCCGGACTTGGATACAGATAAGCAAAATGATGTATGATGGCTTCCTTCCAGCATTTTTTTCGATGATCATCAATGCATATGTAATACTCAAGATTTAACTTTTCACACCTTCGAACAGAACTGTCCTTTTATCCATTTGGCGAAATTGCCTTGAATGGTTCTCTTATTTTTACCTTCTGTTGTCTTGCCAACTTTTTTCTAATTTGATCATTTCGGATCCAATCCTTTTTTTTGTCTGCACGCATCTTATCTCAGCATTTCCATTGTTCCAAGACATCCCATTCATGTGCCCACTGCCTAGTGGCCAAGCCTTTCATTGTTGTGGAAACTGCGGCACAATGGCTTATTGCCATCATGGATCACATAAATACAGTTTATCGGAAATTTGCATAAGTTACAGGAAGGGAAGCATCCTAACCATTAACCATAAGCATGGTGTCTCCTAAGCAATTCAATGTGCATCATTTTGTCAATCTAAATAATCAAGGCATGCCTAACTGCCCGATTTTTCATCTGCAGATTGCATTTGTTGGCCTCATTTACCCAAGCCTTGTGCTGCAATATATGGGACAGGCGGCATTTCTGTCTAAAAATTTTCATAAGGTTGACACAAGTTTTTATGCTTCTATTCCAGGTAGATTTGTTGAGTTAGTAATTGTTAGGCATATGCTCGATTGATGGTTTTTATTTAACATTCAATTTCCCTTTCTTGGTGCAGAACCTGTTTATTGGCCTATTTTTGTGGTAGCAACCCTTGCAGCAATAGTTTCCAGTCAAGCTGTTATTTCTGCTACGTTTTCAATTGTGAAACAGTGCCATGCTTTGGGTTGTTTTCCTCGTGTCAAGGTTGTCCACACATCAAGATGGATCTATGGTCAGATCTACATCCCTGAAATAAACTGGATACTCATGGTGCTGTGCCTGGCAGTCACAATTGGTTTTCAGGATGTAAACCTCATTGGAAATGCTTATGGTAAATTTCAACATGCTACCATATCAAGTTTATTTTTCACAGTTATCAGATATTTTAAGCAAGTATTCATTCTTTTTGGACAATTGATCAGAAGTTGCTCCACTGTTAGAATAAATAAAATTATATAAAAATGGTTATTTGCCAATACTTGACAATCTTAAGCTTTTTTTTTTTGGTTTTTATTCAAGATCGGGGAAACTCATACATCGGAGCTAATTTTCACGTTTTGCAGGGATTGCATGCGTAACTGTAATGTTCGTGACAACATGGTTGATGGGTTTGGTCATCGTTTTTGTGTGGCACAAGGGTGTTTCCTTGGCTGTTGTATTTCTCCTATTCTTTGGGCTAATAGAGGGTGTTTACTTATCATCTTCCATCATGAAGGTTCCACAGGGAGGATGGGTGCCTATCATACTCTCGTTTGTCTTTATGTTTGTTATGTATGTTTGGCACTATGGAACTTGTCAAAAGTATACTTATGATCTCCAAAACAAGGTTTCAATGAAATGGATCCTTGCACTAGGACCTAGCCTTGGGATTGTTCGAGTGCCTGGAATCGGCCTAATCTACACTGAGTTAGTGACTGGAGTTCCAGCCAGCTTCTCCCATTTTGTGACCAACCTCCCAGCCTTTCATCAAGTTCTTGTTTTTGTTTGTGTGAAGTCAGTCCCAGTGCCCTATGTCCCTCCAGATGAACGATATCTAATTGGAAGGATAGGACCTAGGGCATACAGGATGTACAGGTGCATTATTAGATATGGATACAAAGATGTTCCCAAAGATGATGAAAATTTCGAGAACAAGCTTGTCATGAGCATTGCAGAATTTATTCAGATGGAAGCCCAAGAACCAATCTCAGGGAGCAACGAGACGTCTGCTGATGGGAGAATGGCAGTAATACAAACTTATGAGCAGAGTAGGAGTACCCTGAGGATGAGAGATCTCAATGATTATGCTGCAAGCAGCACAAATTATGTTAGGAGCAGCAAATCAGAAATTCTCCAGAGCCTGCAATCACTTTATGAACAAGAGTCCCCAAATGTAAGCAGGAGACGGCGGGTGCGATTTGAGTTGCCAGATGAAGCAACTAGTCATCTGGATCCTCAGGTCAGAGAAGAATTATTGGAGCTTGTGGAGGCCAAACATGTCGGAGTCGCGTATGTGCTGGGTCATTCATATATAAAGGCCCGAAAGACTTCAAATTTCTTGAAGAAGTTTGTGATCGATGTTGCCTACTCGTTCCTTCGTAAAAACTGCAGAGGTCCTACTGTGGCTTTGCACATTCCGCACATCAGCCTAATCGAAGTTGGTATGATATATTATGTATAGAACCTTGTACCAAAATTGCTCCCCTGCTAGTTTAGTTCCTTCTAATGCGGAGGCGAAGAATATGCATTCTTCTTTTATGGACATGCACCACACAATGTTGAGCCGCTGGATGTGCATGCAGAACGGCGAACATGTATATTCCGTGCTTTTTCTGCCATCCACAGATTCTGTCTTTTTTTCTTCATTTCTTTTCTAAACTCTTGTTTGAGATCTCGCCATTCTAAGTTATTAACCATGGTGGTAGGATGTCCTCATTCTCTGGGCAAGGTAAAGTTGCTACCTTTTTTTTTTTTTTTGCAAGGAAGTTGCTACCCTTTTGAAATGTATAAAGTTGCCAGTTGCATAGTGCAATTTGTGGTGGTAGTCGTTTCTACGCCTCGTTTCTTTCTTGCTCGTAATGTCCATCCAGGTTGGTAAATTTTATGATTGCAGGTGAGTTTTGTGATTGTAGGATATGTTTATACGTGCATTCTTTCTGTTCTGATGGTGCAAACGAGGTCTAACTGTATACCTTCAAGGATGTCCACAAATTGGTAATTCCAACATTTTCTGTTCCTCCATTTAGTGAGAAATCTAAGAAATGCAGTCCAAATATCGGGATAAAAGGTGACATCTTCAGTGAATCGGTTAGTGGTTAATTTGTTGAATAGCTTTATCTATTAGTTGTTAATTGGTGCAAGCAAACTGTAGAAGAATTTTGTCATATTACATTAAAAAAAAAAAAAATGTAGAGAGGTAGTATTATAGACTTCGGACCGCTTACATCAGTCAATGGTCATGCAAGTTCTTTAGAAACACATCATCTCAAGCCGGAAATGGGGTTGGCAGTAATACGTAAGGATTCTGAGGCTGGCACGATCCGTAAGAATATAGAGTGTAGTTGAAGCAAAGGTTGAGTGGTCAGATTATTTTGATAAAATGAATATTTGAAGAAGAGATTTTGAATAACGGCAATGAGTTTAAAAATGCATCTGAAAGGAGTGAATTTATTTATGTACTATGTCAAAGTAAGGAACCATGGCATATGTGTTATTTGAGCCAAGGGATCATGTGTTCTTACTCAGTGTAAGATGTAAAAGCTACTAATTTTCCATAAAACCACCCATGGAGGAGATACTATTGACACCTCTTCATAACACCAAAAGGTAACTGACATTCTACAATCAAGGAAGAGATATTTGTAACTAATTAAATATCACATTGCATTTTAGTTCGTTGCAAATCACACATGTCATGCCATTTTTTATCCATTATTAAACCCATACTTCAAAAATCTCGCTGCAATTTATGAGAAGCAACTCCTTACAAAGTTCTCCACATTACCAAACCAAAGGTGTGCCATTACAAATGTAATTTTAATTTTTAAAAAGGGTATGCCTCCTATTGCAAGCAGCTCGTTGCATTTTATAAAAGTTGTCCTCTAAGGCTCTTTTGGAAATTACGTGAAATGTTAATAAATTGCAAATAAATTATTTTAAACTATACAACCCAAATGGAAGCTAGAACAAATCATCGGTAAATAACAAAAAAAGTAACCATATTCCTCTAATCACAAATGAAAAATAAGTTTCCAATGCACGCTCTAGTTTACAAAATACATAATCGAGTTTGTAACTTACGTTCATACTTTTTTTTGTAAATTACTTGTTATTAGTATATTGCAGAGAAACTGTCTTACATTACATAACACATTTGAAAATTAAAAGAAATCATTTGTAAATTACCAAAAAATATTATATTTCTTTAATTACAAATGAGGCATAACTTTCCCTTACATGCTCTATTTGTTATCTGGCTTGCATTTTATTTTGTAGAGTACTCAATATTTACTAAATTACAAGGTAATTGTTTTAAGTCAAAGAACACATTTAAAAATTAGAAAAAACATTTTGAAGTTACAAAAGGTAACTACCTTTTTAATTAGATAGGAGAAAAAGTTTCCATACATGCTCTAGTTTTTATATTACATGGATCTGGATGCTGTTGATGTTGTAGAATGCGTGGCTTGCACGGAAGTTTTTTCGTTATTCCTTCCATCAGAACATAAGAAAAAAAATGCATATGGAAAAAATACAACATTTTATTACAGAAATCTGCTTAAATTTAGGAATTGCTATTTCGAAGAACAACGCTTCCTATATTTGAATGGTGGTTTTGTAACAGCTAACATATGATACAAAGGGTTTTCATCGCAGAACCTTCGGATAGATGGTTGTGATCCCTTAATTATAAGAACGAAAAAGATAAACACATGCATTGGCATCCGTAGGAAGGAATGCCCCCTTACTGGGTCACCGCCTCCCTTGGGTAATGTTTATTACGAGGGATTGATTCGGAGCGAATAATTTTGTATATAATGGGATCGTAAAGTTTTTATATTTGCGAAAAATGTAGTTTAAATCATGAAGCATTTTGGGTAATAGGTGGGGGATTATTTCTTGCACAATTTCAAGCTAATTCCATCCACAAGATTTGTTATAATTTAATATTAAAATATTCAAATGTAACATAAACGACTCAACCGCAAATAAATGGTACTTTAGTGGCCTTGTCCAACTTTTTATTTTCTTCTCCGAAATGGATGGAGATGATCTCCATGCAATCTCGCTTAAGATTGCATGCAGCTTCACCACAATTTTAGACTAACGGGATAAACTATGTGAACGTTGATTTTTTTTTCTAATGTGGGTTTTAGTCAACTTAATTTAAATTTAACTTGAAAATGATGAGTAAAATTTAACTCATTTCAATTTGAAATCGAGTTTAGATTTTATCAAAAATAAATCTGATCGAATTTGACTACAGGTATGGATTTTGGTCCATATATAATCCGATCCATATATAATCGATTTATGTTATATATATATATATATATATATATATATATATATATATATATATATATATATATATATATATATATATATAAAATTCAATTTTTATGTTATTTATGTCATTTTGTTACTTTTTTATTAGTTAAATAACCTTAAATAATGGTATAATCATCGTATTATTCGAATCTTATTGTAAATTAGTAATGATCTTGTTATAGGTTATTTTTTCTCTAATTTAATGTTCTTGTTGGTATAATTTAATCGTAAAATTCATTTATAAATAAATACCCAATAAACTAATGAGTATTCAATAAATATGAGTTTAAACTTTCATTAGATAAATAGATATGATGTAAATATAAATTTTATAAATACATGTAGATATAAATTTAGTCGACTCCAATTAATTTGCATCTCTAAGACTTCATTTCACCGAAAAAATAAGGCGTTGGATGACCACATAACAATTGAAATTAGAGTATAATTATTAACTACATATCAAAAAAATATTTCTTTTTATAAAAAAATATCATATTATCAATAATTTTATCTCATTATTTATTCTTATATCAAAATCAAACACCTCATAATTTATTTTTAATCTCGATATAATCCTTATCCTCCTAATTAATGCAGCCAACGGGCGAAGATGACACACGTCTAATTAGTGACGTACCAATACCCGCTATTGTTCATCACCTCTGGTATTCTATCCCCAAAACCTTCCCTTCCCTCCCTCTCCACTTGCGGAGTCAAGATATCTCATGGCAATGTCAACGTTCTCGCTTGTCAACGGAATCGTGCTCGATCAGCTTACCGTCCACACTCGCTCTCTCAAACGGATATATCTAAGGAAGCGATGGCGAGGACGGGCGGTTGATAGGGCGCGCGAATCCGCCAAATGGATCGCGTGATCGGAGCCTTCGCCGGCGAACCGGTGAGCCCCTCTCCTTCCCGTGGTGGTCTCTGTGCTATACGTTTGCTCTTATGCGCGTCCGTTTCGGCGTCTCCGTCCCTCTCGATCGGAATGGATCGTTTTCACTGGGTTTTGCGCGTGGAGTCGTCCGAAGTGAGTTAGTTGGAGCCGTTCGATGTGTCGTAGGTGAGGTCCTTAGGATTTTGGGGCCTTGTAGGGACGGATGAAGTGGATTTTTGGGGGTTTGTTCCTTTTTTTTTTTGTTGATTTTTTGAGCTCTTCCGGAAGGCAAGATTTTATTTAATATGTTTTATTCGTCTGAGGAGAAGGGATGATCTTTTGGAGTTATGGATTCGTGTGTAGATTTGTTTGCGAGGAGAGGATGAAAGCAACGAAATTTGTAACCGGAGGAATCTGGTGGTTGAATTTTGTGAAGGGAGATGGAGGGTTTGAGTGTAATTTTTCGAATATGGGGACTTCCGGGCTATGCATGGGAATTTTGCGTAACAGATGGATTTATTTCGAAAAGTTGTCCATGAGAGGGCCCGTTTGGCAACCTTTAATTATTTGTTCAAGAAGAGAAGGAAGTAGTTTAGGGAGAGAAGGAATTGGTTAAGAGGAATGGAAAATAAAGAAAATTGGAAATAAGTGATGTGATGCAGAGAGGGGAGGAATTTTTTTAATCCCACCTCTTAGGTGGAATTATTTGGTGGAATTGAGAGGAATTAATTTCATGAATTGACATTTTTTCTTGTTTGGGAAAAGAGCTGTGATTCTGGAATTGTTAATTCCGGAATTGTAGATGTTTAGGAAGAAGAGGGTTGCAAAGGAATTATCATAGGAATTAAATAGCTCAAATTCTGGAATCAAAGCTCTAATTCCCGGTAACAAACACTCCCCTGGAGACTGGAGAGGAGCACTTGCTTCTCTGGAAGAGGTTTTTTTTGCCCTAGTTGAATCGCCGAAGTCTTTGTTGAGCTCAGGGAGCTTGTTTTCTATTCGCACATATAATTCCAGATTGATCCTTTGTATGGAATTCGTGAGAAGTACAATGTTAATCTTCTGTTGATCAAGTGTTCTCAATGGAGTGTTTGTTGGATGGGTGAATATTTCCTCTTCTTTTTTTACCTCCCAGAGAAAGGTAAGATTTTGAACCTTGGTCCCTGCCAGCTGTTTAACCACTATCCATATCAATTGGGCAAAACATCCTCCTCCGTTTTAGATTGGGGTGAAGATGCCAACTGCTCATTATTCTGTTCGGAGATTATCCTATCTGTGAATACTCGTTGACTCTTTCAGCATTTCTTTTTGATTGTATTTATTTATTGAATTTCAATTATCTGAAGTAAACATTTGGGACTTGTATGAAACAATTCAAGGTATGCTGATGACAGTCCTTGGTTCAGTTTGTGAACAGCAACTGATTATATATTTTCATTTTTCAGGTTCATTGGAGATCATACTGGAAGGGTGTGCTCCTTTTAGCGTACCAGAGTTTTGGTGTTGTATACAGTGATTTAAGTATTTCCCCTCTTTATGTCTATGGGAGTGCTTTCTCTGACAGCCTAAGGAACTATCACAGTGATGAAGATGTGATATACGGTGTTCTCTCATTGACTTTTTGGACATTCACATTGATCCCTTTAGCTAAATATGTTTTCATTGTTTTGAGTGCTGATGACAATGGTGAAGGTTAGTGTGCAACTGTTTTTAAGTGTTATTTCACTTATTTGTTGGTGTCTATCATAGCTGATTTTTTTTGCCTAAAAATACCTAGGTGGGGCATTTGCACTCTACTCTCTTCTTTGTAGACATGCAAAGCTCAGTTTGATTCCTAATCAGCAAGCAGCTGATGAGGAGCTGTCAACCTGTTATGAACCTGGGTCTGCACCTGGTAGTGCAACTATGCCCCCTTTCAAAAGGTCTCTTGAGAGGCATAAAATGCTGAAGACTGCTTTGCTTCTTTTTGTTTTATTTGGTGCAAGCATGGTGATTGGTGATGGGATCCTCACACCTTCAATTTCTGGCAAGTGATTTGTTTTCTTTCTTTTTTCTTTTTTTTCTTTATTCCTGACAAGACTTAATACGAGACTAGTCCACAGACCTGTTTGCTCGTTCTTTCTGGTAATTTCCACAACCACCGACTAATTCTATATGGATTGACTATATTAAACAACTTATCGAACGATATAATTTTCCTGATGTGAGTGCCACCGGGAGTCACCCTGAAATGACCTTCTAATTTGTTGCAGTTTTGTCATCCATATCTGGCCTGCAAGATCAAACACAGAAGATACAGAATGGTATGTTTCCTCTTATTCTTGAGCAATATCATATAAATCCCCATGTGCTTTCTTGGTATTATTCTCATATGTTTTCTTAGAATGGTGTTGGGTAAAATCTAGGCTCTAGGGTGTGGTGTGATTTTTATGGATGTATGCAAGAATTAAAGGTTGAAGGTCTGCCATCAATTAGTTGTCTTAAAAGCTGACAAAGATAGACTCTGTAAAACCTCATCCACCTTCTTAGTTTCTAAACAAAAAAATGTAAAAACTAGAAAATGAAAAAGATAATAAGAAGAGCAGAACAAACATGTCATACATTGAGCAAAAGCATGTCTTCAATAAAAAAACACATCTAACTATCCAAAGAAATAGAGGGACACATCTATTCCTTTTCTTGACATATTGGCATCAGTCTTTTTTTGCACGCTAAAACATAAACACCCACATCCAACTCCTCAATTGGCTGTGAGCCTTAATCCACATGATTTTTCTTCAAACCATTCTTTCAAAAAGTATATACTTTTCAAGCATTCTTAATTGCAACATAGCTTTGTAATATTGGTACATTTTTTAACTCTAATACGCAGTTGTATTACCATAAAGTGTCCCATTAACTTAGATGGACCAAAGGTAGCATCATAGATGGTTGTGTGACTTGAGGTAGTTGTCGCATTTACAAGATTCTCATGAGCATTTCAAAAAGCATTGAGAAGACCAGTGGTGGTTTGAGTGTTGTCCTAAAAGAGAGGGCATAATGAAACGTTGCCAAAAGACAAATAGTGGCTAGTTGAAAGTAACCATTGAAGTCGGGTTAGGTTTCCTCTTTGGACATATTTGGCTTGGGGTGAACCATTTTGAGCTATCCCCTTGATGTCTAGAACTTTTGATAGATTATATAGTCCTCGTCTCTATATAGTTGTATTCTGTATATATTTTCATTTGTGTATTTCAGACGCATAGGGATGGTGTTTGTGGCAAATGAGTGTGTCATTTGGTGGAAAGCCTAGGCCTTCTCTATGTCTTATCCATGTGAAAGCATTCCCCTGAAATTTCAATGAATGAAGTTAAAGGTTGGGGCTCAGGTTTGTGACCATCAATAAATACTAAGACAAAAATCTTGTAGGATTTGTCAGAACGCAGTTTGGCTCATAAAACTTGCTACCATTTTAGAAAAGACCACAAAGAAACTCTGGTATATCATGTAAATACAAAGGCTTTACAGCTCCCAATAATATTATATAGCATATTAAGATTCCCTTAAATTCACCTAATGGTTGCTAAAGCACCTCTTTATTGGTGACTATTCATCAGGAATAAGGAAGCCTCCTAATTTGATGAAAAGTTTTTTCCATGCTTAGAGAGAGAAACAAAGGAAATGGAGCATTATGTGCATGATTCAAAAGGGTACAGATAAAATTTATTTACCTTTTAAGACTCTGTGGGGGCCAACAGTAACTTATTTTTAGGCAAAGGATTCCCCATTGAGCAAGCATTCAGCCCTCCTCCTGGGACTCTCTGCACTATTTCTGCTAATTCTTTTACAAAGGAAATGTGCTTTGTAGCATTGAATGAGGTGATACGCAAGTTGAAAAGGGTTGCTGTTACCCTAATGCATAATGCAGCTAGCATTGGGACTTTCAACCTGACTCCTAAGTAGAGGCTTTCCCAATAACCCTTCCTGATCTCCTTGTGTTCAAGCCACCTTTCTCTAGACCCTCCTTTAGATCAAAGGCATCGACTTTATTTGTAATTTACATAACACAGAATGTCATATCTCATTTTGACCTTCTAATTATCATGATTTGCTTATTTTCTGTTGTTTGTACTGGGGGATTACACTATCTTTGTTCCCAGTCTAGAATGTATCATTGATGCTGATAACTTCCACAGCATTTTGAGGGGACTGACAGGTTGAGATTGATAATGTTCACAGGCTGAGGAATGCCATATTTGGTTTGAAAATAGAGCTTATGTCCCTTGTTTATGAAATCCAATTGAGATTAAACATTATCTTTGTCAGATCCCCTGGAGACTGCTCCTAATTGATACTTGTCATATGGAGATGTTTAAAGGCAGAACTAGTACAACACAGTACTTCCACGGAAGATTTGCAACCAAATCCCATGCAACATGTGCATTTTGGGGATTCTTTAGAGAGAGAGAGAGAGAGAGAGAGAGAGAGTAATGGTCCAACTTGAAAGAAGTGTGTCTTTGATTCTTCTAGAAGAATTAAACTTTTCTTCCTTAAAGTATCATGATCCTAGAGGTGAAGTAGCATGGTTTACAAATTACAAACTTCTAAGATTGTCAGATACACAAATGTATTCTTTGATGTAGGATGTGCACTCACGAGGGGAACACACGCCATTAAGTAGGATCTGTGCATCATTAGGTAAACACATATGCATTATCCACATAACAATTGAGAAATGATGAGTACTTTGTGGCTTTGTCTCCCGTGCCTCTTTCGAAGTTAAATCCAGCACCTATTTACCAACAAGATACACATTAAATTTTGAGGTAGTGTGGTAGGGTGTTCATTTTGGTTACCTGGTTTCTATACTACACCCGCATTTTGTAATTCTTTTTATGGCTCAATTCTAGATGCATGGGATGGATTTTCTTCCTCTATTATTTCCATTGCTTTATAATACCTTTGTTTTGTTATATAGAGACTCCTGTTCAATTCTTTTGGTTGCTCTGTTGTTGATTTTATTATTTTTGAAGGTGTGGTGGTGGTCATTGCCTGTTTCATATTGGTTGGTCTCTTTGCCTTGCAACATGTTGGTACCCAGAGGGTTGCCTTCCTGTTTGCTCCAGTTGTGATTCTTTGGTTATTGTGCATTAGTGTAATTGGCCTATATAACATCATTCACTGGAATAGCAGAATCTACCGTGCACTTTCCCCACACTATATTTACTTATTTTTTAAGAAAACTGGAAAAGACGGTTGGATCTCACTTGGTGATATACTTCTCTCCATTACCGGTAAGGTTTAGGATTGTCACCTGTTCAAACATGCCTATGCATGGACAAACTCAAATGACACCTTATGCTTCCCCACTTGTGATATTTGTAGGTTCTGAAGCAATGTTTGCAGATTTGGGCCACTTTCATCAGGCATCAATAAGGGTATCTAAGTTGACCTCATTATGATTGACCACACTTCTATGTGCTTAAGATTTTGGTTGTCATTCTTTTGAAAAAGTTAAAAAATTGCTCGTCATCTCTGCCTGGGCATCAAATTATAGATATTCACAATAATAAGGCTGCAGAAAGAAGTGCCTGACTTGGAAATAGAAGTATCAGTCTTGTTTGGGTTTGTGAAGCTTCTTGATCAAAAAGAATAACCAAGTGAAAATCATAACATGCTTTAACCTTTATGTAGGCAGCCACTGACAAATATTTTTTTGCATGCTTTTATGAGTTGTAGTTAAGTATATTTTCTCTATTGAATGATTCCTCATCTACTTAATGTAATCAATTTTGGAGAAAAAGCATGTTTATTTCAGGTAGTTGGACATGATCATGTCATTTAGGACTACTAAATGGGAAACAGACTGCTAGAGGGGCATACTCAAGTACATATATAATTAAGGAGAGAAGTTTTGCACCAAAATTGTCAAACTAAAATTCCTAAATTAATCTTCTTCATGATTGCTTAAATTATGTTAGGTTTCTTTCAAAAATAAATCATCTTGGATTTTATACTAGGTAAATGACATGGATGTCCTCCTTAGTTTCTAGAGGGGAAAAAAAAGAATGTTTTACTCCTTTGAGACAAAATATGTCCAAGGTTTGATATATCGCCGACATATCGGTATCGATGGGTTGGGTGATATAGATATCACCTGAGGTATCTTTTTCCATGATATCGGCAATATATCGCTTGATATATCGGTGATATATCGCCGATACCAGGGAGAAAGGGATGGGAAACCCATTCATTGATGATTCTGGAAGGGCGGGAAAGGTACACGCATGCACGCACGCACACACCCACACACACCCACGCACACACACGTACGCACCCACGCACACACACGCATGCACAAACACACAGTGAGTACACTTGAATTTGTCAATATGCGACTAGTACATTTCTATAGGCATTTCTTCATGATGCATTACTTATTAAAATGTTAATTTTCATAACATTTGTGACATTTTTGGATGTTTTGGGCCTTTGTGAGCGATTTCCCTAAAATTCACCGATATCAGCGATATATCCCTTTTTTTACTTGTCGATACGATATCGATATCGATATTTAAAATCTTGAATATGTCAGTCTCCAGAATTTGAATAGAAAGCCTTATGTAGACCATGTTTGCAACCTTGAACTTTGGTACAATGGCTCATGACATTGTCAGCCCCTTTAGCAAGGCAGACTTAGCACATTATGATTTTAATGATGCTTCTTAGCCAAGTGGATTGTGAAGATGCTTCAAAATGAAGATGGTCTCTAGAATAAAATGTTGCATCATTGCTATGGTTGGTTGAGGGGAAATGTCAGTGGTTTCTCATGGTGCATTTGCTCTTTGGAGGATTTCATGTACTATTATGCCATGGGTTAGATTTTTTTTTTGAGCATATCTTGGGAGTTGGAAGAACCTTTAGGTTCTGGAGTAAATTGGATTGGCATTGGTACTATGGCCATATGCTCTTTTTCTTGGAAAAGATGCTTATATCTCAAACTATTGGGGGAACCTTTCAGGTTATATCTTTCCGCAGATGCTTATATCTTTGTTTTGATGAGAAAACCTTCAGGTTCTAAGAAACTTGCTTTCTAGAGCTGCCTAGGCTTTTATGCTTTTTCTTTGAAAAGGGATGCTTATATTTCGAACTATTAGGAAGGGCAAATGGAGAGAGGTCCAAGTGTATAGACACCTTGTGTTGGGGACAGCTTATCTGAAGCACAATTATGAGATTAGGGGCTTCTGACCTGGCACAGTTAATAGAAATTATCTTGCCTATTGTACGGTAGGTATTAGTGGAAGAAGGCCTACCGTCTATTCAGGTCTAAAGCACCAAAGGAAGATGGTACCTTGAGGGACTTAAGAGGTTGTGCTTGAGTCCCTTAGCCAAAATTACATGACTAAAGTATTGGTTATCTAGACCGATGGTACCAACTCCTATAATCTTGCCCTTGTGGTTGTTGTCGAAGGTCACCGATCCTCCATCTTTGTATTCCAAGTTAGTGAAGAGATCTTTGTCTCCAGTCTTGTGCTTGTAGCATCCACTATCCATAACCCATTGACCTTTGATTTGCTCCTACAAAATATGTCATCCTTTGAATTAAAGCCTTTTGAATGGCTTTTAGTCCATTTCTAATGAATGCAAAGCACCACTTGGAGTAATCCACTAATTTTGTAAAAATGTTTTTGGTACCCATCTCTTCTTGAGTCCACAAGTGTTAGTTTTCTTCCAATAGATGTGGTTTATGGAAGATGACTTTCCTACAACCTTTTGACTAAGTGATAAATCATTCTTAACTAATTTTGAAGGTTGAAAAAAGCTTGAAAAATCAATTCCAAACTTGCTCGATGATGGTCTTTGTAAGGTAAGCAATTTATCCAAATTCTCTTTTCTCTTAGTGAACTTACTAAAGATCATTGAGAAGCTTTTCAGAATTTTCCTTAAGATTTTCCACATCCTTTTTTAGTTCACTAATATTATCTTCAAGGAAAATAAATTCTGAAGTAAGAGAATCATTTTCTTGAACCAAATTAGTATCTTCAACAAGAAGTAACTCATTCTTAGCTTTTAAATCTCTATTTTCATATTTCAGTTTCTTGTATAAAGCAAATAAATCATTAAAAGCATCTAAGAGTTCATCAAAACTTAAATCTGACACCTCATTTTCTATGACCATAAGACCAAGGCATACTATCTCATCTAAAGTTGAGTCACTTGAGTCATCCTCTCCTTCACTCGAATTGAAACCAAAGTCATCCCATGTTACTTGAAGCACCTTCTTGAATTTCTTCAAGAACTTCTTTGGTGTTTGCTCCTTCTTCTTCTTGAGTAAGGGACAATCCTTTCGAATGTGCCATTTCTTCTTGCATTGGTAGCATATTATTGGATCCTCGTTTTTCCTCCTTCTTGAAGTTCTTGTTCTTCAAGAACTTTCGAAACTTCCTTGAGAGGAAGGCAATGTCTTTATCTTCAAAATCGCTTTCAACCTTGAAAGCAAGTTGTTTCTTCTTGGGCTCCTTCCTGACCTTCTTTTAATTTAGCTTGTTTTCGTATGCCATCAGATTTTCCACCAAGTTATCCATGTTTAAGTCCTCTACCTCATTTGCTTCTTCTATTATTGTAACTTTGGACTCAAAGGGGTTAGTGATCTCAATATTGTACCTTCCAATTCACCCTTTATGAAGGTTTTGCCCAATGCCTTGAGATTGTTGACGATATTTGTGAAGTAGGTATACATCTCCTTGATGATTTCTCCTTTCTGCATATCAAATTTCTCAAAGTCAAGTGTTAGTAAAATAACTTTAGAGTTATTTACCTTATTGGTTCCCTCATATGTAATTTAGAGTATCCTCCAAATTTCATTTGTAGTGGAGTATTGGGATATGTAGTTAAATTCATCCAAATTTAATGCACAGTAGAGCGCATTCATTGCCTTTGAATTTAACATAAGGCTCTTTTTTGGATGATCCTCCTTCCAGCTTCTACAACTTGACAAAAGGGTTTTCCACCATATTCATATGAAGAAATCACCTGATTATAGGAAGATCTATAACCTTTATCTCCAATAAGTATAGTTGGACCCATCACAGTAAGGAGGCCTTGTTATAGATTGTCCATTGTTCCCTAAGGTTGCAACTCCTCTTGTTTCCATTGATCTTTCACCCAGCAGTTGTTCTCTACAGTGAAACCTTACTCTGATACCAAATGAAATTGGATAAGAGGATGGGGGGTGATTTGTGCTATTAACAAAATATGAACAAATAAAAAATGAATCACAAAATATAGATACAAGGAATTAAAGAGGAAACCCTTCAATGGGAAAAACCTTTATCACAGAAAATAAATAAGATTCAAGGGTTAAAAATCACCAAAAAATCATTTCATAATGTTTACATTTTGATTTGAAAAGGTACATATGCAAAGAGATTTGAATTGAGAAGACAGTTTAAAATGGTCAAAAATTAATCGATTAATGCCTACGTTTGACTAAAACACTATTCATTAATCAACTAAAGGCTATAGAAACCTTTTGTCAAGGTCTTAATCAACTAACAGATAGTTTACACAAAGGAAAATTGAAAAAATTAATCGATTAATGCTATTTCAGAATTCTCTATTAGGCTTCATAATCTTAATCGATTAATTCTTTATTTTGAATGTTGGAACTTTAAAAACTTGCATCCTTTGATCAAGAGGTGTTAGGGAATGTATAACTAATCTTCTAGAAAATGTTTTAAGACTCCTAATGAATTAATAGACAATTAAAATGTATTTTAATATATTTTCTTTCTATTTTTTAACTGTTAATCCTAAAGGATGTGATGCATGCATATTGGTTCTTTAACAAATATTCTAGAAAAAAAGAAAATCAATAGATGAGCTTGACTACTTCATGTAAAGTCCTTTGCTTCTTGAAGCTTCATCACTTGGATTAATATCTCATAGATATATCTTATCATGTCAAATATGATCTTTTCGTAGCTCCTCATGTAACCTTAAGTGCTGCATAAATCAAGTTATAGCTTATCCAACCACTATAATTGTTGGGAATTCGAAAAGAAGCCACGTGGCACATCAGGTCACGTGGCACCAACCATCTGGATGCCCAGCAGATCTGGCGGCAAGGGTCCCTTGGACCAAATTTGGTGCACCAATATGGTGCTTTCCTATTTTTAGTAAAGAGGTTTTAGGAATAAATGTTGTGGGATTAATTCCTTTGTTAAGAGAATAAAATCTTTCCAAATGAGAAAAGATTTTATGTCTTAAAAAACATGCTTTAGGAATTGTTTTAGGAATTAAGTCTTTACTATTTTTAGTGGGTATGTCATCTCTATAAAAAAAGTCTCCCCAACCATTATTTCTTTGAGCAATAGAAAAACTTCTTCAAATCATCAAAGCTCCTCTCCACCCTTTTCTCCAACGTAGTGCCTCTCTTCCCAAATGGGCCACACACCTGCAGCAACCACATCAGGAAGATTTCTTCCTGTTTTCAATGTGGAATAAGTCCATATTCCACGCCAAATTGCAGCAGCCTCATCGGGAAGATTCTTCCCTGATTTTCACGTGAAAACAGTCCCAACGTGGACTATTTTCCACGCCAACCAAGCCTCCACGCTTCCCACGTATGCGCCAATTCTCAACATGGTATCAAAGCCTATGTTCTAGGCTTCTATGCATGTAGAAGATCCAACTACTCGTTGGAGGTTCATGCATCCGAAGAAGTCCTCCTCAAATCCAGTGACTTACACGGCAAAGGAAGACCAAGAGATGGCAGAATCTACCACGACCGTCGGAGATGCTACGCTTGGCCTTGGCGAGAGTAAGGTAGTTGTCTCCAGAACAACTATCAAATTGAGTGGCATCGCCAATTACATCTTGTGGGCTCAGGCCTTCAAGATCTTCGGTGGCAAATAGGAGAAACTCAGTATTCTCCTGGAAGAGGCACCGGAATTCAAGGATGAAAAGAAAAAGAAGCACAAGAAGGAGATTTATCACATCTTGTGGGCTCGGGCCTTCAAGATCTTCAGTGGCAAATAGGAGAAACTCAGTATTCTCCTGGAAGAGGCACCGGAATTCAAGGATGAAAAGAAAAAGAAGCACGAGAAGGAGATTAATCAAAAGAGGCATAGTGAAGCCTCTAGAAGAGCACCAAGAATGCATCGACACTTCCTCTTGGTGACCTTGGCTTAAAGAAAAGCCGAAGGTCTTTGCCGACTCAGGAGCAAGGCGCCATACTTCACGAGGAGACGCATGGAACCTTCTAACACATCGAGGAACGCCGAGATGAAGAGTCGACTCTCGAGCGTAGAATAAAGAGACACGAAGATCATCCTCAAAATCTCAAGAAAGAGAATGATGCATCAATTTCGGCAAGTCATTGGCCTCCCGACCTCCGACTTGAGGGGGAGTGTTGGGAATCCGAAAAGAAGTCACGTGGACACTGCCACATGGCAACAGCAGCAGCAACCATCTGGATGCCTAATAGATCTGGCGGCAGGGGTCCTTTGGACCAAATTTGGTGCACCAATATGATGCTTTCCTATTTTTAGTAAAGAGGTTTTAGGAATAAATGTTGTAGGATTAATTCCTTTGTTAAGAGAATAAAATCTTTTCAAATGAGAAAATATTTTCTCTCTTTGGGAAACATGTTTTAGGAATTGTTTTAGGAATTAAGTCTTTACTATTTTTAGTAGGTATGTCCTCTCTATAAAAAGAGTCTCCCCAACCATTATTTCTTTGAGTAATAAAAAAACTTCTTCCAATCTTCAAAGGTCCTCTCTACCCTTCTCTCCAACATGGTGCCTCTCTTCCCAAACAGGCCAGGCACATGCAGCAGCCACATCAGGAAGATTTCCACGTGAAAATAGTCCCAATGTGGGACTATTTTCCACGCCAATCAAGCCTCCACGCTTCCCACGAACGCACCAATTGTCAACAATAATTTTAACATCAAAATTAACGTTTAGTGGTGTCTGGTACTAATAGGCCATATGGAACATCACCTAGATCTGCCCCTTAGATACAAACAAACAAAATAATACAAGATAGCTTCCGTCCAACACTTTTTTGATCTTCACCATCATGTATGTAATACTCAAGATTCAGGACAATACTCAAGCTTCAGGACACCTTCAAACAGAAATGCTTTCAGTTCATATGGCCAAACTGCCTTAAATGCATCTCTCATTTTTATCTTCTAGTGGTGCAATGCCAACTTTTTTCTGCTTTCGTCATTCCAGATCCAATCCCTTTTTTGTCTACCCAAACATCTATCTCACTGTCCCACAACATCCCATGCACATGTCCACTGCCTAATGGCCTAAATATATACCGTCATATTACATTTTTTTTATTTCAGAAGAATGAGAAGCCTTTCACCACAGTGCACTGCAATATGATGGCTTCTTGCAGTCATGAATCACATAAATATGGTTATTTTAGAAGTTCTCACCCAGAAAAGTCGCAAAAAAGGACACATCCTAACCAAATACCTTGAGCATGGTGTCTCCTAAACAATTCTACGTGCATTGTTTTGTCACTCTGAATAGCTAAGGTATGGTTAATTGCCCAAGTTTTCATCTGCAGCTTGCATTTGTTGGCCTCATTTACCCATGCCTCGTGCTGCAATACATGGGACAGGCGGCATTTCTGTCCAAAAATTTTGATAAGGCTAACAGGAGCTTCTATGCTTCTATTCCAGGTAGATCTATTGAGTTGAGAAATTTTTAGGCAAATGCATGATTGATGGCTTTTAGTTGACATCCAATTTCCTTTTCTTGGTGCAGGACCTGTTTATTGGCCTATTTTCGTGGTAGCAACTCTTGCAGCAATAGTTGCCAGTCAAGCTGTCATCTCTGCCGCATTTTCAATTGTGAAACAGTTGCATGCTTTGGGTTGTTTTCCTCGTGTTAAGGTTGTCCATACATCAAGATGGATCTATGGCCAGATCTACATCCCTGAAATAAACTGGATACTCATGGTGTTGTGTCTGGCAGTCACAATCGGTTTTGAAGACATAAACCTCATTGGAAATGCTTATGGTAAATGTCAGCATGCCACTATCTGAAGTTTATTTTTACGGTTATCAGATTTTTTCAAGTAAATATTCAATATTTTTGGACAATTGATCAGAGTTGGCTTCAGTCTTGGAATGAATACAACTATGTAAACAGTTATTTCATGGCACTTGATAATCTTGGGCTCTTTTTTTGAATTCAAGATCAGAGCAACACTTACATCAGAGCTAATTGTTATTTTTGCAGGAATAGCGTGCATTACTGTAATGTTCGTGACCACATGGCTGATGGCTTTGGTCCTCATTGTTGTGTGGCACAAGAGTGCTTCTTTGGCTGCAGCATTCCTCCTATTCTTTGGGTTGATAGAGGGCCTGTACCTATCTTCTGCCGTCATGAAGTTTCCGCAGGGAGGTTGGGTGCCTATTATACTATCCTTTATCTTCATGGCTATTATGTATGTTTGGCACTATGGAACTGGAAAAAAATATCTTTTTGATCTCCAAAACAAGGTATCAATGAATTGGATGCTCACGTTAGGACCCAGCCTCGGGATTGTTCGAGTGCCTGGAATTGGTCTAATCTACACTGAGTTAGTGACCGGAGTTCCTGCAATCTTCTCCCATTTTGTCACCAACCTCCCAGCCATTCATCAAGTTCTTGTTTTCGTCTGTGTGAAGTCAGTTCCAGTGCCCTTTGTTCCTCCAGATGAACGATATCTGATTGGAAGGATAGGCCCTAGAGCATACGGGATGTACAGGTGCATTGTTAGAAATGGATACAAGGATCTTTCGAAAGACGAAGATTTTGAGAATCAGCTTGTCATGAGCATTGCTGAATTTATTCAGATGGAACCCCAGGAATCAACCTCAGGCAGCAGCAATGTGTCTCTTGATGGGAGAATGAAAGTAATACGAACTTCTGAGCGGTCGGGGAGTACCCTGAGGATCAGAGATCTCAATGATTGTGCTGCAAGCAGCACCAATCATGTTAGGAGCAGCAAATCAGAAACTCCCCAGAGCTTGCAAGCACTTCACGAACAAGAGCACCCAAGCATAAGCAGGAGACGACGGGTGCGATTTGAGCTGCCAGATGATGCAGCTAGTCATCTGGTTTCTCAGGTCAGACAAGAATTATCCGATCTTGTGGAGGCTAAAGAAGTCGGAGTCGCTTATTTATTGGGTCATTCATACATAAAGGCCCAAAAGACTTCATCTTTCCTGAAGAAGTTTGTCATCGACGTTGCCTACTCGTTCCTCCATAAAAACTGCAGAGGCCCTGCTGTGGCATTGAACATTCCACCCACCAGCCTCATCAAAGTTGGTATGATATACCATGTATAGAACCTTGTCTTTTCAGCATCGGTCAGAGAAGAATGCTTATTCTTCCTTCTACTGCTAAGAATTAGCATTCTTCCTTGTGGATGTGCATATCTGTCTTTTTTAAGGGCATACATGCAATAACCAGTTTTATTATTTTTATTATTCTTTTCCTTTAATGTAAGTCTAATTCGTTTAGAGTCTCTAGTTATCCCTTTGTTTAGAATTTTCTTTCTTTTCATTTGCATTATCCTTTTATTTTGCCATTAATCAAGAGCAAAAAAATCTCTTTGTTTGGGATACGCCGAGTCTCTTGTATCTATTTAGTTAATTGTAGCAAAAAATCTCTTTGTTTGGGATACGCCGAGTCTCTTTTATCTATTGAGTTGTTAAAGTCCTTCCATAAAAAAGGGACAAATCGGAAACCATTGTGATGCATGCTTCTCTTTTCCCTTCTCTCAAGTGCATCTTCGTGCCTTTCCTTCCAAAATTCTATGCGATTTCATGTGTTTCTTTTCTTTTTCTTTCCTTCGATCACTTTCTCATTCCCTCATTCCTTCCTCTTGCCATACCAATTTGATATCAAAGTCAAAAGACTTAAACCAACATGAATGAGAATGAATTTTTCAAGTAGATTCTCCAACCGATCCAACATCCCACCTCCGGACACCATTCCCTCTCCTCCGCCTTCCCTCCGCCACCACGCACCACCCTTCGACATCGTATGCATCTGCTAGGACTTCATCGCCACTCGTTCTCATCCCATCGACGCTACCTCTTCCTAACTCTCCCTAAACTTCATCCCCCCTTACATCATCACCATCTTACCTACCAACCCATTGACATCGGACTTCAATTTCACCTTTTGTGCTAACAGCAGCACCCACCCCACCGCCATCGCATTATTATCTTCGTTACACTCCCCTCGGCTTCGGCTGCCTTGAGGGTCCCGATGTAGCGTGATCGACGAAGAAGAAAAAAAAAAAAAAAAAATTTCCATTCATGGTTTTTTCTGTTCTTTTTATTCCAGCGAATGAGGGATGGGAATAATCGCCAACTAATTGGAACTCTACAAACTCCTGCCAACTTCAATGTTCCCCTGGGGACCAAGGAGCCATGCAGGACTTCACGTGGCTGCGGGTGGCCGGTGGCGCGGACGCGCGGGGCTGTGCACGGGTGGCGCGCAGGTGCGCTGGACAGGGCGAGGGTGGAGGATGGGTCGATGGCAGCGACCTCGGAGCGGCCGGGAGGATGGTGATGGTGGTGGGTTTTGATGGAAGTGTCTTCGGGTTGTTGGACGAGGAAGTGGAACGGAGGAGGAGAAAGAGAGAGGAAGGAGGAGATGACGAGGGAGGGGTAAGGGGGAAGTGGGAGGAAGAGTTCACGTTCGTTGACGTGGGAGCTTGTAGAAGTGGAACGAAGGAGAAGAAAGAGAAGAGGTGGGAGGTGAGTGGGGAGGGGTAAGGGGAAAGTGGGAGAGACAGTTCACGTGCGGTGACGTGGGAGAAGGGAAGATGTTTACGTGGGGGGTCTACAGGGAATTAGAGGCAATACCGGGGATCCACCGTCGTCAGCTAAAAACAGACAATTACGGCAGGGTAAAAAGTGATTTTTCACGTGATTGGAATGATTTTTTTATAGGTAAAATATTATTTTTAATTAACTGAAAATTATTTTTCACGGGTTGAAAATAATGGAACTGATTTTTCACTCATAAAGAAGTGATTTGTGATTTTCTGATACGATGGAATACTTTTCTATCGATTGATTGAAAATTATTTCTTATTGATGAAATATCATTTTTAATTGATTAAAAATTTATTTTAAATCAGTAAAAAATGGTGAGAAGAATAGTTTTTCAGTGGTGGGGTTTTATTTTTTGTCTATTGAAAATGATAAAAAGTGATTTTTCATCCATATATAAGTGATTTTTATATGATGAAATAATTTTTTATGTTTATAATATCATTTTCTATCGTGACACGTGATGCACTCCCCACTTTTAAACTAACTTTTTTTTGTCTCTCACCCGTATCTCCACCCATGCATTGCAAAACCAGCACTCACACCTAGAAAGGGGAGCTGCTTTCATGCCATGTGGAAGATGACCCGCTTGAAACGTTTATGGAGAATGATGTGGGTTAATCTACATTTCTATCTCTAATAACAATAAGATGATCGAAAGTAATAAAAAGTTAAAAGAATCAGTGAACTCTAAGGTTTTTTAAAAAGGAAATTATAATGGCACTCTTATATGAATATAAAAATAATGAGATCGTGGGAATCTTATTAATTTTTAAGTGATGAGATAAAAAATATCTGCAAATCTGAAACTTCGTGATAGGTTTCAAAAGAATGATTCGATCTAGAAAGATTTGGATACAGACAGGTTTGGGGATCAAATTTACCTATATTCAAGGAAAATATTTTGCACAAACGAATTCGGGAACCTAAACTGCCTGCACATAGAAAATGTCAAATACAGTCGGACTCAAAGGATCCTACCCGTTAGAGGGGATGGCAAAATTATAGTAGGACTATGCCCTCAATAAATGCAGACAATGGTCGTCGCAATTAATAATCTGATAAGACGCGTACCTTGTCAGGCGACTTATCTGCTCAAAAGATCTCGCTAGAGGCCCAATCCTAGCACTATAAATAGCTAAGGAAGGCCCTCAAGGCCTCTCCCCGAGTAACTTGAGAGAGAGATCGAGAAATTGTAAACTTTGTAATCTTGCAAGTTATAGTGCATAGTTGGAAGCACAATCCTTCCCTCAAACATACACCCTTTTATGGTGAAACTAGGTAATCAACCCCTGTGCCATTGTGTGATTACTTGAATCCCACAATCGAACCATCCACCCACGGGGAGGTCCGATCGTTTCTATTCTTGAGTCGAATACTCCGATCTTGGGGTGCCGATCAATAGGCGTTGTCTGTGGGAAACGATTATCAGTTGATAACGTTTCCTAGCTCTTGAGGTCCTCCTGATGGCTCCCGCAACTCGCAACATCTCTTGCCCTGACCCTAAGAAGGCACCAGATCAAGCCGAGTTGAGCGTGTCGATGTCCAAGAGATGCCTCCCGCCGACCGAGCCAAACAAGGAGAAGCAGGGAGTCTGCGACCAGCCGCCGGAGGACCATGAGCACAACCTCCTCCCGAAGCTACAGGCGACGGAGGAGCAATTTCAGGCTAAAATGGAGACTCTGAGGGTTGAGGGAATCTCAGTCACAGAGAAACTCCTTGAGATCAGGTAGATCCAGGAGTTCAGCCAACCCCTACTGAGGGAACCCCGCCAACCAAGCCTTGAAGACGAGCAACTGAGATGGCGCCACACGATGGAGGACGAGAATGCCCGCCTGCACAAGCAGCTTGAGAAGCTAAAGCGCGAGCTTAGTAGCTAGAAAGGGGAAGCTCCTCCTGACCCACTGAAGGCTCCTCTCCCACCCTTCTCAGAGGAAATCTCAAGGGCTCAACCCCTCACAACCGGCAGCGGGCGATCGATCCTTGAGATCATCTGCCAGGTTACTAGGACCATGCGAGGCATACGCCCCCGGGCCTACGTCACCACCTACCCCTTCACCGAGGAAGTGATGACAGCCACTTGCCCGAGAGATTCAAGTAGTTCATTATGGCCCCATACGACGGAACGACGAACCCAAACAACTTCGTTAGGAGTTACCACCAAATGATGTTGGTGCACGGCTGCCCCGATGGAGTACTCTGCAGAGTATTCCCGTCCTATCTATCCAGCATGGCCCATGAGTGGTTCAACGAACTACCGACCAGACAAATTGCCTGCTTCCAGAAACTGGTGGACAAGTTCTGCCAGTACTTCGTCAGACGGTAGAGGTTTAGAGACAACCCTGAGAGGCTGTCAAAGGTCCGGTAGCGGAAGAGTGAGTCTTTCTGGTCATACTTAGACCAATTTAAGGCCTAGTACTTCAATTGCAAGCGACCTCACGATGCCATCGCCATCCAATACTTCAAGTCAGGACTCCTGACTCAGAGGTTTTGGTATGACATCGACGACTTCCTGCTCAGGGATATGGTAGAGCTCTGGCACCGGGCCACAAGGTTCGCAGAGTAGGATGACTCTTTCCGCTCCCACAACCAGCTGGCAGAGGGGTCCAAGGTCGATGCTAGCCCAATCCGAGAGAAGCAAGCCTTGGGTGAGTCCGCCCCCATCTCCCTCCGCGGAGGCAACCACTTCAACAAGTGCAAGGCTAGCTTCCCAGAGCAAAGGAATGATTGGCCAAGCAAGGGCCGAAATAATGGACCCCACCAACCCAGGCGGAATTATTTCGAGGAATACACTCCCCTTGCCGTGAACCAAGCGGACGTGTTGGCAAAGGTATGGTCTACGGACAAAGACCTGCTACCTCCGCCTAAGCCAATGAAAAAGGATAACTTCAGGCCCTACTGTACGTATCACAAGGCCTAAGGCCATGCCACCGAAGATTGCCTCGATCTGCATGACCAAATCGAGTCCCAGATCTGGCACGGGAACCTGGCCCACTTCGTTAGGCAAAACGAAGGCCAGGATGAGAGCAAGGGACCCATGGAGGGCCCAGAAGATAGCCACAAGGAGAGGCTTCAGCATCTCCGTGGGATCAACGTGGTATTCGTCAAAGGCCCAGAGCCCAACGATGCAGTGGCCTACCGTCTCGAGCATGAGGTATCCCCCTTGCTCCCGCCAACTGAATACCACCGCTGGGTCCTAGCGGGTATGCTTGAAGTGCCCCAGCACATTCACCACCCACCCCCCACGAGCACGAAGGTCAAAGTCATTTTCGGCGTTTAACGCCACTACAAATCAGCAATCTAGCCCTCCCAGACGGTCAACTCTTAGCGCTTTCCCCACCCTCCAGTGGGGCGAAAGAGGTCCTGTTAGGTAGGTGGCCTCGCGATTGTTTGCCTCCTTCCCAGATCCGGCGGAGCATACTGACCCGCTGCTGGTAACACTCTTGCTGGCAAGGCAACAGCAGCCCCGGCTCCTCGTTGGCGAGGGAAGTGCCATGGACGTTCTCCTCCTCAAAACCCTACGCCAGCTGGGTTTCACGGAAGAGCACGTCTCCCCTTCGGTTCACCCAATGGTTGGGTTCAGCAATCACAGGGGTGATGCCGAAAGGAAAAATTAGCCTCCCCTTATCCGTCTGCGATGGGGATAGGCTCAACCGAACGGCGACGTTTGTAGTGGTCGTGTTGACGACAGCATTTGATGACATCCTAGGTCGCCCCACCACTCATGCCTTCTAGCTGATCCCCTCTCCATACTTCCAATTTATGCTTTTCTAGTCTCCACACAGAGTTGGAATAGTGCACGAAGATTAATAGGCTAAGCGCAAGCTCCTCGGGATCGAGCTGAAGCGGTCCCTGGAGCCGAAGCCCCCCAAGTCACGAAAATGGGAGAAGAAAAGAAACCAAGTCTAGGCGATCCAGTAGGAGGCCATCCCAGCTAATCAGCCGGCGACTTCAGGATTACAGCCAGGCTCTTCAACCATGGCTATACAGATTTATCCCGACGACGCTGCCAAGCTCATCCAGGTTGGAGCGGACCTTGCGCCCTTCGAGATACAGGAGCTGCTACTCTTACTCCAAGCCAATGCGGACGTTTTTGCTTAGTCCGCCAATGACCTACCTAGGGTGGACCCATCCCTGATTCAGCATCATCCAAATATCCAAGTAGGCACCTGCGCAGTTAAACAGCCACGCAAACATAAGTCAACCGAACAATGGCAGGTGGCCAAAGCTGAGGTCCAGAAGCTTCTAGAGGCAAGATTCATTAAGGAATCCTTGTACCTAGCATGGTTCTCGAACGTCGTAATGGTGAAGAAGGCTAATGGATAGTAGCGCATGTGCGTCAACTTCACCAACCTGAACGAAGCCTGCCCAAAGGACGAGTTCCCCCTACCGAGGGTGGACTCCTGTAGTGGACAATCTCACATGTCCTTCCTAAACGCCTACAGCAGATATCACTAGATCAGCCTTGCCGTAGCAGACAAGCCTCGCACTTCATCACCAATAGAGACCTGTTTCAATATATAGTCATGCCCTTCAGTCTAAAAAACGCTAGGGTAACTTACCAGCACCTTGTAAATATTATTTTCGCAAAAATAATAAGAAAATCATTATTGACGATATGCTTGTGAAGGGATCAAACTTCCCACAACACCTAGACTACTTGGCAAAAGTGTTTCAAATTCTAAGGAACACCCACCTAAACCCTGATAAGTGTACATTTGAGGTCTCGGCTGGCAAGTTTCTAGGGTTCCTAGTCTCTAACCAAGGAATTGAAGCCAACCCAGACAAGATCCAAGCGATAGAAGACCTGCAACCACCAGGCACGCTGAAAAGACTATAGTCGTTGGTTGGCAAGATCACCTCATTGGGACGATTCTTGTCTTAATTTTCCAACAAATGTCTCCCCTTCGTCGAGTGCATAAAGAAGGGCAAAGGCTATAACACTGCCCACTGGACTCCTCACTGCCATAAGAGCTTAGAGGAAGTCAAGAATGCACTCCAAAGTCCCCCCTTTCTAACGGCCCCCCAACCTACGGAAGTTCTCTCGCTATATTTAGTCATCTTTATATCCACCGTCAGTGTCATCTTAGTCAGCGACCGGGGAGGAATGCAGCGACCCATGTACTTTGTCAGTAAGACCTATGAAGATGCGGAAGCTAAGTACACGATCATTGAAAAGTTGAGGATAGCTCTCGTCACCGCAGCCCGAAAGCTACGCCCATGCTTCCAAGCCCACACAATAATGGTCGTGTCAAACTACCCCCTTCGGCAAATGCTACACAAGCCGACAGGGTCAGTACGGCAAATCAAATGGGCTATAGAATTAGCTGAGTTCGATATCAAATATTAGCCAAGGAAGGCAATCAAGGCACAAGTCTTGGCAGACTTCGTGGCTGAATTCACAGAGCCCAATGCCTCTCTCACACTCCCTTGCGACTATATGTCGACGGCTCGTCTATGATAGTCGAGTCTGGGGTCGGGATAGCTCTAACCACCCCAGACGACATCTCTCATAAGTACGCTATAAAATTGGACTTCCCTGCGTCCAATAACTAGGCAGAGTACGAGGCCATGATGGCAAGCATCCGGATAGCAAAATCTATGGGGATCACCTTGCTCGAGATCTACACAGACTCCCAGCTAGTCGCCAACCAAATAAACAGCGAGTATCAAGCTCGGGATCCGAACATGATCTTATATGCCGACAAAGTCAAGGAGGAGCTAGCGAATTTCAAGACCATATCCATCAGGCAGGTGCCTCAAGCTAACAACCCCCTGGTAGACATGTTGGCTAAACTCGCCGCTGCGATCCCTCAGGGACAGGATGAAGACATCTGCCTTCAGACTCTGAAAGAGCCAATTGTCCTCTCTCCCAGAACGTTCGTGATAGAGTAGTCCACCTCCTGGATGATGCCTATTGCTACTTTAACTCTGGCGAGCTACCCCCGAGGGAGCCCTAACACAGGGCCTTCCACCTCAAAGCATCAAGATACACCTTGATAGAAGGGCAGTTGTACAAGCAGAGGTATTCCACCCTCCTGCTATGCTACCTAACTTAGGAAGAGGCGGCCTAAGCCCTCCAAGAAGCCCATGGAGGCGTTTGCAGGAACCACGAAGAATACAAGGTGCTCATGGCCCGACTATTCCAGGCAGGCTATGTAAAGACCCGTACTGTTCTGTGCCTTTTAAGACGTCTAGACTGTCGGTCAAACGTCTAGACACCTTCCCAGACGTCTGGAAATCAAAATTTTTTGTGTACGAGCCCGCATCTGCGCACAGGCTGCACGCAGACAGTACCCTCTCTTTTTCCTTCCCTTCTTTCTCCCTCTCCCCCTCCAGCGAACCCTAACCCACGTCTTTATAAACCCCCTTCCTCCTCTCTCGTTCTCCCCACTTCAGCCACTTCTCTTCCTCACCACCCCAGCGCAAGAGCTAGTGCGAGCGAGAAAGTGCAAGAGCGGCGACGAGGAGGAGCGACGTGAGGAGAGGAGGATTTGAGCTCGCGAGCTCGTGTGGGAGCTCACCGGAGGGCATGCGGGAGGAGGAGTGTGTCGGGGGAGTCATCCCCAACACTGCTGCAGCCAGAGCTGCAGGCGAGGAGGCGAGCCGTGGCTGCACGCGACGAGAGCGAGCAGGAGCAGGTTCTGGTTCTGGATTTTTCCCAGAATCTGACATCTGGAGTGACGTCCAGACGACGGAGCGGACGTATGGAGGTGATTCCAGACGTCTGAAGAGAGGTCTTCGTGAAGGTACATTCCCTTTGCGGATACGGCCATGTAGGCCGCTCCGCAGCTATGCTTTGCATGACCATTTTGAGAAGATTTGGTGGTTGCGTGCAGGATTTGCTTTGGGAAGGTGCAAGACACGCCCTCCCATGCATTTCAGACGTCTGGGAAGCTTACCAAATGACTGGAAGCACTTCCAGACGTCCGAAGAGGTGGTCAGACGTCTGGAACTGGGTCCAGACGGTCCAGAAGAGGTCCTGGATGTCTAGGGTCGACACAGAGACTAAGGTGCATTTCTGGACACTTTTAAGACGTCTGGACATTGTTCCAGACGTCTGATTTGAGTCAGTAACCCTATTTTGACCCATTTAGGATCCGTTTTACGCAAACAAGATACCGGTGTTTTCCTTGCGAGTTCCTCTACTTGTTAAAAGGCTTTCTATACTGTTCTGATTGTTCCGTTGTGATTGTTCCTTGTTATAGGACCTCGTTCCGTTGCGGGTTCAAGGCTTGCTGAGGCACGTGAACCTGCCGTTCAAGCCCCCAATACTCCTGGGTTGACTGGTAGAGTGGCTTTCCCTTATTTAATTATAAACCTAAATGCATGTGTAGAATGAATGATTAGAACCTAGGATATGACATGAATCCTAGGACGAGAAGTACTTAAAATGTCTGTATGTGTGATTGAATTTCAGTCTTGAACGAGTAGACAGAAATGTTAACAGCTGCCTGTAAATGAACAAAAGCTACCTGTGAAATATGAATTACATGTACTAGTTAACAGTGGCATGTAACATTCCTATTGTATACATTAAATGATATAATACGAGCTGCATGTGTATGACCTGAGAATGGAAATGTGAATGAATGAAATACGAGCTACATATGTATAACCTGAGAATGGAAATGTGAATGATGAAACCTAGTATGAAATGGCATGAGAAATATGAGGATGAACCCTACGGGGAATTAGGAGTAGAGCTCCTGGAACAAATAGAATGGATCTAGAAATGTGAGTGGGGAAGTGTGCTAGCCCTTGAGTACGGAGTACCAAGGAGAGCGACTATCCCCTGTTTAGTATAGAGCGGAGCTAACCGCCCTTGGGTTGGGACCCGGGGTTAGGATTGGCCACTTTACACCGACTTCTTAGCCCAGTATACTGTACCGGGGAGAGCTACTAGTGTAGGGAGAGAGCTAACCACCCCACGGGGCCCGAGGTTCAGCTAGCCACCCTACACCGACTTGCTAGGCCCATTGGGTAAACAGGGTAGTCAGGCGAGGGTGCGCGAACAGTGGATGGACGAGACCCCTGTTTGGTTCTTAGGGGCTAAACCCTTATCACTGAGAGGGCTAAGCCCTATACTGTTCCATGTTGTACCTGGGTGCACCCGTTAGTGGAAATGACTGACCGTGTGCTAGTGTGGGATAGCTACCCGTGCGCTTATCGCGCATGCCGTAGTCACCGTTACGTCTGTTCGTGACCTTGGGGTGGTTGAATGGGTGTAGCATCACCACGGAGGACTCTCCCAACCAGGAGAGCACCATGTGTGCCTTCTACTCTTCGGAAAAGACTGCAATCAAGATCATTCCCACGAAGAACATTCGAGATCAAGAAAGAGATTTGGAAATATATAAACCAGTGGGTGGAAAGGAATAAATTGTAAATTAAAGAAATTGGAATAGCTAGTTACCTGTTAGTTTTACTGCTTGGCTAGTTGGTTGCCACTCTACTCAGCGTTTGCTGACTTTGTGTACTCATAACCCTTTTCAGGTTCAGGTGTTGAGCAGCCAGAGTTTACGGCTGCAGAGAGTGCTAGGCCCAGTAGAGCCCGGTAGTAGTAACTTTCTCTTGTAGTTCCTTTTGTAGTAGTGAGTTAAGACTCTTATATGTTACGTTCTGTACATTTACGTTTTTGTACTTTTATGTTCATGTACCTTGTTACTATTCTATTATTGTGGTGGTGATATGTACTGTAGCAGCTTTTACTTTCCTTACTGCTGTACTCTTTTACTGTTAGTTGCTTAGCATAGTGAATGTAGTTTACTTTTCTGCTTTTTGGTTATTTCTTGTTGAACGACTGGGTCTTGGGATTAGTCGAGTCGAATCGGTCTCGGGTCCTGTAGGGATTCGGGAACCGGGTCGTAACAGGCTACTTCTGACCCCAAATAAAGCAACATTGCAAAGACTTCGTGCGCAAGTGCGACAAATGCCAGCGGTTTGCTACCTTGCACCACTTGTCGCCTGGAAAGTTAATACTCATCATGTCACCCATTCCCTTTGCAAAATGGGGCATGGACTTCGTTGGCCCCTTCCTAGTAACCGCGGTTCAGAAGCAGTTTATTCTGGTAGCTGTCGACTACTTTTCCAAGTAGGTCAAAACTAAGGCCATAGCCAGCCCCACGGCTAATAGGGTCATATCCTTTGTCCACAAGAGCATTATAGCTCGGTACGGGATACCCCACTACATAGTCACGGACAATGAAATCCAATTTGCCTGCAAGAAATTTGAAAAATTTTGCGCCAGCTGGGACATCCGTTTGTGCCTCACATCAGTGGGTCATCCCTAGGGGAACGAACATGTCGAAGAAACCAACCACACCGTCATCCTAATCTCCAACGCCGGCTGGATTCAACCAAAAGGAGATGGGCCGATAGGCTTCCAGACATTCTTTGGGCATACAAGACTTGCCAGAGGACTTCCACAAGTCATACACCATTCAGCCTGATGTACAGCATGGAAGCCTAGCTGCCCATCGAAACAGTCCTCCCCACTTACAGAACACAACTTTATGACCTACCCACCAACGATAATCAAGTCCGCTTATCCCTAGACCTCTTGGACGAGCTGAGAGATAAGGCATCAGAGACAGCACTCAAGCATAAAGAGGCCACAACCGCTTCCTACAATAAGTGCATTTGTAAACGAACATTCTCCCAAGGAGACCTAGTCCTACGTAAGTGCGAAGTCTCCATATTGAGCCAATCGGGCGAAAAGCTAGATCTATCATAGGAAGGGCCTTACAAGATTCGTAAAAATAGTCCAAAAGACTTTTACAAATTTTAAGTCCTAGACGATAGAAACATCCCCTGCACCTGGCATGCGAGCAATTTACGAATATATCATGTATGAATGCCCATGAGCAATAAAAGGAGATTTTCCATTCAAAAAAGGGAGTTCGCCCATTACATCTCTTTTCAAAAAGAAAAAGAAAAAACAACAGCAAATAAGGCGAGGATAACACTGTCGAGATGTTCAGTAGCTCTACTCCCACGGCTCAAACATATCACCACCGCTCATAGGCAAAAGGCGGAGTGGACTAATGACCCCTGCAGCCGGATCGGCGGCCTCCAGCTGGGTTGCCTCTTCGGCAACCAGCTAGGCTACTTCCTAGGTAGCTGGCTGGGCCACCTCCTCGTCAAGCGACTGATCCACAGGCGGTTCCACAGGCTTGTCGTCGACAATAAGACCAACTGCTTTGAGGTGGTCATATTCCGACACCAACTGGCCGATAGACCAGCCACACAACTCTTTGGCGGAGGAGTACTTCCCCTTGATAAGGGCTTGAACGGTAACCAGCGTTTGCTTCCCGATCTTCTACGAAAGCTCCTCCCAGATCGATCCCATTGACGAATGCATGGCATAAAAGTTCACCACCTCTACGTTCAGCTCAGGCCCCTCTACCTCATATGCCGCCCCTCTGCCCCCTCCAATTTCGCCACTCGCTGGCCCCTCTCCGTCGCGAGTTGTTGGCCCTGTCGAGGTCGGCCCTCAGGTCCTCTGTAGTCACCTTCGTTTTCTCCAGACTTGCTCACATAGAAGCAAGCCTGTCAATCAAGGCACTTAGACGGGCGTGCTCTTCCTCAAGAGCCCTCTCATACCCCTCCACCAATGAGGAGTGCTCAGTCTTAAGTACTTGCACCTCCTCTTTCAAGGAGAGGATACTGGTGCAGGCGGCCAAGAAGCGCTCAAACAGGTCCTTCAGAGCCTCCAAATGAGCGTTATGCGCCCTCATGAGCCTCTCCACCAACTCATCGCTAGTGCGAGAGCCCCTCGCAAAGCAAAATGGGCTTTCTTCAGCTCCCCTTCCAGCCGGCCCACATCATTGGCTACCCGTTGGAGGGAGCGAAGTCTCTGCTCAGCCTCTCCCACCACCTGCTTTGCCTTCTCTCGGGCAGCAGCGACCTCCGCCACTTGGCGAAGCAACTGTCAATGCTCCGCCTTGGCTGGGTAGCCAAGTTCGCCGCACCAGCATGACCGGCCGAGCTAGGAAGGACTAGAGGAGCGTCCCCACGCGAGATGGAAGACCCAAGCATCTCCACCTGTAAACCACAAATGCACAGAATTCAAACAACTCAAGCCAAGAAGAAGTTAATCAACGAAGGGCAGTCCCCACGAGCTTACCACACGCATACCATAGAAGGACACGTGGTTAAAATTCATGCCCTAAGGCCCAAAGGTGGCCTAGGACACAGCATCATTCAAGTGTCTTAGCACCTGTCTTTCCAGGTCGAGGGCAGTACTTGACACCCTAGTTACACAGGTACCACACGCCCAAGTCTAGACCTGCCAGGGGTGCCCTCCAGTACGGATTTAGCAACGAACCCGACGGTATGGCCAATCATCCCCGAGCCCCCTCGGCCAGAGGGATCCACCAAAACCCGGGCGCCTGTAGAGCTTCGTCGGTAGTATGGCTGGTTGAAAACACTGCCTGTGCCAACCGCCTCCTACGCCAATAGGGCGAACGCTCCCAACGAAGACGACGAAACCAAGAACCTGAAAGTACCCTTTGAACGAGCTACTTCCAGAGGCACCTCTAAAAGAGAGTCACGGAGGGTAATCACCTCAGGCGGTCCGGACGACTCCAAGGGAGCAAAAGGCACACCTTCGCCCTCGGCCTTGTTAGGGCTCCGCGAAAAGGTCATCGCCGACTCCTCCCACGGAAGCTCCATGCAAGGACCCTTCTTCGCCCACCTCAGCGGGACCTCCGACTCTTCCACGACATCTTTGAGGGCCTCCTCCTTTCGCACCAACCACTTCTGATAAGCGGGCTAACTCCCCTCCCCCTGCTCCATAGGCCCCTCCTCGCCTTGTTGCAATCCACAGTGGCTTAAGCTAGCACCTCGACGCTTGGGCGCAACCAGCTGAGCGAACCGCTCAAAAGCTGCAACTAAAAAAATTGAAAATACCACATTAATACAAAATTGGTAGGCACAAAGTACGATGCAAAAGCCATTTTTACCTCCCCCCACTTACATGGTGTAGGCAACGAGTCTGCCACCCATGACAACACCTCTTGGACGTCCTTCCGCTATAGCTCCGACCAAGCAATTAGACCAAACTTAACTAATTAGTCTGCGCCTACTTGCACAGACAGGTTAAGCTTCTCGGATCAAGGTGGTTGGTCCCTCTCAGGTGAACCTTACCAAGTGTAAGGGACTCCGAGGTCTTCAAGGTTGGAAAGAAAAAAGAAATTGTGGTCTTACCCCTTCAAACTATCAGGGAGATCCACTATCCGATACCCGGTCAGCCGGCTGTATAACGTGTAAGTGTTGGACGGAGGCTTGCCCTTCTTCACCTTCAAGACCTTCGGCCCAAAAAGCAGGCAGAACAAAACAAGGCGGAAGGCAATCCCTAAATGAAAGCAGAGGGCAGTAAAGGCATTCAACACCAGCCAACAATTAAGGCTAAGCTGTGAAGAGGCAAGACAATAGAAGGAAAGGAAGGAGGACACAAAAGGGTTCAAAGGTACTCGTAGAACATGCTTTATGACGTATTTACATATAATAAACATGTCCTTCGTCCCGTCTAAACATAGACGGGTTTCGGGCTCACAAGCTTGAAACGGTACTCCACCAAGTCCATATTTCCCCAAGAACAATAAAATCGTGGACCAACTACGGAAGTCCGATGAAAAACCATATAAAGCCCTAATCTCGGCAGAGACTCCAGAGAAAGAGGCAACAGACTTACCCTTGCACGCAAGACCCAACATGATAGCTTTCGCTTTAAAGAGACCTCAACACAGTGACGCTTCGACAAAGGACGCCTCCTCACAGCACTCTGTCAAGAGTAAAAGCTTTCCGCGCAAGTGCTCTCCGAGATAGGTGGGTCATTAACCATGACCCACCACCCCTATATATAACCCCCACGGAGAGCGATCCCCCCTTGCGGGGTGCAACTTTCGAAAAAATCAAATCCCACCATATCTGATGCAGATTCCAAATATACCACCAAGAGCGAAGAAAACCTCGACCATCATTACGAACATTTAATACCCCTACGTGCATATCCGCTGCAGCAGAAAGGGTAGTCCCATTAATGATCAGCACGACGCTTGAGGCCTTCGTCTCATTATAACGGCAATAAATGCCGGTCTTCTCAAATAACAAGACACAATATCAATCCCGATGTAACTGGCCATTACTCATGGAAGTCGAGTAGGCAGACGCGCCTCACAACTGCCTCTTAAGGCTGGTGATATAGCAGGCAGATGCACCTCACAACCACCTCTTAAGGCCGATGATATAATAGGCCGACAAGCCTCATGCCACCTTTTAAGGCTGGCAAAAAAGCGGGCCAACGAACCTCATAACCACCTCCTAAGGCCAGTGACATAGCAAGCCCATGTGCCCCATACCATCTCTTAAGGTCAATACAACTACGGGCCTTTGCCTTTAAAACTCGACTATATAACAAATGCTCATTCGCTTAAATACACAGCCAGAGCAACATTTTGAGGCATTACCTATCGTAGAGTTTCTACTTCAAACGTTACTCTCTCAACAAGCATTCGCTAGCTCGAGAGTAAGGGACATATGATGAGGGGCAAAAAATGCTCTCGAACCCGAAACTCCATGATAGGCTCAAAAAAAAAGATCCAACCCAAAAAGACTTGGATACAGGCGGGCTCGGATATCCAACCCGCTTACATCTGAGGAAAATCTTCTACACAAACATATTTGGGAACCCAACCCACCTGCACATAAAAAAGGTCAAATACAGCTGAACGCAAAGGATCCTACCTGTTAGAGGAGAAGGCGAAAGTACAGCAAAGCCACGCCTCAATAACTACTGATAATAGCCACCGCAATTAATAATCTGATAAGGTGTGTACCTTGTCAAACGACTTATCTGCTCAGAAGATCTCGCTGAAGGCACAATCCCAACGCTATAAATAGCTGAGGAAGGCCCTCGACGCCTCCCCTTGAGTAACTTGAGAGAGAAATCGAGAAACTATAAACCTTGTAATCTTGCAAGTCATAATGTATAGTTGGAAGCACCATTCTCCCCCAGATACACACCCATTACAGTGAAACTCAGTAATCAATCTCTATGCCATTGTATGATTACTTGAATCCCACGATCAAATCATGCACCCAAGAAGGAGGTCCGATTGTTTTTATTAGTGAGTTGGATACTCCAAAAGCATCTTCAAATGGTAATATGCATTGCCAATTAAGGAATTTTAGTTGCCTTCCTTCCATGCAACTTTGCATTCTACTCAGCACCATGTCACTCTTGCAAGGCACACCATCATCTTTTTGAGCCTTCCCTACCAGAATAGAAATGCTTCCAAGTCTGAGAGCTCCCTTAAATGCACAAGAAACTCCTTCAAAAATTCCCAGAAGAGAAAAGTATACGGGAGAGGGCCCTTTTCTGTTGTACCAGCTTCATTCTCTTAATGGAGTATTAGTTTGAAAAGAAAAGAAAAGGTTGAAGAGTCCACCTGATGATCTCATCAGAATTATATGCACTTAATAGGAAGGTAATGATGAAGGTAATTAGTCTTGCCCCGAATAGCTGCAAATGGACTTCCAAAAGGTGAAGTAGATTTGGAACAGAAGGCAACTGGGTCAGCGAAAGAAGAGATTCATTAATAATAAGGAATGACCTTCCCAAATTTGGGAGAAAAAAAATCCCGAGTTGAATGATTAAAAGAGGAAAACATTTACCTTTGTTCCCATTTCGTTTTAGGGGAAAAAAACTACTAGTTTAAATCCCACATAAGGCCCATGACCAACCAGACCGACGAGAAGATTTCTTCAATGTGAAGGAGATTCAAAGGGTAGAGGATCCGATTTAGAAGAGAATGAAATAGGGAGAAAACTCTTGTCTGAGGAAACGAAACATCGGCGACTCTTTACCTGAGAAGCTCCTGCAGCCAAAGAGAGGACAAGTTGGTAAACAAAACAAGACTTTGATCCTACAGAGTAATGATACCTTCGTACTGGCCAGCGCAAAACCAATAAATCAGGAATGCGATGATGCAAAATTCAACAATCAAAAGCTCCTGTTTTACATGTGGAATGGATCGAAAATGTCCCTGGCTTGCAAGTTTTTTTTTTTGTTTTTGGACCACGCAAAAGAACAGAAACAAGCTCCGTAAGATTTGAAAATAAATGCAGCGTCAACGGTGCCAGTCCCAATTGCAGCTATTGGGCCTCATATTTAAGACCACCACAGTCAAAAAATATTTGAGACCACCACCTACGCTGCATACAATCACTCCAAAGGTTTAGTGATGCTCATCGTAAATTGGCCATCAAATGACCCATTTCACAACCTTTGCTTCACATTAACTGTCGCCATCCCACCTTTGCGGGGAATTTGATGTCCAAGAAAAGTTCCAAATATTGTCAAAACATAATACAAACTGATTATAAACGGATGTAGGCACTAGAGATCCATCAGCAACCGCAAATCCTGATTAAAATTTCACCATGGACTCCCATTTACCGCACATCATTCATTCAGCATGGATCGTAATGCCTTGGGGTTATCAACTGGAGCACGGCACGAAAAATTCTGGCAGACATGAGCCTCAGCCATCTTTCTTGCTGCCATGCTGGCTTTGGCCATTTGAGCAATGCCTGGGTTGTTCTCTTCCCAAAACTGAATATCTTCAGGAATGCTAGGATCTACCTGGATTACCTGCACACAAGGAAAATGGAAAGGATCAATCACCCGACCATCTACTGACCAACATAAACATGAGTTCAGCTTACAGTCTTGTTGGGCTCATAAAACCCATGAGAAGCAACCACTAGTTCATCAAATTCTGCAGAGGACTTATTCCCTGCTAGCACTACTTGTTTTCTTGAAGGAACGGAAAGCATGTCCATGGCGATGCACATCAGGGGTACAGCTATGCTCTGATCCTTCAGCCTAGTTTCAAAGACCACCTGCATATTAACAAGGAAGAATGCTTCTCTTACAATTCAAATTCAAAAATAACTTGTTAAAGTGATAAAAGACATTGGCAAACACTGATCCTGATCACTCAGCTTATCCACCAACGTAGATTCCCAATGTAGTTTGGATCTTGGGAACAACATCCAGGCACCTTCTTTCAGGTACATCTTAGCCACATGAGTCCTAATATTGGTTATTGTCCGATACCTTAGGTTCAATATATTGTTAAACCTACCAATGTTAATATTCAAAAAGAAAATAATCAAAATCCTAAATTCATAGCATCACTATTCTCCACTGAACATGGGTTCGTAGATATTCAACGTTATTAAACCCCATGTCCATGTCCATCTCCATCCAAAACATTTCAGCCATCAGTTAAGTATTGCACTCAGAGGATGCAGGGGTAAAATCAGGTTGAATTTGTTACACTTGTCAGATGCTGTCAAACCCTCGAACAACAACTTCGTCCTTAAATTCGCTCATCCATTGCAAGTTTACTTCTATGCCACCACTGGATGTACTTTCATTGCATATAAAACAAGACAAATTTCCCCAGGGGCATACCAGAAGATGCTCTGCAGTCTCTCTGTAACAGTCTGACTTCTCACCAGTGAACATATTGGAAAGCCTGATGAGATTTACAGCCGACACTGAGTTGCCCGAAGGCTCAGCCCCATCGTAATCTTCTTTAACCCGGAGGAGGACAGAAGGGTCTTCACCGGGAGTGTTGAAGTAGCCACCTCCTTCCCTATCCAGGAAGAGTTCATCCTGAAAATCCATTTTCACAAGTGCATCATGGTGGAGGTCATCGAATAGAGAGCTCTTGCAGAGGAAATAAAACATTCACATGCCTGGGAGGATTGCAGTTCCATTGCCCACGATAGCCACTCCATCTTGCCTCCAAATTCATAGAGATCCAACAATGCACAAATCAGAAATGCATAGTCGTCTAAATATGCTGGAGCCTTTGATGGTCCATTCCTGTAGCTATGACAGAGCCTATGCTTATGCTCATCATATAGAGATTTCTTAATGAAATATGCTGCCTTTTCTGCAACTTCAAGATACTCTGAAGGCTGCAAGTGCAAGAGGTTATGCAGATGTAAAAAGATTAGAACTGTAAAGGTGAATCAACTATTCACCAAGTTACATATGATCATTAAGCTTGTCTTCTTGGCAACCATGAAACAAAAGTTTATAATTTGATAAATAAAGTTGCTAGAACAAAGAAGCATTTAAATGTCAGAAAATGTGGACAAGTGAAAGCATGATAGAAGAGAGATTCAGAAGACATTACAATTGATCTCTGATTAAAAAAGGTGATGATAGTTAATGACCTGACAATAATGAAGATTGTATATACCTCATTTGCTATCCAAAGCTTCATTCATAGGCAACAAAAGATTAAGAAAAGTCCTCTTGCTTTCATAACTAAATATAGAGCGAAGATGCTCCCAATGAATATGAGAAAATACTCACTACCGTAGTCATCCAAGCCTGAGTTTTGGGCTGAACCTTCCCTTTAAAAAGGGGGGGAATTACATTTGAGACTCAAATAATGTCGTATGTCAAATAATGTATGTTGAACCTAACCATTGGAAGAACCATAAGCGAGTAAAAAGGAAGATTATAAAACTCTAGTTAGAACTTAGAAGTGAGGCTTTGGGTAACATGCACTCCTGACTCCTGAGAGAGGGTCCATCATCATCATCCCCACTATATCCATCCATCATAGAATCTGTCCTGGTTCAAACAATCAATCCTCAGGTAATCTTATTTGCTAATGACCTCAATATACATGAATGTTCAAATGCACTTCATGCACGAGGAGAGGAATGCCCTCATGTCCTGACTAGATAAAGGATAATAAAGGGGACAGCACAAGGCACCGGCATCCAAACTTGTATCCTGCCCTAGAAAATTCATGCAATGGGCATCCTTGTTGTATCCAAAATCAAATGCTAGGTCATCACTTCTCGTAGAACTTTACCAAATTTCAATTAGAGTTTCATCACTAGGTCTCAACAATGTACATTCAGTCTCTCTAAGGGAATTTATCTTTGGAAGATGTAGAGAATTTGTAGGGGAAAATATTTCTTGTTATTCATCAAATAGAGAGGCCCTAACCCTCTTTATATAGAGAGGCAAAGGGTATACATGGAAACTCAACCAAAACCTAAAAATAGTAAATAATAATCAAATAACCTAATTGATTTATTTCCTAACACTCCCCCGCAAGTCGAGACGTAGGAGACGGCGAAGACTTGGATCCTTAAGGTACTGGAGATCAACTCTTATTGACGTTGTAGTCCTTCTTCGTGTCTTCAACTCTGGGCATCTCTTCTTGTACGTCCTCACAAAGCCAATCAATGCTTGGTTTCTCTTAAGGTGAGTGAGAGGTTTGCCTTAACTTTGAAATCTTGAGGCGCTTCCATCTTCAATTCTTGTGTCTTCCATTCAACATATAAGGACCCACACAAAAATAGACCTAAAACTTGAGGGGCTACACAGAAGCCCCAAAACAAAACACTAAAAACACAAACTTGAAACCCAATTGGACTTAATAAGCAAATAGCCCTCTTTTTTTTTCTATAAACCTTAAAACAACCAGCCGTTCAAATGGCCCTTCACGGACTTCATCTTCGCAGACTTCATCTTTCTCAACTTCGTTCTCTGCTGGCGCTCCCATCTTCCTCTCTACTAGGCGTGAAATCGCAACAATGACAGCAACATGGGGAGAGGAGAAGGGCTATCATCGGCTCCCTCTTCTCCTTCATCTCCCCTTTTTTTTTTCTTTTCGCTGTGGGCGGTGCCACTATAGTAGGGAGGCCAATGGTGGAGCTCCGGTGAGTCGAAGGAGGTCCAGACCACCTTGGTCCAGTGGCTCGGCCTCTAAGGAGACCAATGGTGCCTTTAGATCTTTGAACAAGCGTGATTTGGTGGCCTAAACTCCGATCCGGAGCTTCCTTCTCAAGGGCGGCGCCAGACGAAAGATGGGCTGCCAGCAGGACGTGGCTCACCAGGGGATCACCAGCAGTGGTCAATCTGGTCGGTAAGGCTCCAGCGACCACCCCAGAGGAGAGAGCCTTTCCGGTGGCTCGTTGGAGGCCGACAATGCCCCCCCCCCCCCCCCCCCCCCCCCCCCGTGCTTTAGGGTTTCTTCCCTTTTTCCTTCTTTCCCACGGGATCTAACCTACTCTGATATCATGTAGAGAATTTTTGAGGAAAATTATTTCATGTTGTTCATCAAATAGAGAGGTCCTAACCCTCTTAATATAGAGAGTAAAAAAACACATATGAAAATTCAATCAAAACCTAAAAATAATAATAATAATCAAATAACCTAATTGATTTATCTACTAACAGAAGATAAACATGGAAAACATATGATGGCATGACTAGGTGTAACAGTGCTCCAGTAAAAATGGAAAAACACACAACAAAAGCTTTGTCAATAAAAGTGGAAAAAAATTGAAGGATACTATGTATTGAGAGGCGTATGAAAGATACAAATATACAGTTAGAGCACCCCAAGTCAAAGGAGGTCGAATACAATACCATGTGGATGCCTTCTCTATATGGCCTAAACCCTTAACAATTGCCCCATTTCCCTTCAACAAATACCCAGCGAAAAGTCAACACCCCTCACATCATCTCTCATCTAGGAGTCCAAGCTTCCCTGATTTGCCGTTCCATTTCTGTAAGACAAAAGACATGATACAAGCCATACCAATGGTGTGCTCCCGGAGTGCCCACCTAAAACTTCTTTGTACTAATGCATCCCTCCATAGAAGCTAAAGAAAGATCTGAACCTTTCAACAATATTTGGGTACCAAAATAAGGTGGCTGCCCCTGAGTAGCGAGCAGATCCTTGTCCCTGATGGGAAGGGTACAACACCTAACATAAGCCTCTCGTACAGTGAATGATCCCATCATCCAAACCCTGGCATCTGCATCATCTGTTGGACAATTCAGTAAACCAGACAATAAGGTGAAACTACCTGTGCTTTGGTCAGATAACAGAGAAAGGAAAGTAGGTGTCCAACTTTCAAAATCTCCCTCCAAGGACTGGATAAGCAATCAACAAAGAAAGTCCAATGGTCTGAAGCAAAGCACAGACAAGCAAGAGAATACCTTAGCTAGAACAGCTTCAGAAGAGCAGTCCTTCCTCAGTAACAGATCACAGATTAAAAAACACCTGTCTTTGGCAAGACAGAGGTCGTCACTTTCCAAACACTAAACATTCCTGCTGGCACAGCATGGTGGCTCTCCTCATTAACAATCTCCCTCACAGGCATAAAAGACATTAAACAATAAGTCATGGCCTGGTCAACATGATGAATCCATTTTGCAAGTAGTTCAAGATTCATGGCTTTAAGATGGTTCATGCCCAAAAACACAGAGGCAAAGGTCGCAAATCATATGGAATGCAACCAAAGAAACACCCTTCTCCAACAGAATAAATCCCTCATCAACACAACTAGCCTCTTTTCTACCTTCCTGGGCATCCTAAACACTGACAAGAAAGAGGTAGGAAGGGTGCAGAGAGCAGCTTTGAGAAACAGAAGACAACTTGGCCTAGAGAGCACCTTGAAGACCCAAACCTCCAACCTCATCGCCATCTTCTCGATGGCATCCAGTCTCTAGCCCTGATAAGCCGCTTGGAATGTGGGGCAAAAGCTTTTTTAGGAACTTTTACCCTACACGATAGTCATTTGAAGATGGCAACTTATAATTTGTTGAAATTTGGTTAACACAAGGGAGACAAAGGTAACAAGAAAAACTTACATTCTTTCCAACCGTTTTACTTTTGCCCTATAACTATCATCTGCTCCTCAGTCCCTCAATAATAACCAACTGCAAGAAGAATGTTCCCTGACCACACAGCCCAACCAAAAAGGAATTTGTGTAAGTCTCATTTATCACTTAGGCCTCAAAATTACTTGCCATCCCTGTAATCTCTCAATTAAAATCAACCAGCTCCAAAGGGGCTGGATGGACGATATATTAGTAAGGAAAACTGCTTCTGCATTCAAATGCAATTCCAGATTGGCCAGAGAAACAAAGGTTTTAAGACCATGAATTTCAACATTCTTTTTCCTAAAATTCAGAGACAGGAATTTCACATCATAACATCTTAAATGAGTGTCCCTTCCAAAACAAAAAAAAAGAACCTTAATCAAATGGAAACCTCGGAGGGGGAACAGATATTCATGAAAGAGTCATGAATCCACCTGGTTTTATAGTTGTAACAGCATTAAAGATACAAAAATTAGGGATCAATTAGGCAAATATCAGTTTTCACTAAACTTTAAGAAAAAAGCTATAGGATTTTGAGATCCTATTTCCCCTCATTTTCTGGTACAGAATTTGACTTTAAAACCATAGGGAATTGATAATGTGGCCCATCAAATCAATAAATATACAATTCCAAGCACCTTTTTTTGTAATGTCAACTATACATGTTCTTTGAGATTGTTTCAAAATTTACATGATGTAGTAAGTGATGTAAGGCAATGTAACTATGTAAGCCAGCAGACAGAGCACTCTCCAGACAGAATTTTCAACAATCAAAAGCTCAGTACACTCAACCCAGTGACATTGACAGTGAACTAGTAAAATGCGTAGCAAGTCAAGAAGATAATTTTTTGAGAGGGAAAGTCAAGCAGATAATTAATAACTATAGAAGAAAAACATCAAGAAATGACTTCTTACATCGCATCCAACCACAGGGAAGTAATGTTTGGTTTCTCTCGGTTCATTCCGTAGAATTGTGGAAGCTCTAGCTAGGGCTGAAATTGCGAGTCCATTCCATGAAACAATTACCTAAATGATATAGCTTTAGCAAGAAAATGAAAGCACACTTACATCTAATAATTTGTTATCATAATCTAAATTAAATACCTTGTCATCCAAATGTGGCCTAGGACGCTTTGCTCTCCTGCTGAAAAGCTCCTTTCTGCATTCACCAAGAATAACAGAATATTCATCCAAGGGCAGGTTCCACTTTGAAGACACAGAGATGGCTTCCTTTCTTTCGATAAGCACATTTTTTTCCTTGAACTCATTATGGGGATCACTCATGCTAGAAAGGTCGCAATTTCCCGATGCTTTGATATAATAATGATCTTTGAAAAGATTTGCATGGTCACCAAGAACATCTTCAACCTTCATGGAAAGGAAGAATTTATTTATTTGTCATCTATAAAGAACCATGATATGATAATTTAGTCTGGCAGGATCAAAATCGGATTGTTGTGAGTAGCAGAAGCAGGGTAACACTGGCTGAGAAACTAGGAGATCCGTATGTCATGTTGGGCAACATTTTCCATGCTACCCTAACTGCAAAGTGCAAACTAACATAGCAAGTTAAAGTAACAGAAAAAAAAAGTCAGGTATAAGCCAAAATTATAGTCAGACAGAGTTGGTAAACAGGTTTAAAGCAATTGAAGATTGAGAACATGATACGCCAGATAACATCAAAGAGTTAGTATAAATATTGCAATGAAATTAAATTTTTGTTCTTTCAATTTCAACAAACTCCATCTCTAGAATACTTTTAAGCATGAAAACCACAATATGAAATGACAACAATAACCACTATATGACCTGTGAATGTGCAAGAATAAACAACCATATATTTGTATATAATGCAGGGAAAAAAATCCTTTTGATAATTCTAGGCGTGCAGAAGTGCACAAGATCAAGCCAAGGTAATGCTCTATAAAACCAACCTCTTTGCTTGTCCAAACATAGAATGCCCCCTCCTTTTTCCTCGTGGCACCTTCATGCTCAGCACTATCTGCATCCTCAGCGGAGTAAATTTCTCCATCGGCACCAACCATGTTTCTTCGTAAATAGTCTAGCACATCTCTTGCCAAGGATGCATAGAACCCATCTCTTGTATACGTAAATGCATCTAAATAAGCATTAACAAGCTGTCCTTGATCATAAAGCATCTTCTCAAAATGTGGAACTGCAAATAAGTTGACAAATATAATAAGCAGAAACGTAACAAGATATCGAAAGCATAAAAGAAATCAAAGGAACATTTGGGTTTACGTGGAAACCCTACTCACGAAGAGTGGAGAGAAACCCACCAGAGAAGGCCTCGATAGGGCTGAGATATTCTGTTAACCTTTTCAAAGAAATAAGTGGGGGGTACATGCCTATTTGTAGGCCACCACACACTCCACATTCCCACAACTCACGATGTGATACTAAACACCACACTCTTCTCAACACTCCCCCTCAAGCTAAAGTATGGAATGCTCAGCTTGTAACAAAACACAATCCTCACTCTACAGTAGAACACACTCCTCTCAATTGGTTCTCACTTGTAGGTAGGAACACGGGCTGAAGCTGCTGAAGGAACTACTAATGTCTCTGACAAAGGCCTCTTCTTTAGAAACCTCAACTGGTGCTTGTGGCACCCCATTCAATATCGTTGTAATGTATCTTCCTGTGAAGATCTCAAAGCTGGCTCCCCTCTCTGGAGTCCAGGAAACTGGATCTCTCACATAAAAACCAACAGGACCCTTCCTCTGAGGACCTCAAAATTGGATCACCCTCTCTAAAGACCTCGAAACTCTGGACCTCCCAGAGTTTGATTTCTCATGTGATGATCTGCAACAAAAGGACTCCCAAATAGGGATACAACTGCGGTTCCTTAGAAGAAGACAAATAGTTACACAAATGTATAGATCCAAATGGGCTCCGGATGGTAACACTATATGTCCTCTTTGTCAGAATGTAAATGAAGATGTACAGCATCTTTTCTTTGATTGCAACTTCACCAAAGGTGTGTGGGCACATTTCTCCACACAGTTGACACGACGGACTTTGAAAGATTTTGGACAAGCTTCAAAGATCATGTTCTTCTTGATATAACGGGTTGGTGTCAGGGTGTGGCTATTGTTTCGAGTATTTGGCTACAAAGAAATAACACTATTCTCCGTAATGAGCATTACTGGGTTGATAATGTGGTTAAAGAGGTAAGGGGTTTTTCTGATTTTTTGCTGCAAAATATACAAGTCCGTTCCTTTTTTTCCTCATTAATACAAGTTATGGATAATTACCACTCTTAGGTAATCTTCCACTTTTTCTCTCAAAAAGAAAAAAATAGGGGTGACTATAATAGGCATCCACACTCCTTTCCCCCAAACTCGTATGGAAGAAGAAACAAACATAGAGAAGAAATAAAAATAAAATAGAGAAAAGCTTCTCCTCTTCTATTAAATTCAAACTCTTTCCTTTTCTTTAATTCTTTTGTTTCTTTTTTTCCTTAATTTTTTTCTTTACTTTTCTTCTCTCTTTTTTTCCTTCATTTTTCCTCCCATTTTTTTTTCAACTTCCTTTTATTCTCCTTTTTTTTTTAATTTTCCTTCTCCCCCTTTTACTCCTCCGTAGCTTCACAACCTTTAAATAACCCCAACAGATCGAAAAAATAAATAAATAAATGCATCACCTCGCCATCTCGATTAGAGCCTTCAAACACAAGACCCTCAATCATCGCGAGGTTCCTCGTGATGGCGATCCACATCACCACTACTACTCTTGAGATCCGGCGCAACATCACCGCCAAGGCCCACGCTTTCTGCGACTTCATCACCAACATTATCACCAAGATCATCTCCGAAGGCATAGGCCCCGCTGTCGAAACAACCAATCTCACCACAATCAACGCCAAAACTTCCTCCACGCAAGATCTGCTTGGTCATGCCTCCCTTCATCATCTTCTCTTTCGCCATCGCCGCAAGAACTTTGTCAACGATCCCACAACGCTGCAACCTTATGCATGGCGCCGCTTCCGTTCAAATCACCATCAATGCCGAGTCTCCTTGTCGAGTCCTTGCCGCGATCGTCGAGCACCGCCTCTTCTTCATCTTAGGCGACACTGCTGGGGTCCACCTGAGCCCTAGCAGCACCACTTAACGCCGCCAGTGCTCCACAACACTGCAGCAACGTTCCATGATTCCACTGAATTTGAACAGGTTCCCTGTTCCTAGCATGGCAGCAAAGAGAAGCCATATGAGTAGGAGCTTCTCCCTCTTCTTTGACTTTGCTTCTTTAGCGTTCAAAAGAACCCATGCCTCCTTCACGCTAATCTCCCCTTTTGAATGGTAAAAGGAACTCCAAAACAAAAAGATGATATCATATAAAATGTCTTCAATAAAATCCAAGATCAAAACTTGCTCCGATATCAAGTTGACAAATATAATAAGTGGCAACGTAATAACAAGATATCGAAAGCATAAAAGCAATCAAAGGAACATTTTGGTTTACATGGAAACCCCATTCACGAAGAGCAGGGAAAAAATTACAAGAGAAGACCCCGATAGGGCTGAGATATTCTATGGATCTTCTCAAAGAAATAAGTAGGGGGTACACGCCTATTTATAGGCCACCACACACTCCACATTCCCACAACTCACGATGTGATACTAAACACCACACACTCCCCTCAACAAAATATCTAGGTGAAGTTAGCTAGTTGTCACAAAATGAGAATAAGAAAAGTATATCCCTAATCCTGAATATTTGGTAGCCTTCTAGGAGTTTGACCCAAGAGGAACAGCTTCTTCAAAAAGCTGATCCCTATTCAGCACAGTTCAAGAAAATGAACTAAAAGCTAAGTTCACTGGACCAGACACGGGTGGTTTCACATATAAACCAACGTAAATGCTCTTCTAAGGATACTGTTACACTCCGATAAAATATAAGAACAATTACTCTTCCAACTTAAGAACACTTATGACTTTTTTCATTTTTTCAAACAGATAACATTCTTACAGATTTTCTTACAAAAAAAAAAAAAAAATCTCAGACTGTTAAAGTTCCAAGCATGTTAATTTCTTCTTGTTAAAACTTTAACAATCCTCAAAGTACTTTCTAGAGGTAATAGAAATTGTCTCAAAACTTCACCTCTTAGTTCTCTCCAGGCTTACTGTAGATACCTCCTAGAGGTCTTGAACGAGCATGCAAGGCAGAATTTATCTGAGATCTTACTTGAGATTTTGGGAGGTATAGCCTTAATTCTAAGTTTACGATATGGCAAATGTTCTCTCACTCCAGCAAAAGGCTTTGAGATTGAGGTAAGGAGAGTTGCACGCTCATCAACCATTTCAGGAAATTGATGGATCCAATACTCAATGTCTCCCAAATGTGGTCCCACAGCTTTCAAGAAGAGGGAGGTGGAAGGAACGAAATGTGAAGGAACATAATGTGTAAGCATTCTGGACTGACAGGTTGGAAGACTTGTAATCAGGCCCCTCCCCTTGAGCTGCTCTTGGGGAAGGAATGTCATGTCTGCACATTAGGAAATATTTCTACTAAAGATGATAGAAAGAATTGTGAAAAGACCTTTCATGAGGAGGGGGGGAAGTGAAAAGAGGGTGTGGTTCAGTGCTGAAATCACTTCCAAACAGACAATATGTGGATTCCCAGTAGTGATATCAACTGTTCTGGCCTCCTTTTCTTACCCTTTTTGGATGTGTAAATAGGTGAAGAGAATGATCCGCAGAATCTTCTCATATGTAGAAAAGGATGGAGAGAATAATTCACAGAATCAGAAGAATAATTCTGCAGAGTAAAAGTAATGGGTGTGGGATTAGTTACTGCAACAAAGAAGGACAATCTTCCAAACAAAATAGCAATTGGCATTGGAGATGTTGAATCACACGTGATGCATCTCTACATGAAAAATTGGCAAGGCCGCAGTCCCGTTTTCAGCATGTGCCTTGTGAATTTCCTGGTTTCTGGCATGACTTGCCTTATGGAAGTGTCATAGAGGCCCACCATGGCGAAGCTTGAACTTGGAGGCTAGAAGGCACGGAGTTTGATGGCCTTTCATCTTAGGATGTGGAATGTTCAATGGTTGCTGAGATGTGCATGGATCTTTATGCATGCCTAGGAACTGGTAGCGGATGTGTATTTTGCAAGGTACTGGCCTTACAAGCAAACTTTCAGGCTCTTTTCCTAGACTGTAAGAGTGTATGATGTTGAAGAAAATATTGTCAATTTTGGAACAAAACTAAAGAGATTTAAAAACTGGAACCATCTGTTTCGCTGCATTTTTAGATCAGATAATTGAGAAATTGATGATGTTGGTGCAAGACATCAGACCCTCAGAGAAGGGCAGAAGATGGACCAGTGGAAAAGTAGGAAGACAATTTCATTCTGTGGGAAGCTTACAAACATCCAAAAATAAATGGGGCTGGTGAGATCAATGTCGTATTGGTTTTGGCACATTCAAAGGTAATTTTGCGAGATTGTCACTTGGCAAGGGCTGTATGTATACTGATCAAATATTGTAGGTACCCAGAAAAATCATGCACATTACTAGCTCATGTGTAGGGGAAGCTTGATAACAGAAGGTGCTGGGGCAAGGTGGTATGGCGTAGATGACAGCTGTTATAGGCTTCTGCAAGGAGAGCAAGAACAATTAGCATGGTTTTCTCCAAGCCCTTGTTTCGCTAAAGCTTATTCTCAGGCTCCAATGCAAGTTCCCCTTGTACAAACTCATAGATAAAGGAGACAAAAGGAACGTCCCACATTCTTTGGCTACAAAAAGGGCAAGGACTGCTGGTTTTGCTATGTTGTGGACTTTATGACTTGGATTCTTTTTTTAAGAGGGACTTGGAAAATATTGTCTAGCTAGCATATGCAGTTGACATACAAAAGCATCGAGAGGCATTGATCCCATACTATTTTTAGTTGTGTATTGTAGTTGTGGGTAGTTGATTTTGCAATTTGAACGCTAAACATTTAAGTTCTAGGATAGATGCCACTTAAATAGACATCCATTCTTCTTCAGCAAAAATGTCTCAATTGCTTCACTTGCACTGACAGAAAAATAGAAGTTAATAGTTTAAAAAAAAAGGTGAAATAGTATCACGACCAAGCTAATATATTTTTACTATGGCAGATGATAACCTACAACATTCTCATCCTCCAATTCAAGCAGCACATGGTGAACTGTATAAATAGGATAGTAAAACAGAAAACATGTGGAGCTAAAAAAATAAAGATCAGAACTCCTAGTTAACAACAAGAACAAGACAATGACTAATTGGTTTGTCCCTTGATTACCCCAAACACCAATGTAGATGTCCATGTAACTATTTTACAGTGCAGCAAAGTCAAATGGAAGAAAGAAGATATCACTGCCAGAATCTCACCATGCCAGCACTCATCCACACTGTATCTGTGGAAGCCACCTCCAATGTGATCGTGGACACCACCTCTAGCCATGCATTTCAAACTATGGCAGACCATTTCAAGCGTTCTATTGGCTTCACTTCTCTTCCCACCATCACCCAGTTTTTTTGTCTGATAAAGCATCAGATAAAGCTCAACAGGGCGAGGAAACTTTGGAGCAAAACCGAACCCGCCAAACTTCTTGTCATACCTTTCTTCAAGCTTCAAAAGGCCACAGTTGTTTGACTTAGAAAACAATGCATTAGCAAGAAGATGTGAGAAAAACAGCTCACAAGTTTAATTGGGAAAAATCAGCTGCCCGCAAGTTATTCGTCACAGTTTGTCTTAACTGCTTAAATTTTCCTTAAGAATCTAAATTATTGCTTTTTTTACAGAAGTCAAGCTTGATTGGAAAATTTTAAAAATAACATTAATGTCAGACATTCAGAAAAGATTGAGCTACAATAGATTTTCAGATCCCATCTCATACTGTTGGTTTTCCCAGAGATAACTCAAGCCTACATATATTTGATGAATACACCACCTTGTTTCATCCAAAAATATTGAAATAAGAAAGCACCAGTGTGAAAGCAAAAAGGGTCTCTGGCTGTCTGAAAGGTACTGTCTGGAGATAGCTACTAAACAAGCAAGAATGCGATGTTAGCAATTTTGCAGCAGAAAGCGGTGCAATAATATTTAATCAAAAAGTTTCTAAGCTGGCATAATATACAGAACTGGAAGTTGCTGTAGGTGCTACACTAGCAAAATTAACATATAGACTCAGTGTGAGGCACCCCTGCAATCAGATATGGAACCATAGTTACTAGACAAGCAAATCCAACAACATCTACAAGACAAAAATGAACTACATATCAAGTGTTAGCCTATTAGGCATTCCAATAATAGTAGGGTGCGAAATTGCACAACAGAATTAACACACTTATCTACAGGGATGAAGTTTCAGATAAATCAAAATAAAAAATTTTGTTATTTTCTTGACAAATAGAGAATCTTCCACTGAGTTATGAAGGATAAGCACGCAGCATTAATCAACATACTAGTTGATCACAATAAGTGCTGAAAAATGTCTTGAAGAAGCAGGTGATCATTGAATGCAGAAATCAGTTATGCTTGCTAAGATTGAACTCAAAAAACAAATACTGTATAACGTAACAACACAAGAATACTCATTAACTTAAATTGCTGCAGTTAAATATATTGTCACCTCCTCTAATTTATTCATTAGATTTTGTCTGCTCAAAGGAAAACATTTTTCAAATTTATATTCAAAGCAAACAATCTTAATATCGAAAGGTCACTGAACATAGAAATATTTTACCTGCTCGGCGCAGATGCCTAATGAACTTTGAGAAAGGCCAGCAGATAGTCTGCGGGAGCTAGCACTAGCTGATAAAGCTTCTGAAAGCTGCTCAATTGCACTGTTGCCAGAATTTTCAAGCATTTCTCCATTGTTTTTCCAAGCATCTCTGACCTTTCTGGAAGCAGATATAATAGTCATCGAAGGTGATAAGCATCCAAATTGGTTCTTTAAAAGTAGAAGTTCCTTCTTGTTCTCTCCTTGGTTAAGGCAAAGATAAAGAATTGTTTATCCTCATATGAATAATTTTCCCACAAGTTGCAATTTTGACATTTATTTAACTAATTAGTAGCAAAATCACTTGAAAAAAAAAAAAACTAGTACCTAAAATTTCCATTCACTTCCAAATTTTCTATATTTGAATAACAACCTTTCCAATGGGACTAGGACATTCTTTTTAACTGGGTAATGAAATATCTTGACCAGTTTTAGGTCCCACTGCCCCCACCACCACCACCACCACCACCAATGAATAATAAGGCCGAAAATATCATCTCAATAACATCCATACCTAAGGATAGTCTTAAACCCTGGCCTCCCATATTTGTCATCAGGTGGAAAGTAGGTTCCACCCATTAAAGGCTTCAGATTTGGTGACAAAAAGACACTCAAAGGCCAACCACCACCACCATACAATGCCTGTACATATGTCATGTATACCTGCAAAAGGTCATTCAATACATGGAGAGATTTACAATAATCCAAACCAATCCCTTACACTTAAATTTATGCTGTTGATACTCCATTGAAATAACTTCACATAACATACTATGATAGATAGACGTGTTACTATTTCATAATTATCTTGTTTTATAAAACTTGATCTGCAATTATCCCACCCTGCCTCTGCTGAAGAGAGGCTAGGGTTTCTCAACAAAACGTTACGCATTTTCTCTGACATTGTATCACACAAGTGATCCTAGATTGATATAGGTACTATCCTTGTTATTTTTTTGTGTTACCTACAGGAATTGTTCTCTCAACATCACCTAAATCTTTTGCCATCTGATAATAAGTGACAAAACCAGTGGCTGCACCAGGGGTAGTGGCATAATGCTCCACCTAAGCTCCTACACAAGGTAACACCCGATGCAAGTACATGCTAGGTTGTACTTAGTGCACGCATGCAGGGAGCAGCATGTGTCTTTTACACATGGATGCTCAAATTGCCCACACGTATTGATTGCACATACAGTGATTGCACTGATGTTCCTTGAATAACATGTACATGATATTGACAGCAGTGGGGGCAGAAAACATGGATGCAAGGTTACTTGTAGTTGCCCATTCCCGGGATGCATGTTAAACACAACATAATGTTAAGAGAATTGAGTGGTTGTTTAGTGCCACATTGAAAAGTGTGGGCTTTGTGTGTGAGTGGTGGCCTATAAATTGGCGTGTACTCCTCCCATTTCTTTTGAGAAGAAATACAAAGAAAACACGCCCATAGGGTGCTTCTCCCGTGGGTTTCTCCCCGCTCCCCGTGAGTGGGGTTTCCGCGTAAACCCAAGCTTTCCATTATTGTTTATTGCTTTGATTTATACTTCCGCATTATTTAATTATTTCAACTTGGTATCAGATCAAGTTCAAATCTTGGGTTCTGTTCTTAAGTTTTAGATCTATTCCATTATTTGTCTCCATATTGTCTTTAATTTTGAGAGAGAAGGGGAAACCCTAATCTCTCCATGCAAAGGAGGAGATCGTGATGGTCTCGTGGAGGCCCTGATGTTCCGATGAGGCTCCTCGCGCAAGATCATGCAGGGAGAAGTCTTCTGTTGGAGGTGTTCAAGAAGTCATGCTATCACTGGTGGTGCTTGGCGACGTCGATGAAGGCGATCTGCTGGGCTACATCGGGTGGTGCAGGTCCAAGGGTCTGCGGCGGTGAAGGAGAAGGCTTCCCCTCTCGACAGTGACTGTAGGGGGGCGATGTGATGGTGCTATAGTGCGGTGCAACAGTCTCAACATGGTCTCGCATGGAGCAGCGACAGTGGTAGGAGTTGGCGATGGAGGAGCCCTAAAGGAGAAGCAGCACCGCGTGCGGCGACGCTCATGGGTCCGATCCGAGCGCAACACCCTGTGCAGCAGCACTCGTGGGCTCGATCTGAGCACAGCATCCCATGCAGCGGCTCTCGGTGGCCTGATTTGAGCACAGCAGTGCCTTCTCTGCATGTGGCGACGCTTAAGTGGTCGGATCTGACCATACGGCGACGCTCAACCGGTCAAATCTAATCAGTGCGATGCTTTACGCCTGCCGCGTTGGATCAAGGAGATGAAGACAAGGTGACGTTGATGGCGGTGTCAGAGGCACGAAGATGGCAAGGTCTTACGGTGATGGACCGTGATTTGCAGCGCTAGTCAAGGCGAGATCTCGTGCAGCGAAGATTACGACAAGGATCGTGGCAAATCGCGACTCCGACAGAAATCTCGCACCCGAGAAGCTGGCGATGGCGATAAGGATGCACCGGTAGAATAAAAAGAGGTCGAAGAAGGATCGTGACTTTGGGGGGTAAGAGATTTCTTTTTATTCATTTGCCTATTTTGACCTTTAAAATAATAATGATGATGATGATAAAAGAAGAAAATCAAAAAAATGACGAAGAAAAAAAAAGGAAAAAAAATCAAAAATCAAAAAAAAGGAGAAAGAAAAAAATGAGAAGAGAAAAACAAAAGAGAGAAAGAAAAAGAAAAAAAAATAGAGAGAAAAAATTGAAAAATAAAAAAAATGATGATGAAAAAAAAAATGAAGTTCATGTTTGAGAGGATGTGAAGAAGTCTTCTCTAGTTTTTAATGTTTTATTTTCTTCTCATCATTATTATTTTTTTCTCCCATACGAGTATAGGAGAAAGGGGGAGTGTAGGAGCTTGTTGTAATTACCTCCGCTTGGGAGTTCCTTTTGCTCATGAACTCCACATAAAAAACCTAACTCTGGGAGGTCTAAAGTTTCGAAGTCCTCAGAGGAATGACTCATTTCAGGTTTCTATGTAGGAGATCCAGTTTCGTAGACTCTAGAGAGGGAGATCCACCTTCAAGGTCTTCAAAGGAAGACCCAATTTCAGGGATACTAAACGGGGAGCCATCAGCACCATATCTTCTGAGATAGCCACAATTCCTTCAGCAGCTCCAACCTATGTTCCCGCCTGTGTAGAATGGGTTCCTTTATGTTACAAGCTAAGCATTCCATGCTCCAACTTGAGGAGTATTGAGAGAATTGAATGGTTGTTTAGTGCCACATTGGAAAGTGTGGGCTTTGTGTGTGAGTGGTGGCCTATAAATAGGCGTGTACTCTTCCCATTTCCCTTGAAAAGAAATACAGAGAAAACACGCCCAGAGGGCACTTCTGCGTGGTTTTCTCCCCGCTCGTGAGTGGGATTTCCATGTAAATCCAAACATTCCATTATTGTTTATTGCTTTGATTTATGCTTCCGCATTATTTAATTATTTCAACTCATATCTTGCAAGCTACTAGGGAAGCTTAGAAGATTTTTTATTTGAATTGTTATTCGGTGGTTGTCACACGGTCCATTCTCCTCCTACAGTTTTTCCTTTTTTTGTGAAAGGGAATATTCCTCCTACAGTTACTTTTCTTCTCATTCCAAGATGGAAATTTCAAGATCTTTCAAGTTTGATTTGAAACCATTGGCCTCCATTACTGTAAAGCGAAGCTTAGCTCAACCTTGGGCAGAGGGAAGAAGCTCTGACTCAGTACCAGAAATAGAAAGGGTGTTTATCTCCTCATGGATCACACCAAATGAACAAATTCTAAGGTCAACCAATTATTCACTTCTTGTTAACCAAACAAGCATTAAACTGAAAGTCTCTTGCTTACACTTTCCATGGGCAAGGAATGGGCTAACTCGATTAAAAGATCAATGCACTTCAAATGGAGAAAACTGGCTTCAGACTTCAGTAGAGCTCACATACCCGCATCACGGCCCCTAGAACTACATTCTCTAGTCTCAATCTTTCTGCATCTTTACCGGGAGGCAGGAGAGACTATACAATCTGAGAACAGAAGCTTTTGATCCCAAACCTAATGAAAAACGGAAGCATAACAACTACCTTGCCATAAACTAACTGATGTTGGCAACATGTTATACAAGAATAATGCCAAGACAATCAAGGTAATTTGGACAAGAATATATAGCCCATATGATCCAGCAATTAGGCACCATCATTGGCTTAGGAAGCCCTATATAAGAAGTCATCCATTTTTCACCTTTGTTGTGACACTCAGAACTCTACGAGAGACAAGTGGCAGGTGTACAGGTTTCTTGATGGTCCTAACACTCACTGTCAACCAACTAAGCACCAGATACTATTAGCCATGCATTTGTTTCACTTGCACAAACCATCCTGTCAGAAACGTGCCAGGAAAAGTTTGGATGACCATCCTTGTGTAATCAACTGTCCATGGTTAAGGAAGGAGCAGGCTCATGCTGAGATTATCTCTTCCCCTAGACCAATCTCAGTACCCTTTAATTCAAAGGAATAAATTTCCCAATGCGTCTATTATGGTCAGTTCCTTTCCACGTATGAAATTAGTGATGGCATGCCTGAATCTACATCTTTTGCCAAGGCAACGGATACAATTGCAAGTTTGCCTTAACGTCATCTTCCGACTTAGTTGTGGATTCAACTGACCACCTAATGGAGGTTCTCTATCTAACTTTCATCCTCCATTAAGGATTTCTTTCGTGAATCTTGTTAGTGGCACCTAATCTCCTATTAACTCTGCTGGAGCCATGTACTTCTAGATTGTTAATTCCTTATTTAGCTCTAAATCTCACTTGAGCTTACTTTTTACCTGATAAGTTGTGCAAACTGCAAAGATCTTTAAAATGTTGGCTCATGTTTTGATGAAAACTGTTGAGTAATAAGTCAAGTCATAAGGGTGTAATTGTTATTTATTTTTCTTCTATGGGATACTCTTGTAATTTACCCAGTTCTCTCTTCTATAAAAGAGAGGCTAAAATTTTTGTTTTAAAGTAATGCATTATATTTCTCTCTACATGATATCAAAGCAGCGATCCTAAGCTAGTACTCCAATATCCCAACCAAAAAATGATTGAATGGTGATTGAATGGAGAAATCCGAGCACAACAGCAGCAGCAGTGCCAGGAAAATGCTCCACAGTGCTGCCACCACCGCTAGCATCAGCAGCGACACTGCAGAGGGCATCCACGACACCGCAGCCACCGATGGCCTAACTGGCAGCACCGGCGGCGACCCAGCAGCCTGCCCGACGCCCTCAGCGCCGCCGTAGAGCGTGCTGCAAACACACTGGAGACTGCCAAGGCAATGACCTTTGTTGCCCCACAGTGCCCCCTACTATCAGTAGGGGCGCATTTGAAAGGTCCTTGGATGCCGGGCGGTCATTGATGAGGACCATTGTTTCTTCAGAAGCCGATAGACAAGAGAGATTGTAGGAAGAGGCATGGAGAGAGATGGAATCTACTACCTAGACACACCTACTATGTTTGCCGGAGTCATGTCCATTGCTAGTGATTACTAGTTGTGACACAAGAGACTCGGACACTCGTCAGTGAGGAAGATGCAGCAGATGTATCCAGAGTTGCCAAATTCCTTGACTCTAGAGTGTAAGGATTATCAGCTTGGGAAGCACTACAAGAACAGTTACCCACAAAGAGATGATGGGGTGAGTGTTGACCCTTTATAATTGGTACACTGTGATGTTTGGGGGCCCTCCAAAGTCCCTACTACGGGAAGACATTGATATTATGCATTTTTTGTAGGCAACCACTGTCGCCTCACTTGAGTCTTCTTGATGAAGGCACGATCAAAGATTCCTCATATTGTGCAACAATTTCTCTCAAAGGTTCAAACCTACCACGCCACCACAGTGTGGATTTTCTATAGCAATAATGCATCTCTTCACCCTATGTCACAGTATATAGGGGCCTCACATCTGAAGGAGGATAGACAGTTTGCTTCAACTATCACCACTGCAATTATCCCTAGAAATTTTACTCAGGCCTCTCAGGACCCTTAATGGCCTACAACCATGGGCGAGGAAATGCAAGCTTTACAATCCAAGAAGACATGGGATCTTGTGTCGTGTCCATCAGGTGCTACCATGGTTGAGTGCAAATGGATTTACACCATCAAGTGTAGAGCAGAAAGGACAGTGGGTAGGTACAAGGCCAGGTTTGTTGCCAAGAGATTTACCCAAACATATGGGGGTGAACTACCTTGAGACTTTTTCACCCATAGCCCGTATTACTTCTATCAGGATCATTATGTCAATTACAGTGGTTAGGAGATGGCCACTATATCAGCTAGACATAAAAAGTACCATTTTATATGGAGATTTGTCTGAGGAAGTGTATATAAGACGAGCAGGATACAGTGTTCAAGGGGAGTATGTTTGTCATCTGAGAAAGGCAATCTATAACCTGAAGCAGAGTCTATGAGCCCAATTTGAAAGGATTAACTCTGAGGTCCAGAAGATTAAGTTCCAGTGGTCTACTTCAGATCATTCTATCTTCATTAAAAGGACTAGGATCTATCGGGTTATTATTCTTACTCTTTATGTGGATGATATGGTCCTTATTGGTGATGATAAAGATGGGATCACTCAAACGAAGGTGTTTCTGCAATCCAACTTTGTTACCAAAGACTTGAGTGATCTTCAGTATTTTCTGGGGATTGAAGTCGTCAAGTAGGGGACAAGTCTTTCTCTGTCATAGAGACAGTATACTTTGTGGATTCTTAAAGAGACTGGCTTGCTTGGAGAATTTTTTTGAAAGTATTCAGGAGAATTTTTTTGCTTATGGTGCATCTTAGACCTATGAGGATTATTTGTTTTTTTTTTTTGGAAGGGTAAAGGCTGGTTATCCAATTGGTAACCATCCATTTCATTAGTAAGAAAAAGGGCCACGATTCCAAAATGTTGATCCCAAAAAGAAATCACAGAGGAAAAACAAAGAAATAAAGTTCTAAACATAGGTTCTAGCATTCCTAAAGATCACCCCAAACCAAATCCCCAAAGAACTGCCAAAACTTTCATCTTCTCCCTTTCTGATCTGAATACATGAGGTCCAGGCTGTCTTTTTCCATTTCGTCCAAAAACTCATCTCACTGGAGGAATCAATCCAAGTGAAGTTGAGGTTGCTTGAAATTCGTTGAGAGAACATGCAATCAAAAAACAAATGATCAATGTCCTCCACTCCTGTCCCACAAAAAGCATGAGTAGTATGCATCCATCTAGAGCTCAACGTGTTCGTCATTAATCTCTCTTTCCTTAATGACCGGCAAAAATTTTAATTTTTAGAGGGCAAGCTGTGCCCATATCAATCTGCAGTTCCTTAAAAGATCAACATCAACATGTGGGGCTGCTCCCCTGAGTCTCTGATAAGCCTCTCCCACACTGAATCTCCCCAAATCCCAGAACTGTGTCTCACTGATTATCTAGCTGAAATCTTGTTAGCAGATCTAGCAATTGTGTCAGATCCAATTTTCTTTGGTTAAAAAGTGAGCTCACAAAGGTGGCATTCCATACTCCATTTCAGGAAGAGCTCACTGTAGCATCCTTATTGCTTGAAAGAGCAAAAAGCCTTGGAAAATGATTCTTTAACAGTCCATTTCCCGTGCAGTCATCCTTCCAGAAGAAAAGCATTTACCCAATCCACGTTTTGGCATGAACTTCACTGATTCAGGCAGACCGCTGCAATTCCTCTTGAAAAAGGCGAGCACATCTGGGCAGTATTACTCTTGGCTCCCAATTAAGAGTTCAACTATAGCACTCAAAGAAAACTTTGCTCCATAGATCTTCTTCCAGCCCCATTATTCTCATAACCCACTTTACTAGTTATGCCTCATTAGACATCCCCAGATCTCTAACACCAAAGCCTCCCTCTTTTATCGGCTTGCATATCTCTCTCCCTGCTACTAATCCAGCCCCCTTTCCATTCCCAACATAGTTGGTCGAAAGAAATCTCTCAAAAGGCCAACCTGTCTCTTCTCTGTCTATTGTGGCATGTGGAAAACGGAAAGAAAAACTGTTGATAGGGTAGTGAGAACAGACTTTAAGAGAACTAGACAATCTCCTCTTGACATGATTCTTGAAGCCCATCCAGCCAATTGTTTTTCTAATCTCTCGAAGTCCACTCCAACCAAGACAAAGGTCTGTCAGGCAAAGGAAGACCCAAGTAAGAAATAGGGAAAGATCCTTTCATCATTCTGAGAGCTCTGCTACACTCTTTAGTTTTGTCTTCGCTCATTCCCATTTTGTGAAAATTAATTGGTCATCATGCTTCCCCAAAGACCTCCACTAGCCATCTCAATCTTCTAGCCTTTATCAAGGATCCCTCCATTGGAAAGATAGTGCCATTTGCATATTGAAGGATCAGGATCAAGGACGTGACTTCGTCATTTGGTGAGAATCCAGCAAGGAGGTTCACCAAACACATGGAAAACATAGAACATGCCAGAGCATCTGCCACCAACACAAAAAGCATAAGCTCTAGAGGGCATACCTATCTATCTCCTCTTCATTATTTAATACACCCACTTGTCGGGCTCCCATTCACAAGGACTGAAGACGACGTAGTAGTAGCACATTGTTTCGTCCACTCTATCTAATCCAAGTACCTGGAAAACCCTATCTAGCCAAAGAAGCCCATGTAAAAAACCAATTGCATAGTCATATACCTTTGATAAATCAACTTTCCACATGAAAGCCCTTCTTCTGGTTGGTCCTCCAAAAGGCAAAAATCTCTAAAGCCATTACAAATGCATCAAGGATAGAACAACCAAGAATGAAGGCATGATGATGTCATGCAGTACACCTTGCAGTCAGTCTAATAGCACCTAAGGACCAATTAGATAGATAGCATTTAATAATGCTATGGGCCCGACGTCCTCAATAGTGAATGCTCTTCTTTCTTGAGGAGGAGAAACATAAAAAACTTATTCAACCTATTGAACCTTGCAAATTCCCAAATCACTACCACAAAAAAAGGAGCCCCAAAACTCCTTATAAAAAGGAACAGGGAACCCATCCCCTTTGCATTGAGACCCCAGACTGCCTTTCAAACTTCACCTTCAAAAAAATTCATCATTGACGTCAACTTCTAGTCTTCTTTGATAGTAAGGATATTTGAACCAATCCATCTCCACTACCCTATTCTTCATTTAGACATTAACTCCTTAAAGTACATGAGGATTATTCTTTTCTTTGATCCCAATAAGGTTGGCCATTAATAATGGTTGGACATTAAATGCCTTTCTTTATATAGATCTATCAAAAAAGGTACAAATATCTCAACCACATGATTAGGTGGCTGAGGGGGATATGATTGCAAAGTTGATGCAACCTAAAGAAGTCCAAGTGCATGTTTACAAACTTGCCATTTATTTTTCAATTATATTATGTAAATTTTCTTTTCTTTTTCAATCAAGGGATGCCTTGGTTCATCCATGTTGTTCAAGAGAAGCCTCTTTTGTTTGTAACCCTTCATAAAAGGGGGCAATCATTGGGTTGAAAAGGAGTACATTTACCATCTCCCTCTCACCTCATATCTCTCCTCAACTTTATTTTCCCTCTCACCCCATTCCCATTCTCACCACCATACTCACCATCACCCCTCCCTCCTAAATTTCCTCGAAATTTTTCCCACCCACATTCTTTCCCCTCTCACCTCTCATCTCCCCACCACCAAAAACCTCTTCCCGAGCCCCATCACCATCGTCCCTCTTCCCCTCCCCTCCACCGTAACCTCCACCTCCATTGTAACCTCACCGCAACAACCCTAAACCACCACCCTCCGCTAGTTCAACACATACCCGACCATTAGCACCACCAACACAAGATTGCAGTGGCCTCCTCACTATGTCAACCGCCCCTCAACCACCAGCGTTGCTACTGTTGTCTACCACCACGGCCAACCCACATCACCACCCCACTTCCTTGTCACTCCAGCACCATCCTTACCATCGTCGAACTACCACTTGCCACTCACAACAGCTACCATCAACACCACCGAACCCCTTGCCCGACCTACCCCACACCTACGTCCCGCGATTCTAATGTCATCACACGATTACTTCCACATACCTCTTTGGCGTAACTGCAAACCCTTGTTATTGTGTTTTCCCCCTTTCTTTAGCTTTTGTTGTTATCGTGGCTTTGCATGGAACTACTTGGCTCTCTGTTAAGTTACAACCTGTGGATGTGTAGCTTCTTGCTGTGGTATCTCTCGTCACCTCTCATTGGCCAATCATAAATTGTGAAATTCACATAGGACTGAATTGAATTTCTATTGCATCTTTGTTGAGCACATTTATTGTCCCTTGCCCATTAATTAATCAGGAATATTTCTTGCCACTCAAACAAGTTTCAGTTGTTGGGAACTCATTTTATTTTTCCAATAAAATTTTGAATCTTTGATTGGGGAAAGCTTTTAAAGTTTGCAACTTCGATTGCATCGAAAGTAAAGGAAGTAATTTATGCCCTTAGAGAGGGCTTGAGAGCCTAGTTTAACAGGCCAATCACCAAAGTCATGAAGATTGAGTTCGCAGACATTATATTTTTGTAAAATACAGGTACCTTGGTATCATTATTTTTGCAGGTCATATTGACAATATACTTACAGGACAGTATGGAAAATCAAAGACATGAAATTACCTCTTCAAAAGAACTGTGTGGCTAAAGATATTCAAAAGTTTACCATATTTTCTCGGAATAGTGGCTGCGAGAAATTCCAAAAGTCTAGGTTTGTCTCAATCCATGTATTAGAAACAAGTCTTCTTGAAGCAAAACCATCTATCCCTATGGAACCCAAGGTGCCTTTTCGAGTTATAATAGATTCAAAATTTGATGATCTACACACTACAAAGTGCTTTTAAGAAACTTCTCTATTGAGCTATCGTCAAGCCTAATAACAACCTTGTTGTGAGCAATGTAAGTCACTTTATATGAAAACCTTGATATAGCCAAAGGTACACAAGTCTATCTTATTCTCAAATACGTGAAGAGAAATTGAAGGAAACATCTCCATTTTAGGAAAGGCGAGCACCTCACCTGTTGTGCTTACTCATATGTTAATTATTCTAGTTATGGGATCTACTATCAGTTGTGCTACTTCCCTTACGGAAAATCTAATGATGTGATGAAGCAAGAAGAAAATTGCAGTATCCCAATCTAGTTTATGGGTTGATATGGATTACATCCTCGACTGATCTAGGGCTGAATATTCAGCTTCCTGTCCCTATTTATTGTTATAATAGGGCAACCATTTACATTGCCTCAAATCTTGCCTTTTATGAACAGATTGAGCATAGAGTATCACTTCATCCTGGATGCAATGTCATAAGATAGTCACACCTCCCATTTCTTCTGAGCTCTTAATTGCTGATGTTTTTACTTAGGCACTTCCTTGAAACAGTCATGGCTTTCTATGTGACAAGATGGGCATGTTTGACATTTGACATCTACACTCCCAACCTGAGGGGGAGAGTCCAAATAGATGCTTTATACCATGTCATGTATTACTTAATTCCATTATATTCAACCTCTGTTTACAAGAGGCTAGGATTTCTCAATAAACAACTTTGTACATTTTCTGCGATGATTATTATGAGGAAAGAATTTCCACTGCTAAGTTATACGCTAAAACATGTATGGTAGATAGACAAGTTGGTCCAAGTTGTTACTTTTTACCTTATCAACATCAGGTCGTTCCTCTCGATCAACCTGTTACAATTACACAAAAATCACTATACAAATAAAATGAGGATTTACCAATGGAGGAAAAAGTTACATTAAATCAAGAAGGAAGGAAAAAGAGGAAAAAAAAAACTTTCCCTTCATTTAGCAAGGCCAGCATACTTACATGCAACATGTGATATATGATGAAACAAAATGTATGCACAAAATCAAAGCAGGTCCTATTTATGACATATACAAACTTGCAAATATCCCAACATGGTAGATGGATCTAAATTTATGCATGAATGTATCACAAATTTGTATATGAATCAAAGCAAATGGTTACAAGTGTGTGTATACATACCTATATCTGTACAAGAAATATAGGTGTATACAATATATTAATTTTGGATCAAATTTCTTTTTTAATTTAATAGTTTCCGAAGGATTTTTACCAAAAATAATCATTGTTTTTTAACTTTTTTTCAGATAGAGAGAGAGATGTATTAAGAAAAAGCATATGAGTAGTACGATCCTATTAAAGAGATCCTGTTTTAGTAAGGTTGTACCACAGGGAGGTGTAAGTGTGTAGACCAATATCAACGAGGAGAAAGGATGCTGAAAAACCATTTGTCAAGCATAAAAATCCATCAAAAAGAAACAAACACTGGGACAATCCTTCCATTCCTTTTCCAATTCAACAAACTCCCTTCCAGGCAGCAGATAAGCTTGGTTGGATATAGTAATCGGCATTGCTGGTCACATTTTCATGATGATATAAGGTGCAACTCTGTTGATAAATGATGCATGACAGGGAGCTGAAATTAATGGGAGAATGACAGAGGGTATTCCAATCAAGAGGACAAACAGGCCAAATTGCTACCCAGGTCAATTATTCTCATATCTGCCCAAGAATTAAAGCACACCCCCCCCCCCCCCCCCCCCCCTCCCCCTCTCAACTCTTCCACCCTGCGAATGCATGACAGAGACAGGAAGAGAAATCCAGGGTTTTTGTTTGATGAAAACTCTCCTAAGAATTAGAACCCCTGGACTGAAGAGCACACAAGACTATATAGATCAATCACAGAGACGGCTGAGACATAATCAGGGCTTTCCAATTGTAGTTTTCGTCCAACCGATGCAATTAATAAAGCTCTGAAGATTTTCATTATTTGTTGATCCTTTCAGACATTTGATCCTGAAAGGACCTTACACCCTTCAACTCCTAGCATAAGTGGGGTGGGGTTGGGGTGTTGACCCCACCACTCACATCCTACTAATTGAGGAATCAAATCCCACAACCACCTTTGTCTACATTGTAGAGATTTATTGCCATCAACAGCACTTTCAACCCTCTTTGGACCTCACGAATCTTATCTGTGCTTCATCCAGAGAATATAGTCTCTATGCACTTTCCCCCGTTTTCTTCAAGTTCTCCAGATTATGGTTGCACACTGGTTTAGGCCCATAGGGTGGTAGACAAATAGTTTTTTTTTAAAGAAAGCAAAGGAAGATTACCTGAGGTCAGTAGAATATATTAATATGAAAAAAGGACTTACAAATTATTCAGCGATGACTCAGATAAGCTATTCGCCTCTCTCACTACATTTTCAGCCCAACACCTTTCCCCTCTATAGATGTTGCCATTCCTTTGATTCCATATACACCACACAGCTGCAAAACCTTTGACCCAACCTGACACATCAAGGGTATAATTTTCTCTGAATGCCTTCCAAAATGTGTTGCTGTCTGTAGTTGCCACTGTGGGAAGACCGAACTGATTCCAGATTTCTTTGGAGAAGTCACATTCAAAGAAAAGATGATTGATACCTTCGTCGTGTTGTTGACAGAAACAACAACTTGTATCCACATCACTAAACCACTTTCTTCTGAAGACTTTTGTCACAATACGTTCCCTTCTAAAGAGCCAAAGGAACAACTTGATTTTCAATGGGATTTTAACTTTCCAAATCATCCTTGAATCTCCATCAACTTCATTTGTAGCTACATCAGCTGAAGTCAACCTTCTATAGGCCTTCTTTACCGAAAAAGCCCCCTCCTTCCATCGAAAATGATCCACTGACCCTGCAGTAGGATTTAAATCCTGAATTACACTCATCAAGTTCTGAAATTCTGCAAAAGAGGCTTCAGAAAGACCTTGGGGCAGCTGAATATCCCAAGCATTTATCTGGGAATCCCACACGTTCCTTACTGCCGCACATTTGTTTGCTGCCAGCTGGAAAATCCTGTGATAATGGTCTGAAAACTTGCCATTTTCAAACCAATCATCTCACCAGAACTTGAACAACAACCCATCCCCCGACTCCGAAGAGAAAAATGATGCGTAAGCATTCATTAGAGGTCGAACTGCATGCCAAAAAGCGGAGGCACCAGTCATAGAATCTGGCCTTTGTGTTAAATCCGTACAAAAATCATATGAGTCTTTCAAAATCAGGGAGACCATTGATGTATCATTCGACATTACTTTAACCACCCACTTCAGTAAGAGAGCCTTATTAAAAGGGCATAGTTGCCTGACCCCCAAACCACCTTCGCTCTTGGATTTGCAAACATCAACCCAAGGCACCAACTGCGCAAATCTACCCACCAAATCCAGACCTTTCCAAAAAAATCTCTTCCTTAACATATCTATATGTTTAAAAATCTTCTTTGATGGCCTGAAAATAAATAAAAAGAAACCTGGCATGGATGTCAAAACCGATTTGAGGAGGACTAATCTCCCGCCTCTCAAAAGCAACTTACCACTCCACGTGGACAGCCTAGTAGATATTCTTTCTATCATGGGATTCCAATCCGAGGAGACAAATTTTTTTCCTTTCAACGGTAGACCCAAATATCTAGTAGGCAATCTTGCGACACAGGTCTCCGAAATAGTGGCAATAGTTTCCTCCTCCACACCTTGGAAAGCAAAAGGTATGAACACATATTTCCCTCTATTAATATTCAATCTCGACATGCCAACAAAAATCTTCACCAACGCCGAGGCATGAGCTGCCTCTCTTTCTCCACCTTCAATGAAAAACATGGTATCATCCGCATATTGTAAAATAGGCGTAATCAAAGATCCTTCCCTGTGGGTAGTAAATCCCAAGAACAAATTTCCTCTACATGCCCGAAATGATAAATAAGCCAAAGTATCAACTGCTATGTCAAATAACATCGGGGCCAGCGGACAACCCTATTGCACACCCCTTTGAGGTTGAATCCATCTTCCATTGGTCGTCCATTAACCATAATGGAAAAAGATGACATAGTGACGCATCTCTTCATCAACTGTACCCATTAATCTGGAAATCTTCTTCTCTTTAAGATGTCCCAAAGATAATTCCATAAGACTGAATCATAAGCTTTGGAAAAATTAACTTTCCAAAGAAAAGCTGGACATCATCTTCTTTTCCATGCTGCCACCATCTCCTCAACCATTACAAAGGATTTTTGCAGGGATCGTCCCTTAATAAAAGTTGACTGTGTTGACGAGGTAATCTCAGGTAAGATATTCCGCAACCTGTTTGCCAAGATCTTTGCTACCAAAACATATATTGAGTTAGACAAGGCAATAGGTCTAAACTTGTCTATTTTATCCGCCCCCGGTTTCTTTGCTAACAAGAATAAACAAAAGCAATTCAACATCTCAAAGCCTTCCTTACCCCTGAGAAATTCTCTGATCATTGCCACCACATCGGGACCTACCACATCCCACAACTCCTTATAAAACACAATATGCAGACCATCTGGGCCAAGTGAATCTTCTGCCTTTAAACCTCGCAAGGCATCTGTAACCTCCTTCTGTTCCACCTCAGCCATAAGTAAAACTTTCATCACATCATTTACCTGGGTCATCTCCAACTCTCGAAACCTCCAATCCCCCACCAATTTTCTTCTTATGAAATCATGAAACTAGGAACGGAAAGCATCACATATCTGATTCCTATGGCTAAGAACCTCCTCTCCCACTTTCAACGTGTTAATCAAGTTGGACCTCCTTCTAGCACTAGCAGGCAAATAAGTGGAAAAATCATGTGTTTGTGTCTCCCTCTTTTAGCAAAATTTGCCTAAATTTTTGCCTCCAATCCATCTCTTGGTTATGGTCCTCCTCAAAAACCACACTCTACATCTTCTTTCTTTCAACGTGGTCCTCTTGAGATTGGGGTACAATCTCCTCTTTTCTATCAACAGTTGAAATCTTCCGTAACGCCTCATTTCGCCGCTTCTCTCTTCATGATCTCAAATCACGTCTAAACTCCATCATAAACTCTTTAACTACCCTTATTCTACATGCCAAAGTACGTGCTGCTGAGCTAGACCCCGATGTAGACTTCCATTTCTCCTGAACCTACTCCTTAAATCCTGGTTCTTTCAGCCAAGATTTGTGGAATTTAAAATATGTAGAGAATTTTACATCTTCGTTACTACGCCACAACAAAAGTGTATGATCTGAAAAAGATCTATCACAGACCACCACATCCGCTCCATGGAACAATTCTGCCATAGAAATGTTACAAAGAAATCTATCTATACATAAAGCTACCCCACTGCGATTTATCCACGTATATCAGGCTCCAGAAATAGGTAAATCCATCAATTCTAGCTCCTGCAGTGCATGCTGAAATTGGCCTGTAGATCTGTCTTTCTACCATCTGGCCTGTCCTCAACGCATAATGTAGCACTAAAATGTCCCCCAATGAGCCACAGCATCCCTTCAACAAATGCAGAGGCCTGATGCAGTTCCTCCCAGAATTGGCTTCTCAAAGTGTCATCGCAAGGCCATAAACTGATGATACCGAAAAGGAACTACCATCTACCTTCCTTGTGAAAATAGCCGTCACCACCCTACTGGTTAAAAGAGAGGAGCATAACTCAAAATGGTCCTTGTGCCACATCACAATGATACCTCCCAATCGCCCTTCCGCACATACCTGCAGACAATCAGTAAAACGATATGCACAGGGACTCTTCTTCAATTGAGGCATCAAGTTGTCCAAATGCGTTTCCTGGATGCAAGCAACATCTATTTTGCAATATCCCAAATATTTCTTTAGAGTTGATCTTCGCCCATCGTCCCAAAGACCCTGGACATTCCATGAAAGGATCTTAACCATCAATCTTTTTCTTCACCCCTCCATCATGCACTCTCTTAGCCCCAATCACTTTTGCCACTTGGACATCAACTTCACTTATCACAGCCAACCCACCATGGCTCTTCAAAACCACATTCTTCTTTGTCAGTCTTTTCCTTCTATAGCACGCACTTAGTATCATCTTATGCTTCCAAGAGACTGCCCTCAACAGCCCAGATCATCTGCTAGATGTTCTCTGACCCAAGCTCATCACCCCATTAATCTGATGACCTGATCGCTTGCGATTCCCCTCCATCCCTGAGGCTGCATCATCGTGTCTATTCTGCCTGTACCCTTTCATGCCCCTTTGTTCTGCTTCACCAAGACATCTGCCTATCACATACCCTGCATCACCGTGCACATTCTTGCTGAAAATGGACCCAAATGCAATTGGTATGGCTTCCTCCTGCATGTCATCAGCAAGAACCACAGACCGCCAACCAAAAGGGGAGAAGCAACAGTTTTTCGAACAAAGAAAATGAGCTTTGGCACTGCACTCACCACGACCAGACCCTATAGGGTCCGGCTTCCACCTGCTGCAAGTTCAGAGAGTATTCAATCTTCTCCACCCCTTCCACACCAACAGCATGAGGATTTGTCGCAGCACCAGCAGCCACTTCCCGACCTGCATTGCCCTCAGCCGCGAAGAAAATCTGCTCCAGATCCTGCATGAAGCCATCCATCGCAGCAGCAGAGGGTCCACCGAAGCCCAAAAAACTAGAGTAGGGACGTTTTTGTCAAGATTGTTTGACTCACCACATCCGGATTCATGAACGGATCCGAAAGCCACCTGTTCTGGGTAGAAGACATTCTCTGCCACCTCGTTTGAAAGAGCTGCAGCAGTGCCATCAGTCACCTTCGGTCCTGCCTCGCCTGCGGCAGCAGGGAAGACCTGCTCCAGATCCTGCACAAGGACATCCACTGCAGCAGCAGAGGGTCCACCGGACCCCAAAAGAGGGAGAGAGGAACTTATTTTGTCAAGATGGTTGGACTCACCACATCCGAATCTGTTTACAAATCTGGAAGCCACCTTGCTGTTCAAGGTGGTGAATATTCTCTTCCACCTCGTTTACCATTTTTGGATCATAGTCTAAAATTGGCAAACCGTTCTCCTGAGAAAAAGGAAAGCCAACACAGCTGGCCCCTGATTTTGTGCCAACCACCTTTGGATGATTCGAATTTCGAAAACCAAGGTCAGCCTTGTTCACCGGCCTCCAAATCTGCCTTGGCTGCGCCACCAGACGCTCAGCCACCTGCAGCTTCGTCGAAGCCCCTCCCCTCAGCAGATGTTGCTTCGCCACACCCCCTTCAACAAAAGTTCCAACATCTCTGTTGGAGGCTACCACCTGAGCGTAAGACCTCAACAAATTCATCAATGTCTCTTCAACAAATGTCACCACACAGGCACAACCCCCAAACCTCAGCACCTCCTTGTCCAAAATAGATTTCGCCACCAAAAGCTCTCCTTCAACCGTGACAAACGATGTGTCACCTTCATGCAAACCCACACCAACACACCTCCGCACCTGAGCAATAGGCGAACAGATAGTGATAATCACCCCCACTGATCTCAATCTAAGTGGTACTTCAAAAATCCGAAAACGCACGATCAATCAGAGAGGAATCCTCTCTTCCGTGGCACCTTCATAAATGCATGGCAAAGACCAACGAATAGCAACCTTACCCACCGCAACCTCCTTAAACTTTAAGCGATCAATAGCTCAAGCATTCAAATCAAAAAGAACCACCTTCTTCTTTGGAAATGAAGCAAGCTTCCATCCCGACGATGATAATTTCAAAGATGAAATAAATTTTCTAACCTCCTCCAAATCGATCGCGCGATCAATAGAAACCCTAATCAAGGAATGCTCCAACTGAGAATCCAACACCTACACCTCCTACAACCACTGGAGATCCACCCCTAGAGATGGCGCACCGCCCGGTGGAGGTGGTAATGTAGATACCCCTCCCCTCATGTTCTTAGAGCAAAATCTTCTCGTGTGACCAAAACCCTGGCAAAGAAGATACTTCACTAGATCCCGACAGTTCCGCACCCAATGCCCCCTGCCTCTACACTTGAAGCAAAGATCTCCATGCAGACAATGTGGGAAAGAGTCCCCCCCATCGCCCCCACCCCCGCCACTTCTCCCCCTTGTCCTCCCTGACTTAGTAAGAGTCCCTCCTTTGCCTGTGGTAGACTATATACAAGCAGATATAAGCAATTCAGCAGCAGCAATTCAGCCACAGTGGTATAACAGCAGCAACAGTAGTTTAGCTGCAGCAGTTGTAGTTCAGTAGCAGCTCTTGAAACAAAATCTTGAATCATTGCATGCTTTTGTTTTTACGTCTTTTGGACCTTCTTAGTCTTGTCCCCCCATCAAAAAAATTCATATAAAGATCTTCATCATGAACTCATGCAGTGCGTCAAGGATCAAATCAGTATCCTTCAATCAAATCCCCATGCAAACAGTAATAATTCCCAAAGTGGCATCCAAGAATACCACAAAGCCTTGCCACCACAAATATAATCCACAACCACTGCCCCTTCAGATCTGGGCATCCCTCCCGCACCACTTAGATCAAGATAAGATTCGAATGCCACCACCACTCGTCTACAAGAGTAGCATCACTTACACTGCTCATCACCTTCGTCGCTCTGAGTGCTAAGGTCTGCACCAGAGCATCTCTGCCTTCATAGCAGAATGCCTCACACCTGTGACCATGCTGCTGCTCCACTTGGGTGCTCAGATTTGCTCCTCGATCTGAGCAATCGAGGATGGTCGGCACGGTGATCGAGTGATGGTGACGACCGGAGGATGAGCAAACAGTGGAGAAGCGGACGGAGGAGAGGCTAGAGGTTGTGCGGTGGTAGACAAAAATTAATTCACACTTAAGGGGAAAAAAAAGGTAAAAATTGATTATAAATGTATTGGAAATGGCATATTTGTAAATACCCATTAAAAACTATATTGTAGTTCGTTATTGCATGCTCAGTTTAAATGAGTGCACAAAAACACATCAAACTCTAGACCAAGGTCATAGATTAACTTTGTCAATAAACCATCAAGTGTGCAATAATCGAGCACCCATTAATTGGGCACATAAACTAGTTTAGCTCCGATGGGAAGCTACAGAATATGAAACCAAAATAAAACAGCATGAAGTCAATTCAGGGATGTCAATGCCAGTTACACACATGGGGAGGGAGGGGCAAGGAAGCTTCCTGCCTTCACCTTCACATGGGTGGATCCATCAGCCAATAAGGATGGTGGAATGGCGTCAAGATCATTAAGCAAGCCAAGGGGACCAACTAGTGCCAAGAAAAATCCAAACCGCAGCCCCAACTTCAAGAAAAAAATGGGTGTTCTGTTGCTCTCTAAGGGAAAGGCATGCAGCAATCCTGCCCTGACACTGATTTAATGGATTAGGGAAAAGGGCAAGGGGACTTGAGTTTTGCAGATTTGTCCTTACAATAGCTATAAAGGCTGATGCTACGTGTTCTTGATGCAAACTGTTGCTGTGGCATCCCGAACAGCAAAGGCAATGTGGATCCAGATCAGTCATGAGCTTTTGTTTCTTTTTTTTCATTTTTTCTTTTTCTTTTTTTTTTTTTTCTTTTTTTGAGCTGTTGTTTCTTTTGTTTCAATAAATTGGTATGTGATAGGTCCCATTATCTGCTTATTCCAATGAGTAGCTAATTGAGGAAATCAACACACTTGGTTGGATCTTAGAAAACCAATTCTGTAACTCAGGACTTCAAGCAAGTGGAAAGTTCATTCAATATTGTGGGCAATTTATCCTGATTCCCATGATGTTAAAACTGCAAAAGTTACCTTGATACTGACAAACCAGTCATTTAGCATTTTTGCAATCTCCTCATCCTCAAATGATTCCACCTCCATGACATGACACCTTCAGTTCAAAAAAGAAAAAGTATCGGCAAACAAGATAAGAAAAGACAAGAAGAAATAACTAAACAAATGCTAGCCACGTTATAAGTATGAGAAAAAGCCATGCAACAGGACAAAGGTGATTCACAAACCTGTAATGCAAAGACTGCACTGACTTACCAACTGTCTATCAAGCTCTCTCACCTAAAAGGTTAATCAAGTGCACTTGATTGTTCAAGTGGGTCGCTTAATAAAATTTATTAAGTAAAGGTAACCATTAAGAAAACAGAAACCACACATGAAGAAGATTTTTGTAAGAATAATTTTTTTATCCAAATAACTTCACATTCATTTAGCATACTCCTGAATGCAAATTGAGAAGATTACTCACCAGTGGCATGTGCTGTAACCAACTTTACAGGTTCAGTTAACATAATGGCAAAATAGAAAAAGAAAAACAATGCAGATCAGATTGAGGTAAAGCTAATTATATATATATATGAGCAGTAGAGAATAGAAGTCGAGACCTACTTGATAAGAAGATTGGGACACCTCTTTTGTGAGCTTGGTCAAATGCTTCCTGGCCCCACGGATACCAATCAACCTTCAAGAATAGGGGCAACAAAGGAAAAGGTTAGGATGGTAGATAGCTACTTCTGATAACACCTTAGCCATCTCAATAGCACTAAAATTCCAGGTGCTCACTCGTGCAATTATTCACTTAGTCTTTTTACATTTTGAAAAAAAGAAGGTGCTGAGTGCAATTCTTATCTATAATACCATCCTGAAATCCCTGCTGTGCAAGTAAGAAAATTGACTAAAAATGAAGCTGATAGAGAATCCAATCATGCCATCCATCTTCGAGTTTAAGGTACCGATACATGCCACTGTTAAAAATTACTAATATCTCTGCCGTCAAACGTCTGGAAGAGGATCTTTTGATTGGAAAATTTCAGAAGACATTATTGTGAAACAGGTTTTCAGAAACTACTATTCTCTAGAACAACCATTTCCACCAAAAACAATTAGCATTTAAAACATATTACTCTATCATAAAAATGTTTTCCGTATAGTGTTATTTTTAACAGGCTAAATGGACCTTTTTACATTTCAAAAAAAGAAAAATGGTGTATAGGCAAGATATGGCAGAAAGTGGAGAGTGGTGGTAGTGATCTGCTAGCCCTATTGAGATTAGCATTCTCAGCACATGCTGAAATAAAGAAAGACTAAAGAAAAGATTCATCAATGACTCAATTAAGATTCAAATCACACACGAATAGTTGTCTTTCAGTTTGTTTCCTTCTTGTTCAACAACAACCTCGTCACTCTTCTTGATGATAAAGCCATGTCTGGATCAGCCAGTATGGCTTTGGTTCTATGAGATTCATTTCTTTGTAATAAGATTAGTCTTTCTAGCTTTGATGCAATCTATGACATTCTAGAATGTTTCACCTCCACGCAACAAACTGCTTCCACGGGATTGGTTTCCATGTAATCAGATAATTGCCTATGGTTTTGATGCAAGATACTGGTCTTACCATCTAGTTTAGCTAAACTACTGTAAAATTATTCCAACAACCGAAAAGAAGGAATCAGATTAGTTTTCATCCCATGGGAATCCAAAAAAACAATTTACCCCATTTCTAAATAATGTCCAGTTGATATTAGCATACATGTAAAGAAGTCCCACAATGGCCTACATCTCGCACCGCAATGTAATCTAATTACATGGAATTAATTCTCATGCAACCGGATTCTATTGTTTGCTTTGCTGTAGTTTACCGTCCATTTAACCAAACTGCTCCAATAATGCTACGGTTCAAAACATTGAGGTTGAATTTGGCAGCGGAATAAGGTCTCTCTAGGATAAGTTCTTGGATGTGATAAGTAGATTAAGGTGAATAAGTAGTGAGTTGGCTATCATGAGAGAAAGTAAATGGACCAGAAGGTGGAATCATAATAATACTTTTCTATATTTTTGTTGGATAACCTGCCGAGTTATGATGCTACCAAGCAAGGAGGGAGATTTTTTGTCCTTTCTGAAAGGGACATAGCAAGAGAGAATGTTCCATTCTCTCGGTGACAGCTAATCAACTCACCCAATTATCGTCTTTGTATAGATCCCGCCATCCAATTATGTTATGGCAATCATAACAGACGTTACAGACCTATTTGTTAAAAGCCACAGCTAGAGCGGCTGTAGCGGTAACGACGTTTGTCTGCTATTTTTAGACACTAAAACAAATATCCGCCGCGACTCAAACGCAAAACAAACAATCTGACGCCGCCAGTCGTCCCGAGGGATTCCGTTTTCCTCGTTCCTAACCGAATAAACCGAGAAGACGGAGGTCTTTGGGAGGGGGCGAGCGGCTTCTTACGGGGTTGTGGGCATGCTGGAGGAGGTAGGGGCTGTGCTCCGCAGCGAGGCGGTTGGTGTGCTCGTGCGGCCGCTTGGAGGAGGTGGACTCGGCCATGGCGAGGACGACGCGGGGGCCGAGGGCGGGGCGGAGGGCGCGGAGGATTCGAGCGGTGGGGTTTAGGAAGGAGGGGAGGCGGCGGAGGAGAGGGGATGGGGAGGAGGCGAGGAGAGAGACGATGACCATAGAAGAGGAGCGGGTGGAGGCGAGTGAGGTGGAGGGTTTTTGGATTGGGAGAGAGAAGGTAGAAGTGTGGAGAAGTCGACAAGTCGGGTGGTGCGTCATCGCCGGCGGGTTCCTACTCGGAGGATGGACAACGCACCACGTGTCGGGGTAGAGGGTGAGAGGGCCAGGGAGTGGCATCGTCCCTGGGACCGTCGATGCCGCCTCCTTTCTATCTTTCTTTCCTTCTTTTTTTTTTTTTTTCTTTTCAATTACAGACATGTTCCATTGATATACGTTAATAAATATATATTCTCACTTACTTCTTATTCATGTATATATCCTTAAAAATATCTAACTAGTAACTCATATCTCTCGATTAACTTCGATTATTATCTGAGGTTGGTGATTGCAATTGCAATCCTAAGCTCCACGAGCTCTAAATTCCTTGGGAAAGCACCACAATTTAGCATCATTCACAAAGAATCAATGCCTATAAGGATAGTATTGGCAATTCACAACATCATGATGCTTTGTTCAACTTTGTTATCTTTCATGTTTACTAGTTAGTAGCGTAGAAGACAAATAATTTACAAGTGGACGGTCCAAGAACTTGCTAAGAATGGAAATTGTTTAAATGAAATGTTGCATGAAGAAGTTGTAAGTAGATTGTCCAACAACTTGTCAAATAGAAACTACCCAAGCATATTATAACTCTAATCGTTAAATAACAACTTATTCAAACAAACTCAATAATAAGATTATTTGATACAATATCCAAACTAACCATCCAAAATATCATTTCAAGAATGAAATGAGACACTAAAAAGTCCCATATGGACTGCCCAACAACATGCCTAAAATGTTTCCAACAACAACATGCTATAACAAAATTACCTATTTAAAGTATTTTCCTATCTATAAAGTTTTGTAGGTTAAACTATTAAATAAAACAATGTATGGTATTAGTGACTTCATGTATTTCTCTAGTCATGCATTCAACAATATCATCTACAAAATTCCTGTCAAACTTCATCAGATGATGAATAAGCATATTAGAAAAACATCTCAACATGTAATATTATAAAGAAGTTAGGTAAAGGAGCAAAATATTACTTGTGTACTGCATAAAGAATGGGTAGTACGGGAAGGGCCTAGAGGTTGAGTGGAGTGGAGTTGTGGATGAGGCCTGATTGATGGTATGCTAAAATAATAGGAAAAGAGGATTTTTTTTTTTTTGGCAAGGGGGAATAGATGTAATGTTAGCACCTTAACTATACATATTTAAGAAAAAATGAACTTCACCCTCTCCATATGAAAGATCAGAATCAATTATATTATTCCTATAAATCTCAACGATATCTGAGGTCTTAAAAAGGTAGATCCCAGCCATAGGTATATAGCAAGGAAGATATTAGAAAAGTAGAAGAAGAGCGCATAAGGGAAAAAGAATTTGATTAAGGTTAAGCAGGTGAATCCTTAATTTTAGCAAATAGCCATTATGCCTCGAGCATGGAAAGAGAGAGGGAGAGGGAGATGAAGATGGAGAGAGCAACGTTGGTTTGTGTGAATCGCAATAGTATGTCCCTCTTGTTGGTGCTAGAGCACCACGATCATTTGTTTTGATGATAACAAAACACGTGTTATTTAACATTTGCACTTGGAGTCTTAGATTTCAGGTCAATTGCAAATGTAGACGTGATTAGACGGAATTCGAGCTCGCATCCAGGACGGATTGGAGGAGCTTGATGGAGAACAAAGGGGATTCGCGAGCGATAGATTGAAGATGGAAGGACAAGAAGAATATGATAGAATTCCATTTTATTCCTTTCATGTATTTTTGTCTTTATTTTCTTGCTCTTTATTTCCTTAGAAAATTATGTTAAAGAGCCTCAAAGTACCCTAACAGTAGTCCTAGGAATACCGGCACAACCCTAGGATACTTAGGTTTTCTGTAGAGAACTTAGAAAACCAATGTAGGGTTCAAACAGAGTTTCCAGACGTCTAATTCCAAAATCAGACGTCTGATAAAGTGTTTTAAGACGTCTGATAATATTTAGGCTGGACAAGTTAGTTCTGTCTGATGAAATCAGACGTCCAGACCTTAGACCAGACGTCTTAGGAGACGTCTGATGACTTTGCCAGACGTCTAATTAGTGGATCGTTGGCTCTCTTAACATACACTCAAGGATATGACCGTTAGAGCCTTATCAAATGTCCTTAAGCCCTTCCAGACGTCTGATAATTGACTGTTTTACCTCGACTGATCCGAAAATCTCTTCTCAGAGATTTTCTAGCCGTTGCAAATCCATTCCCACGAAAAAGTAGGTTTCCAGACATCCAGAAATAGTGCCAGACGTCCTGTATGTTGTCTGATGGACTTGCGCTAGAACCCTATTTAGATCTATTTCAAGTCAGGAAGGAACCCGCACGAAATCAGACGTCTGACCTTGAAATCAGACGTCTGACCTCGAAATCAGACGTCTTAAAGTGGTCTTCCAGACGTCTGATGCCAGAATTAGACGTCTGATAACCCTGTCAGTGCAATGATTGTTCCTGATTTCCGGTTGATTCACTTGGGCTTTGCACCCAACGGCTATGGAGCCTTTCCTAAGCCTTCCAAAGCTTTCCTAAGGCCCCTATAAATAGAGGGGAACCTCTTGCACACCAACACACACCAAGAAACACAAGACACACCTAGTTACACACTTTCACACTCTTTTATGTCCAAAAAGACTCTCGTGCTCTCCAAGCTCTAATTCTTCATCTTGAGAGCATCAAGCTTTGCGCACCCGCTCTCCCGCCATAGTTCACGAGAGCGACGTAGCGCCGTCGTGTTGTTCACGCGTCCGCGTCGCCGACGCACTCCTTTCAAAGGGGAGTTTCCTAATTCCTATAGAATCTAGGTTTAAAATTACTTTGTTGGCTCTATAGGATTATTGTACTTTTATCTTTTTTATTTGGTTGGGTATTCGCTTTGCAAATTCCCGTCTCCTTCGAGGGACAAAATCCTTCTCGTGAAGAGAAGGGGTTGAGGAACACTACCCTCGCACTTGTAGCGTGGTTGTATTTGAGGTTGAATCACCCTCGTTTAAAGTGATTCGTCTAGTGGATTTTGATCAACTTGGTTGATCGGAAAATCCTAACTCGAGAGGGTTAGGTGGTAGTTTTCACCCGATTTGGGTTTCCACCTAAAAATACTTGTGTACTTGTGTGATTGTCTATTTTGTGAGATTATTTATATTTATTTCCGTAATTATTACGTCACCCCCTCCTAGTAGGGAATTTCACCTCTCAATGGCAACAATGGGGTGGAGCATTGGGTTGGGCCGTCTCGATCCCGACCTAAAAAAGTCGACCCCACCGAACCTGAATATTACTTCGACCGGACCTGAGTCTTAATTTTCTAAAAAATCTGAGTTTAGGCCCAGCCCGACCCAAACCCGAAGAAATCCAAAAAAGCTCATTAGGCTTGACCGACTCGACCAAGTTCCTAACCTTTTTTTCCTTTATAACTAAAAATTAAAAAATGAATTCCAGCCGTCACCCTCCCTAATCCCCCTCAATCCTACTCACAAAATCAAAATCCCCTCCCCCCCATGCGACCGTGCCCATCATTACTCTATCAAGGCATCAAGGTGCCTCACACCTACTCCATCTCAGGCATCCATTGACGAGTCTTGCTGAGTTTCCTCTCCTCTTCAACTGATCTCCCACCGGCGAGTCATCTTCGACAATGACATTGTTTTATAACTTGTATCGTATGGTAACTGTAACGACCCGATTCCCGAGTCCCTACGAGACACGAGAATCGGACCAACTCGACTAATCCCAAAACCTAGTCGTCCAACGAGGAAGTAACCAAAAGAGCAGTAAAATAAACCACATTCAGCATGAATATAACTAACAGTAACAAAATACAGCAGTAAGAAAATGAACTACTACAGTATACACCACCACAACAGTAGAACAACAAATATGTACATAACGTGAAGCTTACAATAAAGAAGTACAAGGAGTAACAAGGAAACTATTCACTACAGTGGAAGAAAAGTACAAAAAGAACTGCGGGTAACTCTACTGGACCCTACTAGGCCCAGCGTCCTCTGCAGCCGCTGACCCTGGCTGCTCAACACCTGGTCCTGAAAAGTAACGAGTGTAACACGTCAGCGAAACGCTGAATAGAGTGGCAAATAAAAGCTAAAGAAGCGATAGAGTGTACAGTAGCTGTTATATTTTTACTTTCTTTATTTACGTCTTTCTATTATTTCACGATTTATTTATTTCTCAGATCCTTCACTTGATCTCGAATGTTCCTCGTGGGAACGATCTTGATTGCAGTCTTTTCCGAAAAGTAGAAGTAACACGTGGTGCTCTCCTGGCTGGGAGAGTCCCCCGTGGTGGTCCTACCCTCAGTCAAACACCCCAAGGTCGCTGACAGACGTAACGGTGACTACGGCACGCGCGATAAGCGCACGGGTAGCTACCCTGCACTGGCACGCGGTCAGTCGTTTCCGTTAACGGGTGCTCTCAAAACACAGCACGGAACCGGTATAGGGCAGAGCCCTCTCAGTAATAGGGGTCCAACCCCTCCACAGTCCGCGCACCCTTGCCTGACTACCCTGGTTTGCCCAGTGGGCCTAATAAGTCGGTGTAGGAGGCTAGCAGAACCCCGGGGCCCGTGGGGTAGCTAGTGCTCTCCCTACACTAGTAGCTCTCCTCGGTACTGCGTACGCGAGGGCCAGCAAGTCGGTGTACAGTGGCCAAACACACCCTGGTCTCAACCTGAGGGCGGCAAGCATCCCTCTACACTAAGAGATAATGTGTGCACTCTTTGGTACCACGTACCCAAGAGACAACACACTTCCACGTTTCACTTTCTCAGTTCCATTCTATTCTCTTTCTAGGAGTTCTACTCCTAATTCCCTGTAGGGTTCGTATTCTTTTTGTTTGGCCATTGTAGGTTTCACTGTTCCAGTTTTACGTTCATACAACCCATATTCTCAATCATATTTATTCATTCATAACAGGCAGCTATTAATTTACAGGCAGCTATTATTTCCTTTCCACTTTTCCAAGACTGCAATATTTATATATTCCACTAGTTTTCCAGTCCTAGGATACATGCCATACCCTAGGTTCTATCATTCAATCTAGTTTTCCAGTCCTAGGATTCATGCAATACCCTAGGATCTATCATTCAATCTAGTTTCTCAATCCTAGGGTTCATGCAATGCCCTAGACTCTATTAATTGTTCCACAATTGTAACAAATTATGCTAAATAATTTAAAAGCCACTCTACCAGCTACAACGGGAGTAGTGGGGGCGTGGTCGGCAATCCCGCGCGCCTCCGTAACCCCCAAGACTGTAATGGAACGGGGTCCTAACACAAGGATCAAACACAAGAAGTTTCTCAGAACGGTATACAATTACTATAAATGGGTAGATGATTTTATTTTAGAAAGAACGCAACTCGAAACGTGGAAAACGGACTCCGAACGGGCCCTAAATAGGTCAAAAACGACGAAACTGTCCAAAATCAGACGTCTGGAACCTCTTCCAGACGTTTTAAAAGGTGGGTCAGATTGTACCTTAGCTCTGTGTAGTCCTTCAGACGTCCAGAAGCTTGCTGGGGCGTCTGGCTTAGTTCCAAGACGTCCGATTGTCACCCCGGACGTCTGGAAGTCCTCTCCGTCATCTGGCACTGCGGCCAGACGTCTGATTTACGTGGGATGGCGAGCCCTCATGCCCTCCCGAGCGGAACCTGCGCACACACACTCCTGCTCTCAGCACGACGAAGCGCAGACGAAGTCGCGGCGGACGGTTGCATGGCCGTACGCGCGAAGAAGGAAGAAGATAGAAATATCTTACATGTCAGACGTCTGGACAGTCCTCCAGACGTCTTCACCGTCGTCTGGTCGTAAGCCCAGATGTCTGGTTCTGGAAAGTTTTCCAGAACCAGAGCCCAACTCGCTCTCCGCCCGCGACGCACGGCCGCGCCGCGCCACGTCCGCCTGCTGCCCGAGCTGCAGCAGCCCTTCCAAGACACCCCACGCCTGCCGCTCCCCCGCCGGCCGGCTCTAGCTGCCCCGGCAAGCTCGAACCCTCGCGGTCGAGCTTCCCCTTTCCGCTCGCAACCCTCCTTCCCGCACTCTCGCCGCGGCCGTGGCAAACGGTGGCGACAACTAGGTTTTGTTATAGCGTTGTAGTACAGTAGTTATTGCCAACATTTACAAATATTTGTTACTCGGAAAATAAAGTTCTCCCGAGGTCGAACTCAGGGAGCAAGTCGTATTCTAGGGGTACAAATTCTTATTACAAAAATAAAGAGAGAGAGAGAGATGAAAATTTGGCTTCTTCTTCTCTTCTTTCTTCCTCTTTGTCTTCTCTTCTCTTTCGCTCTTGGTTTCTTCTTCTTTGTCTGTCTCCTCGTGGTCTTCTCTTCTGCCTTCTGTTCTTCCTTGTTTTCTCTTCTTCTTCTGTTCTTCAGATCTTCTTCTCGTGCTCTTCTTCTTCTTTTCTTTTGCTTTCAGGACGTCGTCCCTCCTTCTTTCTTCTTTTTTTTTCTTCTTCAGTCCTTCAGTCCTTCTTTTGCCTTCAGGATGTCGTCTGATTTTCCAATCAGACGACTTAAACCGCTGCCGCTACAGTGTCTTCCTCAGCTTTCTTCTTCTTCCGCAGTCCTTCTTCTTCACCTGTGCCTGCACACTTCAAGGTTTACGTCAGAGGGCAAAACCTACTCTACCCCCCCCCCCCCCCCCCGCGTCTCTCTCTCTGAGAATTCGCTCTTCGGCAAGCTCTCCCAGAGCAACCGGGTAATCGGGTACGCGGGTCACGCCCGGGTCCAGGCCCACCGGCGTGCGGTGGTGGGCGAGGAGTGCAGGTCGGGCTTAGTCGGGTCGGGCCAGGTCCGCGAGGCGTAAGCGCGGACGAGGCCGGGTAATCGGGAGGGTGAAGGGGACCTCACCCCGTGAACTGAGGCGAATAGCTTAAGGCACGTTTTGCCTTTAAGCGCCCGTTCGCCTCAGCGGGTTTCCGAGGTAGGACTAAATGTCCCACCCCAATTTGGATGCCTGCGCGGAGGAAGCAGCGGCAGTCGAGGCTTCGTGCGAGGGCTTCTCGCGAAGGCTTCGCCTCAACTGCAGCCTAGCACTTCGCGAAGACACCCCGCACAGCCTGGGAGCCTGATCTAGGCGCGGCGTGCCTGGAGCAGCAGGTCGAAGGAGCTTCTTCACTCGTTAATGGCGGCGACGAGCGAAGTACCTGCCCACAGAGAAACGGCCTCTCGGCCTAATTAGATGCGCGGAGGACCTTCGCCGTAGCACGGCGAAGGTAGTCGGAGGGTCTGCAGGTGGCGGGGCGGAGCCTAAGGGCCGCCCTAGGTCAAACTGCAGGTTGGGAGATGGGTTTGGTCGGTGGGTCTGCAGAGGGTGATTGGTGGGAAGTGGAAGGGCGGAGGTTGATCAGGGTGAGGAGGCGGAGGTTCTGTGAGGGTCGGCGAGCCGTGTGGGGTGCTGGAGTGATGGGAGCGGGTCGCCGGAGTGTGGCCGGAGGTGGAGAAGGTGAGGGTGATTGGTCGGAATCGAGGGCGACAGTAAAGATTTAAAGTGAGGAAAAGGAAGAGGGGAGGAAGAGAAGTTATACCTACTTAGCAGGACGAGGAGGGGCCGGAGAAGAAGCTGCCCAGAGGAAGGAGCGACGGCGAGGAGAGGGCCGGAGAAGCGCGTGCTGGGTGCGGCGCGGCGCGGGAAGAGCGAGGGAGGACAACTCTGCTGCTGGTAGTGCGGCAGAGCGACGAGGAGGAGGAGAAGCCGCCGGAGCAAGGGGCGTCTGTCGGAGTGGGAAGAGAGGAAGTGGGGGGGTATCTCCGTCAGATCCGAGCTCGAAAGAACGGCGGAGCGACGGGGGTATTTATAGGGGCAGAACCAGAGAGGAGGGCGGAGGGAGACGACGTGTCTCCCTCGCCGGAGGACGTCGGAGGAAGGTTACCCATACCGTCCGTGCGTTCGCACGGCCGGTATGGGTGGTCGCAGCGCTCAGGGGGGTGCTCCTGCGGTGGCTGACGACGCAGGGCACCCCCATTTGACCTGGCAGGCCCTCCCCCTCACCCTACGCGGCGCCATGCTCCGCGCAAGGTCGCCGGAGCATGGTGCTGGTCAGGTTTTGTAGGAGGGACCTGAACGCAAAGAACGAAGGAGAGTTAGGAGCCAAAATGTGAGGGTTCAAAAGTTGATGGTCAAAAAGTAAATATAAGAGGACCAAAGTGTAAAGTTGGTCAAGAAGGTTTCTTCTTAGGCTCAAGTTTTTATACATGACTAATTGGGACCTAAGGATTATGATGGTTAATTTTATTTCCAGATTAAACCTTGTTTGACCGGTCAATTTACGTAAAAACCCAAATTAAGTTGTTAATTGGGCATAGTTCTTAATGTAGGTCAAAATGGGTTCCTAAGGTCAAATTGAAGGTTCTAAACCCTAGGGGTTATTTTTATATGAATTTTAGAGGGTTTATTTAATTTTTTCTCTGCCTCGAACCTCGTGTATTTAAGTGGATTTATTTTTAGGGTTACAGGATGTCATTTAATTCTTCGGAGTTGCTGTAGCCCTAGTTGAGTCATTTCATCCCACTTTTCTTCTTATTAGATTGTTTTGACCTATGTTTGGACCCTGAGCTACCCTATTTTCAGATTGGATTGGTGAAATTGCATTTTTACCCCTTAATTTCTGTTTTCTTTGCAAACTCAGAATTTCTCTGAGCCAAGCCTTTCTAGAGTTATGTAGGAGCTTTTTCTTGCAAATTAGGGTTAAATGGTGTTGGTCTAGGGTTTGTGACGAGGTTCTCATCAGGCCGCTGCTGCCACCGTTCCCTCGCTCGCTCACGCTCTCGCACTGGCAGGGAGAAGGAGAAGAGGAAGGAGGAGGAGATGAGGGTGAGGGAGAGAGCGAGAGGGCCTTATAAGGCCGCGCGGGGAGAGAGAGAAGAGAGCTACGCGCCTGCAGGAGGAGAGAGAGGAAAAGGAGGAACGAGAGCGGCGGGTGCAGTCTGCGCGCGCAGGCACGCAGACGCAACCCCGTACGCCGCAAAAATTTATTACCAGACGTCTGGGCCACTTCCCAGACGTCTTAAAAACCCGTCTGATGATACGTTCGTAACAATATCTTTGTGTAATACAACTTATGTTGAATAATATTGAATAATGTTATGTTCGATCCCTACTTTGATTAATATTTACAATGAAGTAACATAAATTTAAATCACTAAGAGATGCAAGTACTAATTTCAAATAAGTAATTTCATTATATATCAAAGTTTAGTATTTTTGAGGAAAATAATAAGGTATATTTTTAAGTATAGTTTATTTGGTTGGTAGGTCATATTTGAAAATTTTAAAAAATGCCCTAATAACATTTATGGGCCTTAACGAGCTTTTCTGGGCCCAACCTGAAAACTCGACTCGAAAATCAAAATCAAGCCTGGCCCAGACCGACCCTGGGCCTATAAACATGGGCCTTGGGCCCGACCCATGGCCCCAAAAAAAATATGGCCTTTCTTGGGTTCGGGTCCGGCCTGGCTCAACCCAATGCTCCACCCTAGGTAACATCTATACAAGTGTAATGAAATGACCCTCCCCAAGAGAGAGAGAGAGAAGGCGGGAGAGGAGTCGCGAGGTCAGGTGCTGCAGGGGCGGCAACCGAGTAGTGCGTGCATTGCGGGTGCGAGGCACGAGGCAACGCGACGTGCGAGGCTGTTGCGGGTGCTCTTGGCGAGGCCACACAAGGCCTGAAGCGGGGGTGCGGCGAGCAAGGTGCTAAACGTGTGGGAGCCGTATGTAGGGGTGAGCCGAGGAGCTGCGGGCGTAGGATGTCGTGCCCAGGGGTGCGCGCTTACGGCGTAGTGAGCGAGGCCATGTGGGGCGTTGTGCACGAGAGTGCAGCACGCGAGGCGAGCTCGTGTGGGAGTTGAGCCCAGACAAACTTCAAGGCGCACATCGAACGTTCGGAGAGTTGCACGAACGACAGGAACAAGCACCAGACATCCAAGGAGGAAAGCGCGAGGGCAGAGTGGGTCTCAAAGCTCGCTAAGACGTCTTGAGTGTGTATCAGACGTCTGGAGGAGGTGTGATTTGAGAAGGGGCGGTCAGTTTAGCTAGATTGAATCGACCTGGTCCGGTTCACATGAACCAGGGTACATTTTTAGGCCAATTCAAGGCCCAAATGAGGTTCGTTTCTCACGCGATAGGTGTCGTTGGAAAGCTCTTGGAATTTTCCACTTGCTGAGATCAATTCTATACCGTTTCGAACCATCTTAGCACACTGAAATGTCGATCAAAGTGTTGAATGCTCCGTTTGACCATTGAATTGATGTAGGCTCTGAATCCGAGGCATGTGCTGGATCTGCGGGGACCTTCGAAGTGGTCCCCCTTGCCCCCATACCTCCCATACACCTAGGTAGAGTGGCCCTTTTTGTTCCAATGTGTTTTAATTTTGATTTGAATGCATGTTACAAGTATCTAGCTAATGAATTATTATGATCCTGCAAATGTGAATTGTGAATGACATCGATAAATGTATTTTCGTTCAAACGCACACAAACATGCATGCCCTAACTCCTAATTTATGAGCTTTATACGTCTTATACATGCGAAGAATGATTAATACTTGTTGCGAGAAAATAATAACCCTAACATTTGAGACAAAGGTTTACCGTAATGTATCTATTTGTCTATTATATGTTGAAACATAAATGTGTATGGAGGTACACGTTAATTGCTGATGTTTGAAATTAAATTAAAAGAATTATAAACGAACCTTAGGGGGAGTTAGAAGAATAAATTTTTCTGTTGTGGTATGAAACTCTAAGAATGATGGAATATTTCGACTACTTGAGACACGACTGTTGGTTGGGTTTTGGTATGGGAGTGAGCTGGCCCTCGTGTATTCATATAACGAGAAGAGCTAATCACCCCTAGTGTAGGGAGAGAGCTGACCTTCCCTCGGCTTGGGACCTAGGGTAGGCATGGCCTTCCTACACCGACTCCTGTTAGGCCCACGGGGCTAACCAGGATAGTCAGATGAGGGTATGCAGACTAGTAAGGGGTGCGGCCTTGTTCTGCTCTGTGTTGTACGACTTCGAGCGTATCCATTAGTGGAAACGACTAACTGTGTGTTAGTGAGGGTAATGGCCTGTGTGTTTATCGCACGTGCCGTAGTCACTGCTACATCCCGACTATGACCCCTGGGTGGTAGACCAGATGTAAAGCAAACATGGGGTGCTCTCTCGGCCAGGAAAGCACCACATGCATGTTCTGCATCGTGGGAAAATTGCAATAAGATCATTCTATTTGAGAACATGTGAACCAAAAGATAATGGGACTCTTTGCTAGAATAACCGAAATCACAAAACAACTAGTAACTAGTAATGGAAATAAAACTTAAAAAATGTCTGAAATGTTTACTGCTTTTCTCTTTAGTTAAAATTGTGTTAGTTAAATGTACACTTGACACTCTACTCAGCTTTTGCTGATGTCTACTACTTGTGTCCAGGACAAGGAGGTGAGTAGCCGATTCCATCAGGTGTAGAGGGAGCTGGGCCTAGCCAAACTTAGCCTTAGGTGTTCCCATTTCCATTTTACGGTATCTTGACTTTCCTTTTTATTGTCGTGAGTATCTATTTTAGAACTAGTAGTACTGTTTCTGCCTTTCTAATACGTTTGTGATGGCTATGGTATAAACTTTGCTATTCTCTCGTATTACTGTTTCCAGTTACAACCTACTTTACAGCTTGCCGTCTTTTAATTATGTTTCTAGGTATGGTACATGTGTGGAAAATATTATGTTTTGGTTTATTACTCATTGGGGGATCGGGTCATGGGATAGTTGGGGTGATCTAACCCAGGTTCCATGTAGGGCCGATTCAGGTTGTAACATGTAAGGATGAGAAAAGTTCAATTGAAGGACTCAGAAGTATCATGGCGGGGAAAAGTTGAGGGAATGACATGTAGCTTTGATAAGCCTTGTTTTGATATAAAAGTATAGATATAGATATGTAAGCTTTCCTTGATTGTATCTAACATAAGATACTATATGTGTTCACCAAGCGGGTTTTCTTTGAGAGTATGTTACATTTTGTGGATTGTGCAAACTTGCAAAAGATTGGAACTTGGGTCATTAGTGTTGATCATCTGGTCTGCCTTAGAATCGATGTGCTCCTCAAAATTTGAGCACAATGTCTCCAAACAAGTGATGGAAGACCGAGTCGATAGAGGGACTAGTAGGAGGGTGTGACCAAAAGAAGAATAACTAAAGTTCCTTGCACTTCCATATTTTAATTACTTAAAAGGGATTTTAATAATTTGATGGTGATTCAAAGGTAGATTCTTATGAGCAAAATCTTCCTTTGATTGATATTGGTTTTGATTTGATTCATGGATAATGAAATGATGATATTTCAATAATGAACTAATGATGGATGAAATCACGCAATTTGATCTCTTTATGATTAGTTAATGGAGAAATGGGAGTTGGGAGTTTATTGATACATAATTGGATGACATGTATTTCTAAATATAATACTTGTTTATACTAACTTTTCAATTCAATTTGATTTATTGATAATATGTAATCTAGACTTGATATAAGATATATGGTGATCCTTATTAATTTTTATTTCATTCTAAGATTTGCTCTTAAAATGTAGCTTAGCCTAGGAAAAATACATAAATCAAATCATATGAGGGATAAATTAAATAAGACATTATTTCCTAGTCTCTTCTTAATGTAAATGCATAAAATTTATTATTTGAGATTTGTAAATATACAAAGCATTAATTTGATTAAAGAGAAACACAATTTATATTAAATTTAAATGGAATATGTCAATTTTTTGTAGTTTTTACATATTCATTTTATTAGATAATAAATATTTCTTACTTTCAATCTTAAAGCAGTCCAAATTCATATTTGTTTGATTTCTCTGATGGAAGGATCGTAGGTTAATCAATATATACTAATTTAAGGTCTTTTAATCTTCCTCCTATGATATATATAAGTAGTCAACGAAGCTTGATGTGTGGTTGTTCATCAATTTAACTTGTTTTTATTACTTGAGGTTTAAAAAAATTTCGAGGTCGAATTCAGGGAGCAAACTTGATTTTAGAAACAAAAATATCGCAATTCACAATATTGTAATGTTTTACAAAAAATGTAGAGAATAAAAGTAGAACGTGTCTTCTTTTTTTTCTTCTTTTCTCTCCTTTATTCTCTCTCTTTTCTTTTCTCTGTCTTTAGACGTCTGAGTGTAGGAATCAGACGCTTTAAGTGGCAACTGCTACAGTGTACGTGATGTAAACACATTTACACTACTTAAAATATCTATTTATGCATGTTCTTAAGCATAGGATTGCATTTCATGATATAAATATTGCATAACATGCATCATCTTGCATTTAGAGTAGTTTGAATAAAATGGAGGTTAATGTCTCCTTTTATGTGCTTGGACAGGGCAAACATTTTATCGGGGCCTCGGATCAAAAATCCAACCGTATGGATGTGATCAGGGCGACGATTGGAGTTCAACGACTCCAATATCGCCTTAATCAGACATCCGTAGCATCAGATAGTGACCGGGGAACCCTAGAAGATCAAGGGCCAGGATGGTGAAAATCCGCACTTCAGATGACAAATCCGACCGCACGGATGAATTCGGATCGACGATCGTAGCCCAACGACGCAAAAATCAAGTCAATCCGACATCCGTGGCACCATCTACAACTTCCAGAAGATGGACGGCCAAGATGGCGCCATGTGGCTCCATCTCGACCACCCAAACGGCTGCACGCATTCCACAAAGGCCCCACACCCGCTAGCTCTCCGCCCTTGGACCTTGATCCAACGGCTGTGGTCGATCGTGCCTAAAAGCGTCCGCTCGACCATCCGCGCTCCATAGCGCAGCGGTCGAGCGTGCTTTTGCGAGCGGCGAGCACGGGTTCGAGTTGTGGCGAGGGGCTGGAAGGCGCGGGCAATTGAGGCGCGTGGAGCGTCAGATGGAGATCGGACGGTCGCGCGCGCCCGATAGCGTTCACGCGCGATTGAACGCATGGCGTGAACGCGCGATCGCACGCGCCAGGCGGGCGCACAACGGCGGTTTTATCCGTCACTAAAGACCCCTCATTTATTATTTTGAAGTTGTAATGTCCATTTTGCCCCCACTCCTTGCAACTATAAAAGGAGACCCCCTCCATACGAAATTTTCATCCCTTCCTTCTCCTTTGTACCACTCCAAAGCTCAAGAGAAGCTTGTCCCACACCCGGGATGCTTCTCGCGAGATAAAGTCCAATTTTCGTTCCCCTTTGGAAGTGGATCCCGCGACGACGACGGCGTGCTGCTTCGTTCCCGTTCTTCTGCTTCGTCCTGCTTCGTTCCCCTTCGTCCAGGCGTCGTCCCATCCGGCTCATCTTCCAAGCAACCGTCAAAGATGATTTCTCTCTCCCTATTCTTTTTACTGCTTTCTAGTATAGATTTACTGCTTTCTAGTGTAGTTTTGTTCGTCCTCCAAGCAATCGTCGAGGAGGACATTTCTCCCTCCATTCTTTTAATGCTTTCTAGAGTAAATTTATCGCTTTCTAGAGTAATTATTTTATGCTTTGTAGTTGTAAGAGTGGAATGAACAATCTCTTTAATGAAAAATTCCTTATTTATTCTACATCTCATTTTGATTTCTCTGTGTAATATTCTCTCTCTCTTACTCTCTCTCTCTCTCTCTTCTATTTATTGTAAATAATTAGATAGTTTTAAATTGAATTATTCTGTGACAAATAAAACGAAACGTGTAGTTTTTAAATCAAACGTCCGCCTCCATGTGTTCGACCTAGAATTTTCATTTCGGTATAAATTTTGTTTGTTGAACACGAATTCTTCACTTTCGAACTACAATGACAGGTTTTCTAAAATCGAACACGTTAGCGTAGCCATTCGTACTCGTTCAACAGTACGTCTTCTTCTTCTTCCTTTCTTCTTCTTCTCCTTGGCTTTCTCTTCTTCTCTTCTTTTCCTTTTGGATTAGTCTTCCTCTTTGCGGCAGCTCCCTCCTTCTCTTATCTTCTCTTCCTCTTTGGCTCCTGCTTCTGCTCCTTCCTCTGCCTTCTTCTTCTTCAGCTCTTGCTCCTGCGGTTAAGTCCTCAACCTGTTCTTCTTCAGTTGGCTTCTCCTCTTCCTCTTCTTCTGCTTCTTCTTCAACTCCTGCTCCTTCCCTGCACAGGCACGGTTATGCAAAACCTACCCCTACCCTCCCCGCGCCTCTCTCTTTCTATTTCTCTCTCAGGTCACAACTCTCTCAGAGCCAGTCGGGTTATCGAGTCGGGTATACGCGCCCAAGACCAGTCCCACCGGCGTGCAGTGGTGGGTGAGGTGTCAACGGGTATTAGATCAGGTCAACCAGATCCGCAGAGGAGTGAGCGCGGACGAGGCGGTGAGTGGGAGAGGGACCTCACCCCGTGTAGTAGGAGGCGATAAGCCCAATGCACAAAATCAATTTATGTACCTGCGCTAGCTAAAAAATGCCCGAGGTGGGACTAACTTCCCACCTTTCTGTCACGCGCCTAGCAGCAAGAATCTTCGGCCGATTGCAGCTGATGCTTCGGCCTTCAAGGCCAATTGGTTGCCTAGAGTTGTGCGCGAGGGAAGTCCACACAATCTGGGACTACTGGCCTGGAGCTCTGGGACCTGGACGAAGCTTCAAGTAAGCTTCATGCTGCTGTGCCAATGGCAGAAGGGGCTACGACCCTGAAATCACACACACGGCCTTGCGGCCTTGTCAGAACCTTCAGCAGGCTTCGCCGGAGCATGGCGAAGATGGCCCGGGGGTCAGTGTGGCGTGAGGACGCCTATGTGAGTGTGCCTAGGGCACACTGTGTGCATGTAGGTGGGTGTGTTCGGGGGAAGGTTCCAGTTGGTGGTGCGATGAGTGGGAGGGCGAAAGGTGATCAGTGGGAGGTGGTGAAACTTAGGGACCGGTCGGTGAGGGGTGAAAATGTCTGTGGTGGTGGAATGGCCTCGCCGAAGTTGGTGGTCGAAGGTGGAGATGGTGATGGTGGACAGTGGAGTCGAGGGGTCGAAAGAACAAATTGACAAGGGGAAATAGAGAGGGAAGCAAGGGCAACTTATCTGGTAGGTTAGGAGCGAACGGGGGAGGTGGAGGGCAAGCGGCTGGTGCCTGCCTTCGCCGGAGACGAAGGCTCCAAGGGGAAGAAGACGGCGACGAGGAAGAGGGGTTGGAGGGCGCCCGCTGGTACGGTGCGGCGCGGCGGAGGACGGTGGAGGTAGCTTTGCCTTTGGTACTGTGACAGAGCGACGAGAGAGGAGAGGAAGAGTCACCGGAAGCTTTGGGCGGATGGCCGGAGTTGGGAGGAGATGAATTGGAGGGGGATCTCAGGCCAAATTAAGCTTGAAGGATGCGGCGTGGTCTGCCGTTCCTTAAATAGGCAAAGGTCGGTTGGGAGGCGCGCGAGAGCTGCGGGAGGGTCACGCCGAAGGCATGGCCGACTGGAGACCCATACCTCTCGCGCGTTCGCACGAGAGGTATAGCGGGCTTCAGGGCATGGGGAGTAGCCCATGTGGTAGGGGGCTCTGCAGGGAGCTCCCCTTTCAAATCTAGGGCCGGCTCCCCATGTAGATCAGGTGCCATCCTTCGCGCAAAATCGCCGGAGGTATGGCCTTCTGCTGCGGGTGGAAGAGGGACCGAAGTGAAGAAAACGACGAGGAAGTTGAGGGGGTAAACGCAGGGGTTTCAAAAAGTTGAGGGTCAGAAAGTAATTTTGAGGACCAATTTGCAAAGTAGGTCAAGACGACCTTTCCTTAGATTCAAATTTTGGTATAAACCTAATTTGGACCTAAGGAATCCAATGGTGAAGTTGGATTTTAGGTTTGACCACGTTTGACTGGACATTTTGCACAAAAATCTAAATTAGGTCAAAAATTCGATATGGACCTCAATATAGGTTAAAACAGGTTCCAAAGGTCAAATTGAAGGTTCTAAACTCTATGAGATAATTTTACATGAATTTTAAATGATTTAGTTGATTTTTATCATGCTTGTAACCTTATGAATTAAAGTGGATTTGTTTTAGGGTTACAGAATGTCATTTAATTCCTAGATTTTGTCATAACTCTTTTCTGACCAAAGCATCCCACTTTTTCTCTTATTAGGTTCACTTGACCTATGTCTAGACCCTTAAAAATCCCGTTAATTCACTGCAATGGTAAAATTACAGTTTTACCCCTTGTGTCATGTTCAATTCTCAGATTAGCACTTCCCGGAATTAGGCCTTCCCTTAGGTTATATAGGAGCTTTTGTTCACTTTATTAGGTTAAAATGTGCTAGTTAGGGTTCATGATGAGGCTCTCATCATACCCCCATGCCTAGCTTTTGCTAGTCTCTTAGCAAAATTTTAAGGTTTTAACCTTTGTTCTAGACCATGAGTTCCTTTCACCAATTTTGATAAGTGCCTTTTCTTCTCTTTTCTCTTTGATTAGGTCAGAATGCCAACCATGGGCCTAAAGATACTTTAGTACCAACCAAGATCCAGACCTGTCTAGCTTTAGCCTCGGTCCTTAGCAAAGGTTTTGAAGTCCTGCAGAAACTACCCTAAGGTTTTTTGGACTCCATGGTTAAAGCACCCGTGCTTGAGACATTTTTAGCCTTGGTTCGATTTGCAGTGTGTTTTGTAAGAGAAAGACAGAGGGTTTATTTGTTTGGAGAGTTTTCTCCCTCTTTTCTTTTTAATTCTAGCTTAGGATTGGCTTCACAACACGGTCTGTATCGGATTCCTCGTCCCCATCATCAATCCTCAAAGGTCCCTAGCAATCGATGCTTCGAGATAGCACCGGCCATGGTAACCCCCAGAACCCTAGTTTTTGAGATTTCGAGATAATCCCGCCCATGGCGTTCCGTGGTTGAATTCAGACCTTGGCAATTGATATTTCGTGATAATGCCATCCATGGTATCTGAACCAAAAGAGTGCTTACATGCCCCCAGTAGGATATGTAAATATCCTAAGAGACAAGCACCGAGGAGACGATATGTTGTTACACATCTTCGAGGAATTTCCCACCTCTCTGCACCGGGAACTCGTCCAAATCAACTTGTGTTGATCGGTCGCTCCTAATCTAGGTAACATTTTTAGAACATTAAAACGCTTCTGTGTGATTTTGATAGTTATGCTCACTGAACTAGACTGTGTGTGAGTTGGGGTGCTTAGGTTACCGAGTCCCGTAAATCGAAGGTCAGTTAACGAGGTCGAATACTCCCTAAGCCTTAGACCTACTACTTAAGCTTTTCATTTTCCTCAACCTCTTGAGGAATATCTAGATCTTAATGGGTATTACGAGTCTAGCCAAAAAAGGCCTAAGGTTAGCGTTCTTATTAATCTTTTTGTATTTCTTTAGCACTTTCTCTTTACTTTTCTTAATGTGCTCTAGAACTTCGGTTAATCTCTTAATCTCTTACTGATGACTATCTCTTTCCTTTTCATTTTGTGCTCTTTTTTAGCATTTTGCTCTTTTTCTCCTCCTCCTTTTGATTCTTGTAAGGCCTATAAAAAATTCTTCCCTCTAGTTTTTTTGTTCTTTTTCAATTTTTTTTTTCAATGTTTTTTTTCAAAAATTTTAAATTCTTTTTGTGTTTTTGACATATGTGATTTTTTTGTTGAAACCTTTTCTTGTTGAGTTTTCATTGCACTTTCATACTTCCCCATGCCTAAGATTTGCAATGCCCTCATTGTAAATTAGGTGAGTTTTTATTCAGCTTGGTTCATTCATTAGGACAAGTGTTGGGTGAGTGGACAGGTAGAGGTAACTATTGCGGATGATTTCTAATCTCAGGTACGAGTACCTGAGGTGGAGTCAGCTATCCTAAAGGATGAACCCTAAAGTGCAAAGAAATATTAAGAAAGGTTTCGGGTTTTCAAAATGGCGGGTTGCCTCCCGTTAAGCACTGAGTTTTACATCATCGGCTGAGCGTAATGAGCTCAGGGAGAATGGAGGATAAATGATGACTCAGCCAAATCTGTATTGGTTATGTCAATGAACGGTTTGAGTCTTTAACCGTTCACGACGAAGGGTTCGGAATCGTGGCTGAGCAGAGTGATTTCGATAGCTTCATTTCCAAAGATCTGTCGGACAAGATATGGTCCGATCCACTTAGATCGCAGTTTTCCAGGGAACAGTTTTAGTTGGGCATCGAAGAGTAGGACCTTCTGACCAAGGTGAAAGATCTTTCTAGATATGTGCTTGTCATGAAAGGCTTTAACCCGCTGTTTGTAGATTCGCAAATTTTCATATGCATCGAGGCGTAATTCATCAATCTCGCTTATCTGAAGCTTTCTGTGGGTTCCAGCCTTAGAAAGATCTAGGTTGCAGTTCCGTACTGCCCAATAGGCTTTATGCTCCAATTCGATGCCTAATAGGTGGCACGTCTTCCCGTACACCAATCTGAAAGGAGACATGCCTAATTGGATCTTGTGGGCAGTCCTATAAGCCCACAAAACTTCCGAAAGTCAGGATGACCGGTCCTTCCTATCAGGTCGAATAGTAACCTGAAGGATTTTCTTGATCTCCCGGTTTGATAGCTCAGCTAGACCATTAGTTTGGGGGTGGTAAGGAGTAGAAATTCTGTGTGACACCCTGTATTTGGTCATCGGTGACCTGAACTGAGCGTTGGTGAAATGGGTCCCTCCATCAGAAATGATTGCTCGCGGAATCCCGAACCGTGAGAAGATATTTTGGTGAATGAATTTGATAACGATCTTGTGATCATTGGTTCAGGTCGGAATGACTTCGATCCATTTGGACACGTAGTCAACAGCGAGTAAAATGTACTCGAAGCCGTTTGAGATGTGAACAGGGCCCATAAAATCAATCCCCCAAATATCAAAAATCTCACAAACGGGAATCGACTGTAAAGGCATTATGTCGCGATGGCTCATGTTGCCCAAAGTTTGGCAACGGTTACATGCTTTACAGTGATTGTATGGGTCCTTGAAGATTGTGGGCCAGTAGAAGCCACACTGAAGGATTTCCAATGCGGTTTTGTGTCCAGAAAAATGGCCACCGCATGCCTAGTCATGGCAGAAAGAGAGCATGTCATGGATTTCAACTTCCGGGACACATCGCCGGATAATTTGGTCAGCACATATGCGGAATAAGTATGGGTCTTCCCAAATGTAATACTTGGCATCAGAGCGCAATTTGTCTTTCTTGGCATTCGACCAATCAGACGGGATCTGATGTGATGCCAAATAGTTTATTATATCAGCAAACCATGGAAGGCCTGTACCAATAGTCAAGAGGTGCTCATCAGGAAAATGCTCCGTGATGGGTCCGGAAGAGTTAATGATTTTAGAATGAAGGTGGGACAAGTGGTCAGCTACCACGTTCTGTCTTCCCGCTTTGTTGCGAATCTCGAGATCAAATTCTCGCAACAACAAGATCCATCGGATTAATCGAGCTTTTGTGTCCTTCTTCGTAAGGAGATGCCTTACAATTGTGTGATCCGAGTTGATAATAACGTGGGAACCCAGGAGATATGATCTGAATTTTTCAAGGGCAAATACTACAGCTAGCAGCTCTTTTCTCTGTAACCGTGTAGTTACGCTGAGCATCGTCAAGTGTCTTGCTAGCGTAATAGATGACCACGAGTCTCCCGTCAATCTTTTGCCCCAGAACCGCTCCTACAGCGAAGTCAGATGCATCGCATATGATCTCAAAGGGTTGAGACCAATCAAGGGACTGTAGGATTGGGGCTTGGGTGACTCGGTCACGAAGGATCTCAAATGCTTGAGTGCATTCCTTGGAAATCTCAAAAGGTACATCCTTGGAGAGGTTACGACCCGGTTCCTGGATCCCTACGGGACACAAGACCGGACCGACTCGACTGATCCCAAGACCCAGTCGTCCAACGAGAAAGTAACCAAAAAGCAGGAAAGTAAACCACATTCACTATGCTAAGCAACTAACAGTAAAAAGGTACAACAGTAAAGAGAGTAAAAACTGCTACAGTACATATTACCACCACAACAGTAGATAGTAACAAGGTACAGGAACATAAAGTACAGAATGTAAAAGTACAGAACATAAAGGTACAAGAGCCTACTCACTACTACAAAAGGAGTACAACAAAAGAACTACAGCCATTGGGCTCTACTGGGCGCAACACCCTCTGCAGCCGTAGACTCTGGCTGCTCAATACCTGGACCTGAAAAGGGTTATGAGTACACAAAGTCAGTGAACGCTGAGTAGAGTGGCAACCAACTAACTAAAGCAGTAAAAGTGAACAGGTAGCTGTTTATTCCATTTACTTTATTTCACAATTTATTCCTTTTCACCCATTGGTTTATTTATCAGATCTCTTTCTTTATCTCGAATGTTCCTCGTGGGAACGATCTTGATTGCAGTCTTTTCCGAAGAGTAGAAGGCACATGTGGTGCTCTCTTGGCCGGGAGAGTCCCCCGTGGTGATCCTACACCCAGTTAACCACCCCAAGGTCACGGACAGATATAACGGTGACTACGGCGCACACGATAAACACACGGGTAGCTACCCCGCACCGACACGCGGTCAGTCGTTTCCATTAACAGGTGCGCCCAAGGTACAGCACGGAACAGTGTAAGGCTTAGCTCTCTCAGTAACAGGGGTCTAGCCCCTAAGAACCAAACAGGAGTCTCGCCCCTCCACAGTTCGCGCACCCTCTCCTGACTACCCTGGTTTGCCTAGTGGGCCTAACAAGTCGGTGTAAGGCGACTAGCTGAACCCCGGGTCCCGTAGGGTGGTTAGCTCTCTCCTAACACTAGTAGCTCTCCCTGGTACCGTGTACGCGAGGGCCTAGAAATCGGTACAGAGTGGCCAATCCTAACCCCGGGTCCTAACCCAAGGGCGGCTAGTTCCGCTCTGCATTAAACAGGGGATAGTCGCTTTCCTTGGTATTACGTACTCAAGGGCCATCTCACTTCCCCACTCACATTTCCAGATCCATCCCATTTATTTCCAGGAGCTCTACTCCTAATTCCCCGTAGGGTTCATGCTCATGTTCCTCATGCCATGCCATACCAGGTTTCATCATTTCTATTTCCATTCTCAGGCTATACACATGCAGCTTGTATTGCTATCATTTACATTTCCATATTCAGGCTATACACAGGTAGCTCATATTTACATTATTCACATTACCATTCTCAATTTATATACATGCAGCTCGTATTATGTCATTTAACATATACAACAGGAAAGTTACATGCACAGTTAACTAGCACAAGTACTTCATATTTCACAGGCAGTTGTTATTCATTTACAGGCAGTTGTTATCATTTCTATCTACTCATTCAAGACTGCAATTCATTCATTCAATACAAACATTTTCAATATTTCTCGTCCTAGGATTCATGACATATCCTAGGTTCTAATCATTCATTCCACACATGCATTCAGGTTTGTAATTAAATTAGGGGAAGCCACTCTACCAGTAAATCCAGGAGTATTTGGGGCTTGAACGGCAGGCTCACGCGCCTCAGCAAGCCCCGAATCCGCAACGAAATGAAGTCCTGTAATAAGGAACAATCACAAGGGAACTATCAGAACAATATGAGAAGCCTTCTAACAAGTAGAAGAACTCACAAGGAACAAATCGATATCTTATTTGAGTAAAACGCACCTCAAACGGACCCTAATTGGGCCAAAACAGGGTTACTGACGCAAAATCAGATGTCTGGAACAACTTTCAGACGTCTTAAAAGTGTCCAGTATCGTACCTCAGTCTCTGCGTCCACCCCAGACATCCAGGAACTCTTCTGGACCATCTGGACCCAGCTCCAGTCGTCCGACCACCTCTCTGGATGTCTGGAAGTGCTTCCATCCATCTGGTATATCGCCCAGATGTCTGAAATGCGTGGGAGGGCGTGTCTCGCGCCTTCATGAAGCAATTCCTGCATGAAATCCACCAAATCTCCTCAAAAAGGCATGCAACAAGGTAGCAGCGGAGCGGCCTGCATGGCCGTATCCGCAAAGAGGACATACCTTCGTGAAGCTCTCTCATCAGACGTCTGGACGTCGCTCCAGACATCTGATTATGGGAAAAACCCAGAACCAGAACCTGCTCCCGCTCGCTCGCCGCGCATGGCTGCGCCTCGCCCCCTCGCCTGCAGCAGTGTCGGGGAGGACTCCTCCGACGCACTCCTCTTCGCACGCACATCGCTCCGGCAGTGTGATCCCGGAGAGCTCCCACGCAAGCTCACGAACTCACTCTCCTCTCCTCATGCCGCTCTCGCACTCTTGCTCGCGCCGGCTCTCTTGCTGGAGTGGAGAAGAAGAGGAAGATGGCTGGTGTGGGGAGAATGAGAGAGGGGGAGGGGTTTATAAAGTTGGGGGTTTAGGGTTTGCTGGAGATGGGGAGATAGAAAAGAAGGGAACGAAAATGAGAGTACTGTTTGCGCACAGCCCACGTGCAGACGCGAGCTCGTACTCAAAATTTTTGATTTCCAGACATCTGGGAAGGTGTCCAGATGTCTGACCCATAGTCCAGACGTCTTAAAAGGCTTAAACAGCACAGGTCTTAACAAGAGTAGTCAGGAGGCGCACGATTTTTGAGAAATCAAGGATAAATCGATGGTAAAAACTAACGTGCCCCAGAAAAGATCAGATGTCCCTGATCGAGCTAGGCATAGGGAGTTTGGAAATCAGGTTAACCTTGGCTCGATCCACTTGGATGCCCCTCTCAGAAATCAAATGTCCCAGGACGATCCCCTCAGGCACCATGAAATGGCTCTTTTCCTAGGAAAGAACCAGATTCACATCAATACAACACCTGAGTATATGAACCAAGTGTTGGAGGCAATCGTCAAATGTTGCCCCAAAAACTGAGAAGTCATCCATGAAGACTTCCAGATAATCTCCTACTATATCAGAGAATATGGCAAGCATGCACCGCTGAAAAGTTGCGGGTGCATTGAAGAGACCGAAAGTTATCCTTCGGAACACGTACGTCTCGAAGGGGCAGGTAAACGTGGTCTTCTCTTGGTCCTCTGGATGAATTGCTACTTGGTTGTAACCGGAGTACTGATAACACCACGCAAGGGGGTAGTAAGTAGGTTGAATATGGCCCATCTTTAAAATAAAAGGCACAACATAAAGTAGAATAGGAGCATTGCATGCATCAAGTACCAAGATTGATTATAAACTGTATTAATGGCCATTTGTGTAAAGCATTTGTCAAAGCAGGCCTCAGATGAGCAATCGAACCGCACGGATGGATTCAGGACGACGAACGGAGTCTAACGGACTCAAGATCGGCCAAATCCGACATCCGAAGCTCCCACAATGGGCCCAAGAAATCCTGACCGTTGATCTGGAGATCAACAGCCTAGAACGCGCCACGTCGCCCCGCCCTCGCCGCTCGCACGCCCCCAAGCCAGCCAAGGACGCATCTCGGCCGTTGATCTTCGATCGAACGGCCGAGATCCGCGCGCTCGCCCGCGGTCGTCACCACAAAGCGCGGGCGTGGCGCAACAGTTAGCGCGCACGCCCGCGTCGCGGCGACGCGCGTTCGAATCGCGCAGAGCGGAAATCAATTGCGAGCGAAGGGCGCGGCAAAATTGAGCCGCGCGATCAGAAGCGAGCGGCTAGGATTGCGCCACGCGGCGCGACGACAGCGCCCCACCTCCCACGCGCGCGCGCACGCCGGGCGGAAACGCGCGCGCGCGCACGCGCCCGAAGCGCGATCCTAGCGCAGGCGCGGGAGGATCTCAGCCGTCCGATCATCAATCGGACGGCTCTCGTTCGACATCCACGGATCGCGCCTGAAGAGAGAGAGGGGCGGGCGGCTGACCGGCGGCAGAAGGCCTTCACCGACGTATCTGGAAGCGGTTTTAGCGACGTTCTGGATGTCGCTAAAGCACATTCTTCTTTTAGGAAGCCCTTAACTCTATTTAAACCCCCTTCTACCACCATTCAAGGATCCTCTCCCACTTGCAACTACTCCACTCCTCTCCTAGCTAGTCTTAGGCACTCTTGTAATCGCCGGAGACGACGAGCCGCCGACGGAGCCTCCTCCACCGCCGTGGCTGCCTCGTCGCTCTCCACTCTCTCTCTACCTCTCTCTCTCTCTCTTTTAAGCTTTCATTTACTTTTGTTGAAGCATGTATTTAATATTGTAAACCATGAACTATGAATGCATGTTTAATGAAATTATTTTCCATTTAGTTGCCATTTTAATTTCTATTTAAAGTGCATGATCAAAACCAAGAGCTTTCTAACCCTAAACTCTCTCTATCTCTCACTTTTCAAAACCGTCTCTTTCGCAAGCAAAACTCCGCCTTTTTCGTGACAACAAGTGGTAAACAAAATCCGATTTCCACGCCTCCCTGAGATCGACACTCGGACTCACCTCCGTTTACTTCTTTTAAAACCGACGTATCAAGTGCAACTATAACGACACCTCTTAACACACACGCACGAAGGCACGTCAGTTTTTGGCGCCGTTGCCGGGGAGGCAACGGATTTGTTTTATCACCTCCATTCCACCTTCATTCTCATATCGTCTAATGCCCTATTTTCCTTTTTACTTGACGGTTGCAGGAATTCGGCGCATGGACGGCGAAGCGACGCATTCCACTATGGTAGCAAGGAAGTAGGCGCCTCGAGGACCGATAGTGAGTACTCTCTCTCTCATTGTTTGCTTGCGTGAAAAAGCTAAAAAAAAATCATAAAAACTAAAAAAATTGGCGTGGTGAATGATTGCTTGACCCACATTCTTAACACATCACCCTACAAAAAAATGTACACTCTAATATGCTGGATAAATTCTTGGAGTGTTCTTTTCTCTTTCTCTTGAGTGGTGTTTGCGAAGCCACCGTGAGTTGACCTGGGCCGCACCACTCAACCCTAAAACTGACTCATCTAATAGAAGCTGCATGATTATCAGGATGAGTACACTAGGGTTTTAGAGCCTCTACAAAATAAAAGGAAATCTACTTTCACTAAGTTGTGTGCAGAACTTGACGTGCCCACTGAAACTTGTTTGAAAATATTAAGACACGTCAACCCTAAAAAGTACTTAAGTAAGGATGAAACACTAAAAGACACTATATCTTAACAAATCCTTGCTTGAAAATCATGTTTTGCTAGAAGCACACACTTTGAAAGTAGAACATTAAGAGGCACCACCCCAATCAACGCCTCATCACATCACCCTAAGCACAAGCACTATCCTAGCCCTTTAAAACTGAGTAGACGTGCCCTAGGCAGGACTGAGTTAAGTCTCAAAAGGTGAGGTTTTGTCTGCTAGGCACTTGGCTTTCATTCCCTTGGTAGAATCTGGTGACTAGGCTGCGGGGCAGTGTCAAACGACCGCGGTTGTGGGGTCTATGGAACCGGAGGCGCAAGCCAAAGGAAGAACCTTCCCTGCAATCCCCTCGTAATCAACCTGGCCAGATTAGCCTTGAGAAGGGGAGTCCAGTGCTTACGGACTTAATCACCCTTTGTGAGATTTCTAGGTCTCCTAAGGAATACACCATAAGGATTAGGCTTGCGTGCTTGATTGAAACACATTTCTCGCATCTGTCGCCTCCTGTTCTTCTCTAGTGTATGCACGGGAGGCGCTCACTGCATCCCGAATTGTGTGTTTTGGGGCAGGAATCTAGGCGACGTAATTCTGTTGAAAACATGGCTGAACCTAGGGTAGATGAGGCTGAAGATCAACCCCCACCAGATGCTATGGCTGTCGTCCAGGCTCAAATCAATGCTAACCATCGGCTTCAGCAACAACAAATCCACACCACCATGCAAGCCAAACAACGGTTACAGAACCCGCAAGAACAACCACCACCTTTCAATGACATACCAGGACAACCACCACTTGATTTACCACCATTTCAGAACCAGCCAAGACCCCTCCGTGATTTCTATAACCCTTCTGCCATTAGAGTCGAGCCACACCTTAGGATCCCCGAAGGGGGAGACGATTTTGAGCTAAAACCTAATGTATTAAGTCTAATCCAGAGCCACTTTCATGGAAGCTCAAATGAAGACCCCTTTCAGCACCTAGAAGATCTCGACCGCATAGCAAGAACAGTAAAACCTAGGAACATTAGCCTTGACATTGTTCTAATCAAGATGTTCCCTTTCTCATTAAGAGACAAGGCTTCTCATTGGCTTAGAACCCTAGGTAGACCCATCACCACCTGGGAGGAACTGAGGCATGCATTTTTAAAGAAATTCTTCCCCATAGGAAAGACCAATGCCCTCAGAAGAGCTATCACTACCTTCACACTCCAGGGTGGGGAACAATTTCATGAGGCGTGGGAAAGATTCAATGAACTTTTGAGGAAATGCCCACACCACGAAGTTCCAAGGTGGCAATTGGCCCAGATCTTCTACCACGGTCTGGATAGCAACCTACGGAACTTCGTCGATGCCTCATGCGGGGGAAACTTCCTAAACAAAGACGAGGAGAGCGTGTTTGAGCTCTTTGAGTCTATGAGCGAGAATTCACTCAACAATGCCTCCATGAACCAGTTTAACAGATCCAGTCAACCCCGTGGTGGGATTTATGAGGTGCAAGCAAATTCTGGAATGGTTGACATGGACATCATTGCCAAAAAGTTGGATCGAGTGGAATTGGTGGACAAGAAGATTGATGAGCTTCTAAACCAGACCAGGAACCCCTTACAGACTTTCACCCTAGCAAAAGGAGCACATAATGTTGACCTGGTCCAACCCTTCACCCAACTGAACCTGGAACAACCCCCAACCATGTTCCAAGGAGGGACCTTTGCTCCCTCGACCCTTGATTACTCCCTTCCTTCTTCATCAACATCGGCTATTCTAGAAGATGTGCAAGTCGTCCAAGGATATGCAAAACCTGACCCTTTCTCCAACACTTACAACACCGGCTGGCGTAATCACCCCAACTTTGGTTGGACAAACCAGAAACTACCGCAATTCCAAAACCAGCCCAGGCCAAACCAACAGCCACACTTGCCCCCCTATCAGCAAGGACCACCAGTTAGACTCCAATATAACCAAAATAGGGCGGCCCCTCCCCCACAAAACCAAATGGACACCCTAATAAAGATGATGGCTGACATGAACCAAAAACATCAGGAAGAAATGGCCTTGGTAAAGGGACAGTTAAGCCAACTCTTGGACTGTAAACAGCAAGGATCTCTACCTTCCCAACCACAACCAAACCCGCGAAACATAATTAACAGAGGCCCCAATTCGCAAGGGTTCCAAGGCAACCCTGGGCAGGCTCATATGGTCCAACCGGCTCCACAAACACCTCCTGGGTTTGGCGCCTCATCATCCTCATCTTCTCAAGGATCACCCCATGGCCCCAATGCCTCTGCGAATGCGGTGACCTTGAGAAGCGGCACCAAAACCCAGGATCCCAAATGGCCGACTCTCCCCGAGACTTTACCCGACTTAGAAGAAACACCAACCAAGGACCCAAACATGAAACCAATTCAGACACCCTATCCTGAGGCCTTGGAAACAATCAAGAGAAAAAAGAATACTGTGGAAACTGAGGAGCTGATGGAAATTTTTAAACAAGTACAGATTAATATTCCGCTTCTAGAAGCTGTCAAACACATCCCCGCTTACGCCAAGTTCTTAAAGGATGCCTGTACACCCAAGCGTAAGCCGAGACCTCAAGCACCTAGGAAGGTTGTACTCTCTGAGCAAGCCAGCTCCGTGATATCAAGCAACCTTCCACTCAAACGAACTGACCCAGGAGCACCCCTGATTTCCTGCAACATCGGGGACATGACATTTGATAGAGCGCTCCTGGACCTAGGTGCTTCTATCAACCTAATTCCCACAACCTTGTACCACCAATTTGGTTTTGGGGAGCTGGCACCAACCCCTGTCACCATCCAGCTGGCGGATAGATCAGTGAAAACCCCGAAGGGGGTTGTCGAGGACGTGATTGTACGGGTCAAGGACTTCTATTTCCCAGTCGACTTTTTGGTGCTCGACATGGAAGTCCCTGAAAAATTACAGAACGCACCCATAATCTTAGGCAGACCTTTCTTAGCTACGGCTAAAGCAAACATCGATTGCGACACGGGATGTATGGAAATCGCCTTCGGAGACAGGAAAATGCAATTGGATATCTTCCGGGCAACAAAGTCTTTTGATTGTGATTACATTGAGGAACATGATCCCGTGGAAACTTTAATCGAGGAATGCCTTACCCTCAATTCTGTCTCAGACCACCAAACCCGTAGTTCTGACTCGTCACCATCATTACCTGTGGACCTCTGTAAGGCTGAGTATCATCACATGACACCATTTGAAGAAATCGATGTTGATCAACTACCGCCCTTTCCATTCCCATCGACTGTGGTCCCACCCGCACCTGAACTTAAACCATTGCCCGAGAATCTCAAGTACGTCTTCTTGGACCTGGCCAGACCTTCCCAGTGATTATTAATTCCCATCTAACCAAGGATCAGGAACTAAGGTTGACTGCAACTCTTTCAGAATATCGGGCCGCCATTGGTTGGACCATCTCAGATCTAAGAGGAATTAGCCCCACCTATTGCACCCACAAGATTTACCTGGAAGACGGGGCCCGACCTTCCCGCCAGATGCAGAGACGGTTAAACCCTAACATGCGGGAGGTCGTTAAAAAAGAAATTATCAAGTGGCTCGACGCCGACATCATCTACCCTATCTCTGATAGCCCCTGGGTGAGCCCCACTCAAGTGGTTCCAAAGAAGGCTGGGCTCACCGTTGTCACTAATGATCATGGAGAATCCATTCCCACCCGCACCACCACCGCATGGCGGGTGTGTATTGATTATAGGAAGCTTAATGAAGCCACTAAGAAGGACCACTTCCCCTTGCCATTCATTGACCAAATCCTTGAAAGATTGGCAGGGCAGAAGTATTTTTGCTTCCTGGATGGATATTCAGGATATAACCAAGTCGCAATTGCTCCGGAAGATCAGGAAAAGACCACATTCACTTGCCCGTATGGCACGTTTGCATTCCGTCGAATGCCGTTCGGTTTATGCAACGCACCCGCGACCTTCCAGCGTTGCATGCTAGCCATTTTTTCAGAAATGGTGGGTGAATACTTGGAGGTCTTTATGGATGATTTCTCTGTATTCGGGAATTCATTCGACCATTGTTTGAGCAACTTGGAGAAAATCCTGAAACGATGTATCGAGGTTAACTTGGTGTTAAGTTGGGAAAAGAGCCATTTTATGGTTCAAGAAGGAATTGTCCTCGGACACATCGTTTCGCATAAGGGCATCGAGGTAGATCGAGCTAAGGTTGATTTAATTTCCAAACTTCCTCCACCTAGTTCGGTCCGACAGATTCGCTCTTTCCTAGGACATGTTGGCTTCTACCGAAGGTTCATCAAAGACTTTTCCAAACTTTCCAAACCTTTGACCGACCTTCTAGCCAATGACGCCACTTTCCACATGTCTCCTGATTGCACCCAAGCTTATCATACCCTCCGGGACTTAGTCTCCACCGCACCTGTACTTCAACCCCCAGACTGGTCCCAGGATTTTGAGATTATGTGTGACGCATCAGATTTTGCCATAGGCGCTGTCCTGGGACAAAGGCAAGACAAGAAGCCCGTGGTGATCTACTACGCGAGCAAAACGTTGGACGAGGCCCAACGTAATTATACGGTCACAGAAAAAGAGTTGCTTGCTGTAGTCTTTGGACTGGAAAAATTCCGATCATACTTGCTGGGATCCCACGTGACTATCTACACCGACCATTCAGCCATCCGGCACCTGTTGGCCAAAAAGGACGCAAAACCCAGGCTCATCAGATGGATCCTGCTTTTGCAGGAATTTGACCTGGAAATCCAAGACAAGGCCGGATCGAAAAATGTGGTGGCTGACCACCTGTCAAGACTTCATCCAGACCACATTGGACCCTCCCTACCTCTATCTGATACCTTCCCTGATGAACACATCCTAGCCGTGCAAGACAAGAAAATGCCATGGTATGCTGACTATGTCAACTACCTGGTTATAGGACAAACCCCGCACAGCTGGTCCAGACAGCAACGGGACAGGTTCTTGGCTGAGGCCAAGCACTATTTTTGGGATGATCCCATGCTGTTTCGCCTCTGTGCTGATCAGATCATCAGGAGGTGCCTCCCCGAAGATGAAGTTCAGAGTGTGCTTTCCTTTTGTCATGACCAAGCATGTGGCGGCCATTTCTCTGGCAAGAAAACAGCTGCAAAAGTTTTGCAGTCTGGATTTTATTGGCCGTCCCTATTCAAGGATGCACACATCTTTGCCAAGACTTGCTCACGATGCCAAACACTAGGGACAATGACCAAAAAAGATATGATGCCCCTTCAGCCCATTTTGATTGTCGAAATTTTCGACGTTTGGGGTATCGATTTTATGGGCCCCTTTCCACCATCCAACGGCTTCGAGTATATCCTGGTCTCGGTAGACTATGTTTCCAAATGGATTGAAGCCGTCGCCACCCGACGATGCGATCACAAGACGGTCATGGACTTTGTAAAGAAGAACATCTTTTCCCGGTTTGGAATACCCAAGGCCATGATCAGTGATGGTGGAAGCCATTTTATCCATTCCCAGTTCCGTGCCCTACTTAGAAAATACGGGGTAAACCACCGCATTGCCACCCCGTATCATCCACAAACAAATGGGCAGACTGAGGTCTCAAACAGACAAATCAAGAACATTTTACAGAAGACTGTGAGACCTGACAGGAAAGACTGGTCCACACGACTTGATGATGCCCTGTGGGCATACAGGACCACTTTTAAGACCCCGATAGGCATGTCACCTTAGCGCTTGGTCTTTGGCAAAGCTTACCATCTCCCTGTCGAATTAGAACACCGGGCTTACTGGGCTGTTAAGCAATGTAACATGGATCCCCAGTTAGCTGGTGCGCAAAGGACTCTTCAATTATCTGAGCTTGAAGAAATTCGTCGGGACGCCTTTGACAATAGTCGGCTATATAAGGAGAAAATGAAAGCCGTCCACGACCGACTCATTCATAGGAAAACCTTTGAGCCAAACCAACAAGTCTGGCTATTTGATGCACGCCTGAAACTCTTCCCAGGGAAACTTAGGTCCAAATGGACAGGACCATTTCGGGTGGTCAAGCCCTATTCCAATGGGGCAGTCGAAATCGCCGATCTTAATACCGGGCACACCTTTACAGTCAATGGTCAAAGATTGAAGCATTTCCTGGCCCAGGTACCCCCCAAGGAAAGTGTCACCCTTGTTGAGGGCTGACACCAAGCACCGCCCAGCTGGAGGCGTTAAACTCAGCGCTTCCTGGGAGGCAACCCAGCGGATTCAGACTGATCTGGTAGTTTACGTCACTTATGTACTATCTTTTTGAACCCTTTTGCATTCATGCATCTGCCAATGAGGACATTGTCCAACTTAAGCATGGGGGGATGATAAACTGCATAATCCTGAGCTTAATTAATCAGAATGAATAAATTAATTGATTAAAAAAAAATAAAAAAAATAAAAAAATTTTTAGGAAGAAAAACTTAGGCATTAGAAACTTGTCAATAGTGGGAAATAATACAAAAAGAACTTAAACACTTAGACTTTTCAGGCCTTCAGGCTTAATTAGCCCTGGTGTCCATTAAAATATGGATTTAGCGACGAATCCTTGCAACTTTAAGCTATTCTAATCCACCTAATAAATAAGGTAATAAGTATACGACTTATCAACTCACCCTCTAACTCAGGAAAACCTTGAGTCTAAGCATCTACACACATTTTTGCACAGACTCACTTCTCGGAGATTTTGACAGAAATTGGGTAGCTAATGAACTCTCTAGGGTGGTATGGCTGGCAAGTTGTCGTGGGTAACAGCTCATTGGCAGGTTGTCCAGAACCCAGCCACAGGCCATTTCTTTTTCGTTGTCTCTGGGTACATTTGAGATTAGGGAAGCCACCTACGAAAAAAAAAAAAAAAGAGAGAAGAAAAGAAAATAAACCACACTTCACCGCACAAGTATGGCTGGCAAGTGATCGTGGGTAACAACCCATTGGTCGGTTGTCCAGAGCCCAGCTCAATAATTGCACAAAAAAAGAAGACCAAAAACACCTAAGGAAGAAGCGGGGAAGTAGTACAAGCCGGGGAGATATACACTGGAAAATCCTTGTGTTGACCCCAAGTAAAATGAACGTAGGGAGAAAGCTACCAGTCGAACAAATACACCTTCAGGCAAAAAAATTTATTTTCTTTTCCGGACACCTAGAGGCGTAGAAACTCGAAGTCTGTCTCAATTACCGTTAAGTAAGTCTATCACAACATTCACACCAAGATGCTTAGCACTTAGGGTTTTGACCGAGTTTTGGGTGGGTTGGGTAGCCGTAAAAAGTTACCAAGCCACACTGAATTCTAAAAATTCTAAAAAGACATATATAGATATATACGTATACATAAGTATAGTTATATATACAAAGCAAGGATTCGGGCGATTCGTATTTTGGCAGACACCCGGGCGCTGCTTAGTCTTTGTAGATTAAGATCTTCGTATAGTTCCTCTTATTGACAAGTAACGAAGTGCCTAAGCAATTACTTCTTGAATTCGCCAAAGAAATAATGGCTAGAATAAACCTTGCTAGGGACTAGCAAGGAGTAAGCATGGGGGTATGATAACACCACGCAAGGGGGTAGTAAGTAGGTTGAATATGGCCCATCTTTAAAATAAAAGGCACAACATAAAGTAGAATAGGAGCATTGCATGCATCAAGTACCAAGATTGCTTATAAACTGTATTAATGGCCATTTGTGTAAAGCATTTGTCAAACAGGCCTCAGATGAGCAATCGGACCGCACGAATGGATTCAGGACGACGAACGGAGTCTAACGGACTCAAGATCGGCCAAATCCGACATCCGAAGCTCCCACAATGGGCCCAAGAAATCCTGACCGTTGATCTGGAGATCAACGGCCTAGAACGCGCCACGTCGCCCCGCCCTCGCCGCTCGCACGCCCCCAAGCCAGCCAAGGACGCATCTCGGCCGTTGATCTTCGATCGAACGGCCGAGATCCGCGCGCTCGCCCGCGGTCGCCGCGACAAAGCGCAGGCGTGGCGCAACGGTTAGCGCGCACGCCCGCGTCACGGCGACGCGCGTTCGAATCGCGCGGAGCGGAAATCAATTGCGAGCGAAGGGCACGGCAAAATTGAGCCGCGCGATCAGAAGCGAGCGGCTAGGATTGCGCCACGCGGCGCGACGACAGCGCCCCACCTCCCACGCGCGCGCGCACGCCGGGCGGAAACGCGCGCCCGAAGCGCGATCCTAGCGCAGGCGCGGGAGGATCTCAGCCGTCCGATCATCAATCGGACGGCTCTCGTTCGACATCCACGGATCGCGCCTGAAGAGAGAGAGGGGCGGGCGGCTGACCGGCGGCAGAAGGCCTTCACCGACGTATCTGGAAGCGGTTTTAGCGACGTTCTGGATGTCGCTAAAGCACATTCTTCTTTTAGGAAGCCCTTAACTCTATTTAAACCCCCTTCTACCACCATTCAAGGATCCTCTCCCACTTGCAACTACTCCACTCCTCTCCTAGCTAGTCTTAGGCACTTTTGTAATCGCCGGAGACGACGAGCCGCCGACGGAGCCTCCTCCACCGCCGTGGCTGCCTCGTCGCTCTCCACTCTCTCTCTACCTCTCCCTCTCTCTCTTTTAAGCTTTCATTTACTTTTGTTGAAGCATGTATTTAATATTGTAAACCATGAACTATGAATGCATGTTTAATGAAATTATTTTCCATTTAGTTGCCATTTTAATTTCTATTTAAAGTGCATGATCAAAACCAAGAGCTTTCTAACCCTAAACTCTCTCTATCTCTCACTTTTCAAAACCGTCTCTTTCGCAAGCAAAACTCCGCCTTTTTCGTGACAACAAGTGGTAAACAAAATCCGATTTCCACGCCTCCCTGAGATCGACACTCGGACTCACCTCCGTTTACTTCTTTTAAAACCGACGTATCAAGTGCAACTATAACGACACCTCTTAACACACACGCACGAAGGCACGTCAAGTACCCATCAAGAAAGCAAAAGAATCTATTTCCAGCTAGTTTTTTGAGGATCTAATCAATAAACTTTAGTGGGAAATGATCCTTCTTCGTTGAGGAATTGAGTCTTCGGTAAACAATGCAAACTCTCCATGAGTTGGCTATACGGGTAGGTATGACCTCTCTGATTTCAGTCGTGATGGTGGTGTGCCCTGCCTTCTTAGCCACAACCTAGATTGGGCTCACCTAGCCACTGTCGGAGATCAGGTAGATGATCCCTACATCTAACCACTTAATGATCTTTTTCACGACCTCCCGTAGATTAGGGTTCAAGCGTCTCTGTATTTCACGCGAAGGTCGTGCGCCCTCTTCGGAATAGATGTGGTGAGTGCAATAAGAGGGACTTATTCCAGTCAAATCATCGAGAGTCCAACCAATGGCTCTTCGATGTTGCTGGAGAACAGTAATCAGACGGGATTCCTGTTCAGGGGTGAGTCTGGAGTTTATAATCACTGGAAGTGTCTGATTGGAACCCAAAAAGACATTTCAGATGATCGGGAAGGGCTTTGAGTTCCAAAACGGGATTATCAGCAGCAGCGGGTCATTCGAAATGGGTGTGAGGAACAAGGGTAGGAGTTAGGGGTGTGTCCAGATTGGGTTCATACTCCCCTAATTGTGGTTTTAGATCTTCTTGTGGTTGATTGGGGATAATCATGTTGTCCTCAATTTGCGGTTCATCAACCACGGCTCTGATATCACAAATTTGCTCTACCACACCGCAATTAATCCCTTGTTGGGCCTTAAAGATATCAATCTTAAGGGTTTGATTTCCAAATTTCAGCTCTATTTGGCCCTCCTTACAGCTTATGTTGGCCCTAGCAGTGGCCAGAAAAGGTCTCCCTAGTATAATTGGTGCATCCCTTGGGCTCTCAGGTGCATCCATGTCTAGAACTATAAAATCTACTAGGAAGTAGAAATCCCGCACCTTAACAATAACATCCTCGAGAACTCCCTTAGGTGACTTAATGGATTGATCAGCTAACTATAATGTCACCTCAGTCGGTTTAAGCTCGGATCTTCAAGGTGATTAAGCAGGGATGTGGGTATTAGGTTTATGAAGGCACCTAGGTCTAATAATGCTCTATCGAACTGGGTTTCACCAATCTTACATGAAATCAGGGGAGTGCCTAGATCTTTTGCCTTGGGTGGGAGTTTTCTCAGGATCACAGAGCTGGCTTGCTCTGATAGTACAATCGGACTCCCACTCTTAGTTCGCGACTTACGTTGGGGTGTACACATGTTTTTCAAGAATCGTGCGTAAGCCGGTACGTGGCGAATTGCATCCATCAAAGGAATGTTTATTTGGACCTTCTCAAAGAGCTTGATCAGGTCCTCCTCAAGTCCCACGGGTTTGGTTGTCCTCTTTCCCTTGGTCAAGGCCTCAGGAAATAGAACCTTTGTTGGTTCCTCTAGAATAGGTCCAGGTTTTTGATCTGGGACTGGGACATCCTAGATAACTATCCTAGGGCTTGGATCACTACCAATATTGGAGTGGTCTGGATAAGGTGGGTCTTGGGTTGCTTTACCACTATGGGTTGTCACCGAGTTTAATCCTACCTGGTTCTGGTTGGGGGTTGGTAAGATGGGTTGCTGCTGTTGATAACCCGCATAGGAGGCTGATGCTTCCATCCCATCAAGTGATGGAACAGAAGGGGCCTGATAAATCATGTGTGCTTGGCCTGGGTTCAGGTTCATAACGCGCTGCTGGGTCAGCACGTTGTTAGGGTTTGGCAGAGGTTGTGAAGGAAGAGTGCCTGGTTGGCGAGAATTCGCCATCTGGGCGAGTTGGTTGCGGACCTCTATGATTTCGTCCTTGTGTTGTTTTTGGATAGCCGCATTTGATCATTGAATGCCAGCCAGTGTTTGGAGAATGAGGGACATTTGGTCTTGGTTTGGCCCAAATTGATAAGTTGGGTTGGGCCGAGGCTAAGGCGGCTGATAACGACGAGGGGCTTGTGGACGGGGCTGATAAGGTGGTCTCTAGGTCTGAGAATTTCCCGCCCACTAGAAATTGGGATGGTTTCGCCATCCAGGGTTATAGATGTTGGAAAATGGGTCATTCTGGTTGGCGTTGAGGTCCTCGCAGGTCCGAGGAACCTCAGGAAAGTTAGAGTATGGGGGATTAGAGTTCCTCCGACAAGAATATAAAGGATCGGAGGTCCCTCCAGTCCTGGAGTTAGATGGGGGTGGCTATGGGTCCATCACAGGAGAAGATCGGTGGAAAATGTTTTGCACAGTTTCCCTTGCGGGAGGTGGTTGTGCGAAGGAGTTCTACGCAGAGGTGGCTCGCTGTAAATGTTGAGTCAGCTTGTCCACCTTCTTCTCAATGATAGAGACCCTGTCCAACCGACTGGCCATCAGTTCCAAGTCGACAGACGCGGCCAGGCCCTGCGTCTCATGTGCTCCCCTAAGATTCGTCGATACGCGGGTATTCGTCCGGTCAAATAAACCCATGGAGTCATTGTTGATGGAGTTCTCGCACATATTTTCAAGAATCTCCCACACGGTATCCTCATGTTAGACCCATGATATTCCCTTCGCAAGTTGCATTGATGAATAATCTAATGTCCTCACGGAGTCCCTAGTAAAAAGACTAGACTTGTTCCCATTTAGGAACTCCGTGATGGGGGCACTTCCGCATGAGATTCAAGAATCGATCCCATGCCTCATGAAGAGGTTCTCCCATCTGCTGGGTGAAGTGAGTAATCTGATGGCGCAAGGCGTTTGTCCGACCAACGGGAAAGAACTTCTTCAAAAATTCGGACTGAAGTTCATCTCAGGTGTTGATTGGACGGGTCTGTGTCTGATGCCAATGAGCCGCCTTGTCTATGAGGGAGAAAGAGAACATCTTCATGAGTAAGATATCTTGGTTCTGTGCATTTGACCCGAAGGTTTGAGCCAGATGCTTAAATTGTTTGATGTGCTGGAATGGATCCTCGGAATTAAGCCCATAGAATTTAGGTATGGCATGAATCAGATTGGGCTTCAATTCAGAATCAGGTCCTCCAGTTGGGATTCTGACACGAGGCTCAATTGCCACCACAGCGGGATTATAGTGATGTCGCATCATGGGGCGCTGCGGTGGGTTCATGAAATTATGGAAGAGGCCATTAAGACGTTGAAGCTGGTGTTCGAGATTATTTTCTTCTTCAACAAGATGTGTGATGAGAACCTCATCATGAGCCATAACTAGCTCATTTTGACCTAATACAGAGGATAAAAGCTCCTACATAACTCAAGGAAAGGCTTAACTCAGAGAATTCTGAGTCTAAGAAGAAAATAAGTCATAAGGGGTAAAAATGTAATTTTACCAACTCAATCTGCAAACAGGGTAACTCAGGGTCCAAACATAGGTCAAACTAACCTAATAAGAAGGAAAATGGGATGATCTGATCTGATAAGGGCTACAGCAACTCCAAGGAATTAAATGACAATTTGTAACCCTAAAACAAACTCACTTCAATTCACGAGGTTTGAGGCAAAGTAAAAATCTACTAAACCCTCTAAAATTTATATAAAAATAATCTCTAGGGTTTAGAACCTTCAATTTGGCCTTAGGAACTCATTTTGACCTACATTGAGAACCATGCCCAATTAATGATTTAATTTGGGTTTTTACGTAAATTGGCCAGTCAAACAAGGTCTGACCTAGAAATAAAATTCACCATTAGAATCCTTAGGTCCCATTTAATCATGCATAAAAACTTGAGCCTAAGAAGAGACCTTCTTGACCGACTTTTCATTTTGGTCCTCATCCATTACTTTTTGACCCTCAACTTTTGAAATCCTCGCATTTTGGCCCCTAATTCTTCATCATTTTTTGCATTTGGGTCCTCCCTGCAAAACCCTGAGCAGCGCCATGCTCCGACAAGGCATGGCGCCGCGCAGGGTGAGGGCGACCCCCTGCCAAGACAACGGGGTGTTCCCTGCGACGTCTGCTGTCGCAGGGACACCTCCACGATCTTTGCCATCGCCCACACCTTCCGTGCAAACGCGCGGAAGGTATTGGTCGCGATCCGGCCATCCTCCGGCGAGGGAGGCACGTCGTCTCCCTCCGCCCTCCTCTCTGATTTCGCCTCTATAAAAGCCACCACCAACTGCCGCTTTCGGTAGCTCGATTCTGACGGAGAACCACCCACAACTTTCTTCTCTTCCCACTCCGGCAGACACCCAACGAGCTCGGCGAGCTCCCTTTCCTTTCCTCTTCGCTCTGCCACAAAACCAATGGCAGCGACTTCTTCCTGATTCTCCTCCGCGTCGCGTAATACCCGCGCGCGCTTCTTCAGCCCCGTCGTCGCCGCCGTCCGCCCCCACTGGGTACCTTCTTCTCCGGCGACCGTCGACACTACTGCCGCCCTGCTCCTCCTTCGTCCCTGCAAGTAGGTAACAGTTACCTCTCTTCCTCCCCTCTTTCTTTTCCCTATTTTAGTTTGCTCAATCAAACCCTCGACCGACCCGACCACCATCATCTTCCACGCCTCCGGCCCACCTCCGGCGAGTAGCTCCCATCATTCCGCCACTCCACACGACTCGCCGACCGACCCAAAACCTCCGCCTCGTCCCACTGAACCGTTTCCGCCCCTTCACTGCCACTCCTCACCTCCACATCACTCCCCCGAACAAACCCATTCCCCCGGCCACAGTCCGACCTAGGGTAGCCCCTACACGCCGCCCCACTCCTCGCCACCACCCGCACGAGCTTCGCCGCACTCCGGCGAAGCTCCCTACACCTTCTGACTAGGCCGAGAGGCCATATCTCTGTGCACAGGTTGCCCGTCCTTCGCCGCCATTGCCGAACAAGAGAAGCTGCTTCAACCTGCAGCTGTAGCTGCGCTTCCGCCCAGGCCTGCGCTCCAGGACGCGCGGATTGCGACCACGCAGCTACCCAAGCCTTCAGCTGAAGAGAAGACCTAGCAACAGCCGTGAATGCCTGCAGCTTTCTCAGCTGCAGGCGCCGAATTGGGGTGGGACATTTAGTCCCACCTCGGAGGATCCTGGAGCCGCGCACCCCTTTAAATTATTTTTGTGAAATTACCTTATCGCCTCTGAACGCACCGGGGTGAGGTCCTGCGCCCATTCACCCGCCCGGTCCGCGAGCTCACCACGCGGATCCGGCGGATCCAACCCGAACCTATCCTGAGCACTCCTCGCGCATCACCCACCTGCCGGTGCACCTGGTCCCGGGTGCAAAGCCTGACCCGATTACCCGGTGGCTCTGGGAGAGCTATCCTATGAGCGAAGTCTTGAGAGAGAGAGAGACGTGCGGGTAGAGGGAAAAGGGTAGGTTTTGCTCTGTGCAGGCCGAGGCAGAGAAGAAGAGAACAGGGTGCAGAGCAGAGAAGAAGAAGAAGTAGAGGAAGAAGAACAGATCGCAAGATGAAGACCGAAGGAAGAAGAAGGTGGAGCACTGTAGCAGCGGCGATTTAAGTCGTCTGATTGGAAAATCAGACGACGCTCTACAGTAGAAGGACTGCAGAGAAAGAAGGAGAACGAAGAAGCCGTGTAGCTGAGCAAGGCAGGGGACCGCAAGAAGAAAAGCTCTGCAGCTGAGGCAGAAAGAAGAAAGAAGAAAGGAGAAGCTGAAGAAAGACAGAGCTGAAAGAAGAGAAGAAGATGAGAAGCTCTGAAGAAGAGAAGAAATAAGAAGAACAGAAGGCAGAAGATCAAGGAAAAAGATCCGAGAAAAGAAGAAGAAGATGAGCTAAGAGAGAAGAGAAGCCACAAAACTAAGATTTATTTCTCTCTCCCTCTCTTTTCACTTTTGTAATAGAAACTTTGTATCTCTAGAATACAGTTTGCTCCCTGAGTTCGACCTCGGGAACTCTTTTATTTCCGAGTAACAAATTGTATTAAACTGGTAATCATTTCTCTATGCTATACTACGACGAAATAATAGAACTATAGAGGAAAGCTGTCACCACTGTGCCATGATGGAAGAAGGAGAACTAGGTTCGGAATTGGAAGAAAGGTCTATGTGGAGGGGTTGTTGCACAAACAAGGGTGCCGAGGCTTGGCCTTGGGGAGAGTGGATTTCTAGAGGAGGTTTCAAGGACCTCCAACCAAACATGCACTGATAGACTGGACGAGGTTAGAATGTGTTGGACCCAATCAAGACACCAAAATTATATTGGGTGATTATAGAGGTTCGGGACGGATGATACCCCTTGATCAGAAGGTCGTCCACCTGAGAATTACCTGTGCAGCCAGAGAGGGTGAGTCCCGCGAAGACCCCTATAAGGTAGAGCGCCCCCACAGGTTACAGGGTTTCCCCCACTCGACCTCTCTTATCACTGAGATTCCAGGTAGACCAGAATGGGGACCTTGACCTCTCAAGTCTACCACTTTTAGTTAAGATCAAAATGCTTAAGGTTCCACTTGAACTTTAAGCCTTTTGTGTGCAAAAGTGACCTAATTTAAAGGTTAGTTGACCCAAAGGATCAACTTCACCTCTTTGATCCTGTAAGAGTTTCTTAGGTCCTTTCTTTTATTGTTCAAGTAGATTAAGAGCCTAATTGCTTAAGGTTCCTCTTGAATAAGTCTTTTCAAACAATGGTTTAGGCACACCTCTTTTGGATTTTTCAATTCTTTGCTTAAAAGATGTGTCTCTAAAAACCCTACCTTGGAATCCTAGGTTGGCTCTAGTTGGTCCAGGTTAGTTGCCTCAAAAATGGGTAAATAGGGCTCAATCAAGAAGTTTTTAGCCCTAATTACCTTAAGTAGATATGCAGTTAAGATGTGTTGAAAGGAGAAATCAGGCAACTTTGTGAATTACTAAGTATGGAAGACAGGTAGCCCTAGATTGATTTTCTTTTATTTTTTTCCTCTTTGGAATGTGAGAAGCTTAAGAGAGAGGGTTGAAGGTTACCTGTCCCCTAGTGTGGTTGTTGTGCGGCTGCTTGTCTTTTCTTGCCTTTCTTTCCTGCACAACAAAAGAGAGGTTAAGTCAGTATAAAATCAAAAATTGTGATTTTGAAGCTTCTAAAATACCCGTTGCTCCCAGGCAACGGCGCAAAAAATTGATGTGTGGTTGTTCATCAATTTAACTTGTTTTTATTACTTGAGATTTAAAAAAATTCCGAGGTCGAACTCAGGGAGCAAACTTGATTTTAGAATAAAAAATATCACAATTCACAATATTGTAATATTTTACAAAAAATGTAGAGAATAAAACTAGAATGTGTCTTCTTTTTTTTCTTCTTTTCTCTTCTTCTTTGTTCTCTCTCTTTTCTTTTCTCTGTCTTCAAGAATTAGACGCCTTAAGTGGCAACTGCTACTGTGCACGTCTTCTTCTTCCTTTCTTCTTCTGTTGCTGCTTCTTCTTCTCCTTGGCTTTCTCTTCTTCTCTTCTTTTCCTTTTTGCTTGGTCTTCCTCTTTGCAGCAGCTCCCTCCTTCTCTTTTCTTCTCTTCCTCTTTGGCTCCTGCTTCTACTCCTTCCTTTGCCTTCTTCTTCTTCAGCTCCTGCTCCTTCCCTGCACAGGCACGGTTATGCAAAACCTACCCCTACCCTCCCCACGTTTCTCTCTTTCTATTTCTCTCTCAGGTCAACTCTCTCAGAGCCAGCTAGGTTATCGGGTCGGGTATACGCGCCCAGGACCAGGCCTACTGTGCGTGCGGTGGTGGGCGAGGTGTGCACGGGTATCGGATCAGGTCAACCAGATCCGCAGAGGAGTGAGCGCGGACGAGGCGGTGAGTTGGTGAGGGACCTCACCCCGTGTAGTAGGAGGCGATAAGCCCAATGCACAAAATCAATTTATGTACCTGCGCTCGCTAAAAAATGCCCGAGGTGGGACTAACTTCCTACCTTTTTGTCGCGCGCCTAGTAGCAGGAATCTTCGACCGATTGCAACTGATGCTTTGGCCTTTGAGGCCAATTGGCTGCCTGGAGTTGTGCGCGAGGGAAGTCCACACACTCTAAGACTACTGGCCTGGAGCTCTGGGACCTAGACTGTAACGACCCGATTCCCGAATCCCTACGAGACACGAGAATCGGGCCGACTCGACTGATCCTAAGACCCAGTCGTCCAACAAGAAAGTAACCAAAAGAGCAGGAAAATAAACCACATTCACCATGTATATAACTAGTAGTAACAAAATACAGCAGTAAAGAAAAGAAATACTACAGTATACACCACCACAACAGAAGAGAAATAAATATGTACATAACCTGAAGCTTACAATAAAGAGAGTACATGGAGTAACAGAAAACTACTCACTACAACGGAAAGAAAAGTATAGAAGGTACTACAGGTAACACTACTGGGCTCTACTAAGCCCATCGCCCTCTGTAGCCGCTGACTCTAGCTGCTCAACACCTGGTCCTGAAAAGGTAACAAGGGTGACACGTCAGCGAAACGCTGAGTAGAGTGGCAACTAAAAGCTAGAAGAAACAATAGAGTGGACAGTAGCTGTTATATTTTTACTTTATTTCTTTATATTTTTCCATTTATTCACTATTGATTTATTTCTAAGATCCTTCTCTTGATCTTGAATGTTCATCGTGGGAACGATCTTGATTGTAGTCTTTTCCGAAAAGTAGAAGTAACACGTGGTGCTCTCCTGGCCGGGAGAGTCCCCCGTGGTGGTCCTACCCTCAGTCAACCACCCCAAGGTCGCTGATAGACGTAACGGTGACTACGGCACGCGCGATAAGCGCAAGGGTAGCTACCCCACACTAGCACGCGGTCAGTCGTTTCCGTTAACGGGTGTGCCCAAAGCACAGCACGGAGCCGGTATAGGGTAGAGCCCTCTCAGTAACAGGGTCCAGCCCCTTCACAGTAACCAAACAGGGGTCTTGCCCCTCCACAGTCCGCGCACCCTCGCCTGACTACCTTGGTTTGCCCCGTGGGCCTAACAAGTCGGTGTAGGAGGGCTAGCAGAACCCTAGGGCCCGTGGGATAGCTAGTGCTCTCCCTACACTAGTAGCTCTCCTCGGTACTGTGTACACGAGGGCCAAAAGTCGGTACAAAGTGGCTAGTCCTAACCTTGGGTCCCTGGGGCGGCTGGCTCCGCTCTACACTAAACAGGGGAATAGTTGCTCTCCTTGGTACTCCGTACTCAAGGGCTAGCTCACTTCCCCAATTCTATTTCATTCCATTTCTAGGAGTTCTACTCCTAATTCCCTGTAGGGTTCATGCTCTTTTAACTCAGCCAATTTAGGTTTCACCGTTCCAGCTTTATATTCATATAATCCATGTTCTCAACCGTATTTATTCATTCATAACAGGCAGTTGTTAACCAATTTACAGGCAGTTATCATTTCCTTTCTACTTTTCCAAAACTGCAATGTATATATTCAACTAGTTTTCCAGTCATAGTATTCATGCCATACCCTATGATCTATCTTTCAATCTAGTTTTCCAGTCCTAGGATTCATGCAATACCCTAGGATCTATCATTCAATCTAATTCTTCAGCCCTAGGGTTCATGCAATGCCCTAGACTCTATTAATTGTTTCATGATTGTACAAATTTTGTTAAATAAATTAAATGGCCACTCTACCTGCAAAACCGGGAGTACTGAGGGCGTGGTCGGCAATCCCGCGTGCCTCTGCAACCCCCAAAATCGCAACGAAACGGGGTCCTAACACAAGGATCAATCACAAGGAGTTTCTCAGAACAGTATACAATTACTGTAAACAGGTAGAGGAAATAAATATGGAAAGAACGAAACTTGAAACGCGGAAAACGGATTCCGAACGGATCCTAAACGGGTCAAAAACGACAAGTCTGCCCAAAATCAGACGTCTGGAACTTCTTCCAAACGTCTTAAAAGGTCGATCAGGTCATACCTTGGTCTGTGCAGTACTTCAGACGTCCAGAAGCCCGCTGGATCGTCTGGTCCTAGTTCCCAGACGTCCGATTGTCACCCCGGATGTCTGGAGGTCCTCTCCGTCGTCTGGTACTGTGGCCAGACGTCTAATCCGTGTGGGATGGCGAGCCCTCGCGCCCTCCCGAACAGAACCTGCACACACACACACCCGCTCTCATCACGAAGAGGCGCAGAAGAACGCGGCGGTCGGTTGCATGGCCGTACACGTGTAAAAAGGAGAAGGTAGGAAAATATTGTACTTGTCAGAAGTCGGACCTTCCTCCCGACGTCTTCGGCGTCGTTTGGACGTAAGTCTAGACGTTTGATTCTGGGAAATTTTCCCAGAATCAGGACCCTTTTCGCTCTCCGCCTGCGATGCACGGCCGTGCCGCACCGCGTCCGCCTATTGCCCGAGCTGCAGCAGCTCCTCCGCGCCACCCCACGCTCGCTGCTCTCCCGCAGGCCGGCTCTAGTTGCCCCAGCAAGCTCGCACCTTCGCGGTTGAGTTTTCTTCTTCTTCTCGCAACACTCCTTCCCGCACGCTCGCAGCAGCCGTTGCTGTCGCTCGCGCTCTCGCTGGCAGGGAGAAGGAGAAGAAGAAGATGGTGGAGTGAGGGTGAGGGGGAGCGTTCTTATAAGGCAGCTGCAGGGAGAGAGAAGGAGGAAAAACGATGCTTGGAGGGAGAGAAAGAGAAAAACGAAGGCGGCGGGTTCAGTTTGCACGCGCAGGTGCGCAGACGCGAACCTGTACGCCGAAGAAATTTAATACTAGACGTCTGGGAAGGGTTCCAGACGTCTGGGCCACTTCCCAGACGTCTTAAACTACGTCTGATGCCCTGCTTGTAACATGGACGAAGCTTCAAGTAAGCTTCATGCTGCTGTGCCAATGGCAGAAGGGGCCGAGACCTTGAAATCACACACACGGACTTGCAGCCTTGTCAGAACCTTCAGCAGGCTTCGCCGGAGCACGACGAAGATGGCCCGGGGGTCAGTGTGGCGTGAGGACACTTGTGTGAGTGTGCTTAGGGCACACTGTGTGCGTGCAGGTGGGTGTGTTCGGGGGAAGGTTCCAGTGGGTGGTGCGATGAGTGGGAGGGCGAAAGGTGATCAGTGGGAGGTGGTGAAACTTAGGGATCGTTCGGCGAGGGGTGAAACTGTCTGTGGTGGTGGAATGGCCTCGCCGAAGTTGGTGGTCGAAGGTGGAGATGGTGATGGTGGACAGTGGAGTTGAGGGGTTGAAAGAACAAATTTACAGGGGGGAAATAGAGGGGGAAGCAAGGGCAACTTATCTGGTAGGTTAGGAGTGAACGGGGGAGGTGGAGGGCGAGCGGCTGGTGCCTGTAGTCGCCGGAGACGAAGGCTCCGAGGGGAAGAAGACGACGACGAGGAAGAGGGGTTGGAGGGCGCCCGCTGGTACGGCGCGCGCGCGGTGGAGGACGGCGGAGGTAGCTTTGCCTTTGGTACTGTGGCAGAGCGACGAGAGAGGAGAGGAAGAGTCGCCGGAAGCGCTGGGCGGATGGCCGAAGTTGAGAGGAGATGAATTGGAGGGGGATCTTAGACCAAATTAAGCTTGAAGGATGCGACGTGGTCTGCCGTTCCTTAAATAGGCAAAGGCCTGTCGGGAGGTGTGCGAGAGCAACGGGAGGGTCACGCCGGAGGTATGGTCGACCGGAGACCCATACCTCTCGCGCGTTCGCACGAGAGGTATGGCGGGCTTCAGGACATGGGGAGTAGCCCATGCGGTAGGGGGCTCCGCAGGGAGCTCCCCTTTCAAATTTGGGGCCGGCTCCCCATGCAGATCAGGTGCCATCCTCCGCGCAAAGTCGCCGGAGGTATGGCCTTTTGCTGCGGGTGGCAGAGGGACCGAAGTGAAGAAAACGACGAGGAAGTTGAGGGGGTAAACGCAGGGGCTTCAAAAAGTTGAGGGTGAGAAAGTAATTTTGAGGATAAATTTGCAAAGTGGGTCAAGACGACCTTTCCTTAGGTTCAAATTTTGGTATAAACCTAATTTGGACCTAAGGAATCCAATGGTGAAGTTGGATTTTAGGTTTGACCACGTTTGACTGGACATTTTGCACAAAAATCTAAATTAGGTCAAAAATTGGGTATGGTCCTCAATATAGGTCAAAACAGGTTCCAAAGGTCAAATTGAAGGTTCTAAGCTCTAGGGGATAATTTTACATGAATTTTAAAGGATTTAGTTGATTTTTATCTTGCGTGAAACCTTATGAATTAAAGTGGGTTTATTTTAGGGTTACAGAATGTCATTTAATTCCTAAATTTTGTCATAACTCTTTTCTGACCAGAGCATCCCACTTTTTCTCTTATTAGGTTCACTTGACCTTTGTTTAGAATCTTAGAAATCCCGTTGATGCACTGCAATGGTAAAATTACAGTTTTACCCCTTGGGTCATGTTCTATTATCAGATTAACAATTCCTCGAATTAGGCCTTCCCTTAGGTTATCTAGGAGCTTTTGTTCACTTTATTTGGTTAAAATGTGTTGATTAGGTTTCATGATGAGGTTATCATCAAAGCTCTATTCATTCTTGGATTATAATAAAATAGAGTTTTTGTAAAAGAGTTATGGAAATAATTTGCACATGAAGTTATCAAATGATTTATATATGAAAATTTTAACAATACAATAGCATATATTTTACATTATGGGTGTATGGGCTAGTTAGTTATCGATTTACTTTAGTTTGAATTAAACACATTTACAAAACAATCCAAACTTTTGTTTCAAGTTCAACCTAAGATGTCTATAGGCTTGGAGTTAGGTTGGATCATATGAGTTAGGTTTCTAAATTAGACAGAATCAATACTCACTCTTAAAAAGAGACACAGAAGACATAGATGTTTCTTTTGTGGATCTTTTTAAGAATTTTTATAGGCATAATTTCGACATGTGATAATTAGAATACATGTAATCTTCTTATCTTATTGTTAAATAAAAAATTCAAAATAACTACGTTAATTATTAAATCATCTCCCTTTTAATATTTTCTTCGTAGTAAAATAAAAATCTTATATTTTTATTTATCGATATAATTTCATCAAATTTACCTAATTTTAATATTTATAAGTTATTAATACTTATCATATAACTTTACTCAACTAAATTAATGTAACCCTCGAAACTTCATGCAGGGGGTTATACGATGCTTGAAAAACAATGGAAAAAATTTGGTTTATAATGTTCATCGGTGTAGATTTGCTCTCAATCATCCTCCGTGGAGGTTTCTTTTGGACGATCCGTCAAAGGAGCGTCTATAAATTTTCTACTCTAGTTTTTACTCCTCCTCCCTCCTCCTCGACCTTCCGTCTGAAAGGAGGGAGCTTCTTCCTCCTCCTCCTACTCCTCGCCCTTGGATCCGCATAGTGTTTAGGGTTTCCGCTCTCTTCCTCGATCCCCTTGCCCGCCGATCTCGTTGGCGTCTACCCAGAGGGGCAGGCGGATGTACAACGGCTCCAGCGATGGCGAAGGCGCGCACGACAGCGTGCTGCCCAGGAAGATCCCCCCGGCGTCCTCCATGCCGTGGGTCCGCAACCTCCGCAGGTTCATAGGCTCCGGCGCCGGTCTCGGCTCCGAGGCCCTCATGGGTAAAGTCTTCCCGCCCAACCCCTCACTCGTCCCCTTTGAATGGATCCACAATGCGTAGAGGATTTGCTGTTTGCGTCACTTAGATTGGGGAGTGCCGTCGAATTTTTGCTGTTGCGGAGTAGTTCTCCGCGTAGCGGAGGAAAATTTGACGAAAATTCGAGCTACCTTGTCGTAAGTTTTCTCATGGCGTGTGAGATTTAGCAGTTTAAATGATTACTTAATTTTTCTTTTTACCCTTTTCCGATTCTTTAATCGAGATGATCGTGGCTTCTTCTGAATGGTTAGGTTTCGAAATTTTTTTTTCCTTTTCCTTTTTGTGTGTAATTGTGCAATGCTGTGCTCATGCTTAAAAGGTTAGGGTTATAGACATGGATGAAGTTTCTAAAGACAGTTCAGCTCTGTGGAAATTGAGTTCCTCAAGTCGATTGGCTTGTTGAAAATGCTTGTATTTGATGGTTATATGAGAGAAATGGAGCTATTTCACCATTGTTGTTTCTCCGTAGCAGAGCTCGAGACGAAGAGGATCTTGCTTGAGATATTCAAAGAGAAGCAACAGAAAAATGCAGAGGCCGGGAAAATTCCCACTTTCTACAAGAAGGCAAGTGCTCCGTACTTATTCTAAACTTGTGGTCTAAATTAGCTGCAGTTTGTAGATCTAGTAAGTAGGGTGAGGGCATTACGGCAGTTGGCAAGGTCAATTTCGCATACATGGAGAGAATCTCGGTGGATGTGGTTCTTCATCTCTTTAATTCCCTTTGTACTATCATGTGTAACTAGATCTCCTTTTAATAAATTCCCGGGGTGTTAACAACTTCTGCTAACCCCTCTCTTCCTTTAAAAAAGAAGAAGTCATAGATGGAATGGATAATGTGTCGGGAGTTGGCAAGGTTGATTTTGGTGGAGATGGAAATAGGTGGTGTGTTGAATGTGGGTTGCATGGGGTTAATAAGGTTGGGGTTGATAGTAGCATTTTGTGATGGTGGGACCAGTGGAAATGGCATTGATAACTTGGATGCTGGTAGTGGTGCTGTAAGCATAGGTTTAAGAGGTTCTTGTAATGGAGAACCAACTCAAAGTTTTTTTTGTCATTCATGATCAATGAGCAGGTGGTGGTTACTTTCAAAAAGAAAATGATGTGGTGGTGGTGACATGGATCATTGAATCACGAGCAAACTGAAGCTTGTGCTCTAATACTTTAGATGTAGTTGGAAAATTTGAGATGTGAAATGAGGAGGAATTTGAGATGAGAAGAGGATAGATGCACCCTGATGTACAGGTCGAGAAGGAGACAAAGGGCAACAAAAAAAAAAGTAAAGGACTCAAAACATAGTTAACCAAAAAAGATACAAATTGACCCAGAGATTTTGCACAGAAACAAGATATCTTGTACGTGCTGGATCATAACACTTGTAGCCCTTTTGAGTCCTGGAGTAGCCTAAAAAGACACTTTGTGGCACGGGAGGCAAACTTATCTTGGATACTATGATTCTTAACAAAACATACACATCCAAATACCCGTAGTGGCATAGGAAAAACCTTACTACAATCAAGATGTACAAGCTGATATGAAATTTGAGCGTGAAGATCAGAGGATGGTTGCTTGTTAATCAAATATGTCGCTATTAGTATGGCATTAGCCTAGAACTGCCTAGGAACCTTCATACGAGACATCAAGGTCTTGGCGATGTCAAGTAAATGTTGCAGCTTGCACCTTGCAACTCCATTCTATTGGAAAGTATAAGCACAAGATGTCTGATGGATAATCCCCTTAGCCCTAAAGGTTTCCTGCAAGTTGCTATGCATAAACTTTAATGCATTATCACTGTGAAAGACCTGAAGAGTAGTACCATCCTGTGTCTGTACCTCGGACAGAAAATGTTGTATAATAGTAGGAATCTCACTACGAGCTTTCATCAAAAACACCCATGTGAGTCTACTACTGTCAACCACTATAGTAGTAAACTACCTATATCCACCAATAGAAGCCTAAAAGCCACTCTAGAAGACCCCCAAACATTACAATGTACTAGGGAAAAAGGAATTGAACTCACGCCGGTGTCTCTCCCAGGATAGCTGCTCCTGTGATGCTTCCCCAATTGACAATTTTCACAGTCCAGAGCTAAGGAATCTGGTAACTCTGGATACATTTGACACATCTTTTTTACAGAAGGATGCCTAAGTCTCCTGTGCCAAAGCAGAGGGCCATGAGAAATACACTGCCCCGGCAAACGTGGGCGTGTCCAAATAGTAGAGACCATCTCTCTCTATGCCACTTCCAATAATCTCATCTGTATTTCGATCTTGGAAGTAACAATGCTTCTCATAAAAAATAACATGACATTCAAGATCCCTACAAATCCTACTTATTGACAAGAGATTCATAGGGAATTTAGGGGCGTAATATAATTCTTCCATCTTCATCCTGGGTGTAGCATTTACACACCCAATCATAGTCGCAGGAGAGATCTTCCCATTGGCCATCCACACTTCTCGCAGTCCACGTGGGATCACTGGGTTCTTTAGATGATCTCGGTCTCCGGTGAGATGTACAAAAGCTCTTGAATCTATCACCCATGGACCTCTGTATCTTCTTCCCTTCTTTTCAACCTCTTGGACTGCACATGTAAGTCCTATATTTGAGTTTGATTTTTCTAACGTATCAAACTTATCTTCTTGGCATGAGAGAACATTCATCATGCTTGAAAGAGATTTCTTCTTCATTGGTGGCGAGAGAAAGCTCATCACCACCTTTGCAATGTATTGCAATGTGTGAGATAGGCTCTAACACATACAAGATAGCATGTGTCCACACCGATTTGCGACTCATGGACTGCACCACCACCCATCAGTGGCCACGACTGCAAGAGGGACTGAGGAGGCACTGATTGGAGTGCTGACCGGCAATAGATGGCCGACAGAGGCGGCACCCGACTGGGGATGCTCCAGATCAGGCTGCACTAGCCTTCTGCAGGGGCTGCAGAGGGTCAGCAGAGGCACTGATCGGCTTGGGAGACGCCATGTCTGCAGATCTGGTGGCACAGGTCTCCTGCAGAGGTTGCAACGGGTGAGTGGTGCCGGTGATTGGCTGGAGAAGCTCCAGATCTGGCAATCTGGTGGTGCAGGCCTCTCGAGGAGGCTGCAGCGGGTGAGTGGAGGCTGCGACCGAGACCTGGCCATCAACGGGCCGGCGTTGGGAGAGAGATCTTCGTGATCTCCCATGAAATCACCTCTTCTTGGGTGTTCCTATCATATTTTTGGTGGTTCGGTGGGATATTAGAGCACCGGCCTAGGACCGCTACATTGATACCATCTTGAAGCAAATGATTTCATTAGTCTCCAAAAGAAATCCTAATCCTCTTTTATATAAAGAGGATTAGGTTAATTACATAAGTATCCCTCAAGATAAAGAAAAATATCAATACCCTCTTACAACTCAACATATTTGATCTTAAAGATCATGGGTGATTCCTTTAAAAAAATAGGGATGGTGAGAAATTGAGTTCTGAGATGATTTCCGAGTAGTAGATTGAGTTCTCCAAGTTATTCACAGCAGCACAAGGCTTTCTTTATCTGAGTTCCATCCGACCTTGGATGCTATTCATGGTATCTGAGTTTCCACAAGTTCATCATTTGCACAAAAACAATTTCATCACACATCAATAAAAAATTAAGAAAATTGTATAAAATGACTGAAATAAGTGGAGGTAATTTTTACCCTTCATCACAAAGATTATACCATGCCACTTGATAGGTAAAGCACCATGTTTGGTGTCTACTTTTAAGAGCTCTGTGGGGCTTCTGGTTGCATTCATTCTTTGTCTATTGATGTGCCAGTTACTATGATTAACTAATTTATCACCACTAAAAAAAGCTTATATATGTGGTTGAATAGTTTTTGAATATTGACGCCGTCATCCTTCTATATATGTTTTCTATTCTCCAGAAGCCTGAGGAAGGATCAATCAGTCATAGGGTGCAAAGATTGGCAAAATATCGATTTCTGAAGGTAAACTCAGCTAATCGTGCACATTCTTACCTATTAACTTGTAAGCCATACAGTGCTAGCTTTGTAACAATCACTGTTCAGGCAAATACACCTGTTTTTCTTACTATCTAGCATTTTTTTATAAAAATTTTCCCACCACATCCAAATCGAAATCCTAACCAGTTATGATTTTATTTATGCAGAAGCAATCGGACCTTTTACTGAATGCTGATGATCTAGATGCAATGTGGGTGTGTTTGCGAGAGAATTGCGTGATTGATGACACCACTGGTGCTGAAAAGGTCCTTAACATCACTTTTGGACTTATTTCATTTTTTTGGTTCTGAAGATAATTGATTGATAGAGAATTTAAAATAAGAGATCAAGATTTTTTGAGAAAAAAAGAGGTATTTGAAGGAACTGGAGAAGACATTTAAAAAGTGAATTTCAGTTCAAAAACCTGATTCTATGTGTCTCCATTTTTTCGTATAATCATATCCAAGTTATAGGCATACATGGTAGGTAATATTTTTTGGTTGCTAACCTTGCTTCAAATTATCTCTTGCAGATGAACTATGAAGATTTTTGTCATATAGCATCTGTGTGTACAGAACAAATTGGTCCAAAATGTCGAAGGTTTTTTTGTCCCTCAAATTTCATGAAGTTTGAAAAAGATGAATCTGGGAGAATTGCTATTCTTCCATTTTATTTATATGTCATGCGAACGGTGAGTCTCACCTGATCTAAGTGGTCTTTTTTTTTTTTTTGTCGACAAGTGAGTTTCTCTTTCCCTGTCTCAACCCTTCTGTAAGATCTCACTAACTGCAGGTTCTCCTTTCCCTAGTTTCAACTGTCTGGACCAAAAGTCTTTTCCCATTCTTAAATATATATCAATTTACAACTCCCTGGCTCAGTTTTTTTTGGTATTCATGCTAAAAGTTCTGTAAACTAGAGAAAAGAATAGATTGCTTTAGTGAACGGCTATGTACCAGTGATTGGAGATCAATCTAATGTCTCTATGAATGTGGTTTTTAACGCATTCACTTTTGCTTCATTTAATATCAATTATGAGATACTGTCTTATAGTTTTTTCTTGGACTAATTTATTGCAAACAATGAAGTTCTAAGATTTCTTCCTCAGCTGGACACTTAAATGCTCTAAGAAGCTGGCCTTGTAGGTTTCTTAAGTTCCTTGAGGATCCTAACCTGAGTATTCAGTAATCAGTATACAGTTTGATAAAAGATTGTATAGCTATTGGTTTTTGACAGTAGAATGAAAATATTGTTCAGCCATAACCATTTCCCCCCCCATATTCTAGCACTTTTTTTGTGGAGAAATTTGCATTAAGCAAACTCTGATATACATTTTGTTAGCTCATTGTAGATTGTAACTTTTGCTTCAGTTTTTTTAGGTTTCACTTACTCAAGCAAGAATCGACATGAGTGAGCTGGATGAAGATTCCGATGGCTTTCTTCAACCTCATGTATGTATCTTGTTTTTGCCTCTTAGAGTGGATTTCTCAATTTTGTATCCCTAATTTGTATATTGCTCTGAGCTTAGGATTTATGTAGCTAGCCTATTCCCTCCTTATGGGATTAAGCTTTCTTGTTTAGTTGTGTTTAACTGTAAGGGGATATTTATAAGGTATTTTGTGACGATGGTTTTGTGTCCTGGCTTTAATGGGCTGTTGAAATGAAAATTGCCTCATATTTCACACCTTAAGTGGTTCCAATACTTGGATGGATTAATTCCACAAAGCCTAAAGCTTTGTTGGATTTAACTGTGGTTAGCTGGTGAGAATTGGTTGCTATTCAGTCTGCTTTTTGTCACTACAGTAAATTGTATCTTACCCAGTGTTTTACGAGGCTAGTTCCTTCTCTTCAGGAAATGGAAGCATACATTCGGGGTCTTATCCCCAATCTGGCACAACTTCGTGACATGCCTGCTGCATTTGTTCAGATGTACTGTCGGATAGCTGCACACAAGTTCTTTTTTTTCTGTGATCCTCACAGACGAGGTTTGCCATTCTACTTGCTGACTTGGATCTTCAAATTATCTCCACAATTGTTGCAACTTTTTGTGTTTTATAGACAATGCTGAGGGCTCTTATTTGTCTCTAAATATAAAGATTCTCATTATTGTCCTTGGCTCACAATTCTATAGGGATTGTTTGCAATGATGCCAGAATTCGGCAAGTAGAATTGCAACATTGGTGTTGCATGGTGTCTCCCATGTCACTTTTAAGAGTCTAACATTCAGACTTCTTTGGTATATCCTCATTATTTCGATTGAAGCCTGAAAGTGACTCAAGATAGATCTATGTTGGACAGAAAGAATCCATGTAGATGAACCCACTCAATGTGGGAAAAGGTTTTGTTGTAGTTGTTGACGAGGTGTGCCAGTGGGTGGTTTGAATAAGGGGTGTGGACGATAATTTGATTTCAAAGTTGCTGTGTTGCATGCCTCCCATTGTAGGAAACTGAACTTGGAAGCTAGAATAGAGATGGTAAGGGATACCTCATTTTGGAAAGGTGCTGTGCACATTATGCATTTAGTTATGCTTTTTTTTGTGAGCATCTTGGAGACGGTCCACATTTTAGCTGATCATTTGATGATTGGGCCTTAAGGGGAGTACCCTTTGTTAGTGTATTTTAGCTTATTTTGTTCCGTCTTATTGTGAGGGCTCTAATAGTCCTTGTCCCTCAGAGACATTCATGTACTTTTAACCCTTTGGTCCCTCTCTATATAAAGAGACCTAGGGTTTCTAATAGACTGGAACTCTTTCAACTAACTTGTATCAGAGCACCGATCCTAGACTGTGGTTCTAGATATCTCACCCCTCAAAGCCTCTTAAACCCCAACACCCAAATCTTGTTCTCTCTCCTCCTTCCTTGGTGGCGACGATGCTCTCCGGCGACCCTCTGACCACACGCAGGTGCCCTAGCGGCTGGAGGTGGCGCCCCTGTGCCCTTTTCAGCCTTGCAACGATGCTAAAGAGGCGCCAAGCCTCCTGAGCCATCGCGCGACCACACGTAGGAGCCCTAGCAGCCGAAGGCGGCACCGCTCTGACCCGATTCAGCCCTCGCAACGGGGTTGCAGTGGCGTAGAAGCTCTTGAATCATCGAGCAAAGCTCCAGCGAGGCCTTAACGGCTAGAGGCGACGGTGCTGCGGCTTGATTCAACCCTTGCGACGGGGTTGTAGCGGTGCGGAACCTCCAGCACCACCCATTGGTGCTCCAACGAGGGTCCATAGACCCAGCGGCGGTGCTCGTGACCCCATACAGGGGCTGTTGTCGGCGCTGCAGGTCCTAGCAGCTGCAGCGGCGCTCTGTAGCAGGCTTTAGCACAGCCATCCAGCCTCTGTCGGTGTCACGGCAGTTGCCTGAGGCAATCACCTGCTGCATCTGTGAGGGGCATATTGCCCTGATCTTGAGATTGCAGTCGGTTCGGGTTGCTAGAAGGGGGGGCTAGATTTATTCACGGCCTCCTTGGGTGTTCTCCTTGCACTTAAGTGAGGCTACCACTTGTCCAAGAAAGCCTCCTAGTAGCTATGCAAATCTGAATCTGCTGGATTTTCAGATTATTTGATGATCTCTTAGTCCTAGACACGTGAGTGAGGCTTCCTGATTGTGGAGATGGCTTCATATGATCAGTTCGAGGTGTCTTCGGGCTCTATTTCGTACACCGGGGTACTCAAGAACCTGTTCTTTGGTCCAGCTGTTAAGTTGGACGAGACCAACTACCTGCAGTGGTCTCAGACCTTTCTTATGACCGTCAGGGGTCATAAAAAAAGCCATATACTTACCGATCCAGAGCCTGAGAACAAGACTGGCACAAATGTCAACTGGAATAGTGATAATTCCATGGTTTGTGCATGGCTGATGCAGACAATTATTCCTAGAATAGGAGATGATATCATGTATTATACTACAACGAAGGAGATGTGGGAGTCTTTGCGTGATACCTATTTACATGTCAAGAACTCCGCACGTGTTTTTCAAGTCTTTTACGATCTCTTCTACCTATGTCAGGAGGGGCGCACGCTGTCACAATATTACTCTCTTATGAAGGGTATGCTGGAGAGGCACTACTCCTACCTGCCAGGGTGTGCCTGCGAGTCCTGGAGGAGTTTCAGGAGACAGTTGGCTGTCTCTCTTTTCTTGGTTGGCCTTGGACCTGAATATGCTGTAGCCAGAGATTAGATTCTTACTGTTCCCGAGCTTCCTACCTTGGAGGAAGCATATAGCAGGCTCAGCAGAGTTACAGTGCGTTCCCCTACTGTTGAATCTACTGCTCAGCTGTCCACGTTGGTCACGATCGCTGGACGTGGCAGGGGTACTTCTTATCCTGCATGTGGTCATGGATGTGGACGCTCTTCTAGTACGTGGAATAGAACTCTGTGTACTTACTGTTGCAGACTTGGTCGCTCTGAGGTTACATGTTGGCAGAAGCATGGTAGACCACCGGTGGCCAATCAGGTATCTAAAGTCCTAGATTCAGCTCTTACTACCCTTGATGTTAGCTCCTTGAGTACCGAAATTGAACTCTATGGCAGCAGATTGCTCTTTTGACTCAGGCTTCCGCCTCTCAGACACCTGATGCTACAACTATGGCTACATCTTCAGAGGCTATTGCGATTGGTATGTCATCCCTTCAGACGGTGGATATTTCCACGAAACCCTTGGCCAGATCTTCATTTGATACTTGTATGTCCAAGTTGAGCATGATAGATATCTACGCTCCAGCTTGAGGGGGATTATTGGTGTATTTTAGCTTATTTTGTTCCGTCTTATTGTGAGGGCTATAATAGTCCTTGTCCCTTAGGGACATTCATGTACATTTAGCCCTTTGATCCCTCTCTATATAAAGAGGCCTAGGGTTTCTAATAAACTGGAACTCTTTCAACCAACTCCCTTCAAAAGATTTCTGAGATTTGGCCCAAGACATCAACATCGTAACAGTAGATCTGCCCCCAAGATTTAGGGAATTGCAAGGTCTAAATCACATCCAGTTGGTTGATCTGGGTTTGACTTGATTGGGTTGACATACCTAATAAGTTTTACAATTGGGGCGGGCCTGGGTGGGGTGCCCAAAATTGATTCAGGCCGCTTGACTTGTATTGAACTTGGCCATGTCTCAATTCTTGGGTTGCAATGCAACTGATGGTCCCCTTGCAGATGGTCCACATTTCAGCTGTTGTTTTGATGATTGGGTCGTCAGTTGTACCCTTTAAAAGATTGATGGGATTTTTTCTTTGTCCTAATGGATTACCGTCATGACGTTGGATCCACCCCAAGGTTTGGGGGATTGGCAGGTCTGAGTCACATCCACCTGAGTTGATCCTGGTTTGACTTAATTAAGTTGATACACCTAACAAGTTTAACAACTGGGACAGCCCTGGTTGGAGTTCCTGAACTTCCTCTCCACACACACACACAACACCACCACACCCCCCCCCCCCCCAACACACACACACACAGCAAAAGAAAAAAACCAAGTGCACACACAACAATAAGAACAACATTTCCTTCTAAACAGTAGCAGCAACAACAAAGCCTTTTCCCACACTAAGTGGGGTTGGCTACATGGATTAGTTGCCTCTATGTAGATCTAAATTGAGCCATTTCTATGTTTAAAGTAGAGTAATTGAGATTATATTTAATAGTTTCCTTTCAACATTTCTTTGATCTTCTTTGTCCCCTTCCAGGAGGATCAACATCTAACTTTTCATATCTCCTGCTTGGGACATTAACTGACGTTCTCTACAAATGTCCAAACACATACATGCAAAAAAAAAAAAAAGTCTGTCAGTTGTAAAAACTAATAACATCTGCTTATACATCATCTTTTGTTGTTAAGGCACACTAGGAAGCTCTAAAACTTTCTTTCCATCCATCATGCTACAATTATACTATTTCACCAGAATTGATAGATCTAAGTTTCTGTATTTTTTTGAACAAGGTTCATTGAACAATTGGATTTTTACATGTTTAGGCTAGTGCAATTGCATGCACACTTCTAAAAGAAGTGATTAACCAATTTGCTGTCATCATGTACTTGTTGTTTGCTATTATGAACAGGAAAAGCATGTATTAAAAAGGTGCTGTTAAGTAACTGTCTCCAGGAACTTATGGAACTGCATCAGGTAGGAATTTCTCAATGTTTAGAATCATGTGCTTCTCTATATTATCTATCATGTGTCTCCTGCAAAAAATGGACCGAGCTCTATGATTAAGCAATTGGACCAAAGGAGCAAAATTGCAAGCCATTTTGCTATAACATGAATTTGTGTGCTATATAGTTTTTTTTTTGTTTTTTAACCTCTGAAGCTAAATGCTCGATTTGTTCTTGCTGGGATGGCACGATATGGAATCCTCATTTACCCCAAGCTTTATCGGAGCAAAGGGCTGAAGAATTTCTGTCCTTGCAGCAGGATTTGATAAATTTCAGATTGGATGTAGCAGAATTGGATGGCTGGGAATGGGATGGGGATGATTTTAGTCTTGGTTCAGCTTATAAAAAGCTCAGGGGAACGGGAGGACAGCATGATATCCATTTTCCCAGAGATTGCCGGCTTATTTGGAAGGCAATAGAACCTTTAGAGGTCAAGATTTTTGCTTGGATGTTGAGAAAAGAGAGGATTATGACTAAAGTCTACTTTAATAAAATTTCTCCACTCTTGAGCATGACATGTTCTTTTTGCAATGAAGATCTAGAAAACTGCCATCATTTATTTTTCAACTGTCATTTTGCGAAGGAAGTCTGGAGATCAGCCCATATTGATTGGGTCAACCACTTCTCTTGGGATGCTTTCTGGGGTTCTTTTGGAAGAGAAATTTCAGATCTAAATTATGCTCCTTGTGCTTCCATAGAAATGGGCTATTATTCACAGGAGCAAGAGCTTACGTTGAAAATGTGACTTGTCAGGCTTTGGCCTTTAAAAGCCTTGGAGCTGCTTTGTGAAGAAGGGGATGCCCTTCTAATTCTTGTATCTTAAAAAGGGCTTTTAATGAATCTGAAGGATTATTATTTCTTGAATTACTCTCCTTTATTTTTTTCTTCTTCCTCAAATAAAAAAAACTAAAACTTTGTATTTCTATTTGAAGATTTTTATCTTTCCTGCTCATCATTTTTTCTATTTTCTTGACAGGAGAGTGAGGAAGAAGTTACTGACACCGAACAAGCTGAGAACTGGTTTTCTTTAACATCTGCCCAGCGAATTTGTGGTAATGGAACATGATTTTTAATTTCTTTTAGCCATATCAGCTATCTTTTTATTCTTCTATACTGATTTTGCATTGAATCTGCAAGTCCCAGACAAAAACACTTGGCTAATTACCCATAAAAAGTTGTTGAGGTATCTGGAGGCTTGAAAAGACTTGTTCATAAAAAGTTCTACCTTGGATGTTGTTGCTTATTTAGATGTAGGCTATGTGGGTTCTTTTGCTGATAGGAAATCTACAACAGGATTTCGCACCTATGTACCTGGCAAATTTGTTACTTGGAGAAGCAAAAAATAGGTTGTAGTTTCTAGATATCGTGCAGAATCATAGTATAGAGTGATAACTCAGATAACCGGAGAGATGATGTGGTTACACTTAGTTTTATCAAATTTACATATTGCTATTGGTTCTACGATGAAGATGAGATGTGACAACAGGACAACCTATATTGTGAGTAATCCTATGTTCCATGAGATTTCCACTATATTCGTGACTTGATCTAGTAAGGACCCAATCACACTTGATGACTGATATTTTCACCAGGGCACTTCCAAGGACCCTCTTTGTCGAATGTTCTTCTAAGTTGAATATGATTGATATCGATGATCCAACTTGATGAGGAGTGTTGAGATTGTTGGAGAATGTGGGTTTGTGTTTAGTGTCACATCTTAAGATGTGGTTTGTTGGAGTGTGTGGTGGCCTATAAATAGGTGTGTACCCCCACTTATTTCTTTAAGAAAAAATATAAAGATACACGTCCTATCGAGGCACTTCTCTCATGATTTTTTCTTCGCTTTTCTTGAGTGGGGTTTTCAAGTAAATCCAAGTATTATGCATTAATTATTGCTTTGATATTATTGCTTTCGCTTTATTTTAAATGTCAACTTGGTATCGGAGCAGTTTGATTCTTGGATTTATTTTTTGAATTATTATCTTTTATCATTATTCTATTCTTGGAGTTCCAAATTTGTTGTACATCCGGAAGAGAAGATGGTGAGGAGGATATCCTCAGTGGAGATCATGGTGAGGTGGCTTCTGATGGCGTCGGACCTGGCGGAATTGCCGAAGAGCGGCCGGTATAGGCGGATTTGGTTCGAGAGGAACGTGTTGGCGGAGCTCCGGCACCTATTGCTGCTGTCTCTGTGTGGGTTCTTGTCGACGGACGAGGTGGCGTTCGCCATCGATCGATGCCTAAACGGATGAGGCTAGAGCCCAGGTGGGGCTTGGCAGAGCTGCTACAGCTTAGTGGCGGCATAGTGAAGTTGCTACCGCTGTGTTGCTCGAAGAAGGTTGCGTAGGTGCCTTTAGGGCTGGTGCGTGCCCCCCCACCAGCTGCTGGAGGTTGTGGCGACGATCGGAAGGAAGGCGATGGCAGCATTGGACTGGGCAGTGGCGAGGGAGATAAGGATGAGGATCCTGAGGGCCATGAGGGGCCATCGCACGAGGCACACGCCCTCTAGTTCCTACAGGCCACGGGGTGGAAGCTCGAGGAGGTTGTTTAGTTCTACGTTGGCAATGAGGCGGGAGGAGCCTCATGAACCGAGAGGCGGTGATCTCGAGGAAGGACAAGAAAAGGCGTTGCCTCTCGGGTGATGGGCGATCCTTCATCTACGGAGTGGGTCTTTGGTGGATTGGAGGAGGAGAATAGGGCTCGATGAAGGCGTTGTAGCTGAAAAAGGATCACGCGACCTTTAGCGATGTTCACGTGTAACGCATGAAGATCGAGGGTGAGCGTGTGAAGATCGAGAGGTGTGAATAACCTTTTTTGCTTTCTTTAGGGCTTTTATGTTCTCTCAGTTCTGTTATGCTTAGTTATTTTTTAACAAGAGGGCAAGAGTATATGGAGAAGAGAGAGAAAATAAAGAAGAGAAGAAAATAAAAAAAAGAGACAAAGGGAAGAAATAAAAAAAAATGAAAGAAAGAGAAAGGAAGGAAAGAAAAATTGAAAAAAATGGTAGGAAAAAAAGTTTGAAGAGGAAAAATAAAAAAAGAACAAAAAAATGAAAATAAAAAAATGATGGTAAATGTTCGAAGCTCTTCTCTAGTTTTATTTTTCTTCTCGTTATTATTATTTTCTCCCATACGAGTATGAGAGAAAAAGGGAGTGTTGGGTATATTATAGTCACCCCGGTTTGAAAGTCCCTTTGTTACGGTCCCAATGCACGATAGGTGACATTGGATATTGCTACGGATTTTTTGGAGTAGTTGATCATCATGTGAAAAATCAAACTTTGGGAGATCTAGAGTTTTAAGGTCTCCAGAGAGAGGGAATTCATTCGAGGTCCTTAAAGAAAGGGCCCAGCCGGTTTCTATGTGAGAGATCCAGCTTCGAGGTCTTCAGAGGAAGACCCATTTCAAGGATACTAAATAGGGAGCCACCAGCACTAGGTCTCCATGGAAAAGGCCTCTTGTCAGAGCCAGCTACAATTCATCCAGTAGCTCCAGATCTCGCTGATGTATTGTTATTAGCACACCCATTTACAAGCAAGAACTAGTTCAGAGTGTGGTGTTCTGTTGTGTAGAGTGGGTGTCATTTTTTGTATAAGCTGAGTAGTCCATGCTCCAGCTTGTGGGACAGTGTTGGAGAATATAGGTTGGTGTTTAGTGTCACATTTTAAGATGTGGTTTGTTGGAGTGTGTGGTGGCTTATAAATAGGCGTGTAACCCCTACTTATTCATTTGAGAAGAAATACATAGATACACGCCCTATCAGGGCACTTCTCCCGTGATTTTTTTTCCGCTCTTCGTGAGTGGGGTTTCTATGAAAATCCAAGCGTTATGCATTGATTATTACTTTAACATTATTGCTTCCGCTTTATTTTAAATGTCAACAGAGATATGGACTTATTCTTCTCTATTCTCATTTTATTTTATTTTACCTCTTTTGTGAGGGTATGCTTGTAGTTTTCCCTTTAATCCTCTATATAATGGGGATTAGTGTCTTGATATGAAATAAGATGATTCATTTTCTTTGACTAACATCTTGGATTATTGTAGCCCGAAATGAAACTGGTCTAGACTTTGGGATATATATGAAAAGAATTGAAATTTCTAGATTGATGCAAGAAGATCAGAAAACCTAGGAAATGTTTATGTCAAACATTGAGGGTTAGTTGAAATATGCATAACTAAACGAATGTCCTGCAACTTTTCAACTTCTGGGCTTCTTTGTAACTTTTAACAATAAAATGTCTAGCAGCAGCCTTCTCCTTTTCCTGTTTGTCCAGCAGCTCATGGTGTAAGGAAAGAGTAGATCATGAACAGTACTTGCCGGAATAATATAGAATAAAGCATTGCCATATACTGAGACTTAGTTTTCCCTTTTGCTACAAGCATTGCCATATCACATGATTTGTGGAGGTACTTCAGTCACAGCTTGTACAATTGAATGATCATTTTCATTGTCTCCTGGTTGTGAAGCTGTTTACTGTACGCAATAACCTCCTCTTGAGGACTCCAGAAAACATTTGTTAGTTAAAAATGTGTGTGGCAACTGTGGTGGTGATGGTCAGGAGAAGCTTCCTCTTAAAAAGAAAATGTCAGAAGTACTCTCTTGAAAAGATGCATCATACCAAGATGATCCAATTACTGATATGTTCTAAAAATATTATTCTCAATGGAAGTTGCTGCAAGTTGATTGCTAGCAGTTACAGTGGTTGTGGCTTTAATGTAATTAGCTGTTACAAATTTGCTTTACTAGAGCGTGAGTTGCAAACTAAGCAGCTAACCACTAAAAGAAAGAACAAACTTAGCAGTCAAGCCATGGCCAAGCTGCATAAACAAAAGTGCCCATGAACATAAACTACTGAAGATGAAATATACTCAACTGAAGATATTTTCAGAGCCTCAAGTGCATGTTTTTGCGTTTTGCAGATATGTTTCTTGCTTTGGATAAAGACATGAATGGGACCCTGAGCAAGCAAGAGCTAAAAGAATATGCAGATGGGACACTGACAGAAATCTTTATTGAGAGAGGTTGGAGATTTGCTACATGGAACTTCTTGCTGATTTTTTTCCCTTTCTTTTTAAAGAAAACTTCTTGCTGACAATGTTCTTAACTTCCTATTCTTGTGGAGCTATTATTTACTTAGTTATGGTTTGCTCTTAATTCTGCTCCTTAACATCACTAAAATATTGGGGAGTTCGCTGTGGTTGTTTAATCAGTTACTAGTAGAGTATTTTCTTTCTTCTTTTTCTCTGTCAGGGTTAATGTGCTGAACATTATGTAGGTGTTTATTTGATTTTTGAAAGAAAGTATATAACAACAATGATACAATCTTTTCTAAAAAAAACAAAGATAATACATTTGAAGAAAATCCCTCCAAAATAATTGTATGTTATTCCGAGTGAGATATGGATCCTTTGATTTGAATAAAGATGGTCAAGCTGCAAACATTGGGTTGATTCTTATTCTTCTTTCAAATTACCTGTCAATATTGTGGCTAATATATGCCGTTATTTGATTGCATCTTGAGATATGTTACTGTTGCTGCTTTTCAAAAAAAATATGTTACTGTTGCTGATTGAAAATTAAATATTGTTGCTTATCATCTTTGACTATATGCAACTTCCTTTTTTCTATTTCTTCATTTCTCCATTCTTTGTCTTGTGCAGTTTTTGATGAGCATGTTCGACGTGGAAAAAGTTCTGGGGTTAATTCTCGTGAGATGGATTTTGAAAGCTTCCTTGATTTTGTCTTGGCTTTGGAAAATAAAGATACACCAGAAGGACTTACATACTTATTCCGCTGCCTTGATCTTAATGGAAGAGGTTATCTTACAACAGCTGACATTCATACACTTTTCCGGTAATGATATTTAAGTTTATGTTTGTTATGCTTGTTTTTCAGGAAAGTAGTGCAAGCCCTTTTCTTTTATTTCATGATGTAATACTTTAGGAAATACAATAGGAATTGTTATTACACAAAAAACAAGTTTGCACCTTTCCCCACTCACATGCTGTATTCTGGAAATTGTGCAATCTGTCAATTCAGTTGCATTATTTGGGAATCCGAGGAGAAATTGATAAGTACACTGCATATTTTTATTTGTGCAGAATGTTCTGGTCTGGCCTAAGTAATAATAGCTTCATGTTGATTGGGCCAAACTGATGGCTAAAAAGGCCTCTTTGTTTGGCTTGGCCAACTGATTTCCTTAATTACTGAAGTAAAGCATAGAGATCGGCCATCTTTTTATCCTGATCTGGGTCAACTCCAACAGTTCTGAGTTTGGCCCCTCTGGATTCACATATCCTTAGAGGAATTTATTATAAATTCTTGGATTGATTAGAAGATTTTTGGCTGATAATATATTGACAATTGAAGCTATGGACTGCATATGTACATGATATGGAGACGTTTGAGTTTCAATTCTACCTTTTATTTGTCCTGTTTTTCCGGAAGAAAAGAAAGGTGGCAGACATGAGAACAGATGCATACCTGATACAATATTCCAACACGAAACATGTAATTTCCTGCTTGCAATACTGGTAGCAAGTTTTGCGAGTCTCAACTTACATGACATTATTTTTCATCCTTGTATTTTTCTCAAATGCCCGAGAAATATGTTTTCTTGCTTCCCAACTGATTGTAGGAGAATCTTAAGATGGGTTAATTCCCCAGAGATTGAGTGTGCTAGTCATATTCATGCATAATTAATTAATGAAATTAATTAACAATTGCATTCTGTTTATAGGGATGTTCACCGGAAGTGGATTGATGGTGGGAACTATGAACTATGTATCGAAGATGTGAGGGATGAAATCTGGGATATGGTGAAGCCAGTGGATCCCCTCAGGATCACTCTAAATGATCTTCTTGCATGCAAGCAGGGTGGAACTGTTGCAAGCATGCTCATAGATGTGCGAGGTTTCTGGGCTCATGATAACAGAGAAAATCTTTTGCAGGAAGAGGAGGAACCTGAAGAAGAGTGAGTTGCCCCCTTAATGCTTTGCTTTCACATTAGCATCTATACCGTTACACTGCTTCCCTCTGTTTTGGGCTTAACATGTCTATATTTGCAGAGTTGGCAAGTGAGGTTATAACCTCCGATTGGAAGAAAATGGTTGGATATTGTAACATGAACGTGTATTCATCTGATTGTTTGTAGTAAGTAGTTTTATTCTTTCAAACTTGTACTTAAGCACCTGGCACAGACCATGTTTGTGTTTTAATGGATAGTCTCCTGACCTCTACAAAAGCATTATTTTTGCGTCAACTTTAGAGAACAGGTCATTAACATAGAGAATGGGGGCCTTGGTTGTGGGTGTCTGTTGGAGTAAATTCTGTTAAGGTAAAAGTTTCTGTGGAAATTTCTTATAACATTGCTGGAACCTTTCAAGAAAAAAAAACATTTCTGGAACAAATATATTGAAAAATTGTGGTGAACATACCCTCTTGCCACCATTCATGCTTATAGATTTGGCCATTGTTCTCTTCCTGGTGGTTTCTCTTTCACGCAGACTTTTTAGTTACAGCTGCTTGCTCATATCACAAACCATGCTGGGCGTAGTACTGCAATTTTGTAGACGATGTCTCTTCTACTTTCAGCGGTTATGGAATGCTTTTACTGTGAAATGAAAGAGGTAAAATCTGAATGCCTTGTATCATATTAGGCTGATATGCACCAGCCTGCTGACTTGATGACTATCTAGGGGCTGCTGCAGGTTTTGTTTTGGTGGAGGTGGCGATGCCTTGTTTTTTGCATCGAAGGAGTGGCAGTGCTGTTGTGTGTTGACAAAAAAAGGGAAAGAATATTCACATGATTGCAAGAAGACTTATGTCACTGCTAACAAAAATGCCCCTGGGTTAACTTTGGGTTAACCTCTGTTAATATTCGTCATTATCTTTGACAGAAATTAACATAAAAAAAACGAACCTCTTTACTGCAATTTCCAGTACCTCTCTTCCACCTACTCATTGTCGTTGTTCCTTGCCCTTTGAAATGAGGTGGATATGGGGAAGGCCATTCACATTTCAGTGATGAACAGGATGCACAAGCAAGGCACGCTGCCTTGAGGAAGATGTTCATTGAGATCTGCATGTTACCAACTCTGTTGGTCGCTCCCACCTCAATTCCCTTGTGTCATTAGCACCCTCTTTGCGAGGAGGGCTTGCATGAAGAAGGGCTTCATTGAAAAGGCTGTGCTTGCCCCTTCCAAAGCCGCAAAGATGACAGCATTCGGCAACAATCCAATCCATCAGATTTGTCTTAGGCTCAACACCAACATGGCCTTTGAAGGGACCATTGTTGCACGTTGTTGGGCGGCCATGGGACTTGGGATAGGGAAGAGTGCTATCTCCATGGCCACCTCTGCTACTTTATCCACATATGAGAACTTTGATGCTGCCAACTCTTCAACATTGGTCCCAATGTTGTCATGGTCATGTTAGAGCAGCCTTCCTTGCCACCCAAGAATGATGTTGTAGATGTGTTGCTGCCATTGGCCATGGACTTTGGGTTTAATTTGGACTTGTATCTTACTAAAAATGACTTGAGATCAATTTCAAACATCTACCGTCTATGCTTGTGCTAAGCACTTGTTGACCTCCTGTCCACTTCTCGTCAAACCTTCCTTTCAAGCCCGTAGACCATGATATGTGTTTAAAGCGTTGAGAGTTTTAAATAAGTAAATTAAATCAAGTATGAAACAAGTAAGAAAAATTTGTACATAAAGGGGAAAAACAATGTATGGCCTTGCCTTTTCAGAAAAAAAAAAAGTGCTACTTTATGTACAAATCCTACCATATTCACAGTTGCTTAAACATGCACAAATGCTACCGAAATTGCACAACAGTTTGGATTGATTTGACTGCTATGCATTCTAACATCTTATCTAATTCAAATTCCAGTTAAATCTAGAGTATAGAGGACTCTAACTCGAACAAAAATTTGCATATTAACTCTAACGAGTCAGACAATTAAATCGGCGAAAAGTGATGCCAAGGGACTATCCAACCACTTCCTATATGGTTGGAGAAACGACAATACTCCCACCTTTTATGTGCTTGATTATATATCGGTATTCTCTTTTAGTTTGCAGCAACAAGAGTAGTTTGAACTTTAATCTGTTAGGTGAAAAATCAGCAGCCCAATCACAAGTTATTGAACTCTGACTTCCCCGCCTGTCTTTCCCGTTCTTTCTCGCAAGCAAAGAAACAAAGCATATCCACATGGCCATTCCCCGACTGTCGAAATACAGAAAAAGTGACAACATCCAATTGGCGTTACCTTTTTCCTTTTCAGTAAAATCAAGAAGACAAGCTCTTCGTAGAACCTCCCATAAACATTGAATATTATATAAGGACCCCTGAGTTTACCATCTTTATACAGATGCTCTCATGGAGTTTTATTTTGCACTTACGGTCCTTCGTAAAAATTAACTTTCAAAATAATCAAACATGAGCTAATCTATACCAAGATTAGGGTTACTTACGATATCATATTCCACCTAAAGAGTTGAGTTTCAATAAGGTATTGAAAAATTAATAAACTTGTCATTGAGTTTTTCATGTCACACCTATGATTGTTCCTCTTTTTGAGAAAGATGCAAATGGTGGGAGACATCAAGTTCACTGGATATTCAGAGAATCAAGTAACCCGTGGAAAAATAGATTTCCTAATCAACACTACTCCAATTATTGCATGACTAAAAGGACCTACCTCCCATTCCCCTCTCATACCCATCAATTACGGGATCTCTCTCCCACTCTCTGCCAAAAATGAGGCAAGTCAAACGATAGCATTTTAGTTTAGAGAAATGTTTGACCCACACACGAATTTATGACCAATTAGACCCTCTCCCTTAACGAACACGGGCTTCTAACCCCCTGAGTGGGACCTACTCCCCGCCTTGTCATTTTCCAAAAATAAGATGAATAGAATTCCATGCATGGAATGTGCTGTGAGGTTGAGCGTGCATTACCCACTACTCTTTTCTCTATCGCATAGATTGTAGAATGTAGCAAGGAAGGTGAGGTCGATGCAGATGGATCTTGAGTAGGGTGGATTTTGATTTGATTAATTCACAGTTTGATCCAAATGCGATCCAATAGGATCATATTAGATTTTTCATCACTTTCAAATTGGATTGGATTGTAAAATTTATAATCCACTAAAAGATGGATGGGCTAAAGTAGAATTTTAATTTAATGTGATTTAATCCATAATCTATAAATATTATAATATGTATACGTAAAATTATATATGTGTAATATTATATACGTATAACATTTGTTGTTGATTCAAAACCTCATCTAATTCAATTTGTCAAAATTTCTTCATCTTCCTCAAATCTTGAGTTTCCACTCCTTTCCTCCTCCTACATGCCTGCTATTACTCCAATCTATACTACTGAGCATCTTTCTCATGAGTTCTTCACACAACAACCACATAATCTTCCCAAATGGTTTAGTGGACGTTTGACCTAATGGACAAACATCCAACATTGAGACCACGACGTTTGATATTGTAGTTAGGAAGGGCGTATGATGGATGCCTCTGCAGGTGACATCTGGTCCTTATGTTAGAAGTTTTATTATGACATTTAGGACATCTGACACTAATATTAGATGTTTGATAAGAGACATGTGGTTTCGTTTCGTGTAGAAACTTCTCGTGAGAATCGAGAACTTGATCTAATTGGCTAAATATAAGCCAAATATCAAAAGAAGAATGAATTAGACTCTATTTAAAATATGAAACTTGAGTCTAAGGTTCCTGGATGGAACCCTAAAATGTCTTTGTTAAACCACAAGTGGGAATATGAGTAAACGAAATCGTAAATGAAAATGATTGAAATCATTAGGTTGGAATAGGTGGGCCCATAAGGCTAAATACCTTAACCTCTTGAGTTGCAGGCTCATGATTGTGGGTTGAAGACCCAAGAAATCATGGTAGCTAGGGGCTATCGGTGATAAACCTTAGAACTTAGATAGTTCTCAGTTGTGGTGATGAGCTATGGATTATCATCGAAATGAGGTACTCGAGCATACCTGAATTTAACTTGATATGAGATACTCATAGCGAGAAGCTCAGTAAGCGCTTGCGAGAGTGGATGACGTTAGATGTAACACCTACAAAGATAGTCCCACATCATAAACTCATAAAAGTGAGTGGTGGGATATAAGGATTGAGGATTACTACTTGACAACTTGGGCTTAAGAATTTTGGATGGTTGTTTGGATTTATGAGACTCATAACCAACAAATTGTCAAGGCCAGTTTTTCTTGATTAGACTCAAGTCTATACTCAGGTCGTTACAAATGATATCATAGCCAAACTCCTAGTAGGAGAAAAGAGCTGCCCTTGGGACGACCAAAGAGTATGCCATTAAGCGGAGCTGCCACTACTACTGGGAGTGTCAAATCCTAATGTGGACGTTAAGATTTCAACTGGGGGAGGTTGTAACACCTTTAAAGATAGTCCCATATCATAAACTCATAAAAGTGAGCAGTAGGATATAAGGATTGAGGATTAATACTACTTGACAACTTGGGCTAAAGCATTCTGGGTGGTGATGAGGGGCAAAAACTGCCCTCAGATCCAAAACTCCGCACATGACCCGACAAAGAATTCAGCTACCCAACTACAGGGTATACAGGTGGGATCGGTACTACCTGTTTAGCCTAAGGTCAGCCGCATCCCAACTGGAACCTGCTTGGCCTGTCAAAGATTCAGTGCAGCAAGGGCAGAAGGTACAATATAATGGACCTGATCACCTATACCCTAACAGCAAACCAGTAGTCTGACAGTAGGGGTACCAGAGGCCATCGAGTATGGGTTCTCCTCATGTTATAAATAGAGGGAAGTGCCCCTAATTAGGTGATGTCTCCCCTCGGAGAAAGAGAGAAAATCTTGTAATCCTAGAAATTCTAGTTCATGTTTAGGAGCACCATCCTCCTCCTAGATGTACACCCCTTGCGGTGGAACTCGGTCACCAAATCTCCGATTGCCTTTTGTGTTTGCTTGTTGATTGTCGATCTCCTCCCCCTAATGTGACCGATGATAATGGCTAAGTAGCACTCCTTACTCGTATAAATTTTTTGGTAGCCTTCCGATGCCCATTAAATGATGCCGTCTATGGGAAGCGTCAATAAAAGCGTCATTGCTGTCCTGAGCATCCGATCGTTGGGAGGAGGAGCCCTTCTGGCTTCTTGCCTCGACCTCCCTAAGCGAAAGCTCTCATAGTGGTTGTAACCACTCGCGGTCCCACTTGAGGCTCCCCTCCCCTCGAAGGGGCCCGATTGGGATTCAACGTCTTTACACCCCAGCAACCTTTGCTGATTGCCTAAGGTCCCAAAAAGCGAATCCCCCTTCCTCGAGGTGTTACTCAGAGAAGAGGACTAGGAAGCTGAGGCCAACGACCTTAGATACATGCCCCTACATGTGTCGCCTACCCGCTCAGGAAGGAGAAAATGGCGGTCCTCCGTTGAAAGCGCTTGGGGAGCTAGTTGAGGCCTAGCGTGAAAGAATGGTGGACCCTAGCTCATGCACCACTCCCTTAGGAGCCACCCTCGGGCAAAGTCGACGCTTGACTATCCCAAGAGGAGGTCCTGCTAGGCACTTCCGACGGCGCCTACCTAACTTGGGCTCGCGTGTGGATCATTGCCCGACCAGTCAGACAGGCTGTTAGCTCCCCAAAAGGCGTGGTGGGTAGGCCCTGAGAGTGCTTCACCAAGCACCTAAGGATCGAAGACAGCCCCAAGAGGTTGTCGGGAGTCGAAGGGCGGAAGGCTGAGCCCACCCGATCTTAGCCGGGTCAACTTGAGGCTTAGCACTCCGAATGAGGGAGGCCCCGTGAGGCGACGATCCCTCGGCACACCGAGTCAGACCATTCGGGTCGCAAGCATGAGCGCAATGCCCTCAACTACATGTCAAAATATCCAACGAGGAACCACAGAGCGAGTTAACTCCTCCCGTGGATCAGTCGAGGGATGCCGCGGTCACAACAGCCCCGCAGGAGGAAAGAATATTCCCTGATGGGCGCGCCCCCGCGCCCACCTACGGAAGGGGCCCTCTTCCACAAGTGAAGGGCCTCCTTCCTCGATAAAGCAGCTGGCCCCCAAAGGGTTGCTATGGTGGATTGCGTCGGGCAAAGGAGTTCCTTTAGGAACACGCTCCTTTGGCTGTGCACCAAGAGGACGTGATTGAAAGGAATCGGTCCACTAAAGATTGCCGTTATGGACCCCGCCACATCAGGTAGGGGCCCTTTGGAGAATGCACCCCCTAGCCATGAATTAGGCGAGCATGCTTAAAAGGGGCTAGCCTGCGAGTTAGGACTCGTTGCCCCAGGCCCCATAGGGTGAAAGAATAGAAGGCCCGTAAAGCACCTGAGGGACCACCTTGAAAAGGGACCCCGGCAATTGCAAGTAGTCGATACGGTCTCCTTGGTGAACTAAGAGCCAAGCAGGTCAACACCCTGCCTAAGTAGGTAGGCTGTGTCACCTTGGCTCCCTGTCCGACGAACATCGCCGTTGAATCCTGACAGTGATGGTCACGGTACCCGAGGTCCTCTCCTTCGGTCTCCTGAGCACATTAGCGCAGAGATTAAGGTAACCTCGGGTCGATGTCACCCCAGGCAGTTGAGCCCCTCCTGCTAAGTTGGCTCTCCCTAGGTACCTCCCCTTGATCTTCATCAGGGCGAGGAGGACACGATCAAGCCTCCCCGTATGATCCGGCGAAGCGTCTAGGCTTGCTTCGGCAAAAGCCTCCCTCATCAGGGTAGCCTTGAGCCCCTCGAAAAATACGCTCCCTTGGCCATGGATCAGGTGGAAGTCTCCATCGTGGTGCTTGCGATTGCTTGAGGTCCTTGCCTTCGACCTCTTGAGAGCGTCAGTGTGAAGGTCAAGGCAACCTCCGGGGGTGATGTCGTCCTAGACGGGTCAACAACCCGCATAACTCCCAGGGGCAACACCTACACCACTACGAGACACTTGGGCTAAGCTACCTTTCAAGCCACCCCTTCCGGGTCGGTGCGCCCCTAGCGCATCCACCACTCCGGTTAGAATGCCTTGCTCTCCTTCCATTGGCCATTCCGGTTAAGGCCCCTTGGCAATCAAGAAAAGAGGAGAGAGGAAGGGCGCAACCCTCCTCCAACCAACTTGGACGACACCTCAACCAGGTCGCCTTACATAAGGCGGTCAGGTTGATAGTATCATTGGGTGGCCCAACCAGTTGACAACCAATATACACTCGTCGCCAGATCCTCCCAATACGTGCCTAACCTCCTCAGAGGATGAGAACAGCACGCGAAGATGCGATGACCTGGCGCAAAGCCCTTAGGGTTGAGTTAAAGCAACCTGAGAAGCCTAAGCGAAGGGAGAAAGGGGGAACAAGTCTACGCAATCCAGAGAGGGGTTGACTCGACTGATCTGCCAAGCAACTTCGGGATTATAGCCAAACTTTCCAGTCACGGCATTCTCCGCCTTCTCTTCTTTCCACACGACACGTCGAGCTCGTCGAGACCAGGGGGGATATTGATCCCTCCAAAGGTCTAGGGGCGACAACCCCCCGGAGGGTCCAATACACCCAGAAGCAGCCTCGTAAGGCTGTTTGGGACCACGACGTCCCCCCATATCACTACGATGGAGAAATCACCCCTCGAGGGTGGCCAGGCTTGGATACTTCTATGTGCGCAGTCCTTGTCGAGCAAGGAGCAATCCTGTAATGACCAAACTCGGTGCTTGAGGCCTTTACCCGACCACAACGGTTAAAAGGCCCTACTTGTCCCACTAGGGGTATGGTCTCATCCCTCGCGATGGTCGACCGCCATTCGCAAAAGGTGGCAATCATCCCACGCTCTCGCCCGGAAACTTGCCTAAGGGGAGCAGCAAGGACCAAACATCGACCCGTTGAGCCACCTCGTAAGGCTAGCACGGGCCTGGGCGTATACGCCCCCCACCCAAGTAATGCCGCCTCCTAAGGTCAGCACCGGCCCGGGGCTCATGAAAAAAAGCCCGGGTGCATACGCCCCATGCCCAAGTAATGTTGTGTCCTAAAGCCGGCACTAGCTTAGGCCCATACCCCCCGCGTTCAAGCAATGCTGCTTCTTAGGGCTGAATGGGCTCGGGCTTGTACGTCCCGCGCCCAAGTGATGCCGCCTCCCAAAGCTGACATGAGCTAGGGCTCATTAGCCCCGGACTCAACAAGTGCTGCCTTGTAAAGCCAGCACAAACTCAGGCTTGCACGCCCAACGGTCAACCTCGCCACATGTCCCCTCCTAAGGCCAGTGCAACCTCGAGCTGATATGCCCCACGCTCGAGCAAATGCCACCTCCTAAGGCTGGCGAGAGCTCGGGCTTATATGCCCCCAACAAGGGAACTCTTTTAAGTAATCGGAAGCAGGTGAAAGCTGTCCAACTCCTCTAGCATAAATGTTCTCCCCGCTGCAGTACAGTCGGAAGAACATCTAGAGGCATCACCTATCGCGGAGTTTTGGTCACTCTCACTACTCTCTCAGCAGTTCACACTAGCTAGAAAGTGGGAGCATATGATGAGGGGCAAAAACTGCCCTCGGATCCAAAACTCTACACATGACTCGACAGAGGATCCGGCTATCCGACTACAGGGTATATAGGAGGGACCGATACTACCCGTTTCGCCTAAGGCCAGCCAGATCCCAACTGGAACCTGCTTGGCCTGCCAAAAGATTCAGCGCAACAAGGGTAGAAGATACGATATGATGGACTTGACCACCTATACCCTAGCAGTAGGCTAGTAGTCTGATAGTAGGGGTATTAGAGGCCATCGAGTATGGGTTCTCCCTATGTTATAAATAAATGGAAAGGCCCCCAATGAGGGGGGGTCTCCCCCCGGAGAGGGAGAGAAAATCTTGTAATCCTAGAAATTCTGGTGCATATTTGGGAGCACCATCCTCCTCCCAGATGTACACCCCTTGTGGTGGAACTGGGTCACCAAATCTCTGGTTTCCTTTTGTGTTTGCTTGTTGATTGCCAATCTCCCCCCTTATGCGATGGATGATAATGGCTAAGTAGTACTCCCTACTTGTATAAATCTTTTGGTGGCCTTTTAAGGCCCCATCAGGTGGTTGTTTGGATTTGTGGGGCTCATATCCAACAAGTTGTCAATGTTAGTTTTTTTCAATTAGACTCGAGTCTATACTCAAGTCGTTACATTAGGACACCATAAGGGATGGTGGGGACCTCGTCTAATGGCAAATTGCAAAGACACATTCAAAGTGTAAACTCCTGGCAAGAGCGTTGATGTGACCCAACAATGTCTAACTAATCCTGTACTATGACATTGAATGATTTGGAACAATTAATGACCTGACTTGAGTTTACTTGTCCTATTTGCAAAGCATTTGGCCTGGGCTAAGAGGCCCGACTCCTCTGATTAAAATTAGAAAACATTCTCGCGATGCAAGGATGGGTACGCCTACTTGAGGATTACTAGCGTTGCTAGTCTCTCCCCTAACTAAGGAGAGACTATAAGGTTGTGGTTCAAGAGAAGGATACGTCGACATCTCCTTTAATAGAGAGAAATGATTTTGTGAATCGAATCCTTTGAGACGAGTGAGAATAATACTAATAATTGCAATGTAATGCATAGATTAAATGTTGAGATGAGAAAGCTGGTTTAGTTAACTAGTGGTACGGTAACTCATACACTACCCGAAGTTACTTTTGATGCACACAGTTTTTCCTACTAACCCAATTGCTCATCTCTACTTTGTGGCTTATTTTCAGGACTCGAGGTGGTAGGGCCCTACTAAGGTTACAAGCAGGTGGGAGTTGGGTTATTTGGCACTGGTGAGGCACCATCTTTGGCAGGCACTCTTAGCGTAGAGGCCCAGATGGTTGAGTTGTTACACCCAACATGGTTGCAGGACCCTCCCATTGACAGGTAACAGGAGGTGAAGATGGAGTTCACGACACTACTCAGTTAGTACCTTACAGTTTCTATTATATGTAAACCCTGCTTGTCTTGTAAATTACAATTGGGCCCTACTTTCGTTATTACTATGTTGTAATAATTAACTATTGTTATATGTGACCGTAAACTATAAGGTTCTTGCATTATATTTTATATGATGTTCTGTGATATATTATATAATGCACTATGATATATCTGATACGATTTGGTTACTCCCTTCTTTTCTCGGATATGTAGTTTAGGTTATTTCTTATTGCTTATTCGAATTAATATGCTGTGCGAGAGCCAATACCTTTATTAAATTTATTAGGCTAATTAGCTTAATAATTGTTAAATTCATTACGTGCAACCCAAATCACTTTTGGGAAAAATTGGGACTTGTTTAGTGGGGGAGCATTGAGTGTTGTTTTTGTTGGATTTTGTGTGTCTTGAGTGAGCTATTCAAACTATATAATATGATTACATGTGCATCTAAATACTATGAATCTTAATGTTTCATTATTGACGTGATGAAACCAGTAATGATTTTAATGGATTTCTACCTGTAGGGTTTATCAATTGTAATTTAAAGAGTTAAAATACACTTGATTTGGTGATTAATTACACTTAATTTGATTAGATAAAAGATCAAAGGATTGGATTGTAATTGATTTATGTTTGGATACTAAGTCCAAATTTTTCATAATTTGTTATGGACCAATTGTGTAAAACTCAAGTAGAATTTAATCCTTATCCTTAGAGATCCAAGGGTTTTCATCAAATTAGAATTAAGGTTGAATCCTTATAAATATCTCCCAAGGCAATCCTAATTCCTCAATCAATCAATTAATCTCCAATCAATCAAGCTAATTCCCTCTACCGTCGTGAGAGAGAAAGAAGAGAAGGAAGAGTGGTGGTGATGACCCTTTCCCCTTCAGAATCGGACTTCTGATCAATGTATCAGAAGTCTAGAGGGCCTTCCAGGCGTCTAATTATGAAGCATCTCTTCTATTAAATCCTAATCATTAGTTCTGGCTTTAGATGTTTGATTTCGGTTACAGATATTTGATTATGAAGCATCTTTTTTATTAACTTCTTATTGTCAAGAGTTGTTGGCAAGGAAGGAGGAGGGAGATCATCGTCCTTGATTTCCGTGAAGGTGTTCACGGGTCTCATACATGATTAGACATCCTTCACATGTAGGGTCTCATCCACCTGTTGATAAGGAGGAGTTCTGGACGTGCTAGAGCTTATGTTGTGGGAAGCACCGTGTGGGGTGCTATATTATGGCACCTGTGAAGGTATAGTCCGTTATACACGTGTGATCTTGCAATGATTGGAAATTAGTTCCAATTATGTGATTCTTATTTTAGATGTTTTGATTTCGTCACCCAATAGAATTTTGGCATCGATTCGATTGTGATTTAAAAAGAAATTTAAACATCGATTTTCATGCTTCTATGATGTCATTGGTCAATTGAATTGATCCCTTTAATTTTATATAGTATGCTAGAGCTCACCTAATTTGAATGAGATTTTTTTTTTTTATATCAATAGGTGTATACGTATGATATTTGGTTGGATCACTTTTTACATTTTTATCCTCGTGCCTCTTCTTTAATAAACGAATCCAACATTCTTGTGCCACCTATTACTATCTCATCTAAAGAAAATAAATTTGTACGGATGCCTATACAAAAATAATTGTTAATTACAAAACTGGATAATAAAATTGGGGGGGGGGGTAGGGGGATGGAACAAAGTTGACTTTTCAAAGGTCGACTTTGTTTTAAGAGAAGTCAACTTTTGAAGGGTCGATTCTTGTTAAAAGAGTTGACTTTTGAAAGGTCGCTTTTCATTTTAGAGAAGTCGACTTTTGAAAGATCGAAATGGACATTGGTCCCCACATAATGTCTCCCGCGCTCGACCCCCGAACTCCTCTTCCTACTATTGACCCACACTCCTGCTCCTTCATCCCTCAACTCCGCAATGCCTCTTACTGTAGCTCCTCTTAGTGTCAGTGATCTAAGCTGTCGACGCTGCACCTCCTCTCCTCCTCCAAGTTGCTTGCCATTGTCTACTCTGACCGCGCACAGTGCCTTATTTATTGCGGCCCTAAGCTCTACTGTGAGGTATCTTTCCCTCTTCTCTAGTTGCAATGGATTTTCTTGCTTGTGGAATGGAATTGGATTTTGACGTAGATGTTGGTGGAGGTGTTGGCTTTGGTCTGATATTGTGGTTAATATTACGTGAATATATGCAGAGATTAACAAGAGTTGGGTCTCAGTTGGGCTTTGTTGTGGAATGGAATATAAGCAACAATGTTTAGAGGATGAGAGGAGAGAAGACTTTGACTGATTATCAGTTCAGTTAAGGCGACTTTCTTGTGCCTAATGAAATTTAAGAATTTTTGGATTATAACTTCTTGCCCCAATGGAAGTTATATGTGATGTGTGACATCTTTCTTGTTTTATTCTTGATAGTTTACATCTACAGTTATATTGCTTTGTTTGCCATACGATAAATGGAGTTTTAATTTTTTTTGTATTTTTTGGAGGTGGGGAGGTGGTATTTCGTAATATGTACATGCATGATGTTTGATTTGACTTATTGCAGGTTAGTTAAAATGGTAAGGAGTATGTTATGTTTGTTGTATGCCTATGGGAGTGTGATTGACGGAGAAGATGGTGTCAAATATGATAGGAAGTTCATCAAGAATCTAAGAATTTTAAGTGATGAGTTAGAATTTGAGAAGCTTAAGGAGAAGATTATTAAAAGGCTTAATCTTGATCCTTTGACTCAGGACATTAAGATAGAGCATAGGTTTCCCATGGTCACGGGTTGTGCTCCAAATGTGAAGATCACATACATCCTTTTACCTATTATTGATGACGGTGATGTTGAGGGAATTCTTGGTGTTGTCGAGAACATGTGTCAAACTTATCTATCAGAGTTGTGCATCAAGATCATTGAAGTCAGTTATATTGAAAGGCCTGAGAAGGATGGAGTGACCAAAACCTCTACTCAAACTGTGGAGGCTATAATGGGCTCTGTAGCTAATATCTATGATCATCACACTCCTGATCCAACGTTGAATCCATTCATGGAAACTGAAGTGTAGCATAGTTTTGTTCCTATCCCAAAGGCTCCACTCATTATTGGGGTGGAGCATACCTTAATTAATTTGGGGTTTCAAAGTAGTATTGTTCCCGATGTGGCTATCGACGTCTAGGCTATTGTGTCTACTGCTATTATCTCCAGTCATGTACATAATAAGTCGCAACCTACCATCAGTTCCACGCAACACACGACCGTTGATCATAGAGTCCGGCGTGACTCACATGTACCATCAAGTACAATGCTTCATTCTCATGCCTTTCAGGTAGAAGACTTGGAGATCGCGTGAGAAGAAAATGGTCACCCGCTTGATTCTGACGAAGAAACAGATGATGGGGTAAATAACATTTGATGATGATAAAATGCATGTTTCACCATACAGTCATGCCACTATTAGGCCTTGAAGGTATGAAGTTGAAGTACCAGATGTTTATGATGTCCACATTGGTTCGGGATTGATCGAATATGAGGATAATATTGATGATATGCACACTAGAGGAGCGCTCTGTCGTGGGGGAAGACTTTTAAGAGGAAGGAAGGTTTGATTGTTGTGGTGAAGACCTACAATGTGGAAAACCGTTACAACTTCTCCGTACGTGAGTCGGATAAGAAATGTTGGACAATTGAATGTAGTCAGAAGGTGAAATGTTGCAAATGGAGACTCCAAGCACATTTGAGAATATATGCACATAGCTGGATGGAATGATAGGAGACATCGACTTCAACAGATTGTCCCACCAGATGCCGATGGAGTCATGTTCACATATGACTACAATTTGTGGTATTATCAAATAATACAGAGATGCATAGGACATCATGGGAAGCTAATCTGGAGTGAGGTAAACCTGTTATTGATCGTTGCATTATTAAAATTTTACGTTATTTTATTATCTTTAAAATTTAACATGTCTTATATTTTCTTTTCAGCTTGAGAGATGGGCTCAGGTTATAAGTATTTGCAGGAATATGGTCGAGATGATAGCTATCAAGTCCATAGCATAGGAGGCGAAGCAGATACTAGAGTTCAAGATCTTGTCCCAATTTATTGAGCTGCCATCCATTGACTCTATGGATGATTACGACGAGAAGGATGAGTATGCTATTATGGACATGGTGCCTATCGTTGTCCCTGGTCGTAGACGTGGTTGAGGACGTGGACGAGAGCAGCTGCGACGAAGAGGATCGAGATGGGGACAGGCATGTGGGAGGCGAGGAGTTGGTAGACATAGAGCTGCACAGCATGACGCGGAGTAGCCATAGCATCTAGGCGCGGATCAGGCACAACATCCTGATGTGGAGTAGGCATAGGATCATCCAAAGCAGGCACAACATGATGAGGTGGAGCAACCACAAGATCTGTTTGCAGACCAGGCATAGCATCATGAGGTGGAGCAGGATCTTGTTGCAAACCACCCACAACCTGTTGTCGAGCAGCCACAACCTGTTGTCGAGCAACCACAAGTTGATGTATAGCAGCCAGAGCATCCTCTTGCGAAGCAGCCACAGCATGATGTGGAGCAGACACTGCATTCTAGTGCGGAGGATGATACATAGTTGGTTACTCCCCTAGGATCAATAATAGATACTTCTTTGTATACTCCGCCAGCGCTACAGAAGATGTGAGGTAGTGACTTTGGAGATGTCACACAGGCCTCATCATCCCTTATTAGAGATATTCCACCTCGATTTCCATTATTTGGAAGTCTTGGAGGCTCGCAAATTGAGGATATGGATACACTTTCGTAGATTGAGATTGATCCACCTTAAGATCGAATGAAGACATATCAGAGGAAGAAGAGAAAGCAGCTATAGGATATCTTCTCATATATTTCCATCTTATGGATTGTGCGTAATATATGTATTGTTTCTTTTTAAAACTTATTTGAATGATGCAATACGTTTTAACAATCAATGTCAAAAATATTTATATTTGTTTGCATTGTTGAATATAGTGTGGATTGGAAAAAATTTTCTTATATACCATAACATGCATAAATATGTGGGATTCAATATTTTATATTATATATGTATTAACGACAGCAGTGGGTGCAGGTGAGGAGTCAATTCTGATTAAAGTTAACTTTTAAAAAGTTAACTTTGATTCAAATAAAGTCAACCCTTAAAAAATATACTTTTTGAAAATGAACTTTTCGATAGCTAACCAAAATTTATTTTCCTAGACTTTAATCAACGATTAATTTTTTCTTAATGCCGTCTGTACCTCATCCAAATGGTCACTCCAGAAACTGCAAAGCCACCGACGAAATGGACTCTCTCTTCTCATCGGTGGCACCTTTACGTACATCGCCGTCTCGCCCCGAACTCTCTCTCCGCTCTTTTAATCGGATCTCGTCCTCCTCCTCCTCGACTTCGAGTCGCTACTTGGGCTCGAAGGCCACCAAGCGACGAGGTGCAATCGTCGTCTCCATGGCCACACCGCAGCCCGCAGCTGCAGGTCGCTTTATTTCTTACTTGGCCTTCCTTTTGTTGCTATGTGGTATAATTGGGACATTGTTGCCTTGCCGCTTTTCCTGATGTGGTCGATTCTTTTTGGGCGATCACTTTGTTGAAAAAGTTGTCTGGCACTTCTCATCAATTTAGATCTTTCTTTGGTTTATCCCAAAATCGAGTCTTGTGTTGTCATCTCCATTATATTACCGACACTTGTTGGGTTGAGTGTTCATTTCACATGTCAGTTGAATTCCCAGTAATCATTTCAATCTTGAGAGCTAGAGGCAGTTCACGTAGGAATGTGCCATTGAAAGGAAGCCAATGGAAGGGAGTTTCTATAATCTGGATTGAGTGGCTGCGCTGAGAAATGGTTGGCATTTCTACCTCATTTACTAGTTGGTTTGTGATGATGGAGAAGGAATTGACGATCTTCTGAGTGTTATATTGGAGTTATTAGGTGTGGAGATGTCTTGCATTATTTTAGGTAGTCCTTGATGGATAGAGGTTGTTGGATCTCTATAATTATTGCAAGATATGGGATTGATAAGGTGAGGTGTGTTAGTAACTTGTTAAAGAGATATCTTCTCCATATGATCTGCGAGGAGCATCGATAGGTTGCGAGGCACATCCCAGATTCTTAGAGTTTCAGTGCATGGTGATCCAGTTATATTAGGCTCCTCTAGTCTAAGATACTAAGAAAGCCTATTTCCATTGTAGGATATCTGAAGCCCAAATCCTACCGTTACCTACTTCTTTTGAAATCTCAGAAGTTAGATTTTAGGCTAGTGTGAAGAAAGATCCATGGCAATCCTAATGCTTTCTAAGACTTGTAAGCCATTAAGTATGAGAAAGCTAGTGATATAATAGACGGTCATGTATAGCTCGTAAATATACTTAGCGTATACCTTCTCTACGGGAACCAATTTCAATATGGACCTATTTTCATACCTATTTAGTTAGAGTCCGTCAAAATGTTGTAAGCAAACGTGGACAAGTTCAACTCCCAATTAGAACATATCAATAAAGTTGCCAATTCCAAAGTCTTATCAGGATCGAAATGTACAACTTTTTATCTGCTAAAGGGAAAAAAGAAAATCCTCCGTGTTGGTCTAGTGGCAAAACGTCCCCATTAGCATCTAGTGGTCATTGGATCAAATCCCACAGCCATAATATTTACGTTTCTTGAGAAAGAAAACTCTGAGGATCAAGCTAGAAAGGCAGCTCTGAAATAAATATTTTCTTGGAAAGCAAGTTGATCTCTAGTTCTAGAGGAGATTGGGGCAACTCTTTAGAAGATGAGGACAGGTGGAGATTGCCTACCGTCAAAAATGGAATTGTTGAGGTTGAGGGAATATGAACTTGACACTCATTTCTATTAGCTGATCCATTTATTATTGTATATTTTTTTTAATGCTCTCTCGAAAACACATTCCTTGATCCTAACCATCATGCCTCCCTGTATTTCGGTAATGATATTGACATCAACGCCCCTGAATTCTATTTCTTGCCTAGGATAGCTTGAAAGTTTAATTTTGTCATTTTGTTGAAGTTTAAGAGAAAGTAGTTAGTTTCTCATCAAGGCTTGGCATAAACAAGCGCCATTTGTTGCTGCAATCACCACTAGGAATTAGGCTAGGCTTATCCTGTCTTGTTGGATCTTTCAAGGAGTTCCTCTGCTTTCGTTCTTTTCTCCTCTCTTGCATGAAGGTGCATCTTGACAAATATAGGTTGTTATACCATTTATAATTATTCTAATCGCACTTTGAGGGCTCACAGAGATACTGCACCTTAGAGGATCCACCTAGATTCTTGATTTTTTTGTATTTAAAATCTCAAGAGTTCTTTACTAAAATAGCCATTGCACCAGAAGGACAATTGAAGATTTCTTCTCCTGGCAATGTGGGAACGAATGACCTGTTGATAGTTGGACCAGGCGTGCTTGGTCGCATCGTGGCAGAGAAGTGGAAACGGGTGATTCTTCACTTTTTTCCCTCAGTGTTTCAAAAACTACTCCAATATCTTATATTATTTATTTGTTATTATGAATTCTTTTGCAATAATTCACCAATGTATAATATCTATTCTACCCTCAAAATATAATCTATTTGTGAGAGCTGGTACATAAATGGAAAATCAGGCAGCATAGATGTGCACCAACTTCTTGAATGCCAATGTCATGATCTTATATTGATGGAATGGGGACATTTTAGTTCCAGCAATGACTGATCTTTTGATAGAATCAGGGGAACCAAGAAAGATGCTACTTTTACACTCTCTGCTAAATGGACTGCAGGGGAAGTAGCTTTTGCTTAAGATATTTAAATGGAAAAACTGTGAAGTACCTTCTGGACTATTAGGTTCATTAGTGGATAGCTAAATGGTGAGCTAGCCATATCAAGGTTTGTAGCTACAGTACACAGGTTAAGATGAAGGGTTATGTGGTTGGTGGGGTTTCTAATACATTGCAACTCCTGATAAGACATCAGACCAGCATCAAATAGATAACATATAAGCTACAACTCTTGTGTCTCTGCTTACAACACATCAACTTGCTGCACCCAATTTACTATTTATCGTACTAGTAGTAAAGAAAAGAAAAAGAAAAAGATCCAACAAAATTTCCGATTTTCTACCTATAACACATCGGCTCATCTATCACATCTAATCCACTACTTATCTAACCATCAAACTAAGCACCTTCTTTCCACCTAATACTTTTGAAAAATTAGTTTAACCTACAATCAAATGTAGCCTAAGGAACTAAAACTAACTATAAAGATTGTTGCACACAATGCATAGTTTATTCTGCCCTCAAAGGAAACATGTTCAAAATCCATGTATTGAAAACAACCTTCTAGAAGTTTAGGAAAGGTTTCCATATGCCTTAGAATGACAATTATGTTTGTCTCCTTTTCTAGATTTATCTTCACATCCTTATCATATCTTATATTAGCAACATACTCATTTAGGTTGTTAGAAAAACTTGGGCTTGGCTCGATAAGGGCAAGCTCAAATCAATAGGTTAGAGCCAAACTTGATCTCCCTTTTGAAAGAAGAAAGAAAGAGAGAGCCAAGCTTGAGCTGAAATTAGGCCTAATGATCTTATCGAGCCTAGGTAGGCTCGGCTTGTAAGTGTTTTAGTCGGATAAATAGGCTCATCTCGTAAGTGCTTTGGCTGGGTGGGTGTGCATGCATGCATGTCTTGCAAATAGCAAGTTGTAAAATCTTGTTTATAGCAATCATTAGACATGAGTCCAAATCTAACCTGCAAAAACTTTTTTACACAAGTTGCACTGTCAATGGACTTGATGAGACTAGGAATATGTGATTTTGAAATGTATAAAATCACTAACCTAGGATTACTTAGTATATAATGCTAGTTGGACTCTTTTCTTTTCTTTTTTTCTAAAAAAAAATGAAAAAGAAAAAAAAAAGTGGTTAAAAAGGCTTGTTAGCCCCTCCTTTCATTAATAGAAGCTAATTACACCAATAAGGACAAAGAACATTAAAGTGACGGAGAACTCCCTCAAAAGAAGATCTTTCCCTATGGAAGATCAATCCATTACGCTCCAATCAGATGCACCAAAGCATGGTAAATGCCTTTCTCAACATGTTTGCATCTACAAGGGCTCCATCTATGCTACTCTAGAAATCAGATTCAGAGTTATAATCAACCATCCAATCCATAGTACCTTTCCAGCAATCTTGGATGAAGGGATACGTAAAAAAGAGGTGATTGGTATCCTCTACCCTTTCCCTGCAAAAAACACAAGTAGCATCACCCTGTGGCTCCTAGCATCTTCTATAATCCTGGGTAATCACCTCTTCCTCCTCAGCAACCAATTGAAAAACTTAATCTTCAAAGGGATCGTGGCTCTCCAGATCTTCCTACAATCACTTGCAAGATCATGTTGCAAATTAGTTGCGTCTCCCATAAAACAAGTATAGGCTCTCCTTACAGTGAAATTACCATGGCACCATACCCATCCATCCCTACCCAAAATGAGTGCAATCTCCCAGATGGTTTGAAGGAGTAGGAAGAGTTCCTTTGTCCTGGCATCGTAAAGTGATTGTGGTAAAGATGGTGCCCATTTGGGCTTGGCTGATGAGGGCTTAAGAGCCCTACTAGATAGCTGAACAAGTTGAGGTCAAGACAAAATGTGAGCTTGATAGCTTGATGAGCCAAGCTCGAGCCAGACCAAGCTTAACTCAAGCTTAATTCACAACCTTAGACTCACCTCTTTGGAGGAGTCCTACAAGATTGAGCACTATGAAGTTTGAAATGCTTTCTAGCAAGAATGACGTGAGTAGGAGAAGATGATTAAATCTATTCACCATCGGAAACCCTACGTTCCTTTATAAGAGAGGAGATGTGGGAAAAATAACATACAAGACCAGATATAAAATGAAATAACAAGAGTACCCCTCATATACGCATTACAACACTCCCCCTCAAGCTGGAGTGTAGATGTCAATTAAACTCAGCTTGTTACAACATGTATCAAAAGCACTCCTACTAAGGGATTTGGTGAACACATCCGCCGTTTGGTCTTCAAAAGAAACGGATGAAATATAGATAATCCCCTTCTGGATGAGGTCTCTGGTGTAGTGGCAATCTATCTCTACATGCTTGATCCTCTGATGGAACATCGGATTGTTTGCAATGAACATAGCTACCCGATTGTTGCATCTCATCTCCATAGTACCAATCATTTGCACTTGAAGATCATGGAGTATAGACCTCGCCTAGACCATCTCTACAGCAGTTTGCACGATAGTACGGTACTCGGATTCTGCACTTGATCTGGATACTATGGTTTGTTTCTTGCTTCTCCATGTAACCAAATTCCCAACAACATAAGTGCAAAACCCAATGGTGGATTTTCTATCCAGAAGACACCCTCCATAGTTAGCATCGGAGTATCCTACTACATCCATGGCTGCTCCTTTGGTAAACACTAGGCCTTGTCCTGGAGCCTTCTTCAAATCCCTCAGTACTTGCATGGCAGTATCCCAGTGTTGTCTCATTGGTCGATCCATAAACTGGCTAAGTTTCCCAACTGCAAGGGAAATGTTCGGCCTCGTGATGGTAAGGTATAGCAACTTGCCCACTAGCTGTCTGTAGGACCAACTATCCACCGTGGTAGACTCCCCATCGTACAAGTGCACCTTGGGATCCATGGGTATGCTTGCAGGCTTCACCCCTAGCACCCAAGTCTCCTGTAGGATATCGAGAGCATACTTCCTCAGTGAGATAATAATTTCACCTTTACCTCGTGCCACCTCAATCCCAAGAAAATATTTGAGCTCACCTAAATTCTTCATAACAAATCTGTCCTGCAATGTCTGTTTTACCTCTATTATTCCGATCTTCTCTCCCTGTCACAATCAGATCATCAACATATATAAGCAATGCCACTGTCCCACCTTCGATTTTCTGAACAAATAATGAATGATCAGCTGTAGACCTTTGAAGGCCAATCGTGTGAAGAACTTCTCAGAGCTTGTGAAACCAAGCTCTCGGACTCTGCTTAAGGCCATATATGGCCTTCCTCAGGTGGTACACACTCCCCCTAAACCTTGTACCCCGGGGGTTGCTGCATATAGACCTCCTCCAGGTCTCCATATAGAAAAGCATTTTTCACATCCATTTGATGCAATGGCTAATCACAGTGAGCAACAAGAGAATAGGATCCGAACAGTTGAGAGCCTAGCGACATGAGAGAAGGTATCAAAGAAGTCCACCCCATATGTTTGGATGAACCCCTTTGCAACAAGCTTGGTTTTGTATCATGTAATGCTTTCGTTAGGGTGATTCTTCACAGTGAAGACCCAGCGACATCCAACCAATGTTGCTCCTTGTGACAAGGGAACCTCCCACGTCTGTCGTGACTGCAAGGCAGACATCTCCTCCATGGCTTGTCGCCATTTTGGATGAAGCGTGGCTTGCTGATATGTAGTGGGAATCTTAGTGCTGGATAGGGCAGAAGTGAACTTGCTGAAGCTTCTCCCTAGATTCACAGTACAAAGGGCACAGGTGACTCGGTAGTGGGTGCAAGACCAAGGAGCTTTCCTCATGGCAATTTGAAGATAATAATCAGCATCATCAAACTAGGCATCATGACCTGCAAAAGAGTCACTAGGAGCAAGATCAGTAGGGTCAGACTGTACTTGGAGGGGAGGGATTGGTGACGTGGTGGAGAGGAGGGGTGGGTACTATCTGATCTGTCATTTGATCCACTGGTATTGGCAGTGTGTCCATCTACCCTATCTCTAACTTCTATCTCCGCAACGGACTACCTCTCTGTCTTTGTAACTGGGATATCCTCTAGCTGTAGTGGAGGAATAGGCATCGGAATAGGGGCAGAGGAATCTGTCATGTTATGACCCCTCCTGGAGAAGTAGGGCATCTCCTCGTGAAAGGTGACATCACTACTCACGTAGTGTCATCGGGCAATCTGATCATAACATTTATATCCTTTCTGGATGCTGCTATATCCCAGAAAAATACACTTCACAGCATGAGGGGCGAGCTTATCCCGACTAGGACCAAGAAGGTGAACAAATAAAATGCATCCAAATATCTTGGGTGGCACAGTAAATAAATCTCCACCAGGAAACAACACCTGCCAAGGAATCTACTCCTGTATAACTGATCTTGGCATCCAGTTAATCAAATAACATGCAGTCAAGACTGCATCTCCCCAGTAACTAGAAGGGACATTGTGATATATCAACAATGTCCTAGCAATATCCAAAACATGTCGGTGTTTCCTGTTTCCATCCCATTCTGCTGAGATGTATCGGGGCAGGAGGTCTGGTGAATAATGCCAAGAGAGCTGTAGAAGAGGGCCAGTTGCTTGGTACAGAATTCCAATGCATTGTCAGACCATACAACTTCAACAATTTTGGAAAATTACGTCTTTATTTGATTAATAAAAGTTTGAATAACATTACCAACTTATGATTTATTTTTAAGTAAGAACATCTATGACAATCTGGAAAAGTCATCAACAATTAAATAAAATATATAGCCCTATCTATCTGGAATCCAACTCGAACCTCAAACATTCATATGCACTAAATCAAAATATTCAGCAGATGCAGTCGTGATACTAGGTGAGTAGGAGTGGCGATGCTTGTCCAGCTGACAAGCATCACATCTGATCTCTATGGTGGGTGACAGATGATGGATGATCCGTTTCAACCGGTCCAACGGAGGGTGCCCGAGTCGACGATGCCACTGCAAAGCTGTCCTAGCACTGCGAGTTATCCCTACCTGACATCTGATTGCAAAAGGTGTTTGGACCAATCAGTAGACCTCCCTCCTCATGTTCGCCACCAATTATCCTCCAGTGAGTTTGTCCTGAAAGATACAACCCATGTCATCAAATATAGCCTTGCAATTTAGATCTCTAGTGATACGGCTAACAGATAGTAAACTGATAGGAAAATCAGGCATAAGAAGAACATCAGGGAGTTGTAGGGTAGGGGATAAAGTGACCTCCCCCTCACCTTGAACCTACGAATGGTGGCCATTAGCCACCTGAACCGTCCTTCCTGGAGGAAGATCACAGATACTCTGGAAGCAATCCCTGTCACTAGTCAAGTGCCTAGATGCTCTTGAGTCAACTGACCAACCATTACTTGAGGATGTGGTAAAGGTTGCATTCTCGGAGGAAGTAGACGTCTGCTGTGTCAATTGTGCCAACCTGTGTGCAAGTGCATCATACTCTGCCTTGGTTATCATCTCGATTTGATCGATAGCTCCTGGAACAACCTGATTCGCCATTGTGGGCTTTCTATGCTTGGCCCAACATGAGCCCTCCACGTGACCCACCTTACCACAGAAGGTACAGGTGGTGCGCTGACAACTGCTCTATTCACGACCATGCCTCCTACCTCGTTTAGAGGTTCCTCCACGACTGCTGAAAAGCTACCAAAGCAGTACTTTGTCCTGGAGCCTCTAGAGTGTGTCTCATTGAGACACGACTCAACCTGCTATAGGTCTCTTCCAGAGATGGAAGAGAGGCCTGAGTTAGCATATGAGAATGGGTGCCTTCATACTCCATACTGAGCCTTGTAAGAACTGTAACATGGCAAATTTCTTCCTGTACTCCCTCTGGGTAGCACAGGTACAGACCGGGCGGCAGGCATTATAGTTGGTAGCCATCCCCCTGAAGGCAGTGTAGTACTGAGCCAAAGTACATGATGCTATCTCCAATCGACAGAGCAATAGAGTTCATGATCCAAGCACAGACCATGGCATCATCCTTCTTCCAACTGGCATACTTTCCAGTTTTTTGTGCGGACTTTCCTTCAAGGAGAACATGCTCCTTGTCATGGCCCTTAACTGTCGTCAGGAAAGTGCGAGACCACCTTGCGTAGTTGGCTTCATCCAACTTCCCTATTGGATTGAAGAACGGATTTTGTGGTTGCCTGCATCTGTAGTGGTACCTGATGTCACCTTTGAGTTGCCTGGTGCACTCATCGTGCCTCGCAGTACCACAAAAGCCCGAAAGACGTGATGAATTTTAGAAAATCACATCTAAAAGCATGAAGAAAAGTCTGAAAAAGAGGGAATGATTTGCGTAAGATCTAGACCGGAGACATGCCAGATCACACGCCAATCGCTACTGAGAGGGTTCATGCAAGGATCAACACGCAAGACACACGGATGATCCCTGAGTAAGCCCCTGTAAGTCCCCCTTGCAACCTTTGCCACTGGAAGAGCAAGAACAGCAACAGAAAGCTAGTCCCTATTGCCGCTCTACAAATGACCTCCTCACCGCTGCTGACGACCCCTACAGCAACAGCGTTGTCGCTAGGGTACCAGGTCTGGCCCCTGTGACGTGCGCTGCCACTACAGGAGAGGTTAGCGAGGGAGATTGGCAGCCGATTGGCCGCTTTTGCCCTGCAGCAGCACGCTATGAGGCGAGAGGAGGCCGAGGGAGGAGCGTGCATCGCCCAGCAGCAAGGTGCTGCGTGTGAGCGGAGGGCGAAGGCGACATGCGCACCACTCGACACCGCTTCTGCATGCCCTTGACAGTGGGTCGGAGGCATGCAGGAGGCCGGTGAACGGTGGGGAAGCTGGCAGCAGATCCTCGGGAGTAGAGGTGTTGGGGGTGGGATTGAGGTGGGGGTGATGGCAGCTAGGGTTTGGGGTGGGATATCAGAACCTTGCTCTGATATCAAGTAGGAGAAGATGATCAAATCTATTCACCACCAGAAACCCTACATTCCTTTATAAGAGAGGAGATGTGGGAAAAATAACATACGAGACCGGACATAAAACAAAATAACAAGAGTACCCTCATATACGCATTACAACAATGTGCAAACAAGAGTATCATTTTGTTATTACAACATGACCTCATAAAATGAACCAGATGCTTGAGAAAAAAAGGATACAAGTGATAATTGACTTTGATACCCCTTTATAGCTAGCAGTGATTGACATATCTTGTTATTGTTGAAGAGTTCATTTGTCAACAAAGATAAAATTTTTCTCTAAAACAAAAAAGTTAGAATTATATTCCAAGATACCAACTACACCTGTTTTAAAACGCTAAAAGATTTCATAGTTTTCTTCCTTCTTACCATCAAAAGAGGATTATGACTAGTTTACCACTCATGTTTCTTCTTTAACCCATTTCATTGTTAATGTTTTCCATGACAGATGCATCAAGACTGCCAAACTTTTGGGCAGTCATTGACCACAAATCATCATGCTGAGTTGGCTGAACTGGGGATCCACCCATTACTTAAAGGATCTCAACTTGGAAAATTTCCTTATGTAATCTTCTGTGCTCCTCCATATGGAAATGCTGATTATCCTGGTGAAATCAGGTAAAGAAAGATGCATTTACTTCACAAAGACATTTCTTGTTAAATTTTCTATCAAACAGATTAAGAATATGTATCCATGTAACAGTTATGTGGATGGACCAGCTTCCTGGAGTTCTTTTGCATTATTGGAGATCTCATATTTGAGGAACCGACCCCTGCTTTTATGATTTTTAGAATAGCTGTTTTCTTCGGTTTAAGCAACTATTGTTCTACATGTTATCATCTCATGCATTATAAACTATAACATGTAGCAGTAATATTTAATTCTAGAAAGGGCCAGGCGTGGCATATTGATGACACACAATCTACCTAAACCTGACACATCCAGCATAGAGAATGGAGAGATGCCAAGGCCTATTTCCCTAGAAAAAGGGAGCTAAAGAAATGCAAAGTGGTATGAAAGAAATTCAGTCATAAGCTAAAGAAATGCAAAGTTGTGTAAAAAGAAATTCAGTCATAAGTAGGATGCAGTGAAAGTATGATTATCAGTTCTAATGCTGTCCAAGGCATGCTTGTTTCTAGTTATTTTGCTATCTTACTGAAGACTAAAATAAAGAAAAATGACATTTAGAAAACTGGAAGCCTTGGCTGGCTATTTGGCCAGTTCTGCAGGTAGACTACATATGACTAAATGAAGGAAACCATGTTTGGAAAATAGGGAGCAGATTGGGAAGTTATTAAGTCAGGGGACTGCAGTTGGTGTTATCTGATCAAGTACCATTGTTAGCCAACTACTCAGGCCATTATGGAGTGACCATCAACTACCACATCAAAATTGATCTTTCAATTCATTCAATTGATCTTGTTCTTTTATTTTATCTGGCTTGACCATTGTATTCTATATAATCACTTACAATGAACTATCCTTGTTTTTAACAAAGTAATATTCAGTTGCCTTGGCCATTGTATTCTATACTTGAACTATCTTTGTTTTTTAACAAAGTAATATTTATTTTTCTTGTGAAATTGCAAATCTCATGATATGCGTGCATGTCGCATTCTCACTAATCAAGGATTCTTCCCAAAAGTCGGCATACCAGTTCTCGTGTGAAAAGACTCCACATTTGTAGCATCACAGTGTAGGTAAATTTTGTGATTTGCACCCTAAGCTTGCCAAGCTTAGGATGAGAGTTTGAAAAGGAATACAACCATATGAGTTTTTTTTTGAAAAGCCAAAGGACGGTTATCCAAATGATAACCACCCAAAATCATTGCATTCCAAAAAAGCGGATTACATCAGATATTACAAAATAGATCTCCAAAACACCACCAAGGAGGAAATTGAAGAAACAAAATTTTCAATAGGGCCTCTCTCCCCTGAAAAGCACCCCATTCCTCCCCAGCCAAACACCCCACAGGATTGCCAGAACCTTGGCCCTATCCTTCTTGGATCTAAAGGCGATCCTTCTGCTATATGCATCTCCTCTGCGGAATGAGGACCAGGAGGCAACCTCATCCCGATGGGCGATCCAGTCGATCCCCATCTTTCCCCAAACCTATACCACAAAAGGACACTGGAAGGAGCACAATTGATGAGCTTTGGAGATGCCTCCAAATTTTTGGCTTGTGAAATTTGATTGGGAAATGTTTCATATAATTTCCCCTGATAGCTTGACATGGTATAAGACATCTTGCCATGCCACTTGAGCTCATCCTCATCATTGTAAGTTCCATTCTTGGACTGGCAGTTGAATAATCAGCAAAGAAATCTTGTAAAAGAAATCAACAAAGATTGGCCACTAGATTCAAGGTTGACACAAATCTTTTAGGCTTTTAAATTTAGAAGTTATATTTGGTAAAAGAAAATCACGAAGGATAGATGTTGTTGAGACTCCTATTTATCGTGTCATTTCTTTCTGTTAGTAGCTATTTGTAGTTTGTTATTTCTTTATAGACAAGCATTGTATTTTACCCAGATCTCTCTTTATATATAAAGAGATATATGGTTTCCAAGGAATATAGATTGAACATTTCTTCCCACTTGGTATCAGAGCACGATCCTAGATTGGGTTCTGGTATCCCACCCTCACAAACCGCCAAAACTCATCCACGAAAAACCTTAGCCATCCTCCTCTAGGAACAGTAGCCACTGGATCACCTCTGCTCTGGCGTCTAGCGGCTGCAGTAGAGGTTGCTAGCCTCCTCGCTGAATGGAATGCGCGTGCAGCGCCAGTAGCACGCGGCAGCACTTGCGGCAATGCTTTAAGCGAGCGTGTGGCAGTGTGCTGCAGGAGCAGCATCACAAGGCGGTGCTCAAAGAGGGCGCGTGGCAGCGTGCTGCAAGGGCAACAACGTGCGGTGGTGCATGCATGAAGCAGTGGTGCTCAGCGAAGGCGTGGCAGTGTTGGCCCTAGGTCGTACCTGACAGAGCAACGGCGGCAGCAGCAACGTTGCTGCCTGTTGCTGCTGTATAGGGTGGTAGCGGCAAGCATAGCCTCCTCCCTCGTCGTTTGAGGGCCGCTAGGGGTCCCTCTTGACCCTAGCGTGTCCCTCCTATCATCTGGTGGGATCTCATGATCTAAGAAAAAAAAAGTGATTTCTGAGGATCTATTCACTCGGATTTCATGTTCGATCATGTAATTCGTGATCTAACTGTGATTCTACAGATCTGAAGGAGATTTCAGATTTGATTTCTATGGATTCCCAGTGGATTTAAGAGCAATGGCCGCTTCCTTATCATTCAGTTTGTGAAGTGATCAAGATGATGGCATATGCAGGCATGGTGCAACAAGAGCATGACAGGAGTCATCATAGTACAGGATAGTTGGTTGACTCCGGTGCCTTACAACATCTTTGTGGTGATCGTAGTTATTTTCGGTCACTCGGTTCTATTGCACTAGGGAGAACAATGCAGCCAGCTAATGACAGACACGCTTCAATTGTTTTTTTTGAAAAAGGAAAGGGTAGTTATCTAGAGTGATAACTACCCAAATATATTAATTATATATCAACAGCCATCGTCTGTACAAATAGCAGACCCCAAGGTCCCCACTCACAAGGATCCACTCCAAAGATTAAACAAAGAAATAACAGACTCAACAAAATTCTCCACATAAAGCCTCTGGTCCGTGAAGACCACAGCATTCCTGCCCAACCAAATGCCCCATAACATCGCCAACGGTCTGGACCTCTCCTTCTTTGTACGGAAGACAATTAGTCCAGCATCACTCCCTCTATTTCTGAAGCTGTGCCAAAAATCTTCAAAGGATCAACAATCCCACCACCCCGCTCCCACCCGGCTCCAAATCTGCACCACAAACGGGCAAGTGAAAAAAAAGGTGATCAATCTCCTCCTCCCCACCTCCACACAAAGGGCAAACCTTGCTCTCTCTAGGAGCCCACCTTGCCCTCCAAACCTTGGTCACAAGTCTTCTCCTAAGTAGCCAGACAAAAATCTTGACCTTTAAAGGACACGCGGCCTTCCAAATCTGTTTGTAGTCTCTCACCAAATCCAGTTCAACCATGGAACTTCCATTGGACAGTCTCCTGTAGGCAGCCCCTACCGAGAAATCACCTTCATCCCAACCAAACATATCCGTACCGGAAGTTGGTTGCAACCCTTCCAACTCTTCAAGCAATATCTGAAAGTCATGAGTTCTCGCATCTGAAAGGTTTCCTACAAAGTGCGGGCACCACCCACCTTCCCATACCTCGGCTACAGATGCCTCTTTGTTCTGGGACAAAGCAAACAATCTCTGAAATCTTCTAGCAAGTACACCTTGTCCTATCCAATCATCCTGCCAAAATTTGAAGATCTCTCCCGTTCCAACCACAGGAACAAAACAGCTCTGCACCCTAGGAGCCACTGCCAACAAACCTTTCAAAAAATGAGAAGCATCCCTCGGCGGAGATATCAAGATATCCCACCGCACCGGGCCACCATAAGCGGTCCCGAACACCTTGCCCACCAAATCCTCCCTACATTCCAAGAGGCTCCCCACCCATTTCGCCAACAGGCTGTCATTAGACCTCCCTAGGTCTCTCACCCCGAGTCCCCCCTCTTCTACCGGCCTGCAGACCTCCTCCCACGCAACCAATCTGGCACCCGGTCCACCTGTCCCCTGGTTGGACCAGAAGAAATTCCTCATAAGTCTCTCTATCTTCCCGACAACCTGTCGATGCATCTTCAGGACATAAGTAAAATACAATGGCATCGCTGCCAGGACCGCCTTGAGCAAGACCAACCTTCCACCCCTTGACAGAAGCCTGGACACCCACCCTTCTAGTCTCCCTTTTAACCTCTCCACTAGGGGAGCCCAATCTTTCACCAGAATCCTGCCATCCGTCAAAGGTAAGCCCAAATATCTGATCGGAAGCTTCACCTGCTCTGTGCCGAGACCCAAGCTACACCCCCTCGCCTCCGCCTCACTCAAATTGAAGGGGACAAAGTCAGATTTAGACAAATTGATCTGCAATCCCGAAGCCTCACCAAACAAGAAGAGTAGAATCCGCATTCTCCTGGCTTCCACTTCCCCACCTTCAATGAAGAAAACCGTATTATCCGCATACCGAAGTATCGGAATACTCGTCCTACCACTTAAGGAGAAGCCCTTCACCAAGTTCCTCTCACACGACCTCTTGGCCGCCCTCGCCAGTGCATCCGCTGCAATCACAAAAAGCATCGGGGCCAAAGGACACCCTTGCCTCACCCTCCTCGGCTGAATCCAACCCCCTGCCGGGTTTCCATTGATAAGAACCGAGAAAGATGTTGTGGTGACACATCTCTTCATCCAGTCAATCCACATCGGCGGGAAATCCCTCTTCATCAAGGACGTCCAAAGAAACGACCACTGAATCGAGTCATTGGCCTTGCTGAAGTCAACTTTCCACATGAAAGCCTTCTTCTTACTCCTCTTCCAGGACGATAGGATCTCCAAGGCCAACACATAACCTTCCAAAATGTTTCTGCCAGGAACAAAAGCTGACTGCACCAGGTCTATAATCCCAGCCAGCGTCCTCCTCAATATATTCGCCAGAAGCTTTGCCACAATCAAGTAGATAGCATTCGAGAGGGCTATTGGTCAGTACTCCTGGATCTCCTCAGCACCCTCCTTTTTCGGCAGCAGGAACATGTAGAACTTGTTCAGCCTATTGAAACCCAAGTTTCTAGCTCTAAACTCTTGCACAACCTGCATCACATCTTCCTTCACCACCGACCAGAACTCTCTATAGAAGGCAACTGGAAAACTGTCCGGCCCCGGACAATCGTCAGCATTCAGTCCCCAGATTGCCTTGCGAACCTTATCCTCTTCAAACGGACCCGTCAAAAAACTGGCTTCTGTCTCCCCGATCCGCGGTACCTCAGACCCCACCCATCTCCAACTTCCCCCCCGTCTACACCCAGTAAACTCTCTGAAATACCTCGCAACAGCCCCCCCCCACCACCTCTCTTCCCACATACTCCTCCCCATCCACCACCAACCTGTCAATCCAGTTCCTCCTCCTCCTTCCTGATGCAGCCATATGAAAAAATCGAGTGTTGGAATCGCCCTCCTTCAGCCACCTCTGCCTGGACCTCACCTTCCACTCCATCTCCACCTTTCGGTCTTCCTCTTGTATCACCTGAATCTGCCTTGCTCTGTATACCCTGTCACTGTCAGAAAGGAGACCAATATCCTCCACCATGTCCAACCATGAAATCTCACCAAGAGCCTCCTCTCTCCTCTTCCCATGTTCCTCCCTAATCTGCTTTATATGGATCTTCAAGAAAGATCTTAAATCCTGCAACTTAGCTTCCAATATGGTAGCCGCCGAGCCATCCACATGAGCCAACCTCCACCGCTCTACCAGCTCCCTGAACCCCTCTTCCAGTAGCCACGCCCTGTCGAACTTAAAATACGTACCATGCCTCCACTCCTTGTTTGAAGCCCGCAACAAAGGAGTGCGATCCGAGAACGGTCGCTCCAGGGGTCTAACCTCCGCCATCGGGAACAACTCTGCCATCACCGTAGAGGCAAAAAATCTGTCAATTCGGGACCGCTGTCCTCTAGAACTCCTCCAAGTGGAAAGATAGGACGAAGGGGGTATGTCAACCAACCCCTGTTCTGCAACAAAGCCCGCAAACGCCTCAGAGCCTTGGTCCATTCCTCCACGGCCATCCGGTCTATCCTCTGCCAGCAAAGTGACATTAAAATCACCACCTATCAACCAAGGCATCCTCTGAAAAGCTGTCGCAACTTGACTCAGGTCTTCCCACAAAACATGCCTCCTCCAACCGTCCGTCGGACTGTAAACCGAAGAAAAGAGCATACATGTATTATCCCGACGCTTCTAAAGCCTGACAGTGACAACATGGGACCCGACCAACGAGTCCACCAAGGAGAAAGCATCATCCCTCCACCCCACAACAATTCCACCCGCATTACCAACCGCATCCAGGGCCAAGAACCCCCCAAAAACACCTCCCCCCACCTCCATCCACAGCCTCCCATCACAACTCCCCTACTTCGTCTCCTGGAGAAGGATCACATCCGGCCCCCACCTTTGAACATACCCCCGCAGTGCCGCCCGCCTCGATGGATCATTCAGACCCCTCACATTCCACGACAGGACCTTTGTCATGTAAAACCCCTCCACCTCCGCAGCCACCTCATCCACCTCTCCCTCCTCCAGCACACACCGACCATTCATGTTCCCCTCGCCATTACCCGCCGGTCCACCTTGCCCCGCAATCTCCCCCCTGTCTGCATCCAACTCCTGTGCCTCTCCTTGCGTCAGGACCTTCCCCACTGGCTGCACCGCCACCGCATCACCCCCCACGTCATCACCGCTTCCTCCAACGACCCAGCGCCGCCACCAGCTCCTACTGTCTGCTGTCCCACCTCAACCGCAAAGGCCCCCCGAGCAGTCTTTGCCCTGCCTACGCCCCCAGTCAGGCCCACCGTCGGCACCTCGCCCCATCCTCCAGAAGGTGGGGCGACGCTCTGCACCACCTGCCTCCGACGCAAGCCCTCCTCAACCATGCTCCCAGCCAGAGCCTTCGCAGTGCACCCCTTCCGATACGACCAGCGCGGCTTGTAGGTGAGTCGCTGCATCCCCAGCAACCTCGGCTCCCATCGCTGTCCTCGCTCCTCACCTACGACACCGTGCCCCACCGCCCAGATTGGTCTGTCGGGGACATGTCGCGAGCTATCAGCCACAGCCCCCGGGCCGCCATCTTCAGAGGGCCGACCTCTTGGGTCTGCCCGCGGGGAGTGAAACGAACCGGTGTCTCCACCGAAACCGTCACCACCCATAGTCAGGTCTGGCTCACCCGACCCGGATCCATCACGGTCGCGCCCCTCAAAACCCGGGGCCTCCTCAGTGTTAAGGCCGCACCCGCAATCAACAGGGTCACCAAACGCCACAGAACTCTTCATCAGCCCCCTCCGCGATACCCGCACCGGTCTCCGACATCCCCGCCCTTCCACCTGCCTCAAATCTCGCCATGGGGATCGTAACTGTCGCACCATCCCCGCCGCGATCCTCGCCGCGACCATCGGGCTTCCCAAAAGCAACCCGCGCCTCCTCCGCGTGCCCGCCACCACCACCTCCAAGCATCGTCGCTGCACCGCCGACCATCGCCTCAGCGAAGGACCTAGGTCCCCCGGGTCCTTGCGAGATGTGAATCAGCCAGGAGGAACTCCCCCACCTGAGGACCAACCTCTCCATAAGCTGTTGCCTCGACCTCATCTCCACCCACTCTCCGAATCGCGATAGGTCCGCCGACCTAAGGCCCACGCCATCGCAGCTTCGAAGCCTCACAAAAGGAGCAACCACCATTGCCGCCACCTCCACCGTGCGAAGGAAGAGGGGGACCCCCTCAATCCACACCTTCTGCCTCACACCAGCCGGCAGTCGCTCTGCCAACGCACCATCCGACCTCACCGGTCAGCGACACCGCACTACACCATGATCACATCGCAACACCTTGAAAGCCAGACGCCGCAGCTCCTCCCGACCGAGCCCCAGTAGCACCAGACACCCACTCCCGAGGGAAGCCACCCCAAAGGATCTCCCGCTACTCCCCAAGAAGGCGGCGACCGCCCTTCTCAGAGCCTCCACATCCACCTCCCCCTCCAGCACCACCGCCACCAGAGCCGAAGCCAGCCTCCCTTCCAACGCCCTAATCTCCTCTGACCAAGGTGCCTCCACCTCCACGAGAGGTGCCCCCTCCACGACCAAGGGCGTCCCCTCCCTCCCCGAAGAAATCGACCGCCCAGTCCACGGAGCCCGCAACCGGACCTCTGGTGCCCCAGACCGCCACAGCGCAGGCATCTCACTGGGTCCCTGCGGGCCGCCGCCACATGCCCCCTCCCGAGACACTTGAAGCATCTCACCGGCTCCGCACCCCGTCGCGGCCTCCTCACCTTCGTCTAGTCAGAGCCGTCGTTCCCCACCCTACTCGCCAGTCGCCCCGCGAACCCCCTCACGCTCACCCTCTCACTCATTTTTCCCCTTTCTTCAAGTTCATGACAGCCTTATCGACACGCTTCAACTGTTGGCCAAGGGGAGGTGTCTGTTACCCTTATGTTGTGGCTGTCGAGAGCACTACATATACTAGAGTTTCTCATGAGTCTGTTGTCCGTGAGTAGAATTACAAAAAATCTTCATTGTAGGGTTATTTTTTATGACATTGGATGTATTGTTTAGGATAAGTTCATTGGGAAGACTGTCACCAGAGGTACAGAGGAAAATGGGCTTTATCACCTTGTCCAGGAGCCATTTGCAGGAGCTAGTAGGTACGATGGTGGGAGTGCCTTACAGTGGCATGTTCGTCTTGGTCACATGCCCCTAGATCACCTTAGGAGGGTGATTCCACATATTTCACCTGCTACTACTATTAGATGTGATGCTTGCCAATAAGGTAAGCATCATCAGTCTTCCTTTCCTACTAGTACTTCTCCTGGATCAGCAATTGCTTTTGAGTTACTCCACATGGATGTCTGAGGACCGAATGAAGTTCCAGACAGGATGGGATATCGGTATTATCTTGCTGTTGTTGATGACTTCACCAGAGTATCTTGGGTATCCCTTCTAAGATCAAGGGAGGTGTTGGATGTGCTATAGAGACTCTTCTCTTGCAGATCAGGACTCAGTATTCTGCTACAATGAAGATTGTACAGACAGATAATGCCCTCGAGTTTTGCATCGGTAGACTTACTGAATTCTACATGACTCATGGGATTATCCACCAGACCACTTGTCCCCATACTTCACAGTGGAATGGGGTTGCAGAGAGGAAGTACAGACACCTGGTAGAGATTGTCCGCACTCTACTTATTCACCACAGAGATACTGGGGGGATGTTTTGATGGCGTGTTACCTTATTAACAGGATGCCGAGTTCAGTCTGTCACGAGCAGATACCGATTCTTTTGTTACATCCAGATGGCGAGTTTTTTCACGTGTTTCCTAGGACCTTTGGGTGTGTTGCTTTTGTTCGTGTGCCATCATCAGGCCGTGTCAAGCTTGCTCCTCGTGCTGTTAAGTTCTTTTTTTTAGGGTACTCCAGGAGTTAGAAAGGGTACCGATGTTATGATCCCATCCACTACATGCATTATGTCAGTGCTGATGTGACTTTTCATGAGACGACACTATTTTTCTATTGCCGGACAGACGAGTGTTCATGATGATGCTGTTCCCATGCTTATTCCTTCAGTTCCACTTGAGGCGATTCTGATCTTCACACCTCTGCCGACTTCTTCAGAATCTACTACCCCCGTGGATGACTACTAGAGATTGCATGGTCAGTTACAGATATATAGTAGACCTCATGTGACACTACAGAGGCCTCTGCCTACCCTAGTTACTGATCTTCCACAAGCGATCGAGATGGGTTCTGATAATAGTGATCGTCTTGTTAGACTTGATCCCCCTGATAGTGCAGATCACCATAGTAGTAAGGCTCCCTCTATAGAGACTCAGCCAGAGATACCAGATGAATCTGATCTTCCTATTGCCTTTAGGAAGGCGCCCCACACGTGTGAGTCCAGATATCGGGTTGTAGGCAATTTGGCTATAGATGGTCTTGGTTCTTAGTTTAGCAGCTTCTGTAATGCTTTTACAGCTTCACCCATTCCGTATACCTACTAGCAGGCCATGCTTGATCCAAAGTGACGTCAAGCCATGGAGGACGAGATGGAAGCACTTCGGAGCAGACAAACTTGGGATCTCACCTCACTTCCTACAGGCGTGCGACTAGTTGGCTCTAGATGGGTCTTTGCCTTGAAGTGCAATCCTCATGGGTCTATTTCAAGGTATAAGGTCAGGTTGGTGGCAAAGGGATTCATCTAGACATATGGGGTAGACTTCTTTGATACTCTCCCGTTTCACGGCTTGCTACTTTTCGGGTACTCATCTCTGTTGCTGCCCACAGAGATTGGTGGTTACATCAGCCTGATGTGAAGAACGCATTTTTTTACAACAATCTTCAGGAGGAAGTTTACATGCGGCAGTCCCCAGGTTTTGAGGTCAAGGGGGAGTGTGTGTGCAGGCTCAGGAAGGTCATCTATGACCTAAAGCAGAGTCCGAGAGCCTGGTTTCACAAGCTCTCAGATGTGTTGCAGAGGATGGGGATGCAGAAGTCTTCTTCAGATCATTCTCTGTTTGTCGAGAAAACAGAGAATGGTGTGGTAGTTCTACTGGTTTATGTGAATGACTTGATTATCACTGGTGATGATGAGGCTAAGATAAGACATGTCAAGGAATCTCTTGCACAGGAATTTGTTATGAAGGATCTAGGCCAGTTTAGATATTTCTTGGGGATCGAGGTTGCTAAGAGCAGAGATGAGATTGTTCTTTCTCAACACAAGTATGCATTGGATGTTCTTCAGGAGACAGGTATGCTGGGTCCAAGCTAGCCAATATTCTTATGGACCCTAAGGCATATCTTCATGATGAGGAGACAGAGGCAGCTGATAGCAGAGCATACAGACAGCTTGTGGGCAAGCCGTTGTACCTGACTATCACCAGACCAGATATTGCCTTGGTAATAGGCAAACTTAGCCATTTTATGAAGAGGCTGACGAAGCTGCACTGGTAGGTAAGCTATGCAAGTGTTGAGATATTTAAAGAAAGCACCAGGTCGTGGTATTCTCTTTCAGAGAGGCTTTCCTATGACAGTGGTAGGGTATTCCGACGCTGATTGTGCAGGATGTGTGCTTGATAGGAAATCCACCACTAGTTTATGTACCTTTGTGGCAAGTAATTTGGTTACCTGGAGGAACAAGAAACATGGGGTAGTTTCTCGCTCTAGTGCAGAGTTAGAGTATAGGGCAATGGCCTAGACTGTTGCAGAGATGGTCTAGATATAGTCTCTCTTGCATGATTTGCATGTCCAGATTGAGGAGTTCATGGAGATGCGATGTGACAATCAGGCAGCTACCTACAGAGCCAACAACCCGATGTTCCACGAGCGCACCAAACACGTTGAGGTGGACTATCACTACACCAGAGATCTTATACAGCATGGTTTGTTGCGCACTACTTATGTGGCATCTGAGGATTAGACAGCCGATGTATTCACGAAGCCTCTATCTCGTTTGGCATTTGATTTCTGTTGTTCCAAGATGAGCATGATTGACATCTATGCTCTAGCTTGAGCGAGAGTGTTGAGACTCCTATTTATCGTGTCTTTTCTTTCTGTTAGTAGCTATTTATAGTTTATTATTTCTTTATGGACATACACTGTATTTTACCCACATCTCTATATATATAAAGAGATGTATGGTTTCAAGAAATATAGATCGAACATTTCTTCCCATTGATGGCGAAGGTCTTCATTTTTCAAAAAAAAACTTCAAATTCTTAATTACCAGCTTCGATTGTTCACTTTCATTTGTTCACAGCTTGGTGCTTGCTTCTCTGAGAGTGGAGAGAAATGCCAGTCAATTCTCTCTTGCCTCCAATGACATGCTGCCATCCTTTTGACAATACAGTTGTGCATGTCAGCTTTACTAATAAAATATTGGCTACAAACAATCAACCACTTCCCTGTAGCTTGTTTCATTTTGGCTTATTTCATCATCTTACCATATTATAATGCAAAACAATACATGTAACTTCTCCAGGTGGTTGACTATTTTTAGATTTATTTCAGCTCCACAATTCTACCATTACATTAATTATTGAAGTTTCTAGACTTTCATTTCCTTGTCATATACTTTAGAGACTCGCCATTTCTTTTCTCTAGACATCACAAGAGTACCTCAGTATCTCATTATGCCCTAGAGCACTGAAATTGGAAGTGATTCTGCCATTAAGATAGGTGGTGAATTCCTCTGCTGGAACCATAACTACAGAGCTTTTCTTAGAAGATGCATTTTTTGTAATCATAGATTTACTTGCTTAAGTTCTGCCATAAATATTGTTCTAGGTCCTTGTGACTAGTGACCACATTTTTGTTTGGGAACAATGTGCAGGTCAGCTGCTGCAAGCTGGAGTGGTGAAGGTTCCTTCATATTTACATCTAGCAGTGCTGTTTATGATTGTAATGACAACGGACTCTGTGATGAGGTTTTGTGCCTAAAACATAACAGTTGCTACATTGTCATCTTTTATGTTTATCTGGTAGGACGTAAGTCCTTACATAAAGAAAAAGTGCAAATGTACTCCCATTTATACTCATAAATGCACTCTCAATAGAAAATAGCACTTCCTGAGATGGTACACCAAACTCAGAAAGTTACAGCAAATGTCATTGATCCAATGGTTCTAGATGAAAGGGTATAAATGGGAGGGCAAATAGGAGCAAGTAAACTGTGAATACAATCATATTGCTTTGTGAAATCGTACACTTTTTATTATATTATGCAGAATAGACTTCTAAACCTTTTTTTTTAATTTCCTCTTGGATGCAAGTTTAGCATTTGACGTTTGAGCTTGGCCTTTTTTTTGTAAATTTGATACAAAACAAGCAATAGTTCAGCTCATTGCTTTTTCAAGAGAAAAAAGTTCAGCTCATTGGTTGATTAAAACTGAAATGCACCTTGGATAATGTGACTGCCAAAGGATAAGGTGATAAGGTTGACCTCTTGGTCTATATTTGTTTGGTAGTTGTTCACTGAACGTTTACATTTGCTGGTGGCTTTTGGCTGATAGGACCTGTTGTTCTGCATTTACCGATTCCAATGGTTGCAGAGCATCTTTGTCTACTTCTCCCTCTCCTGCATTTCTGTCCTCTTGGATATGGTGGCAAGCAGGTGAGTGAATACAAAAATTGAAGATATAATTTTTATTGGATAGGTAAAATTATAAAATAAAATTCAAGTCAATTTGATGAAGGGAACTTACTAGAGGTATAATTAGAATTTCACAATGTCCTTTTAAATAAACTACTAAGGCTTATAATGAGACTACATGCTGCGGAGGATTGGCTTTTCTTGTGAATTTTCTTTATCTGCCGATGGGTACAGAATGCAGTACATATATTGGTTGATGCTACTGTTGCACGCTGTCAAAGAAAATGCTCAAATTATTTTGTTGAGAAACCTTAGCTTCTCTTATATGGAGTGGGTGGAAAAGTTATATACTAAAACTTGGGATATAATACAATAGAGAAATAAGCAATATAATATAATAAAATGACTGTTCTAGCATTCTCTCTGAAGTTGGAGATGACAGCATCCTCGGCTTGTTGCTAAAAAATCCGTGATGGCCTTGAGTAAGTGCCTTTAGAAGAGATAAGTGGTATACCTTTTTCCTTGTCGAAGAGATAGGCGGTATGCTTACATTCTGCTCTGATATGACATTCCAATTGACACTGCATCCTACTTCTATATGCTTAGCGGGTTAAGTGGGGCCAAACAGGACTTAACCCCCCTTAACCCACCTACCCAACACTCTCTAAAGGAATGATGGATCCCTATCTACTAGTTATTAAAATGATGTGATTAATAGGTTATAGTTTTACAGGCTTGTGGATAATGGATTCTTAGAAAATGTTTTTGTTGCTTTTGCGAGGTTATGGGATTTGCTTCTTGGCTATTGTTGTCACTCCTTGAGAAGTTATGGATTCTCTTCCTGCTTATACAGTGGTGCATTCCTTGAGGATTTCACTATTATGAATTCTATGGACTTTCATTTATAACATACAGATATAAAAAAAATTATATAATGTGCATATTAAATGATCGATAAATATACAGATGTAATTATAAGACATTTGGCATCTTTTCAGGATGTCAGGCTTCAGCACTGTAAGGAAGTTATGTAACACACTATCAACTATCAACTCCATTACAATAATTCAAACTCAATTGAAGCATCACAACTTGATAAATTAGTAATTATTAAACTCTACAAATTCTAAATTATGCTAGATCTTTTTTTAGTTAAATACCCAGCACAACCTCCAAAAATGGGGATTGGCTAAGATCAGATGTGTTGTCACTTTTATAAAATCTATTATGTTGAGAAGAGAGAGGATTATGACCAAAGTCTATTTTAATAAAATCTCCCCTCTTTGGAGCATGGCATGTTCTCTATGCAATGAAGATCCTGGAGATTGCCATCATTTATTTTTCAACTGCTTTTTTTCAGAAGTCTGGAGATCAGTGCAGATTGATTGGATTGATCACTCTTCACAGGATGCCTTTTGGAATTCTTTTGGCAGGGAAAAATTCAGATCTAAAAGGGAGTGGGCACATGCACTTTCTATCTTGTGGTTAATGTGGTTGCATAGAAATGGGTTACTTTTTAAGGGAGAAATAGCCTATGTGGAAAATATGACAAATCAGGCTTTGGCCTTTAGAAGTCTTTGGGCTACTTTGTGATGGAGAGGATGTCCTTCTAACACGTATCTTTTACGGTCGCATAATGAAACCGGAGGATCAGTAATCTTGAGTGACCCTCCTTTATTTGTTTAAAAAAAAACTGTGTTGTCACTTGACCAAAGAAAAGCTCATGTATTGAAATATAAGGTCTGGTTGGTTGGAATGCCTGAGTTTGGACCAAAGCATTGACACTATGATTGTCTGACCGGCCACCTCAATTGATTGGCTGATTAAGCAGATTTTCTGCACACTGCTTCTGTTGATTGCCATTGAAGGATGCCTATCGTTGTTACTTTCAAGATTAGAGTTGTTCTTCTGATTGATATTGGTTGGATTTTGTTGTATACTTCTCTTTATGTACATGTTATCCCAGTCTGTTATCTTTTGACAATTATCACAGTGGTGAATGTTCTTGTACAGGACTCTGCAATAGTGCCAATTGGTAGAAGCCCTCGAACTGATGTGCTTTTAAAAGCAGAAAAAGAGGCCTTGGATGCAGGAGGTTGTGTTGTGAGACTAGCTGGGCTTTATATATCCTACTTAAAGTTCTTTCTTTAACAATATTTTGTTACAAAAGCCAGCATTGGTGGAAGGTACTTTTTGCATGCAACATGTATTTTAATTTTTAAAGTTCCAATGACTGTTATTTCTCCACATTCAAAGCAATTAGAGGGGAAAAAAACATTGATCATTTCATGAATGGGTATACCATCCAATTCTAACTACCTAGGTGTTTAAATGGTCAATACCGATTGAGTTTTGCATAGATGGCCAATGCCATGGAATGGCAAAAGATCATAAATGCTTTACAATACGAGAAATCAATGTTCACATGCATTTTCTTAATGATTGCATACAAATCAGATAGAGGTGCCCATACTTATTGGTTGGAGAAAGGCTTGGTTGAATCTCGTCCCGATCATATACTCAATCTTATTCACTACGAGGTAAATCGTTTGCCTATCTGATAGCTTCTATTGTTCATAGTTTCCATGTAAGTTAAGAAGTATGCCATGTCCAACTAGATGTATATCAAAGAATTCACTCGTTGCTTTTCAAGAAAAAAAAAACAAAAACAAATAACTTGTCCGAATTCACTTGGATGTTCCTCTTATTCATAGTTGACATCTATTGTCCATAGTTTCCATCTAAGTTATGACATACATCATAGTTTAACGAGAATAAGATAAGAGTCCAAGGATGCACATCATGGTGGAGCAACGAATTAAGATCTGGAAAACTTTGAGAAAGGATTTAAATTCATATTTCAATAATTATTGGAACTGATTCTGACCTGCATTTTGCATCCACTATTGTTTGAATATCAGGATGCTGCATCCCTCTGCATTGCTGTACTGAAAAAGCAATTGCGAAGCCAAATCTTCTTGGGATGTGACGATTATCCCATATCCAGGTCTGTTTAGTGGTCCATTCCTTTCGTTGCTTTTGTCGTCATTTTCTTTGTCTCTTATGCCTGGAGGGAGTGCATATATAGAACCTATTTGGCAATTCCCGGGTAATCAATGAGCACCAGAGGCATTATATAGATGGCAAGAGACAATAAGCCTCTGTTTCATCGGAAATGCGTAAGCAATGGTATTTGATTCCATGACCAATGAGATGCCAAATGGGGCGATTGGCACTCTGCCACACTCTTGGTGGTTAATGTGATTCACATTCTTTTATTGAGCTTTATGTTGTTGACCTCTAAATAACTTAGCTCTCGACTTGTACAGTCTCCTCAATTACATGTTCGTTCCTATGCAGGCAGGAAGTGATGGATTGTGTCAATAAGAGTGGCAAATACAGTAAGAAATTCCAGGGATTCACAGGCAAGCTTATACAGCTGTTTTCTAATTATTGAAGCAGCATCAACATGATTTCCCTGTGCCTGTTCGTAGGAATTGCTGTCATCTTTGTGCTCTCATGCAGGGACTAGTGACCCTCTTGGGAAAAGACTCAACAACTCAAAAACCCATGCTGAAATCGGGTGGCAGCCGAAATATACCAGTTTCCCTCAGTTCTTTGGGTTGCCAGTTTGACTTCCTCCTGTAATTTTTTTTTTTTTTACAAGTCAATTTAGTTTCCCATTCATCCGATGTGCCATCATAAGTGCCCTTGTGTTAAGTGTAACACTATCTTTGTTATTCTTTACAAAGGGCAATATTTCTTCATTAAGCAGGCAACAGAGAAGCTGAGCTGTTTATGCAATTGGGTTTTCGTTGTAAATTTAAATTCGTCATATACAGTTATTATTCTCCCCTTTCTGCTAGTTATATTCGAAGAAGGATATATGTTTCCTCTCGTTTATCCTCATGGTTCTGCCTTTTTAGGTAGTTTTACATGAATGCCTCTTTTGGGTAGTTTAGATATAGATTTTTATCAACTATAATTTGTCGACTGACTTTTGTTTTCCCTATCAATAAAAAGAAACAAATATGCTTGTCTATATATAAATATAAAGTACAGGAGGTCTATGTATGACAGTAATAATTTAAGAGGTGTATGTTTGCAAATCTCCTTTTATCGATTCTCCCCATCGATCGCGCTCCGAAAATTTGGCACTTACCAGCACTGATAGCGACTTGCGTTACGTAATTGTATTCGACATGTAGGTTCTGAGAATTCGATTAATTTGGCTAAGGGATACAACTGAATCAGAGAAAAAAGGTTTAGAAAAAATAAAAAATAAGTAAACTTCTCTAGCTACTATTCTTATTTTATTTTATCTTTCGCAACTTTATATTACAGCTGACCGTGCCATACGTATTTGGCAATTTTCTCACAAATTCCCTGCAAACATGTGATATTACAGATGACCCCTTAAGTTTTTTTTATATTTATGCAAATGCCCATATAAAGTTGAAAACCTTTGTACAAACCCCTCTTCAACTTCTCATTCTACAATATTGAGTCATATCCTCTGCTACATCCAAACTTTCTGATCATGAATCCATCCTCATCCTCCACAGAGATAACCTCATGGCCCCTTCCTCATTCGGCCGCAGTATTGCCTACTGCAATGATCATGTCTTTGGATGCAGCACCTTCACCTCCAGCTGCTTCTTCCCGTGTCTCCTCCAGTGGCGACGGTGATGGTGGCGGCGTAGGGATGAGCCATGCCCCACTCGTTCTCCCCCAGCAGCTCTCCCAACCTGTATTCTCCCACTGCTTCCCCGTCAACCCCTCTTCTAGGACTTACCTCTGCTTCGGCAGCAATGCAACCATCCGTGCCAGAGCCACTCCCCAACTTTTTAATTTTCCTAGAACATACCATGACTGCTTGGGACGTTGGGTAAAATTTAAAAAATAGAGTAAATGTAAGTTAGATATGGTAGGTGACTTAATGTTACTCTACCTGCCGTGTAATGTACTATATAAAAAATAAAATTTTAAAGCACAACAAATTACTTTAAAAATAAACAACTTTTATTAAATTTGACGAACTTCATTTTAAGCAGGCAAGCGCGTGTAGAAAAAGACTAGTGTTTTCTATTTTTCAAGATGATTACATCAAGTTTATGCATGAAGATCCAAAGGTTCGTTGTTTCTGACATAGCCAAGAAAAGATTTATGTCAGCGAGCGTGGTCAGCAACATTGGCCACCAGAGCTGATGGCATCCTTACCAAATATCATACGTAGCCTGACATACAAAGCCGTTGGGCGATTCACGCACCTCTGCCATGGACGAGGCAGACGACAGCGACATGCAAGCCACCAGCATAGTACATCTTAAGCTTTACCTTTATACGCGAGTAAGCATCCAAACGCATAAATGCATTATAACACTTCGAATTGAGTGGAACCTCAAAAGCAGATTCAGTGCTAAAAAGAGGAGATTCAATTCCATGTCAGGATGGCAAAGACCGGGAAGGTTTGCTACATAGAAGATGAAGAAGACGAGCATGGCCTGGGCATGCTAGGGCTCCTGGCTTCTGCACTTATAGCCATGACCTTCCTGCTTCTCTGCATCATACATCCACATCGACAGCCTAGGTATCGCCTCGTAGCAGTTCAGTGCTGCTGAAATCAGCTTTCACTTCCCCACAACATAGAAGATCCAGAGGTCATCCTTTTCTCATCAGTCTTTTCTCATCCTGGCTCAAGATCCTTGTGCTATTAGCAACTACGATTCTTCTGTGCCTCTTTCTACAAGCGAAATGGCACGAAGATCGAAGATATTCCAGGTCCCCATCTTGCATCGAAGACCAAGCTACTGCACATGATCTAGTATTTTCTCAAGGATGGGTAAAACGGCCATCTATCAAGGCCATGGCATAGTTTGTCCTAACGTGATGTGAAGTCAATGTTCAGAATGTCTTTATGACAACCAGTATGTACCTGTGTAGCAAAACTAATTACATCAACAAAAAAAATGCAATACTTTTCATTTTAATTAAGTAGAGGTTTCCATGAAACTAGCGACCTGGGAGAAGTGGTAGTCCAGCTGCAAACTGATATGGAAGATGACTTAATTTTTTGGAGATCATTCAGCATTCGACCAATGGAGAGCAGATACAAATAAAAGAAATTATACAGAAGCTACTACTACCAAAATCATGAGAAGGATTTGGCTCCGTTACAACAAGTCATAGGCAATCACTCTTCCTTCTTTTGTTTCTTCTTCTTCTTCTTCTCGCTCCGTTCACCACTTTCCTGAGGCCTCTCTGCCTGCTCACCACTTGCCTCGCCTGCTTTGGCATGTTTTCTTTTCTTCTTTTTCTTCTCCTGGACTTCCGAAGTCCCCAGCTCCTTGCTCTGATATTTGGTGTCCACTTCATTGATTTCAACTTCAGCCTTCTTTTTCCTCTTTTTCTGCTTTCGATCCTCAGCCTCAGGTTCGGCAACCTTCTGATCACTTGCAACCTCATCGGACTGTTCTTTGGCCTTTGCTTTCTTTTTCTTCTTTTTCTCACTCTTTTCTTCCTGGCCATCCTCCTGAGTAGGGGGCTCATCTTTCACCTCTTCCATAGGTACTACTCCAGCTTTTTCCTTTTTCTTCTTCTTCTTCTCTGACTTTGTGTCTTCCACTTTTACTTGTTGCTCAGCTGCTGAATTAGTAGTTTGAGCAAGTACCACATCAGAAGAAGGATTGTACGCCTGCAAAAGTTGTTCCAGAGAAAGGGGCACTCATCTTATATATGAAAAAGAGACAAGACACTAGAAAAATCCAATCTGAAGCATCTGGAAACCATGTCATACCTTCGCAGCTGTTAACAAAGCACCTGCACCCTTTTTACGGTCTTTGTCATAAACTTCAATCATTGGCTTACCCTTCTTCGACCCTGCAGATCTACCCAGTTCCTTTCCTTCAAGAACTCTTAGTCTTGCTTCGAGCTGTTATGGTACAATTCAAAAGACAGAAACAAGATAGAATGTAAAAATCACTGATTCCAGAAATTACAATTACAGTTGAACATCAACTGATTTAGCAGCCGCAGTCATCAGACAAGTACCTTTGCTCTATTTTCCAACCCCATTGAGTTATCAATGGTTTTGTCACCTTCAGCCAAGGCATCATAACGAATAGCAAGTGCAGCCTTTGCAGCAAGAGATCGAGAAATTTTTCCCTTAAGTTTTGGTGCAGCTTGACCTATTAAAGATGCATGATATATGAGCCCATATTTAGGAGTAGCATGTTTGGTCTTCAGAGCACGGAAGAGAGCCTGGAAAGAAAATTACTTTGTCAACAACTTTAACATGCATGAGACAAGAAAATACAAAGCATGATAATAAAAATTCCCATCGAAAAGATGGTAAAAGGATTAATAGCAGAATGAAAGTTTATGCATGTGCTGTGTACATGCTGCACCTACCAACCCCGCAACCCCAAAGAAATCCCCCCATACAAAAAAAGGAAAAAAAGAAAAGAAAAGAAAAGCCCCTGCTGATCTTCTAAAGGAATCGCAGCTTGTCCCATACCCATTCCCATATTTTTAGCTTTATTATCCCATCTGACAGTGGGAAAATGAATTGTACACAGAGGCAGAGATGAGAGTGAGTTAACCATTGTACCAAGGAAACTACCCGAGGAACAATGTATTACAAAGTGCAAGAAATTTGTTTCGTATTAACTTTCAGAAAAAAAATTTGTTGAGTGTTAATTTTAAGAAAAAAAATGTGAAGAGTATTAATTTAAAAAAATTGCTTTAGAGTATTATAAAGATATGTGGGTTAGCTTCCCGCTGTTAGAGAACATGCGGAAGCAGTTGGCAAGTTGAAAGGCTCTTGAAGGGTGAAAGGCCAATTCCCCTAAAGATGGTTTTGACGGCTAAAGCTCTTTTCTTCATGTTAAATTTTGCTCTTCCTGAAAATATTTCAAACTATTTAGATGTTCTGAGAAGATTCCTGTGGCAAGGAAATGTGCAAGGAAGAGTCATTGAATCCTTTAGTTGCTTCTAATCAAGTCTGCTGACCAATTTCAGAAGGGGAACTGGGAATCTTCAAGCTCAAAACAACAAATCCTGCTTTTTTAATGAAGTGGATTGTTCTTACTATGGGAAGCAAAATCGATACTACTCTTGTGTCTTGCTTCCCTATTATGGGTGAATTAGATCATGGAGATCAACAGTGCAGGGATGAAGAGGGGGATTCCTTTTGGCAAGCCTCGATGACTCTTACTCCCTTGATTGCAAATGGTTTTTCTTTTTTTTGCAAAACTTGTCACATTTGGCTAGATGAATAAAGGACTTAGGGAGCTTTTTATGAAAGGTCTCCTAGATTGTGTGCTTTGGCTAAAGTCAGGAGGCAAAAGTTTTGCCTTGATGGTCAGTTGATGGTGCAGGTGACCAGAGCATTGGAACCCTGTCTTTTAGTCAATTTATCAGATCAAACGGTTTTGCGCAAATATTGAAGGATCTCATCAACATTCATCTTATTTATGTATTGCTGGATGGTTAGCAAATGAAAGGATGGATGATAATCTCTCAAGCCCATTTACAGGAGATGGTGCCAACGCCTGATGCAGAACGCAGATGCTTCATGTAGGATTAATCCATTGACTGACCCTTTTGCCCATTCCTCAGACAGTTCAAAACAAACTAATGGAAATTAACCTAAATGAAACCTAATCAGATGAAAATCCCGATGACCTATAAAAGTAAATTTGATAACCAACACAGAGGCTTAATCTAGGATTAACTGGACATGGAGATACAATCTCCCACAACTAACAGCCCACCTGCAAATGTGGGCTGTGGATAACCACATGCCAAAACAAATATACAAATCAAGCAGAACAACAGCAATGAATCACAAGCAACCTGTTATGTGCCCACCAAACTCTATCATCTACATAGAACGGGGTGTTCCCAAATATACAACCATGGAAGACAGAAATCAGCCGATGGAATTGGGTAAATAATGGCAATAGTTGGTGATTAGGGATAGTGTAGGCGTTATGTGAGCAGCAGCAGGCGGTGACAAGAATTTGGGCTGTATGGTGGGACAATGTGGGCAACAATGGTGAATAATGATATACAGGCAAAAGGAGTTTGGCAAGGAAGTTGACAGTGGGGAGAATGGGAGGTGATTATGGTGGCAAAAAGGAAGAAAGAAAGGGGGTCAAGGAGTGTGAAAAGGAAGAGGTAAAGAAAGGAGAAAGAGAGCTTCAGAGGAATGAGGAGGTTGTGTTGTGACTGGTCTAAAAAATGTTCTGTTTTTCAATGAATAGCATAAGCCCCTTTGCATAAGAAGGGATTCAAAGGCTTTTCAAACAAATGAGGGTGAAAAAAAAAAAGAAGAAAAGCGTAAAAAAATCCTAATCCTAACAGCTACATAGAAAAGACAATGGAGACAACAACATAGCCTTCCCTCATATAAGTAAGGTCAGCACATGGATTCTTAGCTTTCATTCAGATATATCCCAAGCTGTTTTGTGCTTAAATCTAAGTACTCAAAATCATGTCAAATAGTTTTTTTCTTGCACTTATTTGGTTTCCCCAACCCCTCTAAGGCTCAGCATCTAACCACCTTATGCGTGCCTCTCACGCTGTACTATATTAATCCCACCCCAACCTTTTCCAAGATAATTTCATTGCAAGTTTAATATAATTCCTGGTGGTTATCAACCAGATAACCACCTTTTCCCTCTCAAAATAAGAGAAAAAAATCATTGCAAGTTTACTTTCAAAAAAAAAAAAAAAATCATTACAAGCTTGATCCTTCATTGTATGGCCACACATCCACTTCAACATCTTAATTTATACCAAAGAGAACCTCTACACATGCCTGTAATTGCTTTCGCAATACTGCGACCCGTACAATATGACACGGCTCACAGTTCCTCTAGTATACTTCCCTTTAACTTTCAAGGAAATCTTTCACGTGGAACACCAAAAGTTACTCTCCATCTCAACCAATCTACATTAATCTTAGGTATGACATCTCCGTCAATTCTCCATCTTGTTGAAAATAGAGAAATTAATTAAACCTTCATTAAACCTCCAACCCAACTCCGTTCGATCTCTATAGGACTAAGGTTGAAACATGTTCAACATTACAGATATTTAAGCCACTCAAGTTCTTAAATATAAGACATCACCATAATATATCTGACTTCCACTTACAGCATGGTTTCCAAGTTGACAGCTCTCCAATTCGATGAACTTCATGTAGTGCAAAGTTTGGTTCTTTCTGGGTAATAGTGGAAAGGTTACAAGTCATCTTTACCATCACTCTACAAGACTGTGCATGAGATTCACCTTAGAAGGCTCCTCATTCCATTTTTTATAGGGAATTAGATCCTTTACTCGTCCGGGAGTCTCCTCCCTTCTTCCATCCCATCCTGAAGAGTAACTAATACCAATTCAATCTTCAGAATAATTCCACATTTGACTTTGCATTAAACGTCAATTACCAAATTCACAATGAAATCCATTTTGGAAGTGCCAAATAATCTTCAGAGCATATGACATATAGAAATTTCTTTAATATGTGAGCCATGTTACCAAAACTCAAAGGCAACTTCAGATTTGAGTGAAATTATAATCTACCTAATCAAGAGATTGTACATAATGGTTGTCCTAGACTCCCATATATGTAGAAGGGGCCATTTGGCTTGAGTATCCAATGCCTTGCCCACATGTGAAAAATATTTTGGGAAGTGCTCCATAAGGTTGTGCATAAATAATTCTCAATCCTTGTACTTGGATTCCAATCACATTGCTGCGGGTAGCATTTTATTTGGTTACGTATAAACAGAGTGGGATGAAATTTTTCTACATTTCAGGTCAGCTTCTTTGCATTTCATAATAACTACTATCAGAAAAAGATATACCACCTCAAAGATACCATTCCATAATACTTTGAAGACCTCTATTCAACATAAAACCAAACCAAAGTAAGACATCAGGCAAAAATCAAGCCTTTTCCTACACTAATTTGGACTCAATATGTGCATTCTTATAGCCAAGCCCAAAAATATTATGCTAACAAACAAAATTATAATTAATTCAACAGAAGAACAGAATAGAGATTCAGAAACAAGTAAATTTTATAATGAATGCATGAAGTCAAACACTATCATTTTTCCTCGAGCTACAAAATCAAAGATTACATCTTTTAATGTTTGGTTCCTCTAGCTCCTCAATTTTTAGGGTTAAAACGAAATGACTGACACTGCTAGTTTTTATTTAAAAGCAATGTTACAACTTCTCCCCTTTAAATCAAACACTATCATTTTTCCTCAAGCTACAAAATCAAGGATCACATCTTTTAATGTTTGGTTCCTCTAGCTAATCAAGTTTTTGGGTTAAAGCAAAATAACTGACACCGCTAGTTTTTATTTAAAAGCAATAATACAACTTTTCCCCTTTAAGTTTCTTTTCCTGTGCGTTTTTGTTAAGAGAATAGTTTAGAGCAGGATGAAACATGAAAGTGATAGAACAGTATTGCAGAGAAAATGGTAGTGATCATCAATGAAGTAAGCAGGGCAATGGGTTTGTAGACCATTCTGTATTAAAAGAAGTTAAATAGTTGATGGGCATGCATCCACCAGCCCTGGGAAGGGGCTCTGGAGAGCATAGATAAAAAATATCAGGGAGCATCCATGGACAACCAGAATCCAGAAACCTACTCTCTCATTAGAAACATGAGAAAACATTCACATGAAAAGGAAAACGTTTAATACCTTCTCTGCACCAAGGATCTGCACCGTGCTTCCTGGTTGTTTAGCCAGGTTCAAGAGACTTCCACCATGAGCAATCAAACGAGCACCAACAAGCTCACCAACAAGTGCAGTGAGATTGGGTGCAATTGTGTTCATTCTGCTTCTAAGGTAATCATACAACTGCGCCCTATATTCTGACAGAGCCAAGACCTGGTCACAAAGATCTCTAATATTCACCAAGTCTAAATCATTGACTTCAGTTCCCATTGAAATCATTGCAGCCTCCTTCAGTTCTGCCTCAACCTCCTCAGACAACACCTGCAGAAAGCAAATTAATGCATCAAAAACAGAAATTCCTGAAGAAAAACTTCTCTTGAACAAATTTCCACACACACACTTTACCTCCGAAAAATCAAGATTCACAGCATTTGCTCGGTTGCCCATTAGCTTCACTGCTTTTGCGTATTGAATGTTGTCCTGGATGATCTTGGAAAGTTCTGGAAAATGCCACCCAAACCATTCCCGAACTCTCATCGCATACGTGTTTAGCTCCTTGTCGAGATCATCAAGCAGTCCAATGGCTTGAACAATCATAGTATCCACCTACAGAATGTCCACAATTTTAAGCACACTAAAAGAATACATAGAACGTAACAATTGATCCCGAATCTACCTTATCGGAACTGAACTTGAGCTTATATCTTGAAAGGCTGTGAGAAAGACCCAGGCTCATCGGCTGCAGATCTTGTACTCCAAGGCCGGCTATAAGCTCCGTCAACTGGCTCCTCACTCCCCTCATCAGTTCCATTACGGTATTGTTGTGCAGGCATTCTATTTTCTACAATACATCCACATGAGAAACAATATCATGAAAACTTGAGCCATAATACAAAAACAAAAAAAACCAACAAAAATAATGATCCAGGCAGCATGCAAATAACCAACCAGTTTCTCCTTGATTGCATTCCCAAGTTTCGAGTCGGCCACGCCTAACGTTTCACTATCGCAATGAGCCCGCAAGAATTTTCGGAGATCTTTGCTGGGTTTCCCATCAATCAACAAGCTTGTAGCTTCCAGAGCCTCGTTGGTGTTCTCGAATTTCTTGAAAGCTTTCAACTTGACCACCTGAAAACAAACACGCAATAGCTCATAAACACGACCGATGACAAATCGCTGGAAAATGTGTGTGTGTGTGTGTGTCTATATATATATATATGTATATATATATATGCCCGATGATTCCAATCATTCCACAACAAAGGCAATCGTTAACCGACTTCGTATGCATCGATCTAAACAAGCTGTGATAGGAACATAAGATACTTACCTGTCTAGCTAATTCTGTCGTGGAGAACTCCTTCCAGAGGTCCTGAAAAATAAAAAAACGAAGAAAGAAATGATACCAACAAAAATACTTAACAAAACCCATTGGGGGGGAAACTAAAGGGAAATGGAAGCGAACAGTTCGCAACAAAGTCTCACCTCGACTTTCGAGAGCTTCCCCTCGTCGAGAACTTTGAAAAGGGCGAAGCCCGCCGGTGTCTCGAACAGCACCAACATTATCAGGAGCACCGGGATCGACTATTTCAATGAGAAAAATCCGAGTTTTGTTTACAGGAGCCTAGAAGGCGACGTGGAATCAATACGCTACCAGGCGATTCAGAGATCGAAGGTTTGGTAAGGTGTGGGATTGGTGGTGGAGTCTTCTTACCTTCGCCGGAGGGGTTGGGAGGTGGTGGAGAGGACCCGCGGAGCGGCGAAGAGGAGGAAGGGGTTAGCGTTGGGTTTAGGGTTAGGGTTTTAAGGAGAACAATGGAGGAGGGTTCGAGGTGGGGTTTTGGTGGGGGTTGGGGGACTCAAGCGATGGGTGCCGACGCCGCCAAATGACAGCCCTCCGATTGCGTTGGGATTTCGGTTGCGGGTCCCTAATCGGGTATAGGATGGAAGAAAGGATTTATTTTTTTTATATATATCTCATCCATTAATTTCATCCGATCTCTTATATCCATTTTAAATTATAATAAAAATATTATTGAAAATAAAATTCAGATAAAATTAAATATTTCAAAATAATTTTAATGATGTTATTTTTTACACAAACAATTTCACTCAACATCTCATCTATTGAATGTGGATCTTTAGATAGAGAGAATAAGATAAAATAAGGACGGAGTATAACTTTTGTATTTGTGTTCCTTTTTCGTAGGAAGTGACTGATTTTTTAGGTGATACATCAAGTATTTCTTTAATTTAAATTTTAAGAAATTTTAGTGAAAAATTAAATTTTTAGTTCCTTAGATCTCCAACTAAATAAAACAAACTAGTTGAAATAAACTTTTAAGGAAGTTATTCTCTAATTGGTTGGGTAATATAAATGTAATTACCAAATTTCTCAAAAGTACATCAAAATTGATTGTTAAGTTTCTATGAGATAATGTTATTTACCTTGTTACATAAGAGAACATTTGCATCCCTTACAAGGAGGGGTCACTCAACTTTCACTCGCTAACGAATGTGGCTTTACTTCATGATCTAAAAGGATTATAAAGGCTTACTAATGTCCCAAAAATCAATATAGAGCATGTAGATGAAAATGATATATGGAGATATTTTGTAGATAATTCCTAAGCGTGGGGATAATCCATATTGGAGATCTCTATTTTGTTTGCAAAACATATTGAGTAGGATTTTCCTCATTGATGGAACTCAGATGTGGCCTATAAATATAGATGTCTCTTTAAGCATGAACGTGGTTTGGAATTCTATTCGAACAAAAAGATACGAAAAATGCATTTTGTAACACTCACTAGAAGAGATGAAATATAACTAGTACCAGTGGACCACACCGAACAGCCATGCCACTAAATCAATATCATATGGAGCTTCGACATAGTTTGATACATCTCCTTCGATTTTCTTCCTCTTATTGTGATACACTAACGTACTCACAGTAGGACTCTCATATTATGAAGTTGTATTTGTGAAAGATGGATTAAATCTTTAGGAGATAGGAGATTTGAGAGTCATTCTTGAGTAAGAGTAATCTTAGCTAGATTAATAACACTATTAGGTTTTGACTAAAGGTCATGAAAAAAGTTAACAATAATTGAAGCAATCTGATCAAGCTCAGAGATGCTTTCACCATTGTTATTTTTAATAGCAATGATTTTTGATTTGGTGAGTTTGAGACATGTACTTTATCTAACAAGGTAGAAATCCTATCTCCTTCAACCAACCAATGTATTTTAGTAGGTTGTTTCTACATTTTAAATTCATCACGTAGAATTTGGACATAAGTGGATGTTACGGCCCTGTTCCCGAATCCCTACAGGACACGAGAAGGGACCGACTCGACTGATCCCAAGAACCAGTCGTCCAATGAGAAAGTAACCAAAAAGCAAGAAAGTAAACCACATTCACTATGCTAAGTAACTAACAGTAGCAAAAGTACAGCAGTAAAGGAGTAAAACTATTACAATATACACCACCACAACAGTAGAAAAGTAACCAGGTACAAGAATATAAAGTACAGAATGTAAAAGTACAAACGTAAGGGTACAAGAGTCTACTCACTAATACAAAAGAGTACATCAAGGGAAACTACAACTACTGGGCTTTACTAGGCCCAGCACCCTCTGCAGCCGTGGGCTCTGACTGGTCAACACCTGGACCTAAAAAGGGGTTATGAGTATACAACATCAACGAACGCTGAGTAGAGTGGCAACCAACTAACTAAAGCAGTAAAAGTGGACAAGTAGTTGTTATTTTCCAATTACATTATTTCACAAGTTATTCCCTTTCTACACATTAGTTTATTTATCAGATTTCTTTCTTGACCTCAAATGTTCCTTGTGGGAAAGATCTTGATTGTAGTCTTTTCTAAAGAGTAAAAGGCACACGTGGTGCTCTCTTGGCCAGGAGAGTCTCCCGTGGTGATCCTACACCCAGGCAACCACCCCAAGGTCACGGACAGACATAACAGTGACTACGGCACGCGCGATAAGTGCACGGGTAGCTATCCCGCATTGGCACGCAGTCAGTCATTTCCGTTAGCGGGTGCGCCCAAAGCACAGCACGGAACCAGTATAGGGCCTAGCCCTCTCAGTAACAGGGGTATAGCCCCTCTCAGTAACCAAACAGGGGTCTCGCGCCCTCCACAATCCGTGCACCCTCGCCTGACTACCCTAGTTTGCCCAGTGGGCCTAACAAGTCAGTGTAGGGCAGCTAGCTGAACCCCGAGCCCCGTGGGATGGCTAGCTCTCTCCCTACACTAGTAATTCTCCCCGGTACAGTGTACATGAGGGCCACAGAGTTGGTGCAAAGTGGCCAAACCCACCCCAGGTTTCAACCCAAAGGCGGAAAGCACCCCTCTACACTAAGAGGTAACATGCGCTCCCCTTGGTACCACGTACTCAAGGGCCAGCACACTTCCCAACACATTTCCAGATCCATTCCATTTATTTCCAGGAGCTCAACTCGTAATTCCCCGTAGGGTTCATGCTTATATTCCTCAGGACATGCCATACCAGATTTCATCATTTCTATTTCCATTCTCATGTTATACATATGCAACTTGTATTTCTATCGTTCACATTTCCGTAACAGGTTATACATAGGTAGCTCGTATTTCTATCACTCACGTTACCATTCTCAATTTATATACATGTAGCTCGTATTATGTCATTTAACGTATACAACAGGAATTTACATGCAATAGTTTGCTTGCTCAAGTACTTAACATTTCACAGGCAGCTGCTATTTATTTACAGGCAATTGTTATCATTTTATCCACTCATTCAAGACTGCAATTTAATTATCCATTATATATATTTCAAGTGTTTCTCGTCCTAGGATTCATGCTATATCCTAGGTTCTAATCATTCATTCCACACATGCATTTAGGTTTTAATTAAATTAAGGGAAAGCCACTCTACCAGTAAACCCATGAGTAGTGGAGGCTTGAACGGCAGGCTCACGTGCCTCAGCAAGCCCCGAACCCGCAACGGAACGAAGTCCTATCACAAGGATCAATCACAAGAGAATATTCAGAACAGTATATAAAGTCTTCTAACAAGTAGAGGAATCCATACGGGAAACGTCGGTATCTTATTTGCAGAAAATAAACCTCAAACGGACCCTAAAAGGGTCAAAAATAGCGTTTCTGACTCAAATCAGACGTCTGGAACAACTTCCAGACGTCTTAAAAGTGTCCAGTGTCATACCTCAAGCTCTACGCCAATCCTCAGACATCTAGGAACTCTTCTGGACCGTCTGGACCCAGCTCCAGACGTCCGACCACCTCTCCGGACGTTTGGAAGTGCTTCCCATCGTCTGGTATGTTGCCCAGATGTCTGAAATGCGTGGGAGGGCGTGTCCCGTGCCTTCCTGAAGCGAATCCTACATGCAAACACTTGATCTTCTCAAAACGGGCATGCAAAAAGGGATCGGCGAAGCGACCTGCATGGTCGTATCTGCAAAGAGAAAGTACCTTTGCGAAGCCTTCTCCTCAGATGTCTAGAACCACCTCCAGACGTCCGCACCGTCGTTTGGAGGTCACTCCAGACGTCTGATTTTAGGAAAAACCCAGAACCAGAACTTGCTTCTGCCCTCTCACGCCGCGCGTGGCTGCGCCGTGCTCACTTGCCTATAGCAGTGTCGGGGAGGACCTCCCCGACACACTCCGCCTCACGCACGCACCGCTCCAGCCGTGTGCTCACCGGTGATCTCCCACGTGAGCTCGCAAGCTCACCTCCTCCTCTCCTTCTCACGCCGCTCCTCCTCTCCACCGCTCTCGTGCTCTCACTTGCTCTGGGGAGAAGAGAGGAAGGTGGCGGGTGGCTGAGAAGTGAGGAGAACGAAGGTGGAGGAGGGGTTTTATAAGGTGGGGTTAGGGTTCTGCTGGGGACGGAAGAGAGAGAAGAAGGGGAGAAAAATGACGCGCAGCACGCGCGCAGACGCGAGCTCGTATTCAAATTTTTTTATTTTCAGACGTCTGGGAATGTGTCCAGACGTCTGACCAGACGTTTGACCCACAGTCTAGACATCTTAAAAGGCTCAAATAGCACGGGTCTTAACATCATAACAAACTTAAAGGAAGTTTTGTTCGCAAAACTTAAGCTAGTTAGGGTGCGGAAAAAGAACAACATACGCATAACAAACTTAAAGAGGACCGAAGCCGGTCCGAAAAGACGTACCCTCAAAAAGCTTCGGGTACCACTCTCGCATCGCCGCCTCAAACTCCCAGGTAGCCTCCTTGTACCTCTGGCTCCTCCACAAGACCTTCACTAGGGATACCTGCTTCTGTCTCAAACTCTGGACGGCTCTATCTAGTATTTGCACTGGTCGCTCGGGGTAGGTTAGGTTGTCACCCACCTTGACACTCTCGTGACTCAGAACGTGACTGGAATTGACGACATACTTCCTGAGGTTGGACATGTGGAACACGTCGTGCACACCAGAAAGCTGGGGAGGAAGGGCAAGCTTGTAAGAAACCGGTCCAACCTGCTCCAGGACCTCAAAGGGCCCCACAAACCTCGGCGCGAGCTTCCCTTTCACCCCAAACCGCTACAGGCCCTTCATGGGCGAAACGCGTAAAAAGACGTGATCCCCAACCTCGAACTGCAACTCTCTGCGCTTCCGATCGGCATAGCTCTTTTGTCTGCTCCTGACAGTGCGAAGTCGTCTGTGAATATGCTCAACCACCTCTTGACTCTGCCGGATCAGCCTGAGACCAACCTCCCACTTGGTCCCTGGTGGCGGATTTTGTGTAACTGCCACCGGTTTGATTATATTTTCTTACTTGAATACAGAAAATCTCCGCGGTCGAACTCATGGAGCAAACTTGATTCTATAAGCGTAGAAAATCACAATTTACAATATACTGTTTTACAAAAAGATTAAAGAGAGAAAAATAAAAATGTCTACTCTTTTCTTCTTTTGTCTTCTTCTCTCTCTTTCTTTTCAGACGTTTGACTTCAAGGGTCAGACGCCTTAAGTGCCACTTGCTACAGTGCTTGTGCTCTCCTTCTTCTTTCCAGTTGCTGCTGCTGCTTCTTCTTCCTCTTGGCTTCTTTTTCTCTTTGCTGTCTCTGCCTTCTCTTCTGACTTCTTCTTTCTTCTCTACTACGCGCCTTTTGCTTTCTTCTCTCTTCCTTCTCCTTTTGCCTCAGCTTCTCTGCGGCTACAATGCCGTCTTCCTCCTCTGCTTCTCTGCTGCTCCAAGTCCTTCTTCCTTTCTCTCTGGCCACAGCTGTCTTCCCGCAGCTTCCTCAGCCTCTCCTCCTCCTTCCTTGCTTCCTCTTCTATTCCCTGCACAGGCATCATATGGTTAGGCAAAACCTAACCCCTACACTCCCCGCGTCTCTCTCTCTCTCCTTTTCACTCTCAAGACAGCTCTCCCAGAGCCTTCTTGGGTTATCGGGTCGGGTACACGTGCCCGGGACCAAGCACACCGGCGTGGGTGGTGCGCAAGGTGTGCATAGGTTGGGCAATAGGGTCGGGCCAAGTTTGAGAGGGCGTGGGTCGCGGACGAGGCCGGGTGGTAGGCGAGGGACCTCACCCCGTGTAGTTGGAGGTGATAAGCCCTATGCAGTTTTACAATTTATGCGCCCACCGCGCTCCTGTGTTTATGAGGTGGGACTAAATGTCCCACCCACTTCTGCTGGCGCCCGCAGGAGGTGAGCTCCACCCAATTGGAGCAGCTGTGAGTCGCACAAGGCTAGTTCTCAGGTTGGATGCACTCGCCTACTCAATGCGCTTCACTTGGAATCCTGAAGCTTGGAGTGCACGGCCTGGAGCTCGGGAACAAGCAAGCTTGCTTGCTCGTTAATGGCGGACGGAGGCTCGGATCTGCATGACACAAGAACGACCTTGCAGCCCTGTCAAACAACGGGAAAACCTTCGCCGTATCACGGCGAAGGTGAAGAGGGGCTCAACTGGCCACAGGGTGGCCTAGGCGTGCATTCCCAGGTCACCCTATGGCTGTGAAAATGGGTGTGTTCGGGGGAAGTGTTGGGAGCGTGTGGCGGTGATTGGGAAGAGGGGTTATGATCAGTGAGTCGTGGCGGAGCTTGTGAAGTGGCTGGCGAGGTGGGTGGATGCGTGGAGTGGTGGATACACCTCACCGGTGGTCTGCCGGAGGTGGAGAAGATGGCAGTGGTCTGCGGTGTCGAGGGGTCGAAAATGCAAAATAATAGAGGGGAAATGAAGAGAGGAGCGAGGAGAAGAGTTTTAACCTACTTAACAGATGAAAGGAGGAAGGAGATGGTCGGCGTGTATTTGCCGACGCCGGAGACGAAGATGTCCAGGGTAGGGGTGACGGCGACGACGACGAGGCTAGAGGTGTGTACGCAGGTGTTGCACGACGCGGAGGAAGGTGGTGAAGGCGGCTCTGCCATTGGTATTGTGGCAGAGCGATGAAAAAGAGGTGGAGGGCTCGCCGGAGCTCGTTGGACTTCCTGACCGGAGGAGGAGGAGACGAAATTAGGGGAATTCTTAGGCCAAGTTGAGCCTGAAGGATGCGGCAGGGGTGGCCGCTCCTTAAATAGGCGTCGGCCGGGAGAAAATCACAAGGAGATGGGAATACCTCTCCGGAGGTATGGTCGGAACAAGACCCACACCTCTCAAGCGTTCGCACGAGAGGTATGGTGGCCAATAGGGCATGGGAGCCGACCCATGCTGCAGGGGACAACGCAGGGGAGTCTCCCTTTCAAATCTGAGGCCGGCTCCGCATGCGTGCGCGACGCCATCCTCCGTGCAAAGTCGCCGAAGGTATGTCCTGCGCAGGTGGGTGGCAGAGGGACCCGATTGAAGAAGATGACCGGAAAGGTAGGGTGGTCCTTGCAAGGTTTCAAAAAGTTAAGGGTCAAAAGGTAATTGTTGAGGACCGTTTTGTGAAGTAGGTCAGGGCGACCTTCCCTTAGGTCCAAATTTTGGTATGAACCTAATTTGGACCTAAGGAATCTAACGGTAAGGTTGGATTTTAGGTTTGATCATGTTTGACTGGATATTTTGCACAAAAACCTAAATTAGGTCAAAAATTGGGTATGATTCTCAATCTAGATCAAGATAAGTTCCAATGGCCAAATTGAATGTTATAAATCTTAGGGGATATTTTTTCACGAATTTTAGAGGATTTAATTGATTTTTATCTTGGCTGAAACTTTGTGAATTAAAGTGGGTTTGTTTTAGGGTTACAAAATGTCATTTAATTCCGAGATTTTGTCATAACCCTTTTCTGATCAGACCATCCCACTTTTTTTCCTATTAAGTCCATTTGACCTGTGTCTAGATCCTTAGAAATCTTGTTTATGTACTGTAATGGTAAAATTACAGTTTTACCCCATGTATATTGTTTTATTCTCAGATTTGCAATTCCCTGATTTAGGCCTTCCCTTAAATTTTGTAGGAGCTTTTCTTTAATTTATTAGGTCAAAATGTGCTACTTATGGTTCATGATGAGGTTCTCATCATACCCCCATGCCTAACTTTTGCTAGTCCCTTAGCAAAAATTTAAGGTTTTAACCTCTATTTTAGACCATGAATTCCTTTCATCAAATTTGATAAGTGTTTTTTTTTCTCTTGTCTCCTTGATTAGGTCAGAATGCTAACCATGGGCCTACAAGGTACTCTAATACCGACCAAGATCCAAATTTGTCTAGCTTTAGCTTCAGTCTATAGCAAAGGTTTTTAAGGCCCACAGGAACTACCATAAGGTTTATTGGACTCCGTGGTTAAAGCACCGTGCTTGAGACATTTTTAGCCTTGGTTCAGTTTGTAGTGCGTTTTGTAAGAGAGCGACAAAGAGTTTATTTGTTTGGAGAGTTTTCTTTCTCTTTTCTTTTTAATTCTTGCTTAGGATTGGCTTCACGACACGATCTATATCGGATTCCTCGTCCCCATCATCAATCCTCAAAGGTCCCTGGCAATCGATGCTTCGAGATAGCACCGCCCATGGTAACCCCTAGAACCCTGGCTTTCAAAATTTCGAGATAATCCCGCCCATGGTGTTCCGTGGCCGAATCAAACCCTGGCAATTGACATTTCGTGATAATGCCATCCATGGAATCTAAACCAGCAGAGTGCTCACATGCCCCCAGTAGGATACGTAAATATCCTAGGAGACAAGCACCGAGGAGATGATATATTGTTACGCATCTTCGAGGGGAATTTCCCACCTCTCCACGCCGGGAACTCGTCCAAATCAACTTGTGTTGATCGGCCACTCCTAATCTAGGTGACATTTTCAGAATATTTGAAATGCTTCTGCGTGATTTTGATATTTATACTCATTGAACCGGACTGTCTGTGTGAATTTGGGTGCTTAGGTTACCAAGTCTCGTAAACCGAAGGTCAGTTAACGAGGTCGAATACTCCCTAAGCCTTAGACCTAATACTTAAGCTTTTCATTTTCCTCAACCTTTTGAGGAACATCTAGATCTTAATGAGTACTAAGAGTCTAGCCAAGAATGCCTAAGGTTTGTGTTCTTACTAATCTTGTTGTGCACTTTCTCTTTTCTTTTCTTTAATATGGTCTAAAACTTTGATTAATTCTTTAATTTCTTACTAATGACTATCCCTTTTTCTTTTTTTATTTTGTGCTCCTTTTTAATATTCTGCTCTTTTTCTCCTCCTTTTGTGAATCTTACCAGCACTTTCTTCCCTCCTCCAAAATTTTTTTTTTGAAACCTTTTCATATCCCCCATGCCTAAGGTTTGCGATGTCCTCATTGTACATTAGGTGGGTTTTTATTTGGCATGGTTCATGCATTAGGACAGATATTAGGTGAGTGGATGGGTCGAGGTAATTGTTGCGAACAATTTCTAATCTCAGGTATGAGTACCTGAGGTGAAGTCAACTGTCCTAAGGAATGAACCTAAAGTGCAAAGAAATGTCAGAAAAAGGTTTCGGGTTTTCGAAAAGAATGACGGGCTGCCTCCCGTTAAGCGTTGAGTTTTACGCCATCGGCTGGGTGCAATTAGCTCAGGGAGAATGGAGGATAAATGATGGCTCAGCCAAATCTGTATTGGTTATGTCAATGAATGGTTTGAGTCTTTGGCCGTTCACGATGAAAGGTTCGGAATCGTGGCTGAGCGGACTGATCTTGACGGCTTCATTTCCAAAAATCTGTCGGACAAGATATGGTCCGACCTACTTGGATCGCAGTTTTACAGGAAACAATTTCAGTCGGGCATCGAAGAGTAGGACCTTCTAACCAGGGTGGAAGATCTTTCTGGATACGTGCTTGTCATGAAAGGCTTTAACCCGCTCTTTGTAGATTCACGAGTTTTCATACGCATCAAGGCGTAATTCATCGATCTCGCTTATCTGAAGCTTTTTGTGGGTTCCAGCCTTAGAAAGATCTAGGTTGTAATTCCGTATTGCCCAATAGGCTTTGTGCTCCAGTTCAACAGAAAGCTGACACGCCTTCTCGTACACCAGTCTAAAAGGAGACATGCCTAATTGGGTCTTGTGGGCGGTCCTATAAGCCCACAAAGCTTCCGAAAATTGAGATGACCAGTCTTTCCTGTCAGGTCGAATAGTAACCTGCAGGATTTTCTTGATCTCCAGATTTGCTAGCTCAGCTAGACCATTAGTATGGGGGTGATAAGGAGTAGAGATTCGATGCGGCACCCCGTATTTGGTCATCAATGACCTGAACTGAGCGTTGGTAAGATGGGTCCCTCCATCAGAGATGATAGCACAAGGAATCCTGAACCGTGAGAAGATATTCTGATGAATGAATTTGATGATGATCTTGTGATCACAGGAACGGGTCAGAATGGCTTCGATCCATTTGGACACATAGTCAACAGCGAGTAAAATGTACTCGAAACCGTCCGAGATAGAGAAGGGGCCCATAAAATCAATCCCCAAATATCGAAAATCTCGCATACGAGGATCGACTGTAGAGGCATCATGTCACAATGGCTCATGTTGCCTAAAGTTTGACAACGACTGCATGCCTTACAGTGACTGTATGCGTCCTTGAAGATAGTGGGCCAGTAAAAGCCACACTGGAGGATTTTTGATGCGGTTTTATGCCCAGAAAAATGGCCACCGCATGCCTGGTCATGGCAGAAAGAGAGTATGTCATTGATTTCGACCTCCGTGACACATTGTCGGATAATTTGGTCAACACCTATGCGGAATAAGTACGGGTCTTCCCAGATGTAGTACTTGGCATTGGAGCTCAACTTGTCTTTCTTGGCCTTCGGCCAATCAGACAGGATCTGGTGTGATGCCAAGTAGTTTACTATATCAGCAAACCATGGAAGCCCGGTACCAATAGTCAAGAGGTGCTCATCAGGAAAAATGCTCCGTGATGGGTCCAGAAGGGTCGATGATCTCAGAAGGAAGGCGAGACAAGTGGTCAGCTACCACATTCTGTCTTCCCGCCTTGTCGCAAATCTCGAGGTTGAATTCTTGCAACAGCAAGATCCATCGGATTAATCGAGGCTTCGTGTCCTTCGCAAGGAGATGCCTCACAGTAGTGTAATCCGAGTATATTATAACATGGGAACCCAGGAGATAAGATCTGAATTTTTCAAGGGCAAATACTACAGCTAATAGCTCTTTCTCCATAACCGTGTAGTTACGCTAAGCCTCGTCAAGTGTTTTACTAGCGTAGTAGATGACCACGGGTTTCCCATTAATCTTCTGCCCCAGAACCGCTCCTACAATGAAGTCAGATGCATTGCACATGATCTCAAAGGGTTGAGACCAATCAGGGGACTGTAGGATCGGGACTTGGGTGACTCGGTCACGAAAGATCTCAAAAGCTTGAGTGCATTCCTTGGAAATCTCAAAGTGTACATCCTTGGAGAGAAGAGTGGTCAGGGGGCGCACGATTTTCGAGAACTCATGGATGAAACGACGGTAAAAATCGATGTGCCCCAGAAAAGATCGGATGACCCTGATCAAGCTAGGCATAGGAAGTTTAGAAATCAGATTAACCTTGGCTCGATCCACTTGGATGCCTCTCTCAGAAATTAAGTGTCCCAGGACGATCCCCTTAGGCACCATAAAGTGGCTCTTTTCCCGGGAAAGAACCAGATTTATGTCAATGCAACGCCTGAGTATGTGAACCAAGTGCTGGAGGCAATCATCAAATGATGCAACAAAAATTGAGAAGTCATCCATGAAGACTTCCAGATAATCACCTACCATATCAGAGAATATGGCAAGCATGCACCGCTGAAAAGTCGCAGGTGCATTACAGACATTTCAAGTGTTTCTCATCCTAGGATTCATGGCATATCCTAGGTTCTAATCATTCATTCCACACATGCATTTAGGTTTTAATTAAATTAAGGGGAAGCCACTCTATCAGTAAATCTAGGAGTAATGGAGGCTTGAACGGTAGGCTTACGTGTCTCAGCAAGCCTCAAACCCGTAACGGAAGGAAGTCCTATCACAAGGATCAATCACAAGAGAATATTCAGAATAGTATAGAAAGTCTTCTAACAAGTAGAGGAATCCATACAGAAAACGTCAGTATCTTATTTGCGGAAAACGAACCTCAAACGGACCCTAAACGGGTCAAAAATAGCGTTTCTGACTCAAATCAGACGTCTGGAACAACTTCCAGATGTCTTAAAAGTGTCTAGTGTCATACCTCAAGCCCTGCGCCAATCCTCAGATGTCTAGAAACTCTTCTGGACCGTCTGGACCCAGCTCAAGATGTCTGACCACCTCTCCGGATGTCTGGAAGCGCTTCCCGTCGTCTGGTATGTCGCCCAGACGTCTGAAATGCATGGGAGGGCGTGTCCCCGCCTTCCCGAAGCAAATCCTGCACGCAGACACCCGATCTTCTCAAAACGGGCATGCAAAAAGGGATTGGTGGAGCGGCCTACATGGTTGTATCTGCAAAGAGAAAGTACCTTCACGAAGCCTTCTCCTCAGACATCTGGAATCACCTCTAGACGTCCGCACCGTCGTCTTGAGGTCACTCTAGACGTCTGATTCTAGGAAAAACCCAGAACCAGAACCTGCTTTCGCCGTCTCGCACCACACGTGGCCGCGTCGCGCCTGCTCGCTTGCAGCTCCAGTTGCAGCAGTGTCGGGGAGGACCTCCCCGACGCACTCTGAAACGACTCGATTCCCGAGTCCCTACGAGACACGAGAACCGGATCGTCTCGACTAATCCCAAGACCTAGTCTTCCAACGAGGAAGTAACCAAAAGAGTAGTAAAATAAACCACATTCAACATGAAATATAACTAGCAGTAACAAAATACAGCAGTAAGAAAAAGAACTACTACAGCATGTACCACCACAACAGTAGAACAACATTTAACATAACATGAACTACAAGTAAAGAAAAGTACAGAGAGTAACAAGAACTACTCACTACAGTAGAACAAAAAGGGTACAAAAGAACAGTGGTAACTCTACTGGACCCTACTCGGCCCAGCGTCCTCTGCAGCCGCTGACCCTGGCTGCTCAACACCTGGTCCTGAAAAGTAACGAGTGTAACACGTCAGCGAAACGCTGAGTAGAGTGGCAACTAAACTAAAGAAGCAGTAAAGTGTACAGTAGCTGTTTTATTTTCTTTCTTTCTTTATTTACGTCTTTCTATTGTTTCACAATTTATCTATTTCTCAGATCCTTCACTTGATCTCAAATGTTCCTCGTGGGAACGATCTTGATTGCAGTCTTTTCCGAAGAGTAGAAGTAACACGTGGTGCTCTCCTGGCCGGGAGAGTCCCCCGTGGTGATCCTACTCTCAGTCAACCACCCCAAGGTCACTGACAGACGTAACGGTGACTACGGCACGCACGGTAAACGCACGGGTAGCTACCCCGCACTGGCACGTGGTCAGTCGTTTCCGTTAACGGGTGCACCCAAAGAACAGTACGGAACCAGTATAGGGCAGAGCCCTCTCAGTAACAGGGGTCCAACCCCTCCACAGTAACCAAATAGGGGTCTTGCCCCTCCACAGTTTGTGCACCCTCGCCTGACTACCCTGGTTCGCCCAGTGGGCCTAACAAGTCAGTGTAGGTGAGCTAGTAGAACCCCGGGGCCCGTGTGGTAGCTAATACTCTCTCTACACTAGTAGCTCTCCTCGGTACTGTGTACACGAGGGCCAACAAGTCGGTACAAAGTGGCCAGACCTAACCCCGGGTCCTTGGGGCGGCTGGCTCCGCTCTGCACTAAGCAGGTAACAGGTGCTTCCCCTGGCACTACGTACCCAAGAGACAACGCACCTCCACATCTTTCTTTCTCAGTTCCATTTCATTCTCTTTCCAGGAGTTCTACTCCTAATTCCCCGTAGGGTTCCAGCTCTTTTAACTCAGCACATTTAGGTTTCACCTTTCCAGTTTCACGTTCATACAACCCATATTCTCAATCATGTTCATTTATTCATAACAGGCAGCTGTTAAATCAATTTACAGGCAACTATTATTTCCTTTCCACAGTTTTCAAGACTGCAATATCTATATTCATTTCACTAGTTTTCCAGTCCTAGGATTCATGCCGTACCCTAGGATCTATCATTCAATCTAGTTTTTCGGCCCTAGGATTCATGCAACACCCTAGGATCTATCATTCAATCTGGTTTCTCATTCCTAGGATTCATGCAATGCCCTAGGTTCTATTAATTGTTCCATAATTTTAACAAATTATGTTAATAATTTCTAAAGCCACTCTACCAGTACAACGGGAGTACTAGGGGCGTGGTCGGAATCCCGCGTGCCTCCGCAACCCCCGAGACTGTAATGGAACGGGGTCCTAACACAAGGATCAAACACAAGGAGTTTCTCAGAACGGTATATAATTACTGTAAACGGGTAGAGGATCTTATGCCGAAAAGAACGCAACTCGAAACGCGGAAAATGGACACCGAGCAGGCCCTAAACGGGTCGAAAACGACGAAACAGTCCAAAATCAGACGTATGGAACCTCTTCCAGACGTCTTAAAAAGTGGGTCAGATGGTACCTTTGTCCTGCGTAGTCTCTCAGACGTCCAGAAGCCTGCGGGGGCGTCTGGCCTAGTTCCCAGACGTCCGATGGTCACCCCGGACGTCTGGAAGTCCTTCCAGTCGTCTGGCACTGCGGCTAGACGTCTGATTCACGTTGGATGCGAATCTCAGAGCCTGCACGTACCCACTCCTCGCTCTCAGTACGACGGTCGCAGAAAAGGAAGAAGGACGAAAATAACTTACTTGCCAGACGTCTGGACAGTCCTCCAGACGTCTTCACCGTCGTCTGGTTGGAAGCCCAGACGTCTGATTCTGAAAAAACTTCCAGAATCAAAGCTCGATGCACTCTCCGCCCGCGACGCACGGCCGCGCCGCGCCTCATCCGCCTGCTGCTCGAGCTGCAGCAGCCCTCCCGCGTCACTCCGCGCCCGCTGCTCCCCCGCCGGCCGGCTCCAGCTACCCCGGCAAGCTCGAGCCCTCACGGCCGAGCGTCTCCTCCCTCGCGCAACGCCTCCTCCCGCACACCCACCGCGGCTGCCACTACCGCCGCTCGCTCACTCTCGCACTGGCTGGAAGAAGAAGGGAGCGGAGGAGATGAGAGTGAGGGAGAGGGCGAGGGCCCTTTTAAAGCCGCGCGGGGAGAGAGAGCGAGAGAGAGGGGCGCAGCCTGCGCCCGCAGGAGGAGAGGGAAAAAGAGGGGCATCTGCAGGTCTGAGCGCGCAGGCGCGTAGACGAAATCCACCGTGCCGTAAAAATTAAATCCCAGACGTCTGGAAGGGGTTCCAGACGTCTGGGGCACCTCCCAGACGTCTTAAAAGACGTTTTGAAGCTGCTTTCGTAACACACTCCTTTGCCTCGCGCATGCGCCGCTCTGGCCGTGCTCTCACCGATAAGCTCCCACGCGAGCTCGCAAGCTCACCTCCTCTCCTTCTCATGCCGCTCCTCTTCTTCTCACGCCGCTCCTCCTCTCCGCCGCTCTCGCACTCTCGCTTGCTCTGGGAAGAAGAGAGGAAGGTGGCGGGCGGCTGAGAAGTGAGGAGAACGAAGGTGGAGGAGGGGTTTTATAAGGTGGGGTTAGCGTTCTGCTGGGGACGGAAGAGAGAGAAGAAGGGGAGAAAAAATGAGGGTGCCGTCTGCGCACAGCACGCGTGCAGACGCGAGCTCGTACTCAAATTTTTCGATTTTCAGACGTCTGGGAATGTGTCCAGATGCTTGACCAGACGTTTGACTCACAGTCCAAACGTCTTAAAATGCTCAAACAGCATGGGTCTTAACAGTGGAGTATAATTATTGAGAGATCTAACTTGATAATCAGTTAGTCCATTGGGTGAAGTGTTTTGTTCTAGTTCTCCAAGCATCTTCTATACCCTCTCTTTTTCCTTGATAAGATCAAGGATGTTTTCTTTCTTCCATATTTAGATCCTTTGCTTCAATGATTTCAACTTCTTGGCAAAGATACAAGATCATTCCCCAGAACTTGTTGACTAGAGTGTAAATGATGGTTTATTAAGTCAAAAGTTCTCTATCATAAATTGCATTGGCTAAGGGTAGGATTGTGGTTAGAATAAGTCCTTACCAGGGAAAATTCTTACAAGTTTTTTAGAGAAGAAGGCTATATCAAGTTTAACCCATTTGGGTTCTTTCCGACAATCTGCTCATGTATAGGGCATGCTTTGTAGAGAAATGTCTAGTAAGTTAGTTTATTGTAAAATGAAGTTGAATAGTTCAAAAGGAGGAGATAAGATTAAAGTATTCAGGTAAGAACCTAGTAAGATTAAAGTCTTCAATGAAGATTGTAAGTTTAATATAAAGTGCAAGGCATATGCTTCATTTCCCTATAGATGGACTCTTTTCCAATTCATCTCATGCAACTGATGGCCTTTTGATAAAAAGCAGATTCAATCTTGAAGATGACTAAAGCTATGAGAGCACATGTAGTGAAGCTTCTCTTCTGAGGTACGTCTATCTTAGGTGAGGTTTCTTATTCTTTCTCCTTTCTCTCATGCTCCCCTCCCTTAGTCCTACATTGAAGATCTTGTTCATGATGGGTTGTGTGGGGTACAAAAAATGATTGTCCGAGAAACTCTCTACTTATGTTCAGCATGTAAATACTTAAATCAACGTGTCATCCCTCAACAATTTAACACTTTCCAATTGTAAACTCTCAACAAATTTTAGCAAGTGCCACTTGCACTTGGAAAAAGGTAGGCGTGACTTATAACACAAACACAACATCAACACGCTACCATCACCACCTGCACCCATCATCCCTAATCAGACCCAACTCATGCATCTCTTGATAGCAGCAAAACCCTTATCCATACTTGAGATATCTCACCTTTAAGAGGGTTTAGCACCTAGAACTTCACATGTTATTTTTCATAATCCATCTTGGGAGCTTACGGTGGGTTTGCACATGAATATTAACAGATTCCTTTCCCCCATATATGATCAAATACTAAAACACAATGCTCATAATTTCTTCGAAAGGAAAACATACAGCAAAATAGTAATATCCTCTCCAATGTCAAATCTTGGCCTTGACAAAATCAAAATCTTGAATCACCTCTAGCACCCATCACTTCCTCAACCATTTCTTTTGAACTTCCTGATCTAAATGAAGAAGTTTGCAAAAATGAAGGCAAAAAATCGCTATTAGCTTCTTCATCAGTCTTGGTGGTGAACAACTCAACATACAAATGATGTGCTGACTTCTCACCCACCAAAATTGCAATCATGGCTTCTAAGGCACCTTTTTCCATCTTTGAGAATTGAGAAGGCATCGAACATGTAGGTGGAGAGGACATTCACCATATCTCCCTTGAAAGTTGAATGACAATTTGTGAACTATCCAAGTGTTAGTCAAGAAAACATGATTAACTCGAGGGAATCCAATCATCGCAACCCCTCCACATTTGCATTGTTTCTAATGTGATGGGGAAGGGCACTTGAAACAACAGTGCCCTTATCCCATACGATGTTATAAGTGCCAGGAACTTGGGCATATAACAAAAGTTTGTAGTAAACCCTAAACCCTTTGCTTTACTATCATGGGGAAAGCACTCTCCACAAGGTGGCCTCTCATCTCCTTCTCACCCGTGTCTAGACTATCTAGACGTTAGTTTTTGGTGGGTCTCCCATCTGAATGTGAGTTATTAGAGGTCTACTCTAAGACCTTCACCACGATTGACACTATGGTGGCAATGGCCTCCCCATGGATGGCTAACTCGGGAGTTAAGGCCAAGGAAAATGCTAACACCTATTGGCTTCACGTTACTAGTATTCCACTTCACCTCTGTGTACATCATGCCTTGAACAACTTATTTAAATAAACTCGTTGACTTCATTTCATGCTCCCTAGATGATGAGGATGTTGGCCTATCTGTTGTCAAACTTTTGGTGGATGTGCCGAACACCAAGCTTATTCTAAAATGTGTGGATCTCTCGTTCTTGTTATACAAATATGGCCTCGAGTTTCGTTAGAAAGTCTAATAGATGGAGGTGGCTCTCTTGAATGACAACCCTCTTGTCAATACTAATGACACTTATTGCACACTGATAACGAACCATTGAACCACAGTGCATGGCAATGGCCAATAGGTCCACACAAAGGGCTCCATACAATGGGTTAACACTTGCTCAAATGGATGATGGAATCCACATGGGCAATGTCTGCTTGCTCAAAAGCCTTGGGGTCCATTTGTTTAGGAGAACAAAGTAGGGTCTTCTACATTTGGATTAAGAAAATCCAAAAGAAAGTTATATCAAATTAGGCCCACTTATGCTAGTTATTCTAGGAGGAATAACTCATGGTCCCAATGTGGAACACTAGTCCAATCCTAGAATAGCTGTGTTCCACTTCTCCTTTCTCCAAATGTGGAACACAAGCCCTTTATTCCTAATGGTCCCAAACATCAAAAGGTACTTATTCCTCCACTTATTCCACAAAATACTAATTCCATGTGAGATTCTTCAAAATCTCATTCCTTGAATCAAACATGATCTTGAGCTCACCAACGCCATGGAGTTAGCATGAAGTAAGAACTACAGCTCCTAAGTGAAGCACAAATGAACATTAACTGTTACAACCCGGTTCCCGAATCCCTACAGGACATGAGACCGGACCGACTCGACTGATCCAAAGACCCAGTCGTCCAACGAGAAAGTAACCAAAAAGCAGTAAAAATAAATCACATTTACCATGCAAGCAACTAACAATAAAAAGTACAGCAGTAAAGAAATAACTACTACAGTACACACCACTACAACAGTAGAGAATTTAAACAGGTACAGGAATAGAAAGTTTACAATAAAAGAGTACATAAGTGTAACAGGTTACTACAACAAGAAACGAGTACAACAAAGGTACAACTACTGGGCTCTAGTGGGCCCAGCACCCTCTGCAGCCGTAGTCTCTGGCTGCTCAACACCTGGACCTGAAAAAGGTTATGAGTATAACATATCAGCGAACGCTGAGTAGAGTGGCAACCAGCTAACTAAAAATAGTGAAGGTGGACAGGTAACTGTTGTTTTCAATTTCCTTCTTTATTTAACTAATTATTCTTTCTTTCATCACTTGGTTTATTTATCAGGTCTTTTTCTTGATCTCGAATGTTTCTCGTGGGAACGATCTTGATTGCAGTCTTTTCCGAAGAGTAGAAGTAACACGTGGTGCTCTCCTGGCCGGGAGAGTCCCCCGTGGTGGTCCTACACTCAGTCAACCACCCCAAGGTCACTGACAGACGTAACGGTGATTACAGCACGCACGATAAACGCACGGGTAGTCACATTGCACTAGTACGCGGTCAGTCGTTTCCGTTAACGGGTGCGCCCAAAGCACAGCACGGAACCAGTATAGGGCATAGCCCTCTCAATAATAGGGGTCTAGCCCCTCTCAGTAACCAAACAGGGGTCTCACCCCTCCACAGTCCGTGCACCCTCGCCTGACTACCCTGGTTTGCCCAAAGGGCCGAACAAGTCGGTGTAAGGTGGCTAGCTGAACCCCGGGTCCCGTGGGGTGACTAGCTCCTTCCCTACACTAGTAACTCTCCCCGGTACAGTGTACACGAGGGTCAAAGAGTCGGTGCAAGGTGACCAAACCTACCCCGGGTCTCGACCCGAAGGCGGTAAGCTCCCCTCGGCACTAAGAGGTAACATGTGCTTCCCTTGGTACCACGTACTCAAGGGACAGCACACTTCCCAGCATCTTCCTAGATCCATTCCATTTACTTCCAGGAGCTCTACTCCTATTTCCCCATAGGGTTCATGTTCATGTTTCTCAGGCCAAGCCATACTAGGTTCCATTATTTCAGGTTTATTCGCAGGTAACTCGTGTTTTCAACATTCAAACTTTTATTTCCAATCATATGCAGGCAGCTCGTATTAAATTGTAAACAACGGAATTTACATGTAACAGTTGCGAACAACAGTATTCTACATTTCACAGGCAGTTGTTATCTATTTACAGGTAATTGTTATTGTGCTAATTACTCACCTAGACTGCAATTCATACATTCCGTACAATTATTCCAGTATTTTTGGTCCTAAGATTCATGCCATACCGTAGGATCTAACATTCAATCTTGTGTTTCTAGTCCTAGGATCCATGCCATACCCTAGGATCTTAACATTCAATCTAGTGTTTCTAGTCCTAGGATTCATGCCATACCCTAGGATCCATGCCATACCTTAGGATCTAACATTCATTCCAGATATACATTCATGTTGTAATTAAACTAAGGGAAGCCACTCTACCCGCGAAACCAGGAGTAATGGGGGCTTGATCGACAGGTCCACGTGCCTCCGCAACCCGCAAACCTGCAACGGAACGGGGTCCTAACACAAGGATCAACCACAAGAAACCACTCAGAACATGATAAAAGCATTCCAACAAGTAAAGGAACTTATACGAAGAAGAACGAAACCTTAATTGCGGAAATCGGACCTCAAACGTACCCTAAACGGGTCAAAAACGACAATCCTGACTCAAATCAGATGTCTGGAACACCTTCTAGATGTCTTAAAAGAAGTCCAGAATCACACCTCACTCTACATTGCTCCTCAGACATCCAGGGATCCTTCTGAACCGTCTGGACCTAGTTCCAGACGTCTGACCACCTCTCCGGACGTCTGGAGATGCTCCCCGCTGTCTGGTGCCTTGCCCAGATGTCTGAACCGCGTGGGAGGGCGTGTCTCGTGCCTTTTCGAAGTGAATCCTGCACGCGCAACATAAATCTCCTTAATACGGCACGTATCAGTGTCTCGGCGGAACGGCCTGCATGGCCGTAACCATAAAGGGAGGCATAGGGCGCAGGATTTACCTCTCACTCATCTGGAGTTTCTTCCAGACGTCAACTACGTCGTCTGGATGTAGATCTAGACGTCTAATTTTGGGAAAAATCCCAGAACCAGAAGCTCCTTTGTCTTCTTCGTGCTACGCGGGGCCGCGCCGCGCTCGCTCGTCTACTCTAGCTACAGCAGCGTCGGGAAGAACCTCCCCGGCACACCTCTCCGCCTTGCGCACGCCTGACCGGATGTGAACTTCTCCAGTGAGCTCTCTCGCAAGCTCGCGCGCTCTCCTCTCCTTCTCACGTTGCTCCTCCTCTCTGTTGCTTCGCTCGCTGCACTCGCCGCTCTCGTTCTCGCTGAAGGAAGGAGAAGGTGGCTGGAAGTGGGGTGGTGAACGAGGGAGAGGAGAAGGGTTTAAGTAGGCGCGAGGGAGGGTTCTGTCGGTGAGAGGGGAGAGAAGAAGGCGGCTGTGCACAGTCTGCGTGTGGCACGTGCGCATACTCGAGGATGTACGCACACAAAAATTGATTTCCAGACGTCTGGGAAGGTGTCCAGATGTCTGACCCAAGTCCCAGATGTCTTAAAGGACTTTAATGGCACGGGTCTTAACATCAACCAAGCTATAGCAACAAACTCAAGGTTCATAGAGGACTTAGACCCCGTTGAGCATGCAATCAAGATCATGGCGTAGAATGGCTTCACTCTATCCGAAGAGGAACTCAATGGCTACAAGTGGTTGAAACAGGTGGTTAACGCTCTTTTTGAGCATGGTCAAACTAAGGACTGTGCCAGAAAGAACCAAGACTCCAAGTAGACCCATTAAGGATCCCCAATACCTCTACATCCTCTTTAAATGTCGATTTACCTTCTCTCTTAGGTTCTCATGATTTGGTTAAGAACGAATCCACACCTTCACTGAAAATGGTATAATTTGCCAAACTAGATGAACTTGAATCAACTCTTATTATTGCAGTATTTAAAATTTTTCTCATGGATATGTAAGAGGTCTTGGGGGCCTTTAGTAACCAAAATCAAATCTAAAATTTGATTCAAAGACACTCCACAGATCTTTTCATTCAGGAGACAGACAAATCAGATCCCATCCATGTTAAATAATTCCTCCCCTCGTCTGCAATGTTGGCAATTGAATCATATCACATCCCAAACCAAACGGTTAATAATGGGTTGCAATCCAACTGCTCTTAACTGCATTACAATTGGGAATGAGCCCTTTGCCATCTTGGCTAACTTCCATTGAACACTTATCAAGGACACCTTGGTTATCAACATTTACGTACCTCCGATCATCACCAATAAACAGACCTTTCTCGGATAAATTCAAGGAATGGACTAGACACTCTGACCAACTGTCGCTCAGGAATGTAATAGATAGGTGTAGCTTTTTGCTGAGTGAGCTAATTGACTGCTCACTTTATTTTGTTAAAAGGAACAATGTTATTGTTGCCCAAATGGCTACACGCTTCTGTAAACATTCTAAACTAGCAGGTTGCCGTCTGAAAGTTGATCTCCCGTATGTTTAAAAAGAACTTGGCGAGTTTTTATCCTGAATTTATGGGACCTTAATGGCCAATCATGGCAACGAAAAGTATCTATTTTTATTATTTTGTTTTAAGTATTTTTATTTTTTTGTTTTCAGTTTTAGTAACATTTTAACCCCGGGATGGACTTTGCCATCTTAGTTAAACCCAAGCATAGTCTACACCAACTCATATATGATTATACTAATAACGCAATACAAATGAAGGAACATGACAGTGAAATCAAGTAACTTTAGATGGTATTTACATGGACATGACATGAAAACCCCAGAAGATATATGCATACTGAAATATGACGAGCAGATATGTGTTGATCATCAAAAATACCAACATAAAAATAATCTTGCAGGAAGCCAAAAATAAGCCCGTAAAAATAACTTCCAACCTAGAAAAGGACTAGCCATTCTAATCCATACAAACAGCATGGTAGTTTCAAAAGCACAAAATTCCCAAGTTATTTAAAACAACAGCCGTGTAATATGTATCTTAAGTTATTCCAGCTGATTGAAAGACATGGAAGAATCGGCTCACATTTATATGGTGAACCTTCAACCTACAGCATGAAACCTGATTGCTTTTTCCTACCCGTTTACTCAGATGCTTGATGCTTCTGTAAGGTAGATTCCTTCCAGTGGCAATGTTATTGCTCAACATCAGATATTGTCTATAGTAACGTTTGTTTACAGCGTTCCTATTCAGATGCTCATCAGCACAAGTTCAGAAGCCACCTAATCCTCAAACTTCCATAATCTACTGAAATGTAAATGCAAGAACTGTCTTCAAGCACCAAATGACACCCTGCAGTTGGCAATGCCCACTCCAGAGTTTATCTGAGGGAACCGACAGAAATCACTTAGGAATGTTGATCATCCTTGATTCCTTCTAAGATATGTTCAATTCGGTATTTCATACGAGGCTGGCCAGAACGGGTTTTTTTGAACATACTCTGCCTCAATGTCTTGCGCTTAGATGCAGCTCTTGCTTTCTCGTCCTCCTTGGCTTGAACTATTGCTTCTCTTTCCCTCTTTGCTTTCTCCATTTCCTCTTGCTTTTTCTCATACTCATCTCGTACACTCTGCAAACTGCCCTTTTTCTTCTTTCGTCCAGCATTCTTCTGATTTCCTTCCCTGTCAGCATTGATTCCCTAGAATATCAAAAATAAATAAAGAATTATAATTATGTCCAAGTGCTGGAGATTGTATGTCTTAAATCTTGATGGAAGATATCCTAGTTTCAAACAAAGGCATGCACAGAGTGAAGAAAAACTGTATATGTGCCATGAATCTTGTTGGTGAATTGCCCAATTTTTACTTAAAACATAGTTTAAGCATTTTTCACGGTTCAGATAGCAGATAGCAATCACCAGGCAAGCTCCAATCCACACATCGTTGAGTGCATGTCTTGCCTTTTGATAGCAAGATATCTAATTGTTGCATAAACAAAACACACTGTTTTATTTTTATGCTGCTAAGTAAACAATGGCCCTTTCACAGCGATAGTCAGAAAAAGGTGCCGTTGGAAGGCAATGTATTACAAAAACAAACGATATTCCACTAGGAGCAAAAGATTTTTTATCAACCCAATCAGTAGAAAAAAGGGCAACGATCATTCCAAACAGAAAATTGACTCCGGAATTAAGTGGAGCAAGGACACAAGATCTCAGGTCATAGCCACATTGTTTTAGTGTTAAAAAGTCTTTTTTTAAAAAGAAAAGGTGGTTACCTGGTTGATAACCACCCGCTTAAAGAGTCAAATTTAAGCAGGAAAATGCTAGAATGATAGCATTTTAATTGTCTTAAAAGGTCATTTGAGAGAAGTCAGGTGCTAGAGTGATAGCTTAATTATTTTTATCCATTGCCTAGAATCAAATGAATACTTGACCTGAGCTGCTAGGAAACCAAAGACTATCAATAATCACTGAATGGTAATAATTTCTTGAGCTGCAAGACTATGGCAGAAAAATGGTCCAAAATTGGGAAATGGTACCATGAGAAGGTGTGCAAAGAGGGAACCACATTGAAATTGTCATCTAAGTTAGACAACCTTTTCGCAAAACATCCATTTGATGGTTCATAAATATCCACAACTTGAACCCATGTGCTTGGTATTTTCTTACATCATAAAAAGTCTCACTCACACATGTGAGATGGAATTAAGTCGAGTGCAATTACATGATAACTGATTCAAGTTTTATAATTCAACTAATTCCAGATTAGGCATTTGCAATAACATTTTAGCTTTCGAGTACAAGCACCTGCATCTATTTGACAAGTACCAAAATAACTTAAACAATATGTGCATGTCCACATCCTTAAGAAAAAAATGTAGAATCACCTCAATATAAAAAACTAACCTCAGGCATTGATGACCTTGGTAAAGTTTTTTCCATCTCATTATCTCGCTTCAAAAGTTTCTTGAATTTGTTCACAATTTTGGCATTTTTGTACATCTCCCTTTGTTTTTCTGTTCACAAAGATTAAGGCAACAAATGAGATTCTGTAATTATGAGAAGCTAAAACCACATGCAAAGGATACATCCAAAATTATGAAGAAAATGTCCAATGTACTAGTCTGTATATTCAATTACATTCAAGTGCATAGGTCATTTACTCGTATTGAATTACTTAAATAGGAAAGACACATCTTAATGAAAGATCAACAACCACCTTCTGGGACACATTCTAACTTAAGAGCGCAAATAACTAGCCTGAAGTCAAAGAGGGAGGGAAAGTGATGATGCCACCAAGCGCTGTCAGAAAGCCCAAAAGAAGGCTTGACAATGAACAGATGGAAATTATGCTAAATAATTTAAAAAGTTCTACAAAGAAAATTGAAAGGACAAAAAGCTGAATATAGCATTGAGAGAAAGAACCACTATAAAAAATTACTCGTCAGTAGAACCCATCACATGGTTGTAGGAAATTAAAAGCCCTCTTCTAGCACTAGAATGTTGATCAGAAACCTCTTTGAACCAGGTCATTAAAAAGAAGGGAAGATGACATCCAGGATTTTTCTTTTTCTTCTTTCTTTCCTTCCTTTTTTCTTGGAAGATAGCATGCCCAGAAAAATACATAGATCGGACTAGAAAACTAGCTGTTTGCAATTCTGCCACTTAATATACACAACAATGTTCCTTGTAGAACAGTAGATCCAGGTTCCAAACTTGTAAATCCTCGTAAAGAAGAAGCCACAAGTACCTAAATAGGGTTAGTGAAGTGGCTACCCTGATGCTTTCAATCTAGGCTGTAGTTTATATAGAGCCATGAAATTACCAATGATATATAACCATGAGATACAAATAATATATAACCATGAAACTTTGAGGACTCAAACCAATTGATATAGGAAAGAAGTAGATCTGATTTTGTTTGAAATGAAGATTCTTGTCCCCCAGTCAATTTGTCCCAATATGTAAACCGTTGAAAATTAACATCTTTATGGACCATTGAAAATTAACATTTTGATGGAGACCCTAAAGTTTGGAAGAAAATTATATAATAACCGGCCATATCAAGTGGATAGGTACACATACACAGCATGCATTTATACACACATAAATACACATAAGGTAGTACATAAGCTACCGAGGGGCTACCCATTAAGGACGGCACTACTTCACTAGACATGTATTTATGTATCTATGAATGTAGGTATCTATGTATAGGTACATATCCACTTGTACTTATCCAAGAAGCACCTACACAAGATTTTGCTTCTCCTCATGGCACTTGTGAAATTGAAAATAGATGGCATTGCATTAAAACAGAACCCTAATCTCTCTTATATAGAGATGGGAAAGTTACATATAAGCCCACACAAAACAGAAAATAAGAAACCAATACATAAACTCCAACACTTCCTCTTAAGTTGGAGCATTGATATCAATTAGGCACAACTTGTCATATAAAAATGTGTATTCTTGTTCAATGCCTTGGTGAGTATGTCTGCAACTTGGAGCTTGGAAGTGACGTGAGTGGTGATCTTGCCATCTAGAATTGCATTCTTGATGAAGTGGCAATCCACTTCAATATGCTTTGTCATCTCATGAAATACTAAGTTGGATGCAATGTAAGTGGTTGACTTATTATTACAATACATGGGAATGGGAGTCCGCACATTGAGTCCTAGGTTGCCCAGAAAGGAAAGGATCCACATGACTTCACATGTTGTATGGGTCATGGCTCCGTACTCAGCCTCAATGCTGAAGCGAGCTACAACTATTTGTTCCTTGCTAATCCAGGGAACAAGATTTTCTCCTAGAAAAATCACATAAGCTTTGGTGGATTTCCTATCTTCGATGGCACCTACATAATTTGTGTCTGAGTAGGACATGATGTCTATAGAGTTGTTTTTACAGTATAAGACCTTGCTAGGAGTTCCTTTCAAATATTTCAATAATAACCAGACATCATGCCAGTAACTATGAGATGGTTTATCCATGAATTGGCTAGCTTTCCTCACTGTAAAACTTATATCTGGCTAAGTAACTATCAAGTACAAAAGTTTTGTACAACACTCCTATACAATGAATATCTTCACAAGGTAGATCATCATCAAGCAATGTATACCGCTTCTTTTGCTCAATAGGCACACTAGATGGCTTAATGCCTAATAACCCAGCTTCCTTTAGAATTTGAAGAGCATACTTTCATTAGGACAAGGCAAGACCACCTTGCTGCCGTTCAGCTTCCATCCCCAATCAATATCGTCCTTAGTCAGGATCATATCATCAACATAGATAGCCAAGATAGCAATCCACCTGCATTCTGTCTCATGAAAATAGAATGATATGAAAAAGACTGCCTAAAGCCAATTTTCATCACCTTAGAACTTAATCTCTCGAACCAAGCTCTAGGACTTTGCTTAAGGCCATAGATGACCTTTCTCAATCTGCAAACATAGTCGCCTTGAGTCTCATATCCTAGGGGCTACCGCATATATACTTCCTCTGTGAGATTATCATATAAAAGGCATTCTTTATGTCTAACTGATAACAAGGCCATTCGTTATTCACTACAACAGACAAGATGACTTGGATGGATAATACTTGAGTCACAGCTGAGAATGCCTCAAGATAGTCAACACCATATGTTTGAGTAAAACCTTTGGCCACCAATCTCACCTTGAATTTATCAACTATGCCATCAGCTAGATATTTTATTATATACACCTACTTGCAGTCCACTAAGGTGGCATTTGAAGGACACAACACAAGATCCCATGCACCATGAGAGATCAACGCTCCCATTTCTTCATCCCTAGCTGCCTTTCAGCGTGGGTCCTAAGAGGACTCAACATAGTCACGTGGAACAACTATACTAGCAAGAGCATTGGTGAATTACTGCAACTTATGATTCAAATGTGAAGTGGATGTGTAATGGGACATCGGATGTAGGCTGTAAGACCGGTTGGACTTTCTGAGAGCAATAAGTTTATTATTTGATTCAACCTAGTAAAGTGGCTATGATGTCTGGGTACTACGATCCTCAGACAACGAAACAAGAGCCATAGATAGAGTAGTTTGTGAAGATGGTGCCTCTTGTCTATGATAGACCTGCGCCTCTCTAGGAGCAAGATCAATGTTAGATCCCTCATTTGAGAAGTAGGGAATCTTCTTAAAGGATGTAGCATTAGTAATGACAATGTACTTTTTGTTTACTAGATCATAGCATCGATACCCCTTATGAGTCTTCAAGTATCCTAGAAAAACACGCTTCACTACATGTGGAAGAATTTACCCTACAAGCCAATGGCATGGACAAGATAGGTACACCTAAATACTCGTAATGGTAGGGCAAAAGGTTGATTAGACTTTGGATACAAAAGGTAGTAGGGAATCTTGTCATGTAACACAAAAGAAGGAACTTGATTTATGAGATATGTAGACGTCAGCATTGCATCTCCCTAACATTGCTTGGATACCTTCATAAAGACAGTAAGGGTCTAAGCAATGTCTAGTATATGCTTGAACTTCCTCTTTGCTACTTCATTTTGTTAAGAGGTCTGTGCACATGAGGTCTAATGTATAGTACCCTTCTCTACAAAGGACTGTAGGTATGCCTACATAAACTCTAGGGCGTTGTCACTCTAAAATATTTGGAAGGAGGACGAATAAATTATCTGTATCTCAGCAAAGAAATGCTTCATGATTTGAAGAAACTGTAATTGATCTTCATAAGAAAAACCCAAGTAGTTTGACTGTAGTCATCAACAAAGATAACAAAGTATCTATACCCTCCAATATTGCTAACATGCGTCGGTCCCCAAATGTCACAATGTATAAGACGAAAGAGGGAAGAACTTATCATCTCAGTGTGATGGGGAAAGGTAGTACAATGATGCTTTCCCAATTAACACATCTCGCAATTAAAATTGGCCTTGGTTGATAAATCCGAAAATAATTTTTACATCTTTACAAAAGACGGATGGCTCAAATGACGATACCAAAGGAGCAGATCAATAGAGATGGAAGTTGCTCTCGCAAACTATGATGGGGTATCGCGATAATATAACCCAATTTTCTCAACTCCATCAATAATATCATTTGTCTTTTTGTCTTGGAAATACCGGTGGTCCTCATAAAAAATAATTCGATACTTCAGATCTTTGTAGAGTCTTGACAGATAAAAGACTCATGGGGAATTTTGGAGCACCATGTACCTCTGGCAACTAAAATCGAGATGAAAGCCATACACCACCAGTAATGGTAATTAGCGAGCTAGAACCATTTGCCACCTTCATCAACGTCACATGTCTGGCCTGTCGTGATGCTTGTAACACACTAGCATCTCTTGTAAGATGGATAAACGCTCCCGAGTCCATCACCCACTGTCCATGCTCAACTACCATTGCTTGACCCTGTGCTTTAGACTTGTCAACAACAAAGGCCACGCCACTGCTTGATGGTTTCACGCGTAGCGACATATATGTATACCATCCACAGACTGACACAACGATGACCATAAGATAGATTGATAAATACATGGAGACGAACCCAAGCACAACATGGAGACAAACCCAAGCACGAGACACCAAGCACTTCCATCGTTGAGACACCCTCGAATGCGGTGAATAATATGGGGAGTCCCATGACACCATTGCAAGAACACAAGAACTAGGCACCACGAGACCTAACACAATAACAACAAAAACATCAACCACAGCCAACACTTACAAGCAGGTTCTGTGCAACAGCAACAGCGCATAGTAGGCTGATAACATGTGCATAGTGGCAGATGTCACATCCAACACATGCAAAGCGGCAGCGCAAAATTCGTGCAAAGCAACCAACAACCATGATTAGGTTCACCATTGCCCAATGAAGTTTTGGGCTGACAACACGTTGGCTGCAAAGCAGCCAACATTCACGATGCACATACAAGGATCCTACAAGTCATGATTGTTACGTGCGTGCAGGGAATCAAAAAGGGAAAGAGTATTTGGTGGGATATCAGATCGCTGATTTAAGATCGCTACTCTGATACCATGTGAAACTGAAAATAAATGGCATTACATCAAAATAGAACCTTAATCTCTCTTATATAGAGATGTGCGAAAGCTGCAGGCAAGACCAAACAAAACAGAAAATAAGACACCGGTACATAAACTCTAACAACACTAAATTAAAATCTCTTCCCAAGAGCTTCTAAAAGGAAAAACAGTTTTTTGGTCAAAAGATGTGTGTGCATGTTTGATCAAGTGCACACTCCTGCCAAGACCCTATTGCGTACATACTTTGCCAACTCTGAACTTCCATGTCAAAATTTTCTTTTTAATGAATTACATTCTGTTGTAATCCTCTCACCCTTTTGGACATAAAAATATATGAAGGAATATTGAAAGCAGAATCATGTAAAATTCACAGCAAGTGATAGATGGGTAATGTTCCTTACTAATCAGGTGAGGATTGTATGCATCGTTAGATTTGGAATTTGCAAAGGCTTCTAGGGAGAGACCACTTCCCCCCATCCGCTGCTTATTTTTCATTCTTCTTTTGTAATTGCCCTTTCCATTGGTAGGTGCCATTGCCTTATCGCCGGCTCCAATCCGGGGCAGTCGATTCTTCATCTCTACCTTGCAAGAGGGGCGGGGAAACAAAATAAGATCAGTCGTTTCTTGTTTAACAGATAATGTGATTCTTCCAACAGATTTCATGCCCAAACAGAACAGAAATTGGAAACACACAATGTAAAATGCCAAAAGGAAAAAGAAAAAAGAAAAAACCAAAAGAAAACCACTTTCATCCAAGCTAAGGCGTCTCCTCCAAGAAATCTACACAAGGTTGGGGAGTGTGACCCACATCCCTCAATTTTGTAAGGACCCGGGGATTGGGCAGTTGAGGGAGAGCGGTGGGAGCAGGGGTGATCTGGGGGTGGTGTGGGAGCAGTGGAGGAAAGCATATATCACCGTGAAAGCATATAAAACTATCAATTTTCTAAATCTTGCTATTTATTTCAAAAATGTCACCACCTGTTCAAGATGGTAAACGAGAGATTGCATGCAATCTTTATCTATTAAATCTAGTCCACCAAACTCTGCGATGTGGGATGAAGAACTCTATCCCCACATCGCATGGTTTACCGATAACCAAGCACTTGACTAACAAGATATTCCTTTGACAAATTTGAGGCAAACCTTAACGGTGGATTACCACCCAGGGCATCGTTTGTATTGCCAGATACCTGGGTTTCATAGCCTGCAGCACATTTTCCCCCAAAACAGTTTGTAGAACTCTCCCCAACAAAATCCAGATGCAGCAGGGCGTGATTCTCAGGTAGCAAATCCAAACGATGGTTGTCTGGAAATTTATTGGAAAGCTCCCCCCTGAATGATACATTTGCCCTTTTTCTTGAAAATAACCACAGCAATTTACCAATCATCCTCACAGGTGAAACAAAAGACAAAGCCAAAAAAGAAAAAAGAAAGGAAGGAAGGAAGAGGGTTCTCATCCTTGATATACCAAACAAGAACGGGAGTGGCAAATGAAGTAAAACGTCCACCGATCAACCCAAGTCTACAACTGAGATTGCACGTTAATTAAGATATAACGGTAATCAAAGACAACGTGCGGGAGCAGCGTCTGGAGAGGGAAATAAGGGCGACCTTTCGCAACGAGCCCCGACGTTTTCCCCAAGCTACAAGTGGGAAGCCGGAGGTGATAGTTAGGGGAATGGGCAACCCGATGCTGCAGGCAACAATCGGAGTGGGAACCTCAAGTATTCCAAGCGATGCTCACAACACAGAAGGAAACGGGGAAAGAAAGAAACAGCAGGTTCCGAGGGGGAAACTCACGCCCAAGTCAGGAAATGGCCGGTAGATGTTGTGCAGAACCGGTGGCCGCAGGGCGGTGTCGGAGAGATGGCGCAGAGACGAGGCGAGGGGCGCCGCGTCGAGGCGTAGCCAAGGTCGGGTTCGGGCTGGTGGACAGCAGCGGGGGTAAACTGGAATAGGTGTGTTTTTAGGGATTAGGAGGAGGGTAAGTAGAAATATTGTGATTGCAAGTGAACGGATAAATTGTTTTTTTTATCTCACACACACATACACATATAATGATGGATTTTTTTTTCTTGTGAGTTAGTATCTGAGAGATCGTAAGTATCTTAATTTTATGATCTTTAGATAAAGTCAATGTTGGTAAGATTTGAATCGACGATCTCGTTCCTTTAATAGTGGTATAAGGGTCTTACTAGCTGAGTTACCTGAACCATCCGTTGGGGGTAACATAAATTTTTTATTGAAAGAAAAACTTGATACAAGAGATCCACCCTAGAGGAGAAGGGAGAGGGAGAAACTTTTCCCACGAAAGGGGAAATACGTCTCGTAGAACGTCGGAACTCAAAAACAAAAAACGAGACACGAAACAAAGGAGAAAGAAAAAGAATGCGCCCTAAGATTGAGAATCGGACGACCTCCTAAAGGAGGACGACTCTACGTTCATAAGTACGACAAGGCACCAACAAGGCGAATCGAAGAAGAAATGCACCAACAAGATCGAATAGATTGACCAAAAGGTCGAAATCAAACTCGGCCGTGAACGTCCGAGGTCACATGTGGTCCCCTGCAAAATTGAATTAAACAAAAAAAGAAAAAAGAAGATTAATCCACTCCAACGAACAAACTCGCCTACAGCAACACACAACCACCACCCACCCTCCGAAGACCACGCGACGAACACATTGCTCCTCGGCACGCCAAACCATCTGCTGTGGCACACCGCGACTCAGCTAGTCGGATCGTACGCCGCTACATGGCTCACCACGGCATGTCGGAACGAACGCCGCTGCTCCATGCACCACCGCTTGCTGGTCTAAACACTGCTGCCTGTACACCACATCTCCCGGTCACTCCGCGCCACAGCATGCAGCACACCGACCAACCCATCTCGGCAACGCATCGGATTGCTGCACACAACTCGCCACTCCTCGGCTACACAACCACCGCGTCCAGCTACCACGAGAGGCAGAAGGCTACGCATGTCGAGGAGGGGGGCAGATCAAAGGAGAGGAGAGGTCCAAGGGGAGGAAAAAGAGCATCCGGAGGTCGAGGGGCCCCAATCGGTCGTGTACAGCCAATAGGAGCCTAAGCTTTCAAACAACTTTTTCACTCTCAGTGGAACGGTGAATCCGTGTATAGTGTCAGAAAGAGAGTTGAAGTCAAGAAAGGAGCAGCATAGTGGGTACCTCTACTCTTGTGTTAATGTTTTTCTTGCAAATTTTATTGTCACTCTTATGGAATCACTTTTTTTATCTCGAGATGTCTTCACTTTTATTGGAATTATTTTTTTCCCAAAATGTACAAAAATGAAAAATATGATGTATTTTGCAATGTATGGACGTGGTGGATGTAATTTATATCGTACGACTGATATTTAATGTAAAGAAACTAAAAAAGTAATGTAAGGTATTTTACATGGCAGACATCACCCCATTTAAAAAATCCATCACTTTGTGAATTAAGTAGGCAAAGAGGTATGTTTTGGATTTTAAAAAAATATGCATCAGTGTAAAATCATTTTGTACTATTTTACACCGATGCAAAATGATTTTGAAGGTAATTCTGGTGGTTTTACAATGATGTAAAATAATTTTGAAGGTAATTTTGATGATTTACATTAGTGCAAAATCATTACACCTGTAGATTTTTTATTATGCACCAATGCATATTGATTTTGCAACAATCTGTTTTTTATTTCACTTATGTATTTGTTTGTTTAAAAGTGTTGATGGTTTTTTTAGTAGTGGTGGATCACACCTCAACAATTATTTTTTTTGTGTGAAGAGAATACACATGGTGTGGTCCCCATTGCTGAATTTGCTTTTTTCGTTACCCCCACCTCCTCGCATTGCAAAGTGCGCCACCTTTTGTATTTTTGTACTCGCATCCATTTTTTTTATCCAAAGATTTTTTACACCAAATGAAGCATTTCATCCCTAATTTCAGGTAACAAACAATACTTAAGGTGAGAAGGAGAGATATCAATGGCACCTCACATGGAGTAAAACCCAATTCTCTCTCTCTCTCCGTCTTTTGAAAACTTGAGAATTCATTCCATGGAATGAGATAAGCGAGAATAAATCTCAAATAGAGAAGTTACAATAGCATATATTGATGCAGAGATAATATAAGAGAGTTGAAGAAAGTTGTAACCTCTTGTAAATATTCGCCAAGGCTATGCGGAAGAACCAAGTAGAAGAGCTAAGAAAGGCCACCATAATAAAAGGATTATAATCTACTTGAAGATGTTGATCCATGAGTGGGTCGAGTGACACCTGAAAGCTCGATTATCTGTACAACTCCAATGAGAAACTGAGAAATACCAAACCACACAGGATGCCAATAACAACAACAAATCACTAAACAAGATAAAAACAACACAAGGAATGGAGGTGGGGCAAGTCCATGGCCAAAATCTATGGAAGTCCGTCCCTCCAACTTCCTACACAGCCAACCAAGGGAAGGCTGGCCATTGATTGTCGGAGACACAACCAACTAATTGATGATAGGAAAGCCTCCCTAAGAACCTAGTGAGAAAGCCAAGGAAGATGAACCATCACAACGACGCACACATCCCACTACCCAACAAGCATTGACTCACCAAGGAGGACTGGTGAGCACTGATGGAGGATGTAAGTCGAGGCAGCAACCCTACAAATGCATAGCCACATTAAGCTTGAATCATTAAAGGAGAGCACATCACTTCGCAAGAGGAAGGTGAGAAGAGGGAGGATGGGCCAAGTGATCGACAAATGGGATGGCGAGGGGGCAATATTAAAATGGAGGAAAAAAAAAGGAAAAAGCATTAGAGAATCAAAGCATTATGCAACAAGATCCACCAGATCTCAATGTTGGATTTGCAAATAAAAGCCATTAGGAGTTACCAAACTTCATATATAATTGAGAGACTGCCCACCACCACCTTGCACCGAAGCCTTGACTCTCAAGCACCTTAACTCTCGACATCCATGGCAGTTACCGACCACCATCTCCGACCATCCCTCCTCCTGCACACCACTTCCTTCTCCTCCCACTACTTCACTCTGACGCCTTCAAGCTCAAGATCGTTCATCGAGACTATGGAAACCTCTTTGACTCCTAACACCAACCCATCTCGAAGATGCACATTCGATCTCGCACAAAGTTCATCGCATCCGATTACACGGCCCAGCACTCCATTGGTACCCCACCCATCCAATACCACCTCATCCTTCACACCTCTGATGACCTCACATGGGTCCAATGCGTCGAGTGCCACCCACAATTCGAACATAACACACCCATGTTCAACCCTAGAAACTTATGCACCTGCTTATTCATTCCTTGCGGTAATCTCCTGCGTGGGGACTACCGCTGTGTCAACAACAAGTGCCACTATTCAATTAGGCACCACTTAGGTCATCCAAATTAGGGTTCCTCTACAGGGACACCTTCTACTTCCACAATCACCTCAGCTTCCCAGACTCTATGCCAAACCTCAAGTTTGGGTGCAACAATGAGACTGTGGGGCTCGACCACTTGTTTGGTAAGTCAACGGCGTGCTGGGCATGAGCCACGGGCGAACGTCCCTAATCTCCCAGATCGATCCCATCGTCTAACAGAGGTTCTCCTATTGCCTCAAGGAAGGGAACAAGGGCTACCTCAACTTTGGTGCGATCACGATGATAACGGAGTAGGGGGTGGTCACCACCCCATTGCTACGGGGACCATACACCTACTCCCTCAACCTCATCGACATTAGCTTCAACGGGAGGTCCATAGGGATTCCTTGCTCGACATTTGAGCACCAAACCATCTATATCTCGACATGGGGACACGATAGTCCACTCTGGTGACTCGTGCTTACCTGCACATCTTCAATGCGGTGGGTGAGTACATGGATCAGCATGGGAGCATGCCTGTGTGGCAACCAACAAATAGAGAGCAATTCACACATTGCTAGCAGCTAAGAAGGAACCACGAGTTGCCAAGTCTAGTGTTCCACTTTCAAGTTGGGGATCTAATTGTGAGAGAAACTTGTTCTACTTCAAGTGAACACGAGTGCCATTCCATCATTGGGGTGTTACAGCAGAAGGATACACTGCTCTTGTTCGATTTGAACCAGGAAAGGGGTGCGCTTCGCGAGCATAGATTGTGCTTGGCATTCATGATGCTAGGAAGGATGTATGATGAAGATGAACGAGTTTGCAGTGATATCTAACGATCGATCAAGATGTTATAATGTTGCGAGTTTTTATTCGTGTGAAGGTTTATTGATGGACGAGATTTTATATGCGAAAAGATTTTGTTAAAAACCTGTCGTTGTAGCTGCATAAAAATCCGTCAATCAAATAAATTTTTACCAAAACTCAAAATGAGTCCTAGGTCGAACACATGGAGGCGTACGTTTGATTAAAAATCACGTTTGGAATTATTGTTACAAAGTAGATTAGCTGGTCGAATTAAATCTATATTAGCTATTCTACTTAAATAATAAGTAATAGAAGAGAGAGATAGAATAATACAAAGAAAGAGAAAATAGGGAGAGAATGAACAAGTATTTTATAGCCATGGGAGCATGTTCATTACATCTACTTGCTACTACTATAAAGCTGAAAATCTATTCTAGAAAGCGCTAAAAAGATAGGGATGAGAAAATTTTCCTCGATGGTTGCTTGGAGGACGAGCCACATTGACGAAGCGCTCGGACGATGGAGATGAGGTGTTGGACAAGGGAGGACAAAGTTGGAGGATGGAGGACGAAGCAGGGCGACGTCGCAGCGGAATCCGCTTTCCGAATGGTAGCGAGAAGACAACCACGGGATACTCCACGAAGGGGGTGAGAAGATGAGAAATTATTTTACTATAGCTTTAGTGGAACATCCTAAGTATGAGACCAGCTTGTAGAGCTTTGGAGGAGGTAAGAGGAGAGAAAGGGTTGACGGGAATGAGGGGCATAAGGTCCCTTTTATAGATGAAGAATTGGGGGTAGAAAGGTCATTTCAAAGTCTAAAAATTAATATCAGGGTATCTAGCAACACATGCAACCGTTGCTGAAGCCCCACATCGCTGAAGCACACGTGAAACAAGGCCCTTTGATCATGACTTAACGCCTCTCAAAGAGCCACGTTTGCGGCTATTGCTCTTCAAGCGTTGAAGCGCTTCAACCACACCTGCATGACGTGGATCAGGATCAACCGTCTATTCAATGGATCGGACGACTTAAAAGCCATCCAATCCACAACGCCTCTTCTTGCGACGCATCAGATCTCCCGTGAGAATCCGCGTCATCGCGTGTGTCCTCTCCTGCTTGCATCCGACACTCGATGTCGCACCATGTCGACACTGCATCTACCACTCACCTCGCATCCAACGGCTGGATTTCACAACAGCTGCTTATGCTGTTGATTTGAGGCGCGTGAGGATTCGATCCTGCGATCTCATTCTTCGCGAACGTCGCTCGACCGCTGCGCCACACTTGCCTTTGTATTGAGTTTTGAACTCAGGGCCCATGTGCTCTCATCATCGGATGAAGATCCAACGACTGAGATTGCATGGGTCTTTTTCTTCAGAGATGTGGAGTGCGTGGTAGAGGCGACATGGATGTTTCTCAGCCATTGGATGGATGATGGACAGCCGAGATTACTCCTTTGTAGCACTATGGGGCGGGTAGCATGGAGAGCTCTTGGCCGTTGGATGAAGATCTAACGGTCAAGATTAGATCTTGATTTGCCTCTTTAGAAGGGAGGGGTGCTGCGAATGGCTGTGGGCGGCTTGGATGATGTCACGTGGCATCATCTGGGTCGTCCATCTTCTTTGGCTTATGGAAGTGCCACGGTTGTCGTATTGGATCAATTTTCATGCCGTTGGGCTGCGATCACCGATTCGAATCCATCTGTGTGGTTGGATTTTTAATCTAAGGTACGAATTTACACCTCCTTGATCCTTGACCTCTGATTTTTCTTGGACTGCATTTGATACTACGGAGGTCCAATCGGGGCGATCTTAGAGGCATTAAACTTTGATCGTCGCCCTGATCAGATCTGTACGATTGGATATTCAATCCAAGGTCCTGAAATGATATCACCCTGTCCCCTCTCCACAAAAGGGGAAATTATCCTATAATTTGTACAAACTAATTTAAATGCAGAATGATGCATGATATGTAATATTTATAATGTTGAATGTAATTATATGCCTAAAACCATGCATAAATAGACAATTTATGTGACATAGATATGTCTACATCATTTATGCATAGTTTGGAAAGGATGCAAATATTCAGTGGCAATGCTTTTCGTGTGAACATACTTGGTATTCTTTCTATTGGCACTCACTTCATGCAACTTGTACAAAGCAACAAGTATATTTTGTTCAAGCCTGAGTAGACTACAAAAAAACTTACCCAAAAGAGAAAAAGAAGCCTCCATTGTAGTCCAAAATGGATGATGCCATATAAAAATAGGGTACCTTCGCAAATTGAACACCATAGTAAAAAATGCACCTATTATTAAAAAAAATGAAATGAAAATACAACTAGACATCCAAATATCTAGCAGCCCATTTTAGGGATGTCAATCTAATACTCTTCAATGAAGAACTGACTCAACTCGATTCGATTTAGATGGGTAAAACTCGCTCCATTTAATAGTTAGGCGGGTCCAAATTTTTGGATGCAAACTTGATTGGGTTTGGGTTTGAGTATGAGGAAAGGTATCCCTAAACTCGTACTCGATATAGATATATTACATATATAAGACTCTTAAAATTCCAAACATCCTGAGATTCTTAAAACTACCAACTCTGGAAATTCCAAACGTCCCAAGACTCCCAACTTCCCACAGTGGGTTGCTCATGCGACCATGCAGCCTGAAAGTAGTCACAAAATCTTGTCTTTCAGACTCCTAACTTTCCAAATTCCATCTCAACTTCAAGACTCAAGCAATGCTGCAATGTGACATTTCCTCTCCTCTCCTCTCTCCTCTACAATGTTCAAATTCCATCTCAACATTAAGACTCCTCTCCTTTGTCATGTGCTTATCTCGATATAACCAGAGTGCAATGTTATGGTATTTTAAGTATTTCAACTTAAAATGGATGTACTTAATTGAGTGAAAGTATTTGTGTGCAGCATCTCTTAATTGACATTGATGAGTATTTCAACTTAATTTCATTAAGGGACGTTGCACGTCTCTCACTTAATTCCTTATGATATTTTAAAATGATAATGTGATACATAAATCAACATGTTAACGAGTATCTATTAATTAAATGGATACCTGTTAATTTATTGAGGATGTTGCAAATTTTCTCCGATTATATTTTTGATGAGTATGAAAAATAAATTTGTAAATAAGAATGAATTTGATAATAATAAAATCTAACCCAAATCCAACCCGCTACATGTACTTTTCTCTTTTCAATATAAGGGCATTTCTTTTAAACTTTGTTGCCATAGAAGATATGAGGACCAAACGAAGGCCTGCCCCTACAAAAGGAAATGAGCAAATGATGCCACCTCAATCATCGCAATCAAACTCGAGACACCTTCTATCGTCTCCTCTCTATATGCTCCACTTCCTTGTCGATGATCTCTCCATGCGCAGGTCTTTCCCACTCTTCCTGATATGACTCTCTCGAATCTACATTAATCTCTCTTTCTCTCACTCTCGCCAGTAAGATCTCCCTCGGATCTAATCGAACTTGCTCATAGGTTAAAGATGGGATCTCCTTGAGATCTTTTGGCTAGCTAGGGTTTGGGATTAAACTTCTTGTTGGATCTACACTCGAGATATCCCAATTGATCTCTATCGGTATTTGTGTTGATCTTTCTCGCGAGGTGTTCGATGAAATGGTACGGTGGGAGGGCCTGGGTCGTGGCATTGCAGGAGAGGTGTTTGATGAAATGCCATACTAGGGATAGAGGGAGAGGGTGTTGGTACTTGCACCAGACGTTGAGCAGACCCCTCTTTGCTTCAAAAAAAAGACATGTTACTTAATGGTAGATCAAAGCTAGAAACTGTAGCTTGGCAGCAATTAGTGGCCTTTGACCCTTAAACCCATATACATCAATCCCAACACTCCCAAACCAATTCTATAAGTTCCTACCTATGCAAAGAAATTTGGAACATGAAAGATCACACCCCCCCGCCCCCCCAATACCATGCAACATGATTTGCTACAATGGAACTTCAAAATCACATGCAGTGGTAGTAATGAACCACATTTAACTTCTACTTCAGGGTCCTAACCCCCACATCACAAGAGAGAAGAGATCAAGAAGAAAGGATTGGCGCCTACCTTGAATTTAACCTAAGATCTCCTTCTTCTTGAGTTGCTTGAAAAAAGGGACCTCCTCCTTGATTCCCCTCCTCCTAGACTTCTTCTGCTTCCTTCCCTTTGTCCACTTCTTCTGCTTCCTTCCCTTTGTCCTTCAAGGGCCACACAACACTCCCCACAACGACAACTTACCTCCTCTTCTCCTTGGATAACTCTTAGAACCCAAATAGAAAGAGGGATTAGGAAGAGGTTGAAGTTTAGGAGCTATCTTGAGGGTGAAACTCACCGATTGGACTCCCTTCGATGCCCTTTCTTCTTCCTTGGCTACAGGTGGTGAAGATGATGAAGGGTAGGAAGAGAGGTTGGTGGAGGGGGAGGGATGGTTTCCATTGGGGATGTAATGGGAACTTTTTACAAGTTTATTTATCTACCTAAGGGTTTTGACATATCTGCCTCTGTTAATTTTGGCAAAGACGTATATATCCTAACTATTTTTGCATTTACATATATATCCCCACAAATCCGTATTTGCTTGTTAGGATGCCCTTACGAAGTTTGAAGATTAAAAAATTTAAAAAAAATTATATCCATATCCTTTATTATATTTCTCTCACACCAACAACCCTTCCACCTCCTCTCCCTCTTCATCCACCTCTCGTCCCCATCTCCTCCTCCTCCTCTACCCCACCACCACCAATTTCCACCTACCTCCTCCTCCTCCGATGCACCACCACCACCCTCCTCCCCTCCTCTGTCCACCTCCTCTGTTTCCCTCCATAAGTTCCCGCCAATGTGGGGTGGAGCATTGCCACTGGTAGCAACAGTAGCGACATTGATTGAAGAGGAGGCAGAGATGGTTGGCGGCAACGCGACGATGAGAAAGGTGGTGAGGAGGATCAAGCTCAACAGTTTCACGCTGCAGGTGGAGTGCCTCGAGGAGGTCCTCTCCATCTTCCGCTTTCCCGCCAACCCCAACGAAGCCCTAGACATCCTCATCGAATAGTCATTGACAGATCACGTATTACCACCACCCTCCTTCTCCTCCTTTGACCCACCTCCACCCTGACCTCTCTTCCTCCTTTTATCTCCTCCTCCTCCTCTGCTAGCCCCCATCTCCACCCTGAGCACCTCCCTCCTCCTCTTCCCTTCTACCCTTCCTCCTCCCTTTTGCCCCACCAAACCCAATCGTCGACACTGCTACCCCACCCAACCCCATGACATCTCCACCACGAGCACCTCTCTCCTCCTCCTCCCCTCTACCCTTCTTTCTCCTTCCCTCTTCCCCACCTAACCCCACTGCTAGCAACGTCGCCCCACCAAACTCCACAACCACAACCCTGTTCTCACCGCACCTCGACTTCTCTTCCCGCAGACCACTCTTCCTCTTTTTATCTCCTCCTCTTCCTCTAACTCCCATCTCCACCTCGAGCATCTCCCTCCTCCTCCTCCTCCTTCCCTCTACCCCCACCCAACCCCACTGTCAGCATTGCCACCTTGCCCCAACCAACCCCTGTCCCCAAATCCCTAGGTGTCAAATAATAAAAGAAAGAAAAAAATTAGGGGGTTTGGAGTAAAAATTCTTTAATTTTTACTTTAAACTTTTCTCAAGGGTATAACACTTAATAAATTGAAATTTATAGGGACATATATGTCATTACAAATGGTATATATGTAAATGCAAAAATAGTGGGGGTATATACGTCTTTGCCAAAATTAACAAGGACATATATGTCAAAACCCCTTCTACCTATAATGATAGCTATACATAACATTGTACACTGCAGAATTGTACACCCACTCATAGAAAATATGACATCGTCTGGTTATACATGATACCATCTAGTTACATGACATCCATTTTTAATAGGTGCGAATATCATGTGTGTACACTTTTATGTATATTTCTGTGTACACGAAGCATTTTCCTTAAAAGGAAGCCCTCTTTCCTTCTTTTCTTCTCATTTTGCCCCTCAATACACATGCATATTGTTAGCATCCGCGAAGGACCTTGGCCAATTAGGACTTAATTAGAGAAATTGCATGACCTCAAGCATCCCTTAATTCATTCATTAACAATCTAATTAACGTTTAATTGACCTAATTAGACTAAATCAAATTCAAACCCTTACATAGGCGCCATGTAACATGGATGGGCCAGTGGTCGTAAGGCAGCTGTCCTATGGCCTAGCTAGTACGTGGTTTCCTCTGCACCCGTTTAACCCAGTGTAGCCCGTAATGGCCCAAACCGCTAGTTGGGCTTGCAATTCCTTTAACAAAGCCCATTTAAAGAGCCTAATTGCCTTATCTTATGGACAAGTGGTAGGAGGATGCTGGGGGATTTTTCATTTATCAAGAATCATTTTATTGAAGATTGCACCGTATCTGTCTACAAGTGTAGGTATGTCTTCGCCATCCTATATGCTAACAAGGAAATTAATAGATAGGCTATAGAATAATTGGACCTAGAGAAAGTTCTTGCTCCCTACATTCCATGATAAAGGCCCATGACCCTCGAGTAAGAGGTAGTCATGATTCTCGGCCTTGAAAAGCTTCCCTCCCCAGTCATGGGAGGAAGAGCGGCTTACCTCCAACTAGCTGGAGGGTTTCATGCCTCTGATGTATTCTAGAAGTTGACCTTGTCGTTGTACAATGAGGACATAGACCATATGAAGGGATCCTATGTAAACCCCTTAGTTTTAAATTGAAGGTCATAGGAAGGCAGATCTTGAGTTTACTAATGGAGAAAGGTTTCAGGATCACCAGGCAGACATCTTTAAATCCTCTATGCGACCCTATTCTAAGATAATTGTTAGGTTCATAAAATAACACACACTCATTGGACATTAATTACCAGCTTGCCCATTTCCCTCATTGATGGGGACAAGGTCTTGAATCGAGTCTCTGGTCATTCACTTGTGATCAAAGGTAAGTTCACAAACATTGAAAGTCCATTAACTCAACCAATTCTTTGTGAAAAACAAGGCCATACACAATGCAAAATGGTTAAATTAAGGACGATTCCATGTGCGTCCTTTCCCTTTTATGACCATTTGGCCAAGAATCCAACAACATCTGGAACAACAGAAACTTTGGCAGGATCCACTCTTCTAGAGTACACAGAACTAAAAAGATCAGTACCAGACCTTTTACTCTCCCAAACTTCCATTGCCTGTACCTTGCCTAAACCCTCGAGCCAATGGAAGGTGGTAGTTGATGCCTTATGTTTCATTTGTATGGATATATATATGTTCTATGATTACTCGCTGTATGCATGAGTTCTAATTAAAGATCCTATGATTTGATTTATTAATCAGAGAAAGAAAATTGATGTTTTCAAGGGTATATATAAATACATAAAAGATAGGGGTATACACATATTTGACAAGGTTTCTACTCACACGCGGTTCCTTTTCTTTTTACTACAGGCTGAAATAGCTACGGTAAATGGTTATCGCCCAATACCGCACCTCACTGTTCACTAAGCAAAACCAATCAAAGTGCCTTCCTCCACCCCTACCTTTAGAAGCTTGGAATCAATTACTTCATTGCGTCGGGAATATGTTCTTATCAAGAGTTAGGCGTTGCTTTCACATATACAAGTGCAAACTAGTTGGGTTCTAATAACGACATCTGAGTTAACCATGTTGCAATCCTCAGCTCACATCACTAGAGTTGGAATTAGGCTTTACTTAAACTACACGCACATGCCTTAAGAACTAACAAAAATCAAGCGAACTTGTGGATGGCTCGATTTTCAAGCTCAAAACAAGAGTTCGTACTAGTAATAGCCTACACAAAAAAGTAGAGGGTTTCTCCATTCCATAAGATAGAGAGAACAAGAGATCACTGGATGCATCTCCAGTTTCCTTCGCTGCACAGGTTTTTGGTGACGCCTAAAAATTATCGCAACTGCGTTCTTACTCTTTTGTGGATTACAACCACCACCGACAGTGTATGGTTTTGTTCTTGTGCTGTTACGTGTGTTGGTTTGCTGACCCGAAATAAAAGATCTTAGCTTCTGTGGTCCCTGATTAAAGTGAAGAGCACCTTCCCGATGCCCTCATAGCTTTGTTCCTACCTTTAATTTATTCACATCCATATATATCTCCTCTGCGGGGACTTACCAGCCAATAAAGAATGATAAAGCGTTAAGACAAAACGTGGCCGCATATCCGATAACAGTACTGCAAATTAAAGCCAATACGTGTCTTCATCTGGAGTAAGCAAATATCAACCCTAATGAAAACTCCAATTGATAACAACAGACACATAATTAAATTCCATTCTCTCAATATAAGCAGTTCGTGTGCCTATATTTAGAATTAGGGTGCGTGCATGAAAATTCACGTTGCAATATATTTTATAATATACGGTCAAAATTAAATGATTAAAAATTAAAATTAACGGATTAAAAATTAAATAAATTAAAATATATTAATTAAAAATAATTTTTAAATCATTAAAAATAATTTTCAATCAGTTAAAAATTTATACCGATATATTTTACCTTTTTATTGATATTAAATGATTTTTTATTTAAAATATAATTTTTATTTATAAAAAATAATTTTTTATTTAAAAATAATATTTTATCTATATACAATAATCTCTACTAATAAAAAATTAAAATATTTCGATTAATATCAACGCTCATTTCTTATGTGTTATAAAATATATTATAATATATATTTATTTACTTTTTCACCTAAAATTACGCATCCTTCTTGTATGAAACTACCTCCTTAGGTCGGATGGTGAAGCAAAATTAATGCCGAGAATATTTTGAACAAATTTCGCCGACAGTCCGACGGTTGCTTGTGAAGGGAATTTTCGCCAAACAGCAGTCAAGAGCATCACTACATTAATTTAGATTGCGATAAAATTAAACATTCAAGTAGCGATAAGAGTAATAGATTTACGAAATAAGGAAAGGAATAGAAACGAAGCAGAAATGAACTTATTCCACGGAGAGGAAGTGATGAACAAACATAAGTTAGTACCTTAATCTGTTTACCAAATGTGGCCTCGGTGATTATTCCCGCCTACTAATCTGACATTGATGCTGATGCTGGACATCATCATTTAGGTGATGCGACGAGGAACAACTTCAAATGTTTCTTTTGTATCTTATTTTTGGTTTTTAATTTATTTAAGTACCAAAATGGACACGGACTCTCTATTTGGTCCAACTCCCTGCACTACACCGGACTCCTCTTCGCACTCGTGTGAAGGAACTCAATTCCTGTGGCTGTTATCTATTTTTCCTTATTTTTTTCAACTTTCAGGAGAGAATCGGAGATAATATATATGTATTCCTCCGTCAGTTCCAAGATTGTCCAGTACATAGATGAACCGTATATTATGCACATGTAAACTATATATCATGCATATGGTTTACAATATTTTAACGTCTTTTGCCATCCCACCCCTCTGCTAATATTAGTAGAATAAGCAGTGCTGTATAAGTTTTTTTTTTCTAGGAATTAAAATTTCATTAGAAATGTAAGAAATTGATATAAGAGGAAGTATCTTAAGGATTAGTTTAGTTTAGGGATTAGGAAAGTAATATTAAGAAATGTGAAATTGATGTTAACCCGTAATTGTGTTTATTTACGATGTGGTGTTAACATCAGTTTGTGTTTACTTAAATTGTTGTTAAGTTGTGGTGTTAACTCTTACAGTGTTTACTTGGTAGTGATGTTAGGTATATAAAACATGAGAGATGTCAGAGACATAAGTGGTGTAGAATTTTAACATGGGTTTGGTTCATACCAATTGAAACTGGTGTTAGACAAACTCGTGTTAGGGCTAGTTTACTTAGGGGATTAAGAAAGTGGTGTTAAGAAATGTGAAATTGGTGTTAACCCCCAATTGTGTTTACTTGCAAAATGGTGTTAACATCAGTTTATATTTACCTGAATTGGTGTTAAATTGGAGTGTCAACTCTTGTAGTGTTTATTTGATAGTGGTGTTAGGAATTTGAATGGTAGTTAAGTTGGTTAGGATAATATATTTAAATATGAAGGTAGTTGTGGTTGTTATAATTAGGATTTTTTTATTATATATTGGTAATTATTTATATAAGTAATGTTATGATTGTAAAAATATAAATATGTTTAAGATAATATAAACAATGGTTATTAAATATATTTGGATATCATTTTATAGTCATGATTATTATATTAAAATTAAACTAAATTAGGTCATTTAATTGCTAATTAAAATAATCTAGAAAATTTAAACTTCATTATAATCTGTGTAAGTCTTGGTTGACGGTTCTTCACTTTTTGATCCTTGGAAGTAATAGTAAGGTTCCTTCTTACACATTCATCACAGAAATCAACATAGCAAACGCAAGAAACCTGTCGAATTTCATTAAAAAAAACATATGACGAAAAACTTTGGTGTAAGAATAATATCATAGATGAGAGTTTGGCTAGCAAAATCATATGAATAAAAATATTGATTGAACATACAAGAAATAACCTTTCTACAAGATCAAGTATATAGATCAGTACATTATTGACATAAGTATTAAGCAAAGAACAATTACAATTACAAAGTATAGGAGAATCTTATTCCCTTTGCCACCAACATTTTCCATCCTTTTCCTGTAGTTTGCATTCTTGTCTAACAAGTTTAACATGATATCCTTTGTATAACGACATGTTAGGAGTTCGAGCCACTCAAAGTGGTTACATCCACCATTTGGGAGCTACAACAATGAATACACGTTACCTTGAAGCGACCACCTTTATTTACATTTAATAAGGCATGCACCTCAAGATTGGCCAAGTCGATCAATATGGAACAAAGGCACTACCTTAATTAGTGAATAAGCTACATCCATTTGACACACCGTATGCTAATGCATCAAATTAAGGTGTTTGCAATCAAATCATTCAAGTAAACCAACTAGCAATTCAGTTGAAATTTAATCAGAATATTAATTTTTTTTTAAAAAAGACTATGCTGACATTTCCATACAATTCAGATCCTGATATGGGATGCTATAACAGAATACAGATCTCTTAGGACACTTGGGAGCATAACAAAACTGCCCTCTCCCCTCCATATAGAAAACTATCAACCTTGACTTCACAAGCTCATGCTTGAATATCTCATGCCCGATGACCATTGGCTACTTGTTCCCTTTCAAATGCACAGGAGTGAAGGTTAGCATCAAATCCTTGCACCGATGAGCACAACGAAACACCCTCGTAAAGGCACCCTCTTTCTACAGAACAACGAAACACCCACTTTCAACTTAACCTTTTCCAACACTTATCCAATCCCAAACTTAATCCCAACAAAAGACAGTCTAAAAATAGCAATCATTATTGACCCATCAAAGATCTAAAAACTCAACTGTGGATACAACAGTCTTCTTTAAGTCAACTTGCTAGAAGGCAACACAATTTGTAATTATTGATCCATCATAATTAAACAAACAGAAAGCATTCCACATATAGCAAGCTCCGTGTCATTGCAAGCAACACAAACATAAAAACTAAAAACTCAACAACTCAACCAATTCAACCAAATGATCCACTGGAAAGACAAAGAGCTCTCTTCCACCCTCAAAATTGCCTTGGGAAGCCCTAAACCCTATAATTCTTTTCCCATGATTAATAGGTGTAATCTTGATCCACTTCAACTCAAGTCACAAGTGCTTGCATCTCTTCTCAGCCAATTTTGATCAATGAAATACAAGCTCCACCACTGGAAGCACTCCTCCAGATTCTTCCTTAGGAAATACTCCATCTAGTTGTATTGATGCCTTATCTCACCCAACCCCACCATATGAACTATCTATGATTTGCATAGGGGAAGCCAAGGAGGAGATGAAAAACCTTTATTCATAGTAATACCTAGACGCCTCAAGATCAAGTACATAGTAGTGTATAATCGATCAATACATCGTAAACATAAATATTAAGAAAATAACGATTACAATTATAAAGTACAACACAATTTTATTCCTTCTATCATCGAAGTTTTGTAACGTTCTCCTTAAGTTCGCATTTTCATCCATAAAGTTTAGTATAATGTCCTTCGTATAATGGCATGTTGGGGGATCAAACCATTCAAAGTAGTTGCATCCACCTTTAGGAAACCTGCACTAATAGCTCTCCCTGGTACTGTGTACGTGAGGGCCAATAGAAGTCGGTGTAGAGTGGCCAAACCCACCACGGGTCTCAACCCGAAAGGTGGCAAGCTCCCCTCTACACTAAGAGGGAACATGCGCTCCCCCTTGGTACCACGTACTCAAGGGCCAGCACACTTCCCGTCACATTTCCGGATCCATTTATTTATTTCCAGGAGCTCTACTTCTAATTTTCCCGTAGGGTTCATGCTCACATTCCTCATGCCATTCCATACCAGGTTTCATCATTCACATTTTCATTCTTAGGTTATACACATGCAGCTTGTATTTCTATCATTCATATTCCCTTTCTCAGGTTATAAACATGCAGCTCGTATTCTATCATTTACATTTCCTTTCTCAAGTTATACACATGCAGCTCGTATTCTATCATTTAACGTATACAACAGGTAAGGTTACATGTAACTATTTCACTAGCACAGGTAATTCATATTTCACAGGTAGCTCTTGTTCAATTACAGGCAATTGTTAACATTTCTATCTACTTATTCAAGATTACAATTCATTCACGCATATAGATATTTCAAGCACTTCTCGTCCTAGGATTCATGCTATATCCTAAGTTCTAATCGTTCATTCCACACATGCATTCAGGATTATAATTAAATTACGGGAAGGCACTCTACCAGACAACCCAGGAGTATTGGAGGCTCGAACAGCAGGCTTACGTGCCTCGGCAAGTCCCGAACCCGCAACGGAATGAAGTCCTATAACAAGGTATAGTCACAATGGAACATTCAGAACAGTATAGGAAGCCTTTTAACAAGTAGAGGAACTCACAAGGAAAACATCGATATCTTGTTTGCGTAAAACAGACTTCAAACGGACCCTAAACGGGTTAAAAACAGGGTTACAGACTCAAATCAAATGTCTGGCACAATGTCTAGACGTCTTCAAAGTGTCCAGAAATGCACCTCAAGCTTTAGGTCGACCCCAGACATCCAGGAACTCTTCTAGACTGTCTGGACCCAGCTCCAGACGTCCGACCTTCTCTTCGGATGTCTGGAAGTGCTTCCAGTCATCTGGTAAGCCGCCCAGACATTTGAAATGCGTGGGAGGGCGTGCCCCGCACCTTCCCGAAGCAAATCCTGCACGCGACAGCAAATCTTCTCAAAATGGCCACGCAAAGCGTAGTTGCAGAGCGGCTTGCATGGCCGTATCCACAAAGGAAACGTACCTTCGTGAAGATCTCTCTTCAGACGTCTGGAATTGCCTCCAGATGTCCACTCAGTCGTTTGGACATCACTCTAGACATCTGATTTTGGGAAAAACCCAGAACCAGAACCTGTTCCCGCTCGCTCTCGCCGTGCGTGACCGCGGCTTGCCTCCTTGCTTGTAGCTCCGGTTGCAGCAGTGTCGGGGATGACTCCCCCGATGCACTCCTCCCGCACTCGCCTCTCCGATCTTGCGCCCTCCGGTGAGCTCCCACACGAGCTCGCGAGCTCAACTCCTCCTCTCCTCACGTCGCTCTTGCGCTCTCTCGCTCTCGCTAGGCTGGAGAGGAAGAGAAGAAGGTGGCTAGAGTTGGGAGAACGAGAGAGGAGGAAGGGGGGTTATAAAGAGGGCGTGCTAGGGTTCTCTGGAGGAGGGGGGAGAGAGAAGAGGGAAGAAAAAGACTGCACGCAGAGGCAAAGCTCGTACCCAAAAATTTTGATTTCCATATGTCTGGGAAGGTGTCCAGACGTCTGACCAGATATCTGACTGATAGTCCAGACGTCTTAAAAGGCTCAGAACAGCATGAGTCTTTACATGAACCCCATCGGATTGAGAAGATTGCCTCCAAGTGAATTGAGAAGATTATGATGCAAACATATTGACCTACATTAAAGAAAAACCCAAGTCAGTTGTTGCTTTCATTTGCGCAAAAAGGTAATTGCATGAAGTGGATGATCATACCTGTAACGATGAACTCTCCTTACTAACCTCATCAGAAGACAATCCTTTTGACTACTCATAAAGGAATTATCATCTTAATTACAAACACAATCGATGACATAATTTCTTGCAAGGCATGCAACCAAAGTCTAGCTAAATAGATAATAAATGATTCAATTATACAATCAATCTCTAGCTAAATAGATAATAAATATTTTAGTTATACAATCGAAGTCTAGCTAAATAGATAATACTACGTAAAGGGATCACGACTGCATTGGTCAGTTTGCAGAATAAAATCTAGTATCTCTTTCATTGGAAATTGGTAGTTGTGGAGCCACTTTAATCATGGATCAACCTGAAATTAGTTGAACGCAAATCATTTACAAGTTTTCCTTCTGTAATGGTTATGAAATAACATTTTCCTTACCTCATTCCATATCAGAGGATTTGCAGGAACTAGCATGTCAGTGTTATCATCCCAGCACCAATCTACATCATCGATCATTGTGTGGATTGAGTGATAAGTTGCCTTAAGAAACATCCACCTGTGCACTACATCATCGTTGGAGCACTCAGTTTGTAGTTGTCGACTGGAGTTCTGCAAGGCACTGACGCCATGCGACACTAGCAAATGCCCAATGCATGTATTGAGCTTCACTCTTTAGCTTATATAGAATGTAGACCAGAGTCCGATCGCGATGTATGCTCCAATTCTCGGAGTTGTGAGTCATTGCTAATTAAGAAGGAAGAAAAGTTAATGGTATATATATATATATATATATATATATATATATATATATATATATATATATATATATATATATATATATATATATATATATATATATATGCAATGAGCTCAAATTTATTGACAACATCCATCATTGAATGTAAACGTTAAATCGTAATTCCCACATATAATGAAAGAATTCACCAATATAAGTAACCTTTGGGGTTGCTAATTACAATATTAAAATAATTCTTCCCTAACCTAGATAGCCATCCAAACCAAAAGCTAACAATGAGCAAATCACTTCGTATATTGTACATCAGTCGTGCAATTAAAGGATCCACCAACAATGGCAGCCTTTGGGGTTGCTTATCTATAATGTAAGAAAAAATCTCGACACACGTAAGTAACCATCGAAACCAAAACCCACCCATAGGTACATTTCTATATTCGAAATTTACACTCATAAGATAGAACATTAATGAATTTCATCATTACCCACTAGTATGATAAATATGTTCCCACCTGCATATTAAAGGAAAGTAACATAGACAAAAATTAGGTTCAACTTTCCCAAGTAAATCTTCAACGAACTACGAAATGCCAATATAAAAGAAATAACCTAACATAATAAAAAATATAAAAGAAATAACCTAACAATGAACAAACAACACAAACTAACAAATCGAAATGCCAATATAAAAAAAGGTCTAAATAGTATAAATATGTTAGCTACATGTTAGACCACAACTAATAATCCCTCTGTTGAAAGCGCTCCCACATCACATTAGCAATGGCAATCCTAACTTGTGTATCTCTTTTCACTTGTTCCTAGGTAATGATGCGTAAGTGGGTTTCATTTGGAGTGTTGTCTGGCTCAACATCACCCAGATTATTAGTACGTGCACGTCCACGGTTTCTATTATCTTCACTCAAATTTCCTTGTTCTAAAGTTTTGTTGTAATACTTATCCCTTCCTCCATCCCTGAGAAGGAAGTTGTGTATTACACAACATGCAACTACATCATCTGCATGAATCTGAGGGTGATAGAAGGATTGGTAGCTTAAACATGGAAATCTTTTTTTCAATACCCCAGATGCCCTCTCAACACAATTACGAATATTTGCATGACAGTGATTAAACAACTCTTTCTTGTTCCAATACTTACGATGTTGAGCGTTGTACTCAAGTATATGGTAACTGACATTTCTATACGGAGCCATATAAAGGTCAGTATTTGCATAACTACAATCAACTAGATATTGTCTTCCTCTAGGTGGCTTGAAGTGGTCATCTTAGATTGCCCATCGAAGAACCTTCATGTCAGACGACGACCCCTCCCAATTGCTTGCTACGTACAAGGCAAGATCCAGTGAAACAGCACACATCACATTCAATGATGTCTAATGATGCCTATTGAGAAACCTGAGAGCTTCACTTTGAGGAACGACCTCCACATGTGTCCCGTCAATTGCCCCAATAACATTCTGCAGCAAGACATGCACATGCCTCCATTATACTAGATACATGATTGATTAAGGAGAAAGATGGGGGTGTAGGTGTATATCTCACCTTGAAATATGGATATTTTTCTCTGTTATTCCTTATTTTTGAAGGAATTGGAATCGAGTCATCGGGCAACACGATGTGATCATACTGCAACTCCTTTATCCACTGCGAAACTTGGATGTACCATTTGCTAATAGTCCTAGTGGATCGCTGGAATCTTTCTTGCATCTCACGATTGCGTACGCCGTGTCCGGCTCCGTAAAGAAATATAGCCAACATCTCGTCCGGATGCATATTTTGTCACATCTACATTATTTTCATATCTAAAGCATGTCCCGTAGCTTGAAAAATTGCTCGCTTGTCATACGGAACATGTCCATGGATTGCTCAACATGGCTTGCCAAGACGTGATGAACCCAATCTAAGCCAGACAATGACAGAGTATGCTTTGGTTGCCTAGGTATTGGATGGCTTTGTTCCCACATCACTTCCGTTGCTTCAATGGTTGTCGAGTACATGACTCCTATCATTAAAGAATGCAAATTGTTCTCCTCGCGATCTTGGAATGTGTGATTGTCATCCATCTATAAAATTGAAGAGATATTCAAGTAATTTATTCATGGAAAAAACCAATGTATGTAATCAAATGAATTTCAAACAGTGCACTTGACATAGATTCATAAAGCCTATAGTCCCTCAAATCCACCCTAACACCATCCAACACCTTTCTAATATTCCCCATCTAACATCATCGTAATATAGTCACTCAACTCCTCAATCGGACCATGCAGAAAGACCTTTAGAATGTCATGGAATCCTTTATCTGCGAGACAAGAAATGAGCCTAATACACTCTCTCGAATTAATGTCTGGAAGCAAGGTAGTCAGTGTTGTAGCACAGTACTCAACGTCTTGACTATTGTTCTCCTTTGCCAGCTTCTTCTCCTCGATCTCCACAAATCGGTCCATGCTCTCCTTCATCTCTCTCATCCTTTGCATAATTGATTGTGGTCAAGAGCATTGCGACGTCGCTTCTCGCTTGATGAGCCACCACCTTCAACTGTACGTGTGGTTTTCTCCTTTCCTGCCACGGCACCTCCCGCAGCAAGAGAGGGACCTTCGTTACGAGCCATTTCTTGGTATGTGTTTGCGTAAAGTTGTGACTGAGGTCTACCCCTAAAACTTTGCATGTTTGTTTGTGTTTGCATGGGTTCCTGGTAGGAGCTCCCTTTGATATGCATGTCAAACAACGGAGGTGCCGACACATCTCCCAAACTCGAACCTACATTATTCTGTGTAAATGCAGGGGTTGACATTTGCTCATTAGAAAATGCATAACCAACTTGTGGTGACCGAGACTCATCATATAGTCTGATCTCATCTTCCTGCTCTAGGGTGGTCGATTGCTGACAGCTCGATGTGGCATACGTCCCCTTTGCTACCTCCCTACCAACTATGGGCTCCATAAGCTTATTGTATGGAAATGACTTCCCCTGTAAGGCTTGGAAATGCGCGGGAAACTGCAGGAATGAATACACGCCAACATTTGTATTAGGAATGGGGACAAAATTACTAAATCATTTGCGTAAATACTAGCCCCATCCTATGCGCTATCATCCCATGGCACTGGGCAATTGCTTGCATCATCCCAACCCCATCCACTTTTATTCATCAAGGTTGTGTATGCCTGAAACATCATTTTCATGTTCTTCCATTTGTTCAGTCATTGATCGTTTGTTAACGACACATTGCATGTTTTGTTGAATTCAACAACTATCTCCTTCCAAGAAGTCCTTGAAAAAGATCCATTAACGTATTCACCATTGTCGTAACGATCTCGAAGTATCTGAACGAGGACTATAGAATGGTCAGCAGCCTAATTTCTCAAACGATGGGCCATAGTCTTTCCAAGATTTTGAGTTGGTGTTGACACTCTACAAGGATTGACGGTGAAGACATAAAATATTGCATAACATTTACTTCAATTAGTCAAGTGCAATTCAATGGAAGCTAGTTACCTACCGTTGATTTCCTTGAGTTGAGTGATTACCATTTAAATAATATTTGGTTTCTTGTGTTCTTACATTGAATATCATTTGCAAGAAACACATAAACAGATGGCAATGGTCCCAAACATTATTAACACATAACCTCCTCCTTCTTCGATAGATACAGCTACTGACTCGACAACACTCATATGGGACTATGTATGTTTTCGAAAGTGACTCCATGATAAACCTAAAAATGATCAGGGAAGATATGTCAATGTCTGCTTCCATTGATTTCAACGTTTCCACACATTCCAATTACAACCTAGACACAAGGTACCACATGGAATTAACTTATTCCACTATTCAAAAGAAAGCTACAAGAAAATCAACCAAAAAGTATAAAGCAGGTGTGGATGAAGTTGAAACGCCTAATCTTCGGCGAATAGAAAGAATTCAAGTAAAAATTATGATCTTTGTTGGAAAAATAGTAAGTCAAATTGACCACATTGAAGAAATATCCAAATTATAAGTGATGGTATACAATATTTCAGTTTAGGTAGATTATAAGTTCACAATCATTCTTCACAATTTTTTTCCCTAGAACATTAACTGTGAATGCTTTAAATGCATCTTGTATATGATAATTTCTTTCATGTAGTCAATTTCCAGAATAGAACTAATCCTTAGACCTGCATTTATTCTACCAACCAATCAGGGATATCCATAATTGGTCCTGTGCGTCAAACAGTATGCTGCAAAAATATTGATATGGTCCTGCATAATGATGACCTGTGGGGTTGCTAGAAGGAAATTTTTAGAGTATACTGAGCGCCATTACTAAACTTCCTTTTCTCCATTGAATAAATGTAAGAATATGACTATTTGACCTTTTCATAAAAAAAGGACTGTTTGATGTTATGAGACATTTCATTGTTCTCTTCATCTTATTATGGTTCAGTTTTTTTGATTGACAAAATGATTACATCTAGTCTACAATGAGATATTTGTCATGAACTAATTTATAAGTATTTGCATGTTCCTTCTCTGAAGTGGTAAAGATAATATGCTTCCTAGTGAGGATGAAGGGAAGCGACTGTGGGGCTTGCTCAAGGATTGTTGGGTACGACGATTCAAAGAAAATGGTCATGCATTTCTGTTGGTAGGTGGATATCTTCTTGTCTTTGATTTTTAGTTTCAAGTTTTTTTCTTTTTTGTTCATTGGTACTCTTTGGTCAAAATGTTTGGTGAATTTGGTGCAGATGAGTTCTGCTTAAAGGAAAACAATTTGTTCTCGATGATGTTGTCATGAACATTATGTTGGTATTTATCAGATTCCATTCTGCAGTAATTTAGAAAGAATTATGAGCAAATATGAAAGTTATGTTGCATAGACTTATATGTCAACTACTTTCAAGGTCAAAGATTTTAAACATGTCAGTGGACTTAGTATCTCGGAATCTACTTTCTGTAGGTCCTCAGATGGTTAAACATACTAGACATCAAGGTTTGGCTTAGGAAGAGTGTCGTTAGTAAAATAACTGGGTGGATAACTATGGATAGCTTTCTTACATGATGACCAGAATCTGGAGAGCATGCTGTTGGGACTTTCTGTATCAGAGATGGATTATCGGGAGTTGTATCATCTTGGTGGGTCGTATGTGGAAATAAATGACCTGTGGGGTTCGCTGGGTAATAACAGTTCAGAACCGGTTGCTGGATGTAGATGCCACAATGGTTGCTGTCCAACTTGCTCCTTTCCATCGCTTGGTCCTCCAAGCAATCATGGATGATAGTTTCAGGAAAAGAGAAAAAACAAATCATGGATGATCTTGGCTCGTGACATCAAGACGGAGCATCTTATCTGTCTAGAAGGGTATGACCAGTGATTTCCAGAGATTTTCTGTCAGACATACCAAATTACTATTGAATAACATTTGTAAAGCTTACAATTCTGGGATTGATGCTGGTTTCTTTTAAAATTTTTTTGGGAATGTTCATTTCTTCTATATACATGGTGTGTGTGTGTGTGTTTGTGTATAGGAATATGAGCCTACGGCTCTATACAGTGAGTAATATATATATATATATATATATATATATATATATATATATATTACTTGTGGTCAAGTGGTGCGGACGGATGATTCTTAATCAAGAGATTCAGGTTCGAATTAACTAATTGCAAAATATTTTTGCACAAAGAATAAATTAAATCAATTAGAATGTGCCTCTGGATGTTAGGGCAAGTAAAAAAGAGGGTTGAAAATTAAAACAACCATACAAGCTACCACACCTGACTATCAATTCCAAGCACCACTCAAGATCCAATAGAGCAACATGGAAGAGAACAAATGAAGAAGAACAACATAATACCTCTCGACAAGCAATAAAGAGGACCTGCTTTGCACAGCTTCATAGGGGAGGAATAAATGAAGCAACTTTGCAGAGGATTAAAGCCAATGGCATACCCATTGGAAGAGGGAGGCCATTGAAGCACATGATTGGGCACGACAAGGTTGAGGCCATGACCCATTGGACTGTGACTATAGCAAGGTCACGTGGGCGAGGCCTGCGATGGATGGTGAGGGCGATTGGAGGGTGAGAACCGCAAGGGTGATGATGGGCGACGACTGTGAGGGTGACGATGGGTAAGGATCATGAGGGCTCTGTCGAGAGGGAGTAAGGGTGCGTGAGGAGGCTAGACACCCAAGTCGAGAACGTGGCATGAGGGGGAGCAAGGTCACGAGAGATCAAGGCTGAGGGGGCGTGGAGGCATTAGGGCGAGATCTGCGAGGGTGACGATGGGCAATGATTGCGAGGGCTCTGTCGAGAGGGAGCAAGGGTGCATGAGGAGGCTCTATTGAGAGCGTGGCATCGAGGGAGTCAAGAGCGCGGCGCTCTATCGAGAGGATCATGAGTAACTGCGTGGGACTCTCGTGGGTGTTTAACACGGGTTTTCCTAACTCCGATAGCAACCGGTGTTAGTAGCCTCTAACCCGTGTTAAGTGAAAGGGGGTTAACCCCCCAAGTAAACAGGGGTTAACTCTTATTTTGGGAGGTTAACCCGTCATGTAAACTAGGCCTTAAAGTTGCTAAACCCGGGTTAGCAAATGAGGGGTTAAGTAACCAAGTAAACAGGGGTTAACCCCTCAAGTAAACTAGGCCTAAAGGAGATGGGAGAGAAGGAGATGGCTAACATCTTCAACAGGGGGAGGTTACATCCCGTAGAAATAGGAGAATGCCAAAACATAGGAAAACTACAAGACAAGAAATAAAATGAAAAAGAAAAAGAATCATCCTCAGATTAGGAACCAGACAATCTCTAGAGAAGAGCCACCCCATGCTCATTGAAACGAACGAGAACAACCGAATAGATCAACCTCTATGTCAGAAATCTCACTCGTAAATACACGAGGTCACACGTGGTCCCAAAGTAAAACAAACTACACTAAAAAAAAACAAAAAGAAAGTCATACAACACCAGCAGAATGAACAACCCACACGACACACATCCATCGTTCGCAGTTGTTGCCCACGCCACGACCACCGCTCACTACTGCATGACCGCAGCCACTATACACCTTAGCAGCATGCCTCGATCCCAACATCGACGTAGCAAAGCGACAGACTCAGTAGCGTTGAGCCACCACGATCGCTACCTGTCGCCATGAAGATGGTCGACCCTCCGTCGAGCTTCGAACGAGACCGACTGCTAAGCCTCGAGCGATCCGAGCGACATCGAGCCACGACCTTGCACTAGTTGCCGAACCTCGACCTCGCACCAACCTCACGCCACGACCAAACAATCGACCACCCCGATCGTGACCCGCGACCGACCACAAACGGCGAGCGGCACAAGATGAGCGACGAGCTACAAGAGGCAAGCTGTGACCTCATATGGCGGGCTTCTAACACAAGCAATGAGTGGTGACCTCAAGCGGCAATGATGATCTACGAACGGCAACGCATGTTCGCAAGCAGCTCCGACCGTCAATGAAGTATGGCCTAGAGGAAGGAGGGGGAACCGGAGATTGGGGGGGGGGCGGGAATTGGCTGAGGATGGCCGATTAGGGCCCTAAGGCGACCAGGGTTTTCTTTATCGCAAATATGTCGAGTTCGATGGATAATCTCAAGGCATATATATACAATGGAGATTATATGTAAGCTTAACCCGCAAGCAATCCATCACAAGGAGGATGAGTTCAAACCCCCTACGCGATCGAGGGATTCAACTCAATAAATCGCAAGCAATCACAAGGGGGTAAGAAAAAGTTGGCGATCTAATTCCATCGCAAGAGGTGTACGTTTGGGAGGGAGGATGATACTTTCAACTCTGCACTGGTATTAGTGAGATTAGAAGATTTCTCTCTCTCTCTCTCTTTATTATTTATATCATGGGAAGATTCCTAGCTTAGTAATCTCTGTTACATTTTCTATCAGACTACTCGTCTGCTGTCAAGTTGTAGGTAGTCATTTCCGTCCTGTCGTGATTCTGCCCTTGCTTCATCGAATCTTCTAATAGGTTGAATGGATTCAGGTTCAGGTCTGGCTGGTTATAGGCAGGTCAAATAGAACCAGACCCACCTGTTTACCCTATAATCAGATAGTCAGATCCTTTACTAAATTATGCACAAAATTTTAGATCCGAAAATGATTTTTGTCCCTCATCAGAGGGAGACCACACTAAAATCAGCAGCTAACTACATAGTCAAAAACAAAATGGAGATCAAAGCTCGCCAAGTACGTAACTGTATATATTTTGTCCGATTCCATTTCCTTATCAATTCAAAAGAACTGTACAAATGCCGATTTATACTTCTAGCTAGATATTGTCACAACGTACCCCTCAAACAATTGTTTAACCAGATAAATTTCCAAGTGGTGTGATTCGCATCGCTCCTCTCGGGTTGAACATCAAGTCGATATGCTGCGAAGGGTATGTGCAAAGGTTTTAGTATCGAGGGCATAAATTACGAATTCCTCAAGTGTAGAATATCGATTTGTAACGTAATTTAAGTAAAGGTTACTTGCATAACCATCCAACCATACCCACATCCGACGGCCGAGCTTGATTATTTAATAATATATAGCTAATGCAACTTGACATCACCAATGCACATATGTATAAGATCTTATGCGTGAACTCCTAACAAAGTGAGCTCACCCATCAAACACGAAGACATGGCCAGAGAAGCTACCAAACACCGGAAGAAGAGCCTTTGCGAGAAGTCAACGGTGATTGCTATCAACCTCATAAGGGTCTCCTCCTTATGCCTCTCCAAGTTGACTTTCCGTGCACTTCCCCTCTCGAGAGGAAGAGTCGACTCTCGGCCACCACCGGTGGTTGAGGCGAAAGGCTCTCCTCTTCCAACCATGTGCAACCAAGGGAGGAATAGACTAGAGGAGCCAAAGAGCCACCACCACACCTCTTATGTCATGGAGCCTCACGGGGTGAAAGACAAGGATCTGATCAGGGCAAATAAGAATCAGGGTGTGGATGAGAAGGCGGCGGATTTCATAAGTAGGTTCAAGGAGAGGACCCTGCACCACTTGGCACTCGAGGCCGCAGAGGTCTAGAGTTGCATCCCTTCACCACCACATCCACCTAAAGTACTTGTTACCAACTAGCGTTAGTATTACAAAGTCACCAAGCTTTTAACGTAAAATCCAAGGTATCTCTTGTGTATGGTGTGACTCTTCTTTTCCTTTCTTATTTTTTTTTAATCTTCTCTCTTGGTTGGATGTTCGTGATAATAATGAAAGGAAATCGTTATTATTCATGCTCTGTTTTTTTTGGTTTTGTGACGTCGTTTTTTTAATTCTTTTTACGTCGCTTGCGTTAGAGCTGTGGCAATCGATCAAGTACTTTCACCAGGTTTTGATTGGCCAGTTGCTATTAGCTGCTGAGGGTGTAATATTAATATATATATTTAATTGGATGGTCACGTGTTTAAGAAGGGATTGTTGTGACCGCTCGTGATGGGGCTGCAATAAGCGGGGAAATTTGTATTTCATTCACAAACATGCTGAATTTGATGTGGTATGGGTCTAGTGGGTGACTTAATCAATTTTATTTTGGTTTAAGGGATTTATGTAATTTGAGAGTTGATGAGAGGTAAAAAATGTCAATGAAGTTGAAATTTCATAAAAGGTTTGAAAAAAAGGATCCGACTCAGAAAGTCTTGCGCACAGACAAGTCTAAGATTCTGGCTCGACTACATCTAAAAAGATTCGAATACAGATAGGTCTAGGAATCCAACTCGCCTATATCTGGAAAAGTCCAGATACAGTCAGGCCCAAAGGACCCTATTCGTTAGAAGAGACAGCGAGAAAAGTATAGCATGGCCATTGAAATGACTATTCCCAATGATTGTTCGAGTTTTTCCTGGAAAGGTAGGGGTGTAAGAGTAATTTTAAACCCTCTGGGTTTAAATTTGTGAGCCTTGCGAGAAAGAGGAAACTTCGTGGGGGAGATCTCACAATTTTTCCCTCTCTCTCCTCCCACGCAACACACCCACGCACACACCACTCACAAACCCTCACCCTCTCCCAATTTAACGCCCCCACCACCCTCTCCTCTCCACACCATCTCCACCATCTCCACCTCCACTTCTTCACCACCTTGCCATTGGCGACCACCTCCTTTCCTGTCCCCCTTGTAGCCACGAGTAGGGAGGAAGGAGGGAAGCTTGAGATGGAGGAGCACAGGAGAGAGGGAGAGCGAGAGCGTGACAGAGAGGGAGAGCATGGGCGAGGGAGAGGGAGAGCAAGGAGCTCGGGGGAGGAGGTGCGACCGCAGGAGCTCGTGGAGAGGAGCTTCGCGACCTCCTGCGGCTGCTGGAGGAGCAACCGCGGCTCTACGGGTGGAGAAGAGCACAAGGAGAAGGCTCATAGGGAGTACTGCAGAACCATTTTTCCGCAGTATCAATCGTCTGGGACACCATCCAAACGTTTGGAAGTACCTCAAGATGTCCGGAGCTAGCGTCGGATGTCTGACAGCACGCAGAGTGCCGAGGTATGTCCTTTGTACGTGCCTGCATGCACGTACATATTTTTTTATGTGTCGTGTTTTTAAACCCGCACGCATGCGTAGGTACGAGACATTGGAGAGATGTGTGGCGCACCCTTCGAGATGTTTTAGGACGTCTGGAGACAGTGCCAGATGTCTGACTGCACTCCCAGATGATCGGAGGGAGTGCCAGACATCCGGGATCTCCTTTAGACGGCTGGGGAGGGGTTCGGACATTTGAGGAAGCTGCAGGAAAGCAAGGTGAGATTCTGAGGTCATTTAAGACGTCTGGGTCAAGTCCCAGACGTCTGATTGTAGTCAGTATGCACGTTTTTGGCCCGTTTAGGGTCCAAATGGAGTCGATTTTGCGCAAATGAAGTATCTTTGGTTTCCGTTCGAGTTTCTCTACGTGTTAGTGTCACTCATATACTGTTTTGAACTTGTTTGATGTGATTTGGTAAATTGTATAGGTCTCCAGCCAGTAGAGTATTCGGGGCCTGCGGAGTTGACAGGATCTCTGATTCGAGCCCCCATTCCACCTGTGTATCCCAGTAGAGTAGTTTTTCTCAATATTATGAATTAATTGATCAAGTGCATGCTATCTTAGAATGAATTGATTGAACCTTAGGATATGAAATGAACCCTAGGGCAGAATTGAGCGAAAGAATAATGCTTGAGCCAGACGGTTTAATTCTGAATTGCATGTTAGAACAATTAATGCTAGCAAATGAATAGTTACATGATGTGATGTTTCTTTCAGTTATTAAATACGAGTTTCCTGTTATATGGTTGGGAACCAAGTTGTGAACAACGAGATATGCATGTCGTGAAATGAAATGAATTGAATACAATGCATGAACCCTACAGGGAAACTAGAAGAGGAACTCACGTATATGATACAAATATCATATGTAGGAGGGAAGTGAGCTAGCCCTCGAGTACACGGCATCGAGGAGAGCAACTATCCCTTTTGCATGGGAAGTGAGCTGGCCCTCGTGTACGCGGTACCGAGGAGAGGTACCGTCACTTTAGTGTAGGGAGGACCTAGCTGCCCCTGGGTTGAGACCTGGGGTTAGGAATGGCCCCCTACACAGACTCTTGTTACTTTAGTGTAGGGGCGAGCCGGCCACCCCATGGGACCCGAGGTTAGGACTGGCCACCCTACGCCGACTCTTGTCAGGCCCACTGGGAAAACCGGGATAGTCGGATGAGGGTACGTAGACTTTTGAGGGGCGAGACCCCTGCTCTGAGAGGGCAAGGTCCTGTTCTGTTCTGTGCTGTACGTTTGAGAGTACTCGCTAGCGAAACGACTGACCGTGTGTCAGTGTAGGGTAGCTACTCGTGCGCTTATCGCTTGTGTCGTAGTTACCGTTACGTCGCAACCGTAACCTTGGGGTGGTAAACCAGGTATTGGACTACCACTGGGGCTCTCCTGACCATGAGAGTGCCACGTGTACATCCTACATCGCGGAATAAACTACAATCATGATCGTTCCCTTAAGGAATAAGAGGATTAAGAAATGTTGTTGATACTTATTAGAATAACCAAAACAGAAACACCTAGTTGAGATAAATGGAAATGAATGATTATTATTTGCTTGTTCTTTTGTTAACTTGCATGTAAATGGCTTAACCACCACTCTACTCAGCGTTAGCTGACCACAGATTATATAGCCATGTTCAGGTCAGGGAGTTGAGTAGCTAGCGCCACCGGTTGCAGAGGAGTTGGGTCCAACCGAGACTAACCTTAGTTGTTACTTTTTTGTTTTAGAGCTCTTTTGTAGTAGTGAGTACTTTTAGCCTATTAGCTATCTTTGTTATATTCTGTTCATATTACATTTCTCTCTGTTGTGGTTGTGATGGCTATGTATGTTATAATACTCTTCCGCTTGTGGCATGTAATATGTTTGAGATTTCTCGTCCCTTTTTCTCTTGCTGTCTCTTATTTATTTCTGCTTAGTTATAGTGCATGTGTGATTGTTGTATATTTTCTGCTTTTGGTTATTTCTTGTTGGATGATTGGATCTTGGGATTAGTTGAGGTGAACCAATCTCGGGTCCTGTAGGGAGCTTGGATCGGGTCGTAACAAAAATGGTATCAGAGCAAGGTCGTCCCGAGAAATGAACCAAATGGTCTGAAAGCAACCACTTATGTACATGTAGCTAGGATAGTCATCACAACGTATTGCCTTGATCTTCGCTTTCGAGTCTTATTTCTTTATGTAACTTGGTATCGTTGACAGTCCCTGTTCTTGCTTTTTTATCTCCTTGTAGGAGATGCCTCGCCGAGGAGTTCTTGAGGTGGGCTGCGAATGTGGCCGTGGGCGTGGTCGTAGGGGCGAACATGCCAGACTTGAGGCACCAGTCGACCCACCCCTCCTTCCGAGACACTATTGTGGGAAGCTCCTCCCCACCCACCAAAAGTTCCTCGCCCACTATTGTTGCAAGAAATCTCAAGGGCTCAACCCCTCATGATCGGCAGCGGGGGTTCGATCCCTGAGATCGTCTGCCAGGTCACCAGGGCAAAGCATAGCATATGCCCTCAAGCCTACGTCACCACCTACCCCTTCATTAAGGAGGTGGTGACGACCCCCCTACCTGAGAGATTCAAGCAGCAAGTCATGGCCTCGTATGATGGGACGGCGGATCCCAACAGCTTCATTGGGAGCTACCGCCAGATGATTTTGGTGCACGGCTGCCCCGACGAAGTACTCTGTCGAGTATTCCCATCCCATCTGTCCGGCATGGCCCATGAGTGGTTCAACAAATTACTGGCCAGGAAAATCGCATACTTTTAAGAAATGGCGGACAAGTTTTGCCAATATTTTGCCGAACAGAGGGCTAGAGATAACCCCGAGAGGTTATCAGAAGTTCGGCAGCGCAAAAATGAACCTTTCCGATCATACCTAGTGATGAAAGACTCATCATGGCTCTTAATTATCATTAATTAGCTATTTTCCCTAGTGAATTATCTAAGAATACATTAAATACAAGGTTAATTAAACTATATGAGTTAAAACACCAAGGACTTGCAAAATAAGTTAAAAATAAAAAATTAAAGATTAATTAATGTTAATAATAGTTTAATTAATAATTTGGATTCAAAATAATAATAATTGGCTATATAATAAATATTTTAATTAACTTAATTAATTTAATGATTTAAGTAAATGATTAACTTAATTAAACTAATCATTTACTAAATATAGCTAAACGGAAAAAAAATGTAATTTCAAGACATAAATATAATATTTACGTAATTTATAATAATATATAAAAAGTTAGAAAAGAAATAAATTAAAGTAAGCTTTAAAACTCACTGTTTACGTTTCAGCCCCTAACTTTCATTTAAAGTGAGTCCTTTTTATTTTTATTCCGATCCTTTTTATTACAAAAATACCTCTATGAACACATCTTCTTCATCACTTCTTCAGCCATGGACGGTCGAGGACGTCCAGTATCCGTACTCCTTGATCATAGCCCATCCAGCGTCATTTAGCTACCGCAGCTGCCGCCATTGTTACGCTTACCTTTAGCTTCGCATCCAACGGATCGGATGACACCAAAATCCTATTTGTCCTAGGCAACTAAGCTCACCAGCATCGGAGACGACGTTAGTGGTTAGGATGTATCTAGCCATTAAACCGTCTAGATTCTTCTCCCTTCACCTTTAGCTCCACCTATAAATACCCCTTAGGATCGTCGATCTCGATTAGCAACCCCCTTCCTACTTCTCCAACAGTGGTTGCTCAATAGGCTATTCTTCCCAAACTCCGGCGACTTCCACCTTCCCTCTCCGATCTTCTCTGAGGGCCTCGACCTTCCACCCTTCTCCGCCATCCTCCGCTGTGTCTCCAGACAAGGCTGTGACCTCATCCTTGCACACTACGTTGCACATTCCTCTCTCGCCAGAGATCTGTTTCTCCCTCTCTAATGTCTTCATCACGAGCCATCGACAGCTCCTCCCGCCTCCTTCATCCAGGTAATCGTAGTTCGCCTTAGAATTTAGTGTAGAGTAGTTTTAGTTATTTAATTAGTTTGTTAGTTTAGTGTAATCAGTAGATTAGCTTCATCGTTTACATCTCCGACGATCTCAAATCCGACCTCACTGGACTTCGATTCATGTTTTTAAGCACAAGATCATCTTCTTTATCCTCTCATGATCATTTTCCACTTCTTTTCTCTTAATTTTATCACCTACACGTTGATGTCCACCTCACCTTTATTGAATCTCCTCCGTTGTCTATGGCGAAGGGATCTGAGCTAAATCACATTCACAAGGGGTCCTCCGCCACCTTATCATCACTCAAGGACCCTGTCCTCACTCTTAATTAGATCAATCATGCTTTATTCCCTAAACGCCTAATTTTCATCTCACCTTCTGAACACGCTGTCAATGGCAGCTCAGAAGAGGTTAATTCATCTAATTGATTCACCTTTGCTTAGTCATAATAAGCAATTCCCCTCACTCAATTGAGTGAGGGGGCAACTCTTGAGTTATTTCAAACTCAAGAGTCCCAATTACTAAAACTCTTGACTACTTCATATGTCTGATCGTCAACTGGATCAATTGACTCATTCTTGAGGTTCCCTATAACCTCAGGAATCTCTTGAGATCATTCTTGTTGTGTTTCATGGACATTTCATCTTTGATTGTAATTCACGACCTTCACTGAAGCTTCGACGAGCTTTGGTGAGTTGAATGTAAGCTACAACCTTCCAGATCTTCTCATAAGCTCCAAATAGGGTTGTTTTAAGTAAAGGAGCATATTCCACTCATTAAAGTTATGATTTGAAGTTGATTTCTTGTTGTTGATCGTCATCTCCAACTCCGACGGAGTTGGAGAGACACAATCATTGAGGTTTAGAGTTGTTTATTAGATTATGAAGCATGAGGAAGACATCTATATTCTTTTCTAGGTGTTAATTATGACTGAGAAGTTGTGATTAGATCTGACGAACACACCTCTTTTTAATCTCAGGCTGCAAAGCCTAAGAGCACTAGAAGATAGTTCAAAACTCTAATTTGATGTGTTGAACAGAATCCTAGGGCTAATTTAAGTCTGATTAGACCTTTAATTTGATTGGAAAAGTTCTGATTTAGGAAGTCAAATTTTGAGTTCCATTAGTCAACTCAAGTTCAACTCTAAGGTTTTAGAGTTTGAATCTTTGATTTAAAGGTTGGGTTGAGTTTTTGTGATGCTTGGGATGTTAATGGAATTGGGTTAGACATGATTTATTGACAAATTTAGTTGATTCCATTTTCTGATCTGTTTGGGTTCAAACAAGAACTCAAATCTTTTCATAGCTTTTTCGTTGAGTTTTAATGCTAAATCTTGCTCAGAACAGTCACTTTTAATCCTTACAAATGATCTAAATCGAGTCTTGATGTTTGTATCCACTTACTGGCCTGATTCACATTGGAATCAGAGTTCTGTACTTGATTCTCTAAGCTTTGAAATTTCTGAAGTTTTTGAAGCATTCTTATATCTCAATATCTTTTCCAATTGTTGCATAATCATCTCCAGAACTTATCTGAACTCTCAATTGAGAGCATTGGCCGATTTAACAGGTCATTTGACCTGAATACATCCTCCGAAACACATTAAGCCATGGCGATGGTGCCATTTCTTCCTTTGATTGCACAGATCAAATTTGATCCAACCATCAAATTGATGGAAAAATTGAGTGCTAAACATCAAGAGCTTTCCATGGAGCCCTTGTTTGCTCGATTTGGTCCATGGAGTCAATCAGAATCATTACTCAAAGATTTGGCCAGGGAACGCTGCGCAAAGGAGGAGTTGTTAGAGCTAGTCCCACCTCAGAAATCTGTTGACGCCTATGCATGTATAAAACAGATTCATGGACCCAGTGCTTTAGTCGTCAATCATTGAGGCAAAATACCTATCTCCCTCTGAGCATATATTCATCTGATCTAAGCGTGTGCGTGCATGTGCATGTGTGTGTGTGTGCAGCACATGGGTGCGCGTGGGCCCGAGTGGGCGTGAGCGTGTGATGTGGCCCGGATATGGCCCAATACTGTGCACTTGAATAGATTAAAATCTACGCTAAATAAATTAGAACTGGGTTCAAGTAGTGATCTGGTCTCACCTTATGAGTGCTGTGTATGCCACGAACGAACCCGGTTCACCCATTAACTAATTTTGGTTAAGTAAAAACGTGGGGTTAAAAGCTTTCAAAAGTAGTTAAGTGTTGGTGTTAATTAAGCGAGAGCTCAAAGGCTGAGAACTTAAGAAAAGAAGAGTTGGCTGAGGGTTAAAATTGATTAAGGGAGAATTAATCAAGAGTTACTAAACCTAATAGTTTAAAAATAGGGTTTAAGCCGTCTGAGAATGCAAAGGAACATTTGATGATGAGAAGGCTGAGTTGGAATTAAAAGAACGAGAAATTAAGTGATTTGAACTCCATTGTAATAAAAGGCATTATGTTGTATTGAAATTAAAGTTGCACTAGAGGGGGGTGAATAGTGAATTTAAAAATAATTGCAAGATAAAAACACAATCACAATAAGGAGGCACAAGATTTTTAGGTGGAAACCTAAACTGAGTGAAAACCATCACCTAACCCAATCCCTTGACTTAGGATTTACAATCAAAAAGTGATCAATCCACTAACCACACTACTTTAACGAGGGTAGTATACCTCAAATACAAATCCCACCTTCGATCCCTAAACGGGGGTTTCTCCTTTCACTATAAAGAGACGGGGATCCGACAAGCTAGATACCTGATGAGAACCTCGTCACAAACCCTAAACTAGCACCATTTAACCCTGATATGCAAGAAAAAGCTCCTCCATAACTCTAGAAAGGCTTGGCTCAGAGAGATTCTGAGTTTGCAAAGAAAATAGAAACTAAGGGGTAAAAATGCAATTTCACCAATCCGATCTGAAAATAAGGTAACTCAGGGTCCAAACATAGGTCAAAATAACCTAATAAGAAGAAAAGTGGGATGAGATGACTCAATAAGGGCTACAGCAACTCCAAGGAATTAAATGACATCCTATAACCCTAAAAACAAACCCACTTCAATTCACGTAGTTCGAGGCAAGGTAAAAATCAACTAAACCCTCTAAAATTCATATAAAAATAATCTATATGATTTAGGACTTTCAATTTGGCCTTAGGAACCCATTTTGACCTACATTGAGAACCATGTCCAATTAACAACTTAATTTAGGTTTTTACGTAAATTGACCGGTCAAACAAGGTTTAATCTAGAAATAAAATTCACCATCAGAATCCTTAGGTCCTAATTAGTCATGTATAAAAACTTGGGCCTAAAAAGAAACCTTCTTGACCAACTTTACACTTTGGTCCTCATATATTTACTTTTTGGCCCTCAACTCTTGAACCCTCACATTTTAGCCCCTAACTCTCCTTCTTTCTTTGCGTTTAGGTCCCTCCTGCAAAACCTGAGCAGCGCCATGCTCCGACGACCTTGCGTGGAGCATGGCGCCGCGCAGGGTGAGGGAGGGGCCCTAGCAAGTCAATGGGGGGTACCCTGCGTCGTCAGCCACCACAGGGACACCCCCCTGAGCCCTGCACCCACCCATACCGGCCGTGCGAACGCACGGACGGTATGGGTATCCTTCCTCCGACGTCCTCCGGCGAGGGAGACACGTCGTCTCCCTCCGCCCTCCTCTCTGGTTCTGCCCCTATAAATACCCCCGTCGCTCCGCCGTTCTTCCCAGCTCGGATCTAACGGAGACACCCCCTCAATTCCTCCCTTCCCACTCCGACAGGCGCCCCCTTGCTCCGGCGGCCTCTCCTCCTCCTCCTCGTCGCCCTGCCGCACTACCAGCAGCAGGGTTACCTTCCCTCGATCTTTCCGCGTCACGCCGCACCCAGCTGGCGCCTCTCCGGCCCTCTCCTCGCCGCCGCCCCTTCCTCTGGGCAATTTCTTCTCCGGCGACAGTCGATACGACTGTCGCCTGCGCCAACCCCTCCTCGTCCAGCTTAGTAGGTAAAACTTCTCCTCTTCCTCCCCTCTTTCTTTTCCATACTGAAAGCCCTTACTGTCACCACCGATTTCCCACCGATCACCCTCACCTTCTCCACCTCCGGCCAAACTTCGGCGAACCGCTCCCATCGCTCCAGCACCCCACACGGCTCGCCGACCTGTGCATAACCTCCGCCTCCTCACCCTAATCCTCTTCTGCCCCTCCACCTCCCACCAAACGCCCTCTGCAGATCCACTGAGCACACCCACTTCTCCGCCCGCAGTTTGACCTAGGGCGACCCTTTTGCTCCACCACGCCCCCTGCAGACCCTCCGACCACCTTCGCCGTGCCACGGCGAAGGTCCTCCGCATATCTGATTAGGCCGAGAGGCCGTGTTGTTGTAAACAGGGTCTGTGTTCGCCGCCACCATTGACGAGTGAAGAAGCTCCGCCTACCTACTGCTCCAGGCACGCCCCACCTAGATCAGGCTCCCAGGCTGCGTGGGGTGACTTCGCGAAGTGCCAGGCTGCAGCTGAGGCGAAGTCCTCGCGCGAAGCCCTCGCATTGGCCCTCTACTGCTCGCTGCCTTCTCCGCACGGGCGCTCACATTGGGGTGGGACATTTAGTCCCACCTCGGAAGATTGTGAGCGAACGCCGTGAGATAAATTGGAAAAGTGCTGTAGGCTTATCGCCTCAGCACACGGGGTGAGGTCCCTCACACCGCTTCACCCGGCCCGTCCGTGAGCTCATCACGCGGATCCGGCCGACCCGACCCGACTTGACTGGCACTCCTCGCCCACCACCGCACGCCGGTGGGCCTGGACCCGGGCGCGACCCGCGTACCCGATTACCCGGTTGCTCTGGGAGAGCTGTCCTAAGAGCGAATTCTGAGAGAGAGAGACGCGGGGGGGAGGGTAGAGTAGGTTTTGCCCTCTGACGTGTAAACCGTGAAGTGTGCAGGCACAGGTGAAGAAGAAGAAGGACTGCGGAAGAAGAACTGAAGCGACACTGTAGCATCCGCAGGTTAAGTCGTCTGATTGCAAATTCAGACGACGTCTGAAAGGCAAGGAAGAAGAAGAAAAGAAGAGAGAAGGAGTAGCCAAGTGAAGAAACAGAAAGCAGAAGAAGAAGAGAAGCAAGAAGCAAGAAAAGAAGAAGAAGAAGAACAGGAAGAACAAAAGCCAAAGAGGAGAGAAGACAAAGAGGAAGAAAGCAGAAGAAGAAGAAGAAGAAGAAGCCAAACTTTCATCTCTCTCTCTCTTTATTTTTGTAATAGAACATGTATATCTCTAGAATATGACTTGCTCCCTGAGTTCGACCTCGGGAGAATTGTTATTCCCGAGTAAAAAATATATATATATTTGAAATGATGGCAATAACTAGCTATACTACAACGCTATAGCAAAACCTAGTCATAATTGTCGCCGACCGTTTCATTTTTGACGCCGTTGCCGGGGAGCAACGGCTATTCTAGAGGTAATTAAATTCCTATTTTTAAATTTCTAATAATCTCCTCTTTTGTGCAGATACAGGAAAATCGAGAAGACAAGCAACCGCACGACAACCACTCCAAGGACAGGTAATTTTCTATCCTCTCAACCTTTAAATTCTAAAGAGGAAGAAAAGAAAAGAATAAGCAATATAGGTCTAACCTGTCTTCTCTACTTAGTAAACCATAAAAAAATTGCATGTTTTCAACCCATTATTCTTGCACACTATTAAGGGTATTTAAGGGCTAACACATTCTTGCTTGAGCAGTAATTACCCAACAAAGAACTAACTGGACCAAGTAGAGCCAACATAAGATTCAACATTAGGGATTTAGACACACACTTTTAAGCAAGAACTGAGAAACCTTAAAAGAAGTGTGCCCAAGCCATTATCTGAAAATACCTATCCAAAGAAACCCTAAAATAAGATTGGCTCTCTAAACACTTGAACCCGAAAAGACAAGACCTAATAAGCAAAACTAGCAGGTAAAGTTGACCATTTGGGTCAACTAACCTTCAACTTAGGTCACTCATTGCACTCAAAACACCGAAGAAGTTCAAGTGAAACCTAAGCACCTTACTCTTGAATTAAAAATTGGTAGACTTAAGAGGTCAAGATCCCCATTCTGGTCTACCTGGAACCGTAGTGACAAGAGAGGTCGGGTGGGGGAAACCCTGTAACCCGTGGGGACGCTCTACCGTGTAGGGGTCTTCGCGGGACTCACCCTCTCTGGCTGCCCAGGTAATTCTCAGGTGGACGATCTTTCTGATCAAGGGGTCCATCTGCCCCGCACCTCTATAGTCACCCAACACATTTTTGGGTGTCTCGATTGGGTCCAGCACCTTCTAACCTCTTCCACTCCAACAGTGCATGAACGGTAGGAGATCCTTAAGACCACCCTTAAGATCTCCTTTAAAATTTCACTCTCGTCAAGGCCCAGCCTTACTCCCGTGTTTGAGCAGCAACCTAACCCCATCATTCTCTCTTCCGATTCTGAATCAAACTCTTCTTCTATCATGGCTCAGCCAGTTGAGGAAGAAAACAATCTGGAGCACCAGCTCCAGCGACTCAACGACCTCTTCCAAAACTTTGTGCACCCACCGCAGCGTCCCATGATGCGGGACTATTATAATCCTGTTGCGGTGGCCATCGAGCCTCGAGTCAGAATCCCGACTGGGGGACCTGACTCTGAATTAAAGCCCAATATGATTCATGCTATACCTAAATTCCATGGGCTTAATTCTGAAGATCCCTTCCAGCACATCAAACAGCTGAAGCATCTGGCCCAAACTTTTGGGTCAGACGCGCAAAATCGGGATATTCTTCTCATGAAGATGTTCTCCTTTTCTCTTATGGACAAGGCCGCCCATTGGTATCAAACTCAGACCCGGCCGATCAACAATTGGGAAGAACTTCAGTCCGAATTCTTGAAAAAGTTCTTCCCTGTTGGATGGACCAACGCCTTGCGCTATCAGATTACACATTTCACCCAACAAACAGGGGAACCTCTCCATGAGGCATGGGATCGTTTTCAGGATCTCAAGAGAAAGTGCCCCCATCACAGAGTTCCTAAATGGGAACAGGTCCAATCTTTTTACCAGGGACTCCGTGAGGACATCCGTCTTTTCGTCAATGCAACCTGCGGAGGAAATATCATGGGTCAACATGAAGACACCGTGTGGGAGATTCTCGAAAACATGTGCGAGAACTCCATCAACAATGACTCCATGGGATTATTCGACAGGACGAATACCCGCGCAGCGACGAATCTCAGGGGAGCACACGAGACGCAGGGCTTGTCCGCATCAGTCGACTTGGAGTTAATGGCCAGTCGATTGGACAAGGTCTCGATTATCGAAAAAAAGGTAGATAAGCTGACTCAGCATCTGCAGTGAGCCACCTCTGCGCATAACCCTTTCGCACAGCCTCCTTCCACAAGGGAAACTGTGCAAAACATTCTCCATCGATCTTCTCCTAGGATGGACCCATCATCCGAATCTTTGCCCGGAGGTCCTTCCGATTCCTTCTACACCTGCCAGGGGAATTCCATTCCCTCTTTCTCTAACCCTCTGGAGGTTCCTCAGACCTGCGAGGACCTCAACGCCATCCAGAATGACCCGTTCTCCAACACCTATAATCCTGGATGGCGAAACCATCCTAACTTTCAGTGGGCGGGAAATTCCCAAACCCAAAGACCATCCTTCCAACCCCGCCCACAACCTCCTCGTCCTTACCAGCCGCCTCAGCCTCGGCCCAACCCTACTTACCCATCTGGGCCAAATCAAGATCAAATGTCCCTTATCCTTCAGACCCTGGCTGACATTCAAAGAACGAATGCGGCTATCCAAAAACAACATAAGGACGAACTTACAGAGGTCCGAAACCAATTGACCCAGTTGGCAAACTCTCGCCAGTCAGGTACTCTTCCTTCCCAACCTCTGCCCAATCCTAATAACGTGCCAACCCAGCGGCGCGTTATGAACCCAAACCCGGGCCATGCCCATATGATTTATCAGGCCCCCTCTGTTCCTTCACCCGACGGGATAGAGGCCTCCACTTCTTTTGCAGGTTACCAGCAGCAAGCTATCTTACCCAATCCCAACCAAAACCAGGCAGGACTTAATTCCGTAACAACCCGTAGTGGTAAGGAAACTCAAGACCCACCTCATCCGAACCACTCCAAGCCCGGTAGTGATCCCAAGCCTAGGACAGTAATCCAGGACGTCCCCACCCCTATCCCAGATCCACAACCTGGACCTATCCTAGAAGAACCACCCAAGATCCCGTTTCCCGAGGCCTTGACCAAAGGAAAGAAGACCACCAAACCCGTGGCTCCTGAGGAGGACCTGGTCAAGCTCTTTGAGCAGGTCCACATAAACATCCCTTTGATGGATGCAATTCGCCACGTATCGGCTTACGCACGATTTCTAAAAAATATATGTACACCCCAGCGTAAGCCGCAAACCAAGGGCGGGAGCCCAATTGTTCTGTCAGAACAAGCCAGCTCTGTAATCCTCAGTAAACTCCCACCCAAGGCAAAAGATCCTGGTACTCCTCTGATTTCCTGCAAGATAGGTTATACCCAATTTGATAGAGCTTTGCTAGACTTAGGTGCATCCATAAACCTGATACCCACATCCTTACTTGACCATCTAGAAGAATCTGCGCTAAAACCAACCGAGGTGACATTACAATTAGCAGATCGATCTATAAAGTCACCAAAAGGGATTTTCGAGGATGTTATCGTAAGAGTGCGGGATTTCTATTTCCCAGTGGACTTTATAGTCTTAGATATGGATGCGCCTAAAAACCCTAGGGATACACCAATCATTCTAGGGAGACCTTTCTTGGCTACTGCTAGAGCCAACATCAGCTGTGAGGAGGGCCAAATAGAGCTTAAATTTAGAGATCAAACCTTAAAAATTGATATATTTAAGGCCCAACAAGGAATTAATTGCGGTGTCATCGAACAGATTTGTGACGTTAGGATTTTGGTTGATGAATCACACCTCCAGAATGACTCGATTATGCCTCATCAACCACAAAAGGATCTTGACCCGCAAACGGAGGAGTTGAATCCAGATAGAAACAACCCAGTAACTCCTACCCTTGAACCTCCCATCTATACTGAACCACCCGCTGCTGCTGATAATCCTATCCTCGAGTTAAAGCCTCTTCCTGCTCACTTGAAATACATCTTTTTGGGTTCCAATCAGACCCTCCCTGTGATTATCAATTCCAATCTCAATCCCGAACAGGAATCCCGTCTGATTGCTGTCCTCCAGCAACATCGCAGAGCCATCGGGTGGACTCTCGATGATTTGACTGGAATAAGCCCCTCTTATTGTACTCATCATATCTATTCAGAAGAGGGCGCACGACCTTCTCGTGAAATGCAGAGACGTTTAAACCCTAATCTGCAGGAGGTCGTGAAAAAGGAGATCATCAAGTGGTTAGATGTTGGGATCATCTACCCGATCTCCGATAGTCATTGGGTGAGCCCAATTCAGGTTGTGCCTAAAAAGGCAGGACTCACCACCATAACAACTGAAACCGGAGAAGTCATTCCTACCCGATTAGCCAATGCGTGGAGAGTCTGTATAGATTACCGCCGACTCAATTCCTCCACGAAGAAGGATCATTTCCCACTACCCTTCATTAATCAAATTCTCGAGAAACTAGCGGGAAATAGGTTCTTCTGCTTTCTTGACGGTTACTCAGGTTGTAACCAGGTGGAAATCCATCCTGAGGACCAAGAAAACACCACGTTCACCTGCCCCTTCGGAACGTACGCTTTCCGAAGGATGCCTTTCGGTCTTTGCAATGCACCTGCTACCTTTCAACGGTACATGCTTGCCATATTCTCAGATATGGTAGGTGATTTCCTGGAAGTCTTCATGGATGACTTTTCAGTCTTTGGAGACTCTTTTGATGATTGCCTCCAACACTTGGTCCAGATACTCAGGCAATGCATTGAGGTGAACTTGGTTCTTTCCTGGGAAAAGAGCCATTTCATGGTGCCTAAGGGAATTGTCCTAGGACATCTAATTTCAGAAAAAGGCATCCAGGTGGATCGAGCTAAGGTGGATCTGATATCTCGCCTTCCTATGCCTGGCTCGATCAGGGACATCCGTTCTTTTTTAGGGCACGTCGGTTTTTACCGCCGTTTCATTCCAGATTTCTCGAAAATCGCGTACCCCTTGACTTCTCTTCTCTCTAAGGATGTACCCTTTGAAATTTCCAAGGAATGCACACTAGCCTTTGAAAACCTGCGTGACCGAGTCACCCAGGCACCTATCCTACAATCCCCTGATTGGTCTCAACCCTTTGAGATCATGTGCGATGCGTCTGATTTCGCTGTAGGAGCGGTCCTGGGGCAGAAAGCTGACGGGAAACCCGTGGTCATGTACTACGCTAGCAAGACACTTGACGAGGCTCAGCGTAACTATACGGTTATGGAAAAAGAGCTGCTAGCCGTAGTATTTGCCCTTGAAAAATTCTGATCGTATCTTCTGGGTTCCCATGTCATCATTTACTCGAATCACACGGCTGTAAGGCATCTCCTTGCTAAGAAGGACGCGAAGCCCTGACTAATCCGTTGGATCTTGCTGTTGCAAGAAGTCGATCTTGAGATTCGCGACAAGGCGGGAAGGCAGAATGTGGTAGCCGACCATCTGTCCCGTCTTCCTTCTGAGATCATCGACCCTTCCGGACCCATCACGGAACATTTTCCTGATGAGCACCTACTTTTTGTTGGTACTAAACTTCCATGGTTTGCTGATATAGTAAACTACTTGGCATCTCATCAGACGTCGTCTGATTGGCCGAAGGCCAAGAAAGACAAATTGCGTTCTGATTCCAAGTATTACATTTGGGAAGACCTGTACCTTTTCCGCATAGGTGCTGATCAAATTATTCGAAGATGCATCCCGGAAGAGGAAATCAGCAATATCCTATCTTTCTGCCATGACCAGGCATGCGGTGGCCATTTCTCAGGGCATAAAACCGCATCAAAATTCCTCCAGTGTGGCTTCTACTGGCCTACACTTTTCAAAGACGCATACAGTCACTGCAAGGCATGCAGTCGTTGCCAGACTTTGGGCAACATGAACCATCGCGACATGATGCCTTTGCAGCCGATTCTCGTATGCGAAATCTTCGATGTATGGGGGATTGACTTTATGGGCCCCTTTCCTGTTTCGGATGATTTCGAGTACATTCTGCTTGCGGTGGACTACGTGTCCAAATGGATCGAAGCCATACCGACCCGAACCTGCAATCACAAGATTGTTCTTAAGTTCATACATCAAAACATTTTCTTAAGGCTCGGGATTCCCCGTGCTATAATCTCTGATGGGGGGACCCATTTTACAAATACTCAGTTTAGGTCACTGATGGCCAAATTTGGGGTGTCTCACTGAATCTCTACTCCTTACCACCCCCAAACAAATGACCTAGCTGAGCTGTCAAATCGGGAGATCAAGAAAATCCTGCAAGTCACTATTCGGCCTGACAGGAAGGACTGGTCGTCCCGACTTCCAGAAGCATTGTGGGCCTATAAGACCGCCCACAAGACCCAATTGGGCATGTCTCCCTTTAGACTGGTGTAAGGAAAGGCATGTCACCTTCCCGTAGAACTGGAGCATAAAGCCTATTGGGCAGTACGGAACTGTAATCTAGATCTTTCCAAGGCTGGAACCCACAGAAAACTCCAAATCAGCGAGATCGATGAATTACGCCTAGACGCGTACGAGAACTCGCGAATCTACAAGGAGCGGGTTAGCCTTCCACGACAAGCACATCTCGAGGAAGATCTTTCATCCTGGTCAAAAGGTCCTACTCTTTGATGCCCGACTCAAACTTTTCCCGGGGAAACTGAGGTCCAAGTGGGTCGGACCGTATTTAGTCCGACAGGTTTTTGGAAATGGAGCAATTGAAATCAGTCCACTCAGCCATGATTCCGAACCTTTCATCGTGAACGGTCAGAGACTCAAACCGTTTATTGATGTGACTTCTACTGATTCGGCTGAATCATCCCTTATCCTCCATTCCCCTTGAGCTTACTGCGCCCGGCCGATGGCGTAAAACTCAGCGCTTAACGGGAGGCAGCCCGTCATTTCTTGAAAATCTAAAACCTTTTTCTGACACCATTGTGCACTTAAGGTTCACCCTTTAAGACAGCCGACTCCACCTTAGATGCTTGCATCTGAGATTAGAAATTGTCCGCAGAATTCATCCCGACCCATTCACTCACAAAAATATCTGTCTTAAGGAATAAATTAAGTAAATAAAAACCCCTAAATCACAATGAGGACATTGCAAGTCTTAGGCATGGGGGGGTATAAGTGCAAAACTTGTAGAAAAAAAAGGTTTTAAACAAAAAATTCACATATGCCAAAAACACCATAAAAATTAAAAATTTTTCAAAATAAAAAGAATAAGAGGAGAAAGGAAATTTTGTGGAGAAGGAAAAGAAACAAAATGAAAAGGAGCACAAAAAGATGAAAGAAAAGAGTAATAGTCATTAGTAAGAAGCTAAGGAATTAACCTTAGTCTAGACCATTTTTCAAGAAAAGAAATGAAAAGTGCTTGGTAAGATTAGTAAGAACGCAAACCTTAGGCATTCTTGATAGACTCTTAGTACCCATTAAGATCTAGACAATCCTCAAGAGGTTGAGGAAAATGAAAAGCTTAAGTACTAGGTCCAAGGTTTAGGGAGTATTTGACCTTGCTAACTAACTTCTGGTTTACGAGACTCAGTAACCTAAGCACCCCAACCCCACACACTGCCTGATTCAGTAAGCATAAAAAAATTCAAAATCACGCAGGAGCGTTGCAAAAATTCTGAAAATACACCTAGAATAGGAACGGCCGATCAACACAAGTTGATTTGGACGAGTTCCCAGCGTAGAGAGGCGGGAAATCCCCTCAAAGATGTGTAACAAAATATCATCTCCTCGGTGCTTTTCTCTTAGGATATTCACATATCTTACTGGGGGCATGTAAGCACCCTGCTGGTTCAGATTCCATGGATGGCATTATCACGAAGTGTCAACTGCCAGGGTCTGAACTCGGCCACGGAACACCATGGATGGGATTATCTCGAAATCTCAATAGCCAGGGTTCTGGGGGTTGCCATGGGCGGTGCTATCACGAAGCATCGATCGTCAGGAACCCTTGAGGATTGATGATGGGAGCAATGAATCTGATACAGACCGTGTTGAAAAATCCAATCCTAGGCTAGAACTAAAAAGAAAAAGAGAGAGAAAACTCTCCGAACAGAAAAACTTTCTATCTCTCTCTCTTGCAAAACGCACTGCGAACTGAACCAGGGCAAAAATCGTTTTAAGCACGGGGTGCTTTAACTACAAAGTCCAATAAATCTTAGGTTAGTTCTTGTGGGTCTTAAAAACCTTTGCTAAGGACTGAGGCTGAGGCTAGACAGATTTGGCTCTTGATTGGTACTAGAGTACCTTTTAAGCCTATGGTCAGCATTCTAACCTAATCTAGGTTCAAAAGAAAAGGCACTTACCTGAAGTGTTAAGAATATCATGGTCTGGAACAAAGGTTAAAACCTTAAGTTTTTGCTAAGGGACTAGCAAAAGCTAGGCATGGGGGTGTGATGAGAACCTCGTCACAAACCCTAAACTAGCACCATTTAACCCTGATATGCAAGAAAAAGCTCCTACATAACTCTAGAAAGGCTTGGCTCAGAGAGATTCTGAGTTTGCAAAGAAAATAGAAACTAAGGGGTAAAAATGTAATTTCACCAATCCGATATGAAAATAGGGTAACTCAGGGTCCAAATATAGGTCAAAATAACCTAATAAGAAGAAAAGTGGGATGAGATGACTCAATAAGGGCTACAACAACTCCAAGGAATTAAATGACATCCTGTAACCCTAAAAAAAAAACCCACTTCAATTCACGTAGTTCGAGGCAATGTAAAAATCAAATAAACCCTCTAAAATTCATAGAAAAATAATCTATAGGGTTTAGGACTTTCAATTTGGCCTTAGGAACCTATTTTGACCTACATTGAGAACCATGCCCAATTAACAACTTAATTTGGGTTTTTACGTAAATTGACCGATCAAACAAGGTTTAATCTAGAGATAAAATTCACAATCAGAATCCTTAGGTCCTAATTAGTCATGTATAAAAACTTGGGCCTAAGAAGAAACCTTCTTGACCAACTTTACACTTTGGTCCTCATATATTTACTTTTTGGCCCTCAACTCTTGAACCCTCACATTTTGGCCCCTAACTCTCCTTCGTTCTTTGCATTTAGGTCCCTCCTGCAAAACCTGAGCAGCGCCATGCTCTGGCGACCTTGCGCGGAGCATGGCGCCGCGCAGGGTGAGGGAGGGGCCCTAGCAAGTCAATGGGGGGGTACCCTGCGTCGTCAGCCACCGCAGGGACACCCCCCTGAGCCCTGCACCCACCCATACCGGCCGTGCGAACGCACGGACGGTATGGGTATCCTTCCTCCGACGTCCTCCGGCGAGGGAGACACGTCGTCTCCCTCCGCCCTCCTCTCTGGTTCTGCCCCTATAAATACCCCGTCGCTCCGCCGTTCTTCCCAGCTCGGATCTAACGGAGACACCCCCTCAATTCCTCCCTTCTCACTCCGACAGGCGCCCCCTTGCTCCGGCGGCCTCTCCTCCTCCTCCTCGTCGCCCTGCCGCACTACCAGCAGCATGGTTACCTTCCCTCGATCTTTCCGCGTCACGCCGCACCCAGCTGGCGCCTCTCCGGCCCTCTCCTCGCCGCCGCCCCTTCCTCTGGGCAATTTCTTCTCCGGCGAACCCCTCCTCGTCCAGCTTAGTAGGTAAAACTTCTCCTCTTCCTCCCCTCTTTCTTTTCCATACTGAAAGCCCTTACTGTCACCACCGATTTCCCACCGATCACCCTCACCTTCTCCACCTCCGGCCAAACTCCGGCGAACCGCTCCCATCGCTCCAGCACCCCACACGGCTCGCCGACCTGTGCATAACCTCCTCCTCCTCACCCTGATCCTCTTCCGCCCCTCCACTTCCCACCAAACGCCCTCTGCAGATCCACCGAGCACACCCACTTCTCCGCCCGCAGTTTGACCTAGGGCGGCCCTTTTGCTCCACCACGCCCCCTGCAGACCCTCCGACCACCTTCGCTGTGCCACGGCGAAGGTCCTCCGCATATCTGATTCGGCCGAGAGGCCGTGTTGTTGTAAACAGGGTCTGTGTTCGTCGCCACCATTGACGAGTGAAGAAGCTCCGCCTACCTGCTGCTCCAGGCACGCCCCACCTAGATCAGGCTCCCAGGCTGCGTGGGGTGACTTCGCGAAGTGCCAGGCTGCAGTTGAGGCGAAGTCCTCGCGCGAAGCCCTCGCATTGGCCCTCGACTGCTCACTGCCTTCTCCGCACGGGCGCTCACATTGGGGTGGGACATTTAGTCCCACCTCGGAAGATTGTGAGCGAGCGCCGTGAGATAAATTGGAAAAGTGCTGTAGGCTTATCGCCTCAGCACACGGGGTGAGGTCCCTCACACCGCTTCACCCAGCCCGTCCGCGAGCTCATCACGCGGATCCGGCTGACCCGACCCGACTTGACTGGCACTCCTCACCCACCACCGCACGCTGGTGGGCCTGGACCCGGGCGCGACCCGCGTACCCGATTACCCGATTGCTCTGGGAGAGCTGTCCTAAGAGCGAATTCTGAGAGAGAGAGACGCGGGGGGGAGGGTAGAGTAGGTTTTGCCCTCTGACGTGTAAACCGTGAAGTGTGCAGGCACAGGTGAAGAAGAAGAAGGACTGCGGAAGAAGAATTGAAGCGACACTGTAGCATCCGCGGGTTAAGTCGTCTGATTGCAAATTCAGACGACGTCTGAAAGGTAAGGAAGAAGAAGAAAAGAAGAGAGAAGGAGCAGCCAAGTGAAGAAACAGAAAGCAGAAGAAGAAGAGAAGCAAGAAGCAAGAAAAGAAGAAGAAGAAGAACAGGAAGAACAAAAGCCAAAGAGGAGAGAAGACAAAGAGGAAGAAAGCAGAAGAAGAAGAAGAAGAAGAAGAAGCCAAACTTTCATCTCTCTCTCTCTCTCTTTATTTTTGTAATAGAACATGTATATCTCTAGAATACGACTTGCTCCCTGAGTTCGACCTCGGGAGAATTGTTATTCCCGAGTAAAAAAAATATATATATTTGAAATGATGGCAATAACTAGCTATACTACAACGCTATAGCAAAACCTAGTCATAGTTGTCGCCGACCGTTTCAATACCCAACTACAACAATGAAGTAAAAATGAAATATAACCTACAAAGCACCCCAAAATATAAATGATTTGTTTATCCACTAAGGGTAAAAGGAACTTCCTGAAGATCAGCAGAATGCAGTACACCGAGAGTGTTGGATTGCCCTTTGATTAGAGTGATGGCACAGCACAAGGGCAAGAGAAAGCAACGAATAGTGAGCAAGTGATTTTCTAGGTGATTTGTATCTCAAGAGGTGTATTTTGCCTAAGAGGGGTTGTAGTCTATTTATAGGCAAGTTCATAACCTTCAAGAAGGCTTGGGAGAGGTCTCCTAGCCGTTGGAGGCAAGTCCCAAGAGATTGGGATGAAATCCAACACAAATCAAGGCAATTATGATTCTGGCAACAATATTAGACGTCTGAGTACAATTTTGGACGTCTGATTCTATTAGTCAGGCTTACTGTTTTCATTGGATTGAAACATGGACATCTGAAATGTTCATATAAGACATCTGATACAAATATTGGACGTCTAATTATAAGTGTGTTCGTTCCTGTTTTCACCAGATCCAAATAGGGTTCTAGATTTTAAGGAACAGACATCAACGTGGAAGTCTACCAAGTTTTCTAGACATCTGGAAAGAGATTAATGACTTGCCTTGGTAATCTAAGAGCCGGACTTTGGTTTCTGATAAGTGTGCACAAAATAAATGGGCAACAATCCATTGTTAGACGTATGGTGACATGTCCAGACGTCTCAAAGTGTATTTGCTCGTTAGACATGCACAATAATGAAGGAAATAGGCAATGAAGTCTAACGGTAGGTTTAAAGACGTCTAAGGTATGTATTGGACGTCTGGGTAAGGCTATGGACGACTGATTTGAGGTTGCAACATCTGGAGCCTAAGTGTTAAGAGTGCAAAGGCATGACAATAGGTGATCAGACATCTGAAACAATTATTAGACGTCTTAAATTTGAAAATCAGATGTCTGTCATTAGCGTTGGACGTCTGATATGTGTTTAGTGTTAGATTTTTCTTTCAAGTTTTCCTAAATATAGAGAGCCTAACTTAGTTATGTATATGTTATATTTGGGGGCTCTTTACAACATCTCTAGACTCAATAAAAATAAGATTACAACCTTTGAAAGTATACAAAAAAAATGCCTAAGACCTAAGACCTATTACAATCTGTGTCTTACACTTCTAATCATTTGTCCATAAAACCTGCAATTATGTCATGACAGAAAAAATATGCTATATTTATGTTTTATTTCTTTTCTTTATTTTGTAAAATCATCAAAATATTATTTATGAGGGATTGAACTAATAGAAATCTCTTTTTATGCCTTATCTTGTGTAAGCATTCAATGTAAACATTTCTTTTCTTTGTTATTCATTGTATAATCTTTCATGTACATTCTCTTTTATAATGGAATGATTGCCATGTTTCAAGTTTAATCATGTATGCAATTATTCATGCGCTTAACATGTAATAATTATTGATTTAATTAATAAAGTTATCAGTTGATTACTAATTTAAAATAAAATGGTGAAATTATTAAAATTTATGCCACCTAGTGAACGACCTGGACTCAACCAATTAAAAGAATAGAAATCTAAAATGTCAGGTTAGCTTTACCCTATACTACAGTCAGCGATAATGATTTAACTAATCAAGTTAACTTAAGTTCATTCTTTATATGATTAATTAAGCCTAATAACCTTAATTAACTGTGTTGAGAATTGAACGATCACCTAGACCTGTTTAAGACCCAGTACTTCAAGTGCAAGTGGCCTCACGTTTCCATCACCATCCAATATTTCAAGTCAAGACTCCTGACTTGGAGGTTTTGGTATGACATTGATGACTTCCCGCCTGGGGATATGGCAAAGCTCTGGGATAGAGCCACAAGGTTCGTGGAGCAAGATCACTTTTTTCTCTACTGAAACTGGCTGGTGGAAGGGTCTGAAGACAATGCTAGCCCGGTCTGTGAAAAGCGGGCTCCGGCTGAGTCCGCCTCCATCTCTATTCGCGGGGGCAGCCTCTTCAACAAGCGCAAGGCTAGCTTTTTGAAGCGGAGGAATGATCAGCCAAGCAAGGGTCGAAACAACGGGCCTTGCTGTAATGACCCGTCACACTTTTAGCCTTTTAAGACCTCTAGAGTCTTAGTCAGATGTCTGTCCAAATATCTGGACCCGTTCACGGACGTCTGAAAATGAAAGTTTTGTACTGCACACTGCACTCTGCATGTGGGCAGCGCGCAGAATCGTCCTCTTCTCTCTCCCTTCCTCTTTCTTCCCCAAACCCTAAACCCCACATCTCCTATTTAAACCCCCTCCTATCTCCTCTCCACTCCACACACCATCCACCACCACCTTCAGTGCTGTGCGGGAGTGGCGAGAGGGGGCAAGCGAGGGAGAGCAAGAGGGAGGAAGAAGGAGAGCGCAGGAGGAGGAGGAGGCCGAGGTCGGAGGAGCTTCAATGGAAGCTCGGCGGAGCTCGCACGGTCACCGCGGGCGCGTGCGAGAGGAGGAGAGGGCTCAGGGAGGCAACCTCCCAGCCCTCTATAGCTGCTGGAGCTGCTGCGGTGCGAGGCGGAGCGAGTGGAGAGAGTTGTGAGCAGTTCCTGGTACTGGAAGTTTTCCAATATCAGACGTCTGGAGTGGAGTCCAGATAACTGGCGGGGTACTTGGGCGTCTGAAGCTAAGGACAGACGTTTGAAAGCACATTTATCGCAAGGTACGTATCTCCCTGCACCATGCATATCGCAGCGCAGGGGTATTTGTCGACTGACCGCGCTTGCGATGTTGTACGCAGGTGAAGCTTTGGGAAGGAGTCCAGAACGCTTTTCCACGTGCTTTTAGACGTCTGAACACATCACCAGATGTTTGGAGGTGAGTCCAAACGACCAGAGGCATTGTCCGACGTCTGGAACTGCCTTCAGACGATCGCAGAGAAGGTTTGAACATCTAAGGATACCGTAGGGACTTAAGGTAAAGATCTGACACCTTTTAAGACGTCTGGGATTATTCCCAGACGTCTGATTTTGTACAGTAGGCACGTTTTTTACCCGTCTGGGATCTGATCAGGGTCCGTTTTACACAAACGAAATACCTATACTTTCCTCTCAAGTTCCTCTACGTACTAGAGTCTTTTGTACACTTTTTTGAACTCTCCTTTTGTGATGTATTGCCAGGTGTAGGGTTTCATCCTGTTTCATGTTTGGGGCTCGCAGAGACGCCTAGGTCTGCGATTCGAGCCCCCATTACTCCCGATTTCCTGGTAGAGTAGTTTAATTTCGTTAATAATATTTAAATAAGAATGTGCTTGTGGAAATAGCCGAATAGAACCCTAGGATGTGGCATGAATCCTAGGGTAGAGAAATGAATGAATCGTTTGTGCTGTATGATGTACTTGCATGCATGATTGAGATGAACTGCTAACAATTGCCTATATTATAATTGTGAGTTGCATGTTAGAATATGAGATACTTGTAATTAATGAACAATTACCTGTGAAATCACCAGTTACATGTATCGAATTATGGAAACACGAGCTGCCTGTATATGGATGAGAAATGAATTGTGAGAGGTGAAATCTGAATCGGAATAAATGAGGTAAACATGATCATGAACCCTACGGGGAATTAAGAGTAGAACTCCTGTAGATAGACGGAAACCTGGAATGTCGAGGGAAGTGTGTTGGCCCTTGAGTATGTGGTACCAAGGAGAGCAACTGTCCCCTTTTTATGTAGAGCGGAGCTAGCCACCCTTGGGTTGAGACTTGAGGTTAGGATTAGTTACTCTACACCGACTCCTGTTGGCCCTCATGTACGTGGTACCAAAGCGAGCTACTAGTGTAGGGAAAGCGCTAGCCACCCCACGGGGCCCGAGGTTCAGCTAGCCACCTTACACCGACTTGTGAGGCCCTCTGGGCAAATCGGGGTAGTCAAATAAGGGTGCGCGGACTATGGAGGGGCAAGATCCCTGTTTGGTTCTGAGAGGGAAAAGCCCTATACTGTTCCGTGCTATACTTTGAGCGTACCCGCTAGCGGAAATGACTGACTACGTGTCAGTGCAGGGTAGCTACCCGTGCGTTTATCACGTGTGCCGTAGTCAGCGCTACGTCTTGACAGTGACCTCAGGGTGGTTGACTGAGTGTAGAACTACCACGGAGGACTCTCCCGATCAGGAGAGCACAACGTGTACCTTCTACTCTACGGAAAAGATTGGAGTCAAGATCGTTCCCACGAGGAACATGCAAGATCAGGAAATATCTGGATGCTTGAGAGAAATGGGTGAAACGGATATATATATAATAGATAAATAGAAATGAAAATTCAACCTGTTGCTTTTACTGTTTTGTACTTAGATAATATAGATACCACTCTACTTAGCGTTCGCTGACTCTGTCTCTTCATAACACTGTTCAGGACCAGGAGTTTAGCAGCCCGAGCTTCCGACTGCGGAGGGTGCTGGGCTCAGTCGAGCCCAGCCGTAGTTTCTTCAGGACTTCCTTTTCTTTTCTCTACTATTGTAGTAAGTAATGGACTGTTAGTTACTATTCAGTTTCTACTGTTTACTTTCGCTTTCCATTGTTATTGTTGATGTGGTGGTATATACTGAAACAGCAGATTTATTTTCCTTTACTGCTTTATACGTTTCTTCTACTTAGTTATATTGCATATGTGAATGCGGTTTACTTTCTTGCTTTTGGTTATTTCTTGTTGGGCGACTGGGTCTTGGGGTTAGTCGAGGCGAGCCGGTCTCGGGTCTTGTAGGGATCCGAGAATCGGGTCGTAACACCCGCCAACCTAGGCGAGACTATTTTGAAGAATACACTCTCATGGTTGTGAACCAGGAGGACGTGCTAGCGAAAGTATGGTCTACAGATAAAGATCTGCTACCCTCTCCTAAGCCAATGAAGAAGAAAGCTGACTCCAAGCCCTACTGCAAGTATTACAAGGCCCAGGGGCACGCCACCGAAGATTGCCGAGACCTGCGGGGCCAGATCAAATCTCAAATTTGGCATGAAAATCTGGCCGCCTACGCGCGCGATGACGCGCAATCCAACGCGCCATCACACGCGCAAGCGGCGATGAAGGTGCATCAAGATGAGTTCTCAGTCGTCCAATCTCACGATTGGACATCCAAGAAGGCTTGGACGTGCGCATGCATTGAGCACGCGGGGAGAGGAGGAGGTAGGTGCACACGCACTAAGCCCACGTTTGGGGTCTTTAATGACGCTTAAATCTGTCACTAAAGACCTCGAATTAATGTTTTAAAGCATAAAATGATCAAATTGCCCTCAATCCCTACAACTATAAAAGGAGACCCCTACCACTCGAATTCTTCATTCCTTCCTCTCTTCTCTCACCCCCTCAAAGGCTTTACGAGCTTGTCCCAAACCTGGGATGCTCCATTAGAGTTAAAATTAAAATTTTTCCACCTTCTCACCTCCTTCGTGGAGCATCCCGCGGTTATTCTCTCACCGCTATTCGAGAAGCAGATCCCGTTGCGACATCGTCCTGCCTTATTCTCCGTCATCGTTCTCCTTCGTCCCACATCTCACCACCTTCATCCGGGCGCTTCGTCAATGCAACTCATCTTCCAAGCGACCATCGAAGAGGATAACTTCTCTCAACCTTCTCTTTACCACTTTCTAGAGTAGATTTACTATTTTCTAGCATAAATTTCCTGCTTTCTAGTGTAACAAGTAGTTGTAATGATTAGTTGTAATGAACATCACTTGATGATTATGAAATCCATGTGTAGTCTATCTCTATTTTGTCTTTATTTGAATTATTCTCTCTTTCTCTTCTATTAATTATTCTTTAAGTAGATAGCTAGTTTAGATTTAATTCGACCAGCTAATCTGCTTTGTGACAACAAAACAAACGTGATTTTTAATCAAACGTCCGCCTCCCTGTGTTCAACCTAGAATTCCTTTTGAGTTTCGGTTAAATTATCTGTTGACGGTATTTCTCGCAAATCGCGCTACAACGATGGATTTTCCAAACTCAAACCTTTTTGCATAGATAATCTCAATTCATACATTCTGGTCTACTTGGAACCATAGTGACAAGAAAGGTTGGGTGGGGGAAACCTTATAACCCGTGGGGACGCTCTACCATGTAGGGTTTTTTACGGGGCTCTCCTTTTCTAGTTGCCCAAGTACTTATCGAGTGTGTGGTTTTCTAATTCATCAGTATCATCCACCTCGAAACAGCCTTATTCAAAAATCTTTAGATGCCTTGATTGAGTCCAATTCATATCCAGTCCTTCATCTATTCTTTAGAGCACATACACAAGAACGGTCCCTAGGATTTTGACTTAGAGGCCTCATTAAAGTTCATCTTTTGTGGGATTTCTAATATGATCTGATTGATTCAATCTGAACTTGAATTTGATTCTATATCTTGATCCACCACCTGATTTAGGAAGAATGTTTAGGAAACGTAAATCCCAAATGACCATGAAAAAGAAAACGATTGAGGCCACCCTTAAACATTATGAGGTTATGACAAACCCTCAAATCCAGTTAGCAAGATTCAGGTTAATGTATTGGCAACAACCTTCATTACAAATTCTGTCCAACTGATATTGACACAAATAACAAATGGTTCAACCCAGGATATTCTCATGACAGGATACATTGAAATAGAAAGATTGTGTAATTTCAAGTATTTTCAATGTCTGACAAATCCACGACTTTGGGAAAAGCACCAAGATGACCTTGAGAAACAGGAGAACTTGATAACTATGTTGAAATAGGTCATCAATCAAATTTACCCATATCAACAGTCAGAAATTGATGAGAATAATGTTGATGATCTCCCAAATCCCGGGTTTGAAAATCAAGGTTGTTGTGAACCCCCAACCCAAATGGAATCTGATTCAAATTATGTGCAGAATGACACACCTGATCTTGACAGGGTTTGGGAGGATACAATTGTAGGTGTTCCCGATTCCAAACCAGCCCTAGGAAACTATGAAGCTAGTTCATCAAACCCAGATCTCCCAAACACCGTGATGATAAACCTGAATCAGAACCTCTCAAGAATATAATTCCCGAACCTTATCCTGTTAAGGTAATTCTCGAGAATAATTCTGACATCCAATTGAGCCTAGCCCAGATTCTAGTAACCTAATTCCTACCCTTGACCTAGTATCTAGATCATAACCTATTTGGGATGATCATGAGGCCCAATATGAAGAGAATCAGATTTTGGATCTGAGCTATGATTCTGTACCTATATTTGATGATTACACCTCTCCAAACTCCTCAGAGATACAAATCGATTTCTAGTAAGTCGAACCGATTTACAATACAAAAATCGAGGACTTGGAAGAGTTGAGAATCAATTGGGTCTATCCTAGAAGCCAAGAGCCTAAGCTTATGCCTAATAAGGACACCTCTTTGAGCTTAAAATTTGAGATTAGGTTAGATCCAAGTCAGATTGTTGATTATACACAACATGATTCATTCTATGGTGGAAATCTCGATCTGGAATCAAGTTCAGAAACTAATCTTTGCAAATTCCCGATGATTTCAAATCATGCTCTAATTTCGAAGAAACTTTGTTTCCCGGCAATTATGAACCAGTTTACGACCTCAACATCCATGATCCTTTCTTTGATTCTGATGCTGAGGCCAATGATTTGAACTTTAAAGAAGCCACATCTTCCGATAAACACATAAAGCCTTCCAAAATCTGATCTCAACCCCAACCCACCACCGAAATCAACTTCTACTCTGATTCACCTCTCTCTGATCCGGTTGCATATGATTCTCCTCCATCTTTTGATCAGGTTTTGGACATTGATCAAACTGTTAATCACTTCTTATCCTTCTCTGATCTTACCTGTAGGGTTCCTACATCCTCCATAGAGCCATTTTCTTTTGAGGATCCCTACTCTGATCAGGCTGAGCCGATTCAACCAAACCTACAATCCTCATTTCCATATCTATTTAAGCAACAAAGTATCTAGTGGGTTCCGTATCTATTGATTCACATCCATCAACCCACCAGACTGATTGGGTTTGGTCTGCATCATCAGCCTATTGATTTTAACAAGCACCTGGTTGGACCAACCACGCTATTGATCAAGGTGCTTATTTTACAAAATTCCTCTGATTTGACCACCCCTTCTCCTTGACTACCTTCTGCTCGGCCAAAGGCATTGAATTTAGTGCTTAACGGGAGGCAACCTGTCATTCCAAAAATCCGAGACCCTTCTGATCATTCTTTTGAGTTACACTCCTACTGCACCTCTGAGTTCAACTTTAAAACAACTGACTCCACCTTTGGTACTTGTATCAAAGCTTCAAATCGTCCGCAATAATCATCCCGATCCATTCACCCACCCTTTAACCCTGTTCTAAGTCTTGAACCAAATTGAATTTGTACCCTCTTGGTTTACAAGGAGGACATTGCAAAACTTAGGCATAGGGGGTGTTAAAGTGCAAATATTTGGAAATTCAATTCTCTGAAGGGTTTTCACAAAAAAATACATATTCAAAAATGATAAAAAATAAAAAAAAGAAAAAAGAAAAAAAAAAGATTTGGAGAATGAGGAGGAAATTTTGTGAACTGATTGCAAATATTTCTAGAAAGAGAAGATTCAAATGTCAAAACGGAGAAAAAATCAAGAAAAAATAATAGTCATAGCAATTTATCATGGAATTTACTTAAGTTCTAGTCCTAATCAAAAGAAAAATTAAGTCCTGAAATGAAAAAAACAAGGAGATTAGTATGAGTACTGATCTTAGGTCTTTTGAGCTTGTTTTAGGGCTTAAACACTCATATATTTATTAAAATCCATATTAGTCCTCAAGAGGTTGAGAAAAGTGCAAGGCTGATGCAGTAGGTCTAAAGCTTAGGGATTATTCGACCCTGTTGCCTATCCTTTGATTTGCGGGACTTGGTAACCTAAGCACCCAAAAATCACACATTAAGTCTGGTTCAGTGCATTTAATAAAGAAAATCATGCCAAAGGTGTTCTATTCTGAAAAGACATCTCGAAGATCTAGCTTAGGAGCAGTTCGACAACACAAGTTGATTGGAAGAGTTCCCATGCATGGAGAGGTAGGAAATTCCCCTTGAAGATGTATAATAACATATCGTCTCCTTGGTGCTTGTCTCCTAGGATATCTAAATATCCTACTGGGGGCATGTAAGCACCTTATGCTGGTTCAGGTGCCATGGGTAAGATTATCTCGAAATGTCGATTGCTAGGACCTGAATTTAGCTACAAAATGCCATGGGCAGACCTATCCCGAAGTGTTGAAAGCTAGGGTTCTGGGGGTTGCCATGGGCAGTGCTATCCCAAAGCATCGAAAGCCAGGGACCCTTCGAGGATTGATGGTGGGGATAAAGAATCCGATACAGACCGCGTTTAAGGCCAATTCGAGGTTGGATTTAGAGAAAAGTAAAAAGAAAAGGGAGAAAACTCTCTAAATGAAAAATCCTTCTATATCTCTCTCTTACAAAAATGCACTGGCAAATTGAGCCAGATATGCTATATTCTATGCATGGGTGTTTTAACCGCTGGGTTTAATGAACCTTTGGGTGGTTTTTGCAGACCTTAGAAACCTTTGCGGCAGACCCAGGTTGAAGCTGGTCAGGTCTAGATCTTGATTGATACTTGAGTACTTTTAGGTCTACTGTTAGCATTCTGATCTAATTTCTAGAAAGTAACACAAATCAGGCATCTGAACTTCAATGCATGATCTTGAGATCCAGTTCTTTCCAAAAGGTTTTGCTAAGGGACTAGCAAAAGTTATGCATGGGGGTATGATGATAACATCATCATGAGGCATAATTAACTTTAATTAGTCATAATCAAATGACAAATGCTCTTACATAGTCGCCTGAGAAACATAATTCATTGCATATCCTTTCTGAGAGTAAAACATTAAATCAAGGTTAATTCTACAGTTTTAAAATTACATTATGAAATCAAAGTAATCACGGGGTTTCCCAGGGATCAATTGAAGGTTAAATAACATTAATGTCTAATAAGAGGATCCGTACAGACAGAAATGGGGTTTCACGTATTTCGAGAATCAATACAGCACTCAAAATCCTAATTTCAGATCCGCTTGAATTACAAAGGTTCTGGTCATGATAAAATTCATCTGAATCTTCTAAAATTCATAGAAAAAAATTCCTTGAGGTTTGGTATCCTTGATTTGACCTTTGGAACTTATTTTGATCTTAAACAGAGTCCTAGACGAAATTCTACCCTAAGTTGAGTTTCTATGCAAATTGCTTAGTCAAACTTAGCCAAAACTCAAATCCGACCTCATCACTAGATTTCTTGGGTCCAAATTAGGTTTGTACCAAAATTTGGGCCCAATCAGAGTTCATCCTGACCTAATTTGCATTTTAGTCCCCAGACCTCTGTTCCTTACATTTAACCCCTTAACTTTCATCTTTTCTTTTCAAAAATGCCCCTAGATTCTCACCTCTCTTGTAAACAGGTCAAACCGCCATCGTCTTCCTCGCAAAGCAGAGAAGGAAACTCGTAACTCCTAAACTCAAACTGCTTCATTTAATCGTACAAATTAATTGATGAAATCTCAACAAAAAATTGTCAAACTTGACGAAATTGATCCCCAGATCATTCCGCATCGACCAAGATCTTCTTTGAGGCTAATCATGGTCGGAAATCACGCCGGCGAGCTTGAGGAAATCAAATTCTGCAAGAGTTCACGCACACCTTCCTTTTGGGTACTTTAAGGGAGAGAAACCTCACCTATAAGAGCGGCCGCACCAGTTTAATCCATCCTTGTCTAGTTTTTGGTGTGCCATGCCTCTCTTCTCCTTCGTCGAGGTGCTAGAGCTACACCCACCACCGTCGTGGCTTATCTTTCTTTTATTCTGATCATGGGGATCATGCAAGATAAAGTACTCTCGCACGATCGAGAATTAGTCTAGCTAGTTTCGACTTTCATCGATTTCTCATTTGCGTGGCCCGAATAAATCACCTGGGGCAGCTGTTTGGAGATCTAGCTTGTTGCCAGGAAGTCGAGTTTTGTGGATGCATTCTTTTTTCTTTTCTTACGTTTTCTTTTTAGGTTTTGGTATTTTGTTTACGTGTCCTGTTTCAACTATTTAAGTTCCCCCTTATCAGGTGCGACTTAGTTACTCTCCTCCTGGGGTGTTGGGTTTCCATTTCTCTCTCTCTCTCCTCTGATTTGGGCTGCATCCCATGGTTTTGTTGGAATTAAAAAATGACACAAATAAAAATCAAATAGCATACTTTGCGGATCATGTAATGTGCCATGTAATATACAAGTAAATAAATCAAAACAATCACAATCATAAGATTCACGATACTTTTAACGTAAAAACCACACCCCCCTTCCCCCCGCACCCCCTTTCCCCCTGCCCCCAAAAGATCTGCAGGTAAAAAAATCATAAGGTCAACATGATCCAAAACTAATCCGCTATAATCAATTAAAAAATATCATTCTCCCCGTGATAGGCTACACAAATCCAACACTCTTACCAGGATAACAATAAATCAACAAAGATAGGTAGAAGAAGATCATCGAAAGTAATGATCGATCTTCCCACCGAGTAGCCTCTTCAACTCTACACTTCAATAACTTCCTCCTTCAAATGATGTGACCAAGATCGTCTTTTACTCAACCCCTCACAACAGGCTGAAGAGGGGGAGAGGAAGGGGATATACCACAACCAAAAGGAACAAAAATAAAAATAGGGCATGCGCATACCCCTACCGTTCTCTCTGTGACTTCACATTGCCCAGACATCGACAAATAAAGGCCAACGAAATGAAGTACACAGGAAACCGAAGATGCGAGAGATACTCCTTTACTCCCGTGGTTGCATGTCACCATTTTGACAAAGAAAATAATAAAGAATGGAAAAACATCAAAGATATCCATAAAACAATTGCAACTACATTTCTAACTTTCTAACTTTACTGTTTGGGTCACCAAAGGTTCAAAAAATATAGGTTGAGTTCCCACAAAGGAGGGGAGCCTCACCCAACATATATTAATTTCTTTTCCCTTCGATGGATTTTTAATTTACCCAAAAAAAAAAAAATCCGTGTAAACAAATGATGTATTAAGCACAAGTCTAGATCAACTCCAACAGCTTGGTGGAAATAGACACATTATTTTGGTATGTGTACAAAAGAAGATCGTTCTTTCATTTTAGATGATGAGAGGTGTACATAGTATTATACACAAAATTGTATATTTACTTACAAAAAATATGACACCGTTTAATCCAATATGATACCATCTAATTATATGATCTCCCTTTTTAAAAGGTGATATGTGTCATGTGTGTATGTTTTTGTATATATGAAGTATTTTTCTTTTATTTTACTATTTATCTGATTTAACCATTAGAATTCTTCTATGATCCTACCTTTCAATTTTAACGTTAATGATTCAAGGAAAGGAGCATTGGAAGTCTAGCATTTGCCATGGCTAGAGTGTGAGGAAGTGCACATGCCTATTTTGGGCTCCCATCACCACAACTTTTGGTTTGCTTTTGATTTATGAGTTCTTATATTATGTTGAAGCTGCTCCGGTTGAGGAAATGATGGCCTGGGATTTGAAGCTTTTGATGGAAGATTATAAATTATTCAAGGGGCTGATGAAAGACGATGGCTTGGAATTTTTATGATGTTGTCCGTATTACTGTTTAAAGCCAGAGATGGATATTTTGCTGAAAAAGATACCTAGATTGGGGGATTAACGCCTTGGGGAAGGGGGGGGGGGGGGGGGGGGGGGGTGACGTTAGCACTCGATTACTTCAGTAGTTAATCCCTCATCTGGTAATCAAGATTTGGTTCGTGTTAAAATCGTACACAATTTATGTCTCGGACAACCCTCATGTTTTATATTTCTAACATCATTACTAAGTAAATACTACGATGATTAATATTACAACTTAACACCAATTCAAGTAAATGTAAACTGATGTTAATACCACTCTGCAAGTGAACACAATTACAGGTTAATACTAATTTCATATTTCTTAACACAACTTTTTTAACCCGCAAAGTAAACTGGTGTTAAATTGAATTAGTGTTAAGTTATAGTATTAACCATTGTAACGTTTACTGGATGGTAGTGTTAGGTATATAAAACATAAAGGATATCAGAGACATGAACGGTGAATAATTTTAATACGGATTTAGTTAACATCAATTGAAACTGATGTTAAACAAACTCATGTCAATGTTATTACACCCAAGTTAGCAAATGAAAAGTTAAATACTCAAGTCAAAGGAGAGTTAATCTCTCAAATAAATTAACCCTAAAAGATTGACTCATTCAAGCTTTGCCAATAAATCTCTCCATAAAAGTACCGGGAAGCTGCTGGTATTCAAATTCTGAAAATAAAGCAATAATCTAAAGCTTGAGTAGCTTTAATGTATAAGTTTTTCTAACAGTACGTTTTTCTTTTAATTTCCTTTCTTATCATTTTTTTACTTGTATTCCCCTTTGAAGGGCACTTACATACACGGTAGATGAAAATCAATAAAAGGAATAACTCAAACCCCAATGTGTTGGACTTATCATTAAAAAAGAGAAAAAGAAACATCTACCGAATTTTTATTTTCCTCATGGGTTACCCTATGTTGCGACCTTATCACTTGAAAAGAAAAAAAACGTAGCATAACAACTTGGTTTCCAAACAAATAAATGGACATGAACTGCCACGCTGGGAATGCTAGAGTTCGATTCCCACCATACTTGAAGAGAGGAGACAAGAATACGTTTCCTACCAGCACACTGTCTACTTTGAGATTTTGAGCAAAGCCTCACCCGCCGTTGAGACAAGGCAGCACTCTCCGAGATGAAGCTTATGGAGTGCCAAATGGAAAACTACGTAATTTCGATATGCAAGTTCAATGGCAAGCGATTGAAGATATCAACAGATGTATTGGAGAAAATCAGCGTCTTACCTTTCCCAACACCAAAAACGAGTTGCTAAATATTAACCGCAACATCGCTTCTTGTGTTCTGTGTTTATAATTGTGAAAAGAAATGACATCATCTAACACAAACAGCAACAAAAGCTTGTTCCCATGCTCTATCTTGAGTCAATTCTAAGCTTGAATCAAAGGAATGAAAGATCGTGGCTGACAACTTCTTTCCAGCACTCTCCAGACAAATGTCATCTTCTAGTGCTTACTTTGTCAGGTAATCTTTGCATGCGCTGCATGTGATCAAATGACCCCAGCAAATGTTGTCCTTCCAATAATCCGCTTTGCTAATTCTTACTCTTGATACATAGAGCCACATAATTGCATAAGCTCAGTCACAAAAGCTATTTCAGGAAATCAAGCAAATATGGACGTTGCACATTTGCAAGCACCAATGCCTGTAACCTCTGATTACAGAGCAAGCACAAACATAAACATGCACGCAGTCCCTTTCCAAAGCCTACCTTATGTCTATGCCTGTGGTCATCATCCCTGCTTCTCAAGCACGAAAGGCATCTCATCTCATCATATCATGCAAAACGAATGACTACAGGTTCGACTGTTTTACTATCAGAACAAGTCTCATTACATTCTTATTTCACTCATGGCGTACGGAGATGCTACCGATGTTAGTTATAGAAGTGAACACAACATAGCAGCTGGAGCAGCAGCACCTAAGTGCATGCGTACACACAAACCTCAAAAGATGAACCTGCCGTTGTACCTTTTAGCTGCCTCTCTGATGCCTATGGCTCCCACATGTCCCTGTGAAGTTCGCCAACCATTTTGACCAGGATAGCCCTGCCCACTTTCCCAGCCACTTTCGCTCAAATAATGCAGTGGGGCTCCCCAGCCATTCTGGCTTGGCTTTGACCGTCCCACGTCTTCATTCCAATCTTTTGTGTATTTATAACCACCATATGTTGGGAAATTCCACCCAACAGAGCTCATTCTCTGGAACATGCCCTGGGGAAAGCCTCCTCTGTGGCTACCATTTCCATAATTTGGGAAGTCACCCATGAACCCCTTCGCCTTAGGCTTCTCGTCACGGCACTGCATATCAGAGTAGTCCAGTACTGAAAAGCATATTGGATTTCATGAAATAAGAATCTCTGTGCATATATTATCCTCAATATAGGATCCAAGCTAAGGGCTGGTAAGTACCTTTGCATTTTACATTAGGGGGACAGGAAAGTGGTGCTCCAGTTATCATTCTTCCCTCTGCATCCAAGATGATAGGCTTGCATTCATGGCTGTAGCTCGACTCCTCATTGCCAAACATGCCTGGCCTTTTTGGTGTGACTCTGTGTTCACAGACCCCATCTTGAGCATTGTCCCATGATTGGAAGCGAAGACCCATCCTTCCCCTGCCATTTGATCCATTCCCTCCATTTGAGTAGCCAAAGCGAGACATTAGCCTTATCTAACTCTTGAAATTATTTTGTTTTGCTTACAAGGAAGACTCTTCCTCTCCCTTATATTAAAGCAGATATTCTCTTATCTCTTAGCTGTACAAGAATCAGATTCTACTTGCACTCAAGGAATAAAGCTTCGTGGATAGATTCCACTTGATTAACACAAGTGTAGATATCCTAAAGAAACAAGCATCTCCCAGAGACAAGGATAAAGTCGGAAGAACCCTGCTGTCTAAGAACAAACGAATGGAATCGTATTCAAAGACTTTATCTAGGAGAAACATGCTTGGCAGATACTGAAAGGCAAGATAAAAACAAGAAATTAGAGATTTGATTCTCCTTCCACCTTAACATCCTGTAACATACAGGTATATATACTTCTGGGGTCATCAAAACATAGCAATATATGTAGTTTCCCACAGGTAATTATCACTTTTATTAAACGGTAACAAGAGATAAAATCGCCGAATGCCATAGCAGCATTTTACTTCTGAAAGTGTTGACTCATCCAAATATTTCTTTGCCAGTCTCAAGGTTTTGGGATCTGACTCCCCCCTCCCTGAGGCTGAGTTTCAGGCTACTAGAAAACGAGTCTTCTTGTATCCTTGCATTCATCCTAGTGCTCAAGTAGTTTGGCCAATAGTAGGTCAAAAAATAAAGAATGCTGACTTTGGTAGGGGTTGCCAAGGTTATTCAGTTTTTCTTTTTTGGTGAGTACTTGGTTGAAGAAATTAATTAAGAATATACGTCACCTTGACTCTCCACACTTCATTGCAATAGTTAGCTTGCTAAATAATAACTAAACATGAGGTTACACTAGTTGCAAGACATAACCCAACACCATAAGGGACAAGCTTTCCGAAGGTAACCCTCTCTTTCAAAAAGATTCATAGCATGTCAAGCGCTAGTGCAGCTGCATGAGCCCTTCCTGCATGCCATACATGACCCAGAAACTAATGAGTACATAAATGCAGATACTACTATGATAAGTAGTCAACAACTAGTGTTAACATATAGTGTTTTTATGTTTTATGTTTTTTCTTGTATGGGCTTATGGGTGTCTAGCTCCTGAGGGGTAGTACTGTAATTTCACCCTTTAGTCTCTCTCTATATAAGAGAACCTAGGGTTTTCTATAATGAGTTGAATCATTTCATCCAACTTGGTATCAGAGCAAAACGAACGTGGCCAACTTGGTATCATTTCGCACTGTATGGTAGCAGCTGGGGAAATATGTGGTATCACCCTCCTGAGGCGATCTAGAGACAAGTGGCCAAGACGAACGTGCCACTGTAGAACACTCCCGCTACCATATCGAGTAACCCCTGCAAATGGCTCCAGTCCCAGACGGTAAACACTATTCTCCTCCATAACCCTGACAACAGTCCTCCCAGTGAGCTTGTCCTGAACAACACATCCAACATCATCAAAGATGACTCTACAGTTGAGATCCTTCATGATTCTGCTCACTGACAATAGACTCAATGGGAATTTTGGTACGTGAAATGCACCAAACAGCTGCAAACTGGGGGTCACGGACACCTCCCCCTTACCCCTAACTGGGGTGTATCTACCGTCAGCAACCTGTACAGTCCTTCCTGGGGGAATAGATTGTAGCAAACAAAAATAGGTCTGATCACCGCACAGATGTTGTGACGCAACAGAGTCGATCAACCACCCTACTCCATGGTGGCTCTTGTAATGCTCCTTACGTACGAGACTCACAAATTCTGCCATAAGTATCAAGTAGACCACACCCAAGAAAAATGGGGAATACACACCCCAAGGATCATACAATACGGGGAATACACATCCCATACAACCATCAATATGGGGAATACACACCCCAAAAATAATCTATAAAACTGGAGAAAGTCATACCACTATTCGGCGAACATCAATAGATCTGGAAAATTGTGGGGGTTGACAGTAGAGCATACAGGCAGCTGGTGGGTAAGCATCTTTACCTCACCATCACTCGTCCAGACTTGTCACTGTCAGTTGGTAGACTTAGCCAGTTTATGGATAAGCCAATTAGGTAGCATTGGGAGGCTACAATGCAGGTGCTCAGGTATGTGAAGAAAGGACCTGAACAAGGATTATTGTTCTATAAGGGAACGCCCATGGGGATTGTAGCATACTCTGACGTTGATTATGCTAACTGTGTTGGGGACAAAAAATCCACCACAGGTTTTTGCACCTTTGTTGCAGGCAACCTGGTTACCTGGAGGAGCAAGAAGCAAGCAGTTGTATCTAGATCCAGTGTGGAGTCAAAGTACAGGGCCATGACCCAAACAGCCACTGAGATGGTTTGGGTCAAGCCTGTTTTGTCAAATCTTCATGTTTCTCTGGATAGCTCTATGGAGATGCGGTGTGACAACAGAGCAACGATCTACATTGCCAATAACCCTATATTTCACGAGAGGACAAAGCATGTAGAGATTGACTATCATTACACTTGAGATCTCATTCAGCATGGGAGTTTACATACCACGAGTGTCACTTCTGAGGAGCAGGCTGCAGATATCTTCACAAAGCTCCTGGCGAGATTTGCCTTTAAGGCATGTTGTTCCAAACTAAGCATGATAGATATTCATGCTCCAACTTGAGGAGTGTTAACATATAACGTTTTTATGTTTTATGTTTTTTCTTATATGGGCTTATAGGTGTCTAGCTTCCGAGGGATAGTACTGTAATTTCATCCTTTGGTCTCTCTCTATATAAGAGAGCTTAGGATTTTCTATAATGAGTTGAATCATTTCATCCAACTACTAGAATTTATCTCAGAATACCTCATTCTAAAGAAACATAAAAAATTTCCCGTAATTGGAAAACTTAATACTTTATATTAAAACCTGGAGATAGGAAAACGAACTTCGTAAATAGAATAAGAAATTTAACTTAACAACAGCAAATACAATGACACTTGGGGCAATATACCTGATAGTTCCAGTGTGCTTCTGTCCTTTGCCCACTGGATGCTGAGACGGGCAGTCTTTTGAGAAGATGAATTTCAATCAGGACGATTGTAGGTGTGCAAGACATTAGCAAGTATAGTATACATACAAACCTCTAGCTAAAAATTAGGAGATTTCTGCAATGACGGTAAGTTATTGAATGACAAAAATAGAAAGAAAATAATCTGTGACTGAAGGATACATTATCTGTGCTTTGACGGGCCAACAAGAAACTTTAAGAGACTGTTTAAGGTAACTGTTTACAGCGCTTCTCATCACCATTTTAGTTGGCAAATACCAGATGAAGATAAAGATGAGACCTACACTGAGCTGCATTGCACTATTGAGAGGCAAGCACTTCAGCATCATGGAAGACGCCATGCTTCTTACTGCCAATAACATAGCACAACGGTTAAGCTAAACAATAAATAATCAGACCAATCCTTCAAGCCAACCACAAGGTTATAAATACCCCTATGATGAGGGGTAAAAATTGCCCTCGGATCTAAAATTCTGCGCATAACTCAGCAGAGGATCCGACTACCCGGTGACAAGGTCAACAGTCGGGTCCAATATTACCCGACCCGCTTACAACCAGTCGGACCCGGACCTGAATCCACCCGCTCTGTTAGAAGATTCGGCGCAGCCAAGGTCAGAATCACGGCAGAGCAGATATGATTACCTACAACCTGACAACGGACAGACAGTCTGACAAAAGGTGTACCAAAGATCATGGAAAAGATCCTACGAGGCTAGGACTCTTCCCATGCTATAAATAGTGAGGAGAGACCTTCGAGTGAAGGCCAAGCCGAGAGGGAGAGAGATTGTAGCCTCACTAATACTAGTGCAGCGCTGAGAGTACCATCCTCTCTCCAAACGTATACTCCTTACGGTGGAACTGGGTCACCAACTTCTTCATCTCCCTTGCGATTGCTTGTGGTTCATTACATCGGACCCTCCGATCACTTAGGAGGTTCGACCCCATTTCCCTTGTGATGGATTGCTTGTGGTTATGTTACGTTCCCTACATCAATAAATTCTTTGATGGTCATCGGTGGCCCCGACGACGGCCCCCGAGGCACATCAAATGGCGCTATCTGTGGGAAACGTCAACAAAAATGCCATGCTCTTCCAAGCATCTAGTTACTAGAGAATAACACCACAACGCCCTGCCTTGACCTTCCGGATAAAAAATCCTCGCGATGGTCCTAACCACTCACGACTCCACTCGTGGCCACCACTAGGGAGGCCTGGTCAAAATCGAGTATCTCTATGTCCCAACGACACCCTTAGCACGCTGATCCCAATGAAGGGAAGCCGACATGACTCGACCGGCTACTCAAGGCCCCTAAGCAAGACTACCTCCTCGAGATATGAACTAAGGGGAGTATGAAACTAAGGTAGGCGGCCTTGAAGGCGGAGCATCAGTCCCTCGCTGCGAAGCTCCTTGAGATAGGACAGATCTGGAAGTCCAACAAAACCTAGTCGGAGGACCCTTAGACCTCGAGCCCCAGCAATGAACAGTCGAAATGGTGGCATGTGGTAAAGGAGGAAAACACATGCCTACGCGAATGACTCGAAAGGCCAAAGCACGAACTTAGTACCCAGCGAGGTGAAGCTTCGCCCAGGCCGCCAAAAGCTCCACTCCTGCCTTTGCAAGGGGAGCGTTCGGGCACTCAACCCCTTTCCGGTGACAGAGGCTCCATCCCAAAGATTGCTTGCCGAGCCACATGAGCAACGACGGTATACACCCACGCGCGTCCCCCCCATCCACTCATAAAGGAGGTGGTAGCAACCCCTTGGCAGAAGAGTTCGAGCAACCCGTCTTGGCCCCGTACAATGAGATCGCAGACCTCAACTATTTCGTTGGGAACTAATGCCAGATGACGCTGAAGCACGGCTACCTTGACGGAATACTCTGCCAAGTATTCTCACTGCATCTGTCCAGCATGGCCTAAGAGTGGTTTAACCTGCTAGCCGGGCAGATTACCCACTTCCAAGAACTGGTGAACAAGTTCTACCAACACTTTGCCGAGTGACAAAAGGTTAGAGGCAACCCGGAGAGGCGATTAGGAGTCAGACAATGGAAGACTTGAGTCCTTACGATTCTACCAGGATTAGTTCAAGGCTCAGTACTTCGAGAGCAGGAGGCCACATGATGCGATGGCCACCCAGTACTTCAAGTCAGGCCGCCTGACTTAAAAGCTCTGGTGCTAGGTCAACGATTGTGTGCCAAGGGGCCCGACAAAGCTCTGGATAGAGCCATGAAGTTCACGGAGTAGGATGACTCCTGCTCCTGCAACCGGCTGGCCAAGGGTCATGATAGCAACGCCAACCCCATAGAAGGCAAGAGGGCCTCTGGCAAGCATGCTCCAATGCCCATCCACGAAAGTGGCCGCTTCCACAAGCGAAGGGCCACCTTCCCCAAAGGAGCAACCAACCCACCAAGGGTCGCAACTACAGACCCTGCCAGACAAGGCGGGAGTCCTTTAAGGAATACACTCCCCTCACTGTGAACCAGGCGGACGTGTTGGCGAAGCTCTAGTCCACAGACAAGGACCTACTGCCCCCGAGGCCCATAAAGAAGGGAGTTGACCCTAGGCCCTACTGTAATCACCACAAGGCCCGGAGTCACCACAGAAGATTGCCGAAATCTGCACGACCAGATTGAGTCCCAGATTCGGCACGAGAACTTGGCCCACCTTGACAAACAAAATGAGTCAAGACAGAGGCAAGAGGCCCATGGAGGATCTAGAGGACCACCATAAGGAGCTCTAGCAGCTCCGAGGGGTCAATGCGGTCTTCCTCGTGGACTAGGAGCCAGACAGGTCGACACCCCGCCCGACCGAGTTAATGGTGTCACCCTGGCCACCCCCAAACAAAATACCACCATCAAATTCTAACGGCGATATCCACATCACCCCAAGGCGCTCACCTCTCATCACCCAAGCCCATTGGCACAGCTGTCGAGCTAAACTTCAAGGTCAACACCAACCGACACCAAGCTGCTCATTCTGAGTCGACACTTCCATACGCCCTCCCCACTCAGTGGGGTCAAAGAAGCACCATCAAGCAAGTGGCATCTAGGCTATTCGCCCTTCTACCCCATTCGGTAGAACACACGAGCCCGCTTCTCGTGACGCTCCTACTAGTAGGGCGGTTACTGCCCAGGGATCTCGGTATCTCTTCCTCCATCGGCCATTCCAGTCACAAACTTTTGCCAATCATAAAGCAATGCCAAAGGGAGAGATTTCCTTTGTCCGTCTGCGACAGGGACATGCACCTCAACCGGACAACCACATTTATAATGGCCGGGTTGACAGTAGCACTAGACGGCATCATCGGCTGTCTGCCAATCCACATCCTCCACCAAATCCCCTCCGCACACTTCCAACCTCCTGGGGAAGTAAAGACAATGTGCGGGAGTCAGGTGGCCAAACGCAAACTCCTAAGGATCGAACTGGAGCGACCTAGGAAGCCCAAACCCCTAGAGCCACAAAAAAGGGGGAAGAAGAGGAAACCAAGTCCATGCAATCCAGCAGGGGGCGAACTCAGCAGATCTACCAACGACTTCGGGATTGCAGCATCTCTATGCTACTTTTCCCTTACGATGCTACCAAGCTCGTCAAGGACAAGGTGAACCTTCATCCCTCCAAGGCCCATGAATTACCACTCCTACTCAGGATAAGGCGAACACGCCCAAAAGCCACTGCCTAAGGTAAGCATGAACTAGGGCATCCCCATACATCCCTGTAATTACAGAGCCACCTCTTAAAGTTGGTAGGCATTAAATGCCCCCTGCGTGCGTATCCCCCGCCGCAAAGAGGGCAACCACATCAATGCCAGTCGCGGCATTTAAGGCCTTCGCCTCATCCTAACAGCAATCAATGACTAGTCTTGTCATAGCTAAGACAAAGCCTTATTCACTGTAGTGACTGACCATCACTCGCAGAAGGTGGCGCTTACGTCACATCTTCACCCGGGTAGCCACCTCTTATGGCCGATAGGGACCAAGCTTCGATCAGCCTTTGCTCCCTTCGCAAGCTGCCTCTTAAGGCTTGCAGGAACTCAGGCAAACGTGCCTCACGTTCCCTTACATTGCCACCTCCTAAGGTCGACAAGTCGTCTCTTAAGGTTGGTAGGAAATCGGGCCTCTACGCTTACATTCCCTCATAATGCCACCTCCTCAGACTAGCAGCCGCCTCCTAAGGCCGGCAGGAACTAGGGCTCTCATGCCCCTCGTTCCAATTGATATAGCGTCGCCTCTTAAGGACAGCAGGAACTCGGGCCTCCACGCCCCAAGTTTCGTTTAAGTATAAAGCCGCCTCGTAAGGACGACAGGAACTAGGGCTCTCGCACCCGACATCCAATCGATATGACGCCGCCTCTTAAGGATGGAAGGAACTCAGGTCCCCACGCCCCAAGTTCCGTTCGGATATGATGTCGCCTCTTAAGGCCAGTAATAAGCGAAGGCAAACACGCCTCACGCCACCTCTTAAGGCCAGCAAAGAAAACAAGTGGCCAAATTCCCCTCACTGGCAAACTACCTCTTTAGTACAGAATCACCTCTTTAAAAGATGACAACGCTAAGAGCACCTTAGCCGCTTACGACTACAACTCCAGCTCCATAAAAAATGCTCCCCCACTTAGACAGGAAAGCCGAGACATCATTTGTGGGTATCACCCACTTGTGGGATCTTAACTACTTTAGTTACTCTCAACAACATCTACTAGCTAGAGAATAAGGCACATATGACGAGTGGCAAAAAGCACCACCGGATTGAAAACTACGCAAAAAAGCTTATCCGAGCTAGGGAGTAAGGGGTAGGAACTAGGGCTCCCACGCCCCACGTTCCAATTGGCATAATGCCGCCTCTTAAAGTCGGCAGGAACTCAGGCACCCACACCCAACGTCCCACTCGGTATCATACTGCCTCTTGAGGCCGACAGGAATTCAAGCCCTCACACCTGACGTTCCACTTGGTATCATGCCACCCCACAAGTTCGGCAAGAACTCGGGCCCCTACACCCCAAGTTCCGCTTGATATAACGTCGCCTTTTAAGACCAGCAAACACCTAGGCTTCCAACGATGAAAGTACAGGCGTTCGCACTCAGCTCTCATTGCCACTTCCTAAGGTCGACCATCTCAGATGTCCTCTTGCACCTTCCCCATTCCTCAGAATGATGCTAGGGGTACAGTCAAGCAAGTCGACATGTGGCGATGTTACACCCTGCGGCCAACCTTCCTTTGCCCTCCTACAATAAGGACAGGCCTCATAACAGGATAATCACATGCACAATGGCTGGGTCAACTACGACCTTCGTAGGCATAATTGGCTGCCCGGCAACTAACCACCTACGTGCTTCTAGCCCTTGTCTCTACTAAGAGCTAGGATAATGAATCAGGATTAGATGATCAGGCCTGAGTCTCTAAGGGATGAAAAATCTGGCCTACCAGCCAACAACTTCAGAAATTCAACCAGGCTCCCCAACCGCGGCTATTCAACATTATATTGATGACACCATAGAGCTCGTCCAGGTCAAAGCGAACCTTAATCCCTCTAAGAATCTTCACTCCCGCCCAGGCCCAGCATGGAAAAAATCCGTTTGGATCACCAGTGGCCTACCAAATGAAGGCCTCATCTATTCAAGCGGGCATAACTCGGCCGAGCCACAGCAAGAGGCTAAGGCTAAAGTAAGGGAGCTTCCTGAAATCGATTTTAATAAACCCTCACATCGGGTTTGGCTCTCGAAGGAGGTGGAAGCCTTAAGCAAGACACGCGCATGGGCTTCACCAACCTCAACGAAGCCTACCCTGAGAGGTAAAGTTCCCTTTCCAAGGGCAAACATCGAAAAACTCCTACAACGGGTGATCCTACCCAACCCCCATAGGAGCCCGCAACGAGTACTACCAGATCAACCTTGCTCTAGTTGACGGATTTCCTACATCAAGTAGACATGAGTCTACCTCAGCATAGAGCCACGCCCTTCGACCTGCGCCTACGGTGTCGCAGAAGGAACCCGCTTGCACCCCAACCCTAAAAAGGGGTATACTCGAGTTCTCATGTGAAGAGCTCTGAAGGCCCTCAGTCTCCAACAGAAAGGTGGGCAAACTTCGACGAGATCCAAGTGACCATGGCCCTTGAGCCCTCGAGCGCCTAGAAAATGATACAATCGTTGGTCGACAGAATCGACCCCTTGGGCCAATTCTTGTCTCAACCTCATGACTAACGCCTCCCCTCCTTCGAATACATCAGAAGGGGCCTAGGGCAGCTCCGACAAACCTGAGTGCCCTCCTCACTCCGCCCTAAAAGATATATGTTGGCAACTCGTTTGCAATAGCTGACTCCGGAGCCAGCATAACCATGACCGCTCCGGGATGCACTACTTATGGGTACGCTGCCAAGCTGCTCCTCCTAGCGCCTAGCGACCTGGCGAGTATGGAGCAACGCTCAAACGACCCAAGGCATTTGGCCTCAAAGCCGGCTGGACAGGCGAGGCTTTCCCACCCCCCTCATGCTACCTTATACGGGAAGCACTCCGGAAGGAGGCACTCGAGAGAACCACTCCCAGCCCAGCTACTCCAGGAAGGACACTCCTAAGGTCCCATACAGAGCACCAGTACAGAAACTGCATGCGCAAGAACACCAAGTACCGATGGACACTTCCTGGTAGCTTGCTGCCCGAAAACCAACATAGTTATCTCCTGTGTTCGGAAAAATCTCATGTCTCGTGCATGGGTAACAACTAAAGTCAGTCAGACGAGGACAGACGGACGAGGTACTGGGCGTATGGTCGAGCTGCAGAACATCTAAGAAGGCCCCCATACCCCACACACCTTTTCTAGACAGGTGTACAGCATGGGTTCCCGCCCACTACTATGGATGACCCTCTCCACCTAATAGGCATAGCTCTATCGCCCACTAACAAATGACAACCAAGTCAAACAAAATAAGACAACAGTAGCCACTTGTAGCAGACAAGCCAGCAAGCTGAAGTTCTCAAAAGCGCACCAGATTGAGAAAAAGGGGGGAAGCCTCCATGCTAAGTCCTTCAAGCGGAAAATTAAATGCCCCATGAAAAGGATCAAACAAAATTCATAAAAGCAGTCCACGTGACTTGTGAATAACAAAGTCTCAGGTGGCAAACCAATACCTCATACTTAGCATGCAAGCAATTCATTATCGCAGGACAACAGACAGCAGAAACAAAGGCTTTCCTTTTTATATAAGAGGTGTTGCCTATTACATTCCCCGGGACCATTGCTCCAGGCTAGCCCACAACAAAGAGAAGAGAAAAAGGGGGCAACTTGATGACAGAAATACAAAGATAATGGCAACACCACTTATCAGGACTTGGTGGCTTCATCCCCAGTTTTCCAAGGTGCTCGCCCCAGACAACGAAGGTGGCGGCGAAGCAGCGTCAGGAGGCCAAATCGGCCACTCCGGAAGCCCTATAGCTACTGGTAGACCCAGATTAGGCACCTCCTCTATAGGAGCCTGTCTGTTCCAGTCAACCACCTTCTTGCCCCCCTCCCCCGCGAGTTGCCGGGCCTCGATGGGGTCGACCCTCAGGCTCTCTACCCCTCCACAGCAGAGGAGTGTCCTGCTTCCAAGACATGCACCTCCTTCTTCAACAAAACGACAGTGGTACAAGAAGCCTCAAGGTGCCTGGATAAGTCTTGCAAAGCCACGACTACCGCCCCGTGCGCTCCAAGACTTTCCTTCAGCCCCCTTCCCACGCAAGCGAATTGCCTCACACCTCAGTGACCTTTGCTCAGCTCCTCAGGCAACCGGGACACTATACCCGACCTCCTACTACTGCCGGAGTACCCACCTTTCCAAGAAAGGCATACTACTCCGAGCCCCCACTCTAGTCGACGCCACCTCGCTGGACACAAGGCTTCCAGTAGGCCCTTCCACGAAGGATCCCCAGATAAACCCAACTGTCTGATCGATCGTCCCAGGATCCCTCTGACCAAAAGAATTCGCTCTTGCCGTCACCCTTGTTGAGCTTTGCCCCATATTTGGACAGGTAAATACACTGTCGCACAAGGAGCCACCAGTAACAGCAACTCCCGCACCACCGTCGTGGAGTCACCAAGGGAGTCGACCAAGGTGGCAGAGATGCTAAGCCTCCCCATTAGAGTAGCCTCCACTCGGGCCCAGAGTGATGCATTTGTGACCGTATATCCTTCAGGCGATCCAAGCGAACCTAAAGGGATCGACAACCCTACTGGGACATACTCCACCTCATCCCCGCTCGGATTCAGAAGAGTGGTCGCAACTGACTCCCTTGCAACAAACGTCCTGCCAGGCTCTCCCCACAGATGCTTTAAGGGAACCTACTCTGCCTCCTCTTTCCTTCCTCCCTCCTCTTGAACTCTTCAAACCAAAGGATCCGTTATTCTTGCCATGCCCCATGGGCCTCCCCTACGCACAACGAGTCCCATGTTGGGAAGGACCGCCGCAACACCCAGAGTTGTCCGATCGGGGAAGCCGCCAAAAGGCTGCAACAAAGAACAAAGCAGAATAAGCGGACAAGGAAGAAAGGAGCTTCAAAGCTACCCTTTGCCGTGGAGCATAGGCGAGCCTGAAATCCACGAATGCCTCAATAGGTGTCCTGACTACAAAAGGTCCTAGAGGCCCTCACCTCAGCCCATGCACTAAATAGGGGCAGCAAAATGGTCTCACCTTTGCCTGTAGGCCCGCACATAATTACTCTCCGACCACTCCGCTAGATGCGGAAGTCCAACGACAAAATCCTGTCAAAAGAGCAAGCGAAACAAAGGATCCTCAAAGACAACTACCAAATCGTTCGAACACGGTAAATAAGGGTGAAGGGGCATGAACTCTGCCCCACCCCATTAAACCCCCCCCCCCCCCCCCCCCCCCCCCCCCGAGGGTGGTTCAATCACCCCATTCCCCCCTGCAGGATGCAGGTTCCCAAGGGACAATCCCTCAGACCACGGTGCAGATTCCACAGCATCTCGCGTAGACTAACCAAATCTTCGGTCAGGATTCTGTGCATTAAACGTCCCTGTGTACACATCCGATGTCATGGTAGCATCAATCACTCCACTAACAAGCACAACATTTGAGGCCATGACTTCTCATTTCAACAATAATTAATACCCATCTTATTCAACTACATGACAAAATAATTTCCTAATTGCCACCTCACAAGACCGGTGGCCACCTCTTAAGGCCGGCAGGAACTAGGGCTCTTACGTCCCACGTTCCAGATAATAGAATGCCGCCTCTTAAGGCCAATAGAAACTAAGGCTCCCATGCCCCATGTTCCAGATAATAGAATGCCGCCTCTAAAGCCCAACGAGAACTAGGGCTCCCACGTCCCACGTTCCAAAGAATACAATACCACCTCTTAAGGTTGGCGAGAACTAGGGCTCCTTCGCCCTACGTTCAAGATAATACAATGTCACCTCTTAAAGTCAGCAAGAACTCAGGCTCCTATGCCCCACGTTCCAGGTGATAAAATGCCACCTCTTAAGAATGGCCACGGAGCCTTAGGCGCGATCTTAAGACCGGCCGGAACCATGACTGACACGCCTGTGTTCCCCCATAACTATGCCCCCTCCCCAGCTGGCACAAAGTCAGGAAAAAATTCCTTACGTCTGACCTCTTACGGTCAACAAAGAACAGAGGTAGATCACCCAAGTGGTATCCACCCGAATTCCCCTGACCAGTAGTTGAGCACCCAAGGTCAACTACAAAATAAACAATGTATGACCACATTTCCCAACACTTAAAAGGCACCTTGTTTGCCAGCATCCCAAAACTCCTCGTTCAAGACAAATGTCCTACCCACTTCATTCTAGTCGGTAGCACATTTGGGGAAATCGTCTACCGCGGAGTTTTTAAGTGATCTAACTCCTCTCTTAGTAGCTCTCGCTAGCTAGAGAGTGGGGGCATATGATAAGGGGCAAAAATTGACCCCGAATCCAACACTCCACACGTAACCCAGCAAAGGATCCGACTACAAGGTAAACAGGAGGGTCCAGTGTTACCTGACCCACCTATGACCAACCGAACCCGGACCCGGACTTGGATTTGCCCGCTCTATTAGAAGATTTGACACAACCAAGGTCAGAATCACGGCAGAGGAGATATGATTACCAACAACCTGACAACAGACAGACAATCTGATAAAAGGTGTACCAAAGATCATGGAAAAGATCCTATGAGGCTAGGACTCTTCCAATGCTATAAATAATGAGGAGAGACCCTCGACTGAAGGCTAAGCCGAGAGGGAGAGAAAGCTTGTAACCTCACTAATACTAGTGCAAAGTAGAGTACCATCCTCGATTGCATGTGGTTCATTGAGTCAAACTGTTCGATCACTTAAGGTCCAACCCCATTTCCCTTGTGATGGATTGCTTGTGGCTATGTTATGTTCCCTACGTCAATAAATTCTTTGATGGCCTTCATTACCCTATAAATCTGGATAAGACGTCCCATTTCCTGTGATTTGTTTTCATAACACTAACCGCAATTAAAGGAATTTGAAGGAAATCAACACTAAAATAATTTTGATTCATAAGTACAAGCTCTCTTGCTATAATTCTATCATTGCACTATAAATATCTACCAAGAACTTTTTAAATTAGAACCAAGTAAAATCTCACCTAAATATAACGTCCATTCTGAACCCTGTCACCTTTTTCATGTTTCCTGCAAACTGTTAACCTGTTATGAATCTAAATTTGCTCTTTTTTTTCCTTTCGAGACATGGCCGTGGTTTTCCTTGACAACCTTCTGCTATGTAGATAAGTTTACAAGTGCAAAGAATGTACAATAGATCAACCAGATCATCAACTTTTAAAAAAGAATATATACTCTCTTCATAATGTCAATAGCCCCGAATGATATGAGAAGATTGCCCAAATTGTTGTACCAATCAACATCTCTGCTTCACATAATTTTTAAGCATCCATGAAACTCAAGAGATCTAAAGTTGATTTAACCACACCTCCCTTCAGTGGCTATCCAAAAACCATGGTAAATTAACAGGGAAGATACAGATGTTTAGATCCTTTAATTTAAACTCATGGAAAACAAACCCAAACTATTGTCCCGACCACCAAACTTCATAAACATTCTTTCTCCAGATCATATAGTAAAGTTCAACCATTTTGAACTTGCACACTATTGGAATAAATTCACCACTATCCATTCATTAAACTTCCGTGCATCTTATTGAAGTTGCAAAAACTTGAAGCAACAACATTTCAAAAAAAAAACCTTCAAGAAGCATGCTATCCATATGAGAAAGTAGTGAAAATTCTGAGTTATCTAAAAATCTTCTGATACAGCAACAGGAAGAAAGTTTTCCTTTTCAGCTGGTCAAACAGACCTTCTAGCTCTAGCTTCCACAATCTCTGTTTCCAGAAACCACAACCTTCTCCTGCACAACCTGGATTCCCATTCTAGACAAACAGCTAGATATGACGCCCTCAAGTACCAGGAAGAAAACCAAGCTCCCCAACAAGGATCTCAAGTATCTAAATGGCCGAAATACATGCCTCCTCGGAACCTCCGCAATGACCCCATCAGAAGTCCTATACTCCCCATACAGAAATCGATGCCCTTGACACCTCAGTGCAACAAGCGATACATCTTTTACAAGAACATTTTGTAATCCCGAATTCATTATCCAGATCTCTACATCTCCCTGTCAAACATACATCTGTGAACGTTAAGCAAGTGCTACTTGTTTCACTTGTGCACCATTACTCCAGAAAGAAATTCCCACAATTCTCTTATGTATGAGGTACTGCTTTAGGTCTCAAATAATCAATATATAAGATACATCCTCCAACATTCTTTGCAAGTATTAAAGGAAAAACTGATATATTTCCCAATAGAAAGGAAGAAAAGCAAAAATCTAACAATATTTTCTATACAAGATACATTCTCATTCCCTAGTTTCAAGAAATGCATTTACAAGGCTGTAGCTTACAGATGATACTAAAGATAACAAGAACCGGCTTGAGTTTTCACTTTGCATCTCGTAGGATACAGGTAACTCTCAACTTTCACAAGTACGAGACTCACTTCTCATTGTTCTTTTCTTCTGAATGAAATGTCCATAAACAGAACTGTCTTCTAACAAAAGCTCTGCGATTGTGTTTCTACTAAAATGGAATCAAGAACAACAGGAGGTCTTCTGCTGCAAAGAACCATACAATTTAACTATATGGTTCATATCTCATATGAATTACACTTTGATCAAGTATCTTCAGGTGATGAGCTGGCGCTGAAAGAATGTTTTTTTAGCTATGTATTACTTCCATTACAGAAGATGAATAAGAATATATCTTATCAAGGTTCAAATGATGGGAAATCTTGAACAGGGCCCTGTGATGCCAGATGTACAGCCCTTTGTAGAATGTTTCGATAAGGATCTTCATCCCGCTTTTTCTTCAAATACAATAATATGTTCTCAACCTCAGATTTAATTTGCAGGTACAGTATAAGTGCATTATTTTTGTCTCTAAGTTTTTCTTTCAATCCCTTGGTTTCAATTGGCCTGCCAAAACGGAAATAAAAGCGTCCAGGTAACTTGGGCAGTAGTCCAGGAAAATATAAGTCCTGTTTTGATATCTCCCCACCATCATCGTTCCTGCAACAAAGAATTTCCACTCACAAATCAACTTGCAACAGTATAACAAAAGAAATTTGATTTAAAGTAATCATGTCAAGCAGAAAGGTTACCTTATATTTTTAACAGTTTGATTAAGCTCTGTAATCGTTTGCCTTAGAGAAGGGATTTTCATTTGATCATTGTAATCAAGAGCTAGCTGTCAAACAACGAAAAGTGAAACATCCAATTCAATATAGTATCCAGACGTAACAAATTAAAGAAATCACAATAAATGACTCGGATATGAACATGAAAAGAATGATCACAAAAGTTTCATGTTATCACCATGCTTAAAAACCAAATCTATTCAGGGTAAAATTATTTGCATTTATCATTTCAATTTTAGAAAAAAAAAATGTAAATCCCACCCAAAAAGATGTGAATTCCTCTAATGTATCATCACAGTTAATCCATCGTGTGGAAGTTTTTAGAAATAGTTCTTGTTGATTGAAGAGAAATCAAACCCTCTTTACGTAGAAAGAGGGGATTCCGGTGAAAATCCTAATCCTAGTCCTAACTTGGAAACAAACTGATAACAAACCAAATAACCAAAAATAGAAAGAGATAAAACAAACAAATTTGTCTAACTTAACTAATCTAAAAACCTCTTTCCTAATTTTCTAACACTCCCCCCCCCAAGTTGGAGCATACAATGCCCAACTTGCAGGAGGTACAACAAAACTAGGACTCCCCCCTTAATATAGACATCCGGAGGAGCAAGCAACGAGGCAGACTGTAGAAATAGTAGTCGCGGTAAAGAGACAGTAGTGGCAGCAATTCTAGATGTTGTAGCAGAGTAGTAGCCAAACACAATAGTAGTAAGGTCGTAGCAGTAATAACAACCAAACACAAGGAAATGTACCCAAGCTGGTAGTAGTAAAGGTGGGAGAGCTAATGGGAACACCATCATGAGCCATAACTAGCTCAATTTGATTTAATAAAGTTGATAAAAGCTCCTACATAACCATTAAAGGGTCATATGTGCATAATGTTCTATTTTGAGAAGATAAGAAACCAGGGTTATTTCTACAATTTTAGTTGCATTTCACAAATACAGAATAACCGCAGGGAATTCCAGGAGTTTATTGAAGGTCAAATGGTCATAAATATCTAATAAGTAGGTTCATACTGACAAAAATGGATTTTCACGCGTTTTGAGAATTAAGTGACATCTAAAATCCTAAAAATAGACTCGCTTAATTCACTAAGGTTCTGGTCAGGATAAAATTCACCAAAACCTTCTAAAAATCATAAAAAATATTATATAAGGTTTGGTATGCTTGTTTGACCATTGGAACCTAATTTGACCTAAAATAGAGTCTCAGACAGACAATTACCCTAATTTAGATTTTTACACAAATTTCCCAATCAAACTAGGTCAAAATCAAAATCTGACTTCACCATCAGATTCCTTGGGTCCAAATTAGGTTTGTACCAAAATTTAGGCCCGAACAGAGTCTATCTTGACATAGTTTGCATTTTGATCCTCTCAGACTTGTTTTCTCTCTTATAGCCCATCAGGTTTTGAAAACTTTGTGAAATGCCCCTAGGTTTATCTTCGTTCTTTGCAATTGAGTCTCTGCCGCCATGGTAGGTGTGAACCCAAAGAGACTGAGCTTCAATCAAGGATTCCTCCCTGATTTCTTGGTCCATCTCTTCCAAATTTGGAAGGGAGACACCTGAGGAGATCTTCATTTTGGACCGTATCTCGACCTATGATTCTTGTCCAAGAGTTCATGCAAACTCTTTGAATCCCACAAAACCTACTCCCTGATTTGCGAAGCTTTCAAACTTGTTTCCAAGCTTGAACGCTCAACTAATAGCCTAATATAAGACCCTCCTCGCCTGCCTTACCTCCTTAGCAAGTTTTTGAGCCATAAACATCTTCTTTTCCTCCACCTCCGGCCTGCTCCGACTCGTCTCCAGCGACCACCTTCCTCCGTTCACTTCACCGACCACCAAGTACAATATGCAACTGGTTCTTCTTCCTTATTTCAAACCGCACCTCGCCATACCTGCACGGTGCTCTCCAACCTCCTTGTCGTCGTTCCCTCTCTCGGAGCTTTCTTCTTCTCCAGTGTTGGCCTATCACATCCGACACTTCCTCCACTTCCTCCTCATCCGCTAGCTACTCTCGTCGACGCCTTAGCTTCTACTAATCATCACAACAAATCCAGACACCTCCTTCGACTACTGTCACACTTGCTTCATCATCTCCCTCGTCTCCGGCATACCTCCGGTGACCTCGACAGCCCACTATACGCCACCAAACCACTCACCTCCGACTCCTACACCATCACTGTATCCACGCGAGCAAAACACCTCAAGAAATTGAGAGGATTGCTGCGCCCAACACGTCCCTGAACACCTACGCCTCCGCACTCACATTTCGCCTTCGCCAACCACTTCCGACCATGATCACAGCACGCCACTGCCACCACCACCTTCGCCGCACTCACACGCTTCTCCCGAGCACTTCTAACGTGGCCCTTAGGTCGTATTCTTCATTTCAGGTACTCGACCTCTACCGCCATTAACGAGCTCCTTCGAGAGAGCTCGACGCCGTGTTCTTGTTACATCAGGACCAGGTCGTTGCCCCAGGTGACGCGGAACCAGCCCAAGAAGAGACCCAAGTTTTCAATTGGGAGCTTCGAGAGCTCCTTCACTCTCAATTGGATAAATCTACTCGCACACAGAAGACAGGCGACAAGATAGTCCCACATCGGGGACGTAGGAGCTGATCGCACGGGATAAATTGAATTTGTGTTTACACCCTTTCGCCCAATACACCGGGGGTCGGGTCCCCGCTCACACGCTTCCTCACGCTCACTCCTCACCCACTACACCATGCAGGCGAGTTTGGTCCCTGATCCGATTACCTGATTAGTCGGGTTTGAGAAGAGAAAGAAGAGAAGAGAGGTTGGGGAGGGGTTTTGCCCTCTACTGTGCTCTCTGAATACTTAGTCGCTGGGAGGCCTCTACCCTCTATTGTGCTTCTCCCTAAGGCTTGAAGAGAAGAGGCCTTTGCCTCTGAGCATGACTTGAAGAGAAGAGAGGCCTTTGCCTCTGCTGGTTAAGGTATCTGAGCGCCTATTCTGACGACTGATATTAAGAGGATTTGATATTGTGGTTAAGCTTTCATATATTAAGTGCTTGTAAAACTTAAAAAGTAATTTGGTGATTCAAATCAGCATTTTACTCTAATTTTTTCACTTTCAGACTTGAATCTTTTGAGATATCATTATTCATGTTGTTATAATTGCTTATATTTGTGATTCTATTGTGATCTTTGAGATTAATTGCTATAATTACTCCCTGTGTTTGACCTCAGATACTCTTTTGAATTCGAGCTATAAATTGTATTTGTTCATGTGCTATTTCGGCTATATTGCAACGAAATGATTTTAAAACACCCGATTTAGCACGTCAGCAAAAGCCTTGCTCAAAGTCTCCACAATTCATCAACTTCAGCAAAAAATCCGCATGCTAGATTAAAAGACCAAGCATTGTGGTCCTAAGACGTAGTAGATGCAGGGGTTGCAACCCCAGCAGAAGTAGTGAAAAACTCGCTCTTCAATAGAGTCCTTAGTTCCAAATAAAAAAGACATCCAATTTTCAATAGGGAAGTGACAACAAGGCACCAATATCGGCACCATCATTCAAACATAGCATCAGGCTACCTAAATCCCAAGTCCAGCATGTTGAATCCAAAACCCAGGTCCCGTGGTGGGCATACCCTAATTTGTTCAAGGCCACAGTTAGTCGTAAGCCCAATTGGAGCTCTGAGTCCTTAATTTTGCCCCGAGAGGGTTGGATCGAAGCCACGAGAAAGAGGAGGGTGATTGCCACAAGAAGTGAAAAGTGCCATGAGCCCACAAGATGTACATTTAGTAGTCATATAGTTAGGTGAGATAGTCGTGGTTGCCTCAATATAAGGCAAGAGGAACCCACGCACGGCACGTGTAATGGGCAGGCAAGAGGTACACCTTGCTTGGCATACAATGGCACAAGGTGTGGCTACACAACACGTGCAAACAAGGAGGTGAAGTGCGGCACATACACAAGTGCAGGTAGGCAAGGTATAGCATTGCAGGGAACCCACACATGTGTGCGCTATGGGAAAGGAGCAACCTCATGTGGTGGCATGCGAAAGCAAGGAACCTGCTCGCATGTGTGCACTATGGGTAAAGAGTGACCTCGCACAACAACCGGGGAAAGAACTCGCGTGCTAGCACACAAAGGCACGGAACACAGGCATATGTGCGCTGTAGGCAGGGACAGAGCGTGGCACATGTTGGTGCATGCCACAAGGAACGAGAGGGCCCTAGCCCCAACAATAAAGGGAGAGAGGTTCTCCTAAGATCAAACCTGCTCTGATACCATTTATAAGTTTTGGAAAATAATTCTTGTTGTTGATTGAAGACAAATCAGCCGTTCTTTATTTAGAAAGAGGGGATTATCGTGATAATCCTAATCCTAATTTGGAAACAAACTCACAAATCCCAATCAAATTAAATCCCAACAAAAAATAGAAAGAGATCAAACAAACAAATTTGACTCAACTAATCTAAAAACCTCTTTCCTAATTCTCTGACACATAGTGGATCAGGGGTATAACTTTTTGTTGACACTAACGTGCCATTGATGGTCTGAATTAGATCAGTTCAAACCCACTGAACTGGGCATATCTTTGTACGTGAAATGCATGTAGAAAGAATATGTTGAAGCCATACATCTGCCGATCAAAGTCATTAGGCACTTAGAATTTGTAAAGTTTCTGTAATTCTGACTTTTAGGGTTCAGAACATTATTTGAATTTGTAACTTAAAGAGCAGGAAGTTTAGAGAAGATGTTTAGCGTATAGATATGACTGAAGTACTGTTGAGATGGGAGACGTCCTGCTATATTTATTTCTTGCTTTCAAAAGTTTGCCGACATCCTGCTAGCACTACAGGACAAGGCATATGACTCACATCTACCTCGCAACTCATTCCAATTTGCTTACCATGCTACCTCATTCTGTAAGTTGAAGAAAATGAAATTTCATAATTACTAAGCCATCTTTATACCTCCTTATATAGTAGAGGTGAGGGAAAAACTGTAACATAAATCTAACAATAAAAGCAAAAGACAAAATGTCACTCAAAACATAACACCCCCTTTAAATTGAAGCATATATATCAACCATGCTCAACTTATTTCTACGCTTCACAAACATAGGGCAAGATAACGGCTTAGTAAACATGTTTGCAATGTGATCTGAAGAGGTAAGGCAAGCAATACGAAGCAAACCCTGTTAAATTAAGCTCCTAGTGTATTAACAATCAATTTCCACATGTTAGGTTCTCTCATGGAACATTAGATTGTTAGCAATGTATGTTGCAGCCCGATTGTCACAATACATCTTCGTTGGCTCCTGAATAGTAACATTAAGATCTTGCAACAAAGATCTTATTCAAATCATCCCAGCTACAGTATGTGACATGGCACGATACTCAGATTCAACACTTGAGCATGAAACTACACTTTGTTTCTTGCTCCTCCAGGTCACTAGATTCCCAGCTATAAAAATACAGAAGCCTATAGTAGATCTCCTATCTCCAACATCGTCTGCATAATTGCATTTGAGTAAGCAATAACAAACATAGGAGCCTTCTTCTGGAATAGAATGCCTCTACCTGGACATCCTTTGATGTACCTCAACACCTGCATCACATCCTGCCAATGATCATCACTAGGTTTGTCTAAGAACTGACTTAGCTTACCTACTGTAAGACTAATATCTGGTCTAGTGATGGTCAGATACAAAAGTTTCCCCACCAGCTGTCTATAGGCCTTCTTGTCCTTCAACTTCACAGTATCATCGAAGAGGTGAACGATAGGATTCATAGGGATATTAGCACCCTTGGATCCATGCATGCCAGCCTCCTAGAGAATGTCAAGAGCATACTTTCTTTGTAACATAACAATCCCCTACTTACTTGTGGCAATCTCAATGCCAAGAAAATACCTGAGTTTCCCAAGGTCCTTCATGACAAACTAGCATGCCAAATAATCCTTCACTTGAAAAATACCAGCTGTATCATCACTTGTGAGTATAAGATCATCCACATACACAAGTAGAGCTACGGTACCACCACTAGTCTTCCTCACAAACAGTGAATGATCAGACAAAGACCTCTACATCCCAACAACAGACAAGGCCTCAAACAGATGCTGAAATCAAGCTCGGAGGCTCTGTTTAAGACCATAAATGGCCTTACGAAGCCTGCAAACACACTTCCCTTAAGCCTCAAAGTCAGGAGGCTACTGCATATATATCTCCTCCTGTAAATCCCCACAAAGGAATGCAATTTTGACATCCAACTGGTGTAGGTTCCATCCATAGTGAGCTGCAATAGATATAAGCATACGGACTGTGGAGAGACGAGCAACCGATGAAAATGTGTCAAAGAAATTCACCCCATAAGTTCAGGTGAATCTTTTGGCCACGAGGTGAGCCTTATACCGTGAAATAGACCCATCTGGTTTGTATTTCAAGGCACCCACCTAGCACCAACAAAGTGCGCACTAGAGGGTAAAGTAGTAAGCTCCCGGGTGCCTCTGTCACAAAGAGCAGACATCTCCTCCTCCATGGTAGACTTCCAGTGTGAATATACTAGAACCTGCAGGTAGGAACTGGGCATCTCAACACTGGAAACTACAGCAGTGAACGCATGAAGCTTAGTACTCAGAGAATCAGCAGAAATAGCACTCCCAGCAACCCAATACTTGCCACATGACCGAGAAGCTTTCCGGATAGCAATAAGAATATCATCATCTGTAGACATGGAGGGAGAACCTAGAGACACATCAGCAGGAGAAGTACTGCCAGTAGCCTCAACACATACCTGAGTAGGGAAGGACAATGGTGGCTCGGTAGGAATTGAGGAGGGGGGGTGTATCTTCTCTCTGTAGCTGACAAAAAGCTGATATGTAGTACCCTTGAAAGTATTGTCATTTGGTGGTAGTACTACTCTGAATGTGCTCAAGGTTGCTCTGTAGCAGGTACACTACCACTCTGAGAAGAATTAGCACCACTCTAAAAGAAATCCTTCATGGCTACGAAAGGCACAAGCATTGGCACAACCATTTTCACATCCTTTAAATGATGGCATCGAGTAGAAAAGTACGGAATAGACTCATGAAATGTCACATCCGCACTAACATAGTGCCTCTGGTGTATAGGATCAAGACACATATATCCCTTATGAGTGCGTAAATAACCAAGAAACACACACTTAACTGCTCTAGGGGGCCAATTTATCACGACCAGGCCCAAGGATGTGCACAAATGCCATACAACCAAATGTCTTCAGCGACACTAGAAACAACTCTAAATCAAGATACAAAATATTTCATGGAATCTACTCATGAAGTACAGAGGAAGAGAACCTGTTAATGAGGTAACAAGCAGTGAGTGCAACATCTCCGCAGTATGTGGGACACTATTCTAGATGAGCAAGGCTCTAACTATATCCAGAATATAACGTTTCCATTCTGCAACCCCATTCTACTGTGACGTATGGGGGTAGGACGTCTGATGTATAAAACCAAGTGACCCATAGAAAGAAGCCAAGCCCTTAGTGCAAAACTCCAAAGCATTATTAGTTATGATCGTCTTAATGCAAACACCAAACTGAGTTTTCACAAAAACTACAAAATATTGAATAATAGATCCAACCTCTAACATATCATACATAAAAAATATCCATGATAAACGAGAGAAGTTATCAACAAATAACAAGTAATAACGTAGTTTTGTCAGTCTACTACACGGTTAGGACCCCAAACATCACGATGCAACAAACCAAAACAAGTTGAACTCCTAGACTACATAGAAGTTGGAAAACTGGCTTCGTGATGCTTCCCCAGTTGACAAGCATCACACTGAATCTTCATGGCAGGCGAGAGATGTGGGATGATCCGTCGTAGTTTGTCCAATAAAGGATGACCTAGTCGTCTATGCCACTGCAAGGCATTCCCTGCAGTAGTACTCGTCTGACACACTACAACAACTGGACTCTGCACTAACCGGTATACACCCCCTCCTAATATTCACCACCAATCGTCCTCCCCGTCATGCGATCCTGAAACGTACACCGAACCGCATTAAAAATGGCACGGCAATTCAGTTGCTTGGTGATAGAACTAACAGAGAGCAACTACATTGCCAGGCACATAGTAAACATTAGAAAGGTGCATAGTAGGAGTAACTGACCCCTATCACAGATGGGGGCATACCTATCATCTGCTAGCTGAACTAAGAGATCCTGTGACACCTCCTACATATCCCCAAAACACTGGGAATTTCCTAACAAATGATTTAAAGCACCAGAATCAATCATCCACAAACTATTCATACCTAATGCAGAGGCATAAGCTGCAATACCTGAAGACTGAAACTGATCATGGGTCAACTGAGCTAAGTGCTCTCCTACCGCATTATAATTCGCCTCTGCAAGAATCACTGTATCAATAGACATGGCCGATGGAGCAATCACAAAAACTTAGTTGGCAACGGCAGGCCGTCCAAGTTTGCTCCAACACTTGGCATCAACATTGCCAATTCTCCCACAATAAGAGCAAGTAGGCTTGCCACAACCACCATCAACACACCCCCTGCCTTTGCTTCAAAAGGCTCTAGTCCGTCCTCCACGTGTACTCACAGCTACATGAGAAGCAGCATTACTGATGACAACCTCTGGAGTGGGCTGGACATGCAACCTGCTAAGTCTCCTGTAGATCTCCTCAATGGAAGGAAGTTCAGAGAGTGTCAATATCTGTGAATGTACAGCAGAATAATCATTATTAAGTCCTGTCAGAAACATGTGAGCTAAGAACTCCTTTCTCTGATCTCTGCACATGGATGATGTGCATATAGGCTTGCACACATTATACTTTTCCAAGAGTCCCCTCATAGTGTAGTAATGCTAAGAGGCTCATGGACTCCTACTTCAAATGACAAAGGTCATAGTGAATTTGGAAGACCTAGGTGGAGTTGAGTTCATGAGAATATGCATCCTTCAGACCGTCCCACATCTGTTTAATAGTTTTGTAGTACATGACTTCATTTTCAATGTAAGGTATCACGCTGTTTAATATCCAGGCCCTTACCATGGTATCGTCTCTATTCCAAGTTGCATGCTTCACTGTCTTCTGCTCCGGTGGTGCTTCCATAAGGATATGTTACTTCTCATGTCCTTCCACAATGACAAGAAACGTCTGAGACCAATGGGGGTAATTGGTCTTGTTAAGCTTTACAATTGGTGCAAAAAGGAATTCTTGTAGACCATACTCTCTTCGGTCTGTTCTGATGTCACTCGTCTCCGGCGACAATGAGGCCATAGTGAAATCACACCATAAACACCTTCAAACACAGATATGATTTTTTATAAAATAAGGGAACACACCCAAAAAATCCACTCACACGCGGTTCTAATATCCATCAATAAATCAAGGGAAATACATACCCTAAAAAATGCATCCACAAGGGGAATGCCCACCTTAAATAATAATCAAAACACTGATTTGATCATACCATCAAGGAAGAATTTTCAAACACCTTCCGGAAAATCCTAAACCTTAGCAAAACACCATACCCAAGGTCAAAGACCTTCCGAAGAGGATGATAGGCAGATCAGCCCCTCCCACTACCGCCCAACAGGGAGGACAACCACGCAACAGCGCTACCCTCTCCTTTCTCTCTAGAGGACGACGTCGACAATGGCAGAGACCGACGGCGGTAGCCGTACGGGCGGTGGTCGATTGCTGCTGGTGCTGGCAACGCTAGCGGTGCCTGGTTGCTACTGCGCTGCTGGCGACCGGTGGTTGGCTGCCACTAGCGCTATGGTGGCTAGCAGCGACAGTGGGTGGGCGGGGCTTGAGGTAGGGTTAGAGTTTAGTTAGGTGGTGTTCCCAACTTGGCTTTGATACCAGGTTGAAGAAAATGAAACTTCATTAATTACTAAGCCGTCCCTACACCTTTATATAGAGAGAGGTGAGGGAAAAATTGTAACATAAATCAAACAATAAAAGAAAAAGACAAAATGCCCCTCAAAACATAACGTAACAAGGTATGTGCTATTCCAACTCCCTTCAAGAGATAAATTGCTTGGGAGAAGGAAAAGGATCAACCTTTCATCCCAAGATCCATTTAGACTTCCGTCCTTCCCTCTATTAGACAAGGATTGACCTGGTTGCTAATTGGAAAAGACAGAAAAGCAAAGCAATGCCAAGAGTTCCATCAATCCATTGTTCGTCAATTGACATGCCTTCCCCATCCAACTTTCATGCATCTGAGCACATACTAGAATGGTCTAGTAAGAACATGAAACGATTATTTTCCTTTGAGAAGAGATTGATTGTGTTGTAAAAATTGCAAGATTATTACAAGAGAGAGTTTAACCACTCAACATCATCTATTGGTAATGAATGTGTATATAAAGAAGTCAAAGAAGAAAAAATTGACCTTAAAGAATAAGGACTAAATGGCGAATACTTAAAAAAGATCAAGAGAGTTTTAAGAAAAAGATTTTGCAACAAGGAACATGGGAATTTGATGGAGGTATTTATGACGTGTGCAGCTATGGCTACTTGTATTAAAAGGGTGACTAAGGAGGCATTAAGTGTCTCCAAAGGGAGAACACCAAGGCAAGGAGGGAGATCAGGGAGTCCAGGCACAATAGGAAGGAAGAGGCTCTGGCGGAGATCTCTAAGATTGACAGACATGAGGATCTCAAGTCTGTTTCTGTGGAAGATAGAGATCACTAGGTGGAAATGACTCGGGTAGTGCAGAAGACAGGAAGGCGAAGGTGGAGTGGAAGACGAGATCGAGGCAAAAATGGTTGCGTGAGGGCGACTCCAACATCAAGTTCTTTCACCAGGTAGCCTTGGCGAGGAGGAACTGGATTGAGAGTTTGTAGGTGGGAGGGGAGTCCTCTAGTAAAGAGGAGGTCGGATGGGCAGCTACAGCCTACTTTAGGGATTTCACAGGGAAACAGAGCAGAGGAAGCTGGAGATGGCGGGGGGAGGATGTGGCAAGTATTACGGCGAATTAGGCTTTGGGGCTCATGCCTGTCTTCACGGAGGGTGAGGTGAGGGAGGCGATACGGGGTTTCAATGGGGAGGGGTGCCCTGGTCCAAACGGCTTCCCTGTTGTTTTCTTCAAGGAGTTTTGGACTGTGGTTAAGCCTGAGGTGATGCAGATGATGGAGGAGTTTGCGGCTGATAATAGGGGGTTTGACAGGTTGAACTGGTTCTATCTTTTCCTGTTACCTAAGAAGGAAGGTGTGAAGGCAATTGAAGACTTCCGTCCTATTGCTCTTTCAAACACCGTTTACCTTATTGTCACAAAGGTCCTGGCTAACAGACTTTGAGCCGTCCTGAAGGACCTAATTTCGCCGGTGCAGACAGCATTCATCTCGGGGAGGGGAATCCTAGATGGTTTCGTGGTAGCCTTGGAGGCTCTTGCAGCGTGGAGGAGGGAGAGGAGGAAGGCCTTTCTTTGGAAGGTTAACTTTAGCAAGGCCTTCGACTCCATGAAGTGGAATTTCCTCTGGACATCTCTCGTGAGGAGGGGTTTCCCCCAGGTCTGGATTAACTGGATGAAGCGGTGTGTGACTACGACGTCCTTCTCGGTCTTGATTAACGGGAATCCTGCGAGAGGGTGGGTGCAGGCTAGGAGGGGGGTTAGGCAGGGCTGCCCGCTCGCTCCGATGCTTTTTGTACTGATAGCAGATGCTCGATGCGGATGATACCTTATTCCTGGTTGAGGGATCAGTTTTGGAGGCGAGGAGAATGAGGATAATACTGGAGCTCTTTAGAGATGCCTCAGGGCTGCGGATTAATTATCAAAAATCCAGCTTCATTCCGCTGGATATGACGGGAGAGGAGGTGGTGGTGGTTGCTCATGCTCTTGGGACAGGCGTGGGTGTGTTGCCCTTGTACCAGGGGCTAACGCTATCTGACCGTCATCTCAGGATGAAAGACTGGATTCTGCTTCTGGAGAAGATGGAGAGGAGGTTGGCGGGCTGGTCTTCTAAGCTATTATCAAGGGGAGGGAGGTTGACCTTGGTGAAGGCGGTGTTGTCCTCGATTCCAGCATACTTCCTTTCCGTTTTCAAGGTGCCGCGTCATATAGAGAAGCTCACAAGGCTGATGAGAGATTTCTTCTAGTCCAATATAGCGACGATGGAAAAAGGGACGAGGTTGGTGGCTTAGGAAGTGTTGTGCTGGCCGCTGCAGGAGGGAGGGCTGGGTGTTAGAGATGTGGGGAAGGTCAATTTTAGTCTCCTTACGAAGTGGATTGCAAGTTTGGTGGGCCAGGAGCAAGTTTGGTGGGCCGGGAGCATGGTGCCCCACCTTTTAGGGGGGACTCACGGACTCGACAACTGTAGAGTTTCAATCGTTGCTTCAGGAGTTGGAGGGTTGGGTGCCAGAGGAGGGGAGAGATGCCGTTGCTTGGATTGATGGGGAGTTTGCTATTGCGAACGTGTTTAGAGAGCTTGGTAGCACCCCACAAATCTTGGATTTGGACCTCTCTAGAGACTGCAGGCTGCTTTGGTTGGCGGATTGTCCTCTGAAAGTAAAGATCTTCTCTTGGTTTCTACAAAAAGGAAGGATCGTAACAAAGATGTAGAGGGAGAGGTGGGCACGATGGATGATGAGAGGTGTTCCCTTTGTGAAGAGGCAGATAAGGATATACAGCATCTTTTCTTCCAATGCCCCTTTATTTTGCAAATCTGGCAGAGATTGGATATAAACTGGATTGACCACCGAGACATGGTCAATTTTTTGTCATCATTCCAGAGAGGTAGCACTAGTGCCGGAGTGTCCACTTTTCGATCTAAGAATGATAGAGCCAAGGTGTTGGTATCATTGTGGGGTGTGTGGTTAGGGAGGAATGGAGTGGTGTTTAGGGCCGACAAGCCTTATGTGGAGAATTTTATCTCGTCCATTTCCTCACAGGTGGTCTTCTGGGAGTCCACTTTGTAACAGGTGGTTGTTGTTGGTTTGATGGAATGAATTTGGGTGGTTATCAATCGAATAACCGCCCTTTTGCTTTTCAAAAAAAAGGAAGCTTGGCGGTAAAGTAGATAAGTACAAGAGAACCTTAGAGTTGAAAGGGCATGCTTCAAAGCATTATATCAAGACCGGATTAATGAAAACTTGGCAAGCAAATAAAGAACCAAATGAAAGTTAGTGAAGCAAAAGCAAAAGCAAAAGCTAAGGACCATATTTTAAAAAAAAAGCTCGACTCTAAAGAAGGTAGAGGGATATTTTTAAGCTAAATAAAGCAAGAAAGCAGGAACGAAGCACCTTAACGTGTAAAATGAATCAAGGATGAAGGGTGCTTATAACTACAGATAATAGAGGAAAGATGGAAATTTTATTTTCATAAGCTTTTTAATTAAAATAAGATGGGTAATATCACCAGACTCAGTCAATTCAAAAGGTTACCTTAATCAAGCAAGCTATTGAAGGATACAAAGGTTACTTATTATGAATGATTTAAAGATGATGAAACTTGGGAACATTGTTGGACCTAATGATACTCCTATAGATGTTTCGAAAGTGAAGGGACAGGAGAGCATAATTTGGCTAACAAAATTATTTAATGTTTTTTGTTGAGGCAAGAGGATGCCAGAGCTATGGAGATTATGGTAACTTTATACAAGAAAATGGTAGATATACATAATTATTCTAACCATAGAGATATCGAATCGATGAGTCATATAATAAAACTTTGGAGGAAAGTAATTGAAAGAAGGTTGAGGCAACTAGATTTATGCCTAGCAGGTCTATTGTCAAAGCAATACATTTGTGCATGTGCATCTATGTGTATTCTCACCATCTTTATAACTAGGTATGTAATAGAGATTTCACCAGCCTTCAGCTTCAAGGTATGCACAACACGACTCCTACAATCCTATCCCTTGTTGATCCTTATACCTTTCCATTGGATGTCAGTGGGGCATCTCCTATGCTTCTTTATGTATAAAGCTAATAGATTTTACCATTGTAACATAGCCAATATGAGCTAAAGCCAGTTAAATATTTCCTGAATGGAAGAATGTGCAATACAACCAGCTTGAGAATTTCAACATAAAAGGGTGTGCTTAATAACTTTATCTATCAAGCTCAATAGACTATCACTAAAAAACAAGATGAATGAAAAACAATCCCTTAAGTCCTATAGACGAAGCCATCAGAACATAAAATTTGACTAATTATAGAAAAGAGCTTTCGCATACCTCTGTTATATCATCCTCTCCTACAACACCAAAAGGTACAATTGTGGCCTCAAACCGAGCAGCCATTCTAACAAATTCTGACCGATCTGGCCAAAACAACTTGTATTCTTCACCCTGACAAGCATTTGCAGATAATGTAGACATGATTCACATATAGTAAAAATTGAAGAACACTTCTAGGTAATAGTAAGCATGCTCTCTCTCTATGTAGGTGATAGTGTTAAAGCTGAAATTGAATGTTTCACCTTGCGGTGGAGAGCTTCTCGTGCACCCCCAGGATAAAGAAGAATAAAAGATCTCCTCGAGAATAATTTATACATGTTAAGTGGTGATACAGGTAATGCACCAAATACTTTCATATGATCAAATCGAGACATCTCCGACTCTGCATTTTCAACAGCTCTTGAGAACACCACAGGGTGAGCCAAGCCATAAAGGCCAAGTTTTTTCTCCTTTAGAAACTCCTCATATAGAGGGCCTAGTTCAAAACCCATCAGCATGTGATTGCCAACAAGGAGTACAGGACCTTCATCAGGGACCCCAGAGAGACCTCGAACTACTTTTCCATTTTGTAACGTGGAAAGCATAACAGGGCTGGTTGCAATCCGGAATAACCTGTTTCTGAGAACAAACACAAAACCAGATTATCAAGTTAATAACTTGCAGCCTGAGTGAAGGAAGTAAAATCTTGTCAATATATAATAAAATTCTAATGCATACGAATTATCTTGCTCAAGTAAGTCTTTGAACTCTGATATAGATGGAGGAAGGGAATCTCTGACAGAATCAATTTTTCTTGATCGACGATAAAGGCTTGTAGCTTTAATTATAGTCATCAAGTTAAAACCATCTTCCTGCACACAGTTCAAACATATGAGTTTCAATTCTAATGAGAGAGATTATGTAATTGTTCCATGTTCAAGAAATGGTCCTCAAACCACCTCTATCACTACAAGCAACAAAAGGATCTAATTTTAACCGTTAAAAACAACTTTGACTGCAAGAGAACATTGAATTGTTTCTGTGATCCTCTACAACATAAAACGATGCAATCTGTCTGTGAAAAGGGAAAAAAGCAGCAATGAACGCTACAGAGCTCTACATGATTCAATGTAAAATAATGATTGAGTATTTTCTTAAAAAAATAAAAGCTTGCTCATGAGAACAAAAAAAAGTTATCTAAGTCTTATTCCTTTCCCATCCAAGCAGAGGAAGATCAGTTACAATAAATAAAGTAACCCATTCAATATATGAGAATTTTAGACAACATGAACCAAGCCTTCTCCCACATCGTGTGGCTGACTACATTGATTTTTTACGTCCATTTAAATATATTCCCAGTTATTATATCATATGTAAAAGGTGCAATTCCATTCCCATCACTTATTTGGTCTTCCATAACCCCTCTTGTAAAGCTTAACATCCAGTTTCTTGCATCTTCAACTCGGTAAATCAAAGGGCTCACTCTAGGCTTGCATCTACGCAAGACTTGTAAAACAGGATAATAGAGAATTAGTATTCCTAATCCTATATTATCTACAAGCTCGATAACAATTAAAGTTAATAACACCAATATGAGTGACATTATAACTAGATTCAGTTAAAGAATAAATTGCCTTTACTTTATTGATGGGCATCTAATTTAGAATAGGAGTACATAATTGGAATACACCAAATAAAGAAGCTACTTGGATCAAATTGAATCATACCAAATCCCATCAAATCCCATGTCACTCCAACGCTCTCCCTCGTACTAGAGCATAGATATCAATCAGCTTTGAACATCTACTCAAATAAGATTTACGGAAGCCTTAATGAATATATCTGTTTGCCTAGTCTTCAGATGAAACATTGGTACAAATAAGTTCCCCCTTAGAGCATAGCTCTAATATAGTCACTTATATATAAACATGTTTCATCCACTCATGGAACATTAGGTTCTTTGCAATATAAGCAATCGTCTTGTTATCAAATAGCATCTCTATGGCACATCAAAAGGATTTTTTTTTTTTAAAAAAGAGAAAGGGTAGTTATCCAAATGATAACCACCTAGAAAGATTATATTATATCAAAAATACCAAGGCACCCAGCTAAATTACAATTCAGAACTATACAATCTAACCAGAGAGGAAACGGACTCCAAAAAATTTTTCACACAAGGCTGCTGCCCTCTGAAAGCAATTGCATTCCTCCCCAACAAAATGTTTCACAAAACCACCAAAGGCATCACCCTTTCCTTCTTCATCCTAAAGACATTCCACACCACATTGTTGCCTCCACTCCTGCAAGATCCCCAGAACTCATCAAAAAGTAGCGAACTTCCCCCACCCTGCATCAAGATGGCTCCAGATCTGAGAAACAAAAAGGCACCTAAAGAATAAGTGCTCAATATCTTCTGTTGAGTTGTAAAGGGGTGCATGATATTTTATTTATCTTGAGGGGGTACTTATGTAATTAGCTCAGTTCTCTTTTCTATAAAAGAGGACTAGGGTTTCATTTAATAGTGAGACATTCTTTTGATTCTCCACATGGTATCAGAGCAACGGTCCTAGGCCGGTGCTCGCATATCCCACAAAAAAATCCACCACAACATGTTTGGATCACCAACTTGAAGGTGATCTGATAGAGGACGTCATCTACACTGGTACCACCACCATAGGCAACGCATGGACCTGCCAAAAGAGGCGCAGCGTGGCAAACTGCCACCACTAGCAACGCTAGCCAGTGAACAGATGGCATAGAGTGTCGCCCGATGGACAGCCAATGTTGACAGTGCTGCTTCCAGGTGGTATGCCATCGATGGTGGTGCCGGTTGGCTTTTGCAGTTGCCGGCAACAAGTGCTATTGCTGCCGATGATTGCCTTGTTCCAAGCCTTGAGTGTGTGATGAGCCTTCTCTCACGCCTCCCATCGATGGCGATGAGTCTTCTCTCGCCAGTGTTAAGGAGAGTTGATTTAAGTAGATCAAGTTCAGATTCGATTGGGCTAGCGTTTGCAACCCATGAAGTTGGCATGAGGAAATAGAAAAGCAGAAGTGCATAGGTAATTGATTCTGGTGCCTCCGTTCATCTTACTGGAGACAGAGATCACCTGAAGAATCCTGTGCCTTCACGTGGGATTCATGATGTACGAGTAGCCAATGGAGCAATTTCCCCTTTGACTGTCGTTGGATGTGTAGATGCTACATCCAAGATGAAGATAAAACAAGTATATTATGCTCCTGAGTTTCCCATGAATCTTCTGTCAATCAGCAAAATTTGCAAAGATCTTGGATGCCATGTTATTTTTGATGAAAGGCATTATTATTTCCAAGATCGAGTCATGGGTGAGATTATTGGTGGTGGAATAAAAAGGGGTGGACTATATTATTTAGATACGCTGACCTTGTTTGTTGAGGTAGTGTCTTTCCCATGATCCCTTACTCTGGCACCACAAACTTGGGCATCCTTCTATGAAGAAGATGTGTCAGATGTATCCACAACTACCTGATTCCTTGGCCTTCAATTGTGAAGATTATCAATTAAGGAAGCATCACAAGGCAGCTATCCTGGGAGAAATGCTGCTGTTAGTTCTGTGCCATTTTCTCTAATGTATTGTGATGTCTGAGGGCCCTCTAGAGTTGCCACTGCTAATGGACATCGATACTTTGCAGTTATGACTGATGATAGCGACAGATTGACCTAGGTTTTCCTGATGAAGGCCAAAAGTGAGATCCTGCCATTGTTCAGCAGTTTGTGTTTGAGATACAGACATTATGGTACTACTATTCAAGTCTTTTGCAGTGATAATGCATTAGAGTTTATGCGCAATGATTTGCAGGAAGAGTTTCGTTCCAGGGAGATCATTCATCGAACATCTTGTGCCCATAGTTCCCAGCAGAATGGAGTTGCAGAGCGCAAGTTGCGCCACTTGCTTGATATTGCTAGGACCTTGATGTCTCATATAAAGGTTCCTAAGCAGTTTTTGGGATATGCTATATTATCTGCAGCCTATCTGGTTAACAGATTCCCTATCAGGTTATGCATCCTGAGTGTGACAGGATTTTTTCACTGCTTCTATGAGTTTTTTAGTGTGTCTGCTTTGTTTAGAATTATAGTATACAAGATACATTTACTCCCCATGCTACGAAGTGTCTTTCTTAGGTATTCTAGGACCCAAAAGAGCTATAGGTGCTATGATCCAGGTCGCAAGCGATATATTGTTACTACTGATGTGACCTTCTTTGAGAAGGCTCCTTACTTCTCAGAGGAAGGTTCATCCATAGAGGTTGCTATACAGGACACACAGGTATATCAGAGGAGATCACAACTAGATGACATCACGTATGAGGAACCAACTTAGCTTGTTGCCTCCTCCTCAGATAGGGGTGATTCAAATGGAGAGAAGATTGTGCAGAGGTGACCTGAAAGTATGCTTCATCATATTTCTCGTTATACTACTGTATCTCATCTCCAGGATGAGGACAGGCAGTTTGCATCTGCCATTACCACAATAGTTGTTCCTAGATATTTTGTTCAGGCTCTCCATAATCCGAGATGGAAAGCCACTATGGACTAGGAGATGCATGCACTTCAGACCAGGAATTCATGGGATCTTGTTCTATGTCTTGAGGGTGCTACTGTTGTTGGTTGCAGATGGGTGTACACCATTAAATACAGATCAGATGGGACGGTGGAGCAATATAAATCAAAACTTGTTGCCAAGGGATTCACCCAGACATATGGGATCGATTACCTTGAGACCTTCGCTTATTGCTCGTATCACCTCCATCAGGATCTTGTTCGTTGTTGTGGTTAGGGGGTGGCCTCTGCATTAATTAGACAAAGAATTTTTTTTGTATGGTGATCTAGCTGAGGAAGGATACATGAGATAGCCACCAAGCTATGACAGTTAGGGAGAGTTTGTTTGCCGCTTACGGAAGACCATCTATGGCCTAAAGCAAAAGCCACGAGCCTAGTTTGAGAGGCTTAACCTAGAGATCAAGAAGATTGGGTTCCAGATACCTACTATTAACCATTCTATATTTGTTAAGAAGACTGAGCATGGTGTAACATGGAGAGTTGTTATCTTAGCAGTCTATGTTGATGACATAATCCTGACAAGTAATGATATTGATGGGATAACAGAGACGAAAGCCTTTCTCCAATTCACTTTTGTCACCAAAGACTTGGGTAATCTTCGCTACTTTTTAGGGGATAGAGGTTGTTCGTCAGGAGGATGACTTATCCTTATCACAGAGGCAGTATACCTTACAGATTCTTAAGGAGGCTAGACTACTTGGGTCCAAGCCATTAGGGATATCGGTCGAGCCACTAGCTAGTCATACCTCTGATGAGTCAGATCCCTTGTTTAATGATACTACCAGGTATCGCAATACTGTTGGTCATTTGTTATATCTGACCATTACTCAACCAGATATTAGCTTTGCAGTCAATCATGCTAATCAGTTTATGCAAAGTCCCAAGTACAGCCATTGGGATGATGTGTGTCTCATCCTGAGATACCTAAAGGACACCCCATGGCAAGGTCGGTACTACAGTGCAAGTGGCACGTTTGATCTTGTGGCTTACTCTGATGTAGACTATGCAGGATCAATAGAGGACAAGCGATCTATGTCGGGCTTTGCTGTCTATTTTGAAAGAAATCTAGTTTTTTGGAGGAGCAAGAAACAAAGTGTTGTCGTCCATTCCAGTGCAGAGGCAGAGTACAGGTCCATGGCACTGGCTACTTGTAAGATTATGTGGATGGTTGGTTTTCTACGAGATCTAGGGGTGCTAGTTAATACCCTGGTTCCACTTTATTGTGATAATAAGTTAGCGACATACATTGCCTCTAATCTTGTCTTTCACAAGGGGTGGAGGTTATATATTTTCTTATCTGCAGGTTGCTGACATTTTCACCAAGCCTCTCAAGAGAATGTCATGATTTTTTTAGCGACAAGTTAGGCCTTATTGATATATACGCCCAAACTTAAGGGGGAGTGTTGAGTTGTAAGGGGGTGCATGATATTTTATTTATCTTAAGGGGATACTTATGTAATTAGCCTAATTCTCTTTCCTATAAAAGAGGGCTACGGTTTCATTTAATAGTAAGACATTCTTTTGATTCTCCACATCTTCATCTACCCTAAGACAAAAGGGGCACTCCTCCGCCTCGAGCACCCACCTAGCCCTCCACATCCTCGTCATAAGTCTTCATTTCCTGAGGAGCCACACAAATTTTCACCTTTAGGGGGCACCCCTGCCTACCAGATATGATTGCAATCTCTAATCAGATCTAAGTCCACTAACGGACCTCCAATTCCCAGCCTTCTATATGCATCCCTTACTGTAAAATTACCCTTATCCCAAGAGAAAGCATCAATGCCACCCTCCAGTTGAAAGCCCTTTAGCTCCCACAGCAAGGTCTGAAGCTCCTGTATCCATAAGTCTGAGAGATTCCCTGCAAAAATAGGGCACTAGCAACTAGCCCAAATGTCAGCCACTAAGGCTCCTCTGTCCGTGGTCAACAGAAAAAAGTCTAGGGAACCGCTCCCACAACTTCCCTTGACCTGTCCAGTCATCCTGCCAAAATCTAAACACACCACCCGAACCAACCACTGGAACAAAAAAGCTCTACACCCTAGGCACCACCAAGGACAAACCTCTAAGGAAGTGCGAAGCACCTCTCGGGGAGTAAGGAGTAGGTCTCACGCATAGGGCCATTACAGCACGACTAGAGGATCTTCCCCACAAACAAGGCCTTCTTCGTTCTCTATAAACCTGCCAATCCACTTTGTCATTAGGCTGGTCCAAGGGGTAGATGGAAGCTCTGCTCATCAGATATGCTAGCCTTGGGAGAAGAGGTTGGACGCATGCTTTGTAGGGCGGTATCTAAGGCAGAGGTAGCGGAAGCACTAAAGGGTCTTAAGGCAGAGGGCTCCCCTGGGCCTGATGGACTCCCGGTCCTTTTTTACAGAGAGCTCTAGTCAACGGTGAGAGGGGATGTGATGAGAGTGATGGAGAAGTTCTAGAAGAGGAATGCAGGCTTGAAGAAGATTAATAGATCGTTGCTTCTTTTGCTTCCCAAGAAGCTGAGGGTGGTGGAATGTTCAGACTTCCATCCTATTGCCTTATCAAACTCCATTTATCTGGTGATTAGTAAGGTGTTGGCAAACAAGTTAAGAGAGGTTTTGCCAATTTTGATTAGCTCGGTCCAGTAGGCCTTTCTGAAAGGCCGCTCCCTGCAGGAATCTTTTATCTTGGCGCAAGAAATGATCTCAGGTTGGGGTCGCAGGAGGAAGGCCACCTTTTTATGGAAGGTAAATTTTTCTAAGGCTTATGACTCTATCGCGTGGCCATATCTATGGGAGATCTTCAGCAAGAGAGGCTTTCCTAAGGAGTGGGTGCAGTGGATGAAGAGATGTATTATCACTTCGTCTTTTTCCCCAGTGGTGAATGGGAAGCCTACTGGTCAGTGGATCCAATCGCAGAAGGGGGTGAAGCACGGATGTCCGCTTGCACCTTTAGTTTTCATCTTGCCTGTGGATACTCTGGTACATCTTACCTTTAAGGCATGCGATGGGGGGTTACTTCATGTTTATACGTTGAGGAGCAGTCAAGCTTTGATGCCTATTTTACAATATGCTGATGACACAGTCTTCTTCATAGAAGGGGGCACTAAAGGGACTGAGTGCATCAAGCAACTGGTAGATATTTTTGGAGAGCTCTCTAGGCTGAAAATCAATGGGGCCAAGTCGTTGCTCATTTGTTTTGAGGGAATGATGCAAGCACAGGATATTTCACAGATTTTGCAAACGCCAATGGTGTCACTACCTATTCATTACTTGGGCCTTCCTCTGCGTTCCAGGAAGATGAAGAGTTGGGATTGGAAGGAGCTCCTTGAGAAGATGTCCTTGAGGTTCGCCGGGTGGTGCGGCAAGCTTCTTTCCAAGGGGGAACGGTTGGTTCTGCTGAATTCTATCCTCTCTGCCATGCCAATTTTCTTTCTTTCGATGTTCAGACCGTCGAATGTTGTCATTAAAAAGATAGAGGTGATGAGGAAGTGGTTCTTCTGGAAAGAGGCTAGTCATGATGGACATTTCCTACAACCCGTCAAATGGAGGACCATTTACAGGCCGAAGAAGGATGGAGGATTGGGAGTGCGGTCCCTTAAGGAGTTTGGTGATTCTTTGTTATTAAAGTGGGGTATCATTATTCTCAAGGGGGAGGATGGCCTTTGGCAACAGGTGGTTAGAGATTTGTATGGGGAGCCAGACACTCTGGAAGGGGTGGTATGTCCCCATCCTTGCCTTCTCCTTCCTGGGCGTCTGTGTGTACAGTGGTTCAGAATCAGATTTCTTTTTCCTCGAAGTTAGGTGATGTGTGTATCTTTCGATTCTGGAAAGATAATTGGAGTGGACATGGGGATCTTGCGAACTTGTATCCTCATTCCTATGGCAGGGTAGAGAATAAGGAGGCCAGGGTAGCAGATTGGTGGGATGGTGAGTCTGAGAGGTAGAGGACGCCAATGCAGGTTGAATACTATGCGTGTAGGGCGGTTGAGGAGTCTGGCCGATTGATGGCAGCATTGGAGGCTTTTCGTCCACGGAATGATGTTGATTGCTTGGTTTGGAGGGAGGGCGTCTATACCCCCTGCAAGGCTTATCATTCCATGCTCCCTAGTGTTGATGATGATGTGCATTCGCAGGCTTGTCGTGCAATGTGGAAAATTAAAGTTTCTTTTAAGGTGCAAATCTTCCAGTGGCTTATAAGAAGAGATGGGCTAGTGACGGGATCTTTCTGGCATAAGGTCATGGGTACACCTCTTGCTCCCTGCTTTCTTTGTGGGTTTGGTGGTGATGACATGCACCATTTGATGGGAACGTATTTGGTGGTTGATGATGTGTGGCGCAAAACCTTCTCCACCCCTCTGCCGACATGGGATGATCTGTGGAGGGGGCTATGTGATTCGTACAAGCCCCAGGTTCATATGGTTGCAGTGCTTTTGGACTGTGGATGGCTAGGAATGAAGTAGTACTTAATAATAGTCGGTGTTGGGTGGAGAACATATGTAATGATGCGAATGCATGTATGAGCTTATGGCTTTTTAGATTGTAATTTTTTCCATTGATATAATATAAATGGACTACTACTTGTGGTAGTGTTCCTCTCTTCTTCTCCGACTCTTTTCTTTAATTCAAATGCTCTTCTTTCCTCGTTTTCTTTCTTCTCCTCTACCTTTTTTTTTCCTTCTTTTCTCTTTCCTTCCTTTTATTTTTTTTAGTCCACTGTCATTTTCCCTTTTTTTTTACTCCTCTTCATGACCCCCTCCCCTTTTTTCAACTACCAACCAAGGTAAAAATGATAATATAAAAACACAAATAACCCACTTATTAGAGTTCCAGGAACCTTACATTGCCGATGCCGGCTGCGTCCTCCCCCGCAGAGTGCCACCCGCATCCTCACCGTCGGCACCAACCAACTCCATCTCCTTCGTCGAGTCCTATGAAGACCCAGATCAATGCGCTCCTCGCTGTGAAGCCCTTGTGCAACAGTGTAGGGGTCCCTCCCAATAGGAACTACACCACCATGACGCAATCACATGCTGCGTCAGTCACGATCCTCACAATCTTCTTGTTGATCGAGACCCATCACCGTGATCTTCACGCTAATCCTCGCAGTTGATGAGGAGATGTTGCCTTCAACGGACGCTGTAGATAGATAGAGGAAGCATAAGGATCTTGAGAGCAGCAAAGGAGAGAACGAGGCCGAGAAGACTGGCGCACCCTTAGCGGCATCCATCGCGCAGCAGCAAGTGGTGGTGTTGCGTGGGTACGCGAGGCCGGGCTACGCCCGAACGAGGTGTGCGATGTCGGCGAAGAGCTCCATCTTGATCCTTCTGGCGAGGATGGTTCCAATGGTGATGTCGAAGAAGACAATGGGGTTCTTAGGGTTTGGGATCAAAGGTAACACTCAACATCTGACGCCGCTGCGATGGGCGCGACTGATACCACCGTGCTCGCATTGCCTCCCCCGCACCCGAAGCTGCCATGTTGGAAATGCCATGTCCTGCAGCTCACCTGATGCTCGAGCCAACATCGCTGGAGGACGAGCCCAGATCTTCTTGACGGTGGTACCGCATGAGATCTTGGGGATGCCAAGATCTCGAAGATGGAGCTCCCTTGTCAGTGAGTTGTCGCTGCGATGTGGGGACGACACCCTCTCTAATGCTACCCTTGACATAGGCTTGGACGCTGACGCCATTCTTGATGCGGCCATGTGGGCCCTACAACCACCAAAAACCCAAAAAGGAGGCCTTTGACTTCACATGCTCCTGATCATGGAGCAAAAAGAGCTTCCAAGAAAGAAAAACATGAAACTTGAAAAAGATAACCCAAGAATCAATAAAATACCAAGTTGAATAAAATAAATCAAGTGGAAGCAAAATGATATCAAGCATAAACAATGCATAACGCTTGGGTTTACGTGGAAACCTCAGTCATGAAAAGCAAGAAGAAAACCACGGGAGAAGGCCTCAATAGGGCATGTTTCTCTATTTTTCTTCTCAAAGGAATATGGGAGGAGTATATGCCTATTTATAGGCCACCACACACATAACAAAAGTCCCACTCCACTATGTGGGACTAAACCATTACACATTTCTCAACGAAAGCAACAACTACTAAGGTTGCAAAAGAATTCACTGTTGCACCAAAAGATGTGTTTAATGAAGATCTGAAAGCATACATGGATGTAGATTATGAATTCTAGTCATAAGGCGACTAAGCCTTACAGTTTCTACATCATACAAGTCTTCATCCTCTCTAGCATTCGACTTGAGGGAGCATGTTAGAGTAGAATAAAGAGGGCCACGTGGCACATCGTGGGTCCAAGTAGTCAACCAAGGTGGCCTAAGGGTTTTTGGCTTGCATGCCAAAGTAATTTTGTGCCACATATGGTAATTTTGTTAGAGATAATTAGGAATAGGTTGGTTTTCCTATTTATAGTTAATTATGATTTGATTTTCTATTTTTCCATATTTAGAAATGGGATTGCTTCTCTTTAAAAGGCGAGCAATACCTAGTTATTAGAGTTACAATAATAAACCTTTCTATTTCAAAGAACTCCTCTCCTCTCTCCCCAACTATTCTCCTCTCTCACCACCGACTCATCCCCCTCTCACTCTCTCCACACACATGAATTCAAAGAAGGCGAGAAGAAGACCTCTATTACACCCTTCCAAATCTTAACATGATATCACAGAACTTGCATACTTGCCAACATGCACGTGATTTGGCTTGTTCCACAATAGTCACGCATGGAACCCCCTAGCAAATTTGGTTATTCCTCATTATTATATAAACTCATAAGCAATCTGTGGCATGGCACAATAGTCAGGTTTGGTGCTAGATCAAGGAACTATGGCATGCCTCCACAACACCTAGTGCCACCATGTACGCAATACCAAGTATTGGATTGTATATCCTCAAGAGAGCTAGCATATCAGCATCTTGGTTTTCGCACCTTTTGGACAGAAGTCCTTTCAGAATGGGACCTAAAATGCTTATTACTAACTACACTCTTATCACCACATTTTCAAACTCTCTTCCATCCATATGACTAAAAAGACAACTGTTGGTATACAGAGATGTAAACGTTTTACGCCAAGAAGTCTAGTTTCAGTAAGGATGTCATGCACAAATTTTCATGGTGAGAGATCCTCTAGCACTCTCGACATTCAAGAAGGATATGATTTCTATCAGGTCCTTTAACACAAGCTTAGACTTTAGAAAATCTTTTATTGCTTTGATCCATCCTCATTGATTTAAATGCCGACGGAGGCCAATTTTGAAGATCAGCCATGCCGATATGATTTCAGTGTCGAAAAACAGGTGTTTCGGCGGCATGCCGCCGTGCCGCCACCGGCAAAATGGTCACTCTCCCTCATCCCCCTCACCTGTATAGGAACTTGGCAGGACTGTAGGGCGTGCGGCTATCGGAGAACACCGCGAGTAGATCGCGTCGAGATCACACACGAGGCACACAACCTTCCTGTTGTTGCCCTCGCCGCCCGCCTTCTTCCTCTGCTGCGGCCTGCAGACGTAGGGGTTGTGGCGGTCGCTGAGGAAGTAGTTCCTCAGGGGCGGGGTGTGGAGCAGCGCTTGCAATACGAAGTTCATGAAGCAGGTGCTGCCAAGGTTGTTGAGCCCCCGGAGGCCCCACGGGACCCCGTGGCCCAACTCGACGGCGGCGGTGTCAGGGCACCACAGTGGGCTGGAGTAGCAGTCGAGGAGGCGCTACTCCCTGGGGGTGGGGGTCCAGGGGCAGAACTCAACCAGTCGCCTCCTCTTGGGGGGTGTGGGGGGAAGGGGGATGGAGGCGATCCGGTATTGGGAGGCGAGGACGGCGGAGTCGAAGTCGAGGTCGTGACCTGGTCGCGGCAGGCGAAGCAGAAGAGCTCGACGCGGTGGACGTCGAGGGCAAGGGCGTGGGGAGGGGAGGGGGACTGGTAGAGATGGTCGGGGGCGTGGAGGGGGCAAGAGAGGCAGAAGTAGAGGCGGGGTGGGAGGAGGAGGGGGGCAGAGGGGACAGCGGTGGGGGAGGTCGAGGTGGAGCTCGGCGCAGCCGAGGGCGGGGGGTTTAGGGCGAAGGAGAAGGTGGAGGGAGCGGAAGGGGTTGGGGGAGGAGGAGAGGAAGAGCTGAAGGTGGGGGTGGGGAGGAGGACATGGGGAGGAAGGTGGTGGTGGTGGAGCCGCAGGGTCGGTGGGCCCCGCGGACATAGAGGGTGGGGAGGGAGGGCGGGGGAGGAGGGAGGGCTATTTGATTTGGGTGTAGTGGGGGCCCCACCTTGTTAAGAGATGCTGTATGCTTGTGCAGATATCCATAGGGTCGGCAAGCACTACCGATGACGTAGGATGCTTAACATATAGGGACTCCCACCAAGGGCGTGTGCTTGTGCCAATGCCGATGCAGCCCACCTTGTTAAGAAATGTCGATGCCGATGCCGATGCTGTGTGCTTGCTGTAGACTGCCACTGCCATCTCTTCCGCTCCGCTAATGCCACTGTCACTGTCATCTCTGCCGCTGCTTCAGGCTGTAGCCTGCATCGTTACTTATGGAACTTCTCACCTTCTTGGTGGTGGACTAGTTGCCTGCTGGGAAGGTGGAGGAGCGTCTCCCTGTAGAGGGTGGCCGCCGCACGTTTAGGATTTCCTCCAATGATGACTCTTTTGGAGGGAAGGGGAAAGGGGACAAAGGTAACGGGAGGTCGTGCGGTGCCAGTGCCCGCACTGGCTGGTGGCATGATGCAATGGCCAATATGAATCGGGTGGGGTGGGAATTAAGGTGTGTGCACTGTGTGGTGGATGGTGGTGGATCTGGTGGTGGAGGAGAATGGGTAAGAAATCCATAAAATATTTATCAACAATTTGCATAGTAGACAACACCAACGGACATAATCGTAAATTTATCAAATCAAATATTTACACAGTACGTCACCGACCAACGGACGTAATCACAAAAAATCGATAAAATATTAAACTTATAAAGTACAATACATACTAGCCCCATACTTTCCAACAATAAGGCCCAACACCTACCAATACTCATCAGTGAACATACTTTCCAACAATTGCACCAAAGTGATGGATGGAACCAAACCTATGACAGAATGTAATTTTTGTGGAAAACAGCTAAAGGGTGGTGGAATTACACGATTCAAGCATCACATAGTTGGTGACGATAAGAATGTTATAAAATGTGAGGATTGTCCAGATGATGTTCGTGATTTGATTGCCGAGTCAATGACGTCAAGGCGAGAGAAGGAATCAATAAAACAGAGGTCAAAAGAAGCAGTTCGTGAGGCCCTATTTGGTAGTTATGAAGATTATTACGATGTAGACTCTGACTCGGATGAAGACTATGAATATCTGAGTGATGTGAAGGCTGATCCAAGGAGGAGGAGACAATTCAGACAAGCAATGAAAGACTCACTTAGAAGTGAGCATGAACGACAAGCCCTGGCAGGTGATCGAAGAGCACAGAACATGAGGTATACAGATGCTGGTGGTAGTGGCTCAGGTTCTAGACTACCTCCACACCCATCCAAAAAACAAAAAATGGGTTTACGTAGTTTATTTCGATCTGGTAGCACTAAGGGGAGCCTGGGGGGAAAAGCAGACCCAAAACAGAAAACCATTAAGGGCATGTTTGGGAATGCAAGGGAAAAGGTTGGTAGAGCAGTCACGAGCTTAGTTTCAGCTCATGGGCTGCCAGCTAACATTGCAGACGGGCCATGGTTGCAAAATGTTATTGACGTCAGTGCTCAATATGGAACTGGAGTTAAGGCTCCTACAGCATATGAAATAATGAACAAATACATGCTTATGGAGAAGGCAGATTTAGCTGAGTATATTTCTGATTTGAAAAGTATGTGGCCCCATTATGGAGTTACACTGATGACAGATGGTTGGTGTTGAACGTGTACGAACCTACGCTAACGTGTTCGATTTTGGAAAACCTGTTGCTGTAGTTCGAAAGCGAAGAATTCGTGTTTAACAAATAAAATTTATACTGAAATTAAAATTCCGGGTCGAACACAGGGAGGCAGACGTTTGATTTAAAAACTACGCGTTTCTTTTTATTTGTTACAGAATAATTCAATTTAGAACTATCTAATTATTTACAATAAATAGAAAAGAGAGAGAGAAAGAGAGAAAAAGAATATTACACAGAGAAATCAAAATGAGATGTACAATAAACAAGGAATTTTTGCATTGAAGAGATTGTTCATTACAACTAGAAAGCATAAAATAATTACTCTAGAAAGCGATAAATTTACTCTAGAAAGCATTAAAAGAATGGAGGGAGAAATGTCCTCCTCGACGGTCGCTTGGAGGACGAGTAGATTAATCTAGAAAGCAGTAAATCTATACTAGAAAGCGGTAAAAAGAATAGGGAGAGAGAAATCCTCCTCGATGGTTGCTTAGAGGACGAGCCGGACGGGACGACGCCTGGACGAAGGAGAACGAAGCGGGACGAAGGAGGACGAAGCTGAAGAACGGGAACGAAGCAGCACGCCGTCGTCGTCGCGGGATCCACTTCCGAAGGGGAACGAAAATTGGACTTTATCTCGCGAGAAGCATCCCGGGTGTGGGAGAAGCTTCTCCTGAGCTTTGGAGGGGTAGAGAGGAGAAAGAAGGGATGAGAATTTCGTATGAAGGGGGTCTCCTTTTATAGTTGTAAGGAGTAGGGGCAAAATGGACATTACATCTTTAAAATAATAAATAAGGGGTCTTTAGTGACGGATAAATCCGTCACTAAAGCCCCGACGTGGCCGTCGCCGCCGCGCCCACGCCCGCCTCCTCGGCTGCCCGCTCCTCAACGCTCGCGCACATCCAGCGCTTTTCAGCCGTCCGATCGCGAGATCGGACGGCTTAAATAGCGTCCGCGCCCGCTGCAACCCGCCCGCCTGCGCGTGCGATCGCGCGTTACGCGGGGCATCCGATCGCGCGTCGGCGCTATCGGGCGCCCGCGACCGCACGATCTCCATCCGACGCTCCACGCGCCTCAATTACCCGTGCCTTCAATCCCCTCACCGCGGCTCGAACCCGCGCCCCACCCTCGCGTAAGCGCGCTCGACCGCTGCGCCACGGGGCGCGGATGGTCGAGCGCACATTTTAAGCGCCGGGTGGCCACAGCCGTTGGATCTCCATCTTACGGCGGAGAGCGATCGAGCGGAGCCTTCACAAAATGCAAGCGGCCGTTTGGGCGGCTGAGATGGCGCCACGTGGCACCATCTTGGCCGTCCATCTTCTGGAAGTTGTAGATGGTGCCACGGATGTCGGATTGACTCGATTTTTTTGTCATTGGGCTGCGATCGTCGATCCGAATTCATCCGTGCAGTCGAATTTGTCATCTGAAGTGTGGATTTACACCATCCTGGCCCTTGATCTTCTAGGGTTCTCCGGTCTCTATCTGATGCTATGGATGCCTGATTAGGGCGATCTTGGAGTCGTTGAACTCCAATCGTCGCCCTGATCACATTCATACGGTTGGATCTTTGATCCGAGGCCCCTATAAAATGTTTGCCCTGTCCAAGCACATAAAAGGAGACAATTAACCTCCATTTTATTCAAACTACTCTAAATACGAGATGATGCATGTTATGCAATATTTATATCATGAAATGCAATCCTATGCTTAAGAACATGCATAAATAGACATTTTAAGTAGTATAAATGTGTTTACATCAGTTGGACTAGCTATACAAGGAGGCAAATCATTAACTTCCTTGTATATTGTGATGGACGATCCATTTTTTTGAAATCCGTCGATGCATCGGATAAAGTAAAAAATTACAAATACCTTTATTCCTTATTGAAGGATACGATTAATGAAGTCGGAAAGGAACATATTGTTCAAATTATTACGGATAATGGCAGCAACTTCAAGAAGGCGGAGAAAAGATTATGAAATCAAATAAATATGGAATATTCTAGATGCTATGTGCTGCACATTGTATAGATTTAATTTTGAAAGACTTCGGAAAGAGGAAGTCAATTTCGTCTGTTATGGATAAGGCCCGATTGATTACATCATTTATTTACAATCACGGGCATGTCTTGTCGTTAATGATGGAGCATTGCAATAGCGAATTGGTGCGTCCTAGGATAACACGATTTGCTACAAATTACATTGCCTTGCAAAGTATTGTAGACAATAAAGTTGGATTAAAGTCAATGGTAAATTCTACCAATTGGTTTGCCATGACAGAAACTAGGACATAAGGTGGGAAGGATGCAGAGGACTTGATAAACAATTCACGATTTTGGGATGATTGTAGCCGCGTTACTCGTATTATGGAGCCCGTCATATTAGTTTTGAAATTGGTGGATGGAGATAAGAAACCAACGATGGACTACATATACCAAGTACTAGAAATTATGCATGAAAAGGTGGAAGAAGCAACAGGAAGGTCTAAAGAGCCATTCTTAAAGATAATAAGAGAACGAAGGCAAAGCATGCTATCCCACCCGCTCCACCTTGCCGGTAAGTATATTTCATTATATATTTATCTTATTCAAATAATTTTGTATTATTTTAACTATTTATCTTTTACCATAGGCTATTATTTCAACCCAAAATTTAACTATAAATACCACCTTGGCACGCGCGAAAATCTCATTCAAGCTGTGCAAAAAGTTGTTCAAAAGCTCTCCTACAACTGCTACGCAAATAGCGTGCATGAATGAGGTAGGCAAATTTAACTTGAAATTTGATGCTTAAATAAGATATTTAACATCTTCATGTAACATGTTGTAGATTAAATTATTTAGAGAAATGATGGGATCTTTTGGGAGTCATATGGCACATCAGGCTATTAAGGTCACTCATCCTGGTAATAACCGACATCCCTTTAATATTTACTAAGAATAATTTACTCTATAAAATCCAATTTTTGACTAGAATATGTTTCCCTACAGCGGAATGGTGGAATTTGTATGCAACGGAAGCTCCAAATTTACGGCAGGTGGCTGTTAAAGTGTTATCACAAACATCATCTGCTGGTGGGTGTGAAAAAAATTGGAATACATTTAACCTTATCCATTCCAAAAGAAGAAACAAGCTTAGAATTGACAAGCTTAATGACCTTATGTATATCCACTACAACACAAGGTTACGAATGAGGCACATTCAGGAGGGCTTTGATTTTAAAAACAAGGAAATGACCGATCCAATTGATCTGGCCTATATTTTCCGAACCGGAGATAATGTGCTAGAAAGTTGGATAAATGACATTGGAGGAGAACCTGTGATGGATGTTAGGGGAAGGCCAGATCCAGAGCTATCAAAGAAAATGGGTGCTGATGTTGAAGGACATATGGTCAGATCTGGTCGTCATACATTTCCTATAAGAGTACTGGATGAAGAGGATGAAGAACGACAGTTATCACAGTCTACTTCAACCTCAAAGGATGACTCAGATGATGGCTCAAATGCAGATGCATTTGTAATGGTAGAAGGATCTGGATCAGAAGGATCATCCAACAAAGGGAGACATGGTGGTCAAGTGCAAACTCAGGGTGCTACAGAATATGACGAACGACACACCAATATCCATGGCGAACATATTCCAAGTCCAAGTCCACCAGCCATGGATTACGAGGGATATCCAAGTCACGATGCCTACATGGAGGATTTGAGCTCCTCAATTGGTTCCATGAGCATTAGCGATCAATTTTTTGATTTTTCAGCACCTGGATCTGGATATGACATGGGATCATACGACACAACACGTAAGACGGGATCTTCATATGCTCAACCATTCTACCCGCAATCATTTGCACCACCACCGCCTTCATATAATTATCCATCATATTCATACGCTGAGTCTGAAAATGTTGACACTTCTAGAACTAGAACTGTGAGTGAATATTCTTACCCATATGAGTATGGTATGATCCAAAATTACTTTCCTCAGCAGTTCCAACCCCAAGCTCTCCCTCAAATGCCAAGATCAGAATCATCACAAGATGATTCTAGAACAACAGGATTCTCACAAGCACGTGCAACTAATCGTGCACGTGGGCAGCGTGACAGACCATACACAGATAGTAGATTTCCCCGTCTTGGGATTTTTGTTAGTATGAATGAACATGAATACAGACAGCACATAATGGATTACCAGACAATGTATTCATATATGTCTTGGAAGGATTACTGTGAATACATTCAAAGTATTCATCGACACAATAGTCAACAATGATATCAATCAAGTGGTGATAGTACCCCTGATAAAGATATGCATCCAGCAAGACACTCTTGGTTCTGGTGAAATCTGTCTTTCAAGTTCTAAGTCCTGACTTCCGATACATCATACATCAAGACATTACAGTTTTAACTTTTACTTTGAAACTATACACTTTGATTCTTTCATTCTTAAATTCTTTGATTCTTAAATTCTTTGTATTCTTCTATTATTAAATTTTCTGTATTCTTAACATGGTAAGAATATTTCATCTCGTTATTGAATTTTAACATTGTATGGTCATGTTGTATATGAATATTATGATGTAACACTCTTATTGTTACATAATCAACATTTGATTTTCTTGAAACTGATATCATTTTGATCACTTCTACCATTTTTGTCGGCATGCGTCGGCATGCCCTTGGCATGCCCTCGGCGTGCCTCCGAAATGGCATTTTTTCGAGCCATCGAAATCATCGAAATCTGCCATCGAAAAACAGGCATTTCTCTGGCATGCCCTCGGCATGCCCACGAAATGCACACTTGCAATTTCATCGGCACGACGTCGAAATCGGCATTTCGAACCTTGTCCATCCTCACCATCTCCAGTTACAAGTATATCTCCATAATAAACTGTCAAGATGGTCTCTCCTGAACCACTAATTGTCTAACCAAAACTGAATGAATAACAAAAACTCAACTCTTGATTTCATGAGTTTCTTATTCCATGCTAATGGGATCTAGTTAGGCTACATAATTCCTTCTTCAAATTTGCAAACCTTATTACATTCCCTATCATCATTAAGGCTGAGTGTCTGCATCATATAGATACTTTCTTCTCAAGATTACCACGAGGAAGGGATTCTTGCTGTGTCATACAAATGGGTATTCCTGAATTATCACAACAGGGAAGATAATCAAACTTGAGTTTAGGTACACCACAAGAAATGCCTCAAAGTAGTCCACATGAAGTCTATGTGAACCCTTAGCCTTAGACCACATACAGATGATCAAGGTAATCAACCCTTGCCATATGTTAAGTACTTTCCATTGAACACCCATTTGCAAACAGCAGCTTCAACATCCTTAAAAGTAGTAACAAGCTTTGGCGTTCCAGATTTTAGCAACATGTGGGCTCCATGAAGAGCAATGCAAACAAGCTTGTGACGGGGGAATGGTGGGTGTCAAGGCACCAAAAGTTTAGATGTGACCCCAATCCAGTACCATATTTCTTATTAGTTGGATCCACCCCATGTATATATGGATAAGAAGTCCCGTTCTCAAGTTACTCAGAGGTCAGGAAAGAAATATATTAGCAAAATTAATATGAACAACTAAGTACTCCTAAAGTGAGACACCTATAGTCCAAAAAGACTAAAGTTTACCACTAAAAATTTAAAGGGGAATTAAAAAGGGAACCTTTCAAACCAAAAAAGTCCAATAAGAGTAAAGGGTACTCACAAAAATTCAAAGGGACATAATTCTAGGATCTATCCACCCAATTATTTTACTAACAGCACTCTCCCTAAGCCGAACCTTGATGTCTAGTATGAGGACCTACAGAAAGTAGATTCTGAGATACTAAGTCCACTGACATGTTTAAAATCTTTGACCTTGAAAGTAGCTGACATATAAGTCTATCCAACATAACTTTCATATTTGCTCATAATTCTTTCTAAATTACCGCAAAATGGAATCTGATAAATACCAACATAATGTTCATGACAAAATCACCAAGAAAAAATTGTTTTCCTTTAAGCAAAACTCATCTACACAAAATTCACCAAACATTTTGACCAAAGAGTACCAATGAACAGAAAAGAAAAAAACTACTGAAACTAAAAATCAAAGGCAAGAAGATATGCACCTACCAACAGTAATGAATGACCATTTTCTTTGAAGCGTCGTACCCGACAATTCTTGAGCAAGCCCCAAAGTCGCTTCCCTTCATCCTCGCTAGGAAGCATATTATCTTTACCACTTCAGAGAAGGAACATGCAAATATTTATAAATCAGTTGATGACAAATATCTCATTGTAGACTAAATGTAATCATTCTGTCAATCAAAAAAACCGAACCATAATAAGATGAAGAGAACAATGAAATGTCTCATAACATCAAACAGTCCTTTTTTTTTTGGAAAAGGTCAAACAGTCATATTCTAACATTTGTTCAATGGAAAAAAGGAAGTTTAGTAATGACGCTCAGTATACTCTAAAAATTTCCTTCTAGAAGACCATAAGTAGCAATTCATCAACTTATGAGTTACTTAGACTTATGCACCCACAAAATTCACAAGCTGTCGGGTATATGGCTGACATGCAAGTACATAGCTGACCTGGTAATTGTTGAGAGAAGAAAAGAGGAGAAGAGTTAATTACTAAACCCTAATTCTTGTATGGAGATTAGTGAGAGAAAGATTGCAAATAACCCCATACAGAAATAGAAAAATATCATGGAAAAGATGTATCAGCATCTCAACAATCTCACCTTTCAATTAAAAAAAGAAAATCTCAATCCTCCCCATCGAACTATAGTGTGGATATAAATCATGCTCAACTTGGAACAATAGCGTTGGAAGGCCAAGACAAGGGCTTTTATGAGTACATTTGCCACAAGATCCTCAAGAGTGACATGGATGGTGAAGAAAAGCCATTTTGAGTCTCATCACTCAATATGCTTGATCTTCTCATCAATACTCAATTGAACTAGAGTGCAGATATCCACCATGCTCAACTCGGAAAAGTAGTGTTGGAAGGACCAGACATGGGCGTTATGAGTACATTTGCCACAAGATCCTCAAGAGTGACATGGATGGTGAAGAAAAGCCATTTTGAGTCATGTCAATCAACTTCAACAGGCCTGATCTTCACATGAAAAACAATATTATTTGTGATGAATTTTGCTGCGCAAAAATCACACTGCAACTTCATAGGATCTTCATTATAAACAAGAAGATTCGCCGAAAACAACTGGATCCACATCAAATCCTAGACCCCCACATTAAATTGTGACACTATAATTTGTTTCTTGCTTCTCCATGCACAAGACTTTTGCAATTACATGAAAAAGCATGTAATAGATCTCCTATCATCTAGAAGACTATCATAATCTGCAAAGTGCACACCACAATATTAATTGCATTGCCCCTTTTATACAGAAGACCTTTCCCAGGTACTCAAGATATCTCTCAAAATCATCAAAGTTTCTTGATCAGTGCATGGCAATCTTTATCTGCCAGTGACATGTCACCATATAGATGCAACATGATAGCCAAGTTGCCTTGTTCATTGCAAATAATCATGTATTTAATGAGAAATCCGAGCATGTTGAGATAGATTACCACTATACTGGAGATCTTATGCAAAAGGAGCTAATACATGAGGATTAGACTGCATATGTCTTCACCAAGGTGCTTCCATGTACCCTTTTCAATAGATGTTATTCTAAGTTAAGCATGATTGATATCCATGCTCCAAGTTGAGGAATAGTGTTGAAATCTATGCTATTTATATTATTTTTCCCCTTATTTTAATGTTGTTTCCTTTGATATTACATGCATAAGTCTTCCCTCAAGCTGTCTAACGGGTTGTCACCTATGCCAATTTCATAAACAGGCAGTGGTTAACTTCATCATATTTATGTCCATCAAACATGATTTTTGAGGAGCAACAAACAAAATATGCATTCTGTTTGTCAAGGACTGACCACAGAAGCATTGGTTATGCAGGTCTCAAGCTTCAATAGTGTCTCCCTGTTCCGTAAGAGATGGACGTGTAAGCAGCCCTATTAGACTTTTCTACAAGAACAAGCTTGTAATCCATATCACTTGCAACCCAATTCTATGTATCGTGAATCATTATTTGTTCATACTCCAGGCCTAAGTGATCACATGTTCAAAATCATAATTAACTTGCTTATCCTGGCTTATGCATCTGCATTTGTCAGTTCATGCGTTTTGCAGCAATTTGAGAGTCCGAAATCAGAATACTCCACCATATATAGAGAGTTGAGACTAAGAGGTTCTCATGTTATCTCTGGGCATCTAATCTCAACTTACATCACAAGAGTTGGACTTCATTGAAAGCACTATGATTGTTTCATCATATATGTAGAAGATAGGCATAGTGTTATGCCTCTGGTCTTCTTTTGCAACATTCATTTGAAAGAAATCTTAATTATTATTTTTTATGAATGAAGATTATTACCAAGAATAAAGTAGGTATGATTTACACAAGTATTTTTCTTTACATTACAAATAACAGCCCAATGCCAATTTGACTGGTTCTATATCCAAATTAATCAAATAATTCTATCAGATCTTAGTAAGTTGTCGTGCATGCTTATTCTAGTTCTGCACTCTAGACAGTTTGACCTCTTTCATATTCCACAGCTGTACATCAAGTTAAAGACCATTGCAATTTTTGAAATAAAAAATGCCATTACATTTGGGTCATTAAGTATCAATAACAGCAGACAGCATGGTGCACCAAGTACATTAATGCATACAGGTGATTAATAGCATACCTGCACAGTATCAAAACATCGGCTGTAATTGCATGAAGCCGTGAGTTAGCATAAGACGAGGCTGATCTGAGCAATTTGATTTTCCAAAGAAGGGCTTCTCTTGGAATAATATCCACCAAATCCTGTTGAGCACGAGGTCAATATTTCAGAAGAAAAACAAATAATTCTGACAAATATGTTGAGCTACAAATCAAAGGCACAGGGGCAAAAAAAAAGTACTAGAACAGAGGAACAGGACACAATTCACACCTAGTTGAAAACACTACTTGTACAAAGCAAAGCATGATGAAGGTAGTAAAACCTGCTCTGATGATGCTGCATGTTGTGCTTAACGCAATCTATTTACATTCCTCACCAGAACTGAAATGAGGACGAATGAGGGTGGAAGGATAAGAATGAGAAGGGAGAGCAGCAACATGGATAACTGAAGATGCATATGAGGTTAGAAACTTAGAACTGTCGTAAGAACATCACAATTGTTCCACGAAAATCAATCCTAAAACCTACAAATCTATCAATATTCTTTTCAGAAGGTAAAAAGAAAGTTTAGCCGAATACTATATATATAAACAAAAACTATCCAGAAAAGAAAAGAGAATCTCCTTAGTAAAATATAAAGTAGTAGTTTTTATAACAGCTTGAAAAACTAGTTTATTAGGGTGTTTGCACATAAATTCTCAGCAAACATTCTATATAACACAAATGCCCTTGTATCTTTCATATTTGTATAGATGTCCCAGTTAACAGAACCAAACAAATTGCTATTTTTGAAATCCTAAACCTCAATATATAGAGGATTGGGAAAAATTACAGGACCCTCAAGAAAGCACAAAGCAGAGAATACATAAATGATAAAAATAACAATAAAAACAGGTATTTTCAATGCTTCATCCTTGAGTTGGAACATAGATATCAATTATACTCAACCTAGAATCACTTCTGTCAAAGGAGGTCCCAAGTAGTGCTTTCATGAAAATATCAACCATCTGATTTTCATAGCCAACATAAATCCTTGGTATAGTGAGAACCCACCTTTACATGTTTTATTACCTCATGAAACATGGGATTGTTTGCAATGTAAGTGGTGGCTCTATTATCACATCGCATCTTCATAGACAAATGGAATTGGGATCTATAAATCGGCAAGGGCAGATTGAATCCGCATCATTTGCTACAGTTTCTACCATAGCACAATACTCCAACTCTGCACTACGCTAGGTGACCATTGCATGTTTCTTGCTGCTCCACATCACCAAATTGCCAACAAAACAAGTGTAGAAACCAGTAGTAGATTTCCTATCTTTGAGACAACTAGCACAATCACATCTACATATGCTACAATATCTATTGAAGAGCCCTTGGTCACCAAGAGTCCCTTCTTAAGGGATGCCTTAAGATACCTAACAACCAACATCGCTACAACCCAGTGTATCTTTGTTGGCATATCCATAAACTAATTAAGCTTCCCAATTTCAACAAAAATATCTAGGTGGGTAGTGGTCAAGTATAACAACTTGTCTATAAGCCCTTTGAAATTAGCGAGCATCTACAAGAGTCACAGTGTCATCATTCAAGTGACCTTGAGGATCCATAGGGATAGATACTTGTTTGGCACCCAACATGCTAATCTTTTGTAAAAGGTTCATGACATATTTCTTCTATGAAAGTACTATACCCTACTTATAGCAACTTCAATCCTGACAAAATATCTTAGTGAGCCTAAATCCTTAATAACAAAGTGATCAGCCAAACAATTCCTAATATCTAAGATCCCCTCAACATCATCACCTTTAATGATGATATTGAAAAACGTACAAACATCAAAACCATTGTATAGGTAGTAAATTGTATAAACAAGGAATGATCAACAAACAAGCACGTGAATCCAAGTCTCTACAAACTCAAACAACTTCTAAAGCCATGCCTAAGGACTCTACTTCAATGCTTCAATCCATATGTGGCCTTCCTCAGTCTACACACCTCAAAAGGCTCCACCCAAGACTTAAAATCAAGTGGTTATTGCATATATACTTCATCTTGTAAATATTCATACAAGAAAGCATCAAGCTGATGTAGGGACCACTCCTAGTGCACAACAACAAAAATGAGACTCTGCATTCTAGATAATCTGGCACGTAGCAAAAAAAATGAGAAGATGTAATCTAGATAATCTGGTAACTGGAGAAAGGTATCCACCCCATAGGTCTAAAGAAACCCCTTTACTACAAACCTAGCCTTGTATCATTCCACCATTCCTTGTAGATTGCACTTTACAATGAAAACCCCCTTCGAGCCAACTACTGCAGCACCTATATGCAATTTAGCAAGTTCCCAAGTGCCTTTCAAAGTCAAAGTTGACATCTCCTCCATAACTTGTCCCCTACTTGGGATCCAAAAGAGCCTACTGATGTGAAGACGTATAGTCACAACTGAAAGTGCCATATAGAATTGTCTAAACATGGGCCCAAGGCATGCCACTGAAACATGCTCGGATGTAGGATGTTTGGTACAATTGTAAGGCATATCCCTTAATGCAATAGGAAAGTCTAAATCCTCAATAATGATTGGTTGCCAATCATCTGACAAAACATCTGCCTACGAAGGAACACCAACAAGGAGATCACTATGAATAGAAACATGCTCTATGCTTACCCCATGAGGTATATGTGGTGTTGGCTCAAAAAGATGAGGATGACAACTATATGTACATCTATATCTATCAATGTTAGATAGAGGAGAGATAGACACAAGAATATCCTCCAAAGCAATTGAAGTAACAAGCATGAAAGCACCGGTCGTCTTTACCTCCACTTGGAACCACATGGTAGAAAAATATGGCATTGACTCAAGGAAACTAGCATCTGCACTAACATAACGATGACGGTGAATAGGTTCATAGCATCAATATCAACATTGAGGCTATGACAAGGATCTTGCAGATTTGCAGTAGAGTCGTATGGCATAGGTTTGAAGAAGGTAGCACCCGCATTAACATGATGATGAAGAGGATTATAACAATAATACCCCTTCTAAGTCCGTGAATGCCCAAGAACACACGTTTAGTTGCCCTTTAGGGCCAACTTGTACTACTTAGCTTATAGAAATGGATAAAAGCATCACATCCAAAAATATAAGGTTGAAAAAAAAATAGTTAAATAATCTAAACAATACGGAAGCAATAATATCAAAGCATATAAACAATCACAAAACACTTTGGTCTATGTGGAAACCCCACTCACAAGGAGCGGGGAGAAAACCACAGGAGAAGCGGCGTATGGGCGTGATTTCTCTGTATTTCTTCTTAAAGTAAAATGGGAGGAGTACACGTCTATTTATAGGCCATCACACACACACAAGGTGCACACTTCCAATGTAGCACTAAATAACCACATATTACTCTCAACACTTCACCTCAAGGTGGAGCATGAAATGCTCAGCTTGTAACACAAAGAAACCCACTCTACACAAGCGGGAACATAGGCTGGAGCTGCTGAAGGAATTGTGGTTGTCTCTGAAGATTTGGTGCTGATGGCTCCCCATTCAGTATCCATGAAAATGGATCTTCCTCTAAAGACCTCGAAGGTGGATCTCCCTCTCTGGAGTCCACGAAACTGGATCTCTCACATAGAAACCTGAAATGAGTCCTTCCTCTGAGGATCTCGAAACTCTAGACCTCCTAGAGTTGGGTTTCTCATGTGGAATCCATGAACAAAAGGGACTCCCAAACGAGGGTGACTACAACAAGCTCACACACTCCTCCTTTCTCCCATACTCGTATAAGAGAAAAAATAATGACAAGAAGAAAATAAAACATTAAAAATTGGAGAAGACTTCTCCACATCTTCTCTTAAATATGAACTTAATTTTTTTTTTATCATTTTTTTTATTGTTTTTTAAATTTTTTTCTCTATCTTTTTTTTTCTTTTTTTCCCTTTTTTTCTTGTCTTTTTTTTTCATGTCATCACTTTTTTGTTCTCTTTTTTTTATCTTTTAAACTCCCTCCCCTTAGAACTCGGGAGAACCCAACCAACTTCCTTGGCTCTCTCTCTTTCCGTAGGGTTTGGAAGAACCCAACATCACAGCCGCCCTTGCTACGTCTGGCTCGTCGCCACAAAATCTTCTCCTACAGATCGTTCATCAGACCAGCAGGCGTTGTAGTTGTTGGGGCCTCATGCGGTGGCTACTTGGGTCCCGCAACGGTCAACGACGCGTCCAAAGGCAATGAGTCGCAACTCGCCAAGATGGGTCAACCTCAATACGCAGCAATGGGCAGAAGAGCAGGTGCACCACCGTCTCATCATACACGTCCGCTGCCAGAATGCTGTCGACGGAGACGTCTACCACCGCCTTTGGCCTCAAAAAATTCACAAATAAAGGAGAAGATTGTATGCGCCGTTCTTAGTGCCACCCACGTCGTGGGAGATCACCTCGATCTCCTCGATGTTGGTGGTGGCGGGGCTATCAACCCCAGAGGTACAAGCATGCGGTTGCCATAGCACATGTTGCCGGAGGCGCCCTAACCGACGCAGTGGGTGCTGCCTTTAGGGACTAGGGGCATGCGGGAGACGGCATAAAGGGCTTTATCTACGCAATCCGGGGGGATCAGAGCCTTGAAGACGTTCGAGAGGGACACCGACAAGTGGAATCTGTCAATCGAATCGCCCACCAGGGTCTACACGATCACAGATGGGTGAACGATTGTGACAGAGGCCATTCTTACTTCTTGATTCTCCTTGCTGTCAGGCCCCCACGAGTCTCCTTCAGATCAAGAGATTGGAGCTCCAAAAATAATGATAAACATGATATCCTTAAAAACAAAAAATGATAACCCAAGAATAAATCTGCTCTGATACCAAGTTAAATAATCTAAACAATGCGGAAGCAATAATATCCAAGCATATAAACAATCACAAAACACTTGGGTTTATGTGGAAACCCCACTCACAAGGAGTGGGGAGAAAATCACGGGAGAAGAGCCCTATGGGCGTGATTTCTCTGTATTTCTTCTCAAAGTAAAATGGGAGGAGTACACGCCTATTTATAGGCCATCACACACACACAAGGTGCACACTTTCCAATGTGACACTAAATAACCACATAATACTCTCAACAAAAACCAAGTCTCCATCACATACAAAAGCTAAATATGAATTTTCTCGTCAATCATAACAAATATCCAAACCCAATAAACTATCTTTTCTTTTTAAAAAAAACAATAATCTTTCAACTATCTATGGTGCATTAGTCCTGCTCTTCCATTTGCAAGCATTACTTTGCTCCTAAATGGTTATGACACATGGACATCTTCACCATAGACGATTGAAAGCTTGTTGGGTTTGGAGAATCATGATGTTCCAATAAGTGCTAAAACTTCCTCGATATTAATCATATCGACAGGCAATAGCTAAAGATAGTATATGGTCAACCTATGTGCATACGGGAAGTTGCAGGCGAGGAGATGAGGCAACAATAAATAACTCAAAGAAAGCTTAAAAATAAATTAATTAGACAAAGCTATCGAGTCATTCAAGGACATTTACAAAGCATAGCCCTTGCATGCTTTATCCCTACAAGGGATCCATATCTATCAATCAAGCACCAACCAAGAATCAAGCAAGCTCGCACATACTTTTCATATTATAGATAAGACTAGTGAAGGATGTACATGGCTAGGTGCCCTAAGGATAACTAATGCCTAGTTTACACAAACACACATAGAGACACATACCCAAAATCCAACCTCCCCCAACCCTCCACCCAACTTTTGGAATTAGGTTTTTTTTCCTTTTATTGAAAAGAACTCATGGAATTAGTTTTGAAATGCTTCATGTACAAATAGCAAGAGCAACCAACTAAATGTAATTTTGCATCATATATAGAGCATCGTGCTTATTAGAAGCGCCCTTACAAACAAAGATTCCATGAGAGTAAGCACATGTCCATTTTGGTTTACTATTTGGTTCATCTATTATCAAATCTTAATTAAAAGATAGAATTTCAAAAGGTCCTCTTTGTTCTCTAAGGCCCCGTTTGGTAAGGGAAATAAGTTTGTCGAATAAGTAGAGGAATAAGGAAAAAGTGGAATAAATAGTGGAAGATGTGAGTTAACCCGTTTTGATGTTTTGACGTGTTAAAGTTATTCCACAGAGATGGTGGAATAACTTTAGCCCGTGTTAAGTATACTTAACCCGCCATAAGTTCCAGGCATGTTAAGTGGAGTGTTAAACACTTAACACGCCAAACAAACACCTCCTAAGGGTTTTTTTTTTAAAGGTTTTGTCAGGATTAGCACACATGGAGCGTGGAAGCTCCCTTGGTGTGTGGAAAAACAGCCCAATAGGGGTTGTCCACATGAAGATCAAGGAGAGAGATGGAGCAGCAGCCGATGGCTACTTGATGGTGACCAACTGCCTGAGGTTGACCAGCTGCTATGCTGGCCGATTGCCAAGGGTGGCTGGCTGCTATGTAGAGAAAAGAGGTGAGGAGTTTTGGAAGATTGGAAATATTATTGCTAACTCAAGATATTACAATGGGAAGACTCTTTTTATAGAGAAAACATATCCCACAAAACAAGAAACAAATCTTATCTTTAAACAAGGAAGAACAAATCACCAAACTAATTCCTAAAACAAATTTAACAAATAAACAACTTGCAGATTAAGCAAATGACCAAAGTTGGTCCCTAAGACTAAACACCGGTGGCCCTATGGATCCACCTACCGCTGCCACGTGACAAGTTCACATGGCCCATTATTCCCAACACTCCCCCTCAAGTCGAGGACAGGAGGACGATGACTTGGTCTTCAACTTGTAAGGCTAAATGCCCCACCACTCTTCGTCTTTGAGTTTTGTGCTCCACTTTGTCTTGGAAGAAGCCACGATATAGCTTCTTGCAACCTCCGAAGTCGTTGCGTCTGTGGCAACCTCAATAGTCGTCGCGACAACCGCCATGGTCATCTTCTCAAGATCGATAGACGTGAGAGAAACCACGCATGAGGTACTAGTAACCCCACGTGATGGTCTCTACACCTTGCATGGATCTTTAGGAAATGAACTTCTTGGATCAACCACTAGTCTTTCGCAACCTGTGAAGTCGTTGCTTCTTTTAGCAACCTCGAAAGTCGTTGCGTGGACTATGATGTCCTCTTCTTGGAGCAATCAACTGATATGCGACCCCATACATAATATTTGACATATTTTCTCCTAGAAAATCTCCTCTTTTGAAGGAGTAAAAAATAGGATATAAAGTGTCAATTGAAAAAACATGAGGATTGCAAATCGAATAACTTGATAGACCTCCTCTATTCTTTCCTCGGCTTCAAACTCTGCCCTCTTTGTTGACAACATAACATCGGTGGCTGTAGCGATGTTGTCCATCATCTTCTATGATCCTCCTTCTCCGCGTAAGGCATCGAATTTGTCAAGGAAGATTCGTCGGTGATGGAAACCACACAGATGGTCACGAACATACACACACCAAAAGAGCCTAGATCATTAGCTCTTATACCATGTCAGGATTGGTGCACGTGGAGCATGGAGGCTCCCTTGGCATGTGGAAAAACAACCTAACAGGGGTTGTCCACGTGGAGATCAAGGAGAGAGATGGAGCAGCAGCCGATGGCTGCTTGATGGTGACTGGCTACTATGGTAACCGGTTGCCAAGGGTGGTCGGGTGCTATGTAGAGAAAAGAGAGAGGACAAGAGTTTTGGAAGATTGGAAATATTATTACTAACTCAAGAGATTACAAGGGAAAGACTCACTTTTTATAGAGAAAACATGTCCCACAAAACAAGAAACAAATCTTATCTCTAAATAAGGAAGAACAAATCACCAAACTAATTCCTAAAATAACTTTTTCTAAAGCCAAATTAATAAATAAACAACTTGCAAATTAAGCAAATGACCAAAGTTGGTCCCTCAGACTCAAAACTGACAGCCCTATGGGTCCACCTGCTGCTGCCACGTGGCAGGTCCACATGGCCCATTATTCCCAACAGGTTTAAATGTGTTTTATGGTATTTTGATACAAATACATGGTATGCAAGTTGTCCCTTGTGTATTAGTTCACTATACAAGTGATGTAGGGCATACAAGTACAACAGCTGGTACTAAGGAAATGGACTTTAAATTTTGTAGGCCTTGTGATACTAAGCCCTAAGGGGCCCTTGCCCACAATGTTATTTTGGTTATTGAACCTTCACAACTTAAGTTTAGTTTTGGTCCATTTAAACTATCACAAAAAGTGAACAAAAATCACAATATAACACCTTGGTTCTCCTGAATGCCGACAAGTGTACATGAGAAAATACATGGTAGCAGCACCCCGAAATGATACCAAAATTGACGAAAAATAAAACTGCCAAAATAATTACTAAAAAAAGGTACATATACTTTTCTAAAAAGGAATCAAATTGTATAAATGAAAGAAACTTCTAGAATGAGTGAGAAGGAAAGGAACAGATCTGTAAAATACACAAACTATTACCGAAAGACGAGGTAACAGAGATCTGAGGCTTCTTGATAGTTGATCAAGAGTTTCTAAAGGAGAAAGGTCACTTGTAATACTGGCCATTGCCAGTTTTACTGGGTCACCTGCCATGGAATAAACATACAGTTAAGCATATGGATGAGAATATGTTGTACTGGTATGCAAGTAATCATTTCTTTGGAATCATAAAAAATATAGGTACTTTTAAAGATAACTCTACATGATATGCAGAGTGGACTAGCAATAACCAACACTGCAATGATTTTTTGTGAAACAAAAGCATATTGCAGTACAATGAAGCACAGGAACAGTAACACGATCCACACGTACTACAGAGGAGGGAAGTGATCACCACAAAGGCTTCTACTAGCTAGGGTCAAGCACGTGGAAACTCCTTAAACAATGGCATTTGTCTCCTTGGTATCATGCATGAGGGAGGGATTAAGTTTATCCTCATAAAGCTTGCAAACCATCCATTGAAACCTAATATAATAACTCAGTTTCATACCTATCAACATTGGTTGGTCCATGACTTCAGTAGCTGGAATGTAGCTTCAAGAGATAGAAAAACTTTGGGCGAATAAATTTATCCACAAAAAAGTAACCTTACAAGATATACACCAAACGATGCGCAATCTAAAAGCTATAGAATAACACATACAATTTCAATAACTTAGAATACCCATGAATAATCCAAAAAGAAGAGAATACAAGTGATGAGGGAGGAAAAGTTCAGCCTTTGGAGAATAAAGTGCCATGTGGCAGGTCCTAGCGTGCACCCTTGGGCGCCGGAAGTAGGGAATTTTATGGGGGTGTCTTGGAGTCCAAGTCTGTTATTTTTAGTAAGTTATGTGTCAATTAGTTGAGTAATTAAAGGGATTTAATATTTCCTAATTCTATGAGATCTGATTCATTGTGATTGAGTTGTTTCCTATTTTAGAAATTAAGATTAGTTCTCTTTATAAAAGAGACTATGTTATTGTTTTCCTTGAGTTAATGCAATATTAGTTCCAATTATATCAACAACTCCCTCTCTTCTCTCTACCGCCAGCTACACCTCTCCTCTCTCTCTCTGTTTGTGTGCGCCAACATCACCTGCAGCATCATGCTGTTGGATTTCTCCTCCACGTGAAAGAGACTCCATGCCACGCTAGTGCCCAAATCTTCACATGGTATTAGAACCATCAATCTAGGCTCTCCCCGCAGATTTTCTACGCACATAAAATGGAGTAGAAGAAAAGAAAAAGCCACACACAACGGTCTGTGCGTGATTTTTTGGTGGACTGCAGCCACATGTGTGGCCTTTCCTCTTGTCAAGCGCCCCTTCTTCCACGCAACAGCAAGGAGAAGACATCATGCACAAGAAAGTCCTACCTTGTGTGCGATTCCCACATGCATTTGAGCCTCGTGTGTCAAGGCATCTTCATCGACTTGTGAGTTCTCTCAAAGAACTCCTTAAAGGACCTTGGCGCCTTACGCAAGGGCCAAGGAGACATGCAGGGGACTCCGATGGGTGCCTTCCCTCATGCATTTAGCGCCTTACTCGAAGCGTACAAGTACAAAAAAGCTTGCTTCTTGAGGACAGAGATGGTCGAGAGCGAGAATCAAATCAACACTAAGGAAGGAAAGGTTATAGTTCAAGGTACCACGATCAAACTTCAGGGTACCTTGAACTATATCCTATGTGCTCAAGTATTCAAGATCTTTATGGGAGGACAAGACAAGTTGCATGTCCTTCTCGAGGAGTCCCAGTCCAAGGATTCAACAAAGAAGTGGGAGAAAGAAAACTTCAGGGTGCCTCAACTATATCCTATGGGCTCGAGCATTCAAGATCTTCATGGGAGGATAGGATAAGTTGCATACCCTTCTTGAGGAGTCCAAGTCCAAGGATTCAACGAAGTGGAAGTAGAACTACATGGTGATGAATTGGCTGATGAACTCAATCGATCCATCTATCGCTTCTAACATGTTATACAAGAAGTCGGCATGCGAGATATGGGATTCCTTGGAGAAGAGATACTCCAAGAAGTCCAGCAATGCCCCAACACCAACATCTATACCCATATCTGGATGGCTAGTCAAGAAGATCTTCCCCTTGACAAGTACTACTCAGATGGAGGCACTCTTTGAAAAACTGGAGATCTACGAACCTATCTGCTGCAACAAGCAAACTATTGTACAAGAAAGATGGCAAGCCGTGAGATTCCTGTCAGGCTTTAATCCCCGATATCAGTTGACACGTGATCAAATCCTTACACTAAATAAGGAGTTGGATCTCGAGACGATTTATAGTCGTCTCGTGTTACGTTATATCTTGAGGGTTATTTTGTTATGTTTTTATTTCATTGGACTCATGTTCCAATTTTTCCTCACCTCTTTTTATATAAAGACGTGTAGGATCAGCTTAGTAAAATAAGAAGACTTATTTTCTTCAACTTGGTATCAGAGCCAAGTTGGGGACTCCACCAATAAAACCCTAATCCTACCTCACAGCCTCTCCACCATCGTCACGACAGCCATTAGCAGCAACGCCGACCGCCGCCACAACAGCAACAGCACCGCCCCCAGCCAATGCCGCAATTGGGCCAATGTCGCCGCCCAACCAGACTACGGCAATAGGGCCAGCCCACAGTAGGAGGGGCCCAACCTCTCATCGCCATCGCCTTCTCTCTCTTCTAGGTTGTTTCCAACGGGAGAGGGCAATAGGTCGTGGTTCTCTCTCTAGCAGTGTCCAGGAAGGTTCTTGGTGCCTTAGTGATGGAGTTCTAGATCAAGAACCTTCCTACAGGTGTAATGGTGCAACACCAAACTGTGGTATGACTTTTTTCAGACTTGTTTGATTTTTGGGATGTGTATTCCCCTTGTTGATGATTTTTGGGGTGTGCATTCCCCTTATTGGATGATTCTTGGGGTGGGTATTCCCCTGTGGAGTGTTGACAATATTGTATGCAGATTATGGGGTGTGTATTCCCCGAATATTGGTAATTCTTACTGAAATTCAGATCCGCAGCTTGTGATTTTTCTATGTGTTCGGAGTTAGCATGGCTACATCAACAGAATCTGAAGTGTCTTCAGGATAAGGTGCAAAAAGTGAAGTGTACAAAAGCCCATTCTTTGCTCCGATTGTGAAACTAGATAAGACCAATTACCCTCGATCTCAAACCTTCCTTCTTACTGTGGATGGTCATGAGAAGAAACATGTGCTTATGAAAGCGCCACCGGAGCATAAAATAGCAAAATATGCAACCTTGAATACAGATGATGCTATGGCGACGGCTTGGATCTTGAAGAGTGTTATTCCCTGCATTGGAGATGAAATTATGTATTACACGTCAACCAAAAAGATGTGGGATGGCCTGAAGGTTACTTATTCACATGAGTTGAATTCAACTCAACTATTTCATATACACTATGATCTATGCCATCTTAAGCATGAGTCGATGAGTCTGTCAAAGTATTACTCTACTATGAAGAGACTGTTCGAAAAATATAATTCTTGCAGACCGATGTGTACATCTACTATATGCAGGGATCATAAGGAGTTCTCGACCCATATGTTTCTTGCAGGGCTATGTGATGATTATTCTGCGGCTCGCTCTCAAATTCTTATTCTCTCTAAGATTCCTCCTATTGAGGAGATTTATAGGAGACTAAGCAGGTTGCAGGTTCGAACTACTCATGATATAGTTGCCACCAATACATCTTCTGCCCATGTAGCTATTAGCACCCGTGGTGGTTGGGGTGGATTCTTCCGTGGTAAAGGCAGAGGATGTGGCAATAGTACACATGGCAAGCCGACATGCACCTATTATGGAAGAATTAGCCATGTTGAGGCCAAGTGTTGGAACAAGCTTGAAAGGCCTACTATGGACAACCAAGCTACTGTGACACCTGCTCCAGTGACTTCTACCAAGCCCCTCACCCTTGTAGATGCAGATTATGATGCAATGGTACAGCGTCTAGCACAGTTGACTCATGATCAGCTACAGTCTTCAGTCACAGTGGCTTATGCATCAGCTTCAGGTATGAGTAATATTTGGCTGATAAATTCAGGTGCTTCAGATCACTCGTCTGGGAATCCCCAGTGCTTTAGAGGTATACAGGAGGTCCAACCAGGACGCTCAGTCTAGCTTGCAGATAGTAGGCATGTCCCCATTTTTGGAAGAGGGGTGTCAATTTCTCCCACTCTATACTTGTCAAATGTTTATCATGTTCCTGATATGGCTATGCAGTTGCTCTCTATTAGCACTATTACAAAGCAACTGACTTGTGGTATCATTTTTTATGCTTTTAAATGTACTTTTTAGGACTGCATGACGGGGAGGACAATTGGTGGTAGACATGAGGAGTGGGTGTATACCAGCTAATGCAGAGTCCAATTGCAACAGCCTGTCAGACGAGTCCTGCTAGGAGTGTCTTACAATGGCACAGACAACTAGGACATCCATCTCTGGACAACCTATGCAGGCTCTTTCCACATTTGTCACCTATTACAAAGATTCAATGTAATGTCTGCCAGTTGGGGAAGCACCCCACAAATCCAATTTTCCAGTTTTCATGCATCCTAGTAGTTCTTGTTTTGACTTGATACATTGTGATGTTTAGGGCCCTAGCCATGTGGTAGATAGACAAGGCCATCATTATTATTTGATTCTAGTGGATGATTTTTCTCGTCTTTCATGGCTATTTTTGATGCATGATAAATCTGATGTTGGTACGATTATATCAGCATTTTGTGGCTTTTATGAAGAACCAATTTGGGGTCTGCATTAAAACTATTAGAACTGACAATACCTTAAAGTTTTGCACCAAGCAATTGGCAAGGTTTTACAACTCTCTTGGCATTCTACACCAGACCTACCCCTACACATCACAATAGAATGAGGTTACAGAACGAAAACATGGACACATTCTAGATACAACTCAGGCTTTACTCATTCTAAACAGTGTACCACATACCTACTAAGGAGATGCAGTACTTACAGCCAGTTACCCTATTAACAGGCTTCCTTCGTATGTCATCCACGAATAGGTGCCATAGACAGTGTTGTACCCTAATGCGGAATTCTTTCATGTGCACCTAAGACATTTGGTTGTGTAGCTTTTATCCACTTGCTTAGACCAGGTCGGGATAAGCTTGCCCCTAGAGCAACCCAAGTGTGTGTTTCTTAGCTATTGTCGCACTCAGAAAGGATATAGATGTTTTAATCCCATCTCTAGAAAACACTATATCAGTGTGGATGTCACATTTCATGAGTCTATTCCTTTTTTCTTCACATCAGGATATCAGTTACGAGATGTGGAGACTGATGTGGTTATGCATGTGCCTCCAATATCTATGGAGACTTTGCCAGTAGTAGCAGAACTATTACCTCCTCAGAGCAGCCTATGAGCACATTCGGAGTACCACCAGATGAGAAGACATTCAAAGGAACTACATATCAGCTACCTATCAGTTACAGAGAGAAGCATACCCACACACCGCCCTCCAGTGACTACTGAACCACCATCGTCCTCCCCCGTTCACGTATATGTTGAGCCATCTGACAGTGCTTCTCCAAATGATGTTTCCTCAAGTCAGGTGTCTGTGGATATTGATGATGATAGGCCTATTGCCATTCGAAAAGCTCCCCATTTCTATGCTCAATACCATGTTGCAGGGCATGTAGTCTCCATTGATACTCTAAGTACTAAGTTTCATGCATTACTGTTGCAGTTTCTAGCTTGGAGCTTCCTACTTCATATCAGCAAGGTTTACTTGATCCTCACTGGAAGTCGGCTATGGAGGAGATGTCTGCTCTCTATAACAAAGGTACCTCACTCCGTTAACCTGTGGTGCGCACTTTGTTGGGGCTAGATGGGTCTTTGCCTTAAAATGCAACCCAGATGGATCTATTTCTCGGTATAAGACTTGCCTTGTGGCCAAAGAATTCACCCAAACCTATGGGGTGGATTTCTTTGACACTTTCTCGTCGATTGCTCACCTCTCCACTATCCATATACTTGTTTCTGTGGGAGCACACTATGGATGGGCGTTACACCAACTAGATGTCAAGAATGCTAAGTTATGTTTATGTTTATGATTGTAAGGGGTGCTGTGTTATTTTATTTTGAATAGCAGGTTTATGATGTACTTTTTCCCACACCTATATAGAGGTGTATGGTAATGGTAGAAAAAGTTTATTCACCTTAACTTGGTATCAGAGCCAGGTTGAGGTCTCTACCAAAAATAAAACCCTAACTCGACCTAAGCATTCTCGCTGGAGCTACCGTCGCCTCCACTGACAGCCACGCCAGCGCCAGACCATCACCACCGCAGCAACAACACCGACTGCCGCCACTGCTGCAGCCAACCCTTCGCGCCAGACCGGGGCGCAACCGATTCCTTAGCGCCTCTCCTCGCGCCGTAGCTTGAATGGGGCGCAACCGACCCCTCACGCCGCAACACCCTCAATGCTGCTACCGCCAACAGCCTGCTGCAACGCTTCTCGCACTGCCAGCAGCCTGACCGAGGCGCAGCTCCCTCAGTGCTGCTCCCTGTCACCCTGTCGTAGCTCCTTGTCGCAGCAGGTTGCTTCACCTGTCTTGGCTACCCTGTCGCAACTCCCTGATCGTCGTTGGTGCCAATTGCTCTTGATCACTCACCGTAGAGATGAGGGTTTTAGGCAAAAATCCTTCAACGAGGTGGGGTGGTATGAACTTCTTGATCTTTTGATCTAATTTGGGGTGTGTATTCCCTATAGTGGATGACTTTTGAGGTATGTATTCCCCGTTGATGTATGTTTTTGGTGTGTAGTCCCCTTGAGTACTGACCACGTGTGAGCGGAGATTTTTGGGGTGTATATTCCCCGGCTGGTATATTTCTTGGGGTGTGTGGTCCCTATTTTCTGTCAATTTTCATATCTGAAGTGTGAAGAAGTTCAGGGGTGTGTAGCCTTCTCTGTGACACTTCGAACTTTGTTTATGGCAGTGTAGTTCAGTAAACATGGCAGTGTCTCAGTCAGAGATTGTACTAGGAACTGCCATGGGTAATACTCAAACCACTGGTGTGACATGGTTGATTGATTCAGGTGCTTCCAATCATTTATCTAGGAATATGCAGTATTTTGGACAGATTCAACCTGTCTCTAGTGGTTGTACAGTACAGGTGGCTGATGGGCGACTTGCTCCTATTAGTGGTCAGGGAGAAATTAATGTTACCCCTTCAATGCAACTTAATCATGTTCAATTTGTTTCAGATTTATCCATGAACTTGCTCTCTGTCAGTGAGATCATTAAGCAGATGAATTGATGGGTCATCTTTGATGAGCATGGATGTATTTTCCAGGATAGAATGACAGGGAAGACTATTGGTAGTGGATGTGAAGGAAGAGTTTACCGACTTCAGTAGGGTCCTATGATTGCAGCATGTCGAGTTAGTACCACATCTGGGAGTGCTTTACAGTGGCATAGACGATTGGGTCATCCTTCTTTGGAAAAGTTACACAAGCTTATTCCTCATGTATCCCCAACTACACAACTTTCCTGCGATACATGTCAACTTCGGAAGCAACATAGATCTTCCTTTCCAGCTGCTACAAGACCACGTTCAACTTCATGTTTTCAGTTAGTGCATCTTGATGTTTAGGGTCTTCGTAGGACTCCTGATAGAGCAGGACATCGGTACTATTTGATTATGGTTGATTTTTCCATATTGTCATGGCTATTTCTCATGAAGAATAAATCTGAAGTGAGTCCACTGATTGAGAAGTTTGTGTTAATGATAAAACATCAGTTTCATGTTTGCATCAAGACTCTCAGATCTAATAATGCACTGGAGTTTTGTACTCATCGATTGGTAAAATTCTATGGCAAACATGGTATAATTCATCTAACCTCATGTACTCACACTTATCAGCAAAATGGAGTCTCAGAGAGGAAGCACAGACATATCCTTAATATGGCCAGAGCTCTTCTTATTCATAACAGTGTGCCACAAAACTATTGGAGAGATGCAATTCTCACAGCTTGCTACCTTATTAATAGATTGCCCCCTCAGTGATTCACGAGAAAATACCATGGCAGGTGATTTATCCAAATGATGAGTTGTTTGATCTTTCACCCAAGACATTTGGGTGAGTGGCTTTTGTACATCTCCTTGGACCTGGGCATGATAAATTAGCACCTAGAGCAGTCAAATGTGTGTTTTTGGCTATTATCGTACTCAGAAGTGGTATTGGTGTTTTGATCCCCTACACCAAAGATATTATATCAGTGCAGATGTCACCTTTCATGAAACTGTACCTTATTTTTCTGTTGCTGCCAGGCAGGTGCAAAGTATGCCAGAGAGTGCACCTGTACCAGTTGCTCATATACCATTTGGTATATTCATAGATACCAATAGCCCTTCTCAGGTTGATGAGCCACCTACCAGCACATTCAGACCAGCACCAGCGGATGAAGGGACCTTCAAGGGTCACACCTATCAGTTGCCAGTTGTATATAGGGAAAAGCCCCCTCCATATATTCCATAGACTCCTCAAGTTCGCGTTGATAACCTAGAGGTGGTTTCTGCTTAGGAGACTTTCTCAGGCACAGTGTCAGCAGATGAAACAAGTAGAAGTCTGCCACCTGAGGATAGTTCTCCAGGTCTTAATTCCATGAGTACTAATGAGGATATTCCTATTACTATTAGGAAGGCTCCACAATCTTGTGCCCAGTATCGTGTCGTCGGGAGTGGTCTTACTACTGATTCTCTAAGTTCAGAGTTTCATGCATTCACAGCTGCTGTATCCAGTGCTGAGTTACCTATCTCGTACCAGCAGGCTCTACTACTAGTTTCTATACCTTTGTTGCAGGGAACTTGGTAACCTGGAGGAGCAAGAAACAAAGTGTTGTTTCACGCTCTAGTGTTGAGTCTGAATACAGGGTCATGGCACATACTGCTGCTGAGATGATATGGATCAGATCTCTATTACCAGATCTTCATGTTGACGTTCAGGAACCTATGGAGATGCATTGTGACAACCGGGCTGCCACCTACATTGCAAACAATCCTATGTTCCATGAGAGAACAAACCATGTGGAAGTGGATTGTCATTACACCAGGAGTTTGATTCAACAAGGTCTGCTTCGTACTACTTGTCTTGCCTCCTCAGACCAAACGGCTGACATGTTTACCAAGCCGTTGCCACGTCCTCGGTTTGAGAAGTGTAGAAACAAGCTGAGCATGATGGATACATATGCTCCAGCTTGAAGGAGAGTATTGAGTTATGTTTATGTTTGTAAGGGGTGCTGTATTATTTTATTTTGAGTAGCGGATTTATGATGTACTTTTTCCCACACCTATTTAGAGGTGTAGGGACTTCTTGGTAATGGTAGAAAAAGTTTATTCACTTCAATTAATTCTTATATGGGGATCGTCAAGAGGAGATATACATGCAACAGCCTCCTGATTTTAAGGTTTGAGGGGAGTGTGTTTGCAGGCCTGGTTTCAGCACCTGTCCGAGGCCTTGGCTATGGTTGGGTAGCAGAGGTCTTCTTCTGACCATTCCCTGTTTGCGAGGAAGACCAATAGTGATACTATGGCTTTACTTGTTTATGTGGATGACCTGATACTCATGGGTGATGATGTAGCTAGTATTTCTCAGGTGAAGGAGTACTTAACTTGCCAATTTGTCATAAAAGACCTTAGGAGACTCAGATATTTTCTTGGCATTGAGATTGCTACAAGCAAGAAGGGTATTGTTATGTCCCGGAGAAAATATGCTCTAGACATTCTCCTAGAGGAAGGCATGTTTGGGTCCAAGGGTGCTAATATCCCTATGGATCCAAAGGCTCACTTATTTGATGGCACAGCAAAACTAATAGATAAGAAGGCATATAGACAGCTAGTGGGAAAGTAGTTATATTTGACCATTACGAGACCAGATATTAGTCTTGCAGTAGGTAAGCTAAGTCAGTTCTTAGACAAACATACTACCGATCATTGGCAGGCAGTGACGCAAGTGTTGAGATATATCAAAGAGTGTCCAGGTCGTAGTCTTTTGTTCTAGAAGAAAGCTCCTATAACTGTTTATTCTAATGCTGACTATGCTGGTGATATTAGGGACAGAAAATCTACTACAGGTTTCTGTACATTTGCAGCAAGAAACCTTATGACCTAGAGGAGTAAGAAACAAAGTGTTGTGTCACATTCGAGCGTTGAATTAGAATACCACGCCATGGCACACACAACAGTGAAGATGATTTGGATACGGTTATTGTTGCATGACTTGCATGTTACAGTTGATGAGCCAATGGAAATGTATTGTGATAACAAGGCTACAACCTATATAGCTAACAATCCCATGTTCCATGAAAGAACTAAGCATGTGGAAATAGATTGCCATTTTACCACAAGTCTTATCCATCAAGGGTTACTGCGTACTGCTTACCTTGCTTCTTCAGATTAGACTGCAGATATGTTTACTAAGCCATTATCTCTCCCTATGTTTGAGAAGTGCAAAGACAAGTTAAGAATGGTTGATATATATGCTCCAGCTTGAGAGGGAGTGTTACATTATGTCTTGAGGGTTATTTTGTTATATTTTTATTTCATTAGAGTCATGTTACAATTTTTCCTTGCCTTTCTCTATATAAAGAGGTGTAGAACCGGCTTAGTAAAATAAGAAGACTTATTTTCTTCAACTTCTCGAAAAACTTGGAGAACCAAATACAGGTTCCAGTGGAGTTGTGGTGTCTGAAAACACCACTATGGCCACTTTTGATGGGGCCACAGGATGTGGAAAAGGACGTGGTTGAGGCTCAGGTCGAATCTATCCACCATGTCAACATTGCAGACACACCAACCATCCTCAAGACTGTTGTTGGGTAAGTTTAGAAGACTCACACCATGGGCTACTAGCACCTCATGCATGGAGTCTCTTACTCCTGCAGATATAAAGAAGATCAAGGCCATGTTCCAAGATGAGGAGACGACGACAACCATCATGACGACTATTGAGGTTACCCAAAAGGCAATGACTTCGGAGGTTGCAAGAGGCTACATCGTCACTCCTACCAAAAAGAAGATTAAAGATGTGGAGCTTGAAGAAGAAGAGTGGTAGGGGCTCTAGCCTCATCACAAAGCAAAGCAAGTCATCATCCTCCCAACCTCGACTTGAGGAGTGTGGAGAATAAAGTGCCATGTGACAAGTTTGCCTGGCCATGTGGAAGGTTTGTCAGGCCATGTGATAGGTTTGTCAGGCCACGTGGTAGGTCCCAGCATGCACCCTTGGGTGCCACCCCTATAGGAATTTTGTAGGGGTGTCTTGGAGTCCAAGTCTCTTATTTTTAGTAAGTTAGGTTTCAATTAGTTGAGTAATTAGAGGAATTAAATATTCCCTGATTTAGGAGATTTGATTGATTGTGAGTAAGTTTGTTCTCTATTTTAGATATTATGATTAGTTCTCCTTATAAAAGAGATTGTAATTGTTTTCCTTAAGTTGATGCAATATTAGTTCCAATTATACCAACAACTCCCTTTCTCCCCCTCTCTTCTTCACTCCACTGCCAGTTGCACCTTTCCTTTCTCTATTTGCGTGCACCAACATTACCTGCAGCAGCTTCCTATTATGTTTCTCCTCCACATGGAAGAGCCTCCACGCCACGCTAGCGCCCAAATCTTCACACAACCCATCAAGCAAAAGCCCACGAAGCCTTTGGCTCGAGCAAAGATAGGCCCAAAGCCCAAAACCTCATGAAGAAGCCCCAGCCATAAGAGCTAAGTGAGACTGGTCGACATGATTGTCAAACTAGTGCCATGCAGCTCCCCACAAGGAGCTGCCATCCTCGCAAGAGTCCCCAAGTGACCCTACTCAGATCTAACGAGCTACAGTCAAAGCCTCCCAATGGCAAGCTACCCAACTCGCTCAACTGGCCTGCCTGCCTAGTCCACCAAGTGCCCAAGCAGCGAGACCAACCAAAACAGCAGAACGGAGTAGCAACTGAAAAACCACAGCAACAACATAAGACTCCACCAGACCATGCACCTTTTGTCCTTTTTGTCTTTTTTATTGTAGCTTAGCCCTCAAGCATGTTGTACGAACAGCCCTGCTCCACCTCTGCAAAGGTTGCACCCTCAGTAGTAGGGCAGGCCTGAAAAAGAGCCAAGGTTGGTGGCAGGTGGTCTCCACTAATCTTTGCACATGTCGCACGTACTCACTCAAGGCTGCCCACGATGACTCCCCCAAGGGGCACGCCCCTCGTGCCCTATAAAAGGAACCCTTGTACTAGAGAGGAACTCACTCAATCTTACCACCATCAACTTAAAAACTCCCACAAAATATTGAAACAGTGAAAGATTTCAAGGTTAGAGCCCTCCCTAGATGTACACCCTTTATGGTAGAAATGAGTTACGAATTCCTACGTGTTTGTGTTTTTCTCTTTCCTCCATACTCGAGATAACCGTCTTGATCAGGTCCTTCAACCTCGATCAATTAACATTGTCTATTGGAAACTACTCTATCTGTTGAAAGGCTAACAACTGCACCTGAGTAAAGATGGCCACCAAGTCCAAGAAGTTCAACGAACCTGCCATCCCCCCAAAAGACCTAAGTAAGGACTTCGACAAGGAAGCAAACTCCGCAGCAAGAACAATCCCCCCGTCGCCAAAGGGGGGGAGGTAAAGAATCTCCCAAGCTCAAGATCCCAAGTCAGAGAGGCTCCGGCCCCCACCGCTAGGAGGAGGAGGAGAGGCACTATTGGGCATGCCTTCAATCTCTTGCGAACGAGATGCGCAAGCTAGCGAAGACAATCAAGGACACCCAATCTCAAAAGGACATGGCTACCAAGACCAGGGAAAGCCCTACCACCCAGGAGGACCTGCTTGAGGAGCTGTGTGAGCACCATGTCCACCGAGTCAAGGCGGAAAATGCCCACCTCCAATAGCAACTGGAGGAGCTACGCCAACTGCGCCACCACCAGGCGGAGAGAGGGCCAAAGGAGCCCCCCCAGGTCTCAGAGGTAAACTCCCAATCCTCTCTCAATCCATCAAACACTCACCCAAAGGACCGCATACCCAATCTCATTCGGCAGGTTACTCGAGCTGTGACGGGTTTTACAGGAAGCCATTCGTTATAGCATTCCCCTTCATGGAAGAGGTAACGAACGCCCCCCTCCCACAACGTTTCAAGTACCCCTCACTGCCCCAGTACAATAGAACCACTAACCTAACAAATTACGTCGGGAACTATTGACTAAACATGCTCATCCATGGTTGCCCCAACACCATTACGTGTAGGGTGACCCCCCCCCCCCCCCTCCTAGACCGACAGCACTCGCGAGCAGATGGTATTTTCCACTTAAAGACCTTAAGATGAGTAGTCTCTCTCCTATGGGGACACCCTTAGAATAAAAGTATGCTATTGTACATGGTGGGAATAGTAGTAAGAAACCACCCTGAAAATCAATGAACAAGATAATAAGTTAGGTTTCTCTCCAACTTGTTGAATTTATAGCGGTATCCAACTAAGTTGGGAGAATAACTAAAATTAAGTACGCTCCAAAGAAAAATTATGCCCTATATCTTCTTTCTCACCACACCTTTCTCTTTTCTTCCCTTTTTTTGGAAAGATAAAGAAAGGCTACATGACGTTGTAGCCTTCCTACCCTTCTCTTTTTTCTCTCCTGCATTTTCCTTCTGCCAGTTCTTTCCATCTTTTTTCCCTTTTTTCTCCATTTTCTTCCTTTTTTTTCTCTTTTTTTTTTCTCCACTTCATTTTCCTCTTTTTAACAAAAACCAACATGAGACGAAGTCCTTGAAATGCCTTAAACTCAATGGAGCGGGATCCGTGGCTCAAATCCTAAGCCAACCATGAATTAAGAAAAGGGTATTTTAAGAAAGTACAAGCCAAACTAAAAGCGACTCACAGATTCTAGATCATAGGGACTGATGTGCAATAACATAAACCGGCAGATTGAAAGGTAAGTTCAAAAGTCATCGGTCTATATGCAAATAAATGGACTTTGCTGGGTTGAAGAAGGTTGGAACAACTCCTTGTAATCTATTAATGTATTTATTATTTTATTAATGCATTAGGTGATCATCGATCTGACTGACCAAGCCTTTCACAGCTCAAAAAAATGATGAAAAAAGTTATAATAGGCCCAACAAATAGAAAATATAAGAAAAAACATTTCCATATCAGTGTGTAACACAAGTCTTCATCCTGATGGATCCATTTAGATGTGACCCCAAGAATGTCTAAAGCTGTTGTGACGATTTGCAGAAGCAAGAGATCCTCCACACATGGAGTATGAAAGAGAGAGGGAGAGAGGGTGCTGGCGTTGTAGAAGAGAAGAGGATTGGAGGGAGTTGTAGAAGATGAGCTTTTATTAATGCAACTCAAATAAAATAAGTAGGTATTAGTACCTATTTAAAGAGAGCCAAACCTAAACCTACACCTAATTGCAATCATAACAAATCATATCCTAAACCAACTCAATCAACTAACTTATTCATATTTTGACTCGATCCTAAATTGGACTCTAATTAAAAAGAACTTGCCACATGTGGCACAAAACTTTACATGCAAGCCACATTCCTAAAAACCTAAATAAGCCACGTGGCCATGGACCCACTGACTCAACGCCATGTGGCCTGTCCATGTGGCAACTGTGCCACATGCCAGTCCATGTGGCATTACTCCTTCACAGTTGTGACATATATAAATGCGATAGGCAGAAAGAATAAAAGAACATTTTATAAAGGAAGCACGTAAGATCCATTGATGCAGCCATTCAAACATATGAGGTCCTAAACAAAGGCCCAAGTTGCACAACACCCCAGTAATTTTTCAACCATTTCATCAACTCTTGCTGACCTAGCATTCTCTATATGTTTCTTTAAAAATATCCAGCTGCGAGTCTTGTTTTTGGTTGAGAAGTCCATATGTAAAAGCTATGAGTAATGGAGTAACAATCTGTAAAATTATCCAAGTCGGTATCCACCTAGGTCATCAATTTCAGAAAGTAACTGCAGATCTTTGAAGAAAAGCATGAAATTCATAATATCTCAGAACTTGCTTAAGTTCTAGGGGACCATGCATAAGTAACAGATAAAAAATAGTAGTATAGCTGAGCATTTCATGTAGCAGATACAAGTCAAATTAGAATCTGGGAGGTAGATGCCATACCCATTACAAAGGAAAGAACATAAGGGACAGCCATATGGAGTTCATTTGGTAAAATATCAAAAATGGGAAACAGGGACTGTAGTTGTGATCTTCCAAATGACGTTGCTGAAATTAGCAAGCAGGTAGTTAGCAATATGTTCCTTTTGAGAAAGAAAGGAAGGAAGGAAGGTACTTAGAAATATGGAATTAATTACAAAAAGATGAGGATACTTAGGGAAAAGATCGCAATAACAATAAAAGAGAAAAAGAACCTGGATTTGATAATATCAAAACAAGATCAGTGTTAGGATTTCGAGCAGCAACAGCAAGTGCTAAGCACCCTCCAAAAGAATCACCAACAATATAAATGGGCCTGTCTTGATATGAAGCGAACTCGTTTCGGACAGTACATTCAACAAATTCCACCAAACCTTCAAACAAGAAATGCAACTTTATTTTCTCATGGTAAAAAGTTAAAAGATTTCAGCAAATTCAAGAAAACACCCAGAGTCTTTCATTTTAAAAAAGGATATCTGCTGATAGCAATTATGAGCTCTTTACATATCGGTTCTTTTGTAATTCAATGATTTACATGAACAAACACCCTCCATATCAGCTAGGACCAACAATGAGGATATAGATGCTACATAAGAGTGGAATCTCCCAAATTTGTACACATTAAAACATGTTCACACAACACAAAAAAGCATGTTCATACATGTGAAGATACAAACACAGTAACCCATGCATAGAAATGCACGCAAACACTCGGTGCATGCATGTAACAGCACATGTGTACTCAGACATGGCATGCTTGCACACATGCACACACACATACACACAAAATGAAGTGTTTAGCTGAGAAGACCCCATCAAATGAACATATGAATATAGCATCTTAATTTAAGGGCAGGAATTTTTTTTAAGTTGTCAAATTAAGGCTAAGGTAGCAACCCAACAATATAGATAGTGCATTTAGGAACCTGTAAAATATTACTTAGCAAGAAGAAAACTTAAAGGACTTGGTCAACAAGAAACCTCCTAACTTCTTACCCAACGCAAACATAATTCAGAAAAATATCGATGGCCTTCCAATATCACATTAAATCTTTACTTTGTTCCACATTTTGGGTTAGCCAGTTTTAGAGAGGATATCTTGCTAGATGACTCAGAGGTGAAGATATAGCTTCCTTGACAAGCTCTTTTATGGTAGATAAAGTATGGAGTGCCCTATGTTTCTTGAAGGAGAGGGCTACCCCGGACCTAATGAACTTCCAATACTCTTCCTCAAGGGGTTTTGATTCCTGGTTGAAGGAAATGTGATTGATGTTTTTAGCTTGTTATTGACACGCTTGACTTCTCCAGAATCAACTATTTTTTTCTCTTTCTTCTACCTAAAGGGGATACATTAAAGACGGTGGAGGATTACAAATCAATAGCTTTGTCCAACTCCATTTATTTATTGACATTAAACTCTTGCCCATTGCCTTGGTGATGTGTTAGACTAGTTGATTCAGCCTTTGCAGTCAACCTTTATAAGGGGAGATCTATCATGGAAAACAATATAGTTGCCTCTGAGATTCTTTCAGCATACAAACAAGAGGGGGCAAAGGCTTTCTATTAGAAGGTAGGCTTCTCCAAAGCTTATGATAGTACGATCCTCTCTAAGAGGTTCCCCCTAGCCTGGATAATTGGGTGGAGATCCGCATCACATCATCCTCATGCTCCCTCCTAGTTAATGGCTGACTAGACGAGGGATGGATTCAACCTAAAAGAGGGGTCAGAGGAGCATCTGTTGGCCCCTATGCTCTTTGTCCTTGTCATTGACTTTTTTGCAAATACATGTTGTGCATTTTTCAAGGTTGGCCAAATCAAGGGCTTTGATTCTAAGGAGCTGCAATTGTACCTTTATTGTAGTATGCTGATAATATGATCCTATTTATCAAGGGATCTATTAGAAAGGTATAGAAGATTAGGCTATTTTGGAGCTTTTCAAAGGGGCTTCTGGGCCATGGATGACACTACAGAAGTCTAGTTTCATGCGGTTGAAGAAAATGAAAGTTTCTATTCAAAATAGAAACCCTAGCCTCTCTTTTATATTAGAGAGGTTTGGGAAAATTACAAAGATACCTCAAAGATAGTAAAATAGACAAAAAAGTCCCTAGGATCAACACTCCCCCTCAAGTTGGGACGTAGGTGTAAGGGCTTAGATTTTTCTTGTGTCTAATTAGCTAATTAAAATCTTAATTGGTGGCTTAATAATGGATTAAGGGAATTGGTAATCTTAGAAATTAAGAAAACCTTGAAAACATTAACAAATGTTCATGTAATAAAAGATGAGGGAAAAATTGTTACAAGATTGTATGGAGGGACTTGCTTGACCCCCAAGGAAGGAGTGGAGGGGCTTGCATGCAAAATTTCTACCCCTTATCTTAAGCGAAGACAAAAAAAAAATTAAAAGCTAAACTTCATTCTTCTCCATCAAGCCAAGTCTCTGCATCGGTGGAGCTCTCCTCTTCTCTGTCTTCTCCTGTCGGTGCACACCACCTTGCTCCTTGACGTTGCCGTCGCCGGAGAATGGAGCTGCTGCAGCTGCTACTGCTTCTGCTCCCGCTGCTAGTACGGCAGCTGTTGCTGCTACTGTGGTTGTTGTCGTTGTTGTTGCTGCCTTGGAGCTGCTGTGCGAAGGGAAGGGGGAAGAGCAAGGACTGTCGTAACCGCTGTTGTTGTTGTTGCGGTTGTTGTTTCTTACGAGAAAGGAGAAGGCCACCACCACCACTGACTCTGCCTCCTAGGGCTCTCCCGTGGGAGCTGTTGCTGCTGCTGCTGCAACGGGAAGAGAAGAGAAGGGGGAACGTGCTCCATCTCTTGAGGTAGGGATTCTATCTCGTGTGCCTCCTTTTTTTCCTATGATTAAGAGTTAAAAAGGGGACCGATTTGGATGCAAAAGTGATGCTTGAAATGCAAGGATTTGGGGTTTTAGATCAGTGTTTGCATGTGTATTTTATGTTATATGCATTGAGTCCATGCCTTGGGGGATTAGATACGTGGTAGTGTGACTATTATATGCATTTATTGTTGGTAGTTGTCCTAATGTTGGATGTGCTAAATTTGTGATTTGGGGCTAAATACATTCTTGCATGTGAGGGTTTGGGTTACATGAGAGCAAACCCCTCCTTCATGTTTGATCTTAAAGGTTTGGGGGTAAATCTTGGGTGTTAGGGTTTAAATGAATGGAGAAAAGTTTCCTATGTCTAAACTGGATATGTGTGTATTCTTTTAATGCCCAAGTTTTGTGGATTTGCATTCTATGGCATATAATTTGGTGCTGAATGTAAGTAGATAAATGGAAGAGTGTTTTCCTTGAATTCCCTACTTGTGTTTTCTCCATGCTTATAAATGCTTAGAATAGTGTTCTAAATATGTAGTGTCAAATTTAAACATGGGCAATTGAATGGGTGAAGGGATGATCAACTGGATGCTGGAAGCACCTTGTATCAATACTGGTTACCAGTACCAGTACTAGTTGACTTAGCACCAGCTTGTAATAAGCATACAATGGGTACTGGATGTATTCAGTTGGCGTAGCTGGACTGCCCAGTATCGATACCGGTGCCCAGTACTAGTACTAGTTGGGTGGTGGTAACACCATTATGAGTCCTAACTAGTCAAAATTAGTCAGATTCAAATGATAAATGCTCCTAAATGATCGTCTGAGGGTTACAATTTCACACTAAACTGTTCTGAAGAGAAGTTAGAAAAACATGGTTAATTCTATTGTTTTACCGTTCCATCATTAATGGAGATTAATCAAGGGGTGAATTTAAGGTCAAATGAACTCAAAAGACTAAAAAGTGAGCTCACATTGACTGAATCAGGGTTTCACACATTTTGGGGACTAAAATATCACTAAAAACCCTAATTATCAGCCGCACTTAAATTGAAATGGTTCTGGTCAAGATAAATTCAATCTAAACATTCTAAAAATCATTTAAAAAATATTCTAAGAGATCTAGTATCTTCACTTTGACCATCTGAACCTATTTTGACTAAAAATAGAAATTCAGATGAAAAATTATCCTGATTTGGACTCCTGTGCAATTTACCCAGTCAAACGTGGTCAAAACCCAAATCCAAGTACACCATTAGATTCCTTGGATCCAAATTAGGTTAACACCAAAATTTGGGCCCAATCAAAATCCATCTTGACTTAGCTTGCATTTCTACCCTCAGAATCTTTGTTTCTCACATCCACACCCCTATGTTTCAAGTTTCTTACATTTACGCCCCTAATTTCTCGTCGTTTTTGTAGGAAGGTCCCTACCGCCATTAGAGTATCTTCAACCCAAGTACCCACTGACTTCATCTAAGGAAATCTCCTCCAATCCATAACCAAATCCCTCCAAACTTGGAGGAATTGATCTTGAGGAGATGCTCTACCTATTGAACCATTCCATGAGAGCTGAGCTTGAACCAAGAGCTCAAGCGAACTCCACAATTTCAATGGGTTTCATTTACGAAAATCGCGATGAAATCTCGTGATTTCCTCGCCATTGAAGGCCGGATCAACATCTATATAAGCTTTGTAAGGTTTCACAGTCAAAACTAGCCAAGAATTGACCAGAATTCCTCCTCTTCCTCCTTCTCCGGCCACCGTCTTCTTCAACTCCGGCAAGCTCCTTTACCTCCTTCCGACCAACCGACTGCCAACTTGGAAGGCTTAACCTCTTCCTTTCTTCCTCACGCTCCTCGCCAAGCAAAGCTAGGGCGCTTTCCACCTCTTCTTCCTCGCTGATTCCATCATCGAACTTCACCTTCGTCTTCGCGTCCGGTCAGCCAACGCCAAATGCATCTCATCCCATCAAGCTCCCCTAAGTTCCCTAATCTCTCCCTCTCCCTCTCCAGACTCTTTCTAAGTCCTTAGTCTCTAGGTTCAACCACTTTACGCACCATTCCACCACCTCCGTCTCTGTCTCCGGCACAAGCTCGCACCAACGCCACGCTCCACTAAACGCAACGCCACCACCTTTAAAAGCTTCACCGCACCTCGCCACCAAAAGCCCTCTCCCTATTAAGAGTTTCATCCTCTCCATTAACCCCGCGAACAACCCACCTCACCACCGTCGTCTCCGACCTTGACCGATCTCCACAGCTCACGAAACACCAAATCACCGCCACCATCACGTTCGCCATACTCATGCAATACTTCTGAGCACTTTAATTGAGCCCTAGGCTATATTTTCTTTACAGGTCGCCATCGCCATCATCAGTCATCATCTCCAACATCGTCCGCTGTCAACCAATCAACTTCAACTTCGATTCCACCTCAGCTGACACGACTCAACACTACGAAGGCACACGCACCTTCAATTGGCCAAAGCAGCGACCACAGCAACCTCAATTGCTCGAGCAAGCTTCAGCTGCAACACGCAAGAAAAGCTCCAGCAGCGACCACATCATGGCTTTTTGTTTTTGAAACGCATTTATAACGCTTTTGCTTCCTTAGCTGGCTGCCTTAGTACACGAGATAAGGTCCCTTACACCTCGCCCGCCACGCACACCCGGCCGAGCCTAGTCCCCGATCCGGACCCAATTACCCGAATACCCATTACCCAGCATTGAGGAGAGAGAAGGAAATTTCTAAGGGAAGGAGGGGGGTTTTGCACTGTGCTACCTCGAGATTTGTACCTACACTTAGGCAATTTCAGAAGGTGTTGGGTTTGACACTTAAGGCGTTTGAGGCCTTCTCATGACATCTGATTGTGGCTTTAATTGTGGTTTGAGATTGCTGATAGTACTGCTGATCTGATTGGGATTTGTGCCTAATTGTTGGGGATAATTGGTGTTCCAACCACCATTTTTATTCTCTTTATTTTTATTCCGAGATACAATTATGAGCATTAATTTATTATCCTGAAATTTGTGATTGAATATTAATTGCATACATCATTATTTTTTATTGGTGGATTAAATTGTTATATTTGCTCCCTGTAAACAGCCTCGGAACTCACGATTTTTTAAGCACTTATAAATTTTAAGTGTTGTTATGCTTTTATCATATATACTACGACGCATTTGTTTCCTAAAACATGGTAGAAGTGCTGGAAAGGGGCTGACGGCGCCCAGTACCAGTACTGGCATGGAAATTTTCATATTACATTGGGGGTGCCCAGCACCGGTACTGGTACACATGTTCCACCCTGTTTGAGCTAAGAGACAAGGAACTCTTGAGCTCTAAGAAGATGATTAAAAGTCCATTTGATTTGGCTAAGGGCTGAACCCAAAATGTTAAGAGTCTAATAAATGAGATGCTTGGATCCTAAGATCTTGGATAAGACCCCAGGTGATCCAGTAGGATTCTAAGGATTGCCTGATCAGGTACTAATCATGGGAAAAGGAATTAAGATCGATTAGGTCAAATAGGTAAGCTCGTTGTGTGAGACACTAGGACTTTGTGAACAGTGAGTTCACTGTTGTGGGTTGGAGACTAGGGAGTTGGTAGTTGGGTCTACCAGAGTTCAACTTTTGAACTGGGATAGTTTCTAGTTGGGTGTAGCCAGGTGTCGTCATGGAGATGAGGCACTGGGAGGTGTCTTGAGTCTGAGTCGACGAGAGGTGCTCTAAGATCTTGTGTGGAATAGCTTTCCAAGAATCTCATGCCCGTGACTCGCGTGATCTTGTGTGGAATAGTCTTCCAAAGATCCAAATGGGTGACAGAGCGTGAGGTCTTAAGTGGAATAGTTTCCAGAGATCTCATGCAACGATGTTGGGGAACTTGTGTGGAATGGCATTCCAGGGATCATGGGTAGTGGAAAGTCGCTCCCGCCAAATCTTTTGAACCAGGTACTTAGGAATGTCTTGTGTGGAATAGCTTTCCAAGGACTCTAAGTACAGTTAATGTTCCGACGACCGGAGCGAGTATCCTTTGTCTGATAAACATGAGTACTTTAATCTTTCCTCTAGCCAAGGAGGGATCAAAGTACAAGTGTACCTTTGGAGAGGGCACATCGAGATCTCCTTCGGCATGAAGGGCTGATTTGGTCACTCCAGGACTCAGAGTGGCAGGTAACAGGATCTTCAATCGTTAGGATAGTTCTGCTAAAATGTGTAGCTTTAATCAAATAGATCTGATTAGTGGGCTAGGACCTGGTGGTTGGTCAGGTTAGTCCAGATTAGGGTTGAAACATGGGATTCTATGTTAGGCTAGTGCCCTAACTGGTCAGCGAAACCATACACTACCTTGTTTTTATTGGATTACAATAGTTATTTGTTCCCTATTAAGCCAATTGGCTCATCCCTACTTTATGACCTAATTTCAAGTGTAATCATGTGTTAACGCATGGGTTTTGGACGTAGTGTGGGATTCGCTGCGCACTACTAATCAGGTAATATTTAAGCTTTAGTTATGGTTATTTTCTGATTAAATTGTGTCATACCTCCTGTGTTTTCTTCCATTTTGTTCATTAATGGAATACTTTGGTAGCTCGACATTGTAAATGCAACCTAAATTAAATAAAATAGCATATTTTCTTGTTGCCACCCTCAAAACCCTAACCTTTAATTAGGGGCCTAGGTTTTTAAAGTGTGACAATAAATATCTAGTATCTACAACACCCAACTTATCGCACATGAAGTCAAGACACTTCTCCTTTAGAGCCTTGGTAAATGTATCAACCAGCTGAAGCTCTGGGGAGACATATGGGGTACTAATCTTGCCACTAAGTACAACATCACGAACAAAATAGCAATCAACCTTGATATGCTTAGTCCTCTCATGAAAGACTCGATTTGAGACAATATAAGTAGCAGATTTATTGTCACAAAGCAATGGAATACGTAGAGTAGTCTGGATACCAAGATCCTACAAGAAGGATGCAATCCACATAACCTCACAAGTAACCTAGGCCATGGCTCTATACTCCGCCTCAACACTCGAACGAGCCATAAAACTCTTCTTCTTGCTCGTTCAGGAGACAAGATTTCCCCTAATATAGCCTACAAAACCTGAAGTAGAGTGACAATCCTCCACAGATCCAACATAATCTGCATCAAAGTAAGCAAATATATCTAGGTTGCCACTGTCTCTGTAATACAACCCTCTACTTAGTCTCCCTTTGAGATACCTCAAGATAAGGAAAACCTCAGGCCAGTGGCTATAACATGGAATCTGCATATGCCAACTAATCCTAGTTACTACAAACTACTATTAAGCCTCATAATGGTAAGATAGAGTAAGCGACCCACTATAGGTACTGAGTAACATCATATAAGGGATCCTCCTCATCAGAATGACATGCAAACAGTGACTCCACATGTACACCAGAGGGCTTAGCCCCAAGCAAGCCGGCTTCTTGAAGGGTCTGAAGTGTATACTGCCTCTATGACAAAGATAAACCTAACTCTCGTCGTATAGCCTCAATACCCAAACAATATCTCAACTTGCCCAAGTCCTTGGTAACAAATGTAGCCTGTAAGGACTTGGTCTAAGCAATGTCATCATCATCATTACCTGTAAGGATCATATCATCCACATACATGACTAAAAGAACATGTGTATGTCCTCCGCACTCTGTCTTTCGGATGAAGACCAAATGATCAGAAGCAGATCGTTGGAACCCAATCTTCCCAATCTCAATACTAAGTCTCTCAAACCAGGCACGAGGACTCTGTTTCAATCCATATATTGCCTTCTTCAAACGACAAACATGCTCCCCCTTGGTGTTGTAACCTGGTGGCTGTCTCATATATACTTCCTCAGATAAGTCACCATACAAAAAGACATTCTTGATGTCAAGCTAATGTAGGGGCCATCTCTCCTTATCACTGCAACAGATATAATAATCCTGACAAAGGTAATTCATACTACTAGAGAATATGTCTCAAAATAATCTATTGCTTTGGCAACAAGCCTGGCCTTATACATGTCTACTGTCCCATCAGGTCTATACTTGATAGTGTAGACTCATCTGCAGTCCACCAAGGTAGTACCCTCAGGACAAAGTACTAACACTCAAGTCTATCGCGACTGTCGGGCCTGTATCTCTTCATCCATTGCATCTTGCCACCTAGGATCACGTGAAGCCTGGACAAAATTACTGGGAATAGCAACAGTAGTAATAGCTGAAGCAAACTAATGAACGCCATCTTCAAGATGTGCAACACCTGTGTACTGAGAAAGAGGATGGAGTACCATCCCTACTAGATCTCCTCAAGGATCCCTGCTCCTCCGTGTCCGAACTACTCTCAGCTACCAACTCTGAATCAAGCCCCCGATCAAGCAAAGTGTGTAGTCTTCAATGATATACCTAAGTCTCCTCCATAGCAGCTTGTATAGACATTCCCTCTTCTGAGAAGTAATCTCCTCAAAAAAGGTAACGTTTGCAGTAACAACATATCTCTTGCGGCTCGAGTGGAAACACCGACATCCCTTATGCATCCTGGAATACCCAAGAAAGACACATTTAGCCGCCCTCGGAGAGAACTTGTCCTGGTTGCCGTACGCCTAGACAAAACAAGTACATCCAAACACCCGCAAAAGGTAAAGCAAACGGCCTGTCACACTCTAGATAAATCACCTGGAAAGGAATTCGCCCTCGAAGGACTGATGAAGGCACTTGGTTAATCAGCTAGGCTGCAGTAAGGATAGCATCTCCCCAGAATTGCTTAGGAACTTTCATGTGAATCATTAAAGTCCTAGCAATGTCCAGGAGATGGTGAAGCTTGCACCCAGCCACAACATTCTGCTGAGATGTGTGAGCATAAGATGTCTGGTAAATGATACCTCAGGAAGAAAAGAGATCATGCACATCTCGCTGCATAAACTCCAAGGCATTATCGCTGCGGAAGACTATAACTGTACCATCATACCGAGTCTGAGCCTTTGACAAGAACTACTGAACAATCTATGGAATCTCTACGCATCTTCATCAAGAAAATCCAGTGAGGCGACTATGATCATCCACAATAACTGCATAGTATTGGTGTCCTCCTGGAGTAAGCACTCCGAATGGTCCCCATACATCACAATGTACCAAGGCAAAGGAGATAGCACTCACCCCGACATCCCTCTGTGAATACATACTCCTGTGGTGCTTCCCAAGCTGACAATCCTCTCACTGTAACGTCAGAGAGTCTGACAAGATGGGATACATCTGGCGCATCTTCTTGAATGAGGGATGCCCAAGTCTCCTGTACCATAGCCATAGATCATATGTTATGGATGCAGCCTCTGCAAATAATGTAGGTGTGTCAAGGTAATAAAGTCCATCTTGCTCTATACCCCCACCTATAATATCTCCTGCCTGCCTGTCCTGAAAGTAGCAATAGCCCTCATCAAAGACAACGCAGCACCCCAAGTCCTTATAGATGCAACTCAGTGATAGCAAACTCATCAAGAACTCGAGGACACAAGGAACTCCTATCAACATCTTATGAGAAGCATGTACCTGCCCCACTTCAGTAATAGGTGACATGGCTCTATTAGCCACCCTAACCTCCTTGATCCCACAAAGAGCCTTGGGATCTACGAGCCGTTCCACATCTCCTGTGGGGTGGACAGAAGCACCTGAATCAATTATCCATCATCTTCTGATCCTATTCTTCTTTCTTGCGTTGTCTTAGGTTGCAACCGCAAACCCCTTCACTTGTGCAATAGAATCTCTTGGTGAGCGTGTCACCACCTTGTTTTGCGAGAGAAGGCTCATCGTTGCAGCCAATAATGAGAGAAGGCTCATCACCATGATCTAGACATGTGACACCCACTTCATCACATACATGAAGACATTAAAAACAGTGAACCGAGATGGTACGCACCCTGATTGGGCCACTAACAAACCCATAGTGGATCTGCCGATGGTGAGGGAGGGGTCGGTGGCCTGCAGCACGTGACCAACAAGGCCACCGACCACCTCCTGACCGGCAACGAAGGTTTGGCAGGTCACCGCACCGCTTGCAACGGTGATGGGGTTCACCGCAGTGCTCCCAACAGCGATAGAGCCTTCTGCGAAGGCAGCAGCAACGATGGCAAGGGCCATCACAGCCCCTGCGACGCCCAAGGGGCCCCCGCGGGAGCAGTGGCAGGGGCCATCACAGCCCCTGCGATGCTGAAGGGGCCCCCTCGGGGGCGATGGGAGCAGTGGCAAGGGCCATCGCATCCCCTACGACAACAATGGGGGCGATGAGGCCTACCACGGGGGTGGTGGTAGCGGTTGCGAAGGGGCAGAGCGTGCTACCGCTACTACTACTCCTCTTAATCCGCGAGATCATGGATTGAATCTTCATAATCTTAAGGATTCAATCATCTTGTGGTAGGATATTTAATAGGATACCAAAACACCGAACTAAGACCGTTGCTTTAATATCATGTTAAAGAAAATGAAAGTCTATTCAAAATAGAAACCTTAGCCTCTCTTTTAGATTAAAGAGGTTTGGGAAAATTACAAAGATACCCTAAAGACAGTAAAATGTACAAAAAAAAAGTCCCTAGGTTCAACACATGTCTTTTGGAATGACCAATGAGAGGCTTGTGTTGCATCACAACCAAGGATTGGACCCCTAAGTTAAAGAGGATGGAGAAGTGCCTCTATGTTGGGCCTCTCACCTTCTGTCAAGGGATGGTAAGCTCATACTTCTTTTTTTAGTCTTGTCAACACCCTAATGTACATCTCTCTCCCAAGGATACTAGCTATAGTTGTAAAGCATCTTGATTCTCAAGAGAAAACTTTTCTAGGCATTCGACACAAGTGACACCTCTCTCCTTAAAGGCTAGAGATGAAGTATGCAACCAAAAGAGGTCGGTTAAAAGGAGGATCACTGTTAAAGGGTAATCCTTGTGTTGAAGGGGTCTACTGAAGACCACAAGGAGATTGAGGCCCCATTAGACAAGTGTACTAGGTGATAGGTCGAGGTTCAAGGTTTAGACCCACGAATGGTCCCCAGCAGGTATTGGTCCATATTTGTATCCTAGGTTAACTAGCCTTGCTACAAACCCATTGGCCAATGTTTCTAGTTGCTTTAGTGTTGGACACCTAACCTACCACAATCCCTTTTGGACAATAGAGTAGAGGACCTAACTCTTTTGTTGCAGATCCTTCACGAGATTAGACCAAGGAAGGGATGATTAGACATGGTGATTTCTTTATTAGTTTAATGCAAAGATTTGGGTAAATAGACCAAGGCTTGGCTTCTAATTGTCAAAAACTTTGACAAGAACATGTGTCTCTTAAGCCTAGTTTACTTGGGAGGTTAACCCCCGTTTACTTGACTACTTAACCCCCAATTTACTAACCCAAGTTTACCCACTTTAACATGGGTTTGTCTAACACCAGTTTCAATTAGTGTAAGTCAAATCCGTGTTAAAATTATACACCACTCGTATTTCCGACATCTCTTATGTTTTATATATTTAACACCATTATCAAGTAAACACCACAAGGGTTAACATCACAACTTAACACCAATTCAAGTAAACACAAATCGGAGTTAACACTACTCTGCAAGTAAACACAATTGCGGGTTAATACTAATTTCACATTTCTTAACACCACTTTTCTAACCCTCCAAGTAAACTAGCCCTTAAGGTGAAATTCTTCTTATGGCCACCAAAGAAGAGGTAGGTGACCCAGGATTATGGGTGAAGATGGAGCCCAATTCTAATCCTAGTTACATTTTTTTGCAATGAAGGGGCTGAAGACATAAAGCAGTTGTTCTTCACCTGCTCCTTTGCACCAGCCAGTCTGGCCTAGTGGTCGAGGGCAGTGGATCGATCTATGCTTTTCTCCACTAAATCAGATTTTCAATCCAACATTTATGGCACTCTTGTAGATAGGGATACTATAAGGAGAGCTTTTATCATGTTATGGTGCATTTGGTAAGAGTGGAATGGCACCACTTTTAGAGGGGAGAGAACCTATATGGATGGTGTGTTAGATCATTGCAATGCTCATTGTAATTTTTGGTGTAATTACACTCTCCTTTTAATAAAATGTAGGGGTTAGCACCCTTTGTTAGCCTCTCTTACCCCTTTCAACAAACCAAGAAGTTTACATTTATCTTTTTTATGTAGGAAACAAGGGTATCAAGAAAAATATAAAATAGAGGCACAATAACAAAAAACACCAAGTTGTATTGCAATTTTTAACAGCAGAATGCCAACCTACTCCATTAGAGCAGCAGCCTAATAACTAAATTCTTCAATTCCTTCTTTTCAAGGGAAAATAGTAAATGACTCATATAGACACCCACTTGCCTCTCACAAATTCTCAAAATAAGAAAGGCGAGACCAAACACAATCTAGTATTGGATGGATCCAGGACAGAATCCAATCACCCAATAACTTTAAACAAGCTTTTTTTAGTTGAAGACCCTAAAAGTCCCTTTTGGTCAATATGATTCAATATTGTCTTTAAGAAAGAACCAGGCTGTCAAGTGTTTGAGTAACTTCAATACCAAGAAAATAATTGAGTCTACCTAGATCTTTCATCACAAACTACATGTCCGGGAATTTCTTAGTATCCTTTATTCCAGATTTGTCACTATTGATTAAGAGTATATCAATAAGGGTCACAGATCCAAATTTTCTATGCATGGTAAGTATAAAATGGCAAACAGAAGATCTATGACACCCATAGCTTTGAGTGGCTAAACTATGCTGATCAAACCATTCACGAGGATTATATTTAAGCCCATAAATTGCTTCCTCGGCTTGCATGCCTCATCACTATTCTCGCCTTCAGTGACAAATCCTAGAAGTCACTTATTGGCAACAAAGAGTTGAGGTCCAGAAGCATCTCCCCTTTTACGGCATCCAAATACACAGAGGCAAGTCCTAATGATGCAATTTTACAATCAGCTTTGGCTTCTGCTACAATTTTGGCTTGCATTAAATTGATAAGAAGTCCTACATAAACTTTGAGGCATTACTTTTGGCTACAGTTGCAATTCTATTCGGAATTGGTTTGCGCTTCATATTGGTCTATTCAAAGGACATTCATGTTTCTTTGTACCAATTTGTGCCTAGGGCTTGTTCTTCCGTCGGTTTTATGGATCTATTTACTTATCCTCTCTTATTGTTATGATAGAAACCCAGAAGGAAAATAGTGATGTATTTTTTACCAAGACTCAGGAAACCTCAATAATGATGTTTTATTATAACAAAGTTGGCCATAAATAACTACCTTTTTGGTTGACTACAGCCAAGATGGCAATTGTAGGTATAGGCTAGGTTATCTGCGTTACTGGAACCAAGCCTTAGCCTAAAGCCACAAATAAATCATGGGAGAAGTGGTATTCAAAGGAAAAGCCAGGTTAAGACTTAGATTGTGACTATGTTTCTGTGGATATTTAGTACCCTCATTTTAAGGAAGAAGATCCCTAGAGATATGTGGGTTGTTTCGAAGTGTGTGTACAGCTAGAAGAAAAAAGATGTATGCATCTATTGACTTATCAGAGGAAACGAACAAAATATCAAAGCATAAAATGTGGAACACTTGGGTTTATGTGGAAACCTCACTCACGAAGAATGGAGAAAAACCCACAGGAGAAAGCCCCAATAGGGTTGATAGTTCTATTCTTCTCAAGAAACAAATTGGGGTACAATGCCTATTTAAAGGCTCCCACACACACCACACTTTTTCATTCTACTATGTGGGATTAAATGTAGCTCACTACAACCCTTTTCTCAACACTTCCTCCTCAAGCTAGAACATGAAATGTGCAGCTTGTATAAAAGAAATCCTCACTCTACATAGCAAAACACAACACACAACTCAAATAATGGTACTAGGTCACTACTTCCAAGCATACTGTGTCACCGACTTCCTTACATCATGTTCTTGCTTGTAGGCAGGTGTAAGTCAGAGTCCGAAGAAGATTCACTAAAGCTGGTGCTAGTGCTGGTGCCGGTGCCGATGCCCTCCATTTTGAAGACTCTAAGAATCTCGTATGGGATACACTCAGATAGGTTCTCACACTCCCCCTTTCTCTCATACTCGTATAAGAGAAGAAAATAACATATAGAAGAAAATAGAGAAGAGCTCTCCCCCTCTTCTCTTCAACATCATTTTTTTATATTATTTTTTCTTCTTTTTTTCCTTTTTTTTCTTCCCCTTTTTTATTTTTTTTTTATCATTTTCTCTTTTTCTTTTCTGTTCTCTTCTCTTCTTTTTTTTAAATGGACTTCCTACTGTCCTCTTCTTCTCCCACTTTTTTTGTCTTCCCTACCTCTTTTCCTTTGCAAAGCTAAGAAAATGCCCAAAAATGAGCCCAAAGGTAATAAATCAAACAATAATGGGGCAAACAATTTAAATGTATCGAATATCCAACACATTCAGTATCTTCTTCCTTTTCTTTGGCTTCTTCTGTTGCTCCTTCATCACCATTTGCACAAGGATCTCGCCACTGATCTAGCTGCCTTCCTCATGCCTCCTCACTTGTCACCCACTTCTCTTCCCTGATCAAGAGTCGTGTCTTGTGGCCGATGATCTCGTTGCACATGATCTTCTTGACGAGAGCATGCTACTACCATCAGAAGCAAAGCCAGACCTCCTCTACCTTCTATGTTAACTAGGTAAGGGCGATCGCCCCTCGTCTCCGCCCCCTTCCTCCTGTACCCAACATATCTTGGGTTAAGGCAGAGGTGATGCTCTTCCTCCTCAACATCAAGTGTGGCTTGGTTGGTTCTTAGCGATGTCGTAGTAGGCCCCACCGACTACCGCATCAAAGTACGCATCGAGGTTTAGGGTTTCCGTAGAGGGAAGGTCCCTCGAGGCCTCCCTCCATGACTTACACACACACACCATTAGCGTCATCACCTAGTCTCCATCACATGCATTCGACTGATCTCCATTGATTTGGCATCTGGGGGTGGCCGAGACCAAAAGATCTACAATGTAGTCCTCATTGCTCATGACACCATGAATGGATACTGATGTTGCTCCTTAACATAATGAAATAATAGAAGCCCCAAACAAAATAATAATAACCTAAGAGTGACTTGCTCTGATACCATGTTATAAAATATAAATAAGCGAAAATAAATAAATATCAAAGCATAAACAATAAAGAACACTTGGGTTTATATGGAAACCCCACTCACGGAGAGCAAGGAGAAAAACACAGGAGAAAGCCTTGATAGGGTTGATAGTTCTATTCTTCTTAAGAAACAAATGAGGGGTACAATGCCTATTTGTAGGATCCCACACACACCACACTTTTTCATTCTACTATGTGGGACTAAATATAACCCACTGCAACTCTTCTCTCAATATGTACTGTCAAGATTTGCGCACGTTCAGAGCGTAGGGGCTCCTTGGCATGTGGAAACACAGTCCAACAAGGACCGTTCCACATTAGAATAGAGAAAGGAAGAGAAGCAACCGCCAGCTGCTGTTAATGGTGGCCAGCGGCTTGGTGGTGTGGAAACATAGTCCAACAAGGACCGTTCCTTGGCGTGTGGAAACACAATCCAACAAGGACCATTCCACATTGGAATAGGGAAAGGAAGAGAAGCAGCCACCAGCTGCTGTTGATGGTGGCCAGCGGCTTGGTGGTGGCCAGCTACTATGGAAGAGGGGCTGGCGACCTTCGAGAGAGAAAGGGAAAGGAGTTGGAAAATGTGGAAGAATTATTCTATTCAACTCAAGAAAAAATTACAAGAGGAAGACTCCCTTTTATAGAGAGAACATATCCTCTAACTTGGAAATAAACCTGATCTCTAAAATAAGAAAAAGCAAATCCCAAAACAATTCTTCTAAACAACTTTCCTAAAAACAACTTAACAAATAAACAAAACTTGGAACATAAGAAATAACCAAAATAGGACTTCTAGGACTCCGAAACTGGCGCCCAAGTGGGCTCCCAACCTGCTGCCCCGTGGCACTACCACGCGATGTCTTTTATTCACAACACTCCCCCTTAAGTCGAGGTTGAGAGAACAATGACTTGCTTAGGCTTGAACTTAATGATAAGGCTAGATGTCCCACCATTCTTCTTCTTTTCCGAGTGTTGTGCTCTCAACTTGGTCTTTGGAAGAAGTTACAGTGAAGCCTCTTGTGACCTCTAAAGTCGTTACGTCTATGGCAACCCCAATAGTCATCACGACGGCCGCCTTCTTCTTTTCTTCTTCTTCGGCAAGAGCCATGGTGTAACCTCTTACCACCTCTCGAGTTGTTGATTCTATGAAAACCTCAATACTCATGACGACAGCCGCCATGGTCTTCTCTTCTTTTTGTATCTTCTCAAGGTCGATAAGCACGAAAGAGTCTACATGTGAGGTGCTAATAGCCCCACTATGAGACCTCTACATCCCGCATCTTTAAGAAAGAATCTTCTAACATCTTTTCACTGAGAAAATCTCCTCTTTTGAAGGAGAGTAAAAAATCGGATATAAAGTGTCAATATGAAAATCACAAACTGTATGACTTAATAGATCTCATCCTCTCTTTTCTGAACTTCAAACTCTATCATCTTCGTTGACAACGTAGCTTCGGTCGCTGTGGCGATAGTGTCCGTCATCTTTTACAATCCACCTTCTTCACATAAGGCGCTGGATTTGTTGAAGAAGATTTGTCGAAGATGGAAACCACAGGTGTGTGACCAAGAGAACACGCACACCAAGGAGCCTAAATCGTATGCTCTAATACCATATCAAGATTTGTGCATGTTCAAAGCATGGAGGCTCCTTGGCACGTGAAAAAATAGTCCAACAAGGACTGTTCCACATTGGAACAGAGAAAGGAAGAGCAGCAACCACTAGCTACTGTTGATGGTGGCCGGTGACTTAGTGGTGGCCCACTGATATGGAAGGGGGGCCAATGGCATTGGAGAGAGAGAGGGGGAGAGGAATTGGAAGATGTGGAAAAATTATTCTATTCAACTCGAGAAAATTACAAGAGGAAGACTCCATTTTATAGAGAGAACGTGTCCTCTAACTTGGAAACAAACCTTATCTCTAAAATAAGAAAAAACAAATTCCAAAATAATTCTTCTAAACAACTTTCCTAAAATCAGTTTAAAAAATAAACAAAACTTGGAATCTAAGCAATAACTAAAATAGAACTTCTAGGACTCCAAAACCGGTGCCCAGGTAAGCTCCTGACCTGCTGCCACATGGTCTGGCTGGCTACCCCATGGCGTCTTTTATTCCCAACATATACCTTGCAACAAGATAGAGAATCTGTGGTTGACTATTATAAGGTCCTTAAATCCAAGTGGAAAAACTTGATTACTATACCAATGAGTCTTGGACTTGTACTATGGATCAAAAATTACATTGAACTAGAGAGTAAAAGGAACCCATCTTTATCTTTCTTGGGTAGCCTAAAATTGTCTAAATTCATATTCTAGTATCTCAAGTATTAACAAAGTATATTCCCAAACTAGAGTTGAAGATACTAGATATCGTGCAATGAGCATCAAGTCTAAAGGTTTTCATGATGAGAATATTCAACCCTTGGAGCTTTCTATTCTTGTTAGCTTTGTTCAACTAGTGACAAAAATATTTCAATTCATGGGAAGAGCAACGCCCAAGTAGCCATCGAGGCAAAACATCTAACTCTTGTCTGGGAAAAAGGATTGCAATCTGACTAGTTAGACTACAAGGCATTGATCCCCAATCTAGTTAAGAGAGATGAGGATCTCCCCTAGGAATGCAAATTGATGTGGAGAGCAAAAGCCCCTTTGAAGGTATGCTTCTTTGCTTACAAGTTGCATGCAAAAAGGGTTGAAGCCAAGGAGAAGGTGGGAGCCTATTTCGGATGTTACATGCCCTTCTTGCGAAGCCAAAGAGGAATGCATACACCGTCTGTTTTTCACCTACTCCTTTATCTCAAGTGTTTGGATAGATGATGCAAACACATGTATGTCACATAAACTATCTATCTATGCGTGTTCTTAGGCATATAATTGCATCATGTATTATAAATATTGCATAGCATGCATCATCATGCATTTAGATTAGTTTGTACAAATTTTAGGTTAATTTATCCTTTTTATGATCAGGAGATAGGGCGATATTTATAGAGACCTCGAATTGAAGATCCAACCGTACGGATCTGATAAAGGCGATGATCGAAGTTCAACGACTCCAAATCATCCCGATCGGACTTCCGTAGTACCAAATGCAGTCCGAGAAAGATCAGAGATCAAGGAGCAAAGTGGTGCAAATCCGTACTTCAGACGATAAATCCAACTGCACGGATGGATTCGGATCGACAATCGCAACCCAACGGCACGAAAATAGATCCAATCCGACAACCGTGGAATCTCCTACAAGCAAAAGAAGATGGACGGCCCAAATGACACCATGTGACACCATCCAAGCTGCCCGAAGGCACCAGCACTCCTCTCCTCAACAAAGAAGCCTTGATCTCAGGCATTGGATCTTGATCTAACGGCTGAGAACGCGCCATGTCGCTCCCCGAGCTGCGCTTTACATCTCATGAAGGCGAGGACTCGAGTGATTTCGACCGTTGGATCGCCATCCAACGGTTGCGAGCGCCCGGCCCTTAAAATGAAAACGCGACAAAGAATCGAGCGCAGCACAGCAATCGTGTGCCTTACGCACGACACGCGACACGCGCTCGAATAGCGGCGAGGAGGCGGATTCGTTGAAGGCGCGCCCAATCAAAATCCAACCACACGATGATGATCTAACGACAGCAACGAGGTGACGTGGAGCCATCTCGAGCGCCGAATGGAGTAGCACACCCCACGTGCACGATGACGCACGATCGCACGCGAGTGCTGTGTGCGTGGTAAGGCGAAGGGGCTTACACGATCTAAGTCGTCCGATCAAACGATCGGACGGCTGAGATGAGTTGAGCGCAATGAGGCGCACGAACATATGAAGGTGAGAAGGTGTCAACATGGCTCGATCTAAGCCGTGCGATTAGCAATGAGCGACCCTCCTTGTATGCGCACCAATAGCAACGTGCGCCGTTAGTGACGCTTACATGCATCACTAAAGGCCGCATATTCATTTTAAAGGCTTTTAAAAAAAGACTTTTATGCCCTTCTTTCTCAACTATAAAAGGGACTTCATACCTCTCATTTTATCCATCCCTTCTCTTCTTCTCTCACCCCCTCCAAAGCTCTACGAGCTGGTCTCATACCCGAGATGCTCAATTAGAGCTAGAGTAAAATAATTTTCACATCTCACCTCCTTCATGGAGCATCTTGCGATTGTCCTCTCACCGCCGTTCGGAAAGCGAATCCCACTGCGATGTCGCCCTACTTCGTTCTCCATCCTTCAACTTCGTCCTCACTCGTCCAGCATCCTCATCCAGGCACTCTGTCAACGCAGCTCGTCCTCCAAGCAACTGTCAAAGAAGATAACTTCTCACCCCCTTCTCTTTTTATCGCTTTCTAGTGTAGATTTTCAGCTTTCTAGTGTAGCGATTAGATGTAATGAACATGATTCTATAGTTATGAAATATTGGTTCTCTTTCTCTCTCATTTTCTCTGTATTATTCTCTCTCATTTTCTCTGTATTATTCTCTCTCTTTTCTATTATTTATTCTTTAAGTAGAATAGCTAGTGTAGATTAATTTCAACCAGCTACTCTACTTCATGACAATAAATCCAATGCAATTTTTTATCAAACGTTCACCTCCACGTGTTCGACTCGGGACTTATCAGAGTTTCGATAAATTTTATCTTATTGACGAATTTTTACGCAACTACAACAATAGGTTTCAAACTCAAAACTTTTAACATACAAATCAGGTTCAATAATAAAGACTAGCATTGATTAACAAATCATGACTCCTTTGTGGACTTCTGAAGATCTTTTGAGATATGGTCATCCTTCATTAGGAATAGCTCAATGTAGATCGAGAAAAATAATAAACTACACCCTCCAAGCCTTATGTAGAAAGCATCGAGTTTTGATAAAGAATGAGGTTATTCATTTTTGTAATATAACTTGTTACTTTATTAATATAAAAGGAAGGTCGCTAGCCTTACATATTCTTTTATATATATATAGATATATATATATAAAATCGGAAGGAAATGGAGCATTTGGAGTTGGACCAACACTTCACTCATAAGAAGATAATTTCTTTGTTTGTCTTATGTCATGTCCAACAATCAAGTTGCATACATATTCATTAATTAAGGGTCTTGAATCATCCCAATCGAAGGAGATGATTAGCAAGTTGGATATGTTTGATATGTATGCTTAACTTCAAGGATAAATAGAGTTGTCTTTGAGTAGATAGATCTTGGATGTAGACCCTCGCCTATCCTATCCACCTATATATCATACTCACATTTTATCTTGGTGCTAGAAAGCCTAACCACCACTTAACTTTAGGCTAATAACCTCTTGTGATCCAGCCTCTAATCCTCCCTCTATCCTATCTACCTGTATATGATACCCACATTTTATCCCAATGATGAAAAGCCTAACTACCTCTTAGCTCTAGGCTAATAACCTCTGGTGATTTTCACCTCTTGCTACAAGGGATTTACACATTAGTAATATGTTTGTAGTTGAATTCACGCGGGTGACGGTTCCCCTTTTTTTAGGATTGAATTCGGACTAGTAACCAAATTGAGCACAACCTAAAGAATATGGACTTATTTGTATTTATAGCATTGTTAGGATCAAAAAGAATTAATTCTATTAGAGAGATCTTGGGCCTCTTTATATAGAAAGAGGCACCAGAGAAGGAATTACAGGTATATGCCTTCACCTTACAACATAATAAAAATGCACCAATTACATATAACTCAATACTCCCCCTCAAGTTGAAGCATAGACATCAAGCATGTTCAACTTGGAACAAATATAATGTAATCTCTTCTTCAGAAGTGCTTTAGTGAAAATATCTACCAACTGGTCTTCAGTGTTGACATAAGGTGTAGAAATCTTCTTAGTTATGATAGACTCTCTGATGAAGTGACAGTCCACTTCAATATGCTTTATCCTCTAATGAAAAATGGAGTTATTTGCAATAAATATGGCAGCTTTGTTATCACAATACATTAGAATATAATCAAGCACCTTCACTCCAAAGTCTTCCAAAATGGAACGAACCTAGAGTAACTCACAGGTAGTCTGAGACATGACCTTGTATTCTGATTCAGCACTAGATTTAGATACACTACCTATTTCTTACTCCTCCATGTAACCAGATTTCCTCCAACAAATGTGCAATATCTTGTAGTGGACTTCCTATCCTCATGAACAGCTGCATAGTCTACATCAGAGTATCCACACACATCCAAATGCCCATTGTCTTTGAAAATGAGCCCTTTCCCAGGTGCACTTTTCAAGTACCTGAGAATCTGGCAAACATCATCCCTGTGGATTTTCCTTGGTGACTACATAAATTGGCTCAATCTTCCATCTGCAAAGACAATATCAGGACAAGTAACGATCGGATATAATAATTTACCAGTCACTACACAGTATTCGATGACATCTTGCAGTAGTGGGCTATCATCATTTGCAATAGGCAAGGACATGTCCATTGGCACATCGTTGTTTGCACCCCAGCATACCCATATCTCTCAGCATGTCAATAACATACTTGCGCTAGGAAAGCACAAGTCCTCCAATGTGTTGCACCTCAATACCAAGAAAGTAGTTGATAGGGCCTAAATCCTTGGTAACAAACTATGACTGTAGCATCTTTTTCGTTTCTCTTATGCTATGCCTATCACTGCCCGTCAAAAGTATGTCATCCACATACCCCATAAGTATGACAAAGCCTATCTGTTTATGCAAAATAAAAATAGAATGATCGGCCGATGACCTGGTGAAGCCATAATCTTGGACCACCCTTCTGAATCTCTCAAACCAAACTCTAGGACTTTGTTTTAGTCCATAAATAACTTTCTTCAGTCTACATATCTTATAACACTCCCCCTGAGTAGGGAAACCGGCTGATTGCTCCCTGTAGATTTCCTCGTCCAAATTGCCATATAGAAAGATATTTTTGATATCCAACTGATGGACGATCTAATGTCTGTTGACCGCAAGAGATAGCAGTATCCGAACAGAATTAAGACAAGTTACTAGGGAGAAGATCTCAAAGTAGTCAACCCCGAACGTCTGAGTATATCCTTTGGCCACCAAGCACACTTTGTACCGATCCACAGCGCCATCAGGACGACATTTGAGGGTGAACACCCATCTATACCCCACAACAGTAGCTCCTAGGGTAGATCAACAAGGTCCCAAGTGTCGTGGGATTGTAAAGCTGCCATCTCCTCTTCCATTGCCGATGTCCAAGACGAATCTCGGAAGGCCTCATGATGATCTCGAGGTACCTGCACGCTGTCAATTGCAAGGGAAAACTAGCGTCCAACTATAGACAGGCTATCAAGAGACATAAATTAAGACACAATATTTAGCACAAGAACGTGGAGCCTTCATTTGTGAAATAGGAAGGTCTAGAGTAGTGTCCTCAGTAGGAGTTACCTAGTCCTCAAACAAATCGTCAGCAGTTGATGGGGACTGAGCAAAAACAATAGACAATGGTTCATCCACCCAAGTAATATCCTGGCTCCTACGTTGAAAGTGTTTAGGGAAGGCATCCGTATCAGGAATCTCAGGATAATACAGAAAGGGACCTGGATCAGGTTGAGTAGTCCTGGGTATTGGTGGCTCAGTGGACATAGGAAGGGGAACCTCATGTGATGGCTCAGTAGGTTCCTCCCCCTATTTTTTGTAATATGGTATCTCTTCAAAAAAGGTGACATCAGCAAAAACATAAAATCTCTATGAAATCGGGTCATAGCATCTGTACCCTTTCTGGGTCCTGGAATAACCCAGAAACACACTTCACAGACTGAGGAGAAATCTTATCCACTTTATATAAATGGACAAAACACACAGCCAAAGACTACGGGAGTAACAGAAAATATATCCTTGCCAAGAAACAACAAAGAATGAGGAGTTTTACCACCTAAAACAGAGGAACAAACTCTATTCACCAGATAAGTAGCAGTAAGAAAAGCATCGGCCCAAAACTGCAAGAGAACATTCATGTGAAACATGATAGAACGGACAACATCAAGTGTCAAAGCTTACGTTCAACAACCCCATTTTGTTGGAAGGTATGAACACAAGTAGTCTGGTGAACAATACCCAAAGATTTAAAGAGAGCATCAGTCCTGGCATTCAAAAATTCCAACTTATTGTCACTCCAAAAAATCTTAACAGTAGAAAACTGAGTTTTTATTTCTAAAATAAAATTTTTGACAATATCAAAAACTTCAAATTTTTCTTTTATCATAAAAATCCAGGACGTCCTGGTATGACCATCCACAAGAACAAGAAAAAATCGAAATCCTCTAACACTCTTGACTCTACAAGGGCCCCAAATATCAGCATGCATAAGAACAAAAACAAACTCAGCTCTTTTATTATTTGGTGGAAAAGAAGACATATGGTGTTTGCCCAACTGACAAGCTTCACACCTCAAAACATCGGGAAAAGACAACGCAGGAAATTGACTATGCAAAACATGTAAACTAGGATGACCAAGTCTCAAGTGCAACTAGAGAACAATAGTGGCACACACAACATCAGTATTGTAAGGAAGAGAGATATGTAGGTGGTAGAGTCTTTTCAAAAAAAAAATGTAGGTAGTAGAGTCCGTTCTGCTCAAGTCCACCAATCTGCCTAATCATCTGGAGGTCCTACAAAATGAAATACCGATCATGAAAAATAACCCGGCATCTCAAATCTTTTGTAATTTGGCTAACAAACATTAAATTAAGCGCAAATTTAGGAGCATGCATGACATTAGAAAGAGGCAAGGTATTAGAGATAGAGATATTTCTGAGCCCAGTAACAGGTGACAAACCCCCATCAGCCATTTTGACATAAAACGGTGTAACAAGGTCCCGAAGAGACGAAAAAAGAGTACTATCACCAGTAATGTGGGAGGAGGCACCGGAATCCGTAAGTCAAACAGGAGCTTGAGATTTACCTGACATGGCAGAAGTACCTGCAGACCTCTAAACAGAGGGAAGAGTGGATCCTTGAGAAGCAATGAATTGCTCATAATCAACCCTGGAAACAGTGATTTGGCTACCATCCCCCTGCACCTGAGTAGGCTCCTTTGCAGATACCTGATGGGCACGTGGATCCATATCCTGTGGGTAACCGTGCTTCACTCAACATCGGTCCACAGTATGTCCATTTCTATGATATTACTCACAGAAGAAAGAACTTCGACCATGACCACGTCCACATGCACCACCACCACGAGCTCTGCCACCTCCTCCCCCTCAGTTTCCTCTACCACAACCAACAGTAGCCATGGTAGAGGCATTAATAGTAGGCACAGGATCTGAGGTGGTAAGCCTAGAAAGGCGAGCGTAGATCTGCTCCGGTGTCGAGATCTTGTCCATCGTCATGAACTGATCTTTGACTATCTTGTATTCGAAGCCAAAACCAGACAAAAGTTGAATAGAGCAAATAGCTTCTCTCTACTCGACTATAACAGCAGCGTCCGTAGAGATAGGCCGATACACATCTTACTCGTCCCATAGATTCCTCATGGTGCCATAATATTCGGACGAGGACATGGTGCCTGTCTGAAGATTGTGAATATCCTTCACAACACTATATAGCATGGTAATGTTACTTCTATGAGAATGTGTCTCATGAAGTACTTTCCACATTCTCTTGGCCGAAGCATGAGCCATCACCTGCTTGGCTATAGTCTGGGTGACACCGTTGAGAAGGCAAGTAGCAACTCAATCGTTGTCTGCCTCCCAATCAGCAGACTTAACAATAGGAACAGCATCAATCAAGATATACTTCTTCCTATGGGATCCGAAAAATCGAGAGAAAGAGGTGGACTAGAGTAAGAAGTTTGATCTATCCAACTTAATCGATGTCCCATGCATGTGAGGAGGAGTACTTGTGGTAGAGTTCTTCCCCATCAAGTCACTCACAGCATCTTTCTGATTCCCCGTAATATACGGAGTCGAGATCCACGAAGAATCACAGACCTAGGATCTGAAAATCATATCATGAGACCTGAAACTTCGGACTTTAGACCAACAAAACACCTTTCAACAAAGTTTGCACACACTAAGGCATAGAAAAGGCCCTAGCGATGCTCTTCACAGTGTTGGGCTGCTTGGAGAAACCTTGGCGGCCGCGTTGGGCTGGTCAGAGGGCCTAAGCAACGGCGCTAGAAGGCTACACCATCGGTGGTGGCATCTCAAATGGTCGAAGGGCCCCTGCGGTGGTTCTGCAGGACCCCATGGCGACATTGTTGTAGATCTGGACTAATATGCGACAGCGCTGCTGCTCTACAGGGGCTAAGGTGGCCCTTGGCAATGGCGTTGCTGGCTCGAGAGTGGCATGCGACGCTGCTGCTAGAGGTTAGGAGGCTAGGGTGGCCTTACTACAGCGGTGTTGCTAGCCTAGGTGACCGACGGCACCGCTGAGAGGGAGTTAGGGTTTTTGGTGAGGAAAGAGAGGCTAGGGTTTGGTAAGATACCAAAGCTCCAATCTATGACCGCTGCTCTGATATCTGTTAAGATCGAAAAGAATTAATTCTATTAGAGAGACCCTGGGCCTCTTTATATAGAGAGAGGCACCAGAGAGGGAATTACAAGTATACCCCTTCACCTTACAACATAATAAAAGTGCACCCATTACATATAACTCAACAATCATCTTCACTTTTTAGATTCTTATAAGAGATTATGATTTGCAGTTACACTCAAACCGGGAAGTTTCCAATTTTTCCATGGTGATTCAACATTTTAAGAGGCCCATTTTTTCCTTTCAGACATTATGACCTTTACTGAGAAGTATGAACGAATACATCCCAACCAAAAATCTTGATGCCAATAACATTACCTTCAAAAGTTGTCTGGTCCTTAACGGGTATGTGCAAGCACCGAACTTCAAAAGCCCTATGCAAACAACAAAATGACAACAATATTAGGCAAACACCTCTTTCATTGGAAGCAAGCGAACGTATGTCAAGGTAAGTGAATCAAAGGAAGCTTCTTCAATGTTGCTATGCATTGATCACACGTGATTCATTAATTCTAAATTCTACATAGCTTTTCATTGCAAATTCTTCAAATCTACAAAACAAAAAAAATTAGGATGTTCTATACAAATACAAAATAACAAAGACATGGCCACTTCTCAAGCCATAGGCCACAATTTAAGCATTTCGGGTGACAGACTCAAGTAACACATTCTCAAAACATGCTTTCCCAGGGACAATCATAGACATAAAAAAAGAAAGAATCACCATGATTACATCTCAAGACTTACTTCCCAAGGGGCCTATGATGCAAAATGAGCCCCAGTCCAGTGCCATCCATACCTGCGAATCACACATGCGTAGGAATTCAATAACTTAGGCAACGAAGACAAATTCTCAACAACTTAGCCAACGTAACTTTTTTCATTTCTTCAATACTTATATACTACAAAATCAACTTTTAGTCCACTATCTCATCTTTCACACCCTCTCCAGCCAGTAGGGCTCGGATTGATAAGCATAACCTCTTTGGACGTCGTCCCCTGACCTAAATTCCTGGCTCCGCCCCTATATACTATCCACCACACCAACGCAGCACGAGTGGAGTTCGGTCTCTACCGGGCAAGAAGAGGAGCAACGGGGCGCCCTCGATGGGCCGCCCGCACTCCACGGGGCAGAACCACCGCGGCGGGCCCCCGTCGGGCTTCACGATCTCCTTGGCCCACTCCAGGTAGTCCTTCACGCTGACACTCCCGAACCCATCGTCATAAAACAACGGCAACTCTCCAGATCCTCCAACCTCCCTCTCCGAATCCCGAGCGTCACGTTCCTCGACTCCCACCCTCACGGACCCGTTCACCTCCCCGACGGGGCCGTCCGCCAAGAGAGAAGGCGTGTCCCGCGCCACACAGGCCCTGCGGGAGCGACGGGGAATGGAGGGGAGCCTCCTCCTCGGGGCCGGAGCGTGGGGAAGGTGAGCCATGCAAGGCGCCGCAGCAGCTGCCGCCATTGTTTGCGGAAAAGGTGTTCGAGGAAATTCCCGACCGAGTGAGGAGGAAAAGGGCGGGAGGGGTAAGTAGTGGAGAAGGGAGGAAAGCGTGTGCGTGTGCGCGTGTGCACTGGAGGAGACGTGTGCGGCTTTGGTTGGTTCTGATCGGGATGCATGAGTGGAAGAGTGGAGCGAAAGGGCGGTGGCACTGGTGCGGCAGTTCGTGTGGGGCCCACATCTGTGAGAGGGTGGAGTGGTGCTTTTGGGTCGCGTGGGGCCCACGGGGAGCGGAAAGGCCGAAGGATGCCGCTGACAATAAAGGACGAAAGAGCGAGCAGCGCACATGTGGCTTTCCTTTCGACCCCAAGCGCTTTTGGGATTTCCATATCGGGCCACGTAGATGGGAGCTTCGCCGTTGGGTTTGGGCTCGTCGCATTAATTACCAGAAAAAGAGGCCCCGGCAGGGCTTCGTTGCTCGTGTAAGGATCTCAAGGTTCAGGAAATTGGAGGGAAAACGTTTATAACCCGGTTAGACGTTGGATAAAATAGCGCAGGGATAGATCAACATGAAATATGAGAAGATATATATTTATTTAGGGGTAGAATAAGTGAAGAGTTAAGTTGTGAAATAAAGTGTTCGATGTATTGATGAGATGTGAGTAATATTTTGTTTAATAATAAAAATAAGAGTGGACATGCAGTAGATAATTATTAAATATTAAAAATGAAAGTAAAAGATATAATAGCTATTTATTTAATAGTAAATATTAAGGTAATAATTATTGTGATTTAATTAAATAATTGGAAGTAATTATATAAAAATTTGTGTTGAAGTGATAAAAAAGAATTTTGAGAAAAATCTTAGGTGAAAAAAAAATATCGTTAAACCTACATCTAAAGGGTCCCTTAAAGTTGATAAATTATAAGAAAATTTTTGTTATCATTTAACATTTTGTTAGGTTGGTTGCTTAGAATCAATCAATGTTGATTCTGTTGTGATGGAAGCTTTGTTCAATACAAGAGCGAGAGTTAAAACACTTTTAGGGCCAAGTTTGATTACTAGGATAATATAGATAAGTGTGGATTAAACTGCTTGATTTATATGACTACTCAATTTGGATTAGAGAGCTTTAACTTGAGATGAGGCATCACAAAGGTATGGAATAATCCTATACCATAAGTTAAGCCATCCATAAGCATTTAACATAGCACGAGATAACTCATCAAATTATCCCTATGCATACTAGATTGTTATAACTTAATTAATTCAACGTCATAGCTCACTTTATTTCAAATAGAAATCCAAGATAACCCTATAGTAAAAAAATTTATCCTAATTATTAAACTAATCCTTAGGACACTAACCTTGGAAGCCTAAATTCCTCTTCGACTCCTTACTAAATTGCTTTCCATTGTTATAATAGATTCGATTTCTTCTAATTGTCCAAAATTGAATTGTGCCCCTTTTCTATAGTTGGTTAAAAAAAGGGTCCATTATCTCTTTTTTATCCCTTAACATGGAATGATGCAACTATGGATCTTTCCCATTGTGAGATATCATTTTCTTTTTAAAATCATGAAGAAAAATGATTGACAAATTGATAGGTGAACCAAAGGGGAAAAACTATCATTTTTTTTTTTAGTTCATGTCAACATCGACTCTGGTAGAACTATTTCTTATATCTTTCACGAGATTTGAGAAAAAATAATCCTCCTTCCCCTTGTGTTAGTTTCAAAGTATATAAACACATAAATTATGACTTTTATTTTCCTATCGAATGCAAAATTTAGTTGTGTGACTCTCAATCAAATAGACAAATATAAAGCACTTTAATCAAATGAAATAAATTTTGAAATTTTTTTCATACATTTTATAGGTGCACTTAGAAATGTATGGGAATATTTTCAATAGCATTTTTCTTTTTTGATCTCTTTTTCTTTTAATAAGGACAACATCTAGTGTCTAAAATTTAATTAAAGTTGACTTTACACTGGAACAATTTCCTCAACTCACCAAATTGATGTGACATGAAAGTTTCTTGGCCCCCTTCCCTATGCTTGATATGGGCTTCTTATGTAGCCCCTCCTAACATGTAGACTTGACTTTAATGTCCTACCTTGTTAACCCTCACTTTAAAGATGAGTATGGTTAATAGGCACGTATCAGTACAAACCCAATACACATGACCTACTCAAAACCTATATAAAGACAACCTATAACCTATAGAATCATAATCATACAAAGATACACCTATACATTTATAAATATAGTGTGCACTTCACAGAATCAATTATCACCTTACACCGACTAAATTACAAACCATGCTAACAATTATAAAGATATATATACACACCATCACTATAACTATTTGCATATATATAGATAAGTAAGCATGGATGAGTTTTTACGAAAGAGGTAGGATTGCTATTTACACTTCAAAATTGAAGCCTACCATCGATACCATCACCAACTATGGTGTTTATAACTATATATCAAAAAGGTATTTAAACAAGATAGAATGAAGCAAACACTGCCTTCATCAAAAATACTATTTGTAATAGACTTGTGTGGTGGCTTATGTAATGCCACACTCTTCCAACACTTCAGTAAGACCCGCTGTAACGACTCGATTCCCGAGTTCCTACGAGACACGAGAACCGGACCGACTCGACTAATCCCAAGACCTAGTCGTCCAACGAGGAAGTAACCAAAAGAGCAGTAAAATAAACCACATTCAACATGAAATATAACTACAGTAACAAAATACAGCAGTAGAACAACATTTAACATAACAAGAACTGCGGATAAGGAAAAGTACAGAGAGTAACAAAAACTACTCACTACAGTGGAAACAAAAGGGGTGCAAAAGAACAGTGGTAACTCTACTGGACCCTACTCGGCCCAGCGTCCTCTGCAGCCGCTGACCCTGGCTGCTCAACACCTGGTCCTGAAAAGTAACGAGTGTAACACGTCAGCGAAACGCTGAGTAGAGTGGCAACTAAACTAAAGAAGCAGTAAAGTGTACAGTAGCTGTTTTATTTTCTTTCTTCCTTTATTTACGTCTTTCTATTGTTTCACAAATTATTTATTTCTCAGATCCTTCACTTGATCTCGAATGTTCCTCGTGGGAACAATCTTGATTACAGTCTTTTCCGAACAGTAGAAGTAGCACGTGGTGCTCTCCTGGCCAGGAGAGTCCCCCGTGGTGATCCTACTCTCAGTCAACCACCCCAAGGTCACGGACAGAGTAACGGTGACTACGGCACGCGCGATAAACGCACAAGTAGTTAACTCGCACTGGCATGCGGTCAGTCGTTTCCGTTAACGGGTGCACCCAAATCACAGCACGGAACCAGTACAGGGCAGAGCCCTCTCAGTAACAGGGGTCCAACCCCTCCACAGTAACCAAACAGGGGCCTTGCCCCTCCACAGTCCACGCACCCTCGCCTGACTACCCTGGTTTGCCCAGTGGGCCTAACAAGTCGGTGTACGTGAGCTAGCAGAACCCCGGGACCCGTGGGGTAGCTAGTACTCGCTCTACACTAGTAGCTCTTCTCGGTACTGTGTACACGAGGGCCAACAAGTCGGTACAAAGTGGCCAGACCTAACCCCGGGTCCCTGGGGCAGCTGGCTCCGCTCTGCACTAAGCAGGTAACAGGTGCTTCCCTTGGTACGACGTACCCAAGAGACAATGCACCTCCACATCTTTATTTCTCAGTTCCATTTCATTCTCTTTCCAGGAGTTCTACTCCTAACTCCCCGTAGGGTTCCAACTCTTTTAACTCAGCACATTCGGGTTTCACCATTCCAGTTTCATGCTCTTACAACCTATATTCTCAATCATGTTCATTTATTCATAACAGGCAGCTGTTAAACTAATTTACAGGCAGCTATATTTCATTTTCACATTTTCCAAGACTGCAATATGTATATTCATTTCGCTAGTTTTCCAGTCCTAGGATTCATGCCGTACCCTAGGATCTATCATTCAATCTAGTTTTCCAGCCCTACGATTCATGCAATACCCTAGGATCTATCATTCAATCTGGTTTCTCATTCCTAGGATTCATGCAATGCCCTAGGTTCTATTAATTGTTCCATAATTTTAACAAACTATGTTAATAATTTCTAAAGCCACCCTACCAGTTACAACAGGAGTACTGGGGGCGTGGTCGGGAATCCCGCGTGTCTCCGCAACCCCCGAGACTACAATGGAACGGGATCCTATCACAAGGATCAAACACAATGAGTTTCTCAAAACAATATCTAATCACTGTAGACGGGTAGAGGATCTTATTCCGAAAAGAACGCAACTCGAAACGCAGAAAACGGACTCCGAACGGGCCCTAAAGGGGTCGAAAACGACGAAACAGTGCAAAATCAGACGTCTGGAACTTATTCCAGACGTCTTAAAAAGTGGATCAGGGGTTACCTTACTCTGCGTGGTCTCTCAGACGTCCAGAAGCCTGCGGGGGCGTCTGGCCTAGTTCCCAAACGTCCGATGGTCACCCCGGACGTTTGGAAGTCCTTCCAGTCGTCTAGCACCACAGCCAGACGTCTAATTCGCGTTGGATGCGAATCTCAATACCTGCGCGTACCCATTCCTCGCTCTCAGTACGGACGATCGCAGAAAAGGAAGAAGACGAAAAATAACTTACCAGACGTCTGGATAGTCCTCCAGACGTCTTCCCCGTCGTCGGGTTGGATTCCCAGACGTCTGATTCTGGAAAATTTTCCAGAATCAGAGCGCAACTCGCCCTCCGTCCGCGATGCACGGCCGCGCCGCGCCTCGTCCGCCTGCTGCACGAGCTGCAGCAGGCCTCCCGCGTCACCCCGCGTCTGCTGCTCCCCCGCCGGCCGGCTCTAGCAGCCCCGGCAAGCTCGCCCTCACGGCCAAGCGCCTCCTCCCTCGCGCAGCACCTCCTCCCGCACTCGCCACGGCTACCGCCGCCGCAGCTCGCTCGCGCTCACACTCGCTGGAAGAAGAAGGAGGAGGAGCGGAGGTGATGAGAGTGAGGGAGAGGGCGAGGCTTTTTAAAGTCGCACGGGGAGAGAGAGGGGCGCAGCCTGCGCCCGTAGGAGGAGAGGGAAAAAGACGTCGTAGGTCTGCGGGCGCGCAGACGAAATCGCGCATGACGCAGAAAACGAATCCCAGACGTCTAGAAGGGGTTCCAGACATCTGGTCAGACGTCTGGGCCACCTCCCAGACGTCTTAAAATACGTCTTGAAGCCGCGTTCGTAACACCCGCCAGTATCCCCATCACCTCCTTCGCACTAAGCATGTATAGGACATGTAGCAAAACACACACGATCTCAAGCCAATCACAAAGGTGTTAGGCATTGATGAGAACCTCATCATGAGTCATAACTAGCTCATTTTGACCTAATACAAAGGATAAAAGCTCCTACATAACTCAAGGAAAGGCTTAACTCAGAGAGATTCTGAGTTCGCAAAGAAAACAGAAACTAAGGGGTAAAAATGCAATCTCACCAATCCAATCTGAAAACAGGGTAACTCAGGGTCCAAACATAGGTCAAAGCAACCTAATAAGAAGAAAAGTGGGATGAGATGATTCAATAAGGGCTACAGCAACTCCAAGGAATTAAATGACATCCTGTAACCCTAAAAACAAACCCACTTAAAAACACGAGGTTCGAGGCAGATAAAAAAATCAACTAAATCCTCTAAAATTCATAGAAAAATAATCTCTAGGGTTTATAACCTTCAATTTGGCCTTAGGAACCCATTTTGACCTACATTGAGAACCATGTCCAATTAACAACTTAATTTGGGTTTTTGCGTAAATTGACCGGTCAAACAATGTTTAATCTGGAAATAAAATTCACCATCATAATCCTTAGGTTTCAATTAGTCATGTATAAAAACTTGAGCCTGAGAGGAAACCTTCTTGACCAACTTTACACTTTGGTCCTCATATATTTACTTTTTGGCCCTCAACTTTTGAACCCTCGCATTTTGGCCCCTAACTATTCTTCGTTCTTTACGTTCAGGTCCCTCCTGCAAAACCTGACCAGCACCATGATCCGGCGACCTTGCGCGGAGCATGGCGCCGCGCAGGGTAAGGGGGAGGGTCTGGCAAGTCAACCGAGGGTGCCCTGCGTCGTCAGCCGTCGCAGGAACACCCCCCTAGTCGCTGCAACCCACCATACCGGCCGTGCGAACGCACGGACGATATGGGTCTCCATCTCCGGCGTCCTCCGGCGAGGGAGACACGTCGTCTCCCTCCGCCCTCCTCTCTGATTCCGCCTCTATAAATAACCCCGTCGCTCCGCCGTTCTGAGGAGCTCGGTCCTGACGGAGAAACACCCTCTTTTCACTCTCTTCCCACTCCGACAGGAAGCCCTCCAGCTCCGGCGGTTTTTCCCTCCTCCTCCTCGTCGTTCTGCCGCACTACCAGCAGCAGGGCTGCCTTCCCCTGCTCTTCCCGCGCCGCGCAGCACCCAGCGCGCGCTTCTCCGGCCCTCTCCTCGCCGTCGCTCCTTCCCCTGGGCAGCTTCTTCTCCGGCGACAGTCGATACGACTGTCGCCTGCTCCGGCTCCTCCTCGTCCTGTTAAGTAGGTATAACTTCTCACCTTTCTCCCCTCTTCCTTTTCCTCACTTTGAACCCTTACAGTCGCCCTCGATTCCGACCAATCGCCCTCACCTTCTCCACCTCCGGCCACACTCCGGCGACCCGCTTCCGTCACTCCAGCACCCCACACGGCTCGCCAACCCTCACAGAACCTCCGCCTCCTCACCCTGATCAACCTCCGCCCTTCCATTCCCCGCCATTCGCCCCCTGCAGACCCACCGACCAAACCCATTTCTCGTGCTGCATTTCGACCTAGGGCAGCCCTTAGGCTCCGCCTCGTCGCCTGCCTGACCCCCCCACCACCTTCGCCGTGCCACGGCGAAGGTTCTTCGCGTATTTGATTAGGCCGAGAGGCCGTTTCTCTGTGGGCAGGTACTTCGCTCGCCGCCGCCATTGCTGAGCAGCGAAGCTTCTTCAACCTGCTGCTCCAGGCGAGCCACGCCCAGGTCTGACTCCCAGGCTGCGCGAAGCGTCTTCGCTAAGTGTCCCAGGTGCGCGGCTGGAGCGAGTGCCTCGCGCGAAGCCTCGACCGCCGCTGTTTCCTCCGCACAGGCGCCAAATTGGGGTGGGACATTTAGTCCCACCTCGGAAGACTCCGAAGCGGCGCACTGATACAAATTGAAAAAGTGATGGAGGCTTATCGCCTCAGCACACGGGGTGAGGTCCCCTTCACCTGCCCGATTACCCGGCCTCGTCCGCGCTCACACCCCGCGGACCTGGCTCCGACCCGATTAGCCCGACCTGCACTCCTTGCCCACCACCGCACGCCGGTGGGCCTGGACCCGGGCGCGACCCGCGTACCCGATTACCCGGTTGCTCTGGGAGAGCTTTCCTAAGAGCGAATTCTGAGAGAGAGTGACGCGGGGGGGGAGGGTAGAGTAGGTTTTGCCCACTGACGTAAACTTTGAAGTGTGCAGGCACAGGTGAACAAAGAAGAAGAACCGTGGAAGAAGAGAAGAAGAAGAAGGCCGACGAAGACTGAAGGAAGGAGGAGCACCGAGCTGCACTGTAGCAGCGGCGACTTAAGTCGTCTGAGTGAAAAATCAGACGGCACTCTGAAGGAAGAGAAGAAAGAAAGAAGAAGAAGAAGAAGAACATCACCACTGCTGCAGATAAAAAAGAAGGAAGGAGAGACGACGTCCTGAAAGCAGCAGAAGAAGAAGAAGACCACAAGGAGATAAACAAAGAAGAAGCAGCTGAGACAGAGCTGAAGAAGGAAGACGAGAAGCGCAAGGAAAGAAGAAACAGGACCCGCAGCGAAGATCTAAAGAAAAAGACAGAAGAAGAAGAGCACGAGAGGAAGATTCGAAGAACAGAAGAAGAGAGAAGACAAGAAGAACAGGAAGAGAAGAAGAAGAAGCCAAATTTCCTCCTCTCTCTATTTCTCTCTCTCTTTACCTTTATTTTTTTTGTAATAGAAACTGTATACCTCTAGAATACGACTTGCTCCCTGAGTTCGATCTCGGGAGAACTGCATTTTCCGAGTAACAAATATTAGCAAATGATGGCAATAACTATCTGTACTACAACGACTTAAGAAAAGCTAGTTGCTGCCACCGTTTCGCCAGGCATATTGCTACAATACCCTAATTCTCATGTGACATTGTACCAAGGTTCCTGACATCCTGTACTAAAGATAGGTAACAAGTAGGGTGAACTAAGTGGCTCAGTGTAACGAACGCGCGCTTCAGACATCTTTTAAGACGTCTGACCAGACGTCTGGAACCACTTCCAGACGTATGGTAATCGATTATTGTTGGCACGCGCGATTCGTCTGCGTGCCTGAGAGCGCAGACCTGCGAAAATTCCCTCTCTCTCTTTTTCCCTCTCCCTCCTGCACCCTCTGTCGCGCTCTCTCTCTCCTCCTCGCGCGGCCTTAAAAGGCCATGCCCTCCCCCTCACTCCCGTCACCTCCGCCCCCTTCCTCTTCTCCTTCCAGTCGGTGCGCGAGAGCGAGCGCGAGTGAGCGGCGGCGGCGACAGCCGCGGCGGGTGCGGGAGGAGGTGCTACGCGGGGGAGGAGGCGTCGGCCGTGAGGGCTCCAGCCTGCCGGGGCAGCGGGAGCCGGCCGGCGGGGGCACAGCGGCGCGGAGCGACGCAGGAGGACTGCTGCAGCTCGAGCAACAGGCGGACGAGACGTGGCGCGGCCGGGCGTCGCGAGCGGAGGGCGAGTTGCGCCCTGGTTCTGGAAACTTTTCCAGAATCAGACGTCTGGGCTGATAGCCAGACGACGGGCACGACGTATGAAAGACTGTCCCGACATCTGAAAGGTGAGTTATTTCCGTCTTCTTCCTTTTCTTCAACTGACCGTACTAAGAGAGAGAGATGGGTACGCGCAGGTTCTGAGATTCGCATCTAACGCGAATCAGACGTCTGGCTGCAGTGCCAGACGACTGGAGAGACTTACAGACGTCCGGGGTGACCATCGGACGTCTGGGAACTAGGCCAGACGCCCCCGCAGGCTTCTGGACGTCTGAGAGACCACGCAAAGTAAGGTAACCCCTGATCCACTTTTTAAGACGTCTGGAATAAGTTCCAGACGTCTGATTTTTCACTGTTTCGTCCTTTTCGACCCGTTTAGGGCCCGTTCGGGTTCCGTTTTCCGCGTTTTGAGTTGCGTTCTTTTCGGAATTACATCCTCTACCCGTCTACAGTAGCTATATACTGTTTTGAGAAATTCCTTGTGTTTTATCCTTGTGATAGGACCCTGTTCCGTTGCAGTCTCGGGGGTTGCGAAGGCACGCGGGATTCCCGACCACGCCCCCAGTTCGCCTGTTGTAACCGATAGAGTGGCTTTAAGTATAATCTGTTAAATTATGAAACCATAAATAGAACCTAGGACTTTGCATGAATCCTAGGAATGAGAAATAGATTGAATGGTAGATCCTAGGGTGTATGAATCCTAGGGCTGGAAAACTAGATTGTATGATAGATCCTAGGATATGGCATGAATCCTAGGACGGGAAAACTAGTGGAATGTATGAATACTGCAGTCTTGGAAAATGTGGAAAGGAAACAATAGCTGCCTGTGAATTGAATTAACAGCTGCCTGTTATGAATAAATGAACATGATTAAGAATATGGGATGTATGAACGTGAAACTGGAAAGGTGAAACCAGAATGCGCTGAGTTAAAGAGTTGGAACTCTACGGGGAATTAGGAGTAGAACTCCTGGAAGGTGAATGGAATAGAATTGGGGAAGTGAGCTGGCCCTTGAGTACGGAGTACCAAGGAGAGCGATTGTCCCCCTATTTAGTGCAGAGCGGAGCTAGCCGCCCCAGGGACCCGGGGTTAGGACTGGCCACTCTGTACCGAATTGCTGGCCCTTGTGTACATAGTACCGAGGAGAGCTACTAGTGTAGGGAGGTACTAGCTACCCCACGGGCCCCGGGGTTTTGCTAGCCTCCTACACCGACGTGTTAGGCCCACTGGGGCAAACCAGGGTAGTCAGGCGAGGGTGCGTGGACTGTGGAGGGGCAAGGCCCCTGTTTGGTTATTGTGGAGGGGTTGGACCCCTGTTACTGAGAGGGCTTTGCCCTGTACTGGTTCCATGCTGTGCTTCGGGAGCACCCGTTAATGGAAACGACTGACCGCGTGCCAGTGCGGGTTAGCTACCTGTGCGTTTACCGCGCGTGCCGTAGTCACCGTTACGTCTGTCAGTGACCTTGGGGTGGTTGACTGAGAGTAGGATCACCACGGGGGACTCTCCCGGCCAGGAGAGCTCCACGTGCTACTTCTACTGTTCGGAAAAGACTGCAATCAAGATCGTTCCCACGAGGAACATTCGAGATCAAGTGAAGGATCTGAGAAATAGATAATTTGTGAAACAATAGAAAGACGTAAATAAAGAAAGAAAGAAAATTAAAACAGCTACTGTACACTTTACTGTTGCTTGAGTTTAGCTGCCACTCTACTCAGCGTTTTGCTGACGTGTTACACTCGTTACCTTTCAGGACCAGGTGTTGAGCAGCTAGGGTCAGCGGCTGCAGAGGACGCTGGGCTGAGTAGGGTCCAGTAGAGTTACCACTGTTCTCTTGTACCTTTTTTTTGTTCCACTGTAGTGAGTAGTTCTTGTTTCCACTGTACTTTTCTTTACCTGCAGTTCATATTATGTTATGAATGTTGTTCTACTGTTGTGGTGGTACATACTGTAGTGGTTTCTTTCCTTACTGCTGTATTTTCTTACTGTTAGTTATATTCATGTTGAATGTGGTTTATTTTACTGCTCTTTTGGTTACTTCCTCGTTGGACGACCAGGTCTTGGGGTTTAGTCAAGTCGGTCCGGTTCTCGTGTCTCGTAGGGACTCGGGAATCGGGTCGTTACAAGATGGTATCAGAGCAAGGTCGTCCCGAGAAGTGAATCAACTGACTGGAAAATAACCAATTCACATGTCTATAACTAGAGTAGCCACCACAACATATCTTTTGACATGAGTTCTTAGACGTTTCCGTTCGGTATCGTTCCGTAGTGACGTGTTCCGTTTTGTTTCGCGTCTCCTTATAGGAGATGCCTCGTCGCGAGACTGGTGAGGCTGGCCGCGGGCGCGGCCGAGGACGAGGTCGGCGAGGTGGGCGTGCCGTTGCCGATGCCCCAGTGGACCAGCCACTACTCCCGGGCGTCCAGGCCCAAGACCTCACCTGGCTGATATGAGACATTGTACGAGATGAGCTCCACCGACCGCCCAGAGCACCTCACCCTAGGGCTGTGGAGGGGGAGTCCTCTATGGGACCACTCGACGGACGCGGCGCTGGACACAGGGGAGGGGATGGGCCGCCGCAGCCCCCACCTTCCTCCGATACTTCTGTGCACGAGGCACCGTTGGCTAGGGGTGGACCAGCATCCCCATTGCAGCGCCACTCTGAGCTCTTCGGGCAGTTCCGGAAGCTGAAGCCCCCCTCCTTCAAGGGGGATGAGGACCCGACCGAGGCAGAGGACTGGCTTGAGCAGCTGGAGAAGATTTTCGACACCCTTAGTCCCCCGGTGGAGTGCCGCGTGGCCTTTGCCACGTACCAGCTGGAGAGTGCGGCACACAGGTGGTGGAGGGCGGTCCGGGGACAGGAGAAGGACGAGCCGACCTGGGACCAGTTCGTCGCCCTCTTCTGCGAGCAGTACTTTCCCCAGACGTGGCAGGACCAGAGGAGGCAGGAGTTCCACACTCTCCGCCAAGGGACGATGACCGTGAGCGCGTACAGCACGCGTTTCCTGGAGCTGTCCTGCTTTGCAGCAACAGCGGTAGCTACTGAGGAGGAGCGCCTTTGGAGGTTCACCGAGGGGCTCCGGCCTGCGATTCGGGGGTATGTCAAACCCCTGAAGCTACCTACGTTTTCGAGGGTGGTAGAGGCAGCTGTGACTTACGAGGAGACCAACCCGTTCGCGCGAGACACTGACGGCGGGCGGAAGAGGCCCTTCCAGCCAGACTTTTCACAGGGCCGGCGAGAGAGGAGACACGTGGCGTCGGCAAGAGAGCCGTCACGTTTTACAGGGCCATCAGTGGCCTTTGGGGGCCCTCGACAGGGGCCAGTTGCCAGCACCGGACCCCCGCCCAGCCGACAGCAGGGACCCACTGAGGGCGGGAGTCGGGTTCCCCTCTGTTACCAGTGTGGCCAGCCGGGCCACATCAGGAGGGACTGCCCGTCTAGGGTAGGAGGTCAGCAGATACTCCCCGTGCAGAGCACTGGAGGGTGCGCAGGAGGCCGCGGTTCCCAGGCGCGAGGAGGAGGACAGCAGTCACGAGGAGGGTACCGGCCAGCACCTACCCGTCCGACGTAGAGTGTGGCTGCTTCGTCCGCACCTAGAGCTGAGGGGCGTATCAATGCCCTAACACACAGGGACGCCAGAGCTTCGGGATCGGTGGTAGCAGGTATGGTTTCAGTTTCCGGCAGACTCGTTTACACGCTTTTTGATTCCGACGCTACGCACTCGTTTGTCGCAGCCAGTTTCGTAGTTAGTTTGGACCAGGATTATACAACATTAGAAAATCCGTTCGTAATCAGAGGACGCTGGGCTGAGTAGGGTCCAGTAGAGTTACCACTGTTCTCTTGTACCTTTTTTTGGTTCCAGTGTAGTGAGTAATTCTTGTTTCCACTGTACTTTTCTTTACCTGCAGTTCATATTATGTTATGAATGTTGTTCTACTGTTGTGGTGGTACATACTGTAGTGGTTTCTTTCCTTACTGCTATATTTTCTTACTGTTAGTTATATTCATGTTGAATGTGGTTTATTTTACTGCTCTTTTGGTTACTTCCTCGTTGGACGACCAGGTCTTGGGGTTTAGTCGAGTCGGTCCGGTTCTCGTGTCTCGTAGGGACTCGGGAATCGGGTCGTTACACTTAGTAAGGCATAAATATAGTGATATAGCACAATAAAAATAGTTAGTGTCATCTATTTGGTTTTTTATTTACCCTTTCATTAACAAATTATCTTCACTTAAGTTGCCCATCATGTGTTAATCCTCAGTATTCAAAACACAACACAATTGACATTGCTTGTCAAAACCATCTTTGGATATCTTGCTAAGGTCTGAGGAAGCTTAGTCTTTCTCATATTAGAAATCAAGCCTCGATCTTCATGTCGAGGAGATTCAATATTCAGAGGATGTCGAGTCTTAAATATGCCCAATTTGGCCAAAATACCGACACCAACTTTAACTCACATCCAAAGACTACCCGAGCTTGGCACTCATAGATCACTTGATGAATATAGACCACACACTCTTTTTAGGAGAAATATACTTGAGATCGCCAAGTGTCCCTATATGGACTACCTTTTTATTTTACTTCATAGGTGTGCCATGTGCATCGAACACAACTTCTTAGGCATTCAGTCTCGAGTCCTTATCCAACATCAGATGTACCTCATCATTCACTTACTTTCATCACTTCAATCTCTCATCTAAATTCACTCTTAAATGAATCTCTCATTCCTCTACCTGTCTCTACATAAGACTCCTCACTCGCAATTGAGTCATGTGATTTCTTTTGAAAATATCACATGTCAAGCTTTCTACTTGTCAGAATTCCGAACAGTCTGAACTCACCTTGAGACCAAGCAAAGGTCAACCCATGGACCTTGAAAACAAGTGAAAACAAGGTTGTTGAGCCATGTTAGTCAATTGAAATATATGTTGATCGATCAACACATGTTTGATTAATCAACTCCCCATTTGATCAATTAAAATCAAAGAATTGCCACCTTTTGAAAAATCTGCAAGTTGATCAATTAAAATCAAAATTGATTGATCAAAATCAGTAAAAAGTTGACTATTTCAATCTACACGGAATACTTTTTTTGGGAAACAAACTTAGAAATCCTCAAAATGAATAATCCATAACTTGTTATGAAAACCATGGAATCGTATGTTAGGATAATTATCCATCATCTAAGACCCTACTTAGCTTATTCTTAGGTCCATTTAATCACATTTTTAGTCTTGCTACATCCCTTAACCCATACATAGCATTTATACTAACATACTCACAAAATCAACTAAATTTTGCCATGCAAAATCCACCAAATTGACATCTACACAAAATCAAAGCATGTCGATGGCACATTCAACATTACTAACACTTCATTGATCCACTAACTACCACATGAGAGGGTCATGAGGGGTAATAAATCTCCACTCGAATGGATTCTTTTTTAGTGCCACTCATCTTCTCCCTTGATCTCCGTGCTCTACCCCAATTAAAGCTCTAATCCTCTTCTCCTCAGATCTGAGTCCTTGTGTTGCTCATGTCACCATGAACATAATTACATTAGAGCTCATTCGAACTTGACAGGGAAAACATCAAATTGGGTGATCCCTTATTGTGATTTGAACATGTACAGAAGTAACCCATGAAATCCCCTTCTAAATCCCCCTTCAACACCAAAATTAAACAATGTTTACCTTGCTTTAGAAAGTGGCTAACATTGATGTTATTAGTGGATATCTTCTTTTAGCTCCACTAGCCTCCAATTGAAGTTTCTTGAGCTCCAAATGAGAGCTCGGATAATGAAGATGTTACGTTGGAGAATAAATCAAGAGAGGGGTCCTCAACACACATGAGGTTGAGATATGAAATTCGGTGGGGTCCCTCATGCTCTCTTATTGGTGGAGGTGGGGGGTCCCTGCGAGTGGGGTGTACCTTTATCAACGTCTCTTTTATTACTTGGAAATTTTCCAGCACATGCCCTTTCATCATCTCCATTTTATTCCCACCTCACCAAGGGCCAAATTTGCTTTCATTCCAATCCCTCCTAGCTTGGTTTTTCTTGAGCTTAGGCCCAACAAGGCATCTTCTTCTCTTTTCTAGTCCCTCCATTGGATAAAATTGAGGGCTTTAAGGGCTTTATTTGTTAATAAAGGATGTCATGTCTTTAGTCAAGATCTAAAAATCCTCCTTTAAGCATGTATAATCCCAATCTCCCACAACTAATGAGGGATTATTAGAACTTAATTAATTCCAATAATCTAGGCTTAGCCCTTGATTAAACACAATAAAAATTAGAGTCTCAGAATTTTGAGCCCAATATCTGTATAACACCAAGTTTCTCAACATGATGATCTTATTTGAGATGTTTCCTTTCTTAAGGATTTCCCTTTTTAAGTTCTCTACCGCTAATGAGATATGAAAGTTGAAGTTAGCACAAAAGGTGGGGGAGGGGGAATTATGCAACAAAAATATAAAAAACAATCACGCAAAAGTGATACTAGAATTTAGAAAGGAACTCCTTCTAGGAGAAAAGCTCTACCTAGACCTCTCAATTTAGTATTTTGCTCCCAAAAGACTTAAGAAAGTCCATTAACCACACTAATAACAAAAAGAGGGTACCATACCTCCAAAATATGATTCCTCTCTTCTAGACAAATCCAGAGAGTTTTGTCCTCCTTTGAAGAAAGAACAGGAAACCCACAGCCCAGGTACCCAAAAAAATAAAATAGACAAATTGAAAACCTAACAAACCTTTGAGAGGATAAGAGAAATGAATTAAAAAAAAAACTTATGATACTTCCTTTTCAAGCCTATATAAAGCACCAATTCAGAGGAAGTGTGCTCAAGTTGATGTAAAAACAAGTGAAAACAAATGATTAAGTTGATCAAAATGAGTGAGATTTGAAGTTTAGAACTCTCAGGGCCCAGAAGTAATGCATGAATGCTTAGGACACCTTAGGTAAGTATTTATGGAGTTCTTAGGGTCATAATAGGGTCAATAGTTATTTATGCAAGAGCACCGCGATCGTTGATTTTGATAATAACAAAACACTTGTAATTTAACATTTACATTTGAATTTATAAGCTTCAGGATAAATGCAAATAGATACAAGTGTAAAGGAGTTCAAGCTTGCATCCATGGTGGATTGGAGGAGCTTAATGGAGGAGAAAGAGCTTCACTTGGAGCGAGAGCTTGAAAAAGGAAAGAAATGAAGAATAGAATATAAATATTCTTTCTTGTATTTTGTATTTGTTTATTTTGTACTTTGTTATTTTATTCTTTAGATTCTTGTAAAGATCCCAATGCACCCTACCTTAGTCCTAGGAAACCTTATACCTTATTAGGACACTTAGACAAACTCTTAGATAAATCAGAAAACCAAAACAGGCTTCAGATAGCCCCATCAGATGTCCAATCTGGACCTCAAACATCTAACCTTGAACTTTAAGACGTATGACCTTTTATCCAGGCGTCCAAATACTTAAGCTAGACTTAGTACATTCTATCCATTGATTTCAGTCGACCAACCCATAGTCCATACGTCTTAGAAGATGTCTGATGCCAATAACAGACGTCCAACAATAGAACCGTTGGACTGTCAGAAGATGATCCTCGAAGATTACCTAATAATTAATTCTATAATTCTTTCAGATGTCCGTAGATCATCCCAGACATCTAATAAATATACATTACACTAAGATTTAGCTCAAATCACCCTGTGTCAGACCTAATAGCCGTTTAAGCCTCGGGAAATCAATTTCTGCAAATATCTCTCATTCCAGATGTCCTATATGTCGTCTGACCCATATAACACCAGAATCCTGTTTCAATCTTGTGAAAACAAGAAGAAACCCATGTTTTGATTAGACGTCTAATTCGTATCCCATACGTCTTAAAATAGAGTTTTAGACATCTGTTTTGATCCAACCCTAATCAGATCTTCCACCCTTCTAGATCAGAAGACCAACTTTTGATCAGACGAAGATCCAAATGCCTAACCTTAAGTACAGACATCTGATAACCCTGTCAGAATCATAAATGACCCTAGTTTCAGTGGGATTTTAGACCACTCTCTTAAGCCTTGTTCCAAACGGCTATATGAGGCTTCCAAGGCCCTCCAAAGCCTTCTTAGAACCTCTATAAATTTAGGAGCACCCTTCCTAAGCTAAACACACCTTGACCTATTATTTCCACATCATATTGTGTCCAGATAATCTTGAGAAGAGATCTTGCTCTCCAAACCTTTGTCTAGATCTTGAGAGCACCATCCTAGCAGTGCACCCACTCTCCCACCTACGAATACAAGAGTATCGTCGTGCCTTGCGTGGATCACGCTTACTGCATCACTAGCTGGCGCACTTCCATCAAAGGGAAGTTTCTTTTGCTTATAGTAGCTAGGTTTATTACATACTTTGTGGCTCTATAGGATACTTTGTATATTGTCCTTGTTTAGGTATTTGCTATGCGAATTCTCGTCTCACTCACGAGACAAAATACTCCTCATGAAGATGAAGGGTTTAAAGTACAGTACCCTCGTACATAGTTGTTACGACCCGGTTCCTGAATCCCTACAAGACACGAGAATCAGACCAACTCGACTGATCCCAAGACCCAGTCATCCAACGAGAAAGTAACAAAAAAGCAATAAAATAAACCACATTCATCATGCAAGTAACTAACAGTAACAAAAGTACAGCAGTAAAGAAAAGAACTACTACAATACATACCACCACAACAGTAGAGAATTAAAAACATGTACAAAATATGAAGTTTACAATAAAAGAGTACATTGTGTAACAGAAATACTCACTACTAGAGAAAATGGGTACAACAAAAGTACAACTACTGGGCTCTACTAGGCCCAGCACCCTCCGCAGCCGTAGGCTCTAGTTGCTCAACACATGATCCTGAAAAAGGTGACAAATATGACATGTCAGCAAAACATTGAGTAGAGTGGCAACCAGCTAGCTAAGAAAAATAGTAAAGGTGGACAAGTAGCTGTTGTTTTTAATTTCTTTCTTTATTTCTCTATTTACTCTTTCTTGATTTATTTCTCAGGTCTTTCTCTTGATCTCGAATGTTCCTCATGGGAACGATCTTGATTGCAATCTTTTCTGAAAAGTAGAAGTCGCACGTGGTGCTCTCCTGGCCGGAAGAGTCCCCCATGGTGGTCCTACCCTCAGTCAACCACCCCAAGGTCGCTGACAGATGTAACGGTGACTACGGCACGCGTGATAAACGCACGGGTAGCTACCCCACATTGGCACGCGGTCAGTCGTTTCCGTTAACGGGTGCGCCCAAAGCACAGCACGGAACCAGTATAGGGCAGAGCCCTCTCAGCAATAGGGGCCCAACCCCTCCACAGCAACCAAACAGGGGTCTTGCCCCTCCACAGTCCACGCACTCTCACCTGACTACCCCGGTTTGCCTAGTGGGCCTAACAAGTCGGTGTAGGACAGCTAGCTGAACCCCGGGCCCCGTGGGGTGGCTAGCTCCCTCTCTACACTGGTAGCTCTCCCTGGTACGGTGTACGCGAGGGCCAAAAGTCGGTACAAAGTGGCCAGACCTAACCCCGGGTCCCTGGGGGCTAGTTCCGCTCTGCACTAAACAGGAGGACAGTCGCTCTCCTTAGTACTCCGTACTCAAGGGCCAGCTCACTTCCCCATCCACTCTCCCAGTTCCATTCTATTTATTTTCCAAGAGCTCTACTCCTAATTCCCCGTAGGGTTTATGCTCATATTTCTCGGCTAAGTGATACTAGGTTTCATCATTTCAGTTTTATTCGCATATAGCTCGTGTCTCCAACATTTAATATAAATTTATATACAAGCAGCTCGAATTTAGTTTCCAAATAATATGAATTACATGTAGCAATTACTAGCAACAATACTCTACATTTCACAGGCAGCTGTTATCCAATTACAGGCAATTATCATTATTCTATCTACTTATCCAAGACCGCAATTCAGGCATTCAAGACATTCGTTTCAGTGTTTCCGTTCCTAGGGTTCATGCCACACCCTAGGATCTATCATTTAATCTAGTTTCCACGTCCTAGGATTCATGCCATACCCTAGGATCTATCATTCAATCTAGCTTTCAGGTCCTATGATTCATGCCATACCCTAGGATCTATCATTTATTTCAGAGATGCATTAATGTTTGTAATTAACTAAGGGGAGCCACTCTACCTGCAAAACTGGGAGTGATGGGGGCGTGATCGGCAGGTCCACGTGCCTCTGCAACCCCCAAAGCCGCAACAAAACGAGGTCCTAACACAAGGATCAATCACAAGGAACCACTCAGAATAGGATACAAGTATTTTAAACAAATAGAGGAACTAATTCTAAGAAGAACAGAATCTTAAACGTAGAAATCAGACCTCGAACGGACCCTAAACGGGTCAAAAATGACAACTCTGACTCAAATCAAATGTCTGGAACATCTTCCAGACGTCTTAAAAAGCGGTCCAGGTCATATCTCACTCTGCGCTACTCCTCAAATGTCCAGGGATCCTGCTGAACCGTCTGGACCCAGTTCCAGACGTCCGAACACCTCTCCGGACATCTGGAGACGCTCTCCGTCGTCTAGCGCCTTGCCCAGACGTCTAAACTGCATGGGAGGGCGTGTCCCCGCGCCTTCTTGAAACGAATCCTGCACGCACGACAAAAACCTTCTCAACACGACACGACTCAGAACCTCGGCTGAACGGCCTGCATGGCCGTATCCGCAAAAGGAGGTATAGGAGGAAATACATACCTCTCAGTCGTCTGGAGCTCCCTCTAGACGTCGCCCGCGTCGTCTGGACGTAGGTCCAGACATCTGATTCTGGGAAAAATTCCCAGAATCAAAACCTTCTTGTCTTCTTCCTGCTGCGCGCGGCCACGCCGCGCTCATCCGCCCGCTGCTTGAGCTGCAGCAGCACCGGGGGAACTTCCCCAACACCACGCTCCTCCGCACTCCCATCGGCCAGCCTCGAGCTGCTCCGGCGAGATCTCTATCTCACGTCACGCGTGCTCTCTCTCCTCTTCCTTCTCGCAGCACCTCTCCTCTCCGCCACCGCACCCGGCAGCAGCAGCGGCCCGCTCTCACTCTCGCGCTTGCACTGGAGGAAGGAGAAGACGATGGGGTGGTGAACGAGGGAGAGGGGAGAGGAGGATATAAGTAGGCATGGGGAGTGGGAAGGAGGTGCTGGAGGTCGGCGGGTTTCAGTCTACGCGCGGCACGCGCGCAGACTCGCAATCGTATGCACGCAAAAATTTATTTCCCGATGTCTGGAAAGGCGTCTAGACATCTTACCAGTCGTCTGGACCAACTCCCAGATGTCTTAAAGTGTTTTGATGCCTCGGGTCTTAACAATAGTAGTGTGGTTGTAAGAGGTTAAGTCACTCTCGTTTAAGTGGCTTGGATAGTGGATTTGATCGACTAGGTCGATCGGGAAATCTTAAACCAAGAAGTTTAGGTGGTGGTTTTTACCCCGATTTGGGTTTTCACCTAAAAATACTTGTGTACTTGTGAGATTGATTATTTTGTGTCATTGATATTTTATTTCGCATTAGTTTGTTTATCACGCTCGATCTCACCCCCTTCGCTTAGGGAATCTAAATAGTGTCGTTGGGATCTAATTAAGAAATCAAATCTTCGAGCTGCAATATCTACTAAGCATCAATACAAAATTAGGTAGATTCAAACGTCTGAAACCTAAACATGGATGTCTAAAAGAGACCAATCTGACATCCGAGATGAAGTTTAGACGTCTGACTACCTCTAAAAAAACATCCTACATTGAAATTTAGGCATTTAAGAAGGACCAATGTTCCAGAATAAATTGAATAATTAAGCCAGAACATTTGCATCAAATAGGGATGTTTGAACATAAAGGAAGACATCCAAAGAAGATGATTCAAATGCCAAGAAATATTGGTAGATGTTTCAAAAGAAATCAAGAAGTATAGTTGTAAGGATTTGAATATTTATTGGTGTTTGATTATCTAATTAAAATCTTAATTGGTTGATTAATGTTGAATTAAGAGCTTTGGGGACCTTAATTTGGGAATAGTACCCTTCAAAGGGTAAGAAATCCCCTTAAGGGTTAACAAATGTTCAATGGAGAAAAGTTGAGGGGCATTTTTGCAAGAAATCTATGTTGGAGGACTTGCTTGGAGGTTAAGAAAGAAAGTGGAGGGTCTTAAGCATAATTTTTCGTCATTTAAATCCTTTGCGTTGACTTGCTGGAGAAGCAAAACTCCCCTCCTTGCTGCCAATAAGAGAGGGAAAGGAAGGAAGAAAGAAAGAAGAGAAGGAGAGGAGGAGCAGCTGCAGCTGTTGCTGCTACTGTTGCTATTGCTCCTATTGTTGCTGCTACTGCGAGTGAGGGAGAAGAAGAGGAGGAGGAGCTTTTGTTCCTACTGCTATTATTTTTGTTGTTGTTGTTGTTGTGTTGTTGTTGCTGCTGCAACTATAACAATAAGAAGAAAAATGGAGGTGTAGCTGAAGCCTTGAGGTAGGGAGTTTTCCCTCTTGCTATGCTTCTTGTTGTCCTTCAAATGAAATCTAAATGTTTTCCATAATTTCAGAGGTAATAGATGTGTTTGTTGGGTCATTGGGGGTGACCCCATGATTGTTGGTTGTTCAAAGAAGGCATTTTAGAACCCAGTTCGGTTCTGAACCGCAAATCAAATTCTGATATATTGATCAGATGTCTAATCTGCCAAATTTGGATGTCTGATCTATTGCTCAAACATCTAATATATATTATCATGACATCTAGTCCATTGCCTTGGATGTCTCTATTTCGGACCTGGAGTTCCAAGAACGAAACTCTCATGAGTAGATGTCTAGACTCCATGAATGGACATCCAGACTGACTTCTGGATGTCCAAACTGTTCTTTAGACATCCGACAAGGGTCTTGGATGTCCAATACTAGACAGGGAGAAGCTTCTTCCTAGACGAGAGGTTCTGGATGTCTGTACATATAGGTCAGACGTCTTAAGTTGCCAAATTGGACGTCTGACACTCTCATTGGACGTCTAATAAGGCATATCTGGTCCTAGTTCATGTGGAAATTCCTTACGAGGACAAGGACATGATCTATTTGGCTAGATCTAAGCCAAATATCAAAGAATAAAGTTATTAAGCCTCGTTTGAAGTTTTAAAATCGAACCTAAGAATCTTGAATGGAAACCCAAGAGAAACTGTGAATAAGATCAAATGTGATATCTAGGTCAGATAGGTGGGCTCGTAAGGCTAACACCTTGACCCCTTCAGCACCTTGACCCCTTGAGCCACGGGCTCATGATTGTGGGCAAAAGTCCTAGGAAACTCTGGGTAGCTAACGACTACTAGTGATGAACCTTGGAGCTTGAATAATTCCTGGTTGCGGTGATGAGCCACAAGCTATCATCAAAATGAGGTACTCAAATGTACCTGAATCCGACTCAATGTGAGGTACTCGTAGCTATAAGCTCCATAGGCGCCCGCAAGGATGGATGATACTGAGGTACCTGGTACTCGTAGTAATAAGCTCCGTAGGTGCCCGTAAGGACGGATGACACCGAGGTACCGTAAGGGATGGTGGAGACCTCATTCGACGGTGGATTTGAGAGGGCACATTCGGGAGGTGAGCTCCATGATGGAGCAGAGTGTGACCCGACAATGTCTAACCATGCCCTGTACTATGATATGGAATGATCTAAATGATTGATGACTTGATTTTGTGGAACTAACCAGTGATGGCTCATCTTGTACACGAGTTATTTGGCCTGGGTAGCTCCCAAGAGGCCCAACTCCCTTGATGAAAGTCAGACATCGTTCTCCTGATGTGAGAACGGGTACTCCTGCTTGAGAATCACTAGCGCTACTAGTCTCTCCCCTGATCAAGGAGGGACTGCCAAGCTGTGGTACACGAGAAGGATACGTCGATATCCCCTCTGATAGGGAGGAATGATTTCAAGAATCGGATCCTTTGTGGCGAATTTGCGAATACTGGTAATGGTAACTGAAATGAAAGAAATGGAACAATTAAGTATTGAGATGGGGTAGTTGGTTCGATTAGCTTGGGAGCATTGAAATTCATACACTATTTATTGTTCTTATTACAACCACTGCAATTTTTCCTACTGAGCCAGTTGACTCATCCCTACTCTGTGGCCTAATTTTAGGACCCGAAGCCGTGGAATCATACCACAGCTACGAGCAGTTCGCAGTAGGTTCGTTGGGTGCTGGCGAGACACCCTTATTACCAGAAACTTTAGAGCGTAGAGGCTTAAACAGTGGAGCCTCTATTGTAGGTACTACAGTTGGACCCTCTCACTGACGGGTAATGGGAGTTATTGGTGTAAATACGACTTTGAGTGGTTTGTATCTTGTTTCTTTTGCTTCTGTAAGCTCAGTTTGGTGTAAATTATGGCTGGGTCCCACTTTGTTATTATCACGTTGTAATAATCAAGTACCATGGTATGTGTGAACTATGAATTGTGACTCTTGAGGATGTTCTATGGAATGTTTGTAGCATCTGATGCTCGCGATATATGTTTGTAGTGCTTTGTAGTCTTTCTTGATTTGGCACTCTCTTTGATTATATGTTTCTTGCCACCGAATTTATTGTACATGAAATTATGCCATGTGAAACTCGAAATGGTTGTTTAGTGGATTAAACTTATGATTCGATGATTGACTACATGCAACCCGAACCAAATCTGGGAGTCACCTGGAACCGTCACAGTAGTGAGTTACTAAAGTCAAGTTGAGTTGAGAGAAGGGGTCCAGGGACCTTTGAACTTGATACTAAGACGTTTGGAGAGGTGATTTCAAATGTCAATTTAGACATCTTAGAGACCCAAGTAAGGAATTTAAGAAAGTTAAGGGAGGACATCTAATCTAAGAGGTAGCATGTTTGAAGGCGACCTTTCAAAAGTTTGCAAAAATGATCAAACATCTCCTTTTCCAAAGAGAGACATTAAATGATTGTTAAGCAGCTAATCTTAATGAATAGTTAAGCGTTGAGTTTAAAATCAACTAAATGTTGGATGATTAAGGCTAAGGTAGACACTTCAAATAAACATTAGACATTTAAAATAAGTCAAAAAATTTTGTAATCAATGAAGTTATGAGTTAATTAATAGAAGATCATTAATCAAAAGGTATTTGATAGGACATGAAGTTTGAATTAAAAAGTAGATGTTCGAATAAGAATGTTAAGCATTTAATAAGTATCACAAAAGAATTTTTAGAATATTCAAGGGATAGTTGAGTTAGGAAGGTTCGGAGATGATTCCAAAGCGTTCAAAGAAGTTTCTCTTAGGCTCTTTTCACTATCTAAAAGAAATAAAAAATACTTCTTTTTGCTACAAGTACACAAGATCGGTCATCAAGAAATTTTAAAAAATTTAATAAATTCTGATGACCAAAGTATCTAGCTAAGTGAAACACAAGCTTGGTCATCAAGAATATTAGACATCCAACTAAAGCCATGAGCTTAAGGATGCACCTACATCTAAGTATCCTAACCATTGGAGAGCTCAAAGTTCAAGTAATCCTCAGGATGGACAAGGCTTTTCAAATACTATACACAGGAAAACAGCCAACTACATATCCAATAACTCTAAGTTAGCCCGTTAGAGTCTCCTTAGAGAGAATGCATCCAAAGTAGATGTATACCACTCTGGGAAACTTAACCTCGGTGGACCCACAAGAACTCTAGCCACTTGGGTAAAAAGGGAATCTCATAATCCCAAATACAAACCCATGAGATATTAATCAATTCACGAAAGGCATCCTTTTCTGGCACTCTTCTATTGAAAATCAACCCCCCTTAAGGTTATCTTGCCCCAATCTTTATGCTCTGGCTACAAAAAATACCAATCGATTCATGACGTTATTTCCAAATTCAACAACAATAACAACAATTGGCTACAACACTTCACGAGAAGGAGGGGGTGGGCTCAACTTCAACTAGGAATTACACCATATTCAATACTTTATCCACCCTAAAAACATTACCAAAGAATCATATCTTTACTCCTACTCCCCTTGAAGTGGAGCTCTCACCTCCCCACTTCTGTCTTACATTTGGAAGGAAGTCATCCCTCAAAGAGTCTCCTACTACCTTTGGCTTTTTCATAATGACAAGTTGCCAACACAACAATGCCTACAAAGAAGAGGCTATTCTATGGCCTCTATTTGCCACCCATGTGGATAGAAAGAAGAAACTTCCATATATCAGAGGATAAGTGGTTGCGATCTCTCTTCCTTCAGGTTTTAATGATATATTCGTTGCAGTATTATGAAAGATAATTACCACTTTAATTTATTTATTACTTGAGATTTTAAAATATCCCGAAGTCGAACTCAGGGAGCACACATCATTCTACAAACATATGAATTTACAATTGATTATATATTGTTTTACAAAAATTTAAGAAAGAGAGAATGAGCAAAAAAAACTCATTTTCTTCTTCTCTTTTCCTTCCCTTCTTTCTCTTGGCTTCTTCTTCCTCTCTCTTCTTCTTTTGTGCCTTCTCTTCTTTAGTCGGCTTCTGTGCCTTCTTCTTTCTTCTTTTCCTCTGCTGCGGCTTTTCTTTTCTCTTCCTTTTCTGCTGCTGCTTCTTCTTCTTTCTTTTCTTTGCTGCGGCTGCCTCTTCTTCCTTCTTCCGCGTCTTCTTCTTTCTTCAGCAGCTCCTTCCTTCTTCTTCTTCCTTCTTCTTTTCTTGATCCGGACGTCTGATTCTTCGAGCCGGACATCTTATCAGTGCTGTTGCTACAGTGCCTCCTTCTCTTCTTCTGTTGTTTTCTTTTCTTCTTCAACTTCTTCCTCCTCTTCTCCTTGTTGCAGCTTCTCCTTCTTTTCTGCGGGAGCTCTGCGGCTAAGTCCTCGCTGCCCGCTCTTTCTCCTCTTCTTCTTCCTCACCTGTTCCCTGCACACATGCGATGCAAAACCTACCCCTACCCTTTCCCGCGTCTCTCTCTCTCTCTCTGAATCTCTCTTGTGTACGCTCTCCTAGAGACAGGGAGTCGGGTCGGGTCACGTGCCTGGGTCCAGGCGCACCGGCGTGGGTGTGGTGCGCGAGGAGTGCTCAGGAGTAGGGGTAATCAGGTCACAGGTCAGATCCGCGTGGGCAGTGCCGCGGACGAGACCCAGTGGATAGGTGAGGAGGGACCTCACCCTAGTGTTTCGAGGCGAAAAGCCTATGCGACTTTTCCTCTTATGTGTGGGCGCGCGCCCACACACTTCCGAGGTGGGACTAAAGTCCCACATTCATTCTCGGGTGTCTGCGGGAGGAAGAGCCATCCAATTGGGGCAGCAGCAGAGGCCTGCGACCCCAATTGAAGTCCTGAGTGCGTGCGCAAGCAAATTCCGCGCGACCTAGGACCTGCTGCCTGGGATGAGGAGACCTGGGTGAAGCTCCCAAGCATGCTTCACTCGCTTGACAATGGCGGCAAGCACCTGGGTCCTGAAATCACTAAAACGGCCTCGCGGCCACGTTAAAAGGCTCAGGGAGGTTCGCCCAAATGTGGCGAGTGTGCAGCGGTGGTCGGCGAGATGCGAGAGTGCCTGTGGCCATGCGCCTAGGACACACTGCGTGCGTGAGAGTGGGTGTGTTCGGGGGGTGTTCTGGAGGTGTGGCTTGGTGAATGGAGGGCGGATTTGGTGTCAGTGAGGTGTCGCGGTGCTTAAAAGGTAGCTAGCGAGGCGGATGGAGGCGTGGAGTGGCGAAAACGCCTCGCTGGAGGGCGGCCGGAGATGGAGAAGGTGGTGATGGACAGTGGTGGTCGGTGGGTTGAAATAGCCAATTAAGAAGGGGTAAATAACAAAGAGAGTAAGGGGAAAAGTTTCACCTACTTTGACTGACGAAAGGGGGGAAGGAGGCGCTCGGCGCGTGCCTGCTGACGCCAGAGACGAAGATGCCCAGAGGGGGGTAACAGCAACGAGGAGGAGGTTGGGGAGGCGCCAGCTGGTGCGGCCTGGCGCAGAAGGACGAGGCGAAGTGAACTCTGCTGCAGGTGTGGCAGCAGAGCGATGAAGGGGAGGAGGAAGGGCCACCGGAGCCTGCGGGCGTTTGACCGTAGGAGGAGGAGACGAACTTGGGGCGAATTCCTCGGCCAAATCAGGCTTGCCCTAACCGGAGAGTCCCACAGTTCCTTTTATAGCAGCTGGCGGGAGGAGATTCTCGAGGAGAGATCGTGGAGAGCATGCCGGAGTAGGCTGGAGATGGAGACCCATTCCTCTCGCGCGTTCGCACGAGAGGAGTGGGTAATGGCAGGCCATGGCAGAGGGTCCCTGTGAAAGATGACGACGCAGGGAACCCCCCTTTTGTTCCTGAGAGTGGCCCCCATACCCTGCGCGGTGCCATCCTCCGCGTAAGGTCGCCGGAGGTATGGGCGCCTGTGTGGGGTGGCAGAGGGGCCATTCTATAAAGAACGAAAGAGAAGATGGGGGGCAAAATGCAAGGGTTCAAAAAGATAAGAGTCGAAAAGTAATTCAAGAGGGCAAATTTGTAAATTAGGTCAAGATGGCCTTCCCTTAGGTCCAAATTTTGGTATAAACCTAATTTTGACCTAAGGAATCTAATGGTGAAGTTTTATTTTAGGTTTGACCATGTTTGACCGGTCAATTTGCATAAAAACCCAAATTAGGTCAAAAATTGGGTATAATTCTCAATTTAGGTCAGGACAGGTTCTACTGGCCAAATTGAAGGTTCTAAACCCTAGAGGATGTTTTTCCATGATTTTTAGATGGTTTATTTTACATTTATCTTTCCAGAAACTTCGTGAATTAAAGCGAGTTTGTTTTTAGGGTTACAGAATGTCATTTAATTCCTATAAGTTGCTATAACCCTTTTCGGATCAGGTTATCCACTTTCTTTCTTATTAAGCCCATTTGACCTGTGTTCAGACCCTTAGACATCCCGTTTGTGTACTGCATTGGTAAAATTACAGTTTTACCCCTTGTGAATTATTTTATTCTTAAATTTAGAATTCTCTAAGTTAGGCTTTTCCTTAGGTTTTGTAGGAGCTTTTGCACACTTATTTAGATCACATTGTGCTAGTTAGGGTTCATGATGAGGCTCTCATCAATAAGGAAGAGTTTTATCGCTTGTGTTTTCGCGTAAGTACTTGTGTTCACCGTACCATATATTTATAGTACATAGATGGAGTGTTTGAAAAGTATTTTTGTTGACAAATAAATGGGATTGGTTGCCTTGTTGTTGAGTGGTGAGCGGGAAAATCATCGCGAAAAGTTGGATTTTGGAAAATCCTAATCATTGTAAAATTCGTAAGAAAATCTGTTACCAAATAAAATTTATAATCGAAACACTGCTGAGTCCCAGGTCGAAAATAGGGAGGAGAACATTTGACTAGAAATCATGTTTAGAATTATTGTCACAAAATAGATTGGCTGATCGAATTAAACTTACACTAGCTATTTTACTTAAATAATAAACAATAGAAGAGAGATAAAATAATACAAAGAAAGAGAAAATATGGAGAGAATGAACAAATATTTTATAACCATAGGAGCATGTTCATTACATCTACTTGCTACTGCTACAAAGTTGAAAATATATTCTAGAAAGCAATAAAAAGATAAGGATGAGAAAATCCTCTTCGACGGCTACTTAGACAACGAGCTGTGTTGACGGAACGCCCGGACGATGGTGATGAGATGTTGGACGAGGGAGAATGGAGTTGGAGGATGGACAATGAAGCAGGGCGACGTCGCAGTAGGATCCACTTCCCAAATGGCGATGAGAGGACAACCATGGACTCTCCACTGACGGAGGTGAGAAGATGGAAAAATTACTTTTAAAACTTTAGTGGAGCATCCCGTGTATGGGACTAGCTCTTTAGAGCTTTGGAGAGGGTGAGAGGAGAAGAGAAGGGATGAAGAAAAATGTGGGGCGTAGGGTCATTTATATTGGTGAGGTATAAAGGCAACAAGGTCCTTTAAAATGTTTAAAATTGAATACAAGACCTTTAATGATGACTCTATGCGTCGCTGTGGGTAAGTGTTGCCAAAGGCACATGCTCCATCTTCATCATTTGCCACTGATCGAACGTGCCTCGCCGCGCCACATCACCACTAGTCGACCTTCATCCATTCAACTTCGTTCACCAAGCGTCGCGCATCCTCGGCCGTTTGATCAAGATCGAACGGTCGAGATTTGACGCTCGGGATTGCGCTTCATCTATCGCAGGTTAAATATCGCGTGATCGTGCTCGTGTGCATTCGACGCTCAATACCGCACTACGTCGACGCCTCATATGTCGCTCGCGCCGCATCCAACGTCCCCATTTCTCCGCGCGCTGCTTCTCGCTTGATTTGAGGCGCATGACGATTCGACTTCGCGCCTTCATCTCCTCGTCTGAGGGTGTAACCACTGTGCTATGTCCCAGTCTTTGTCACATTTGTGATTTTAGATGCGCTCACTCTCAACCGTTGGATGGAAATCCAATGGTTGCGATTGAGGGGCACGGATGAAGGAGAGCAATGGTGATTGTGGGTGGCTTGGATGGCGCCACGTGGGGCCATCTGGGTCGTTCATTTTTCAATGCTTGTAGATGGTGCCAAAGATGTCAAATTGGGTCGATTTTCACGTCGTTGGGCTACAATCTTCTATCCGAATCCATCCGTGCAGTTCAATTTGTCATCTCAGGTAAGGATTTTACATCACCTTTGATCTGATGCATCTGATGCTACGGAGGTCTGATCGGGGCAATCTTGGAGGCGTTGGACTCCTATTGTCGCCCTGATCAGATCTGTACGATTAGATTTTCAATCCCAGGCTCTATTAAGTGTTGCCCTATCCCTTGACCACAAAAAGAGGCAAATTAACCTATAATTGATACAAATTGATCTAAATGCTTGATGATGCATGCTATGTAATATTTATAATACATGATGCTTCTATAGACCTAGGAACATGCATAAATAGGCACTTTAGGCCAATTAGATGCATGCACATCACACCCCTCATGCCTATCTTTTGCTAGTCTCTAGCAAAACTACATGCTATTTATAAAAGAATTACAATCAAATTACTTGGGCAATGGTTATTTCTCAACACTAAGAAAGTTCTACTAAAGACTTGAACTACGGAGACTCAACAAAGCCTAGGAGTCTGCCAAATTGTAGACCGCTCCAAGCGCTCGCCTTATTCAAAAGTAAATATATTTTTTCTTTCTTTTCTTCTTTTCTTTTTTTTTTTGGATTTTTGAGTTTAGAGTTTCGAGGCAGCTTTCTACGGCTACCCAACCCGCCCAAGATTCGAAAAGAACTCTAAGTTCTAACCATCTTTTTGTGTGAATGTGATAGACTCACTGATCGGCAACCAGAACGGACTTAAGGTTTCTACAAACCCTAGGTGACCCTAATGAAGAAATTTTGCCTAAAGGTAAATCTTTCCGATCGGTAGCTTTCTCCCTTCTTTTTAATTTTATGGGATAAACACAAAGATCAAACCCAATGTGTATCTCCCTTGCTTATTCTACTTCCCTGTTTCTTCCTAAGTGTTTAGGAATTACTTGTGCTTTTACTGAGTTGGGTTCTGAACAATCAAGCAATGGGCTGTTACCCACGGCAACTTACCAGTCATACTCATGCGGTGAAGTGTGGCTTATTTCTTTTCTTCTTTTCTATTTCTCTTTCTTTTTCTTTTTAGATATTTTTCTATATTTTTCTTTTTTTCCTAAGTAGATGGCTTCCCTGATCTAAGATTTACCTAAAGGCAGTAGAAAGATAATGGTCGTGTTGCTAGGCTTTGGACAATCGACCAATGGGCTATTACCCACGACAACTTGTCAACCATGCCACCCTAGAAGGTTCATTAGCTACTCAATTTCCAATAAAACCGTCGAAAAGTGAGTTAGTGTAAATAATGCGTACATGCTTAGACTATAAGCCCCCTTAAATTAGAGGGCGGGTTTATAAGTCGTGTACTTATCACCCCAACTTATTTAACCAATTAGAAACAAATTAAAGATGATGAGGACTCGAGAAACAAGTCCACATTTTAGTGGACACCCAAGCTTATTAGGCTTAAAGACCTAAAGAGTCTAAGTGTTCAGGTCATATCATATCATTCCCTAAAGTTGAAAAACTCTAATGCCCAAGTTCTCTTTTCATAATTCAATTTTTTTTCAATTTTTTTTATAAATAAAGAGAAAATAAAAAGAATTTACAGAGCTAATAAAATGATTCAGAGATGAATATATCCACCCTCCATTATGATGAGAGCCTCATCATAAACCCTAACTGGCATAATTTAATCTAAATAAGTGTGAAGAAGCTCCTACAAAACCTAAAGAGAGCCTTAACTCAGAGAATTCTGAGTTAAAGAATAAGACAAATCATAAGGGGTAAAACTGTAATTTCACCAATGCAGTGCGCAAACAGGGTAATTAAGGGTCCAAACGAAGGTCAAATGAGTTTAATAAGGAATGAAGTGGGATGATCTGATCTGAAAAGAGTTATAGCAACTTCTAGGAATTAAATGACATTCTGTAACTCTAAAACAAACCCACTTTAATTCATGAGGTTCGAGGCAGGATAAAAATCAACTAAACCCTCTAAAATTCATGGAAAAATATTCCCTAAGGCTTAGAACCTTCAATTTGGCCTTTGCAACCTATTTTGACCTAAAATGAGAATCATGCCCAATTTATGACTTAATTTGGGTTTTTACGCAAATTGACCAGTCAAACATGGTCCAACCTAAAATCAAATTTCACCATTAAAATCCTTAGGTTCAAATTAGGCTGGTATAAAAATTTGGGCTTAAGAAAAGACCATCTTGACCGACTTTACAAATTGATCCTCTTGAGTTACCTTTTGACCCTTGTCTTTTGAAACCCTTGCAAATGGCCCCCTATCTTTCCGTCGTTCTTTGCAGAACGGTCCTCCCTGCCATTTCTGAGCAGCGTCCTACCTCCGTCAACCTTGCGCGGAGGTTGGCGCCGCGCAGGGCATGGCGCCCGTCCTTAGGAACGAGCGGGAGGTTCCCTACGTCGTCCTCTGTCGCAAGGACCCTCCTCTGACCCCTGCAACCGGTCATGCCTCTCGCGCAAACGCACGAAAGGCATGGGTCTCCTTCTCCAGCCATCTCCGGCGTGCGCTGCACGTCTTTCCCTCGGGCCGCTCTCCTCGCCAGCGCCTTTATAAGGAGCGGCAGGGGCGTCCGACCAAGGCAAGCTAGTTTTGGCCGAGAGAAACCCTCGATTTTGTCTCTCCCCTCTCCGGTCAGACAGCCCAAGATTCTGGCGATCTTTCCTCCTCCTCCTCGTCGCTCTGCTGCCATACCTGCAGCAGAGCCCACTCTGCCCCGTCTTCCCACGCCAGGCCGCACCAGCTGGCGTCTCCACATCCCCTCCTCGTCGCCGTTACTCCTCTAGGCACCTTCGTCCCCAGCTCCGGCAGGCATGAGCCGGACGTCTTCCTCTCCCTCTTCGTCGACTAAGTAGGTAGGAACCTTCCCCTTACCCTCCTCTCACTTTTCCCTTATTCAATTAGCATTTCCGACCCCTCGACTACCACTACCACCCCCATCTGCTTCACCTCCGGTCACCATCTCCGGCAAGGTCGCTCCACCTCCACAGGCCATTTCACCCCTCGCCGACAAGCCCAGAAGCTCCCCCTCACTCCACTCAAGCGTTTCCCCCACTCCATTCACCGCCCTTCACCTCTCGACCACCCCCCGAACACACCCACTTCCGCACGCACAGTCTGCCCTAAGCACACGGACATAGGCGCTCTTGCACCTCGCCGACCCTCGCACCGCCTTCGCCACACTCCGGCGAAGCTCCCCGTGTTGTCTAACATGGCTGACAGGTCGTCTTCGTGATTTCAGGGTTCAACCTCCTCGCCGCCATTGACGAGCTGTTGGAGCTTCTTTGCAGGTAGCTCCAGGTCTCCTCCTCTCCAGGTATGAGCTCCGGGTGACGCAGGGCAAGTCAGTGAAGGCGCCCAGGTTCTCGATTGGGAGCGCGAAACCTTCGCTGCTGCCCAAATCAACAGCTGCTTCTCGCCTGCGGGCACGCGGAGCAGAGTTGGGACTCTAGTCCCACCTCGTAAGTGTGTGGCCTCGTGCCCACACTTAAATTGAAAAAGTGACATTAGCCGTTTGCCTCCAGTCACACAGGGGTGAGGTCCGTCACTTGTTCACGCACCTCGTCCGCGGCACTGCCCACGCGGACCTGGTGACCTGACCCGACACCCTGCCTGTGCACTCCTCGCGCACCACCCACGCCGATGCGCCTGGACCCGGGCGCGCAACCCAACCAGATTACCCAGCTCTAGGAGAGCTTTCCAAAGAGAGATCTAGAGAGAGAGACGCGGGGAAGGGGTAGGGGTAGGTTTTGCGCTGATCTGTGTATGTGTGTGCAGGATAGAAGGAAGAAGCAGGCGAAGAAGAAGAAAGGAGGGAAAGGAGCCGAAGGAAGGAAAGAGGAGCCGCACTGTAGCAACCGCACAGTTAAGCCGTCTGAGCGCCGAGTCAAACGTCGGAGGGTCAGCAGCCAGAGCAGGAAAGAAGAAGGCAAGCTGAAGAAGAAAGAAAGAAGAGGAAGGGCCAGAGCAGAAAGAAGAAGAAGAAGAAAAGAAGAAAGAAGAAAACCAGAGATAAAGAAAGGAGGAAGACTTACAGCTGAAGGAAATCAGAGAGAAGGTAGAAGCCTCTGCAGCCGCAAGGAAGAAGAAGAGAAGAAAATCAGAGAGGAAGAAAGGAGAAAGAGAAAGAGGAACCACAGAAGCAGAGAAGAAGAAAAGAAGAAGAAGAAGAAAGAAGAGAGTCGAAGCCAATCACCCCTTCTTTTTCTCTCTCTCTTAATTTTTGTAAAACCTTATACATTGTGAACTTATAGGCTTCTAGAATTATAATTGCTCCCTGAGTTCGACCTCGGGAAACTTGTCATTCCGAGTAATAAATTGTATTAAACTGGTAACTGTTTTGTTATATACCACAACGACTATAATAACTATACAGACAAAAACAGCGACAATGCCTATCTAATGCAATGTCCTCATTGTACTAGAAAGGCATGAAAAAGAGCGGAGTATAGAAGAAAACACCTGAATTTTGTAATTACCCGATCAACTCCGAAATGAAAACAGAATATATATGTGCTAAGTTTATTATCTTCAGCTAGGCACACTATATAAACAAGGGGAAAAAATACAAAAATCAGAATGGCAGGTGAGGATATGAAGACCAAGTTTAAGTATGCGACCCACCAACAAAGAATGTCTATAGATGTGGACCAGGTTGTGATGCAGACCGATAGCGTAAATACGTGGTTTGCTAATTAAGTTATTGAGTGTTGCTGCAACGCGTAAATCCGCTTTCACTTTTAAATTTATAAACCTAGATAGTGGGATATCTAGGGTAGTTTAAAGAGGTAATTTCTTTGCAAAATTATAACTCTTACTTGAAGTCGGAAATCAACTTTCTTTTTGGTGTTTTTCAATATATAATATTTAGAGTTTTTAAATAACAAGGCGATGCGCAAGTTGTTGGCGAGAAAGCAACTAACACCTACGATCACTAAGCTAAAACCTAGGTGACAATTAATTCCTCTCCCTAAGCTCACCCTTGGCATGTGGTGGCCTAGAGTAATTAGGAAGAGGGAGTGAAAAGTGCTAGAAACAAAGAAAACAATTGCAACAAAAATAAAAAGAAGGCAAATTGATTTAATAGAATTTGTGTTTTACAAAAGCATATAGAGGAATGCTTCTACTTGAAATGGAAAATATAAAAGCGATAAAAACACAAATCCTCTTACAAAATCTGATGAAGAAGGGAGTCGTCTTGCTCCAAGCCTAGGTGCTCCTTAGCTTGAAAAGAAGGTCTCCTTCTTCTCCTTCCTTGAATGGCTCCTCCAAGTTGGATGCTCTCCACCTCAATTCTTTCCTCCAAGGGCGGGCGTGCACCACCCTAGTATCTCCTCCAATGCTTGGCCATCCTCCTTGATGTAGAGCTTGCTCCTCCTCTTGGCATGGCACAAGGAGAAGAATGGAGAGGAAGAAGGCACCAAGGAGGCAAGGGATAACCTCCTTAATCTTCTTCCTTCCTTCTTCTTCTTGGTCGTGAGCTATAGGTGGATTTAGGGTAGAGTTAACACTAATGGAGGATGGCGAAAATGGTGATGGTTAAGGGTCTTTTTATAGAGTAGGATGGGGGGTATAGGTGGCTCTTGGAATGGATGGCTAAGATGGAGTTTGGAGTGGTGGTTATGGGATCTATGGTCATGGATTTTTGGCGCCATTCAAAGAGATGTGGAGGGGGGTAGTTAAGGGCATGGAGGCACCCCATGGTGGACGTCCATGGTGGAGGGGGTTTCTCCATTTTGGCGCCAAAATGATGTTCTAAAAGGGGGGGAATTTTGGAGGGAAAATGGAAGGTGGAGATGGGCTTTAGGCTTAGGTGTAGGGTGGAGATTGATGGATTTTTGAGGGAAAAAGGTGGCGCCAATATGGAGGTGGTTATGGTGGTTTTGGCGCCACCTTGTTGGTGCCTTTTGGTGGTGGTCATGGGGTGAAGAGGTGTGGTTGAGGTGGTGCCAACATGGATAGCTTAGGTGGACTATAGGTAGGCTTAGCTGGTGAAGCTAGTTAGGTAGGGTTTTAGGGTGGTGGATGACCAAGGGAGCTGGAGCTTAGCTAGTAGTAGAGTAGAGGAGGAGGTAATTGGAGCTAGGGTTTGAGGGGAGGAGCTGGATAGAAGAAGTCTAGAGCTGAACTAGAGCTAGCAGCTACTGAAGAGGGTGGCATGGAGCTACCTTAGCTGGCTTAACTTGCTAGTTCTTTGCTAGCTGCTAAGCCAAACTAAAGCAAGCTAGCTTCTGCTGAAAGGAGCTGAGGTGAGCTTGGTTTGATGCTCCCGGGGAGGACCTAGCTAGTTGAGGTAGTTAAGGTAACTTAGATCAACTACGTTGAGCTAAGCTAAGTCCCTGGGAGCTGGACTTGAGCTTCCTGAGCTAAGATGAAGTCATCTTCAGCTGGCTGGAGTTGAGTGGAGCTGGATGTAGCTGGTCCTGAGCTGAGGTGAACTCCAGTCAACTCAACTGAGCTAGCTAGAGCTCCTAGTGAACTGATAGGAGCTGAGATGAGCTAGACTCAACTAAGTTGAGCTAGATCTGAGCTGACTTGAGCTAAGTTGAGCTAAGATGAGCTCTCTTGAGCTGCCATTCAGCTGAGATGAGCTGAATGGAGCTAGGATGAGCTAACCCTAGTTCAAGTGAGCTAGATTCCAACTATGGTGAGCTGGATAAAGCTGAGTTCCAGCTAGTTTGGGCTTCTTCTTCAGCAGTTGCCTTCTTGAGTGCTAGGGTTTTAGGGATTTGTCAATCTGTATATCCCTAACACTCACAAAAACACATCAGAAAGACAATAAAAAATGCAGCGTATGCCTAACCTAATTGATTCCTAAATGCAATCCAAAAGCCCATTTGCGGAGTAAAATCCTAAGAGCTAGGTATGTTCTAATGCATAAGAATGATGATAAATTGGCGTTTATCACATACTTATGCTCCAGGGTCGAGTGATTCTAAGGTTTCGGATGAAAATTACCTAGAACCGAAGATCATTATGATTGCGGTGTCGGGCTTGCGATTTATAACGATGCAACCCAAGTCCAAAAAGTTAGACATTAGGAAATTTTGTGTCAAAAAGTAATTAGTTAATTTGTGCTTGGGTTGGACATCCTCGAAGTTGAAAATGTCATAAGGGTCTTAGATAGAAGGTTAGTGGTTTCAGGCAAATAGGAACCCTTAGACTCTGACTTCTACTTCCCCCAGAATTGGCTTCCTAGATCTTCATTTCTAGATTCCTATCCTCCATAATCAAAGTTTCCAAGACCTCGAAAGTGTTATCAACCCCGTCTAAAATATCCAAATCCAAAATTTGCGACTCAATCAGAATTAACTTGGGTTTGGTAATCTCAAGAAGATAATCATCATTATGCTCAACGAGGTGAATATATCTTGGTGGCAGTGGATTACGTCTCCAAGTGGATAGAGGCCATTCCTACATGCACAAATGACCACTCTGTGGTCTTAAAATTTGTGAAGGCCAATATCATATCTCGCTTTGGCTGCCCTAGGATGATTACAAGTGATGGGGGACCTCATTTCTGGAACCATCATTTCAATCGGCTACTTAGGAGTCTGGGAGTAACTCACAAGATTGCTACCCCTTATCACCCTCAGACAAGTAGCCAGGTTGAAGTCTCAAATAGGGAGCTCAAGAACATTTTAGAAAAGACTATTAGGCCAGATAGGAAGGACTAGTCCCAAAAGCTCCATGATGCTTTATGGGCTTATCGAAAGCCTACAAAACCCCTTTGGGTATGTCTCCCTTCCGGATTGTGTACGGGAAAGCATGCAACTTACCTGTTGAACTTCAACATAGGGCACTTTGGGCTATCCGAAGTGTTAACATAGATTTAGAGCAAGCTGGTAAAGCACGTTTACTAGAGTTGACTGAGCTTGAGGATCTGAGGAATGATGCTTATGACACCTCCCAAGCTTATAAAGAGAGAACTAAGGTCTTGCATGACAAGTACATCGTTAGAAAGACCTTTGAGCCCAACCAACAAGTCTGGCTTTTCAATTCCAGACTTAAGTTGTTTTCTGGAAAATTGAAATCACGTTGGGATGAGTCTTATATTGTCACCAAAGTATTTCCGCATAGGGCTGTGGAGATGAAAAATCCTTCCTCTTCAGCACTTCCCTTCACCGTCAACGGCCAACGATTAAAACCTTATGTAACTTTGGATGGCCAGTTGGTTGACGAGCTCACTCTCGAGGAGCCTTAGCTTCTGTCTTTTCTACCTTAAGCAATATCTTCCCTTGGTCTTTCTACTTTCAATGAGGACATTGTTTGAACAAGGCATAGGGAGATAGGACTTGAGGCATCTGTACATAGCATTTATACATAGTGCATTCATGCATTTAATTTAAATATTCTGCATTGCATACATTTGATCGTAACAAAAGAAAAAAAACATCATTGAGCTTAACTGGCTAAGTCCTGCATTCTTAGGCAAACCAGAACTTTAGGTTAGACTATGTTGACTCTAGGTGTCTGACTTTAGAAGCTAAGTTGAAGTACTAGCTCTAGACCTTTAGGGTTCTTTGTGGACTTAAAAACTTAAGTAGGAGTTAAGTTGCAGACCATTCCTCTAGAGGTTGAGGAAGGAAAGCTAGGGATTGAGTTAAAGGCTGGGTAGTATCTGGTGTCTTTTTCTACCTTTTGGTTTATGGGTCCTCGTAACCAAAGCATCCACAATTCACACACACTTGGTCTTGTGTAAATAGTGATCACCTTAATTTCTTTCTTGGGAAAAATTTTTGGTTCTCTTAGTTCTGACTAAAGAGAAGTTTGAAAGCACAAGTTGATTGGAAGAGCTCCTGCCGCAGGAGAGGTAGAGTACATACTCACCTTGAGGATGCGATGATAACATGTCATCTCCTTGGCTCTTGTCTCTTAGGATATCTATCTTACTGTGGGCATGTAAGCGCATTATGCGGTTCAGGTATCATGGGCGGCCCTATCTCGAAGAGCCGATTGCCACAGGCCTGAATTCGCTATAGAAATCCATGGGCGATACTTTCTCGAAGTGTCGATTGCCAGTTCTTAGGGTCGCTATGGGTGGTGTTATCTCAAAGCATCGAAAGCCAGGCACCCTTTGAGGTTTGGTGATGGGGACAATGAATCCGACACAAACCATGCTGATAGCTTATCCAAGGTTAAACTTAGAAGAATCAAACAAAAAAACTTATTAATTTAAAAAAAAAGTCACTTTCTTACTCTCTTTCCTGGTTGGCAATCAAACCAACCTTAAATAACTCAGACCAATGCACATGCACGGATGCTTTAATCTCTAGGACCAATAAACCCTAAAGTAGAGTTGGAAATCAAAGAAACCTGTGCCTGCAACTCATCTTTAGCTAACCTAGCCTGTAACTTAGTAACTACTTGGGAACCTTAGGTCTAAAGTTTGAACTTAACATGTTTCTAAGGGAAGATCGATTGGGTTGGCTAAGTCCACTTGAAGAATTGGGTTGCTGCTTGAATTTGCTAAGGACTAGCAAAAACTAAGCATGGGAGCATTTGATGAGTCCATATTTGTGGGCTAATTAGTTACTTAAATGCCTAGGAATTAGATTAATATTAGCATATAAATTGCATACAATAAGATGTAAATAGATTAATCTAGGTATTCATTTATTTACATATTTCATGCATTTCATTCATACTTAGAATTCATTTCGAATAGCATGCATTAGAATAGTTAATCTTTTAGGTTGCATTACATGCATTATTTTATTTCATATTTCTTTTAAGGGTTTGCACATAAATAACCCCTTATTTCTTTTCTTTATTTTATTTGTTTCTTCTCCAACGGCTGCATGCAAGAGAGTGTGCAAGCTAAATGCACAGCGACAATTGTGGATCTCTGCACCCCACGATATCGTCGCTTCACCAACGTCCACCTGTGTGCCTCCTCCTGCAGCATAAAAGAAGATAGATGCACCATCAGAAGGAGGCCACCACCATTCCGACTCACCACTGTGCAGAGCCTAGAGCTTCTTCATTCCACACCACTGGCCTCCTTCCGCAAGCACAAGACCACTCCACTGCGGGCAGCGGGGTGACAAACCGCCATGCCATCTGTGGCTTGTGCATCACTGCGAGCGTGCACCTAAGGGCCACGCAACCACTACCAGCAACCACCGCCATCAACCCCCTTCAGTTCCTCATCCCCGCACTAGTTAAGACGTCTAGGAATGATCCCAGACATTTGAACTCCCATATCTTCTTCCATCTTCTTTTTATTTCTTCTTCTGTTTCCCCGCCACTTCAACAAAACCCCTCATCATCCACACTAGCAACAGCTGCCACTTGCGGCCGAGCCCACTACGCACCCGCATGGCCAATGCTCCTCCGGCCAGCACACCTGTAGCGTGCAGTAGCTGCTGCAACCACTGCCCGCACACCACAGCTTCCAGCACCTCCCCGTGTGCACCTACACGCCTTCAGTAGCAGCGCTCGTGCGGTCACTAGAGCCTGCGAGCACCCAGTAGGCGTGCCTTCTCTTCCACGCGCGCGTGTTCTCTCCTGCTCCCCTTCAGCAGCTCCGCACGCCCGCCCCTTCAGCGCACGTCGCCTTCGCTCCCCTCTACGTGCGAGCACCTTCGCACGCACCTGCACACCATCTGTAGCAGCGCCATTCCCGTGCGCCCGCCCTTCAGCGCACGTCGCCTCCAACAAGTGCACTCTGCTCGCGAGCACTCACATGCGCTCGTGCGTGCCCGCGCGAGCAGTGCCGCACCACCGTCCTCAGCAGGTGCAGCCTCCACCGAAAATCACCCATCGCCAGAGCTCCGTCCGACCGACTCTGGCCATCTTGCAACCTGCCACCGCCACCACCGCAAAGCCCTCGCTCTGGCCAACCGACTCCCAGAAGGGTTCCTCGAACGAACCTCTCTCCCGTGCGCAAGGAGGAGAGAGGTAGAATCCTCTGTTTTTGGTGATATTAATATTTACATTTCATGCCATTACCACAAAAAAGATTTTTATTTATTATTATTTTATTATGGTGATTTTATGCAAAGAACCTCGTTTCTCGTAAATGCAAAATCAGCTTGTTACAGTTTTTTTATCTTGATTGAAAAGCGATTTTGGCTTGATTTCTTGACGAAATTAAAAGTGAACATTGGTTTTTGACCTTGGCGAGTTTAAATAGGCCATTGCCTCCTTGTGGACTCGACCCGCTCCTAATTGAGTGGTTATATTAATTGTTGATTAGTTGATTTTTCCACCACATAGAACTACAAAGGATGCATCATTTTATGTGACAAACGACTTTAAATGCGAAGAATCGACTCATCATTAGCCAACACTCTATCTTAGACTCGGTTCACCTGAACCAAATGGTTTGATTCAGGGTTGGGTGGGTTTGGGTTCAGTCCAAAGGCGTCAAGGAATTGAGGTTTTTGCTGCCCTCCCTAATAATAAGTCATTTCTGTTTGTTCAAAGAGTGGTGGTGACCTATATGTAGTGTAATCCTGGGGAGGGTAAGGGTTATAATCATCATATCCTTCTTGATTGTAGATCGTATTAGGTTGTCCATAGGAGGGTTCTAATCTATAATCAGTGTAGCTTGGAGAAGGATAAAAATCAAAATCATGGTGTCCAGGGTTAGACCCTGCACACGAAGGTTTGGAATTGCATCCCCAATCAAAGTTATCTCAACTAATGGATGAATGGTCATAAGTTGGGTCAGGATAGTAATCATCTTGGGAATAAGTTGTGGTAGGAAGGTAGGAGTGGAAATGTGAGTAGGATGTGGAAGGATCCATGATGAAACGGGAGGAAAAGAGAAAAGAAAGGTGCTCTGCAGTACAAACAATCAAACCTATCCTTAGATGGGGTAGCCTAAATATTTACAGACTCTCAAAACTCATCTTGAGATGAAAGAAATGATTTGGTCTACTTCTTTCCTGTCAATCCAACCAATTAGAGGGAGGGATTGGGGAGAAGGTTCTTCCCTTACCTTTCGCCTTAAGTTCTTTTGATACCCCCTAACCACGGTCGTTTGACACTGCTCCCCTAGATAAACATCAGATGGACTGGTAGAAGCAGATTAATCAAAAATAATCATGATCTGGGCCTCGAAGAGCGAGTCCAATCCTTAAGGACAACGTCTGCTTGATTTTAGTTAGGCTTAGATTTGATTGTGCTCTGCAATGTGATAGGCCCTTTTAATGGGTGGTGCCCTTAAAGATCAGTTTCGATGTGTGTGCGTGCACAACCAATGGTTTTCAAAAAAGGTTATTTGATGATGTGTCTTTTAGAGTTCAACCTTGTTTAATAGCTTTTAGGGTTCAAATTTAGGTTTATTCAATCAAGGTTCAGTTGGCACACCAAGTTTTGAAGGCATAGGTAAAGATATCTTCCTTTAAAACTCAAAAGGAATGTGGAGTGCCTAGTTTAGTTCTAAAAGTTGAATCCTATGTGGCAAGCTACTTGAAGAATTGGTTTCATATTAAGTGGTGCGGCTCAAATCGGTCAAACAATTAGCTAGTAGCACCACTTGATTAAGGCACACAAAAAGGTTGGCCTAATCAGATTTCTAATCACTTATTTGTATAAGTCGTGCAAGTGTACCAGGTCCTTAGATCGGATTCCCAGTTAAGTGATTGAATTAGATCAAAGTGAGGTGCCTTAATTATGTGGGTATATAAGGTGTGTTTGTTTAATTAAATCCCACAATCAGATTTTATTTTTTTTTAATGTGGGTTGAGGTGGGTAGGAGTGACAAATAAACAACCAATCTACCTTAGGGTTTATAATAGCACCTAAGTTGATTTTCATTTGTGTTATTATGTGATGGAATGAAAACTATTGAGTGGGAGGTGGGGTATATTTACAAACCCTTCAACAGCACTTTACTCCAATCTTACAACTTTGCCTCGCCTCAAAAGAGTACCTGCAATCACAGTAAGAAAAGAGAAAAGTGAGGCAAAAGATCAGTAAGGCGAAAAATGAGGAAAATCAAAGAACATTGCCTCCCTGGCAATGGCGCCAAAATGATAAGCGAGAAAATCATTGTGAAAAGTTGGATTTTGGAAAACCTAGATGTTGTAAAATTTGCAAGAAAATTCACTATCAAATAAAATTTATAATCGAAACTCTTGTGAATCCCAAGTTGAACACAGGGAGGCGAACATTTAGGCAAAAATCACATTTAGAATTATTGTCTCAAAGTAGATTAGCTGGTCGAATTAAATTTACACTAATTATTCTACTTAAATAATAAGCAATAGAAGAGAGAGAAGGAATAATACAAGGAAAGAGAAAATAGGGAGGGAATGAACAAATATTTTATAACCATAAAGCAAGTTCATTACATCTACTTATTAATGCTACAAAGTTGGAAATCTCTTTTAGAAAGTAATAAAAAGATAGGGATGAGAAAATCCTCCTCGAAGATTGCTTGGAGGAGAAGCCACGTTGATGGAGCGTCCGAACGATGGGGATGAGATGTTGGATAAGGGAGAACAGAGCTGGAGGATGGAGAACGAAGCAAGGCGACGTCGCAGGGGGATCCGCTTCTCGAATGGTGGCGAGAGGACAACCATGGGCACTCCATCTTCGCCATTTACTGCTGATCGGACGTGCCTCGCCATGCCACAACACTACTAGTCAGCCTTCATCCGTTCACCAAGCATTGTGCGTCCTGATTGAACGATCGAGATTCCACGCTCTAGATTGTGCTTCATCCGCCGCGCGTTAGATCAAACGTAAGATCTCGTGTGAACGTGCGCGTGTGCATCCAGTGCTCGATATCACCCCACATTGACGCCTCATCTGCCGCTCGTGCCGCATCCAATAGCCCAATTTCTCCGCGTCGCTTCTTGCTTGATTTGATGTGTGCGATGATTCGACCCCGCACCTTCGTCTCCTCGTCTGAGGGCATAACCGTTGTGCTATGCGGCAATCTGTCGCGTTTGCAATTTTAGGTATGCTCGCTCTTAATCGTTGGATGGAAATCCAACAGCTGCAATTGAGGGGCATAGATGAAGAACAGCAGTGACCGTGGGTGGCTTGGATGGCACCACGTGGCGCCATCTGGGCCATCTATTTTCCAATGCTTGTAGATGGTGCCATGGATGTCGAATTGGGTCGATTTTTGCACCGTTGGCCTGCGATCTTCGATCCAAACCCATCCATGCGGTTGGATTTGTCATTTGAGGTATGAATTTTACACCACCTTACCCCTTGGCTTCTGATCTTTCTCAGACTACATCTGATGCTACGGAGATCCGATCGAGGCGATCTCGGAGACGTTGGACTCGGATTGTTGCCCTGATCAGATCTGTATGATTGGATCTTTAATTCAAGGCCCCGTTAAATATCGCCCTTCCCTTGACCACAAAAAGAGGCAAATTAACCTATAATTTGTACAAACTGAACTAAATGCATGATGATGCATGCTATGCAATATTTATAATGTATGATGCTTCTATATACCTAGGAAAATGCATAAATAGGTATTTTAGGCCAATTAGATGTGTGCATATCATTGAGCTTTTCTAAGGATTGGTTTGAGCTTTTCCGAGGGATGAGAAGAGCCCTTCTTGTTCAATTAATAGCCCCCCTCAATCATAGGAATTACATGATTGCAGATTGAATTTGAAGCCAATCCCGAACACATACGAACTGGGGTTTTAGAAGTGGTTTGGTCATAATATTTGCAAGCTGGTCTTTCATGGAGATGAATTGAACACGGAGAAGCCCTTTGACGACTTGATCGTGAACAAGGTGATAGTTCACCTCAATGTGTTTCATGTGCGCATGAAAGACTGGATTGGCTGTTAGGTAAGTGGCTCCTGTTGGTGCTAGAGCACAACGATCATTTGTTTTGATGATAACAAAACACGTGTTATTTAACATTTGCAATTTGAGTCCTAGATTTCAGGTCAATTGCAAATGTGGACGTGTTTAGACGGAGTTCGAGCTCGCATCCAGGATGGATTGGAGGAGCTTGACGGAAAACAGAGGAGGTTCGCGTGGAGCGAAAGATTGAAGATGGAAGGAAATGAAGAATAGGATAGATTTCCTTCTTTTGTACTTGTTGTATTTTTCGTTTCTTTTGTTGCTCTTTATTTCCTTAGATATTTTATGTTAAATAGCCTCAAAGAACCCTAACAGTAGTCCTAGGAATACCGGCACAACCCTAGGATACTTAGGTTTTCTGTAGAATACTTAGAAAACCAATATAGGGTTCAAACAGCACTTCCAGACGTCTAATTCCCAAATCAGACGTCTGATAAAGTATTTTAAGACGTCTGACTGTTGTTTCAGACGTCTGATATCTGTTAGGCTGGGATAGCTAGTTTTGTCTGACGAAATGAGACGTCCAGACATTATACCAGACGTCTTAGGAGACGTCTGATGGACTTGACAGACGTCCAGATAGTGGACCGTTGGCTAGCCTAGCAGGCGCTCAAGATTATGACCGTTAGAGCCTTATCAGACGTCCTTAGGCCTTTCCAGACGTCTGATAAATGACCGTTTTGCCTCGGCTAACCCAAAATCTCTTCTCAGAGATTTTCTAGCCGTTGCAACGTTTGGAAATCAATTCCCACAGTAAAAGTAGGTTTCCAGACGTCCAGACTTAGTGCCAGACGTCCAGTATGTCGTCTGATGGACTTGCACAAAAACCCTGTTTAGATCTGATTCAAGTCAGGGAGAAACCCGCATAGAATCAGACGTCTGACCTTGAAATCAGACGTCTTAAAGTGGCCTTCCAGACGTCTGATACAAGAGTTAGACGTCTGATAACCCTGTCAAATGTAATCATTGTCCTAATTTCGGCCTGATTCTCTTGGACTTTGTTCTCAACGGCTATGGAAGCTTTTCTAAGCCTTCCAAAGCCTTCCTAAGGCCTCTATAAATAGAGGAGAGCCTTTACACACCAATATACAACAAGAGACACACAAGAAACACTTTGCAATACACTAAGATCAAGTATTTCCACTCTCTTGTGTCCAAGAAGCTCTTGCTCTCTAAGCTTAAGTTCTACATCTTGAGAGCATCAAACCGTTGCGCACCCGCTCTCCCGCCGTTGTCCACGAGAGCGACATTGCGCCGTTGCGTGGCTCACGCACCTGCGTCATCGTCGACGCACTCCTTGCAAAGGGGAGTTTCCTAAATCCTATAGAAGCTTAGGTTTATTACTTTGTTGGCTCTATAGGTTTGTTGTTTATTTTATCTTTGTTATTTGGTTGGGTATTCGCTTTGCGAATTCCCGTCTCCTTCGTGGGACAAAATCCTTCTCATGGAGAGAAGGGGTTGAGGAACGCTACCCTCGTACTTGTAGCGTGGTTGTACTGAGGTTGAATCACCCTCGTTTTAAAGTGATTCGGTTAGTGGATTTGATCAACTAGGTTGATCGGAAAATCCTAACTCGAGAGGGTTAGGTGGTGGTTTTCACCCGATTTGGGTTTCCACCTAAAAATACTTGTGTATTTGTGCGATTGATTTTGTGAGATTACTTTATATTTCAATTCCGCATTTTTTTTACGTTACGCTAATCTCACCCCCTCCAAGTAGGAACTTTCAGCTCCGATGTCACAGCATAAAGTGGGAGGTGTGGTGGTGGGGACACCCAATTATTGTAGTGGAGATCTTTGCCGTATAAGTTCAGCAGTAGTATTGCCTAAGGCTTTGTACTCAGACTCTGTGGATGATTGAGACATTGTTTACTATTTTTGTTCAAATTAGGATATCAAGTTGGTCCCAAGATAGATGAGGTAGTCACCCTTTGTTTTTCTATCATCTAAGGAGCCAACCCAATCAGCATTGAGTAGGCATGTAGATCAATTGTTGGGGTTGTCAAGATGAGTCGCCCTTGGTTAATGGTGTGCTTGATATACCGGAGAATTCTTTTGACATGTTCCTAATGAGTATCAATGGGAGAGCTCATGAATTGGCATGACTTGTTGATCGAGAAGGAGAGGTCTGGATGGGTTATAAGAAGGTATTAGAGTGCACCAACAATTTGTCTGTACAAGGTTGGATCGCAAAACAATGTTCCTTGGGATGTTAGCTTGGAGGAAGCTACCATTGGTGTTTGTATTGGTCTACATGATTGTATGCCTACCCTTTCTAACAAGTCAAGTATATATTTGTGATGTTATATAAGAAGTCCATTTGGCTTTCGAAGCACTTCAATTTCAAGGAAATAATATATATCTCCTAGGTCCCGAACTTTGAACTGTGTATTGAGGCAGGACACAGTTGTGAAGATGAAGTTTGAGTTGTTTCCTGTGAGAATGATGTCGTCCACGTGGATCAAAACGTACCAAGTGACAATGTTGTCATTGTAGATGAACAATGATGTGTCCATTTTGGAGTCCTTGAAATTCATTAAGAGAAGAAGGAAGCTAAGGTGGCTGAACCAGGCACGAGGTGCTTATTTCAGGCTGTAGAGTGATTTTTGCATCTTGCACACGTTGTGGTTTATCAGGTCAATAAATCATGGCAATTGCATCATGTAAATGATTTCAATTAGGAGCTCATGTAAGAATACATTATTGACATCAAGTTGGTGAATCAGCCACTTGTTGCTAACGACCAATGGAAGGACTGTGCAAATTGTCATTGGTTTGACTACCAGGCTGAATGTGTCAACGTAATCAATGCCTTCACATTGATTGTAGCCCTTAGCAACAAGACAATCTTTATATCTGTCAATTGTGACATTTGCATTGTATTTAATCCTGAAAAGCCATTTGCAACCGATTACATTCATGTTAGGTTGCTTTGGAATAAGGGACCACGTTCTATTTTCAAGGAGGGCGTTGTATTCTATGTTCATGGCGGTGCGCTAGTTGGCATCTTTGTTCACTTGTGAGAAGTTAATTGATTCAGTTGGTGAGGTTGCAACTAGTACCGTAGAAAGGGGATGACAATGTTGTTTCCTAGAAAGTCCTGTAAGGGACCAATAGTCAATAGGTTGTTCAGGTCGTAGCTGTCAGGAGGTGGTAACTTGATCTATGGGAAGTACAAGTACTGTTTCTTGTGAGGGAATTGGCTAGTTTGTTGCAGCTGGCTAGGGCATCTCTCGTGGAAGACTAGTTGGAATTTGCATTGCAAGCCATATATCATTGGAGGGAACCGAAGGTAGTCCTAAAATAGAGTCAGCTTGAAAGGGAAAATTAGACTCATCAAACTGAACATAGTGGGTGTTGTGCGCGAAAATTGTCATTTTAAAGTTTAGCATCGTAGTATAGGACAAAAATCGCGACAACACTTAAATTTATAAACCCGAAATCAATGTGACTTCAAGGTTGTTCGCAAGGAGCAAATTGGTAATTCAATCCACTAATCATAATATCAAGAAAGATATGCAAATATAATAAAAATGATGTTCAATGTATATATCAAAATAATATCTCAAGAGTCAAGTGCAAAAAGAGGGAGTTAAAATGGTAGTTTAAACCAACAATTTAACCCTAGTGTTAAGCTTTACAATCAACTCAAATAAGTGAACAATAGATGTAATCAGATATCAATGCCAGAACCAAGCTATCAGAACCAAATCAGACGTCAGGTTCAAGGCTCAGACGCCTTATCCTCAAGCCTCAGCAGAAGGCTACAACACAGCAGTAGAGAGACACAAGGGTCTCACAAGAGCAAGGCACAAGGTCCTTGCTAGCCACAGAAAGACTGCATGTTGAGTAGGGGAGAGGGAGCACGAATCCCAAGGTCTGAACAGGGCAAAACCCCCTTCCTCCCTCTCAGATTACCTCTCTTCAGAACCAGAATGGACCCGGGTAACTGAATAATCAGATCCAAGCCCAGACCCACGTGGTGTGAACCACGGGCGAGGGCATGTGCGATGGAGCGTGAGAGGAACTAATGTAAACACATTTACACTACTTAAGATGTCTATTTATGCATGTTCTTAAGCATAGGATTGCATTTCATGATATAAATATTGCATAACATGCATCATCTTGCATTTAGAGTAGTTTGAATAAAATGAAGGTCAATTGTCTCCTTTTATTTGCTTGGACAGGGCAAACATTTTATCGGGTCCTTCGATCGAAGATCCAACCGTATGGATGTGATCATGGCAACGATTGGAGTTCAACGACTCCAAGATCGCCCTAATCAGGCATCCGTAGCATCAGATAGTGATCGGGGAACCCTGGAAGATCAAGGGCTAGGATGGTGTAAATCCGCACTTCAAATGACAAATCCGACCGCACGGATGAATTCGGATCGACGATCGCAGCCCAACAACGCAAAAATCAAGTCAATCCAACATCCGTGGCACCATCTACAACATCCAGAAGATGGACGGCCAAGATGGTGCCACGTGGAGCCATCTCGACCGCCCAAAAGGTTGCATGCATTCTCTGAAGACCCTGCACCCGCTCCCTCTCCGCAATTGGATCTCAATCCAACGGCTGTGGACGCGACTCGTTGAAATCATCCATGCGACCTTTTGGGCGAGGCAGCGTAGCGGTCCAGCGCCTTATCGCGAGGCGTTGGCGCGTGTTCGAGCCTCGCCAAGCGAATTCTGAGGCGAGCAAACGCGCTATTATCAACCGTTAGATCGCAATCCAACGGCCGCGCGCGCCCGATAACGTTCACGCGCGGCGTCACGCGGCATCACATGCGCCAGGCGGGCGCACAGCGAGCGGGTCAGGCACGTCTTAAGCTGTCCGATCATGAGATCTGATGAACGTGCATGGGCGTTGAGAAAGGGCGTAGCTGAGGAGGCGCACGTGGGCGCAGGTGCTACGCCCACGTTGGGGGCTTTAGTGACAGATTTATCCGTCACTAAAGACCCCTCATTTATTATTTTAAAGATGTAATGACCATTTTGCCCCCACTCCTTGCAACTATAAAAGGAGTCCCCCTCCACACGAAATTCCCATCCCTTCCTTCTCTTCTCTACCTCTCCAAAGCTCAAGAGAAGCTTGTCCCACACCCAGGATGCTTCTCGCGAGATAAAGTCCAAATTTTCGTCCCCCTTCGGAAGTGGATCCCGCGACGACGACGGCATGCTGCTCCGTTCCCGTTCTTCTGCTTCATCTTACTTCGTCCTCCTTCGTCCAGGCGTCATCCCGTTCGGCTCGTCCTCCAAGCGACCGTCGAGGAGGATTTCTCTCTCCCTATTCTTTTTACTGCTTTCTAATGTAGTTTTGTTCGTCCTCCAAGCATTCGTCGAGGACATTTCTCCCTCTATTCTTTTAATGCTTTTTAGAGTAAATTTATCGCTTTCTAGTGCAATTATTTTATGCTTTCTAGTTGTAATGAACAATTTCCTTAATGATAAATTCTTTATTTACTCTACATCTCATTTTTATTTCTATGTGTAATATTCTCTCTCTCTTACCCTCTCTCTCTCTTCTATTTATTGTAAATAATTAGATAGTTTTAAATTGAATTACTTCTTGACAAATAAAAAGAAACACGTAGTTTTTAAATCAAACGTCCGCCTCCCTGTGTTCGACTCGGAATTTCAATTTCGGTATAAATTTTATTTGTTGAACACGAATTCTTCGCTTTCAAGTTACAACGACAGGTTTTCCAAAACCAAACACGTTAGCGTAGCAATTCGACCGTTCAACAGGGACCTCATTCCGATGCCCTCAGAGGCAACCGTCTAAGGGCACGTTTGATTTTATGCACTGCGTCGTGTGTGTCGCGGATGATGTGGGACTATCTCACAGGCTTTCCCCTTTCTGCAGCTGTTGAAGATCCTCTTGCCGAATTGGAGCAGCTGCAGGCACGAGGTGTTTTGATTGGGCACGTGGGACGCTTCAGGACCTGGAGCCGTGTCGAGTGGAAGCTGCAGCAGGGAGTTTGAAGGTCAGAAGCAGGCAAGTGACGTCAGAGAGGATGGTGGTGGCAACAGTGCTTCAATGAGGACCTAAAAAAGGAAATACGACCTCACAACCTCATCAGAAATGCTCAGAAGCCTTGCCTGAGTATGGTGAGTATTGTGGTGGTGGTGGCATCCTGCGAGGATGTGTGTAACTGGCGACGTCAGAGAGGGTGAACGAAGGAGGTGATGCACGGTGGAGTAACGGAGCGATAAGAACACCAAATTAGGAGAGGGCTTTTGTAGGGGAGGTCAGGGCGGAGCTTATGGATGTGGTGGCGTGTGGTTTCGTGCTGTGTGGTGTGCGCACGACTTCACTGAAGCTTCGCCGGCGCTAAGGAAGACGGAGGTGGGGCGGTGCGTTTGGCGGTCGAAAGTAATATCTAAGTAGGTTAAAATGAAGAAGAGAGGGAAAGGAATGAATTGAGGGAGGTTAGAGTGAGAGACAGAGAGGGATCGAGGCCAACTGTGATGGGCCGGTGTCAAGGAAGATGAATGCTCCAGAGATGAGAACGACAAGGAGGAAAGGTTGGAACAGCTCCTACTTGGTACGGCGAGGAGCGGAAGATTTCAGGGAAGACGTTCCATCTATGTGGTAGAGGGCGAAAAAGGAAGAATGAGAAGATCGCCGGAGCTTGGTCGGAGCAGGCTGGGAAAGGAGAAGAAGAAGGTTTTCTGGCCTCAAACCTCACTAAGGAGGATGATCTAGAGTTGGGGGTTCTTTTATAGGGTTAAAATTGAGCTTTATGCTTGAAAGGAGGCTTGGAATGCTCAGGTTTTCAAGGAGAAAAATCCCTAAAAATCTCAAGTTTGTCTAAGCTCTAGAACTTGATTTGGAGATCAAGAGGCAGTTTACGAAATTGAAAATCTTTTCAAGGATCTTCCCTCCAAGTTTTGAGGTAATTGGCTTTGATTCGAGGAAGAAAACCTTCCTCGAATCTCACGAAAGATGTGTTCCCACTGTCAATGGCGGTAGGGACCTAAGTGAATAAAATGACGAGAAATTTTAGACCCATTTGCAAATAATTCGAAACCTGAGGGGGTAAATGTAAGAAATAGAGTTTTAAAGGGTAAAATTACAAACTAGGTCAAGATGGACTCTGATTAGGCCCAAATTTTGGTTCTAACCTAATTTTTGCCCAAGGAATCTAATAGTGAAGTGAGATTTGAATTTTGACAACATTTCATTAGGCAATTTGCACAGAAGCCTAAATTAGGCCAAAATCCCATTTGAGACTCTATTCTAGGTCAAAATGAGTTCAAATAGTCAAACCAGGGGCACCAAACCTCTTATAATATTTTTCTATGAATTTTAGGAGGTTTAGATGAATTTTATCCTGACCAGAACCTCTTTAATTTAAGCAGGTTGATAATTAGGGTTTTGTGAGCTGTTTCAGTTCTCGATATAAGTGAAACCTCGTTTCTGTCAATGTAGACCCACTCTTTGGACTTTATTACTCATTTTACATTTATTTAACCCTCGAGTGATCTCGTGGCTAATCTATGTTTGTGATATGCTGTTAAAATTACAGATTTAACCCTAATTTCCTGTTCTTTCCTCAAATCAGATCAATGTGGAATTATGACCCTTAGATGATTAGGTAGGAGCTTTTATCAATCAAACCTTATTAAATGTGGCTAGTTAGGGCTCATGATGGTGTTCCCATCAGTAGGAAATGTAGAACTTCTTGGCTTGTGGGTTATAAAAGCGATAACTCATGTAGCTAGAAGCGTAGCCCAAAAATACACACTTGACCAAGCAGTAAGAAAATTTATGTGAGTTGTATGGTCAAAGTAAAGGTTATGTCACACAATCGAAGACACGAAGAAAGTGATATGATGGTGGGCTATTAAATAGCATTTCGTAGGAAGACTTATTGGTGAAGACAGGTGTTGGGAGATAGTTTATAAGATATGTCACAGTTTCCATGGCAAACTTCCAAAAGTGATTGGGAGTGTGGGAATGTGCAAGAAGGTTAAGAGCAATATCCATAATGTGTCGTATTTTTTGTTTAGCGACTCCATTTTGTTCATGAGTGTATGGGGTTGGTCTGCCATTAATGATCCCATCTTGAGAAAAATGAGGTTTGAGTAGCAGAAATTCCCCACACCCCGTCAAACCGAAAAGATTTGATTTTGCAAGCAAATTATCGTTCAACCATTCATTGAAAAGATTTGAATATAGGCAAGACATCCGATTTTTGTTTTAAAGGATAGAGCCACACATATTTGGAATAGTCATCAATGAATAAGACAAAATATTTATATCTAAGGAAGGAGAGAGAAGCTGGCCTCACACATCACTGAAAATAAGTTCAAAAGGTTGACAACTTGTCTTTGTTTCAGGTAGAGTTGTTTGAGCACTTTTACTCAAGATACATGCATGACACTTATTCAAAGGAGAAGATCAACAAGAAAAGCCAATTTGACGTAAAATTTTATTGATAGTTTCTAGCTGTAGGTGGCCAAGGCAATGGTGCCAGGTGTTAGACGAGATTCTTGAAAAGGCAAGGGTGACTGGTGTTGACGGGCATGAGAGATGATAGAGACCATTTTCAAGCACTCCCTTTAGAATGGTTTGACTTGTGTGTTAGTCTTTAACAACAAAATATTCATCAATAAATTCAATTAAACATTTGTTGTCACAACAGAATTTGTATACAAAGATAAGGGATTTTAAGGAAGAGAGAGAACACGGTATATTGTTCAAGTGGAAGCAAGTGTGTCTATATTGTAGGCTATGCTTACTGATGTGAGTTATTGGTGTGTTTTGACTGTTGCCAACCTGGATCCCATTTATTCCTTTGTAGTTTTTAGTCAGTGTCAAGTTGTTCATGTCATTTGTGACATGGTGGGAGGCGCCTGAATCAACATACCAATCCTTTGATGAAGTTGTGGTTGGGCCAAGGAAGTTTGCTTAAGGAGTGCTATTGGTGGGAGTGATTCGTTGAAAACAACAACGATAGGGACTGTGGCCAAAAACCCCACAAATAGAGGCAGGGAGATTGGTGTTGTTGAGAATTGAGGCCACGATTACGCCCACGACCACGACCTCTGGTGGTTGGCGATTTCTCTATGGATGAGTTGGAGCAGCTGGCAATTCACTCTCCCACCCTCTTTTTTTGAACAAACACCCACAACTCTACTTTTTGAGCCTCGAAGTGGCTAATTAGTGTGCGACAAAGTTCATTGGACTTGTTTTGTCGAGAGAAACACCAAAGTGGTCTTACATCTTAGGTTCGAGTCCTCATTTGTTTTGAAATTCTCAAGCTAAAAAGCAATTTAAAATATGTTAAAACATCATGAAATGCAAAACTCGGGTAGACTCTAAAAAGGGGTCTGGCAACCTCCGATTTGCGCAAAACAAGTGTCGATTTTGGATTTTCACAAGGAGATCGAAAATGACTTTCAATTGTGAAAAGTGTTGATTTCAAAACAAAGGGATTTTCTTGCAAAACTTGCAAAATTCCTATAATGTACGCAAAACGAAAAGCAATGGATTTTTTACAAAGGGTGAAAACTGATTCGAGTGTGGAAATTCAGATTCGAGGTTTCACAAAAATCGTATATAGTAGCACAGAGAACATCAAGCTCATGATCAAAGTTCAACTGATGTCCAAACATAACTCGTGTAGAATCTAGAGCAAAGGCTTTCAACTCAGCTATAACGATTTTCCATCACTTATTCCTCCCGTTGTCAACCTTCTCATCAACATGACCTATGAAGCATTTCATCATCATCCAAGCAAGTGGCTGGGGTTGGGATGTGTTTTGTTTTTGTGGCATGTCTATGAGTATGTATTTTTACGTGTTGCAAACTAAGCATTTCATTCTTAGTATAATCTATGGTTAGCTTGTGGGGAGGCATTGAAAGATATATTGTTGTTGGGTTTAGTCCAATATAGTGGGTGTAAATTCTTTGAATTGTGTGGTAGACTACATATAGGCTCTTGTACTCTTAATTATTCTTGGAGGGAAAAAGAAAAAAAAGATACACCCATTAAGGTTCTCCCATGATTTTTTCCCCTCTCCTGATAAGAGGAGTTTCCCCGTATACCCAATGCATTATTACATGATGCTTTGGATATTTTATTTGTTTTATTTCAATTATCTGTTTCAACATATGTCAAGCGTCTCTTGGCCTCTAACAATGTCCAGGAGTTCTGCCGAGGTTTCGAAACCTATCTATGGTTTTAGAACTCAAGGAATTTGCACAAGTAGTACAAATCACAGGAATCACGAACATAGAACCAAACAGAAGCTAAGGCAAATTCCATTGTTCTACTCCACAAGACATCTAACATAAGCACCTCCAAGTTCGTAGAACTTGCACTTGGGCCTCAAGAGTTGACTAAATTTTGTTATCCTCGTCGAAAACAATAATTCTTGCATCCAACTCAAAGATCTGTACTTTGACTGTGTTTCCCTTAATGATTACAATGCCCTAGAAACAAAAGGGCGTTAAGAAATTTGAGTTGCAGAAACTACATGAATTAAACCATGCAATATTCATTGTGATATGCCTTTTCACCAAAAAAACAAAAAAGCATTGCGATATGTGACTTTTTTCTATAAACTGTAATTGGATTTTACATATACAATGGCACTCTAAAATCGAGATTACATAGAAAGGAAGCTACAGAGGAAAAGGATCAAATATGTATCCTATCCGCAAGATCACAAGGTCTCACTTGAGTCTTGCTGTTACTCCAAAAACATCCACCCGATTTCTAGTCTTCTCCTGGTAGAGTGTCCTTTTACATGCTGTTTGAAATTATTGCAGAACTTATATACATAAAATATATTCAACTCTTTGGCTCTAGATTCATTTTCGCAAACCTGCCCTTGATTCTGACCCTGCTCTCAGCACGAGTTCTCCGCGATTCATAGATTATGCGCTTATCATATCTGCATAAGTTGACATGATCAGTTGGTTCCAGAGGCAAATTGCTCATTCTCATTATGTTCCAACAATGTTGTGTTCTCACCTTGTCCTTATTTTGCTTCTACCGAGTTTTTATGGCCTTCTAAAATACTTTTGCATCTTTTCTTATCACAAAAAGGAACGCATCTCTACTGAAAGCTTATGGTAAGGACATCATAAGGAATCCAGTCGAGATATTTCAAGAAATTGGGCTTTCATCTATACCTTTTACACTACTTGTAAACAAGCACTAGCATCTTTACCTTCTTGTCTTGCGCTTCTCCCTATACCGTGAAATCGCAGAATCGCGTTCTGCTCCAGATAGCCCACAAGCTCTTGGAGATGCCAAAGGCATCATCTCTGTGGAAATTGGATGGTCATTTTCCATCTCACCAACGGTATCTTGAATTTGGTTGCAGCCATTACCACCATCCATGCTATCCGAGATCAATTGATTATCCTCTGTTGTTGTTTTCATCAATTGATCATGAGAAATCCAAAGACAATCCGCTGGCTGGCAATGGCCATCTTCCCACAGTAGAAAATCAACCTGTAAGGAAATTTAGTATAAATTGGATTGTGAGAATACACACACACACACACACACACACACACACACACATGTCTGCACATCTATTTCTACAAGTCATCCACTATATTTTCTTCCTTTGCTTAGAACGATCAGATTAAGCCAGCAAAATTTGTGTTACTTGTCCATCAAAAGAATTGTATTAGGTGAAGAGGAAACTACTGCAAGACCTGATCATTATCTGGAAGTTTTGCATCTTGGGTGACAAAATCCTCATTCTCCAAGCCAAGACTCTCTGGTGCCACCGGGGGCTGAAATTTCACGTCCTGCTCTTGATCCCACAACAAATCACTCACGTCGAACTCAGATTTAAGCAATCTTCTTAGCTGCCGCATTATCTCTTCCTTGTGTTTCCCGCAGGACAAGTTGCGATCCTGCCACCAAATTGACAAATCATTTACTTCAAAGAGAATCAATTAAATGGTGATCTCAGCATAGCCCAACTCACATCTTTATATGTGACCATCGAGTGAGCAATCATACAATTAATGGAAAGATTAGCATCTTCCAACTAAACATGAAGCTAGAAGCATCTGCTTAAGCAATAGATGCAGGATCATTTGGAGAATAATTAACTAACAATCTAGGTGTTGGGATAAACATTTCTCAAGTGGGTAGGTTATATGGTAATTCTTCCCGTGATTTAGATGAGAGAGAAGGAGAGATCAAGAGCTTTCTCCCAGAAAGGAGACTGATGATCTGAGAATATCCAAAAGGGCACCTCATGGGCATCATATCACAAATTCATAATTCGGCATTCATCTGACAAGGTTGGGAATCAATGAAAGTGAGGTCACTTTATCTCAATCCACCCAAAAACCACTGTCACTTTCTTCCCTAGAAACCTACAAAAGTTACAAATTTCAGCATTGAACTGATCAATCAACAATCTCTGTCTCCAAAGATAATTTGTAGAAAATTGTGAATGCTTCGAAATTATTCTCGAGTCATCCACCTGACAAATTATGCAAAAATATACATCGAATTAGCACCCCCACAGAAAAAAAAAAAAATTATGAGGAGCAATTTCAAGCGATTTTCCTCCTCAATGTAATTGAATCTCCACAAAACTCTCTGTTGAAGCTTCTTTTTCGTGTAATTGCAGCGAAATTTCTACTACCACCCATGAACAGATTTTATCTCCGTTTTTTTTCTCGTTTTTTACTGAACAATTTCATGGTTCAGAACTTATCCCAAGCAAGCCACCACAACCTTCCTCTTGCCAATCACAGAAACACCAAAAAGATCCAATCTTTACCAACGAACAAGCAAAAACCCAAATATCCAACAAGGAAAACGCCAAGAACTTCCAAAAAAAACAGAAAGAAAAGAATCAAAACAAAACAAACTCCATCCAGAAACACATACCTTGGGCAGGGGAGGAACACCAGCAGCCTGGAACCCATGACCAGAATCCATGGGAACTACCAGGTCATCCAAGTTGAGCACCTCCTCCTCCTCCCACGCCCACTGCTGGTTCTGCTGCTGCTGCTGCTGCTCCCCACCCCCTTCCTCCCCCTCACGCAAGCCCTTCTCGTCCTCGCCAGCCCCGAGCAGACCCATGAGCTCCGCCGCCCCGGGGCACCCGGAGAACGGCTCGACGGGCCTCCTGACGTGGTGGCCCCCGCTGAGTCGCTCGTGGTGGGCGTCGAAGTCGCAGTTCTGGCAGAGGAGGAGGCGCTGGGTGCAGCAGAGCGAGGAGGAGGGGGCGCGGCGGCACCAGTCGCAGAGGAGCGCCCTCGGGTGCCTCGAGGAGACGCTGTTGGCGGCGTGCACGTGGCGGTCGCAGGAGAGGCAGAGCCGCGCCTCGTCGGCCCTGCAGTAGAGCAGGGCCGGGGCGTCCGAGCAGAAGTCGCAGAGGCAGAGCCCACCGTTGTTGGGTTCTTCCCCCGTGGAGAAGAAGCCTTCCTCTTGCTGGGTTTCGAGCTTTGGCAGCGATGGTGGCTGCATCGTGGTGGTGGTGGTGCAGGAGGAGATGGGTAACTTGGAGCAGAAGAAGAAGAAGAAGAAGAAGAACGGATGGAGGGAAAGCGACGTGAAGGGTTGAAGAGGAGAGGAGTTGCCTTCAGTGGCAAAGTCGGGATTTCAGAAGAGGAGAAGAGGTTTTTGGGTCCAGGATCGTTGCATTTGCATAGCTTTGCATGTCCCTGTCTCATTTCTTTCTCACCTTATCCTTCTTCAAAGGTGTGTACATTTTGGCATGCACATCGTGTCTTGTTAACGTTTATCTTTTTCATATGAAAAAGGTAAAGGAGTTTTTTTTCATGTGTGTCTCTAAACTTTTAATATTCACATGTATATCCCTATAAAGATAAGCGCACTTTACGTGATTGGTCATTACTTCTGTCATTGGGTTCTTAAGGGTCTGTTTGTTTTCAAAGATTGTCCTTGCCAACCTTCAATTGGGTCTTTTAATCCCAGGATTAGGTCATCGCAGGATTGGACTTGCAATCCCAAGATTGGATAATTCGGGGGCAGGGGGGGCGGGGGCGGTGGGGGGAAGGAGGCATGGAATTATCTCAATCTTGAGTTTCAACCTATTGCCCTCACTCAAATATAAAATAATTCTTCCCAACAAACACATTTACATCCCTCAATCCCTTGATTTGACCTACTAACCAACCAAACAAGATTTGTTCCCTATCCCAAGTTTATCACGCAATCTCACCCCAAACAAAATCTATCCTTCAAAATCAATTCCTCCTGGCAAATAATACCTAAGGAAGATGAACCTGTACTTGATGGAAAAGATTGGAGGACAGATGATTTTTTCAATCTCTTATGTCTTGATGGTTATTGTAATATTTTCAAATATAATCCCACATTGTAAACTCATAAAAATAAGTATTGAGATATAAAGAATTAAGAATTACTACATGCTAACTTAAGTTTAAGTATTTTGAACGTTGTTTAGATTTGTGGGATACAAATCTAATAAATTGTCAAGATTAATTTTTTTTGATTAGATTAGAATTTAAGTTGAGGTCATTACAGTCAAACTTTTTTTTACTCTTGATGGGAACCCTAACAAGGTGTTGCTCCCTTGGCTTGTGTCTTATGGTACTTTCATAGCTGAGATCCATTATAGCTTGGAGCTCTCACATGTGTGAGTCCAAACAATGTTATGGATGCGTAGCAAACATAATTCATATGGATGAGGCAATGGCAGTAGCGTGGGCATGCTGCAATCTGACGAGCTTCCCGTTTACTTTTTGCTAAGGTTTTTTAATATTTTAATCGAGTATAGACATTTAGATGGATGTTGGTATCTTAGTTAAACTTAAGCTTGAGTAATTAAAGTTGTCTTAAATATGGTTAAATGGACATTGGTGGCTTAGTTAAACTTAAGCTTGACATATAACTTACCTTGTGTACGGTTAACTCATGAGTTCATACGAATGGAAGAGCATGGCAACGAGATCGAGCCACCTTTTAAGAAAATTCTACGGAGATGTACGTGATGTCAAACATTTGTAGGAGTATTTAAGTAAAAGTCCTAGCAATATTTGATTTTTGTTAGAAATGCAAGATCTGCATTCAAATCATTGGAGGATAAGCCCACTGTACTGGCTATTGCCAATAAAGCATGCAAATTAAATAAAACTTGAAGACTAAACTTGCAAGAGAGATGCAGTCCCTGAGTTAAGATCGACATGTTTGCATTTCCTCCGTGTTTCTTATACTTCCAACTCTGAGATTTTCCATATGAGTTGTACATTGAGATGATGTTGACTGGATAACAATCTCGTATACCATGATTTGTGTCCTCCAGCAAAGGTCCAAAACAATTGTGAACATCTTCATAGAGTAAGCCATGACATCATCCAACAATGATGAGGGTCTACTTGCAAATGCCAATCCTTATCCATCGTAGATAGATTGTGGTCCTCTTTTTCTGTTAGTAAGTAACTAACTTTTGAGGTAATTTATAAAAGAGTCATATAGGTACCAGCAAGCTAAAAATTTCAGCCAAGTTATGAAAATTTATATTTTGGTGTTCATTTTCTTTCCACCGACAAAAACCCTTCGAGGAGTTAAGAAAATGGGAGGTAGGTTTCTTGAATTTTCTTTTTTTTTTTTCTTTTTACTTTATTAAACTATTGTAATCGGAACAAAGATTGTCCAGGAAGAAAATGTTAGAAAGAAAGTTCGTATGTCTCTAATATTCCTAATAAAGTAAGGAGAGTGCTCAACATAAGTTATATTTTAGGAGGTAAATCTAGTAGCAATTAGCTGCTTATGGCATAGTAGTTCAAAAGAAAAGTTATACTCCAACACACCAGTTACATTTTAGGGATGGATAGGTTCTTTTACTATCTTTTTTAGGATATTAAACATATTCTCTTAACCATGAAGTTTTCATATCCTTACGATTGTGCTAATTTTTCCACATATTTTCTCCCATATTGTGCAATAAGTTAATTACTATAGTTTAAGATATACTTCTATCCTAAAAAGATAGAATCATCCACCATCAAATATAAAATAAATAAATTATAATTTTCACAACACATTAATTCACATATAAAATAAATAAACTATAATTTCCACAACCCTACTTACAATGTAATATAATTTACCTCTCAAATCCAACTCATTATTTGTTCTTTTGTTCAATCAAATAATAATAAAATAAAATTAAATATGAATCAAATAAACTACATCATGTAGTTTTCTACAATCATCTTACCATCAAACCAACCATCTTTTAGCTTAATAAATTTTAAAATCATCAAATCTTAAACATAACTTGCAACTAAGTTGAGCCAAAACTTCTTTTAGCAAAAACTTAGGGCTAGTTTACTGAGAGGGGATATCACATACTTGTGTCTATTGAAAAATTTAAAAAGAGAGGATATTCCATTTAGCAAAGGAATGGATGGTGAAGAAGGAGATATTATGTGAGATGGAATAACCTATAGTTAATATCATAAGATTATGTATCCCACATTAGCAAGGCCAAAGATGGGTTAATTCCTTGGGAAATATCCCATTATTAAATGAACAAGTCATTTTTGAGATGGTTCAACAATTAAGAATGTTGGTTGTAATTTGCATAGGATCTCCAATAAGGCAACACAAGTTTGCCTTATGTGTAGAGATAGGACTTCAACTTAACAAGGTAAAAGCATCTCCCTTGCCTATGTAGGGTTAGAACATCACTTTATTAAATTAAGAAAGCGCAAATTAAAAGGCAATAACTACCGCTAAAACCTTAATGCATCCTCTTCAATTTGCACTAGACTTAAGTTCACTTACCAAGGCCTACTTGGACTAAGTGTATGATGGTAAAATTCAAAAGCATGGGTTAATGAACAACTGCATAGTAAACACATGTGCCTGTACATTTTCAAATAAAAGCAAAAGCAAGAAGAGCAAGTACAAGTTACCAAGGCATGAGCAATTAAGTGCAAGGAGAAAGTATTGATAGATTGATTAGTTCCCTTCTCTTATTAACATTATCATTATTGTCTTGATTATCTAATTATTAAAGGTCTCAACTCATCATATTAATTTGTTTATATTGCAAACTCACCTTATGATTAACAAAATTCATTTAGAGACACCTTGTTACGATGCTTTACCTATCATGCCACATTCCTCAAGTCTAGAGTACTCATGTCCACAATTCTTGTTACGATCCAAACTGGCTTCACATGGAACCCGAGTCAGATTACCTTTATTAACCCAAGACTCAATCGTCCAACGAGAAATATATCAACTCGTAATAATTTTCACACATGCAGTATAGCTAAAGGAATGAATAAAAGACTGGAAATCTGTAAAGTGTCTATAACGGAAACACAGTTCTACAAGAGAATAGTATGATTTCGACGTAGCTATCACAACATCTAGAAACGGAAACTGAACTAATGGTTCCAAAAAGATACTCACAATAGTAACAGTAGAGTCAACCTACAACAAAAAAAGAAACATAATAACTAAGGCTGAGCTCAACTAGGCCCAGCTCCTTCCACAGCCGGTGGGGCTAGCTGCTCATCTCCTTGCCCTGGGCACAAGTGGTAGGTGTCAGCAAAAGCTAAGTACAATGGCAAGAGTAAAATCAACTAATACAATTTAATTAAAAGCAGTAAACATTTCAAGCAGCGGTAAACATTCCACACATTTTCAAGTTTTATTTTTATTTCTAAGCACTAGTTGTTTAATATTTTTGGATAATTTAACAAAGGGTCTTGTTATCTATTAGTTCATAATTGAAGACTTGCGGCAATCGTCAAACAATTACAATGAAATGCTGTTGTGGGTTTTGTTCCCAGCAACGGCACTAAAAATATGACCATCGACAACCGATTTGAACTAAAAATGGTGTTTTATTATGTCATTTTTGTAGTATATGTGTCATAAATGCAAACTGATGTCGTGCCAATTTTATTTATTTACAACTTTTACTAGTTTGTTTCCAGGTTATTCAATAGGAGGCAGATATTGATATACATCACACTCTATGTCAAAAAATGTTCTTTTATTCCAAAAATATTGATTTTATTTACAAAACGAATCAATGAATCAACAAATGAAAGAATTGGTCAGTTATTTACAAAAGAATCAACTAATTTGCATTATAATGCGTGAAACTAATGTACAACAAACATGCATAAAAAACTAACTAATATTACACTATGTTAGTTATATACAATTACTATAAGTAATACCTGAGTATATGTATAAAAATAACCAATAATATCTACTATACTAAATTATATTAACATACTAATACCTTTAGTAACATATATATGCGTCGCTGTGGCCTTAATAAAATATATACGTGACCTAAGGCAATGATTAATATGGATATTGATATATAAATATATCTACAGTGACATGTATCTGTCACTAAAGCTCTAATGTTATTTTATTTATATACATATAAGAGCTCAAACAACACCTATACATATACTATACTTATACATACATACATACATACATACATATATATATATATATTGTATATGTATACATATTTATAATTAATTATTTATATACATATATCTATTATATATATATATATATACACACACATGCACGCACACATAAACACACACCAACACTTAGCCGCATTTCTTCTCACTCTTCTCTCCTCATCTCTCTTTTAACACTTAGCCAGATTTCTTCTCTTACGCTCACGCACAAGTACCGTACACGTGTTGGTGCTAGAGCACCACGATCATTTATTTTGATGATAACAAAACACGTGTTATTTAACATTTGCACTTAAAGTCTTAAATTCAGGTTAATTGCAAATGGAAACATGTTTAGATAGAGTTCGAGCTCGCATCTATGGCGGATTGGAGGAACTTGACAGAGAACAGAGGAGCTTTGCGAGAAGCGATAGCCTGAAGAAGTGTGAAGATAAGAATATGATAGATTTCCTTTTATCTTGTTTTATGTAATTGTGTTTCTTTGTTTTTCTCTTTATTTCTTTCTTATATCTTATGTTAAAGAGCCTCAAAGATCCCTTAAAGTAGTCCTAGGAACACCTGCACAACTCTAGGATACTTAGGTTTTCCGTAAAGAACTTAGAAAACCAAAATAGGGTTCTGACAGCCTAATCAGACGTCTAATCTTGAAATCATACGTCTGTTAGGGACTTTTAAAACGTCTGGCTATTGACTTAGACAACCAATAACTCAGGCTGGACTTTGTAGCTTATGTCTGATGAAATTAGACGTCTAGACCTTAGTTCAGACATCTTAGAAGACATCTGATATTTGTGTTAGACGTCCAATTAGTGGAACGTTGGCTACTAAGTAAACATTGAGGAATATGACCATTAGACTTATATTAGATGTCCGTAGAGGACCCTAGACGTCTGATATGTGACCATTTAGCCTCGACTGATCCAAAATCTCCTCTGTGAGATTTCCTAGCCATTAACCTATCTTGAAAATCCATTTCCACAGTACAATAGGTTTTCAGATGTCCAGACCTAGGGCCAAACGTCCTGTATGTCGTCTGATGGCCATGCACTAAAACTCTGTTTAGGTCTGAACCAAGTTAGGAAGGAATCCCACCTAGAATTAGACGTTTGACTTAGTTCCCAGACGTCTTAAACAAGTTTTCTAGACGTCTGATGACCCTGTCAGAATCATGATTGATTCTGATTACGGCCTGTTTTGCTCTGGGTTCAACCTTAATGGCTATGGAAGCTTTCTAAGGGCTTCCAAAGCTTTCGTAGGCCCTCTATAAATAGAGGAGGACCCTTGCCTTGTAGAGACACACCTTGCAAGACTACTTTCCACTCTTACCGTGTCACATTGATACTAAGAAGAAGTTCTAAGCTCTTCAAAGCCTGTGTCCACACCTGAGAGCTTCATCTTCGTTTGTGCACTCGCTCTCCCTCCGAGGTTACGAGAGCGACCAAGCGCCGCCACGTGGTTCACGCACCCGCGTCAAGCCGACGTACTTCCAAGCAAAGGGAAGTATCTTTACCTATAGTAGCTAGGTTAATCTTTGTTGGCTCTATAGGTTATTTTGTAATCTTTCTTTGTTATTGGTTGGGTATTTGCGTTGCGAATTCCCGTCTCCTTCGTGAGACAAAATCCTCTTTGTGAAGAGGAGGGGTTGAGGAACGCTACCCTTGTACTCGTTGCGTGGTTGTAATTGAGGTTGTACTACCCTCATTAAAGTAGTACGTTAGTAGATTTGATCAATTTTGTCGATCGGAAAATCCTAACTCGAGATGGTTAGGTAGTGATTTTCACCTGGTTTGGGTTTCCACCTAAAAATACTTGTGTAATTGTGTGATTGCTTATTTTTGTGAGATTGTTTATTTTAATTCCGTATTTTATATTACGTCATGCATATCTTATCCTCTCTCGTAGGCAATTACAACATGAACCTAAAAATTAGGTTTTTAATGACAGTGCTAGCCACTTTCGAGGGATATACAGCATCCTATTGGGTGGGACCAGACCTCTACTAGCAGCCTGCCCTAGTTTTTAATTTAGGTTCATTGAAATCCGATTCCAAGCCCAATATTAGACCCACAATAGGCCTGCTACAGTGTGTAGCCCTCGACTCACCACTGTTGAAATATTCAATCATATATGCCAATGCTCAGTAATATGCTCGTGGGATATGGATATTGTGTAGGGGCGCCCAATGCCATGACGACTAGTGGGAATAGCAGACAAAAACATTTTATCCCATGTCACGCACTTTTCAGCGTACGATGTGGGACAAATGTGGAGTGCCTAATTGGAACTACGCAGCGTCTGACTGTGTTTTGATTTCATGTCATTGGCCCTCGATTTGAGGGTCATAAATTAATATAAATTAAAAATAAATTACATGATTTTAAAGTCTTTATGTAAAGCTACCTAATTGTATAATTTATTTACAGAAATAAGTTATTTAAATATATAATGAAATTGGTTAAAGTTGGCTGATTGTACATATTAAATTAGAGTTTAATTTGTTAATTAATGTATAAATTAGTGACTTCATTACAAAATTAACTTTATGCATAGTTAATTTACACAATGAATTATTTATTATACATTTTTATTATATTTTATAAACTTTATTTTAATTTATTTACATTTAATTACATGTTTAAGTTAATTTTATACATAAATAATTTATAAATACCATAATACAATATAGATACAGTATAAATAGGCTGAAAATAATTAATATAATATTATACAAGTATACATTATAACTTACTTTAGTTTTAGATTAAATTACTAATTTATTTTATTTTAACTTAATAAATTACGTAATTAACCTAATAACTTAATTACCTACTGTAAATATTTAATTAAATTAAATTGCAGGTATTGTATAGTTCATAACACATAGTTAAATATATATATATATACAATATTAAGTACATTTATGTACATGTAGATATGTTTACATAATTACTTAGGTTATTATGCATTTAATTAGTACAAATTAATAGATAGTTATATAATAAAGTTATATATATAATAAATCATTCTAAATATTTAATTTAACATATGAATAGATATATAATTTAATTATGGATATTATTTACATATTATACAATATCTACATATAGTTTAGGTTTAAGTCATATATATACAAGTATATACATGGTATATAGGGTATTTTTAGGTATTTTTGGATTTTTATAGATTTTATATATATAAGAGAGGTAGGGGATGAGAGAGAAAGAGTGAGATGAGAGAGAGAGATTTTCTTTTTGATGTTTTTGATATTAGTTTTGTTATTAAATTCAAAGGTATACTAAACCGTTAGTTGGCATGTTTGACCAAGTCAAGGGTTCAGATTACTTTGAAACTTGATATACACCTAAAGAATACATAATCTTACTCAAGATAGGATTGTTTTATTTTTTTTATGAGTTTTTAAAGTATTTTATTTATGTACAAAGCAAATCCAATTTAAGCCTTGGATAGGTTTTCAACAAAGAACCAAAGGCTCTAAAATGAATTCTAAAAGTTGAAATATTAGTTTTAACACTTCAACATGTTCAGTACATCACATGGAAAGTATATGATAATTTAAACATGAATTTCATCTTGATTTTCATTAAAATCATAGTTTGGACAGTTAAAACACTCAATAATAGCTAACCAAAGATTTAAATTGAGATTATAAGCAATACATCAAATTCAAATCTATCTTTTTACATGAATGCTTGTTTATTATATCCATAACACAACGCTCAACAAGTTAGCTCTATAAATCCTTGAATAGACCCAAAACTCAGCTAATCAGTGGCTGAATAATGCAGAACAACAGCATTTTCAGGTGCTGCCAAATCTCAATAGCAGTTGCTGCTTCAGCTGTTGTTTCAATTTTGATCAGATGATAAAATCATTGGTTAGACTTCTTAAAATCAAATGCAGCTATTACTGCAATTGCAGTTGAAACCCAAGCATAGGATCAACGACTGGAAACTGATGCAGTAACTCTGATCAGATCAAATAGATTTGATCTGAGCTCAAATGCAGTAGGTTAGTTGCTATAAACTCTCAATCAAGTTGTTGCAATGTAAATCCAAATCCAACTCAAATCCAAATCCACATCAGAGCTATAAAATACAAGGGAAAATCTGACCTAAACTTTCTCTCATGCTATGGACAACATGAATTAAAGGTTTCAAATCAAACTTTGAAATCCACTGAAAACCATGCTCCAATTTTCCAATGCTTGAAATCAGGGTTAATCCCATAAAATGTTACTGCTGCTGCAGCTCTTTAATGTACTAATGTGGGAGATTTCAACACTAAAATTACATATTCAAGCAATCGTTTAAAAATAAAATCAATATGAAAATCCATTCAAACTCAATTTCAAGAGTTGAAATCCTCATCAAATACCCCATCAATCTCAAGAAACTAGTCTGAAAACTCTTCTAGTGCTTAAAAACCAAAAGGAATTCAGATCAATCTCCCCAAAAAGTCCTTGAAATCGTAATATGCTCCTCATCTTACATTATAGACAATGTAAGATGAGGATGCAAATCAGGATTTCAAAAGCAATAAATCCACATCAGAAGTGTCTTAAACCTTCTCCGATAGATTTGGGATTCATTCATTCTCGATGAAAGCTCAAAAATCAAGGAAAACTAATCTACTCTCTCTCTCTCTCTTGTGCCATAGACAACACGAAGAGAGAGTTTAAATCACTTGATGAAATCCAATAAAATTAAATCTCAAATCCTCATATCATTCAAACTAAGAGTACTTCATTCAGGACCATGTGAGGATTATTGTGGTTAAGTGGATTGAATGGAGTGATCCTCATATGAGGTTTGGCACCCAAATTAGATCTGAATGCTCAAGAGCATCAGATCTAATTTGGTGCCTTGATGAGTGGGTGGTTGGCGGAAAACATGCAAGGAAATCGGTGAACGTGGTCAGTGTGATGTAGAGGGAGATCAGCGGATCGAAGTGAGAGCGGGAAATTACCTCTCTGATCTGAATTGAACAATGAGGGCGGAAGTGATCTAAACTAATCTAATATATTCTGAACCAATTCATCACTGATTTTGATTTCGAATCTAGTCCTAGCTAATCTAATTACACTAATCACTACTCTAAACTAGTCTAGAAAGAAGGGAAATCTATCTAATAGGAAGAATAAGGTTCCCTGGATCCAAAGTCGACGGCTAAGGAGGAAGAAAGGGGGGGAGATCTCTAGCGAGTGAGGAACCCTCTAGTGAAGCTCCAAGGTCATCCTCAGGCGTACGTCATCCCTAGTGACTATGAGGAACTGAAGATGAAAAACCACGCCCCTGTCACAGGCTCGGTGAGTGAAGGGGTTAGAAAGAACTGGAGAGGGAGGAAGGGATAAGCTCAACGAAGTAGGAGGGGAGTCGATGGCGTGTGCGCGAGCTATGGAGATGCTTAAGTAGATGTTTCAGTGGTTGCAATCACCGCAGTGGTGAATTCAAGCGCGATTAGGGTAAATGGTGGGATTTGGCTGCAAGGGGCGCGGGAAGTTCCAAATCAAGTTTCCACTATATGATGGAATCTGAGGTTAGGGGTGAGTCTATGCGCATAAGCGCGGGAAGATCAAATTGGGTTTAACCCTAGGATAATGGGTGTAGGAGAGCGACGATTGAGATGACTCTAGTTCTTGCGTTGCTACAGTGAAGGTGTGCCTGTAGGCATGTTGGGTAAATTGCAGGAAAAGGTCCAAATGACTGAAGGGGTAGAAAGTTTACAAAGAAACCCATAATTGGAAAGAAATGTTGCAGCGCAGCTCTTGAAATCTATCAAATGGGTCCCTATAGCTTTCAATCAAATCCCTAAAAAGTTTTGTACTTAAGAAATTATATATGAATGATGACCTATATGTAATGTCAATAATGCAAGGTCCTAATGATGTGCAAATGCAATCGAATTTTTATTGAAGCTCAATTGAACATTTCGGAAGTTGATTTCACTTTCCATTTGAACTTTTGAACCCAAACATGTGTTAAATTTGCAATTGGATCATCAAATTACACTTTTGGATAAAATATCTCAATTTATGACTTAATTTTGTGTCTTTAACACCAATTTGCTGTTTTATATCATTTCTATTATTTCCCACACTCAACCTATTTCATGTGTTAATTATGTAGTGTTTAACATAGTTTCTAGCTTAATTTGTACATTTTAGCCATGATGAGCTACACCTCATCAGTTTGCATGTTCCCTAATGGGACAATCTTGTTACAGTTTTCCTCGCGATGTAGAACGTGCACGTGGTGCTCTCATGGCTGAGAGAACACCCCGTGTTTATCCTACACCCAGTCTACCACTTTGTAGTCATGATTGCAACGTAGTGGTGACTACGGTATATGCGATAAATACACGGGGGGCTACCCCGCATTGGCACGCGGTCAGTCGTTGCCGTGAACAGGTATGCTCTAAGTCGTACAACACAGAACAGAACAGGGGCCACACCCTTCACCAGTTTGCGTACCTTCGCCCAATTATCCCAGTTGGCTTCGTGGGCCTAACATGAGTCGGTGTTGGAAGGGCATTCCTACCCTTTGTCTCAACCCGAGGGAAGGTTAGCTCTCTTCCCACACAAGGGGTGAATAGCTTTCCTCGGTACGTGTGTATCCGAGGGCCAGCTCACTCCCGCACTAGAACTCAAACAACAATCGTGCCTTACATTAGGTGAAATCATTTCATCATTATCAGAGTTTCATACCATAGCAGATAAGCTATTCTTCTAGTTCTCCCTAAGGTTCATTTATAATTCCTTTGATTCTGTTTCAAACACTAGCAATTAGCATGCATCTCCATTCATATTTAGATTTCAAACATGGAAATAGACAACTAAGTGCATTACAGTAAAAGCCTTGATCTCAACCGTTAGGGTTATCATTCTTCATAGCAAGAATTAATCATTACTCACATATATAACAAGTATAAAGCTCATATTTTAAGAGTTAGGGCATGCACATGTGTGTGTGAGTCTATAAGATAAAGTAGTTATCGATTTCATTCAGAAATTGTATTTACGAAAATCGTAATAATTCATTAACTAGCTACTTGTAATGTACATTCAAATAGAACTAACCACATCGGAACAAGAAAGACCACTCTATCTAGGTGTATGGGAGGTATGGAGGCACGAGAAATCGATCTTGACACCTCTGCAGGTCCCGCACGCGTCCTGGACGTGTGACTGTGTTAACCAAAGTCCCCAACTGACATCAAATTCTTAAATCTGATTTTTCAGTATACCTAGACTCAAAACGCGATGAAAAAGATGTCAAACCATGGGAAATTCCACTAGAATTTCGACGATACCTTACTTGCATGATTTGGAGACCAAACGAACCCCGAACTGGCCTCGGAAAGGTCCTGGTTCACTTGAACCAGACCAGGCGGGCTTGGTTTGGTTGGACTGGCTGCTTGTCTGCAGCAAAAGCTCACTTCTCACCACTATCAGACGTCTAGAGTGAGTTCCGGATGTCTTAAACTCTCCTAGAGGCTCACCTAAAGCCTTCGTTCCTTCCCCGATGTTTGTTGCTACTCCCAACCATCCGAGGCTCTATCTGGACATCTAGCACCACTCTTAGACGTCCGAAAGTACCTCGAGCATCACGTGCGCACACTTCCCCTCGTGGTCGCCTTGTGCGAGTGCTGCTTCCCCACGACTCATGCACCTCAAGTCCATCCTCATCGCAGACACCTCGGGCAAGCCTCACCTCGTGCCTCATGTATCCTCGGATGTTCGGAGCTCATCTCGACTGTCTGCAGGACAATGCAGACGTCCGATGAATGCAGGGGTCGCCCCCACCTTGCGAGCTGTGCTAGCAGCGGCCCCGCTCTGCATGTTGAACGCATCGCGTCTACCTCACGGTCAGTGCTTGCAGTGCCTCACACCATGCGTGCTCCTCGCCTGCCGCGCCACTGCAGCCTTGCACTGCGTGCTCACTCCTTTCTCTCCCACTCTCTCTCCCTTCTCTCCCTTGCTCTCCTCTCCCACTTACCTCTCACTCTCGTTGGAAGTGTGGGGGTGGGGGAGGGGGCGTCGCCTGAGGGTGATGTGGGGAGGGAGTGGGGTTAAGAGGGGGGTTTTTAAGGAGGTGTTGGGTTGGGTTTTAGGATTAGGAAAATGATGGCTTTTGCCCCGTGTCATGTAGTTTCCTCGCGGAGCCCATAGAATGAGATTTGGGGGTGTTAAAATTTCCATAACACCCTGGAAAAACCTAGGAAATCCATAGGGACCCTTGGGGAGGGCCATTTTAATTCATATCCAAAGTCCATCAATTAGATGGTCATAAAGAAATAAAATGATACAACAATGGTATCACTACCAATGTTATAGTACCAGGCTCTACCAACGCTAAGACAGAAGACACGATCAATTCAATTAATAACAGAATCATGTAGATGCATGGACTAACATCATCGTAGGTTTAAGGTCGATGCTTAAAAGGACATCTTCATCAAATGTTGGATGTATCGTTTTGTTGATTAGACGAATAAATTATATTGTACGTAATTCTTACACCTTGGAGTGAGGCAATCCAATCTCAAGTCAACTCAAATGAGCTTGGCTCACATAAAAGAATGGAAGTGGAGCTAAGAAAGCGTCATGATTGAATGATTGGTTCCTCCGACTGCTTTTTTCACTAATCTAAGCAAAACTTTTGCTTTCCTTTATTGAACCACTAGGAAGTTAGTAGCAAGAAAGCTAGTGATTGAGAGACATACGGTGACACATGTGTACAAAACCTCTATGCTAAGTACGTGCGAAGGAACTATAAGTAGGAAATTTGATCCATGAAAGAATCTGATTTATGGATAATATTGTAATGGCAAAGATGGTGGTACCATATGAATCATTACTGCAAAATATAGAGTATAATTCAAGCAAAATATAATAAAAATACAAATTAACTACTAGAATATATTCAACTAAGCATTGAGACTATTTATTTATAAATATTAGATCGTTTGTATTACTTTTAAATTCTTAGATCCTTAATTACAACAATCTCAGAATGTAACCGTCAATCCTAAGATTATCCAAACCCGTGCGGTAGATGGGATGGACTTAAACTTGTGTTCAATCATAGAAGGGTTTTGCAAGGGTTCGTTTCCCAGCATCTGCCGCTTCCCTTCGGCAGCTGCTGCAGCCGGACCTCTCTACACGATAACCCCTCCTCTCTCCCTCTTCGCCGGAGGATGACCAAGCTCAGGAAGCTCGGCCGCCCCACGGCCCACCGCATGTCCATGCTCAGGTGCTTCCCCTTCCTTCCTCCCTTTAACTCTTTTCTTCTTCCCCACGGGCCTTGACATCACCATTCTTGATGCCTTTGCAGGACCATGGTATCGCAGCTCGTGAAGCACGAGCGCATCGAGACCACCGTCGCCAAGGCGAGTCGTTTTCCGCACAAAAGCTCACTTTTTCCCCCACAAACTCGCGATTTTTTCGCTACCAATTTGGTGTTCCTGGCGAAAGCTCCCTCCTTTCGCCATAAAGGCGTGATCTTTGGCTGTTATTTGGTCCCACGGTTCGAGGTTGTGTGCTTGCCTGTTGAGATGGGAAGTTGGGTTCTGATCTCTGATGCTTGTTGTCGATGTGCTTGGCAGGCGAAGGAGGTTCGTCGGCTCGCCGATAGGATGGTGACCCTCGGGAAGGAGGTGAAATTTCCAGCCTTTTCCGATTTATGTACTGTGCCCATTTTTGTGTTCTTTGAATTGTGGGTTGTTTGAATGAGGAGATGGGCTCTGATTGGTACGTTTCAAATGTTCCTCCAAAGTTTTGTTTGCTTGAATGATTTTTAGATGGTAGAAGTGTTTAGAGGATGATGAGTTTTTATGTGCTTCATCTGGTTTGAAACACATCATTAAGTCCCTTTTTGCTGTTGCAAGAAGTTTTTTTTCTTCTGAAAGGTAAAAGGTTGGTTAGATTGCCATATACAACACTATCGAGTGAGGTTAGAACTAGGGTTGCATGAGTGCAGAATTTATCACCACGAAGAGGATAAGATGCGTTAAAGGCATCTCAATGGCAGAATAAGGTGTTTGGGGCCTAGCAAGGTAATTGGAGTAGAGCATTGCCTAATGAAAGAAGATTGGGGTTAAAAGGGACAAAATGGGTCCTTAAGGACTGCGAGGCTATGTGCCAAATGCACGTAAAGGGATGTAAGAGACCAGAAAGGTTGTAGGAGACAGAGGACTTCCAAGGAGGGATTGATATATCGGCGATATATCACCGATATATCGGTATCATCGGGTCAACAGATATCGATATCAGCCTTAGTATCTTTTTTCCATGATATCGCCGATATTATGGACTCTTGTTGAACTTTAGAGCTATACATGCTAGGGTTATTGCTCCCTGTAGTCCATCAAATATGTCAATTTTAGAGTTGTACATCTTCTATCGACTATTCAGTCATTGCACTTGGTTTTACTTATTGAAAAATAAGAAGAAGATTCTCAAATATCGGTGAGAAATACATTAGTATATTCAAATCTCTATAAAAAAATGTATAAAATTAATCAAGCATTTTGATAATCCATGGGAATATTAAAAGGGCTATCTTGTTAACCTCCTTTAAGTAAAGGATGTCATCCATGACGGTTCTTCTTTCTTTCCCCCACAAGAATCTAGGGTTGACAGGCTCACTTGTTTTAGCATGGTTTATCTGAGTACTTGTGTATTGGTGCTTTGTTGATCTTCACTAATCTTGCAAACTGTGTATTATGCTATGATGGACATAATTTCTCTCTAGTTATTTGAACATTTATATTTTTTCATTATATACGGTCGTGTTATCTGAATCATGTCTTCTTTCACTAAGTGTATCTTTGTTGGTAGTAGTGATTTAAATGCCGACGACATGTCGGAAAGGCTATTTTGGGGAGGGGGCCATGCCAAGATGATTAAAGTATCGATTTACATGTGTATCGACGGCATGCTGATGATTTTGACGGCATGCCGATGGTGGTGTCGAGTCCTATGTTGCTGGGTGAAGGTGCTGTTGCCACAGGTCGATTTCTGGAATCCTAAGAGCATAGAAGGTCGATATTGAGGAATGTAAGGGTCTAAGGACGCACACACGATCATAATGAAATACTTTTATTGTTACACAATTATTATTTTTTGAAAATGATATCATTTTGATTATTTATGTGATTTTTTGTTGGCATGCTGTTGGCATGCCCTTGCCATTTCCATGGCATGCCCTCGACATGCCCACGAAATGCATACTTGAAATTTTATCGGTACAGCGTCGAAATCGGCATTTCGAACCTTAGTTGGTAGGAGATGTGATTTCATGTGTTGAGCTCATAATGAGAAGAGTAATAGGGTGGTTCACGAAATGTAAGACAGATCAATGAGAAAGAGAAGAGTATTGGAATAGAGAACGCGTTGGAACTGATAAGAAAATCATGGCTGTAGTTATTTGACAATTTATATTTATTCATTATATACTCCTGTCTAATCTAAATCGTATCTTCTATCACCAAGTACATCTTTGGTGATAATATTTGTGATTTCATGTCTTGAGATCGTAATGAAAAGAATAATAGGGTGATTCACGAAATCTGAGGCAGATCAATGAGAAAAAGAAGAGTATTGGAATAAAGAGCATGTTGAAACTGATAAGAAAATCAGTGCAACTAAGGTATGATTTCAATTGTCAATAATATACAACGAAAATTATTATAAACATTTTCCAATTAGTATCATGTTATGTATACTTTCTTTTCAAGATATGACTTTGTTGATATGCGACTAGTGCATTTCTATTATGTTTCATTCAAAATTTATGATTTTCATCTTCTAGGTATTTTTTCATGATGTGTTAGTTATTAAAATGTTAATTTTCATAAAATTTGTGACATTTTAGGATGTTTTGGACATTTCTAAGTGATTTTCCTAAAATTCACCGATATCAACGATATATCTCTTTTTTAATTTGTCGATACGATATCGATATTTAAAATCCTATTTCTAAGGATAAGAACTACAGAGAACCGGAGGAAGCTAAAGTATCTTGAAGAAGGTTCCTATGAGCAGAGTTGTCAAAAAAGCTCAAGTTCAACTGAGAAAGCTCAAGCTCAAGTTGGTAAGCTTGATAAGGTAATAAATTAAGCCTGAGCTAGGACTTTGACTTGAGAACCTTATTGAGCTAACGTTGAGCTAGGTTACTCAGGCTCGATAAGAGTATGTACATACATATATTTTGTAAAAATATATGATATATCTTGAATTTCAATAAATTACAAATCATAGCAAATCTGTTCAAATATTGTTTATGGTACAATACTAGATATGTGCTTGAGCCCCACTCATCATATGTAAATTTTTTTTTGAAAGGAGCATGATATGTAATTTTTAACAAAGTGGTCTGATTAATGGACATAGCAGTAGGTAAATTGTGATTTTAAAATATACAATATGCAATCTTTGCTTATTAATGACAAATTGCAACATAGTTCTTAACCTCTTCTGTACATTAACTATTAGATTCATCTTTAAGCCATACAAATCGTATATGAAGGGGCTTGCGAAGGGGCTTAATGAGGGCTCAAGTCTAGTATATATATATATATATAAAGCTAACTAAGGCTCAAGCTCAACTAGACTTGAGTATATATATATATGCCTTGGAGGAAGGTCATGTAGTTGTACCATGCCTTGTTGGAATAGTTGTTCGAGGGATTCATGTTTTTCTTGTACATTTCTATCATCATCAAATTTCTATCAAAGTGCCATCACTCTGTTCAGAATAGATGTAAGACCAACTTCTTAAAGGAGGCCATCCACCGATCTTCTGCAACTTTATTGATGGCCTGATAATATTTCATGGTCTAGGCCCAAGTGACAACCTCTAAAGTACTCCTTATTCTTACACTCCAATCTAAAGGAATGGAGAATTATAGACATTTGCACCATCTTTGTGGCTCATTCAAACCTTTCATTGAGGTAGTAGCATCCACGCTCATATCCATGTGTAGAAGTTTCTGTATGCCCTCAATAAGCTCAAGCTCTTCTCAATCCATTGCTATGACAATCTTAGAGGACTGGAAGGAGAGAGAGGTAAGGTGCTTGGAAAAAGAGAAGGGGGATGCAAGGAGCAGCTCTGGGCTTAGACGAGCTAATTCTGAGAAGTGTCACATTGCCAGTAACATGAGGTAAGGATAAGGCTCATGAGTAGCAGCATTTTGTAATTCGTCATCAAATGATAAGCAAGTGAAGACCTTGACTTCATTACCGGCAATGGTCCTTGATGACTTGATCAGTTTGGTGCAATCGGTGGTTATCAGAGGAAGATATATCTGAAAGAATTTTATAGTGATATTGGAGATTCTTTCAAATTGGAAGAGGAAAGGCAAGAAGGGTTTTTTTTAAAAGAGAGAGGGTGAAGGCAAGAAAGGGTTTTTGCTAGAAGGCTGACTTTTCTGAGGCATATGACAGCCTTAACTGGAGGTTCCCTTGGTCCCATCTCTTTCTCAGAGGGTTTCCCCTCACTGAATATCATGAATGATAATTTGTATCAAATCTACCTTGCTGTCAGTCCTCATCAACGACCATCTAGAGAGCGGTTAGACAAGGATGCCTTCTGAGACCTCTTCTATTCATGCTTGAGGTAGATTTTGTATGCTTGCTTCGTGCAGCTGGAAAAACCCATGCCTTTGGTGCAAAGGGGGATGATGCAATTTTTCTTTTGGAGGGTTCCACTATGAAGGCTGAAAACACCATAGTCTTGCTTAGATTCTTCTTGTGGTGTTCAGTTTAAGGGTGGATCTATAAAAATTTGGTTTTTTTACCTTTTTCACTAACTCTAGAGGAAGTTGTCCTGTGTGGTGTCACATTGGATTTGCAAGTACTTAACACCTTTCAAGTACCCTGGCATACCCATCACCCATGGTTTGTTTTCTTCTAAAGATTGGATGCTTGTCATTGAAAGGATTGAGAAAAAGTCTGCAAGGGTGGGTGTTTTGTATATTCTTGGTAGGAGGGTGACCAGTGCTCCTTTTCTCCATCATCTCTGCCTTACCTATGTATTTTTCTCTCTACATTGAAGATGCCTAGATGTGTCTTAAATAAAATTGAATCTTTCAGGAGGCAATTCCTTTGGCATTCAAGAATCAATGAAGGCTTTGTGCCTCTGGTAGCTTCAGAAAGGCCTATAGATGAAGGAGGGCTTGGAGTTCTCAATCTAAGAGAAATGAATGATGCTCTCTCATGAAGTAGATTAAAAAAAGTTTGGTGGATTTTGAAGCACCTTGGTTCAAAAGGTAATCTTTCGTTGTGACCACTCTTCCTCAGGTGAATCATACTTTGAGCAATAATTGCAAGAAGATCCCTTAGGGTAAGGCTCTTTATTTGGATGTTAAGGAGGGAAACTACCAGTCACATTTTCAGACAACTATGGGTTCCGCATGGTGAAGTCTCTTGTGTTTTGTGTGATTCAGATCTAGAAGATGTTGCTCACTTATTCCTCTCTTGCTTCTTCTCTAAAAATTGTTGGATAAGGGCCAGAAATTGGTTGCTGAACTTAAGTTTGCGTGATGCTTTTGGACAGCTTTGGGGTTGTCTTTCTGGCTGCAGATGGCGATCCTACGGAAGGCATTTGCACTACTTTGGTGTAGGTGGTCAGAGAGAATGGGTTTTATAGAGGTGATATCTTCTGTAGAGGGGTGGTATCCCATTTTAATGCCCCATGCAACTCTTGGAACTTCTAATTCCCTCTCCACTTTGGGGTTTAACATCCCTCGTCAGCCTCTCATCAAAAAAAAATCTCCCGTTAACCCTCTATTTTTTTCCCCAGAAAATGTTCAATTAACATGGCAACTTTCATATAATCTGGTACTATGGATCACATTTTTCTGTTATTATTATTAAACCCCTACAATTGGCATTACAGGGGATAGACACAAGCAACAAATTTACTTCTGTGAACTGTCAAAAATGACATTTTAACTGGATTGGACAACATTTCATTATTTGACTATCCTCTACAATGGTCATTGTTGGTAAAAGCACCATGGGCTTATTTATGATGACTACAAGCAATCTAGCTTGTAATGCTTCTGGATGAGAAAAATTGGGGAGAAGTTACTCTTTTCACTGTCTGGGTTTCTTTTTATGAGAAATTCGTGTAGTCTGTTTGTGGAAAAAGCACAGTTAAAAGTTATCCAATTATAATGGATAATTGTTATTATTGATGTATAGATAACATTCATCTAATGGATAAGGTGCTAAAAATTCACTTTGTCGGATGTCATTGGCAAGTCAATGATGTGCAACCTTGAGGCCCTGTTTGAAAGAAGTTTAAAACTTTAGACTGGATAAAGTTTAAGAATATGTAAAGTTTGGGAGTGATGGAGTAAGTGGTGTGGTTGAGTTGATGTGTTATTGATTTTTTATTTTTATTTCTAGTGGAAGTAGGTTAGTGGGGATAGATTTGATGGTTGAGTGGATATGTTATAAGTATTTTCTTTTCAAAAAAATGTTATAAGTAGTTTTTATTTTTATCCATCTTGGGAGTGAGGTTAGTGGAGGTAGATGTGATGATTGAGTTGATATGTTATAAACAATAGTGGAGGTTGATGTGATGGCCACTAATACTTATTTACTGTAGCAATTAACCTTGTCACATAGGATAATACCTCGATTTAAGACACTACCATATGCAGCTTGAAGAAATACCACAAAGTGGAGTAAATGCATCCGCAACATAAAATTAAACATCTTCAGGGAAAAAAAACATAAAACTAAACTCCAAAGACCACCGTAGAGGTGACTTGAAAGGGCACATAAGATTGCAGGTTCTGGTTGGGAATTATTAGTTGTAGCAACTCTGTGGATTGCCCTTGCGTCGCCTAGTCCATCTCTCCATCACCTACCATCTTCAACATCCCTAGCGGTCTCCCTAAGGGGTCTCTCACCTTTATTTATCTTAAGCAGTGATTCCAACTTCAGTCTCAAGGTCGATTGGCCTCTTCGATTTGATCTCTCAATCCAATCTCTAGTGGTGACTTTGGATCTCTTGATCCGATCGATCGTCTAGGGATCTCTCACTTTGGTCTCTTTCGATTGATCTCCCTCTCGATCGCCTAAAGGTTCTATCCCTCTCAATCAACCTGGGTTTGTGATCAAAACTAACTGTCGCTGCCACCTCTTCATAAGGGAGACTTGAGAGCCAACTATGGTCTCTTCACTTAAGGGATGGTGGTCTCTCCACTTAAGTGCTACCATCGATTGAGTCCTCTCTTGCACGAGTATTGTGCATGTGCATATGAACTAAGTGCTGCGAGATCTCTTGCATGTATGGTGCACGCCCATTGTGCACTTTGATTGTGCACCCTATTGGTGATCTTCAACTATCCTGCACATGATCTGAGTCCGCCTCTGTGCCCTCTACATGTGTAGTGCATGCTCCTATGCGTGAGATTGCACACCCTTGCCTAACTAACAATCATATTGTCCTCATGGCAGACTTAGAATCTTTGGTATTAACTGCTTGGGATTGTTTCCTAAATTGCATGAGATCCTCTCTCATTTATTGCCTACTTGAGATTCTCTCGATTCTACCTACTTCCTACTGCTGCTTGGGATTGTCTCCTACTTCTCCCGTTGCTAGAAGATGTTCTGCATGAGGGGGAGTTCTATTTTGTCTTTTGTTGCAAGTTGGGCTTGATTGTCATTTATACTTTAACTTAAGGGGGAGTGTTAAAGTATTAGGAAGTTGTTAAGAGTGACACAACCTGAGTTTACAAGAAAATAAACAAAAGAATTTTCCATGGAGGTAGCTATGTTAGAGTTGGGAATCTCAATGGGAGTGGGAAATGGTGCGGGAATGGGATTGATGAGGAGCAAAGATGTGTTGGTGTGTAGGAAGGAGGCAGTAGTAGGAGATTTTGGTGACAACGAGGTCATTAGGGCTACCCTTCCATGGCAGGGTTCGCAAAGGCAAAGGGCGAGGGTTGAGCCTGACGTGCAAGGGGTTGGCAGTAATGGGCAAGGGCGGTGACGAGGGACTTTGCTCGAGTTTGGGTGGATGGGTGGCGACAAGGGGTGGTGAAGGAGGGTGGTGTGGTTGGGGTCGTCACTCGCATGGTGAGGGTGGTGGTGTCTGTCGATGACAACTGGAGGTTGCGGTGGTGATGTTGAGGTCGTTGGGTGGGTGGTGACAGATGAGGTAGAGTTCAATGCTGGAGCAAGGTGGTTCAGTGTGAGTGCAGGTTGATGGATAGGTTGAGAGGGTGGTGGTGGTAGTGTTGGTGTTGATGGGTTGCGGTTGGGAGGGGAGTGATGGTGGGTTTTTGGTGAAGGAAGTTGGGGAGGTGAGGAGAGTGGAAGAGTTGTACAGGGTTGAAAGGGGGGATGGCGATGAGAGGGAGAGAGTTGAGAAGAGTCTTGTTTGGAAGGGGAGGTGAGAGAGAGAGAGAGAGAGAGAAAAAATGATGAGCGGAGGTGATAAGATGAAAAGAGAAAGCACTACTTTTTCTAAATCATTTCAAATCTGTCCGTTCAACATCATGTTGGGTGCCCTTTTTAAAGGGTTACAAATTTTTTTAAAAAATTAACTCTAAAAGACACACCTCTTCATGGCAACAATTTGAACCAAGGCATCCCTTGGTGAAGAGACACTAAAAGGAAACTACAAAGACACCTTCCAAAAATTAAAAAAAGTAAACTTTGCAATCAAGCACTTGAATATTTGTAAATTAAATGTTGGCTTGCATCATAGCATCTTTAAGATTAGGATTAGGATTGAGTCTATTATTATTTTTTAGAGTCCTGGTTAGTTTTATATTCCTGTTAGTAAGTGTTATAGGCTTTTTTGATCTTGTGAAGAATAAAGTGTCACATGGCAGGTCAGTTGGGCCACGTGACAGTGCCACGTGGCAATCCTAGAAAGCACCCAAGGGAGGTCGGCCCTAAGGGAATTTTGTCATTGCTTTTGGCCCAAGTTTGGTGTCTTTTAGTTTGGTATGTTTGGTTTTTAGAAAGTGATTTTAGATGATTTGTTTCTTTCTAATTTTAGTTTGATTTGATTGGGTTTGTTTCTTGGTTTAGAAGATATGTTCTCTCTATAAAAGAGTACCTTGTATTTTTTTTTTTTTTGAGTTAAATGCAATAATTCTTCCCAATATTTTCTCCAACTCCTCTCCTCTCTTTCTCTTCACCACCGATTGCCTCTCTCTCCCTCTCACTGTTTCATGTGGAAACAGTCCCTACATGCCACGCTAAGGAGGCCTCCACACTCCACGTTGCAGCAGCCTTTGCAGATCTTTTATGTAATTTTTCTCTGTATATGAGGGGTTAGGTTCCTGATTTCAATGAGTGGCATTTATTTTCACAAGCACACGTATTACATATCAATATTGCTGTTTTCTCTTTTGACTAAAGATAGTAGTCATTTCACTGCAATCTTTAATTTCATTTATAATGTCATGCATACTTGAAATGTTTTAGGGCACTCTTGCAGCTGCACGACAGGCAGCTGCTTTTGTTCGAGGAGATGATGTAATGCACAAGCTATTTACAGAGTTTGCATATCGCTATAAGTATCTTCCCTTTTTCTGATCTGATCATTTTTATGCTTTTAATTCCATAGATATAATGACTAATTTGATTTGGTATGACATATATGCCCTTTCTAGAGATAGAGCAGGTGGGTTTACAAGAGTGCTTCGGACACGCATAAGGATGGGGGATGCTGCACCAATGGCATACATTGAGTAATCGTTCATTCCTAAAATCTTCTCATTTTTGTGATACATACCGTAGGAAGTAAGACGTTGTACACTTTAAAATGCGTCCATGCTGTAGTGGTTCTCATATCTTCGAGTGCTAGCATGTTCCTTGTACAAATGATTTATTTTCATGCTACCTTGTATGGAAGATTGCTTTCATATGACCTTCTATACTTGTCATACAAAATCTAGGCAAAATTTGCATACTCCCATGAGTCATGACCTGCTGTGCATAACAGGTCATGGCACTCCTATTGGTTGGCGCATTTGTTATAGTTGTGCCAAATGCAGGCACATGATGCCACCCAAAGCAAATTTTGGGGATATGTATTATTTATGTAGTGTGCCTTCTGACAAAGAGCCGTCCTTGTGTAGGAAGTATGTATAAGAACAATCCAACTGTATGTGAAAACAATTTTTAGCATAAAATTGTTTCTGTTCCTTCACTGTAAGAAGAATCAAGTTAACTGATACACACTGGATGCTTGACTTTTCTGGGTGAAGTCTCCCTTAACCTGATGGAGCAAACTAATAATCCTTTTTTTTTGGAAATTTACAATCTTGATGGGGCAAACTAATGATGCTTTTTTTGGAAATTTTTGATGGGGCAAACTGAAGATAAGGAAGAGGCGAATTAGGATTACTTGCTTTTTAAAAAATAAATGGCCAAAAAATGGTTAACCCGTTGTCTCTATGAGTGATTCTCAGAAGCCACTGCATTGTTGAATCTTCAACTACAGTCTGTGTGGGGATGGGACGTTGGGGCAAAACTGCCTAGTCACAACATTTTGCCTTAGAGAACAGATATTGAGAATTTGTGCTTGTTGAACCTTACAGGGTAAATCTGAAATAGGCTAAAGAGGTCCGACAAGCAGATGGATGAAAATTACACTTTTCTCAATGATGTACAATCTATAGGAAGTGGTTTGCTTTCCCAGCAAAATCTCCACTCTATTCTTAGCAGCTAAAGCACTTTAACCTCCATATTGTGTAACAGCAAGAATACCATTGTATGGGACCCAGCGGTTCATCTTTCTCTGTGAATCAACTTGGATTAACATGAGTGAAGCTTCAACTATAATGCAGTTCTCCACTTTGCAAACTCCCATGGAAATACCCAGTTGTCCTAAAATATGGACTAAGATGGTGACCTCAGCATCTGCAAATGAGGAGAACATTGTCATGAGATCTGGGATAAGATGGGCTTAAAGCAATCAATGTCGTAGATGGTTTTACCATGATCATTTGAGATTCCTTTTTTTACATCAAGCAGCCCCCAGATACCTTTCTCTTGGTATGCATCACATCTGAGAAACCGGATGCGATGTAAATTTGTAGAAGCCCTCCAACTTTGGCTTCGGCCTTTATATAAATTTAAACGAAGGCCTAGCATGGAACTATGTTTGTTACCTGCTTTTATTCCAAAGGAAATGATACTCTCGCAATGGCATTCTGAAAACAAAGAGCCTCATGTCCTCAGACCTCACAAGATAAAGCCAAAGATTACAGTTACTATCACATCCTGCAGTTTTGGCTGCCAAAAAGCTGTTCAATGGTAAGGTGCCTAAAGTTTAACCCTGGGTTTGACGTCCTTGCATCCCTGTAATTATTTTATTTCTTTTTATATGTAGTACTGTCCATCCATCTTCTTGATTACATGTGGCTTCTATGAGACATACTTTGTTGACAAAAAAAAGTGAGTTATTCAGACGTCACCTTCCTTGTGTGTAAATAGAGATGGATGAAGATAAGTAAACAGAATTATGCATGAAAATGATGCTGATTAAAAAAACTTCAAACGAAAAGAATATTACATGAATATCAAATGGAGTTAGTGGATATTCCTCCTACTTGTAAATAGGGGAGGTGGGATGAGATCTTGTGACTTGATGAACATTGTGCTTTGATGTCGATATTTAATCCATGCTGGAGCATAGGCATTTAAAAGTATTTATAGATGAGTTGGTGCAATGGCCCATACATTCAATGTCCAAGTGTATTATTCTTAATATAGAAGTCAGCGTATGATTAAATTACATAGAAGATCAAAACTATTGCCTGTAAAATTGTGGAAAACTGGAAGGGACCACCCATGGACATCATCTTTTCCGCAAAACCAGCTCAGGGTGAACTCAGTGAAGCTCCAATGATTGACTGCTCATTAATCTGCAGACAGTTTAACTATTTTTTTACTGATTTCATTAAACAATGCCAGATGCTCTTACATGTACTTCATAGGCTAGCTTTTGATTAGTAATCATTTTTTGAAACAGAAGACCATCAAGGCTCTTTATCTAATGGTGATTATCATCTCATGTCTTCCTTCTTTTTAGATTTGTTGACCGAGAGAACGAATTGCGAGAGGCAAGACCAGCAACTCCTCAGCCTCCGCAGCGAACTCCTCTGAACCCTTGGGCAAAGTCTGCTGCTAGTAGGCAACACCCTCCTCCTAAGAAAGAAAGAAGCAGCTCCGGATCCGAAAGCTAGCAATTAGCCAGATATTTTGTTGTTTTGAGAAAATCAATACATGACGTATTTTTCGTTCACGAAGAAATTGCACCATGTCATCAGATATCATTGTAGGTATGGAAGGAGAGCCTAAGGGTATTGTTAATAGGAAGAAAAAAACATGGACACTTCTTAGTCCCCATCCAGTTGAGGGGATCGCTCCCTTGATTTTGTAGATTTGTGGTAAATTCTTGCTTTTGGAAATAAAGCAACAGATGCAAGACAGGTTTGGAATACAGAGATCTCCAATGATCAACCCAAAGCAATGGATGCCCATGTAAACAATCGTGGCTTTTTGTTCGGTTCTTTTGAGGTTGGGATTTGCAAATCTCGTTTGGTTTGAGTGTAGATGGAGTTTTTAGATCATAAACATACGAGCTTGCTTGCATTTACAAGCACGTCCAGTGGTGTCATTAGTTACTGATTATTTAAGTGGATGGCATCTAGAGTTGGGATGATTGTTAATTTAACTCGCTCGTATTCTGGTCTTTTAAAATTTAAATTGTTCTTATTAGGTTGAACTGGGGCTGATTTGGATTGGCATCTCTATACCTATACCACGCGCTTGCTTAGAGTTGGGGGCTCCATGGCAATTTGTGATCTTATATGAACAGATAACAAATAATGCAAGGGTGACAAATATTAAGAATTACATAGATATACCTATACTCGTACGGGATGTGAAGAAGTTAAAAGACGTGTAGTCCTGGTGATGGGGAATTTTCTGTAGATCGCGGGAAGTGGTTTTGCTGCTATGTATGGGTTACTAATACGCTGACAAAAGATGTGCGCAAGAAAATACTTGGGATACGGTGGATGAAATCGTAGCTATGAGGGTATTAACCATAATTCTATTGCTTTTTTATGTGGCTATATATTTGTGAGTGTGTTTAGTTTGATGTATTAAAAATCGAATCGGTCATTGGCCTTTTCAAGTTAAATTTTAATCTTTAGTTATTTGAAAAATAATTTGTCTGTGAAAAAATTAAAAAAATAATCAAATGATAAGATCTTTGAATTAGTTTATCTTAGTTCGATCATGTTGAATCTATGTTTAATAAAAATTTATTAAAGGTATGTAATAGAAAAAGTTACTGTAAAATTTAAATTATATTAAAATTGACATTTTTTATTACATATTAAATAAAAATAAAAGATATACTTAAAATTTAGAATCTTATTTTAAAGAATATATAGATCTTTGAATCTTTATTTTAAGTTATAAAGTTATATGTATTTTTATTTTTTTAAATTTTAACTCTTAAGTTGGGTTAACTTTTATTTTTTTAGGGCTTACATCCCTTCTAGATGGCTTGATAATTTATGTGGGTTGGCTTGTGGACTCTCGCGTAATATTGTACTAACCATGGAGATGTTAGTTCTTGTTAAAATTGACTCATCTAGTATTTGTCCTTAGTTGTGGGTAATTCTCAAGTCAACTCTACATGAGTGACATTGGGCTTCGAATTGTGTCTCATGTGCATAAATATGCATGTCATGAATCACATTTCCATGATTATTCCATATAGGTTAATCTATGTACTTTTCTTAATTTTTGTGAAGCACTTTTGAATGTTAAAAAATCGTAATTCTCAAAGGCAAAATAAAGCGATAAATATATTCATTTTCTCAACTGTTGGTTACATAGAGATAACTCAATATCAATTTGTAAAAGTTAAAAATTTATTACTTCCTACAATGTGGAAAAATGCACACGTGTGAAAATGCACGGGAATGCTTAAAAACAAGTGGAAAAGGTAAAAAACACATGAGAGTGCGTGGGAACACAAAAAAATGTGAAAGCATGCACAATAGCACATGCATACATAGCATGCACACCTTATGCATAGCTGTATAGTTATGCACGCTTTGCTGCCATTGCATTGGATGCTATATGTGGCTACGTGCAGCTGGGTGTATGTTGCTATGTGCATGTGTGGTTGCACTATAGCTTTGCCTCTCGTTGATATTCCGAACCTGATTTTAAGTTCGATTCTTTGCAACAGGTAGATATTTTTTGTTCCTGAACTTTCTCTATCCAAAACCTAATTTTCTCGTGAATCTATCCTATGTTTTTGGTATGTCTTCAAGCAACCCATAGTGGAGAACAAGGGGAAGATGCTCTATCTCAAATTTGCATAACTCTCGTTGTGTGGTTTTCCTATGAGAACCTGCTTGCTCTCAACACTAGCTTCATATTTCTTAACAACCAACTAGCGAAGTGGGGAGGTCTTGGTGGCAAGCATGACGATAATGAGCCGAAGCAACGGTGCTTCGGCGTCCCTACAACCACTAACATTGGGGAAAAACCAACAATTACCACCAAGTTCTCAACGAAGGAGGAGAGGAAATTGAGAGGTGGAAAAAGAATCCAACATGGGATCCACCACAACTCACCTTTACCTCAGTTATGGATACCCTCGGCGATTTCGTGCGACATTCGGTGAGGTCGCTGGTGAGAGGGCAACGCATGGGAGGTGGAAGGAACTAGTGAGGAGGAGGACAGTTGCAAGAGAAAGAGATCAAGTGTGTGTGTAGTAAGACGTGAGGAGGAGTGCTGATCTCTAGGGAAGGAGACAGTGGTCAATAGTGCTGATGATGACAATTGATAGGGGGAGAGAGGTGGGAGGAGTGGTGAAAGATCAAGAAGAATGATCTCTAGACTCAAGGGGTTGAACCCCTCCCTCGTCTTGAGATAGGGGTTGGTGTCCCGCATTGGGATCATCTTTCATCCATGGGTGCTAGATAACCTTTGGTTATTTTGCAAGGCCAACCCCAAGTTTTAATGATTTCTTTTTATTTTTTTATTATTTGACCCCTAATAATATTTAAGTGAAGACAACAATATTTATTTCTACATATAATTATTAAATTTTTTTGTTGTTGCAGATAATTTTGAGTGTCTTTAATCTTATTATTATTATTATGATGCTTGTTGTATTTTCTCTCACATACAAGTCTTCTCAACAAAAGCGAGTTTTTCATATAAAAAAAAGTAATATTGATTTTCTTTTTCGCAAATTAAATGCTAAACCCTGGAAACCACCGTGTATACCATTTAATTGAGAACTGACATATCGCTAATTTGAATCCCAAAACATGGAGCATTAGGTATGCGGACTTTTGGGCGTCATCAACCTCCACTCTTCTCTGATCGCCGTCTCTTCTCCATCTCATCGTACCAATCCCCATGGCCGAATCGCAAGGATCGAAGATCACCGAAACCCTTCGGGTCCGCCACTTCGATGGCCTCCCGTCGCCTCACCAGTTTCGATCTCAGATCGAACCCGCCAACGCCCCCGCGGTGAGTATACGCAGATCGACGCTTCCACCTATTCGAACTCTATCAATCGTAGCTACGTCTCGAATCTCTCAATGACGCCGTGATGATGTGTCTTTGTGCTGCTCCAAAGGTGTTCGGTGGGGCGGTGAAGGATTGGGAGGCTTCCTCCAGGTGGGACCCGCGCAATGGCGGCCTCGGCTACCTAAAGGTCCTCTATTTCCACCTTTCTGCCGTCCAATCTCGATGACTCGTTGTTCTTTTTGTCGATTTGGTGAGAAAGGAATGGACTTGTTATCTATCTGTAGTGTAATCGTATCGAGATTCGTATTCGCCATTGGTTTCTTATGAACAGAGTTATGAATTCGAGCCTAATGTGGTCCTCATATGATGCAATGAATATAATCGATACAGTGTTATCTGTAGTTAGAAGCAAAAGCGCTAATAGCCGCTGCTGCTTGAGCTTCGCACTGGGCGTGAGCTCCCGGCAAATTTGATGAACAGGGGAAGTGGAAGAAGAGAATTGAGGAAGAAGAGGAGAGGGTTACTTGGCGAAGAAACCAGTCAGATCTCAGATATCCTTGGATGTTGTGTTACAATCTTTGTATAGGTTGGAGTCTTCCACAAGACGGGAACTCCTACCTAAGCTCAACTGCCCAACCACCCCAACTAACTTTTGATTAAACCCCAACAATTCTCCTTATTTGTGAGACGGTCCTGCCAACTCCCACCCCTTAAAGCACAAACTTGTCCCTGAGGTTGGAGATCAGGAAGTGCACAAATGAAATCTTCATAGTCCACCTATTGAGCTTCTTTCACATGCTCCCTTTGTCAATGAATGAGCCACTGAGTTATAGCCTGGCTGTCCTTCTTCACCATGCAATGCCACAACATTTTGTCCGCAGGCCAGATATGATGCTGAAGGAAAGTCCAGTGAAGTGTCTGGACACAACCCAGTTCGTTTCTTCAGTTGGGAAACATGGAATGTAATGATTCGGGTGGAAGTTTCAATCGATAAGCCACAGAGCCTACATTTGCACTGAGCTTACAATTGAACTGTCTTTCAGTTGAATTCTGCCAATAGGGTTGCAGCTTCAGATAGATTTGATTTTCACTTGTACACTGTTTGTATAATTGGCGTTTATCTACCTGAGTCTTCATTCTTTGTTGTGCTTGCAAGAGATGGTGCTTGAGTCTTGGAGAGGCTGCTGTTGAGAATGAAGCAATGAGTCAGTTCTTCCGGTCTGCATCAGTCCTGGAACATACGATAAGAGAGGTGGAAGTGGTTGACCATACAATAATTCAGAGGGGTAGTGGCAGTAGAAACATGAAAGATAGTGTTGCACCAATATTCTGCTAAAGTTGGCAAAAGAAAAAGTCCGCTAAAGTAGTCCTGTGTGGTTCTTATCATGAGGATACAAACCATCTTTTCTTCTCTTATCCTTTCCCTACGGAGTCTAGGCATCGCTCTGGTGTTTGTCATTTTTGTCTATCCTCGTTATCGGATTTCTGGGACAGTATCCACACTCATGATGGGTGGCTAATGATGAACAACTGTAGGAAAGCTTTCATTTTGCTCCGGTATTTATGGTTAGTGTGCAATGGTGTGATATTTAGGAGAGAGTGTGCCTGCTGATGGTGTAAGTACCATTTTAACTCTCTCTGTAATACCCTGACTGTTTAGATTTTTTCTTTTCAGAAAAAAAGGAACACAAGCCACAAGGTTAGTGATGAAATTAATGAAGCAGGGGGTTAACATCGCTTGTCAACCCGTCTTTTACTTTTCTAAATGTGAAGTTTTGAGAATAAAGAAGGTGCCAGGTGGCATGTAGCGTGTGCAAGTTGCTGTGCATGTGGGCACGTGAAATTGTGTGTGTGTGAGATGAGTTGGTTGTTTGTGATTGTGATAGAGTCGGTTTAGGAAAGTTGTTAGAGTCCAAATTAGGAGTGGAGTCAATTTAGGATTAGTTAGTGATTTGATTGAATCGTAAATTGAGTGTCTTTTCTCTATAAAAGAGACCAATCATCTCTATTCGTTTCTTGAGTTCAACAAAAGAAAGATTATCTTAACTAAAAAACTCTATTCTCCTTCAATGCCAACTCCTCTCACGTAAACATCGTCTTTCATGCCAACCCTCTTTTTCTTCTCTCTGCATGGATCTTCTTCATCTCCACGTTCTCTTGTTGCACGTTAGATCACCAAAGGCACCTCAAATTCTTCACACTAAAAAGAAAAAAAATCTGCTAAAGGCAGCCATTTCAGCCAAATTCCCCATTGCCGAAGGCAAAAGCAGTGTAAATATGTTTCAAGACACCTAATTACCCAGTTTGACCATCTCATAGAGACATCGGTTCACACTTGATAAGGTATAGGTAGAGGCTATGAAAGACCATTTGGCATCTGAGGATCATGCTTACACTTCTGACAAACGTAAGTTCTGATATTGCTTTTCATGGCCATCTGAAAAAAAAGAAAACTTGTTGAACGCCATGAAGTTCACAGTGCGATGTAATGCCAATTCCAAATGGCCCCGCGTGAATTATGATGGGGTTGAAGTATAGTAAGAATAATGTTAATTTTACCTGATAGAAGGATCTTGCCTTTGTACAACACCAAATTGTCTTTTTTTTTTTCTGTTAAAAAACAGGGTCTAGCCCGCCTTGCTTCCACATCCTTGTTAGGGCTTCCCTACCATATAAATCTGATAACGAAGTTATCCAAACTGGCTGCAAGAAGGAAATGGCAAACAACGTAGTTCAATCATGCATCCTGGAAAGTGCATCAGCCACCAAATTAGTCTTTCCTGGCTTTTAATGAACTTCAAAATTAAGACTATTTTTTTTTCCAAAAAAGACCAATCAGTTTTATCTAAAGTTATGCTGCATAGGGAAAGAAACATGGTTCTATAAAGTGTGTTTTAGCCTTTAGGATTAATCCGAATTATGAATGGTCTTCCCAGCAAAGAAGCCCTCCATTTTGATGTAGAAAAAACTATAGAAGACAACTCTTTCTTATAGGTTGAAAGAGCCAATTGCCTTGTAGCTGATACCTTACTCAAATAAGCGATTGGCCTACAATCTTGCAAAAGCACTGTTCACATGTGCTCTGTTTGATGAAAGCCGGCACCCAACACCACCACCACACACACCCCCCCGACACACACACACACAAAATACTTGTTCCAAGGTCTTGTCTCTAAGACCCTTGCACTTTACCTTTGGCAGTCCTATAGTTGCGAGACATCTGTATCTTGTTTCACCTGATTGGAGACTTGGGATATATGATTAGCATTTTTGGGAAATTTTTGTGAAGGTTTCAGTGTAATCAGGTAATGCAAGGATTGGATCACAGATCAAAGCTTTCTTGAGCTGTACAAAAAGTGAATTATGGGCATCTTCATCCAATAGGAAATTATCTTTCTTCAATTGATTATTCAGTGGGCCTGCTATCATTCCAAAATTCTTGATTGATTTTCTATAATAACCTGGTAAGTCCCAGAACACATGAACATCCTTAATATTTTTTGGATATGGGCACTAAGTCAAAATCTCCACTTGGTTAGGGTCTATGGAAACACCTTCATGACAAACAATGTGGCCAAGATAAGAAACTCTACTAACTGCAAACTCACACTTGGACCTCTCAACAACTAGCCGATTTTGGTATAAAACAGAGACAGACTGCCTCAAATGATTTAAATGAGCACCCCAAGACTGGCAGTAATTTAGTGTATTATCAAAAAAAAATTTAGTGTATTATCAAAGCAAACAAGGATGAACTTCTTAAAATAGTGCCTAAAATATCATTCCTCTAACTTTGGAGATTTGGCAGGGGAATTGGTAACTCCAAAGGGCACAACAAAGAACTGTTAGTGATCATTATGAGTTCTGAAGGCAGTTCTATGGATATCTCCTTGTTTGCTTGACCCTTATTTGGTGATAGCCAGACCTTAAATCTAGATTTGAGAAATATTGCAAGGTAGCCACTTCATCTAACAAATCATCAATAACAGGCATTGGGTATTTGTCCTTGATGGGTTGTTCATTTAAGGCCCTATAACCAATAAACATTGTCTGTGAACCATCGTGTTTCTTCACCAATAAAACAGGGGAAGCAAAGAGGCTAGAAGTGGGCCTAATCAAGCCATTATCAAGGACTTGTTAACACTCTGCTCAACTATTATGTCCTTTTATGAGAATGACTGCAAGGGGGTCTGGACATTGCAGTGGTCTCAACTTACAAAGAAATTTGGTGATTGTAATTCCTGCAGGGAGGTAACGACAGTTTTTCTTCAAAGACACTTGAAAATTCATCTAACAAGTTTGTAAAATTGCATCAGAAGGAATACTGGGTGATTCACCACCAGAATCAGGCTGCATTTGCATCAAAAAAGATTGCTTGATCATCTTAAGCTCCTTGCCCTTTGTAGTTTCAGCAAAAACAGACAATGAAAAAATGGATAGATACACTGATCATTCCCAATCCAAAACTTCATTGTTAGGTGCTCAAAATTCCATTCAATGCTACCAAGCCTCTTCAACCATTCAGTGCCCAAGACTACATCACAACTCCCTAATTGCAACACATACAAATTTATCATGAAAATGAATTGCTGCAACTTTACCAATACATTTAGGCATCTGCCTTCACCCCAACATTTAGAGCCATTGCAATATTAACTTGAAATGGAGTTGAATCATTAATTTTTAGTCCTATCTTGCGAACAAGAGCGGGGCGAATGATGCTGTTACTAGAACTCCCTGAATTGATCAAAATAGGGGTATAATCTCCTCCAGTAGTTCCTTGAACACATATTCTGGAATCAGTTATTGTCCTGCTAATGGCTTACACTGAAGTTTCAGTTAGGCCCTCATAAACATTAGGTTCTTGATTAAAAGAGGGTTTTTCCACCCAATAATTATGTTCCATATCTCTTTTGGTGTGATTTCAATAGAGTGCAAAGATCCTTGCAAAAAAAAAAAAAAAAGAATAGAATGTAAGATACTTTTTAAAAAAAAGTAAAGAATAGAATTAAAGATTTATACCCTTCCTGAGGGGATCCTCATACTGAGCAGTAGAGAGCTATTTACTGGAAGATGGGGGCTTAAAAACAATGGCTTCTCTAGAAAGTGTGGGCAGAAGCCCCTTCTGAGAATTAGGGTACCTTGGGTTCTTAGCTTGAATTGTAGCTTCTTGGATGCGGGCCAACTGCCATAGCGTCAACCAATTTTGTCAGGTGGAAAGATCCATTCTCATAACTCAAATCATCACAAAGACCATTAATAAAGGCACCCAACAAATCAGATGTGAAACTCCTTTGATTATTGTTGTTGTTGTTTGACAACCTTTTGGATTCCTCAAGAAACAATGATAAAGGACCTTCTTGCTTCATCTGTGAGGATCATAAAAAACTCAAGGTAAATAATTTCTCTAGTGGTAATACCAAAGACCACCATGAAGGATCACAGCTCTTGTTAACAAATCACCAGTAAAACTGAAGGGCAACATCATTCAAATGAAAGGAGGCCAAAAGAGGCTTTTGCGACTTTGGTGTCTTATAGATTTCAAAGCACTCCTCTACCTTAAAATGCCAACATTAAGGATTTCTAATATCCAAAGCCTGTGTCTCTATATCTTCACCAATCGAGGAGCTCGATCTTCGGCCCTTATACTATGATTTGAATTCCTCGCAACTTGCTTATTTTAATCTGGTTTGCTGAATCCACAAGTAGCCTGTTAATTGTCTCAAATTCATCCATGGACAAAGTCACTGAAAAGGAGCACAGAGTCTCTGACACCAATTTAATAGCTGTTGCTGCTTGAGCTTGGCCCAAGCACAAGTTCTCCCCATATTTGAATACAGGGGAAGTTGAAGAGAATTACTTGGAGAAGAAGCCAGTCAATCTCACATAGATAATGGGTTACAATCTTTATACAGGTCGGGATTGCCCACAAGTCAAGAATCCTTGCCTAAAGTCAACTATGCAACCGTCCCACTAACTTTTAATTAAACTCCAACATTTCTCCTTATTTACACGATGGTCCTATCAAATGCTTCTTCCATGCCTAGGAAATTATGATATGGGTGTTGAAGGTGGATGTAGATGGAGATGTTTCCTTGTTGTGAAGGGAAGTGAACCTACACTGACTACAAGGGACTGTTTTGGATGGCTTAGAGTACTCCTGTTATTAGTTTTATCCCAGGTTAGACGGAGAAATTCTGGATTTCCCAATTCCACCTTTGAGGTGGGGCGGAATTATTCCACTACCTTATGCCTTGATTTACCTTAAAGTATATCCATTTTGCATGCAATGTGATTTAGAGTATACTTAACTCTATGATGATTATATTTCAATTTAAACCATATACTATTTCACAATATTCCTTGATATGACCCTGATCACCATTCGAACACAAACAGTAATTTGACCCAGTATAGGTTTTCATTCCTCATCCTATTGCTATAAAACTTCTTTCACCTACCAAATGGCCCATAATGTTGAATTTATGGTGGAGAGGATGAGGGAAATAAGTGATGACTAGGATTGATACTGCCTGTCCTCCAAATTGTTACACCTCCTTCATAAATGGACCATCTACAACCTTACACAACAAGACAGCCTACACATAAGCTGAAGCCTGAAGCAACAGCTATTGGTCTGTTATAGTCTTAAAAATAATCTCACAGAGATACATTACAGAGAAACTACAGCCTATGTGACGTGGTTCACCTCATACTTAAACAAAAGTGGGATCTAACCTTTTCATTCCTTGTGAGATGCAAGCCCAGGATTGTATCAAAGTCATTTTCGTGGAACTTGACTTCGAGGAAAGGGTGGATCAATAGAAGTGCTCTTTACTTGATTTGTTCCATTGGTGGAAGTCATGGGAGTTTTTACTCATTTTGGAATGGAAAGCATGGAGATGATATTGGCTGATATTTTTGGAGATCCAAGGATATGGAAGTGGATTTCCCTGCTTCCAGATTACTATAAGATGCCAAGTCATGTTGCATGTGGAAGAAGTAATATATCACTTTGTGTCGGAGTGTGCAGGTAATAGGGGTGTAGGCTAAAAAAAAAGGTTCTAGATGTAAGCAAGATTTTGCTCTAGTATCTCAACTCAGTTGGTTAGGGTGGCACCGATAGAGGATAAAATGAAAGATGCACATCTAAGATGGTTTGACCATTTACAAAGAAGGCCACTAGATGCTCCAGTTAGGAGATGCGAGAAGTAGGAGGCTGAACCTGCTAAGAGGGGGCGAGGAAGACTAAACAAGTGTTGGAAGGAAACTATTAAGTATGACCTCAATTACTTTAATTTAAGTTCTGAAATGACTGAAAATCGATCTGTGTGGAGGCAAAGAATCCATATAGCCGACCCCACTTAGTGTGGGAAAAGGCTTGGTTGTTGTTGTTGTTGTATCTCAACTCAGTTGGGGCCCAGAATTGGAGTTTGGTAGTACAACTGGCCACTTAGCCATTTTGGAGGAGGCTTAGGCCTCTACTTGATGTGTATATTATAATTGGTCACCACGGTAGACATTCTGTTGGATGCATCTTTGTAAATTTTTGTAAGGTGGTATTAGTACATAGAACCAACCATTTTATTTTATTCCATTGATTCCTGTCAAATAATTAAGCTATGTGTTCAAGTTCTTTGTTAAGACTCTAAATCATGCCTATTGATATAGAGGCAACCTTGTCCTTTTTTTAATGCCACCTTTGGAATCATTCTTTCTCAGGAGGATTAAAATGCTTTTGCATTTTGCTTTTGAAAAAAAGATGTTTTTGTGTTTCTTTTCCTTTTTAAAATGTTTTTGTAGTTGTTGAGCTGTGGAATGATGATTCAAGGAAAATGTAAGCAAACAAGATGGAAGAAAATTTGCTTTATACCATCACACAAGAAAACTGTTGCGAAATAGGTGTACCCTTCCTTTCATCTTTCTTTTCCGCTAGCTGGATTTCAAGATGAAGAAAGGAATGAAGTTAGTCGAAATAGGTCAAGTCTTGTGATTTCGAGGAAGGAAGGATCTCCTCCCTTAGTTAGTAGCAATGCTATCAAGGCTATTGTCTTAGGCTACTGGGTTACTAGGCCAAGCAAGAAAGACAGAGGTTGCCTTAGAGTTGTTCTAGGCTAGTGGCTTCATCTGGGTGATCGTTCGGTCACCTTCTTCATCGCTTAGGTTGCCTTGTGCCTTGTCTCCTTCCTTTTAATTCCCTCCAGGTAAGACTGTAAGGCCCTTCTTTAGTCTTAAGTAATATATATTATTTATATGTTAACATTATATATTGTTGTATATACATACACATACACATACATATATATGTGTGTGTTGTTAAGAGGGGCATATATATATATGTTATTGATAGCTTTAATATACTCTCAAGGTTTGATATGTATTACTAACTTAGACTACTTATGACATACATGTATAAGTTATACATATATATTATTGTAAGTGTGTAACGATAATTATGATATATATTATATATATTTGTTGTTGTGTGGAATATAATAATCTATGTATAAGTTATGGCATTAATAGTATATATAATACATGTCATTGGTTTGTTGTAATAAATGCACATAATATATATTTTGGTTGCTTAGTTTGGCCTTTAATTATACATATGATATATATGTGCACACATTGTACGATAATATAAATATGTATATGTTGTTGTTAAGATCATTATTTTTTCTCACTAAAATAGTGTTATCAAGTGTTTCTTTTGAGAGTCGATCCTACCATATGAGTTTATTAGGCATATTCAATATTTTAAAAAATAAAAACTTCTTGTCTCGATTAAATCTGGCAATCGCCTTTTTGTTGTCTTGCAGTCGCCTAATGCCTTGATAGCTTTGGTTAGGAGTTGAGGCTGACCACAACGGGGAATTTTGTGTATTGGAAGGAAAAGGTTTACCCATTGTTCTTTGGTGCGGAGAGATGCCTTACCATAAAAAGGAGACTTGTAGGCCTTCTTTTGCAAATATAAGAGAGACATCATTCCCCTAAAGAGGAGGTGAATGTTAGATAATATAAGAGATGTGGAAATGTAACAATAATATCAAGAGCATAACAAGAATAAAAGCTTGGGTTTACGTGGAAACTCCACTCATTTAGTATTATGTGGTACTAAATGTATCACTCACATCTCTCAATACTGCCCCTCAAGCTGGAGCATGGAACGCTCAGCTTGCACAAGAAATATTCCTGCTCTACAAGACAAAAAACACAACACAAAAAATGATGCTATTGGGTCACGGCCTTTTCATGCCTCTTGTGTCGCCGATTTTTTTGCATCCTGGTGCTGTTAGGTCATGCTTCTTCATCCTCTTGTGTTGCCGACTTCTTTGCATCCTGGTGCTGCCGCGTCACGGCTGTCTTATGTCGCTAGCTTCATTGCTTTTTCACCTTTCTTGTAGACGAGTGTAGGTAGGAGTCCGGAAATGAGCCGTAAACAATTGATTTGGTGTTGGTTGGAATCCGAAATAAGTTGCCACACTCCCCCTTTCTCCCATACTTGTATGTGAGAAGAAAATAGAGAAAATAGAATATAGAGAAGAGCTTCTCCTCGTTTTCTCTTTAATTTCATAATCATTTTTTTTTCATTTTTTTTGCTACCCTCTTCTTTTCCTTTTTTTTTTCAACACAATCTTCTAGCCTCTCTTTCTTTGCAATACTAAGAGGAGGCCCGAGCCTTTAAAAAAAAAATTAAAAGGGGTAAAGCAATAAAAAAAAGAAGAATAGAGGGGCAAAATAATAAATGTCCAAAAAATATCCTAAAGGATTTAAGGAAAACCCAAAACATGCGGTGCTTGTCGTTGCGTCTCCTCTTGTTTCATCATCGTTGCAGATGCGAAGATCTTACGATTTCCATCATCGACTCCATCTTTGCTGCTAATGCGGGGATCTTGCAGCCCACGCCATCGTCGAGATCTTGAAGGACCCAACATGCTTGTTTGCAATCAATCACCACAATCTTCTCCACCATCGCTTGTTGATAGGGCTTCCTCGCCTCACCTCTAGGAGGATCGATCTCCTCCTCCTCAAGGTCCAACTCCTCAATCTTCACCTCGACCACATGTGAGCCCTAGTAGCACCGCCATCATCTCCTCGCTGAGTCATCGTCTTGCCATCGCAAGATCCTCTCTATCTCATGATAGGGGGATTGAGGCGCTTTGTTGCAACCAAACTCGAGGAGCTCTACAGCCCCAACGAAACCTTAGAAAGGCCCTTTTTACACCGTTCGAGGAGCTTGTGTGCATCGTCGATCCTGCGTGAGATTCGATCTCGTGTGAACTCTTCTTCTTTGTCACTGCTGTATGTGGATCTCACCGCTCTTTCGATCACAGGGCAACACCACCACTAGGCAGCGCCATCGTTGCTGTCACTTCTCATGAGATTGGCATTGCAGTGCCTCCATCAGGTCGTAAGGGGGGGCTACTGCATTGACCAACAGGCAACAGGGTTGTACTCGTACAATGCCTCCCCTTCATCTCCTTCGATCTTCATGGCAAGCAGAACTCCAAGTACAATAATAGAATAATAAAATACGATTATCAAATAAACCCAAGAATCAAACCCACTATGATACTATGTTAGATAATATAAAAGATGTGAAAACATAACAATAATATCAAGAGTATAATAAGAATAAAAGCTTGAGTTTACGTGGAAACCCCACTCACAAAAAGCAAAGAGAAAACCATGGGAGAAGGCTCCGACAGGGCGGATGTTTATATTTTTCTCAAAGATAAATGATGGGGTACAATAACCTATTTACAAGCTCCCACACAACACACTTCTCTTTACTCCACTATGTGGTATTGAATGTACCACTCACATCTCTCAACTGTGAACATAGGCAGATGTTGCATTTAGAATTATTTCCATTCAGAAAGAATAAAATCTCACAATCATGTTTTTTTTTTGGTCGTGGTGAAAAGCTGTTGTAGAAATCGTGGAGCTGTAGGATGATGATTAGGCTAGTAATGGGAAATGGCTGCAATTACCAACAAAATGCAATAAAAAGGTCTTTAGTAGAATTTCAAAATACATGTCTTCGAAAGCTTTTCTTATAAATTGCCTGGCAATGGTACCGTGGTTTCGGAATGTGATATGCTGGCTTTCAGTCAGAAACCGATTCTTACTAGTGTTGGCTTAGCATTTAAACTAAAGCCTGTATTTGAAAGAACTGGTTCCATTTTGGGCTTTAATCATACAAGTTGCCCATCAACACCATGGTGGTGCTGCATTGGGCAACTTGACATGGAATGTTTCTGGCTACTTATTTTTTTGGGAAACAGTTTTTCTGAAATATGTTTATTTCGAAAAGTACCTGGTTTTTTTTTTGGTTATTTCATTTTTTCAGAATTCTTGTTTAGTTTCTTCACTTGTTAGCTAATGTTAGGTCTCTCCAGTTTGTGGTTATGTATGAGATACTATCATATAGAAAAGTTTCAAGTCATTTTCACCTGATGTTGCAGGAAAAGGTAGGATGTGTTATTGTAGAGGTCATGCTCTCTAAATCTGGATCCATTTTCTATGGCGATCTTCAAAGCCACGAGCGGGTATGCATGCTGATTTATCACCTAGTTACCTATTTTTATTATTATCACCATCATTAACTTAAGGATATTGATAGTTCCATGCAACAAAACTCACGTTCATCCACATTTAACTATGATACTAGGTTCCACTTCCTTTTTCTACATTTATTACTTCTTGTGAAGCATGCCTAAGTGCTGACTTGAAACACAATTCCGACGATGGTGCACATGTAGCAACAGTAAAGGGGACACCGGACCACGGCAAGGAATTTTCAAGCTCAAATGTGGTAGATGCTGCTCAACTTGGTCAGCTGTATTTGGCACAGGTGGTGCTAAAAAATTAATATAGCTCAACCTTATAGCTAGCCTTTTACATTTAAATCCTTTCTCACTTTCAAGCTCAGATGAGATTCTGCGACTCATCATTATTGCAGCTTCCTTTCAATTCTTCATTCATATGATTTTTTTGTATTTGTTATATGCTCTTACTATTGATATATCTTATATATATATATTTATAGTAGTTTCTGAATGGCATGTTTTTTTTTGCAGGTTCCCATTTTGAATACTGAATATGACGAGATGGCAACTTTGGGCTCTCTACAAGATGATTTTCATATGGTCTGGGGTGGCTGTCTTTTGTAGTCTTTATATCATTTATCTATGTATAATCTCAAACTTAGGCTGATCACATGAATTCTCTATGCATTGCTTCACAGTCCAAACTGCAAAATAACTTTTTTCCCATTTTTTATATTTGAACTTTTAGCCTTCTAGGCTTTATCAATATATGGAGCTTCATTTATGTGCAGCCTTCTGTCTTGGAGAAAAAACAGTTAGTTTCTATCAATTTCTGGATGAATGGTTGCCTGTCAAGGTCTAGTACTCACTATGATCCGCACCATAACCTCTTATGTGTAATTGCTGGAAGTAAACAAGGTATAATTTCTGAGCTGTTGGAATTACCTAACCTTTGTTGGATGCCTTCAACTGATTTTTGTTTTTTTTTTGGACGATGGCTTAGTTTATTTGCTTTATTTCATATATTTATAATTTGGTCTTTTTTTTTGAGAGTGTAAAAGAATAGCCACGTGGTGGAGTGACCATACATTGACTTCCTTAATTAATGAAAGTAGCACCTCATTACAGAAATGACCCCAGAGCCCCGACATTACATTGATGCCATACACCACTCCACACACAAACGTTGCCCTCTAGGTATCATATCACACCATTGTCATGCAGTCACAGCACCCATAAAACAACAATTGGTTTTCCTCTCTTCCACTTGGATTTGAAGCATGTTGGCCCAGGCCCCACACTTTTGCTGGCACCGACCTTCAAAGGGAATGAGCCGAAGATGAATCAATCCATTGAATCGACAGCTTATCCCATACCTCGGCCGCAAAAGGACAGGAAAAGTATAAATGTGCAGAGTCTTCATCACCTTCCCCACATAGTACGCATTTTCCACATGGAAAATTCTATGTTTCTTGGGCTTGGTCATCAATCTTTCTCATCAAAAAAGCCAGTCAAATATTTGATTTTACTTTTTTGTAGGGAAAATAGGATGACTACTGGCATTTAGTAGTATCTTGCGACTCTGGGGGAGGGAAATCTCATAGATTTGCTTTACCATGCATTATTCACTTTCCAACTCCCATGTATAAGATTCACCATCAACTTGATGTAAGCTATTCAAATCATCAAGTAATGAAGCAAAATTCTGTAGTCTTTGCTTTGACAAATAGGAGTGTTGAGAATCAAAAGATGCATTCCCCTTCAAATAAAACCTTAACCCTCTTTGATACAAAGAGAATTGAGCTAATTACATAAGTACCCCTTCAAGATAAAAGAAATATCAAATATCCCCTTACAACTCAACACTCCCCCTCAAGTTGGGGTGTATATGTCAATGAGGCTCAACTTGCTCAAAAAATTATGACGCTTCTTCTTTAGAGGCTTGGTGAGAATATCAGTAACCTGTAGCTCAGAAGATATATAAGGGATACTTATCTTGCCCTCCAAAATTGCATCCTGTATAAAATAGCAATCAACCTTAGTCTGTTTTGTCCTCTCGTGGAAGACTGGATTGGAGGTAATATATGCGACCGCCTTATTATCACAGTACAGTGGAATAGGAGTATCAACTAGCACCCTAGATCTCGTAGGAAACCAACTATCCAATGATCTTACATGTAGCCTAAGCCAGGAACCTATTTTCTGCCTCAGCACTAGAGCAAGTAACCACACTCTATTTCTTGCTCCTCCACGAAACAAGATTTCCTCCCAGATAGATAGCAAAACCTGACGTGGACTGCCTCTCCTCTACTGATTTTGCATAATCTATATCAGAGTAAGCTACAAGATCAAGAGAGCCTTTCATACTGTAGTACAAACCTTGCCTTGGGGTGCCCTTCAGGAATCTCAAGATGAAATATGTTATGCTAATGACTGTATCTAGGACTTTGCATAAACTGGCTAGCGCGACTGACTACAAAGCTAATATTTGGTTGAGTAATAGTCAGATATAACAAACGACCAACTGTACTGTGACACCTGGTAATATCCTTAAACAAAGGATCTTACTTATCAGAGCTATGACCAGCAAGTGCCTCTACTAGTTTCCCGGATGGTTTGGACCCAAGAAGTCTACCCTCCTTAAGAATCTGTAAAGTATACTACCTCTGTGATAAATAAGCTAGCCTCCTGACGAACAACCTCTATTCCCAGAAAGTAATGGATATCACCTAAGTCTTTGGTGATAAAGGTGGACTAGAGAAATGCTTTCGTTTCTGCTATCTCATCAATATCATCACCAGTCAAGATCATGTCATCAACATAGACTGCTAAAATAACAACTCTCCATGCTCCGCCATGCTCAGTCCTCCTAACAAATATAGAATGGTCAGTGGTAAATTTCTGGAACCTAATTTTCTTGATCTTTAAATTAAGCATCTCAAACCATGCTTGTGGGCTTTGCTTTAGGCCATAAATGACCTTTCGTAAGCGATAAACAAGCTCCCCCTGTCATAACCTGGTGGTTGTTTCATGTACACTTCCTCAGCTAAATCACCATACAAGAACGCATTCTTTATATCCAATTGATGTAAGGGTCACCCCCTAACCATAGCAACAGACAATAATCTTGATGGAGGTAATACGAGCAACTGGTGAAAAGGTCTCAAGGTAATCTACCCCATATGTCTGGGTGAATCCTTTGGCAATAAGCCTGGCCTTATATCTCTCCACTGCTCCATCAGATCTGTATTTGATGGTGTACACGCATCGACAACCAACAACTCTGGCACTCTCAGGACATGGAACAAGGTCCCATGTTTTCCTGGTTTGTAGCGCATGCATCTACTCGTCTATAGCCACCTTCCACCGCGGATCATGGAGAGCCTGAACAAAATCTCTAAGAACACAGTGGTAATAACAGATGCAAATTGTCTATCCTCCTCCTGGAGATGAGAGGCAGTAGTATAACGAGAACTAGAGTGAAACATGGTGTCAGCTCTCCTCTGCACAGCCTCCTCTCTATCTGACTCACCCCTATATGTAGGGGCAACAAGCTGAGCTGGCTCCTCCCCTGTAATGTCATCTAGCTGTGATCTCCTCTGATATACCTATGTGTCCTCTATAGCAGCTTCTATGGATGACCCTTCTTCTGAGAAGTAAGGAACCTTCTCAAAGAAGGTTACATCCGAAGTTACAACATATCTCCTGCGACATGGTTCATAACACTTGTAACCCTTCTGGGCCCTAGAATACTTAGGAAAAACACACTTCGTGGCATGAGGGGCAAACTTATCCTATATACCATAATTCTGAACAAAGCAAACACCAAAAAACTCGTAGAGGCAGTGGAAAAATCCTGTTACACTCAAGATGTATAACTTGATAGGAAATTTGACCATGAAGCACTGAAGATGGCAATCGGTTAATTAGATAGGCTGTAGACAATATGGCATCTCCCTCGAATTGCCTAGGGATCTTCATATGAGGCCTCAAGGTCCTAGCAACATCAAGTAAATGATGCAACTTGTGCCCTGCAATCCTATTCTATTGGGAGGTATGAGCACATAATGTCTAATGAATGATCCCCCTTGAACGAAAAACCTCATGTAAAGCATTGCGCATAAACTCTAAGGCATTATCACTGCAAAAGACCCGAATAGTAGTAGCATATTGTGTCTTCACCTTAGATAGAAACTGTTGAACAATGGTAGGAATCTCACTTCAGGCCTTCATCAGAAATACCCAGGTCAATTTGTTGCTATCATTGACCATAACTGTAGAGTATCTGTGTCCACTAATAGAAACAACTCTGAAAGGCCCCTAGACATCACAATGCACTAGAAAAAGGCACAGAATTGATGCCAACTTCTCTCCTGGGGTAGTTACTCCTGTAATACTTTCTCAACTGACAATCTTCATAGTCCAGGGCTAAGGAATCAGGTAACTCTAGATACATCTGAAGCATCTTTTTCATGGAAGGATGCTCAAGTCTGTGGTGTCGGAGTAAGGGATCACGAGAAATAGACACCGCCCCAGCAAACAAAGTAGGAGTGTCTAAATAATATAGGCCACCTCTTTCTATTCCATTGCCAATAATCTCTCCCTTGTTCGATCTTGAAAATAGCAATGCTTCTCATAAAAAAATAACGCGGCATCCAAGATCTTTGCAAATTTTGCTCACTGACAGAAGATTTATGGGAAACTCAGGAGCATAATATACCTGTTCTATCTTCATCCTGGTTGTAGCATTTACACATCCAACTGTAGTCACAAGAGAAGTTCCATTAGCCACTCGTACATCGTGGATCCCTTATGGAGACAGGGTTCTTTAGGCGACCTCCGTCTCAAGTAAGATGAACGGAGGTACCAGAGTCAATCACCCATGCACTTCTAGTCCTCCGTTTTCTCATCCCAACTTCATGGGCTGCACATGCTAACTCAATGGAATCTGAAGTTGATCTTCTTGGATCAACCCTCTCCAACACGGACGATAGAAGACTCATCGCCATCAATGGTAGGCGTGAGAGAAGGCTCATCACGCAAAGAAGACCACGAACAAGGTAGTTACCGGCAACAACACCTGTTGCCGATGACTACATGCACTAGCCGACGTCACCACCGGTGGCAGATGACCCAGCGACGGTGTTGCCAACACCGGCAGATTGTTGGGCGGCATTGCCAACGTCGACGGACTGTCAGGCGGTGGTGCTGCCAACAGGGGTAGACCGTTGGGCGACACTGCCGTTGTTCCTCCCTCGGTGAATGCACCCATTGTCGGTGGTGGTGAGAGTGGTGCGGATGTGATCCTCCATTAGATCACCTCTACGTTGGTGATCTAAACATATTGTGGTGGATTTTTGGTTTCGGTGGGATATTGAAGCACTGGCCTAGGATCGTTGCTCTGATACCATGTTGAGAATCAAAACATGCATTCCCCTTCAAATGAAACCCTAACCCTCTTTTATACAAAGAGAATTGGGCTAATTATATAAGTACTCCTTCTAGATAAAAGAAATATCAAATACCCCCTTACAACTCAACAAGGAGGAACATGGGCATCCAAGTACCACCTCTCCCATCCTTATGTAGATGACAATATGAGGCTACAATCGCATTAAAACCAAGGGATAGGGGGAAAAGCCTTGAATAGCTTGTAGCAAGAGGCCCCCGACCCCTCCAATCATCATTCCAAAAATTGAAACTTGTGTCATCACCCAACTTTGCATGAAAAGAGTCATAACCATGGGCATCAAATGGAATCTACCATCCTACCATAACAGGCCTTGAGGACAAGACCCCTCTTTCCAACAACCTTTGCCACCCATTTTAACTTGGTCATATTGAATAATGAAATACGATAAAAATAGGAAAACATGCATCCTAGAAAACAAATGGGTGCCTTGGATCGGACGAATTCACTATTTTCTTTTTTAGCGAATTCTGGACTTTGGTGAAAGAAGAGGTGTTGCAGATGGTAGCAGAGTTTGCGACGGGTAATAAACGCTTTGAGAGGATGAATAGGTTCTACCTCTTCCTTCTTCCTAAAAAGGAGGGGGTAGAAGCTATTGAGGACTACAGGTTGATTGCTTTGTCAAATGCAGCCTATCTCATTGTCTCCAAGGTCCTGGCCAATAGGTTACACTGCATTCTGGAGGCCATTGTCTTGCCGGTACAGATAACCTTTGTCCAAGGGAGAGGTATTCTGGATGGTTTTGTTTTGGCTACAGAGGCCCTGGCAGCATGGAAAAGAATAGAGAAGAAGGTGTTCTTATGGAAGGTGGATTTCAACAAGGTGTACGATTCCATCCAGTGAGAATTCTTGTGGGTAGCGCTAGTCAAGAGAGGTTTCCTGCAGCGGTTGTTGGAGCGGGTGAAGAGGTGTGTTACAACATCTTTCTCGGTCCTGATTAATAGGAACTCGGTTGGAGGTTGGGTGAAGCCCAGGAGGAGGGTCAGGCAGGGGTGCCCGTTGGCACCCATGTTCATCATTGCAGTGGACACACTGGTTAGGGTGGCCTTCAGGTCATGCCAGAGAGGTTTGTTCAGAGGCTTCGGAGCAGGGGGTGACAGAGTGATCCCGGTGTTACAATATGCAGACGACACCTTGTTCTTGGTGGAGGGATCGTCGACATAGGCTTGCATGTTGCGGGTGCTTCTAGAGCTGTTTGGGGATGCCTCGGGCTTGTGGATTAACTACGGGAAATCCAGCTTGGTGCCCTGTAATATGTTGGAGGAGGAAGGCGTTGCTTATGGGACCATGTTGAGGATTGATAGGGGTTTGTTACCCTTATCTTACCTCGACCTACCCCTTACAGATAGACGCCTCAGACTGCAAGATTGGCTTTTGCTTTTGGAGAGGATGGAGGGGAAGTTGTTTGGTTGGGCATCCATGTTGCTTTCGAGGGGGGGGAAGGTTGATGCTGGTGAAGGCGGCCTTCTTTTCCATTCCGACCTACTTCCTCTCTGTCTTCAGGCTACTCAGGCAGGTGGAGAAGAGGATCATTGGTCTGATGCAGGACTTCTTCTGGACGAACTCTTGGGTGATGGGGAAGGGGGTGAGATTGGTAGCATGGGAGGAGATTTGCCGACCTACGAAGGAGGGTGGTCTTGGGGTGAGAGATGTTGGAACTGTTAATTTGAGCCTTTTCACGAAGTGGATTGTGAGGCTAATGGGCCATGAGCAAAGCCTTTTTGGTGATTTACTGCATGACTGCTATGGTCCCCTCCTCTCATGGGAGACTCTTGGCTTCCTGATGCCAGGGGCATCACATTTCTTGAGAGGGTTGGTGTTGGTGGCCCTAAAGGTTCGTGACTTCTTTACTTGGTATGTAGGCAAGGGGGACATCTTCAGATTCTGGTTGGATGATTGGTAGGATGAAGGGATGCTATGCAATAGCTACCCTTGTCTTTTCTCAAGGGCAACAAACAAGGAAGCATCGGTAGAGAGCTACTGGGATGGTGCTTGGTGCCCCACCTTTCAGGGAGCCTTGTCGGAGCAGAGGTATGCAGAGTTCCTGAGGCTCCTATAGGAACTTCAGGGGTGGGAGCCCGAGGGAGGAAAGGATGCCTTTCTCTGGGACGATGGAAACTTTTCTGTCAAGAAGGCTTTTCATAGATTGCGGGGAAATATTCCCGCGGTGGATCTCGACTTCCAACGAGACTGTAGGTTGATCTGGTTCGCATATTGCCCCCTGAAGGTCAAGATTTTCGTGTGGTTTGTGAGGAGAGGAAGGGTGCTCATGAAGACCTAGAGGGCAAGGTGGGTTAAGATGGAGGACATCCGATGCCCTTTTTGTGGCGCGGCGGATGGGGATGTTCATCATCTTTTTGCAAGGTGTACCTTTGTTACACAGGTGTGGAGGGCTTTGGGGATTGATTGGATTGAGCTCGGCTCCTTCCACGAGTTTTGGGCGTCTATTCGGAGGGGAAATATTCATGGCGGTGGCAATACTTTCAGGTCGAAGAAGGAAAAGGCAAAGGTGCTAGCGGTGTTATAGGGGGTGTGGCTAGGAAGGAAAGGGTTGTGTTTAGAGGAGAAACGCTGTATGTTGAGAACCTTGTTTCCTCCATCTCTACCCAGGTTGTGTTTTGAGAGTCCACCATGTCATGCCTAACATTGTAATTGTTTGCCATTATTAATGAATTTGGACGGTTATCATACGGATGACCGTCCTTCCCCTTTTCAAAAAAAAAGTAGACCTTGATTTAGCAGAGCTTTTGTAGACTTCTACTAGGGTCTACTTTGTGTGGGGCAACATAGTGTATGGGCATTTAAGGGAATATGGGCATGGGATAAAGTGGCTGCTTCTTTAATTTGCCCTTTCAATGAAGAAGAGGTTTGGCATGCACTATGTTCTCTCAAGCAGGAAGATTGCCATGGTTCAATAGCTTCCCAATCTTTTTTCTAAAGAAGTTTTGGCACATACTAGAAATGGATTGGACGGGGACGGGGACGGGGACAGGGGAGGTTTTCAGGTTCTGACAGGATGATTGGACAAGTCAAGGCGCACTTTCTAGAAGATTTCCTAGACTTTTCGTTCTTTCCTCAGGCAAGGAGGCGTTTGTGGCAGAAGTTTGGGGAGGTGGGTGGTGCCCATCTTTTGCAGGGAATCTTTCAGATGCGAGAATCCAGGACTTCCAAAGGTTGCTTGAAGAGTTGGAAGGCCTCCATCTGGCGTCGGGAAATGATATGTTTAGTTGGGATGGAGGAGATTTCTCGGTGAGGGCTGCTTATAGGAGATTGTCTGGCGGGGGACCCATTGGTGATCTAGACCTGGTGAGAGATTGCAGACAAGTTTGGAAGGTAGCTTGCCCTTTGAAGGTCAAGATTTTTTTTTGGCTGCTTAGGAGGTGAAGGCTCATGACAAGGTTGTGGAGGGCGGGATGGGCTCTTGTGGAGATTAAGGTTTGCCCTTTGTGTGGAGGAGATGATGAGGATGTTGACCACCTTTTCTTCTCTTGACCGTTTGTATCACAGATTTGGAGCTGTGTGGGAGCAGGATAGTGGAATTGTCGGTCTTTTGATGAGTTTTTGAGCGGATATAGAGGTGGAGGCGGCAATGTTGGGCATAATGTCTTTCGAACGAAGGAGAGGGCTAGGCCGCTGGCGGTCCTCTGGGGTGTCTAGTTAGGAAGAAATGAGGTCGTCTTCAGGGGGTAGAGGCCTTATGTGACAAATTTTGTGGAGTTTATTTTTTCTTTGATTAGGCTTTGGAGTGAGTCTCTGTGAGTGAGAGGTCTTTGTGGCTGTTCTTTGGATATGGTGTAGGCCGAAAGGCTTTTTCTTTTAATACATTTGGGTAGTTATCAGTTTGGATAACTACCCTTTCCTTTTTCAAAAAAAACATACTAGAAGTTGATGCAGTGGTAATCTTTGGCCGTTTGGCTATGAAAGATGAGTTACATCATCACCTCAGGATCCCATTTTTTTACATGCCCTTAGATTCATCTGGAGTGCAAGTGTTCTTTGAAGTTGTGAGTCTTCACATGGCTAATGCGTCAAGGAAGGATAAGGTTTATCTGGCTAGATAGGCACCCAATTTGGTTCTTGCTTTCTCCTACATGGACTAGGAAATGGAGGAATTCAACACTTGTTCCTCAGTTGCAGCTTTGCACATGCTATGTGGATGTAGGGTGGCTTTCATTGGATTGATGCATCTGGCAGAGGTAACTTCTGGACTAACTTATTTTAGATGTGGTACGTGTGGGATGGACATGTTGTGTATTGATCCAAGCAGGGAGGAGCAATTTGGGCTATTTGGTTTGAGAAAAGTGGAGTCCTTATCAGGGATTGAGGTCATATGTTGGTAATGTAGTTAGCTGCATTTTGTATTTGGCCTTAACACAGGGGGAGGACGGGCAACTTGATGTTCTGATCTTTTGATTGCAAATATAGTAGATGGGTGAATATACTTACCTGGACTAGTTGCCATTTTACCTTCCCAAAACAACAGAACCAAGTACTGGTTGTACTTATTGGATCCTCTACAGACAAGAGTGCCCCCATTAACCATCTAATTCTAAACACAGAACTCTCTACACTTCTCCTTCAAGCTTGAGCATCTTAGCTTGTTGCATACTAAAGATCAATTGCCCCTTAACACATCTCAAAAAAAGAATGGACATATTTTCCTCCAAATTCCACTATCCAAATGGAAAATATAAGTATGAAATCAACTAAATTGGTGAAGGGCGAGTGTTTTCCTTTTGCCTCTTTTACTTTACAGTGCTCGGCACCAGCAATTTGCTGCTTGGAGCGCATTTTGCTCCTTTCTTGAGACTTTCCCTTTTGTTTCCAAATAGGATTGGATGCACAATTAGTGTTTTTGACATGGGCTGGGTTTAATGGTCATAAGATTTCAGAATGTGAATATTGCCTGTCCTTTTTTGTGTTTGGTTTGTGGGGGGAGTTATGTAGGAGTTGTAACTTCTAAGATACTTGTTCTTTTGTCCATGTAAATTTAGATGTTTGAACAGCCGATAATTTACTTTATGACTGCTGACAGTTATGCTGTGGCCACCTTCAGCAACCCCTTCACTATACCCAAAGCCTGTATATGGGGAGGCATCAAATCACAGGCAAGTTTCATCTTTTTAGCAAATAAAGGCTTGGGCACTTTTTAGTTCAAATCAATTGCCTGCTGCGCCTGATTTTTTTTTTTTTTCTAAAAGAACTTCTCAAATGCTTGCTTTGACAGTTCCATTGACATACTGAACCCTGATCTTGTACTTCATCCAAGATTCAAATACTCTGCAGATTATCACCAAAAAGTCATTCTTAATGCTGGTGATGCACTTTTTCTTCCTGAAGGGTGGTGAGTCTGCCAGTTCTCTACTTGCTTAATGGTCTTGGCTCTGTTTTCGATTTATGAGATGGGAATTATGTCTCTTATTCCTTCTCATAAAAAGAAAAAGAATCTCTCTTGTTATCAGAACGTTCAGAACAACTGGCTTCCTTCAGACTTTGGTCTGGTGGATGTTGCACGTTTTCAAAATTTTGAGGATATGATGAGTGTTGGAACTTCATACTGGATATATTTTTAAGATATGCATCTAAATCATTGGTATATACAATCTTATGACAATATAGGATCTTTAATCATGACTTTACTCAGAAAGGTACTCCTTGTGCAGTTTAACATCTAGGAAGATATGGTTGATGGTAAATGAGGATGGTTGGTTTGGTATTTGGGCTTTGGGAAATTATTTGGTCTTCAAGGTTTATCAGGGGGGTGACTTTCTTATCATGAATATTGAAATTGCCTGAGCAAATAACGAATAGAAATCAAATAGTGATCTGACAGGTAATAAGAAATGAACCAAAATCTGAGGAAAAGCGTTGTCGTGCTTAGACACTGCTAGTTTCTGTTGGTATCCATTGCAACTCTGGAAATGCCACTTTTTATGCAGTTACCTCTCTGGAGGATTGTAAGATGGACATGTCTTATTGGGTGCCAAATGTAGGTTTACACTTTGGCGTTAGTTGAAAGACATAATCAAGGTTTGACTTTTTGATTTTGATGTGGTTTTGATGGTTTTTTAAGTGCGTATTCAAATGCATGCTTAACATGTAAACTGCACTGCTATTTTGATGATTTGATAGTTGGAAATGGAGGCATGCAAATGGACGTCTAGAAAAATGAGAAATTTGCTCAAAAAAAAATGAAATTGATAAGTTTGTGATCATACCATATAAATAACATAACAATCACTTAATCAATATTTCCTAATTGCAATCAACAAGTTTATCATTCCAAATCTTAAGACATAATACAAAGACTACACCTTTTCAAAAAAAGATAATACAAAGATTGCATCACAATTACCCCGAACCTAGAATTTACTATTTACTATTTATTGATTAATATTAGACTAGTTAGTAGTTACTATAAGACTAAGTATTTAATTAAGTTGTCAGAATGGCTACTACTCGAGTTAGTCACCCCAGGGAGAAGGATTGATGGTGCCTGTTATTCAATATGCAGATGGTACATTGTTCTTTATAGAAGGATCAGTGGAGGAGGCTAGAAACTTGTCTATTTTGGTGGACCTATTCAGTGATTTCTCAGGCTTGGGAGTTAATCGAGAGAATTCTTCTTTTGTGGCCTTTGCCATGAATGAACAAGAACAAATACTCTGGTCAGGAAGTTCTTCAGACACCTTGATGCATGTTGTCATTGAAGTATTTCGGCCTTCCTCTCTTGATAAGAAGCTAATTCTTGTAGATTAGTTGCTGGTTATTGAAAGGATAGAAAGGAGGCTGGAAAGATGGAGGCCACGTCTCCATCCAAGAGGGGGTAGATTTTGTCTTGTTAAGGTCTATTCTTTCAGCTATTCCCATCTTTTTCACGTCTGTATTTCTCATGCCAAAGAAGGTTAAAAAGAGGTTGGAGAACATTTGTAGACGTTTCTATTGGAAGGGGGCAGCCTTGAATAACAAAGGAATAGCTTTGGCATCATGGGACGAGGTGTCCAGAGTGATCATGGATGGTGGCCTTATGTGTATGGCATTGCAACTGTGAATAAGGTTCTTCCTGTGAAATAGGTGGTTTGAGTTGTGGGACCTGCGAGGGATCTTGTGACCTCTTTCCTGGATGGCTGCTATGGTGTATAGGAGGAAAGGATCACTCCCTTGAGTGGAGCTTCAGATTTTGGAAGGGGCTGCTTTGTGTAATCCCATCTATGCGACATTTTTTTGATGCTAAGTTGGGCAACGGGCAGCTATTTAGATTTTGATTGGATTATTGGACCCCAAGGGACCCTCTTTTGGATTGTTTCCCTTTAGTCTTTGCATTGACTTCTGATGCTGGGATCAATGTGGCTAGCTGTTGGGGTGATTCTGTGTGGAATCCATGCTTGCCTGATGTCCTTTTGGAACACACACTTGAGGATTTCTTGAATTGCAACATGATTTGGTAATTTCGGACCTGCAGAAGGTGAAATGGATGGATGGGAATGGGAGGGAGAGAGGTTTATGTATGTTCGGCATATAAATTATTGGGGGCAGCTTGCACACGACACGAACCACATTTTATCAGAGATTGCAGACTGATTTGCAAGGAGGGAGCCCCGCTAAAAGTGATGGTTTTCTCTTGGCTGCTAAGGAGGGAGTGGATTATGACAAAAGTTTATTCTCAAAAAATTGGTCCACATATGGATGTCTTGCACCTTCTGCAACAGTGAACCAGAGGACTTCCTACATGTAATTTTTTTTCCTGCCCTTTTGCTCAGGAGCTTTGGAATAGGATGGGGATTAAGTTTTCCTCTTGGTCAAATTTTCGCGACTCTTTTGGAGCAGGTTATCCTGGAAGCAAGAGGGATCGAGCTTTGCCTCTTGCAGTGTTGTGGTCTTTGTGGCTTCACAGGAAGGATTTCCTTTTCCGGGGTAATAGATTTTATGTGTATACTGTGGTGTATCAGGTGGTAGCTTTTAAAGACCTTTGGTCCCTTATGTAGAGGAGGGCATGCCCTTATTATTATTGCATATAATATATTTGGAGGATCACTGGTCTTGAGTGGCCGTCCTTTTATTCTTTAAGAAGGGTAAAAAAACTTAACAGTAGTTGATACTAGTTATTGTAATTATGACTATAAAGCATGGACAATGATTAAAATGTTTTTGTTAATATGCAATCACAGTTTACAGTGTTGCTACTTTGTTCTTACCACCGAGTCATTAATACTTACCAACTAAATTGAGTCGATCAACGAAAATCGATCTTAGATATCTTGATTCAGGTCAAATAAGATTTCCCAACTTTTCCTAAGCTTTTCCATGCTTTGCTGCTGTGTGATGGAAATGAGATACCTTTAGCCATTTTACAGGTCCAAAAGAAGGGAAAATTACAAAAATATTTATAATGAGAACTTAATGTTGCCAAATATCAACGTATGGGTCCACCGCGGCTAAAGCATAGTATGCAATTGATTCCATGTAATTTTGATATTTTCTCTATGTAACTCTATGCAACTTGGTTGAAATTGAAAATATTAGAGGCACGCCAAAAGCATGTTGCTGGCGTAACATTCTGTGGACACAAGTCACTTATTGTTTAAGTGCTGTTGCTATTGCTGTTCAAGGAAGGCAGATATTTCTCTGGTTGGAAGTTGCTTTTGACAATTTGAGAAACTTCGGTATCAAAGGCATGCTGGGGTCTTGGTTTTTCAGGTTGAGGATTGAAAGGGCTTGCCTCATGGCAGTTCTCTGGGCTATTTTACTCAAAGGAAATCTTGGGCTTTTTTGTGGAAGAGCTACGTACCCTTTCTCTTTGTTGATTTCCTCTTGCTTGATTGCTTCCCCTTTGATTTGCACTCTTGATTCTTCATGACGATTCCTGAATCGTCATGTTTTCCCTTTTAAAAAAACAAAGGAATAAATAAAAGTCCATTATGATTAAGGTGTGAACTGCTGCAATCCAGTTGTTTGACTTTTCGTTTGTAATATGTTCACCTCTAAATTCTGATCGTATCTCTAATTTTCAAAATATTTTCTTGCTGCAGAATCTTTGATTATTGTTTATATCATCCTTTCAACAGGTTTCACCAGGTAGATAGTGCTTGTCTTACCATCGCAATTAACTTTTGGTGGCAGTCAGAGATGATGTCTAAGATATCTGAACATATGGATTCCTACTATCTGAGACGGATAGTTAACAGGTTGGATTTTTGCAAAAATCAGATCTTTTCATATCTGCATTTGGATATTACTGTTCTATAAAGTGTGAACTTATTTTCTGGTAGCTGACTTGAATTTTCCTTTTTTCTGTTCCCATACCATATGCATTCACATAATCGTCTTTTCTGTCAAAGATTGGTGACAAAAGAAATGGTAAGCTGTTGTCTTAAATTTTACTTGATTTCTAGCTTCAATTTAGTTTTGGTCTCCCAAAGAGTTGTGTTTATGAATATTTGTATTATTGAGGTGATGAGGTTGTCCAAAGAGACACCCCTCTTCAAAAAAAAAAAATTGAGGTGATAAGATGTACTTTTGCCATATACTTCTTGTCGAAGGATTTGAATATGTCTCATGCAGGATTTTGGAACTGAGTTCTTGCTTAAGTTAGCATCTTTTGAATAAACATGAAGACGTGCCTTTTCTCACATTTACAAATGCATGCTTGAAGATATTCCAATAATGATGATGTATTCTCTGCCTTTTGACAAAGAAAAACTGGTTAGCTGTTACAACATGATTTTTCTTTTCAGTTCCTGAAACCTGTAGCTGGTCAACAGATGATGATATTTCTGTCTTATCCCAAGAGATTAGAAGATTTGTTTCATATATTGTGCATGACTTTTCTAAAGCTGTGTTATTTCTTTTCCCAAATAGGACAGGATCTAATGCTACACTGGAGTTCCAGCAGCCGGCCAACAGATAATGAGAACCTTTGCCTTGCTGAGACTTCGGATGGTCAGGTTTCTTAACCCCCTAAAGCACTTTCTGATTTTTTATTTGGAGCAAATCACCAAAGGCAATTTATTTTAAGTACATTCCATGTGATGGAGATTTGTGGAAATAAAGAGTTATAAAAACCAGAACTACACAGTAGATTCCGGAAACACAATCTGGGACAACATTGAGGAAACAATATTCTCGACATAAAGTGTTTCACCCCTAAACACGACCCCATTCCTCCCCAACCACACTCCCCATAGGATTGTCAAAACCTTTGCCTTCTCCTTTCTTGTCCTGAATGTGTTACCACGGCCCTAGATATTACCCCTTAAAAATGAGGACCAGAACCCATGTGGGCTACCATAATCAATCCAGCCAATCCCCATCCTCCAAACCTGCGCAACAAAACTATAGCCACAAAATAGATGCTGAATATCCTTATTTGCCCTTGCACAGAACAGGCACCTAATGTCGTCCTTCGCTACCCGTCTCGCCCTCCACACCTTGGCGATCACTCTTCCCCTTCTCAAGAGCCAGGTGAAAATTTTGATCTTCAACAGGCAATTCGCTGACCAGAGCAACCTACAATCCTACTGAAGCTTTACATCCATCAACAGAGAGGTTCCATGTAGCCTGCTAAATGCCTTTTTCATTGAAAAGGCCCCATCATACCAATAGTAGGCATTTCTCCTTCCTTCAGGTTCCCATCCCTCCAAGTCCTGCAAAAGATTCTGAAACTTTGCACACCTTTGCTCCAACAATGCCCCCTGAAAGTTGGGGCACCAAGCACCATCCTAGCAGCTCCCCACAGTTGCCTCTTTGTCCGTGATCCTGGAGAAAAGATGGGGGTATTTGCTATAGAGAGTCCCCTTACCCTGCCAGTCGTCCATCCAAAACTTGAAAGTGTCCCCTACTCTTACATATGGTGAGAAAAAACCACATACCTTCGGGGCCATCGACGCCAGGCCTCTTAAGAAATGCAAAGCTCCAGATATCGGAGACCCAAAAGCCTTCTAAGAGAGGAGTCATAGTAGTCCTGAAACACCCCACTAAGATGGTCTTACTCTCGACCCACCAGCCTAACAATCCACTTTGTAAGAAGGCTCATGTTGACATGCTCTACATCTTTGACCCCCAACCTACCCTCCTTTGTAGGGCAGCGGACCTCATCCTAAGCAACCAACCTTGTCCCCTTTCCTGCTGATCCATAGTTCATCCAGAAAAAATCTTGCATCAGACTTGTAAGATTCTTCTCCATCTGCTGGGGCACTTTGAAAATCGATAAGTAAGTCGGAATGGAGGAGAGGACAACCTTAACCAAGATCAGTCTTCCCTCAAAAGCAACCTTGATGCCCACCCTGGCAACCTCCTCTGTCCTCTCCAACAATGGTAGCCAGTCTTGCAATCTGAGGCGTCCATCAGTTAGTGACAAGCCTAGGTAGGATAAAGGCAAATGTCCTAAGGCCGTCCTAAGCGTGGTACCGCAAGCAGTTGCTTCCCCCTTAGACATGTGGAATGACACAAATCTTGACTTCCCATAGTTGATTTGCAATCCTGAGACCTCCCTAAACACCTTTAAAAGTATGCATAGATTGTTCGCCTCCAACAAGGGCCCCTCCACCAGAAATAAGGTGTCATTCGTGTACTGTAGCAATGAGACCTCTCTATCGGCCCCCGCAACGAAGTCTTTGAACAAACCTGTTGCACAAGATTTGAAAGCTACCCTCACAAGGGCATCCATTGCCAAGACAAACAACATAGGCACAAGTGGGAAGCCTTATCTGATCCCCCGTCTAGGCTGCACCCACCTGCACATTGGGTTTTCGTTGACAAATACAGAAAAGGATGTGGTCGTGACACACCTCTTCACCCAATCAATCCACCACTATGGGAAACCTCTCTTGGCCATCAAGGCCTACAGAAAATCCTACTGAATAGAACCTTACTAAAATCAATCTTCTAGAGGAAAGTTGTCTTCTTCGCCCTTTTCCAAGTGCTAGGGCCTTCGTAGCTATCACAAAACCATCGAGGGTGCTTCTCCCTAGCACAAAAGCTGTCTACACTGGTGAGATGATGCCCTTCAAAACCCTACGCAATTTGTTGGCAAAGACCTTTGCTACAATGGGGTATGCAACATTCGACAGGGCAATTGGTCTAAAATCCTCAATAGTCGTCTCCAACCCCCTCCTTTTTAGGCAATGGGAAGAGGTAGAATCTATCGAGTCTGTCAAAACCCCTATTACTCTTTGCAAACTTCGTTATCATTCGCATCACATCCTGTTTAGCTAGTGTCCAAAACTCCCTGCAAAAAAAAAATCGAAAACCCATCTGCCCCAACCTAGACACCCTCTGCACGTGCCTTTCTCACCTCGTCTTCAAAGAAGTTGGCTGTGAGTGCCTCCACCTCCAACTCAGACATCCTCTGCACATCTTCCCCTTCCACCTCAATTAGCCCTTCTTGCACCTTCCTGAGAACTCTCTAAAGAAATTTGTCGCTACTCTCCCAACCTCCTCCCTGCCTGAGTTTGACATCCCACCAACGAGTAACCTCTCTATCTAGTTCCTTCTTCTCCTAGCCAATGCCACCTGGTGTAAAAATTATGTATTGGAGTCTCCCTCCCTTAGCCACTTCTACTTGGACTTCGTATTCCACTCAATCTTTGCCTTCTTATCCTCCTCCTGTATCACTTGCATGTGTCTTGCCGTGTAGTCTCAATCCTCCGGGGACAACGCCCTGCTATCTTGAAGTAGTAATTCCTAATTCTTTATATCCTGTTACTCATTTTTATGAGTTTCCTATCTGAGACTGTTTTGGGGGTGTTACAACCTTGATCTTGAAGTGGTTGTGCTGTACACCTATGAACTATTGAGTTCATGGACGTATGGCTGGATGCCATGACTAACAATAATTTCAAATGCTCAGAATGGGAGGGATAGGAAGTGGTAGGAGAGGGAGATTCGAAGAACCGGAGAGGAGGGCCTTTTATGTGTTTTTGGATTTGATGTGGGAGGAGGGGGGTGGGGGGGGTGTGCTTCTTTGGTCCCAAAAAAGTGATGTTAACATTGTTGGCAACAAAAGTGGTGTTTGCCAAAGCATGAAGATAATAGTGGGGGCGGAAGGTGAAAGCAAACCAGTGGATTTAATTTAATTGCTCCAATGGAATTTTCTGATCAAGTGTTCTCAGTCGTGTCCTTTCTTGCCGATTAATGGTTTCAATAATGTGCTTGATGTTTAGGCATATAAACTGACCTTACGATCTGATAAAAACACATACTAAACACATATTGATAAATGAAAGATGAACATGACAGTGCTTAGGTAATATTACTCTTTGGACCCCAATACAAGAATGCTCCGTTAGTCAAACCATTACTCCCTATATTCTGAAAATGTAATCGGTGATATATTTGGCCCTGTAACATAAGGAGGATTGGACAATTTTAACAAGTCACTTATCAAAAAAAAAAAAAAAGAGCATGGAGTCAAATTTGAGATGGAACACTTCAAAGTACAGCCTTCCCTTGATAAGTATGTTCATCTTTGGAGCACCTTTTGCCTATTGCCTGGATTAATATGCCAACAAAAGTGTCTTTGCCATTGCTTGAAATCAGCTGGAATTCTTTGCTTCACAGTTGCATTGGCTTTTATTGTTGTGTTTCCTAGTTTTAGAAAAGTTGCCAGCTGCTGTATTTAAAGTAGTTCTTTGAAGAAAAAGATCCAATTTGTGATCCTTGCAGTTTTTTTTTTTTTTTGTTTTTGAAAAGTGTGATCCTTGCAGTTTTTAAGAAATAGGCAGTCATTTGGATGCTTAGGGCTTGATCAGAAATTCTGTTTGCTTCTATTATTCTTGTGTTCCTAGTCTTAGTTGGAAGCAGCTGATAATGTTTTTTATTTCACAATTTTCATTCTGAGATATTCTTGATTGATAATGCTTTATTTGCATGTCAGATACTAGTAGTGCTGACATCAGCAATTCGGGAGAACCAAGGGAAAATAGTTTGCAAAGAGCTCATGCCTTAGATGATATAGAACCATGCACACTTCTGGTCCTTCATGAACTTGTTTCGATTGTTCACGAACATGTTAATTCTGGCCGAAGTGCATCAAGCTCTTCAGAAGTTCAGTTGAAAGATGAGCAAGGAGGCAATTCTACTTCAAACTCATCTAGACTTGAAGAGGATCGAGTCGCCAGCCTTCTATGGTCACTCAAACCACTCATGCTTCGAAAACTCCTATTATCCCTGGTGGTACAAACCTGTCACAAATTCTTTGCTAGATGTCATGCTTTGTTTATGTTTTTTTGTTAGAATTGAATTACTTGTTTGATCTAAAGGGTACTCCATGGTTAGGTGTCGTACATTGAAGAATGAATGATTTGGTTATGTACCGAACTTTTAATCCTTTTGTTAACTGACTGTTTTAATTTCACTGTTGAAACTGCGAAGTATCCATTATGAAAAATTACACTTCATGATATTTCTTTATTTCAGCATTTTGAATGGTTGGCAGTTATTTTTTTACAAGCATAGAAAACTGATCAATGGTCACTCAGAGAGTTCATGCGCATTTGCAAAAGAAACTAGTAGAAATTAACTCTCTTCATGCTTGTGAGAAATACTGTGGCTATTTGGAATATATATTATCCATAAGCTGTCTCAAGTGATGTATACATGAAATCTTAATGTTGCCAATACATATAGTTTCATAATGTACTTTGTTTTCTCTTGACTTTCTAGCGATTTTTCTTTCTAATGTTCAATGTTCATGCCCTCACTTTAATACTAGCTATATGCTTTTACAACAACCTTAAATTTCGTGTTATATATAACTACTTAGGTGCTAATGCAAGTAATTTTTCTGAAGTGTTCAGTTTATAGTTAATGATGAATGTGCTACAGCCTCAAATCGTTCAAAATTTTGCAGAACATCTTCCCAAGAACACTAGAGGCCCTTATCCTGCATACAATTTCACCAATGGCTGCAGAAGTTCTTACAAGGAAATTTGATGAGATGGATCATTTAAGTTCAAGGGATCAGCGGTAAGATTGTTCTTCTTCCTCTGAGTTCAAGATTTTTCTCTGTTGTGAGCTTAACTATGTTGTTCCTGCAGCAATAAGTTTTACCAAGCATTCTATGGTGTATTCCAAGATCACTTTACTGCAATGGACTCTCTCCTCTCTGGAAAGGAATCAATATCTTTCCAGGTTAATTCTGTTCTCTGGTTTCACAAGGCATTATGTATTGTCTCGTTTGCTTGAAATGGTTGAGCAATATTGGAACTCCTCTCTGTTAAATCTTTTTCTAGTCATTTGAGAAATTTTGCTAATTCTTCTATGTGCTTCCATAATCAGGAACGGTAGACTTGGTGGATAAATAACCATTGAACAATTTTTATCTGCATATTAAGATAACATCTATACCTAGATACCAATATTCCACTGACTAGTTGGTGAGTTATCATTTGGTGGTTGTTAGATGCCAACTTAGAAGTACCATTTTGCCTTCCAATGCCCTTTTCAGTAAAACAAAAAGCCTTCCAACAAATGAAATTTGCTTGTTAGGGGTTTCGCTTGATACCAGCAACCAAGTTTGGTAGTCATTCTAGAAATTGATTATTTATCAGCCACCTTGTGAATACATATGAGACTTGAATGGAAATGCCCAATGACGAGTCGGTTCACTTTCGAATAATATGATTAAGATGATTTGTCATTTTAGTATCAAAGTGGTGGAAAACCACTTAACAAAACAATTAGAATTAAAATTAAACCACTCATAGGAGAGCGGGTCGTGTCCACAGGGAGGCAATGACTTATTTAAACTCGCAATTAGGTAGAAATCAAGTTCGCTGAAATATTCGTCAAATCAAACAATGCCTATGTAGCTTTGAATGTAAATCTTAAATTTTTGGAGAAGTCAAGGGTTGTTAATGTAATTTTTACGTAAGAAAATCATCTATGTGCAAGGGTATGCCATGTACTTTTCACTTGCATGCATATTAAAATGTAATTCAAAATTAAATGTAATGCATATAGAGATGAATCAATAAGGCTTAACAATTCTTTAGAAGCATAAGCATAAAGCCATAAATTCACCACAATTTAATTAATCAAAGAAATTAAGAAAATGAATGTTGACAATGGCAATTTCCGTAAATAGAAATTCAAACAAAAAGAGGGGGATTATACCTCTCTCCTCCTCACGCACGGGAGAGAGGCTCATTCGAGGAGCTACTTTGAGAAAAGCTCGGTCGGAGTGAGGCCTTCTTGGTAGTGGCGGCGATGCGTCGCGAGATGGCTTGAGCCGGTTGGACGAAGGAGAGAAGCAGTGGCGGCAGTGGCTGTCGTTGCTGCTCTTGCGCGTGCGGCTGGAGGCGAGGAGCGGTAGCTGCAAGGAGCGCGCTCTCTGCTCCTGGAGGGTGCGTGGCTGTGGCTGCGAGGAGTGCGCACTTTGCTGCTGGAGGGCATTGGAGGACGCATGTAGGGAGGTGTGCACGGGCTGGAAGTGGGGCGCGGCTGCTGCGGGTGTGCGGCAAGGGCTGAGGGTGCGCTGGTGGAGGTGCGGGAGGGCGGTGCTGCGCGCGGTGGAGGGCGGTGCTGTGCGTGGCGCGTGCGGCAGGAGGTGAGGCGCACGCAGGTTGGAAGCGGAGCGGCTGGGGCGCGCAGGGGAATGTGGATGCATGCAGAGGGGCGAGCGCGGGAGTGGCGTTGCTGCAGGAGGTGACTGCGTGGGTGGAGAGGGGCGTGCAACAGCTGGGTTGCGCTGGAGTGCGGTCTAGGGGAGAGGCCGGCTGTTGCTGGTCGCTTTGGCGTGAAGGTGGTCTACGGTGATGGTGGTGGTGGGTTCGTTGAGTCCTGCAAACAGAGTAACGGAGGTGATGATGAATAGTATCATGCAAAAGAAAAGAAAAGAGAGAATAAAGAGAAAGAAGAAAGGAGTTCTTTGCGTGGCCGATGAGGCACACGCTCACGGTAAGTGGTCGAGCTCGCCGGCTTGGCGTGGTGGCCTGTCACTCCACATGCCCACGGTGTGGCGAGGCTCGGCCGTGGAGACCACGGTGGTGGAGTGGAGTGCACAGTGGTGGAGTGGGGCGGTGTTTCTAGGAGCGTGGCAACCTCTATCTCTTCCTTATCTCAGTCGAGGAGACCAGATCCACTTCTGGCGCTCCTTGACTGGGATCTTCAATGCGGTAGCTGGAGGAAGAAATGCAGCCGTTCCTCATAGAAGAAGAATAAAACAATAATAAAATATTATGATTATTATACACCAACCCTTAACTTTTATGTTAACTTAAAATGATGCATGCAATGCACCTAATTGATTAACTAATTAAATGAATGCAATTTTAAGTTAATTCTAAATACATTTAGATATGGATGCCACATATGAATTATGTACTTAAGCTAAAAATATGAAGTAATTTAATTACATCTAATGTATGCTATCTAAATGTTAAAATTAACTTAATGTCGAAGCATTTAAATACTTAAATAGTCCACAAATATGGGCTAATCACCCAACTGTTAATATATTCCACTAATGAAGTTCGACACCTGTGGTACAATTTTTGCAATACACCTCATCCTGAAGGGACCTCTATCTCTATACTTTTCAATCACTAGTTGTCAAACTAGACTTTCTAGGATTACTTATAATAATACTGTGAATCACAGCACAGGAGATTTATTTCTGTTGTATGAGTATGAGGAACATGCACACAAATATAACATACTGGTCGTGGGTTTTCAAATTTGAGATATAGTGGCATACAAAAAGAGGAAAAGCTTATTTTCCAAAAAAATTGTTTGACGTCTGTCATAACAGTAGCTTTCATATTCGGCAGATACATATGAAATAACCCTTTCATAAAAAATATATGTGTGAAGTATGATCTACTGTATCTTATTTGATCAGGATAAAGACATGCCATTCAACAATTTAGACAATAGAGGGCAGGGAGTATGTTTCTTAACTACATATAAGTTATATGGAGCTCAGTTGATATCTTTTTTTTTGTTGAAAGTTTATCTTTTCACATAAATAATATTTCAAAATGGAATTTATGGATTGAAAATATTTAATAAAAACATGAAATGCACCAAATTTCATTGAAATTAGATGACCTTAGCACTTCCATCAAATGAAGCCAAATTAGTAATACCTAGGCCATTGAAATTGATCCCTTCTTTGTTGCAAAGGGCAGGAGTGTTGGATTGGCTTACTCGAAGTGTAACTTCATGACATTACTGTACTTTTAGTGAAAAATATTAACTAAGATCCATAAATCTTTTTATTAAATCTTTGTGGTTTGCAAGACTACTCTTGACACTTTGGGAGATGTGGGTTTGAGGGCATCTTCTTTAGCTTGTAGTGGCCATCTTGGATATACAGATAGGAGAATATATTTGTGTCAGGGTAGCATCTTAGTGCACCTAAACTACCCGTATTCTTTGTGCTTTGTTGTTTGTTTGATTATCCTTGATATATTATAGTATATAGAGTACCTATGCATTTAGCGCTAGGAGCCTTTCTTATGTGCTTGTGGAGGCTTCACAAGGGCATGGGTTCTTTTGGAGATGTACACAAGCATAGCAAGCATTGCATTGAATATGGTTATTGGACCACGTTAGCTTAAAATTTGGAATAGAGGCAAGGCTAATTTAATTGATGTATAATGGATTATAAGTCAACTAGTAGTCTAGCACCTCAAACCTCAACTTGCAAGATACTGTTTGGAGTTTTGATATAGATTTTCTTGCACTCAACTTTTAAATGAAGTGTCAAAAGGAAATTATGATTATGCTCCTAGGACAGAGAAACCACACACGCTCTCCTCTCCCCCCCCCCCCCCCCACACACACACACACACACACACTTATGAAGTACCTAAAAAGGGAAATGTTTAAGATAAATACTTAAAAGATAGGTGGATGCTCTTTTTGATGGGAAAAAGGATGATTACATGAGATTAGTGATCCACTATTTTTTAACCGGCCTTTTGCTCCCTCAAGCCAACCTGGGGGTCGCTCTTGGTCCAAGAGTGCTTCACACAATATGGAATCTGGGCTACATTAGCAACCCCACATCCCCATGCATGTATGCCTGCTCCCACTTAGCATGAAAAGGACCTCTATCAAGACTTATCAAAAAATCCTCCCAAGTTCTCAAATTCACCCATTGTACTACACATCCCTCCCTAATAGTGTCTTGCCAAAGGGGCAAGTGAAAAATGATGGTTTCAATCTTCTTGGCTTTCACCCAAAGAGAAAACTAGCATCTGTAAATGGAGCAATCTTTGGTATATACACTTTAACCTCTTTTCAGCAGCCATTCAAAAATTGTGATCTTCAATGGTATTTTCATCTTCCAAATGAGTCTGGAGTCCTTAGAGGAACCATCATTTGTTTCTAGAACTAAATTAGACAAATGAATATATGCTGAGTTCATTGAGAATGCACCATACTCCTATATCCAACCATTAAGGTGACTTACAGTTGATCTTCATCAACTCCTCTGTAACCCTAGGAAGTCCTTCAATTTCTGATCAGAAAGTGTACCACGAAGAGTAGGTGCCCAGGTTCCATCCCCTGGTTCCCGATAATCCATCACCCATGCCTCCCAATGAGAAGAAAGTGCAAACAGTCTTGGGAATCTAGCTGCGAAGGCCCTCTACCCAGCCAGTTGTCTAGCTAGAACTGGAAACTTGTATTGTCTCTAAAATTTGATGAAAGAGGGGGAATCACTAATGGCATTATCTATTTTTTTTGAAAGGTGAAAGGGTGGTTATCCGGTTGGTAACCACCAAGAGAATATATTAATCAAGGGCCAAAAAATGCAGCCAAATTACAAAGTACATGCCCAAAAATTAGCCAAAGACGAGATACAACTAATAAAATTCTCAGGGTAAGGATGCTGCCCCTTGAATATAGCCGCATTTTTTCCTAGCCATATGCCCCAGAGCACCGCCAGAGACCAGTGGCATTATCTGCACCAACTACCAAGCCCTTATGAAAGGAGGAAGCATCAGCAATGAATATCAATCTATCAGGCCAGTTCACCTTTCTATCATGACAAGCATGCAAGATAGTGGAGAGTAAATTGTCAACTGCACCCATAATGTGAGGTATCCACTTTGTGAGCAAGGCCTTATCACTCTTAAATCAAGAACTCCCAGTCTGCCCTCAGGTATTGGCCTGCAAACTTCCTCTTGAGAGATCAAGGAAATGCTGCATCCCCCTTCTGCCGCTCCCAAAAAAAAATGTTCACTTACTTGCCTTCAATCTAAGAGGTAATAACTACTTTCATGGGCATCAAGAATGCAGAAAGAAGAAACAGCAGAATGCTCAAGACCAAAGACCTTACCAGCACCAACCCCCCACCCTTGTAAAGAAACTGTGACTTCAACCCCTCTGATCTCAACTTCATCGGTTGTATGATGGTTCCAACCTACCAACACAATGGGTGGTCCAATAGAGGAAGCCTCGGATACTGCAGAGAAAGGGATCTACTGGGCATCTGGGGCACTGTTTCACAACTATCAGCATAATCATCTGACATTTCAAATCCCATGAGGGATGATTTGTTCGTTTTTTTCTTTGCAACAAGATTTGTTCCTATTGATGCTGTCTCGCAAAACTAGAAATCAGCTTCATTGGATTGGAGACATTCTTCATGGCCTCCACATCACCCTCCCCTTAATGATGAAAGTAGTGTCACTTGTGAACTGGAGGCTGGAGCCCTGTTATGAGGGTACTTTGATTCCCCAGGCTAAATCCTCCTGTAAAACCTCCATTACAGGCTGCAAAAGTACACACTGCAACTTCTGCTAGGATGAGGAGCAATGGGGCTGTCAGGCACCCCCAATGAACACCCCTCTGAGGTTTTATCTAACCCACCCCCCCTTAGCCTTTCATTTGCCAATATTGGAAAGGAGTTGCTTGTGATACACTGCTTTATCCACAAAATCAAGATGTCTGGAAATCCATGCTTCCACAAAGAATTCCTCAAGAACCCTCAGTTTATTGAGTCATAAGCTTTAGTAAAGTTCACCTTCCAGATAAAGCATTTAGTTTGCCCTCTCTCCCAATAATTGACCATTTCTAAAGCAGTCATAAAGCTATCTAATAAGTAGTGGCCCCTAATAAACAGCGTTTGTACAGGGCTAACCACCCTTTGGTAGTCAGGACCTTTGCACTCATCAGATAGGCTGCATTTGAGACTTTAGAGTGAAAATAGGCCTATACTCTTATATTCTCTCCATTGAGATCTTCCTTAGTAACAAGAAGAGCATTGATTTATTTAAATCTCTCAAAACCATTGTTTCCTGTTTGAAACTCCTCCAAAATCTGCATAAACTCCAGTCCAATAACCTCCCATAAGTCCTTGTGGGCCAACAGTGGAAAGCTATCCAGGTCTGGAGCACCTTCTGTGTTAAGCCTGCAATCGCCATCTTAATCTCAGTCTCTGTGAATGGACGAACCAAATAGTTATCCTGTTCCACAGAATCCAACGAAGTATCCCAGCTGTCCACAACCACCTTCCCCTGGATCTTCTATTTGTATAGGCAATGCAGTACTCTGCCAGTGAACTTTCATTATTTTCTCTGCCATTGCTCATCCACACAAATCTTGGCAATGAGATTTCTCCACCTCCTACCCATGTTCACCAAATGGAAAAAGTGTGTGCTGCCAATGGCATCACCCTCCTTTAACAATAACTGTCTTGATCTCTGTCTTCATTCACTCTATTCTTTCTTGTCTTTGACAACTAGTCTTAGCCTCCAAATTTGATAAGGTCCTGAAATCTTCATTCCTGTCAAGTTGCCACATTTTCAACAGGGCATCCATTCTTTTCCACAAACACTCATTCTTCTGCATGTGACTGGATAATAAATCTTGTGGTTTTTCATATCCTTAAAGCCATCTTCAAGAGACAAAGAGAACTCTAACTTGAAATAGGTTGAGGGACAGAGCTCTTCATTGGATATACAGAGTAACAACATGTGGTCTAGTAAAGGTCTGAACATTCCCTCGATGAAAGAGAGAGGGAAAGTGTCCAAAAACTCCATTGAACCCAAAATTTGTCAATATGAGACTTCGATATAGGAGTGGCCATGCTGCGCCAAGATTACAATTTGACGGGCTAAGATCCTACAAGTGGAGCTTGACAAAACCTTCCCAAGATTCAGCCACCCCACATCACATCCAAGCCCATTGTCTGGTCTGTCCTTGATGAATGAACAAAGTTACAACTAGGAAAGGTGCTCCTGAGAAGGAAGATTTCGCATTTCTGATATCCTCGTACAACTCCGTGCGAGTCTGATGGTAATGGGCTATAGACATTCGATAAGTCGAATCTGAAATTGTTGAACCTCCCCTTTGATATCACTTCCTGTGTATGCCTCCTACCCCAGTTGGCTTAGAATATCCCCATCCACACCATCCCCACAACCTTCCCATTGAACAAGTTTCCAACTTCATTTCCTGCAGTCAGGCCAAGATAGCGGCACAAACTCCCTGTCTGTGGTCCCGCAAATCATGGGCGTTCCAAGTTAGAAATTTCATCCCTCACCCTCATTTGAACCCCTGGAGGTCTGTACATGACCTCGCAGAACTCTCACCGCTGTTGCCAATAGGTTAGCCAATCCCTCCTGCTGGTTCTCTGCAGCAACCAGCACTCTGTGGAGCTCCTCCAGGAATCATTGCTGATCCCCCTTCGACAAGCCTCAGGCCTTTGCTCCTGCCTTTTTGTTGCTCAGCTACATGCACGCGACAATTACCCACCTCTGCCATTGCCACAGAGGTGGCAGCTCCCTCTGCAAGGTTGCCACTTCTGATGGTGGTAGTCCTCAGCACCACGACGGTGGCAGCCCCTACCACCATTGACATAGTTCTTCTTTACCTTCACTGTAAAGTTATAATACCACAACATCTAGTGATATGATCTGGAGAATTTTTTCACTAACCTCTTGTAAAATGAACACCTGATTCCGAATGGGCAACACACTGCTCTTAGTATCGGGCAGTGCCAGCTATGCCCCACCATCTCTGCGTTAACATGTTATTAGCCATTGCCATCCTGCACTGCAGTGATAAATTGGAAAATTTTGGGGGACAACTGCTGATTTGTGGAGGATTTCCACGGGCTTGTTCACCATCCACTCTAGTGCATTCAACACCTAAATCTGAAGAGGCAGAAATGCTTCTTATTCCTAGAAATACTGCCTATGGCCCAGATGTAGCATCTATTGCTGAAAAACCAGTCTCAGCCTATTTATTTATGTTCAAATTTCTCATTTTTGGAATGATAATAGAAAATTTGACCTAGGGTTCCTTTTTTAATAATTGTTCTCTCAAAGTCAATAGCTTTTTTTTCTGAAAAAAAAGTGTTCTTAGTAGCTACTC